>CM018695.1:52161859-54632383 GCA_009363875.1 Mikania micrantha
ATATGACAATTAATCAAACAAAATCGTATGCGTAAGCGAGACTGAATATAGTATGGGTGACGACCCATAATGGTACGAATGTTGAACTTATAATTACGAGTGAACGGCTTTAAGTAATTAATACGATCGAAAAACGTACGCGATTGCGGGTATACACGTAATTGTATGTGTTTAACGATCTGTTAACGCACGAAGAGTAAAAATAGTTAAAATTATTATTTTATATTTTTACAATTTTGAAACTCATTATTTTAATGAGTTTAACAACTCTTTTATTTTAATTCGCGTAAAATACGCGTTACGTTCCGGAAACGCGAACCGAGCGACCGAAACGGACCCGAATACCGCGCGGGCTATAAAAGCCTTGAAAGAGGCCATCTCCTCATTTATGTCACCAACAACCACTTCTCTCTCTACAATTTTCGTTTACCCTCTCTCTCTCTAAAAACCAAGCTTTAAACGCTCGTATCTCGCTCGTTTCTTAACGGAATTCGGTGTTCTTGGCGTCTACGCGAAGCTCTCAACGAGTACTACAAGAAAGTACAAAGGATCTGAAGGTTTATCCACAAAATCTCGAGGTATTGATGCTTGAATAATCACGAATTTAGGGTTTTGATCGTGGGTTTTGTCAACACATACATAGCCGGTTTTTAGCATCATTTCTCGAGTCTCGCACGTATAGGGATCTTTCTCACGGTTATGATGTCTTGGATCGTGTTCTGGAGCTGGTGGTTCGATGAAGATGATGATGCACACAGGGTTCGTTGAGGGTACATTCTCGGCCGAAGCTGTTGGGGTGGCCGAACCATTGAGCTAAGGGCGAACCTTAACGAACCTGTATGCTCATGGTTCAGCAGCCGAGCCCTAGGGAGTCCCACGAGCCTTCACGAACCATTTGATGACCAACGAACCCTCCTCAGAGCGAACTTTCTGCGAACCCTACATGAGGATCACTCCGCGAACCCTAGTCGCCATGCACGACCCTCGAGCTTCTCCTTAGCCGAACCTTCATTTGATGACCAAACCGTAGCCACTAGACGAACCCTGGAGCTGCATGGAACGAACCTAAGCCTTTAGCCCGAACCCATGCAGACGAACCATCGATTTAGACAAATCTCATGTATGGGCTACGAACCATAGGGTCACGAACCTTCATATATGGACGAACCTAGTTGTTTGCATGCTGTCGAACCCTGTTAGATTGCTTGGCCGAACCCTGGTGGCTTAAGCATGACAGACGAACCTAGGCCTTGAACTCCTAACGTTCGCTGCCCAAAGTGGGCAGCCCACATTCCTTTCGGCCCAACCTCACCATACTTGGCCCAATCTAAAACCCATTCGGCCCAACTCAATGCTACAAGGCCCAATTCCGTTAACAACTTGGCCATAGGTTTAAACCAAACATAGAGTTAGATTGGCCCATTATGGTTTTAATTGGCCCAATATTGCCTTGGAAACTTGTGTGGCTTACATACACATTAGTGGGCCCAATTAAATTCTTTAGGCCTAATCCAAGCCCATTAGGCCCACTATTATCCTAATTGGCCAACATCACACTCAATTGGCCCATCGTTAACCTAAGTGACCCATGGACTTGGTTTAAGGACCATCATGGTTACATAGGCCCAAGGGACAATGTTGGATCATAAATTCGATAATTGTGAATTGATCAATTTTGGTTTAAGTTGCAACTTAATCTAATCATGGGATCAAGTCACAATTACAAGGATTAAACAATTAAACATCTATTCACAATACATGGTAATCGATGGCTATCAAGTTCACAAACAATTATCATTTTATGCATAAGATTTATGCACAAAGGACATCACATATTCTTTTCATGGACCCATGATCAATCAAGTGATTCAAATCATAACTTTCAAGTTTACACAACAATCATAATCATGAGATCAAGTATTCAAGTATTCAAGTGTTAACGAATTTCAAGAGAACACAAATCAATCAATGAATCAAAGTCTATACAACTAAAAAATCTTATATCTTATGTATGATTACAATGATATAGGAGTCAATTAGAAGTCCTGTTTGCTACTTGCTATCTGTTTTAGTTCAGAGTCTACTACAGACAGGTGAGAACATTAGCCCCTCTTTTACTGTTTTATAACTGTTTTGGGGTGGAACACGTGATCAAACCCGCTATTTACAATCGTATTTCATTACACAGGATGTGTGTATTCTTATAAACATTACACGTTCATTTTACGAATCCAAGGGATTCCTGTTTTAAAGAAATTGTCAACTGTTTTAAAGGATTTATCAACTATTAAACTCTTTTTTAAAAAAGGTTTTATAAAGCCCTTTGAACTGTTTATAACAGATTTACTCAAATGTTTTTATACAGGATAAACACTTTTAAATAAGGGATTTTATAAACTCTTCTGTTATAAACCTTGTTATTATACAAGGTCACTATTTCATGGTATTCAAATCAAGAGGTTCATGTCATGGTATTCAAATCAAGAGGTTCATTTCATGGTATTCAAAACAAAGGATTTAATTCATGGGATTAAATCAAGGTTTTCAATTCAAGTTATCAAATAAGGCATTAACACGTTCGGTTAAAGTAAGGTTCATAGACATGGTGTCTATTGTTGTAAACAAACTTGTAAACGCATCAAGTATCACATTCATTAGCGTTAGTACTGGATGATTACAACAAGGGAAAGGGGACACATTGGTTCTTATCCAGGATGGAGTTAGCTTTTAAATTTGTTTTAAAAGCTAACTGCAGGTTTGGTGTCATTATGGTTTTTTCAAAATTGCTGATACATTATCTAACTCCAAACGTGGTTTGGGACTTGATATTTTATGTTGGCTTTCGTGCGAACAGTGATTGGACTGTTTACACTCATTTTCTTACTTGATTTTAGTTTGGGTTGCAGCTCATCCATGTGAATCATTTATTGCTTTAACATACCTATGCCTTATATCACATATTCATGATTTCATATGTTAAACCTATTGTTCTCACCAACTACTTCTGTAGTTGACAGTTACTTTTCACGTGTTTCAGGTAATCAGGTTTAAGACTTTCTCAGGGACAACTAAGGAGACCATTTTAAGATATAACAAGATGAAGAAACATGCTAGGATGGATTAGAAACACACAAAATCCTAATTGTTTAATTGTCTTGTTTGAAGTCTTATTTTGTAAACTATATTTTGGGTCTGTAGTTGTCATTATTTGGTAGATAGTTTGTCTGTAACTAAACAACTGTCTAAACATTATGAAACGTAGTAATCCATTGTGGTTGTTCTTATTCAATACTTGTGCATGATTCAACTGTTCATACGTCACCGCGCCGTGGATTCCGCACGCGGCGCAGGGGTGTGACAAAGACTGCCAAAGAATTATGGGAGTCGTTAGACAAAAAGCATTGAACGAAGAATGTTGGCAAGAAGAAGTCTGTGGTAGCCCGTTTCTTGGACTACAAAATTGTTGATACTAAAACAATGTTGAACCAAGTTCAAGAGTTGAAAATTATACTAAGCAACATACATTATAAGGAATGACTCTTAGTGAGACATTTCAAATTGTTGCTATGATTGAAAAGTTGCCTAAAGTTGGGTGGATTTTAAGAACTACATGAAACATAAGCGAAAGAAAAATGACGGTAGAGGACCTTGTGGTTCGTCTTCAAATTGAAGAAGACAATAGGTTGGCTCTTAAAATGTCTCAACAATATTTTGTTCCAAAAGAAAATATGGTGGTGCATGGTCAATCTTCCCATGGGTATAAAAAAATGACAACTACAAAGGCAAGGGCAAAGACAAAGGCAAAGTTGTTGACCTACATATACTAATAATAAGACAAATTTATGACACATGCACATGAGGTTGAAGGAATAAAGACAAAACATGTCCATCCAACTTAGTCAAGATTCTTGGTGACTTACCAACCATGCATGTCACTATCTCCACTTCAACACACAATCCCCTCTCTCCCTCTCTCTTATTTCCATCTATTCTCCCTCTCCCCTCAATAAACTTTGTATAAAGTATTGTATTAGTGTATTCTTGTATATCATTGAGAGTACAAACAAACATCTATATATAGGCTGATTGTAGAAGATAGACAGCCTCTAGAGGAGTTGAAAAGACTCTAACTTAATAGATAATTTATGAACTATTAATAGATAATTATGACTTATTAATATGACTAATATACTCAACCATCTAACTATATATATATATTATACTAAAGCTGTCTAATATTCCCCCGCAAGCTAAGGCCGGTTAGCGACCTGCAGCTTGGATCTTAGCAATGTGAAACGATCAGTAGATAGAGGTTTTGTAAAGACATCAGCAATCTGGTCATGTGTTGAGATGAACTAAACTGATAGATGCCCCTGAGCAACTTTTTCTCGAACGAAGTGAAAATCAACTTCAACATGTTTGGTGCGAGCATGAAAGACAGGATTCGCTGACAAATAAAGAGCACCCAGATTATCACACCACAGAGTTGGAACCGATTGCACCCGAACTCGCAATTCCTGTAATAATGTTTGCAGCCAAGTTAATTCAGCCACGGTATCTGCTAAAGCCTTGTATTCGGATTCTGTAGATGACCGAGATACAGTGCGTTGTTTTCGCGCGGACCATGAAACCAGATTAGAACCCAAATATATTGCAAATCCCCCGTGGATCGACGGTCATCCGGGCAGCCAGCCCAATCAGCGTCAGAGAAAGCACTCAGAGAGTTGAAAGCTGTATCCGTGTAAGCATGAAGTTGAGAACTAGACTTGTGAGACAACAAAAGGCCCTGGTTGGACGTTCCCTTAAGATATCTGAGTATTCGTTTAACTGCTGACCAATGGTTCTCTGTAGGTGAATGCATAAATTGACAAACTTTATTAACTGCAAACGAGATATCGGGTCGTGTCAGGGTGGCATACTGTAGTGCACCCACGATCTGACGATACTTAACCGGATCAGCGAAGGGAGGACTATCACCAAGAGACAACGTATGTGAGGTGGACATTGGTGTAGGAACTGGTTTAGCAGTAAAGAGACCAGCACGGACCAGAAGATCGTTGATGTATTTCTGCTGCGAAAGAAGCATATCAAGACCTGCACGAGAAATCTCAATACCCAAAAAATAAGAGAGGGCGCCCATATCCTGAATGGGAAATGTCTGACTGAGACGCTGAACAACCGTGTCAATAGCGGCGCTGTTATTTCCTGTCAAAATAATGTCATCAACGTATACCAGCATATATAAAAGTGTACCATGCCGAGAATAAACAAAGAGTGATGGATCAGTCCGGGAACCCTGAAAACCGAGGGTGGTCAGCGTCGATGTCAGACGATGAAACCACGCACGAGGGGCTTGTTTAAGTCCATATAAGGACTTGTGCAAACGACACACATGATGAGGTCTTGTAGTGTCAACAAAACCAGGAGGTTGGGTCATGTAAACCGTTTCTTTGAGATCTCCATGAAGAAAGGCATTTTGAACATCTAGCTGGCGAAGAGACCATTGTTGTGTAACCGCAAGAGAAAGCACAACACGAATGGTGGTTGACTTAACAACCGGACTGAATGTTTCGGTGTAGTCAATTCCTAGTTGTTGATGAAACCCTTTAGCCACGAGGCGAGCTTTATATCTTGTAATTTTGCCAGTTTGGTCTCTTTTAAGTCTATATACCCATTTACAGTCCACCAAATTAGCACCAGGAACACGAGGAACCAATGACCATGTACCATTTTCATAAGAGCTGAATACTCAACAGCCATGGCTTGTTGCCAGTGAGGATCTTTGTTGGCAATGGCAAATGAAGTAGGTTCAGGTGGATGAGAGGTAGAGGTAGTATGATAGGAGGCAGGATTAAAAGGTTGAGTTTGTTTAGGGTTAGGGCGTAGATTAGCTGGTCTAGGGCGGGGTTGTGGTTGTGGAGGTTGATTAGAGGTATTGGGAGGTGTATTAGGGTTGGTTTGGTCGATCGAAGGTGGTTGGGTCGAGGCTGTTTGGTGGGAGGCTGTTCGGGGTGAAGTTGTTTGGGTCGGGGCTGTTTGGGGTGAGGCTGTTTGGGGTGAGGCCGTTTGGGTCGGGGCTGTTGGGTTAGTAGTGGCAGATTGAGGAGGTGTGTGGCTCAGCTCGGCATTACTCGGATCTGAAAAAGGTATAGATGGGTTAGGGTAGGAAGAGATATATGGAGACTCAGGTGATGGAACAGAATTTTGAAAGGTGTGGAGGCAAACGGGAAGGACAACTCGTTAAAGCGAACATGACGAGCGATATAAATGCGGTCGGTAATAGGATCAAAGCACCGATATCCATGATGTGCGGTGCTGTAGCCAAGGAAAATGCATGAAGTGGATCGAAAATCCATCTTATGTGTGTTATAGGAGCGAAGATGCGGATAGCATTGACAACCAAAGACACGCAAGAAGGACAAGTCAGGTTTGCGTTTGAAAAGGTGTTCAAATGGAGAAGTGTGCGAGTTGGTTCTAGATGGCATACGGTTGATGAGATAAACCGCTGTTTCGAAGGCAAAATGCCAAAACCGGTGTGGAACATTGGACTGAGCCAGGAGTGTAAGGCCGGTTTCAACGACATGACGATGACGTCGTTCAACCATGCCGTTTTGTTCACTCGTATGTGGGCACGAGAATCGATGTTGAATGCCTAGGGAGGAGAGAAAAGGTGAGTTTTCGAAACTCACCACCCCCGTCAGTCTGGACGGATTTCAAAGTAGTTTGAAATTGGCGTTCCGCCATTTTTATAAAGTTGGTAAATGTGCTAAAAACATCAGATTTGTATTTTAACGGGAAAATCCACATAAACCGAGTAAAATGATCAACACACAACAGAAAATATTTATGACCATCAAAAGAAGCAACAGGCGCAGGGCCCCACACATCACAAAAAACCAAATCAAGAACATGAGTACTTTTATAATTTGAAGGAAATAAATGAAGTTTGGACGATTTCCCAATGGAACAGGCATTACAATGAGAAACAGTGTCATTATTCAAAACAGGTAAACAATACTTAGAAATCATAGAAGCAAAAAGTTGTGGATGTGGATGTCCCAACCGTTGATGCCAAATGGTGGAGGAAGCACGAATTGTGGAAAAAGCAACTTTCTTGATTGGTTGATCTTTTGGAAAACGAAAAGAATAAAGGCCACCATTACTTGGACCCATGAGGAGGGTAGCGCGTGTAGAGTTGTCCTTCACAAGAAAAAAGTAGCATGAAATTCGAAGAAGACATTGTTATCTTGACAAAATTTTTGGACAGAAAGTAGGTTAGTTTTGATTTCAGGAACATGTAAAATATTGTGTAAAGAGACAGTTTTAGAGGGTGAGTAAAGCCGAGTAGAGCCAATATGAAGAATAGGGAGAGGTGTACCATTACCAACATGAAGATTGTCATCACCGAAATATGGCTCCGAGTGTTCAAATCCTGTGAAATCTGGAGAAACATGATTACTAGAACCTGTATCCGGTAGCCATGTACTTGTAGACGCTTGTGAGCGATAGTCAGCATAGTTTGCAGATGGCTGGCGTGTCCTTACAGTAGCTGGATCACGGTTGGGGCATTGTGAGGGGAGATGGCCAATCCCACAACGGTTACACGTACCATAGACTGTGTTCTGATTCGATGCCCAAGAAAACTGACTCCGGTTGCCAACTGAATTTCGAGAGCTGTTCTGATTGCCACCACGTCCACCACGACGATTGCCACGGCCACGAGAGAAAGACCTGTTTGTATACAGGGCCTGCGGTGGCTGATTAGAAGTGGAAGCAGGCTGGAGTTGTAAACCAAGCTGAGAGGTCAACTGCTGAAGTGCGTGTAAGGTGTCTGATGGAGCCGTGGATGCGCCAGGAGCAGGGGCTGTGTTGCGGTTTATTGTAGTAGCAGCGAATGCCTGAGTAGGGTTAACATCAGGTTGATTTTTCGTGATCAAATAATCATGATCAGCCAACAAACCATGCAATTCTGAAAAAGCTGTTGGAAACTGCCGTGTGAGCAGAGTGGATTTTAAACCATTGTATTCTTCTCGGAGACCTGTGATAACAACAAGTACCAAATCAGTCTCGGCCATGGGATGGCCAATATTTGCCAGAGAATCCGACAGGGATTGTGCCCGTGTCAGGTATGCAGAGGCTGTTTCATCGCCTTTCATCTTGATCTGCATCAGTTGAGTCTTTAATGTGTAAACACGAGAGGATGTTGGTGGCGCATAGGCTCGTTCAAGAGATAACCAGAGATCACGGGAGGTTTCTCCCTGCACATGTTGGAAAGAGGCTTCAGAGATGGTGGAGGTAAGGATGGTGCGAACGTGTGCATCATTCGAAATCCACGTCGCATAGTTACGGTTGGGCTGGGGTTCATCTTTATCATTAGCAGGTGGAATGGTTTTGGGTGGACAGGGTATGGATTCATCTATGTAGCCGAATAGATTGTTTGTAACAAGGAACGGTTTGATCATGTTCTTCCAAAACCCATAGTTGGTAGGAGAGAGGGTGAAGCCAAACTTGTGAGAATTGTGACTGGTTTTGTCAGCAGTCGAAAAGGGAGCAAGAAGAGCCATGAGAGGGTGGTGATTGGTGGTGGAGGTGGGTTACGGCTGAAGGAGAAGGGTGGCTGGTGGCTGCGGCAGGATTAGGGTTGAAGGTGGTGGCTGCCAATTGAAGGTGGCGGCAGGATTAGGGTTGTGATCCCTGGCTGTGATACCACAATAAACTTTGTATAAAGTATTGTATTAGTGTATTCTTGTATATCATTGAGAGTACAAACAAACATCTATATATAGGCTGATTGTAGAAGATAGACAGCCTCTAGAGGAGTTGAAAAGACTCTAACTTAATAGATAATTTATGAACTATTAATAGATAATTATGACTTATTAATATGACTAATATACTCAACCCTCTAACTATATATATATATATATATACTAAAGCTGTCTAATACCCCTCCATAATTTCCTTTTCAAGTTCTTTCATCTCCATTCTTCCTCAAGTTCTAGAAAGTTTTGGTGAGTTTTAAAGTTCCGGTGCAAGAACAAGGATTGAAAGGAGCTCAAGAAGGAAAACATGTAACATTTAAGGTTTTCGGTAAACTCAAATGTGTCAAAACTAGATTAAACGAAAATTCAAAAGAATTTTTCAATTTAGATTTCTCTTTAAATATATTTATTATATATATATATATATAGGGGATGGTTCCATTGTTAACCCACCTTAATTGCGGTAATCCAATAACTTCGACAAAAAATGCCCAAATCTTTGGTTTTTTTTCATGGTCTTTATTATACATATTTAGGGGGTTTCTTTTTGGTGTTTTTGCTAATCCACAAGGCAAATCGAATTTGCACTGGTGTAAAAGTTTTGCAATTTTCGTAACATTTAGAAAATTGCCAAACTTTTACACTAGTGCAAATTCGATCTACCTTGTGAATTAGCAAAAACATAAAAAAGAAACCCCTCTAAATATGTATAATAAAGACCACGAAAAAAAACCCAAAGATTCAGGCATTTTTTGTCGAAGTTATTGGGTTACCGCAATTAAGGAGGGTTCTTATTTGAACCAAATCCTATATATATATATATATATATATATAGTATAAGGTTTGGCTAGAAAGTCTAGAAACCATGAGAAGGGATCTCAACCATTAGATCAATTTGTTTTGTGGTTAAGATTAATCTGGTGGTATTTTCGTAAATAGTTATAAGTTAAAACCATCAGTAGGGGTACAATGGGAAGATCTAGCAAAAAATCTGCACATGCAAGTCACATGCATTTTCCTCCATCTTTTTTAAACGTTCATAACTTTTTTATACGTCAGTATTTTTTTAAAAAAATTACACCATAAAATCGAGCATTTTTTATCTTTCTAATGAGTATAACATTAGTATATTTTTTAAAATTAAAATAACAACCTAAAATGAGTTTCACGAACCATATGTTTATGGTGTTTTTCCAATATATATGAAACTGATCTTTTATGGTGTTTTTTACACATATGTATGTTTTATAGTGTTTTCAAAGATATTTTATGGTGTTTATGATGTTAACATTTTATGTTATTTTTTGTGTTTGCGTATTAATAAAACTAAAAGAGGTTATATTTTGGTGTTTTTGAAAACAAAAAACACCATAAACACCTAAGTTTGTACGTGGTGTTTTTAACTTAGTTTATGATGTTTTTCGAGATAATTTATTGTTTATGGCGTTTTTTCAAGATATGTTGTTGTGTTTATGGTGTTAACATTTTATGGTGTTTTTGTGTTCGGATATTCATGAAACTAAGACCAGGCATTTTTATGGTGTTTTTGAATACTAAAAACACCATAAATCGCTATATTTCATAAACATTTGAGAAACACCATAACAAAAACACCTAGTTCATAAACATTTTATACATGACGTTTTAAACTTAAATGTCAATATATGGTGTATTAAATATGTTCATGGTGTTTTTAATTTATATACATAAATGTGTTAAGTTTGTACATGGTGTTTTACATTGGTTATAAATATGTATGTTTTATGGCATTCATTTTTGGATTTTGCATTTTTTTTAAGTTTGTAATTGATGTTTTTAGACTATGCGTCTTACTGTTAATATGAACATCGTGTTTTAGTAGTTTACACATGGTATTTTACACTTAAATTACACAATTAAAAAGTGCCATGTGTAAAATTTCGTGGTTCGAAAACACCATGTGTAAAAACACAAAGTTTAGAACGACATGTTTTTTAGTTTTCAAAAACGCCATAAAACACAATGTGTAAAATTATACAGTCCAAAAACACCATGAATAAAATTACAGTTCAAAAACACCATAAATAAAATTACAGTTCAAAAACACCATAAATAAAATTACAATTCAAAAACACCATAAAATGTCTGTGAAAATTACACAGTACAGAAACACCATAAAACGTCATGTGTAAATGACGCAATTAAAAAACGTTGTGTTTTGTTTATGTTCAAAACACCATAAAACGTCTAGTTTCACAAACAATATGAAAACACCATAAAAACACACAAGTTTCAAGAACAATCAGGTTTGTTCTTTTTCTATTGTTAAATATAACAATATTATACTCGTTAGAAATGTAAAGAAATTTGTGATTTTATGGTGTAATTGTTTTAAAAAAAAATTAACGTATAAAATAGTTACATACGTTTAAAAAATTTGGTGGAATTAACATGTGACTTGCATGTGCAGCCTCCATTTATATGTTGACGTTTATACCCTTTACCCTAAAATACACGTGTCACATTCTCGTGGCTTCTCACACTTCTCATGGTTTTTAGCCTTCTTAAAATATCCCTCCCCTATATATATATATAAAGACATATGGGTGTATAGATATATATAAGTTAATACAATATAAATTTTATACATTGAATGACAAAGAAATGTATGTGTTTGTGTGTATTGGCACAACACAACACTTAATATTATCAAAGTTGTACGTATATATACTCATAACAAAATTATAATGGTAATTAAAATAAGGGATAACTCTACACAAATGTAACCAACTTTTCTTATTGTCCCAATTAAGTCACTGGAACTTTTTTCTGTCCCAATTAGGTCACTCAACTTAATATTGGTGTTCTAATCCTATATAAATAACCTGAATAGCAGGTTATCGTTAATTTTCTACATATTTAACTTATTTAATATGTTAAGTGATGATATAATCATTTGATAAAGTAAATAATAAATTAAAAATTATTTAAAATCATCCACATTTACGCATGATATTTGAAAAAAGTTAAGTTTCAAACGTTAAATATTGACACATATTGTTTGAAAAACTTATTTTTTT
This sequence comes from Mikania micrantha, assembly GCA_009363875.1. Lineage (NCBI taxonomy): Eukaryota > Viridiplantae > Streptophyta > Magnoliopsida > Asterales > Asteraceae > Mikania > Mikania micrantha. The sequence goes on from CM018695.1 coordinate 52,173,681, forward strand.
CAAATATATTGCGTAAATATGGATGATTTTAAATAATTTTTAATTTATTATTTACTTTATAAAATGATTATATCATCACTTAACATATTAAATAAGTTAAATATGTAGAAAATTAGCGATAACCTGTTGTTCAGGTTATTTATATAGGATTAGAACACCAATACTAAGTTGAATGACCTAATTAGAACAGAAAAAAGTTCCAGTGACTTAATTGGGACAGTATGAAAAGTTGGTTACATTTGTGTAGAGTTATCCCTTAAAATAACTAATATTTTTGTTATGTAATCATTATATAAATATATACATATATAAATATATAAACAAACAAAAGTTTTTTGATAATTTCATTATTTATAAATTTCTTATATAACTATTCTAAGTAATTAATTAAAGTTTTTTTTAAAAAAAAAATCCTTTGTATTGAAGGTTTTAAACATAAAATATAAAACGGTATAACTTGGAGGGGCTAAATGGTAATTGTAGATGACAAACCCTCTTTCTCTCTCATCTACCCCGTTTTTCCGGCACCATCTACCGGAAATCCGGTCACGTCACCGGCGAAGCCAAGAACCCACGAAACAACCACATTAATGCGTAAATCGAATGGTTTTTTAATGTCTCATGACCCAAACAACAATCCTAAAGTCTTTAGCTCATAAACACTCAGAAGTAATCACCTTTAATTCGGTTTTGATTATCACAAAACCCTAGGTTTAACTCATAATTAAACTAGGTTGTTTCAAATGAACTAATACTCAAAACTATAGGCTTTTTACTCCCTTCATCATTACGAACGGAACCATACTCGAAATCCTCTATGTAACTCCTTCTAGATCTCGGATTCGACTCAAGAACATCCGCGAACTAAGACTACTCGAACACGATTAATACTCCATCAATCCAAGTAAGTTTTATATTCTTTTCGATCGGTTTTAGATGGGGAACAAAAGCCCCATGAATATTCTAAGACCTAACATGTACTAAATCTATCAGATTTGGATCGAATTCGAATTAGGGTTCATGCGAGTTGTATTCGATTTGGATGTGTGGTTAAAACATTTGAGAAGGAAAGAATCTCATAAATAAGCCTTCCCAGTCAAGCGGTTAAGACTCACACTGGGCAAGGAGGAGGTTCCGGGTTCGAATCCTTTTAGAACCAGTTTTTGGATTTTCCTCATTTTTTTTTTTTATTTCACTATCCAAATGAAGTCCAAAAATTCTATAAAAAAATCCATAAATTCTAAATTATACTTCTAATATTCTGTGAAAATTTGGGAAATTTTCTTATTTAATTTGTATTATTTTGCTATTTAAATATAAAAAATACTAAAACATTTTTAAAAATTCTGAAAAAAAAAATCTAGAAATTATAAATTAACTATATGAACATTCTGGAAAATTTAAAATAATTTTTGGATTATTATTTTTCAAATTTTCTATTTTTTTGTTTAGATAAACTTGAAAAAGATAAATATTATTTGTAAAAATAATCGAAAAAGTCAGAAAATTATTTTTATGAGATTAATTTTATGTTAATATAACTATAAATTTTCAAAATGTTATTTTTAGAGATAGTATTTCTATCAAACATTTTAAACTTATAAATATTTATAAGTCCTTTTATAATTATTCTAAATTCCTAAATTCAAAATATTAACAAGTTATAAAATTTTGTAAATTTTATCCTTTTCTTTTTGATGTATAAACGGTTTCGAGGACGAAACCTTCGTAAGGGGAGGAGATTTGTAACAACCGGTTTTAACAATCGTATATGTTTGAAATAATCATTAATAAAATGATTGTGATGGTTACAAATTGAAAATATGCGAGAAATCATGAACGTGGGAGAAAACCGTGCGCGAAACGGAGTTCCGGATTCTCCGAAATTGCAAAACGAAGAAAATTACAAAAATATCAAAATCCATGATGTCAGGCGATACGCCTAGCCCCAAGTGCCCACGATAGGCGATACGTGTGGGGCCAAGAAAATACCTGAAGACCTTAGTCTCGCGCGCTACGCCTCGGGCTAAACGCCCACGCGGGGCGATGCGCCTAGCGCGCGTCGGTTTGGCAGATCTTTATCTTTTCAGAAATTGTGCAAGTTAATTTTTTTCAATTCTCTCGACTTTAACACACACAGACACGATATAATCAGCCTTCAGCAACCAAAATTTAGTTCAAAAACCATAGAATCTTCTGTTTCAAGCTAAGGATCAATTTTACAAGTCCGGATCGTCGTATCGCGGCCAGAAATCCGTTTAAAAGGGTAAGGATTCGATCTCTCCTACTGATTTGATAGAATATGGATTAAATATAGTTTAGAGCATGATATAATGATTATTGTTGATGATTATTGCCTAGGTGATGGCTAGGAATAATTAGAAACGAAGAACTAGATGTTTTAACGGTGAAATCTTGATTTTGACCCGTTATAATGTTCGGTTGTCAAGAAATCCATATTATTGAATATGATGACTAGTAGGATGATTAAATCATGATTATGATGGAGTTGGATCATTCTTTGTAATGATTAATCCAATTCAAGTGTTTTGATTAAATGTTGAGATTTGAAAGTTAATGATTTTGGCATAAATATGCTAATTATAAGTGATGACTTGACTTCTAAATGCCACATAGTAATGAATGAGATTCAAATGAGTTTGAATCAGTATGTATGGGTGTATTGAAACTAGTTGTATACGTGTGATTTGCAACTAGGTGTTGGTGGTGGAAGTCAAGAGATAAGTTACAAAATATGAAATTTTGATAACTTGAATGTGGCTTATAACATGGGCAGATTAGTTTCTGCACATGAGTTGTTTGATAAAAAGCCTCAGTGAGGTTTTGATTGAATATGAAAAGTAAAACAGGTCAAATGAATTAGATTACATAAATAACACAAGTTGTGTGTCATGTTGTTAAATCTTGTTATATGTGGATATATAATAGGAAGAGGATGTGAATCTAGTTCTAGAAGGCCTGGAAAGGAATTGGAGATTGTTGATAGCTCTCCAATATCAAGGTAAGTTACCTATTTGGTTGAACTTGTAGTTGTAGGATTGGGTGAGTCCGCACTACAAGTATTTGTGCATTTAGCATATATGTGATTTGTTGTTTTGATTGAATTTGATATAAATGATTATGGTTAGTGTGCTTATTGTAGTTGAATGATTTACAAGGTGTGTGAACATTCAACTAGTAATAATGATTGAGTTGATTTACAAGAGTGTAAACAACCATCATTAATGTGGAGGTTAAGATCTACAGAAGTGTAGACATTAAACGGGTAATATGCATGCTTTGATTCACAAGGTGTGTGAACATAAGACTTGAAAATCCAATGTAATAGATTCACAAGGTGTGTGAACAAAAGATGATCTACAAGAATGTAGACATCTGTTTCAAGAGTCAAATTGTTTAAGTTTGACTTTTAGGAAATATGATGCACAACTGGAGTTTTGTGTGCACATATGTGTTGCGTTAAATTATAATCATTGTGTATGAATGGGAGACTTATGGGATGTTGGGTGAAAACGACCTGTTAGTAAATCGTATTGTATGCGATTGAATGTTACCAAATTATATTTGGAACATCATTAGTGTATCCATATTGTGTTATAGAATACACTTGAGGAAATAGCTGGGTAATCTTACTTAGTTCTAACAAACTAATTGTCACACCCCGGGCTCTAGGCGGCCCGGGCGCTGCGACCCGAATTGGTTTCATGGATATGTCTCGGTCAGAGTTTATTACTCTTTTTCATATGTGTTAAGCGGAAGCGTTATTTCATGAATTTTATAATTTTACAAAAGATTCACATGCATAGATGTGAAAACCATATTTCATCGTTTCTAAATGATTCATAAGTGTGTGTATGAAAAACCACATTTTCATCGTTTGTTAATAACTTTTCAAAATAGCTTTTCAGGATTTCATAAGGTTTTATATGCATAGGTATGAACATCATCATTTCATATTATTGTAAACCGGATTTTTCAAACACATAATTTCAAATCATTTTATAATATCCGGTTTATACATGACTTGGAGGCATAGCTCCACTAGCTCTATGGTCTCACCACAAGATCCTATTCAAGGCATCATAGGCCAAGAATCTCTAATCTTGCTTCTCTTTTACATTTTATTGTTACCTGAAAAGTTTTTGAAAATAAAACGTCAACATAATGTTGGTGAATACAAATAACAGACTCGATATGTAAACATAGCATGTTCGGTCCTTTAATCATAATTAATAGTGGCAATACTACACATTTAGCAGGTTATTTCACTGATCGATACAAATACTGCATACACTGGTTTATAACTGTCACTGGTTAGGAACTACAGCACAGCGCGCCTTACGTTTTGTTCCCTCCAGCCCACAGCTGGTCACTGGTTAGGTTGCATGCGGAGTACGTCTTACGTTTAACCTTCCAGCCCACCTGTACCAGCCACGTATGGAATTTCACCCATATGTGGATACGATTGCAAATCATACGTATACTAATAGCCTAAATGCTGGTCACGTAGTATCCCTTTATGTGTCAAAGTTTAAACAAACCATGCTCAAAACTGAATTTATATTTAAAAAGAAGTTAAATGTATTCACCTGGATTTTTGATTGGCTGTGTGACAGCTTAGAACTTCTCAATATGAATTTGGGCAGCATTTCTGCTTAATCTATCCTTATAACTATTTGCAAGGATGATTCCTGATGTGTTTATTTTTCTTCTCCTAAAATAGATCATAATCAACATAATATTTGTGTATATATGGAATCGAGTCTTAATCCTAACCCTGTAAGCTAATAATATCCAAAAATTTAAATCTATGATTAAACTAAAAGGTTTATATATATATATATATAACGTACGCATATATATATATATATATATGTGTATATACGTTGAAATTTGTTTTGAAGATAAGTTGATTCTTATCTTTTGTTTTCATTTTATTGCATTTATTTATTTATTAAAATTTTTTAACGTAAATATGCACAAATCTTGAATTTTTTTATTTCGTTATTATTATTTTTATTATTATTAAGTTAATTAAAATTTTTAATACATACATAGGGTCGGATCTTAACCTCAACCCTATAAGTTAAACAATATCACGAGAAATCTTAAATTTATGAATCAAACTCACAAGTTGAAATATATACCGGATCGTAACTGGTTTTAAACGAAAGAACGTTGATCATAACGTTGGTTGTGAAATCTACTAACCGGCTGTTCATAAGAGTATTAAGATAATATTGGTTGAGGCGGTTCTATTTGTATTGCAAATCTTCGATATTGAATATTGATTGTTTTGAAACAATAAGAGCACACACAATCACACATGTATGTATTAACTTTTCACCATTTGTACACACACAATCACACGTGCACTTTCCTGACTTTTCTTAATTTTTTTTTTGATTATTATTATTATTATTATTATTATTATTATTATTATTATTATTATTATTATTATTATTATTATTATTATTATTATTATTATTATTATTATTATTATTATTATTATACCTGCACACTTTCTCTTTATATAAATGTATATATATAATTTAGATTTTTGATCTTCTCTTGTAAAAATATCATGTTTTGTAAAATTCTAAATATAAGGTATGACCTGCTCATTTTTCTCTACATTTCGACTTAAGTTTCGTTAAAAACGGATCAATATTTAATTATAATATATTTTATTATTAATTTTTTGATTGGTTGTGTGACAGCTTAGAACTTCTCAAGATTTAATTATAATATATTTTATTATTAATTTTTTTCCGGTTTCCCATAATAATAAATGATCGTTCAAAAAACGATTATTTCTAATAATTGTTTCATCCTACTTATTCATTTAAACGAACGTTAAAAATTTTGAACGTTTATTTCTATTCTTATACTCTTAATTAATCATGTTTGTAAAATAAACTATTTTATATTGTTAGTCGATACATTACGTTTTAATTAATCGTTTTTATTATTATATTTTTGACTAATAATATTTTAATTATAAATGAGAGTATTTTATTTATATTTATAAAATGAGATGTTACACTAATGGTGAAATTAAATGTGGTGTTTACAGGTACAAAGAAGTCGGGTGAGCGGTGATGGTGATTGGAAATCGAACATGGAGGCTCGTATGATGGTTTTAAACTTAATAATCAAACTTGTGTGAAACTTTTGGGTAATAAATGTTTTGTGGAGTTTTTAAACATACTTAAACTTTGTTTTAACAGGCGTTAGTAAATATATGTTTATCGGACCGTTTCAGATAAAGGCAAGGGTAGGGAAAGTCGCGTATCGACTTGACCTACCAGAGGAGCTGAATGGGATTCATCCTACCTTCCACGTGTCACATCTTAGGAAGTGTCTGGCAGAAGAGCAAGCCCATGTTCCTTTGGATGACATTGAGGTAGATGACCGACTGAATTACATTGAAGAACCAGTTGACATTGTGGATACGAAGGAAAAGCAGCTACGGAATAAAACGGTTCGTCAAGTAAGAGTTCAATGGAAGCATCGGAAAGGTTCAGACACGACATGGGAGACGGAAGATGAAATGAGGAGGTTGTATCCTCATTTGTTCAATATGTAACGAGTCAGGTTTCGGGACGAAACCTATTGTAAGGAGGGGAGACTTGTAACATCCCAAATTTTCTAATACAAGTTACTTGAACTTACGAATGGGTAACGAATGATAAGCTTGAAGGGAGATAGACGAAAAATAAACAAGTTAGGGCCTCGGGTTCGTGTACTCGACATTTGATTTCGAGTACACTGTACTCGAAACTTGTATTCGAATATCCCCCATATTTCGAGTACCACACACTGCCTATCAATAGTAGTGCCTTGGGAAATGTGCGAACCTTTGGCCAGAGCACATTCTCTCTCGAGTACATGAAGTAGAGTCCCAGAACTTCAAGGATCGAGCTTTGGTCGATCAAACGGAAGAGGATACACACGAGAATCTGCAGAAGGGATCATCTAACTACAAGTAAGTGGTTTATGTATAAAAGTTACGGTTTTTATACAAAAGTTAGGATTGTGAGATGGAAGCGAACTTATGCACAAAGCTCACACCTTTATGCATAAAGTTCGGAACTTTGAGGTTCTAGTGTGTTGGTAATAACCTAAGGAACCTAGAAACTAGCCCCCCAAAGTCTTAGATGAATTTCTGATATGTTTATGAAGAAAAGGATGAGTACTCGAAATTATGACCCAAAGGGGTGTACTTGAAAACCCAAAGGTTTCGCATACACTGTCTTCGAGTACACCAGTTCGTGTACACCCTTGTGTACACTAATTTCGTGTAGTCCCTAAGTTCGAATACACAAGGAAATTCGAGTACACATGGGAAAACGAGTACACCAGTATTTCGAGTACTGGTGATATTTCGTATACTCTAGTTCGAGTATATGACAGTTCAGGGATGTAACAGTTCTCGAATACTGAGGAGGCTGGTTAGGAGGTGCTGAGGACTTAGAATATATCCTAAGTCTAAGAATGGTATGTTATGATATGATGTAGCTGATGTAGGTTCCCAAGTCTTAACTAAGGAGTTCGGTTAAGAAGACAAGGAGCCATTATCAGGTGAGTTCTAGACGCCCTATTTTATGTTTAATGTTTTGGGCTGGCATACATGCTTATTGTTATGTCTATGATGTTATGTGCTTATGATGATAATGAATGAATGATGATATGACCTGACTATGTATGCATGTTTATGTGTTAGCATGATTTATGCATGAAAGTAAGCTAAGTATGATGAATGCATGATAAATGAGTATGAGGATGAATAACATGATGATATGATATGATAATGATGCTAGCATATGATATGATGATGACTGTATGATAACATGCTTCATGTTGATAACTATGAGGATAGTTATAGGAGTATGATAAGGTCCTAGGTTGCTAGGATGGAAGTATTGTAACAGCAAGTACCAGATCGTCCGGCAAGTCCGTACGGTATGTGTACTTTCACCTTATACTATGTGTAAATACATGTTCATGAACAGTAATTGTATTATCAGATTTCAAAATACAATACATAGTTGTACGTATTTTTGTGTAAACTTAAATACAGTAAGTACAACATACATTTGAAACAATAGTTGTGTGTATTTAAGTGAAAACTTAATTACAGTTAACACAACGAATTACAGGAAACAACAGTGTTCAAGTAAACAACGAAAACATATCGGTTGCGATCTGATGTCCACAGATGACAGGAATCAGATGGCCGACGAATCAGTACAAGAGCAATGTGAAAACATGATGTTTAGTTGAGTCCGACAGTGAGGAAACACAATTCAAACACAAATGCAGTGCTATTTCAGAATGACGAACTGACAGTGTGTTTGCGTGAGTGACGATTCACACAAACATATCTGTGAGTTTAGAGTTCTGAAATAATGACTGAAAAGTAGAAAACAAAAGTCAGAAAGCAAAACCATCGTCGTGTTTGTTCGGGTGACGATTCGAACGAATACGCGCGAAGGTGACGCGTTCTGACGAAACGAAACGAAAACGCGACACGAACGACTTTAAATTAATAAAACAAAATAAATAATGTTTTACAATTTTGAAACTCATCAAAATTGAATAATTAAAACTGTTTAATTTAAAGTCCATAAATACGCGCGTTACGTTCCGGAGACGTAACGAAAACGCGAACCGAGCAACAAAAACGAACCCGAACTCACTCGTGGTATAAATACCACAAATGAGTCCATTTTTCTCACATTCCATTTCATCTTCCTCACCAAAAATCAAAATTTCCGGGTTTGAAAACCCTAGCCACATCCAACCTTCTCTCCTCCATAACTTCTCCATTCCTTCACCAAATTCTTCCATCTTTGGACCAAATCGAAGCTTTCATTGTGTTCTACACGAAAGTACAAAGGATCCGAGCTGATATCCACCAGAAACAAGGTAAAATCGTGGTCAAAGTTCGCGATTTTTAGGGTTTTTGAAACCCTTTTCTCCACCTTAACCTTAACCGGTTCTCATGCCCCCCATTTGACCTCGCCACCTTCAAACACTAACCTCCACACGTTATTACCATGGAACATCACCAAACACCACTGGTTCGCACCTTTTGGTCGACTGCAACTACTGGTGGTCGAAGGACCACCTTCGGCCGAACCAACTCCGAAAGAACACCACCGAAAGAAGGCTCATTCGCCGAATGAAGCCATATGCGCCACCCATTCGACAGCCACTCTTTCGTTGGTCACCACCCTCATTCGAGCCACCACTCATTCGCTGCTGACCCATTCGAGATTTTCCATTCGCCATGCAACCTCCATTCGACAGCCCCTCCTCTTTCGGCCAACACCCAACCCTCATTCGGCAGTCCATGCCCATTCGCAGCCTGCCTCATTCGATGGCCAGGCCCCATTCGCCATGAAATCCTTATTCGACCATGTGTCATTCGAACATCTTCATTCGGTAGTACCCTTAGTCGGCAGCCCCATTCGGCCAAGACCTCTATACGGCCACTGTCTTGGCCCAAGGCCCCGGTCATGGCCCAACAGCTCCACATCAAGGCCCACAACTATTTCAGCCCAGCTAACCCAGGCCCATGTTGGCCCAACTCTTATTAGACTCAGGGCCTGAGAGAAATCCCTTGGGGCCCAAAAATTTCGGCCTATGGACCACAAAATGTGATTCAAGGCCACAATCTTGGCCAAAAGCCCAAATTCGAGGCCCACGATTGTTTCAACCCATGTAAGCAGGGCCCAGCTTGGCCCATGAACTTTATTGATGAAGGCCCGAGACAAAACCCATTGGGCCCAGCCAAATCCACCCGAGGCCCACCTAGACTAATCCAAGGCCTATTTGAGGCCCTTGTCTTCATTTTGAGAGCCACTTGCTCAGTTACTTGGTCAATAACCTAATTCTGGCCCAACCATGGTTCCTACAGTTCATTTTAATCTTTGGCCCGACAAATCTTGATTGGGCCCACATAGGGCCCAACAATTTCTCATCATGGCCCAATGGAGGCCCACAAGGCCACTTATTCACTAGGCCTCTTAGCAATTGATCAAGCTTTCGTATTGCCACACCGTATATCACTGATTCACATGTTCTAAAATGGTCAAACACTCTTAGTGGTTCAAGAACAGACCAAGGCCCATAGGTTTGGGCCTAGGGCCCAACAAATCACCTAGAGGCCAACATAGGACTTGGTCACATAGTTCGGTCTACACATCATTTTAAACCATTGGGTTTAACACATTTCATAAAATCAAAGTGTACAAGTGCAAGAATGAGTCAAGTTCAAAGATTACAAGATAGTAACTCATAAGGTTTTTGACTTAAAACCAACATAAGAGACCGAACGGTGATCATGACCAAGTCTTACGCACGAAAGCCAACTTAGGGCTAACACCCACACATACACACAGAAGTCTATTAAGCTTATACTTACAAGTTACAACAATATGAAATCAATACAGGATCGTGAACACAACAAATTCAAACAAGAGCGCGTGCATTCTCATTTAGGTCAAGTCAAACCCCACTACTACAAGGTGAGTTCATATGCCCCTTTTCTTTAATCTTTACTGATTTTAAACTCTCGGGGCTGAGAAACATGCTTTACTTTTATTTATTTAAAAGTTTTGCTTACATATTGTTAATACTTTGATTATTTGATATTGAATTGCTTATTATCATAAATCATTGTATGCATGCTTGTTTGAATTCAAGAATACAGGAAAGATAAGATGATGATGATATTTTTAATATCATAACTCATCGATACAATAGAATAACTTAGTAGTAAGTTAACTCTTACAACACTTAGTTATTCTTACAAGAAATGACATTGTAACAATTACAAGGAAACATGATGACATGATTACAAGAGCAAAACACAAGAATGATATAAAGATAATATATCTTTACTACATCATTCAATACAAGAGTTAAATAAGTGTAATAAGACTAGATCTTATAATACTTAACCTTATAACTCAACACATATTACAAGAAGAACAAGTAGCATGGAATGATAATCATGATAACATAATTTCATGATAACAACATCATTCACTCAATTAATTAGCATAATCTAATAAGACTAGTTCTTATTTAAATTTGTTAATATCACGGAGAACATATGACAATGAGAACAAGAGTACAAGTGAATACAATTACAATTAGTTACTATTGACCTGTTTGCATTATATCACTTCAATCATGTGCCAAATTGTTCAAGTTGATCATGTAAGTCCCTTTAATTCGCTGACCAGTTAGTTTGACGTGACTAAACCGACGATAGCATAGTGGTACCATAGGTTTGACAAACCTCTAGCTTGTAGGGCTAGTATGTTGATCGTAACAATTCATTGGCCGGTAACGTATGACCGGTGACAGGGCGACCTCAAGTCAGGTTCTGGTAAGCGACACATGGTGATATTAATCTACAGTGATAAGTGATTAATCCAGCGAGAACCCTATTGACTAGTAGGTTGAGAAGGTGATCTGCTCTCATGTGACACTACTAGTAATAGATTTCGTTGAGGACAATAGACATGCAAAGTGGTAGAGATAAATCGGATGCATTGAAATCTGATTACGTGAGGATTTCAATGGATTCCTTTTAGGCTCTATGCACTATGGTTCAAGAACAAGTTGCAAGGGGTTAACTCACACTCTTAATATTTAATAGAGTATCATCAGTTAACCCACCTCAAGTATAGAATAATACAAGGTCAAGATTATATTAATCTAAAATTCCTTAATACATCGAGGGTTATCAATACTTCGGTTTGATAATTAAACCCCATACCATATATTATTCTATCATCAATACAATAACTGAATACATCTCAGGTGTGATGAATACGCGGGGAAATGGATATCTTTAGTTGTATCGTAAGTGGTGTGGAACTTGACTGAGTATGTGGTGGGATAGCGTCTGGGCTTGACCCTTTCAGGATTCCCTATATATAAGCATACTTGATCAGGTGATACACTACTTGTACATATAACTAAGGAGAGGCCATTGGGTGGTACAGATGAAACAAGTAATTACAAGCAACAACTATGACATTGTGGATGTGTGCATGATCAATTCAATGGTTTTCAATTTACTTACTTATGAACTCACCAACCTAGTGTTGACTTTGTTTAAATGCATGTTTCCTCAGGTGATGGACAGGTGTAGATACATACGTGCAAGTGATAAGCTAGTGGACTCTTAGAAGACCTAGCTTACTTTTGACTGCATACTTTTGATATGACAAAACAGTGAATCACTTTTGTATATCTTGTACAGTTCAAGATATAAACTCAATGATTCTTTTTGATTAGATTTACTCAGTTAAATTATGATGTACAATGTAATTTAACTTTGTAATTCTATTTCATGTCATGATTAGCATTTCTCATTTATATCTCATGTGCTATGTAAACAATCTGATCAATTGATTATCACTCCAAGATATCGCGCCCCGGGAACCTTCCGCCCGACGGGAAAACCCGATCCGTTCCCGCCGGCTCGGGGTGTGACAGATTGGTATCAGAGCCATGGTTATAGAGAAATATAGGTCATATTACTTAAATGGTTTGGCCTAGACTATAACCTAGGGACCTCATGTAGAGTTCTTATGATATAGGATTCTATTTGCATATGTCTTCTGCTTCTGATCACTGCACTAACCGGTTTTCTTTTCGGTTATGATCAGAATGCCGCCGCGAAGACAACCACCTCTATTACCGTTGACTCAAGGTTCAGCTCCGCATTCGTCAACTCCATCACCAGCTGACTCTCCTCCACATTCACCACCACCTCCACCTCCTCCTCCTCCTCCACACTCTCCACCACCAGGCTCAAGCAATGTTCAGATGATAGATCCTGCTACTATCGCTTTGGCAACCCTGCTGAGTACTCAACTGACAAGCCAGCTGAAAGATGTCATCCCAGAGATGATAAACCGAATTCAAGGCCACGGCAACAATTCGGGCCATACTACAGGAGAGGCTAGTGGAAACACTAGTCATACTTCGGATTACTCCTACAAGTCTTTTGTAGGATGCAAACCTCCAAGTTTCACCGGAGTTGAAGGGGCTGTTGGACTGATCTAATGGCTAGAAAAGATGGAGAATACTCTGGACATCAGCAACTGTCCAGAACACCATAAAGTTCGCTATGCAGCTGGTTCATTCAGCAAGCGAGCACTTACATGGTGGAATGCTCAGATTCGAGCAAAGGGAAGAGATGAAGCAATGGCGATGCCATGGGCAGAATTTAAGCTTCTTCTGAGGAACGAGTTCTGTCCGAAACACGAACTGCAACTGCTGGAAACGGAACTCTCGAACCATGTAATGAAGGGAGCTGATCATATGACCTTCACCACTCGCTATCATGAGTTGGTAGCTCTGGTGCCAGAAATGGTACCAACATTAGAAAAGCTGATTGACCGTTATGTGGCGGGATTACCTTCTTGCATCCAAAGTATAGTGTTGGCTGCTTATCCTGCTACTTTGGAGGCTGCTATCTCCCTCTCAGCTAAACTTACCAAGGTGATGGTAAAGTCTGGAGTTTTAAAGGATGGGGCTGAAACAGCCAAAGCTGGAACTTCCAAGAAGTCGGATAAACGTCCGGCTAAGAAACAAAAAGTGGCAAGGAACTTTGCTGCCACTACTCAGGCCCCAATGCTTAATCAGCCACCACCACTGCAAGTCAGAAAGCCCTACACTGGCACTGCACCTTTGTGCAACACTTGTCGGTATCATCACGCGCCAAACTCTCAGTGCATGCAATGCACAAACTGTGGAAAGTTTGGCCATTGGGCAAACCGCTGCAGGAGCACGGGAGCTCCAAACAGAAACAACAATGCAGCCACTACTGCTGCTGCTACTGATCGCAGGTCTTGCTACAATTGTGGTGAACCTGGTCACTTCTCTAGGGATTGCCCCAAGAGAAATCAACAAAGGGCTCAAGCACCAAGAGGACGAGCCTTTCAGATAGGAGCTGCTGCAGCTAGACAAGACCCGAATGTCATTACGGGTACATTTCTTCTATCTGATTTCTATGCATCTATATTATTTGATACTGGTGCGGATCAGAGTTTTATCTCATCCGATTTTGCTAGCCATCTTAATCATGCTGAGGAATCATTAGACTCCCCTTATAGTATTGAGATAGCTAATGGCAAACAGATTACAGTTGACACAGTACTTAGGAATTGCCCACTAACACTTGGTGATCATACATTTTCCATCGACTTGATACCGATGGAGCTGGGCAGTTTCGACATCATCATCGGAATGGATTGGCTATCTCTTAACCGAGTTGAGTTCATTTGTTCTGATAAACTACTACGTATTCCTATGGAGAACAATGAGGTCTTGGAGATTCGAGGAGATCAAGCGAAACGCAGTGTCAAGATAATTTCATGCATGAAAGCTCGCAAGTGCTTGAGGAAACAATGTGTTGCATTTTTAGCTCACGTGATTCAGAAGGACAAGAAAGAGATCAAGATTCAAGACGTACCGATTGTGAGAGATTTTACAGAAGTGTTTCCGGATGATTTACCGGGACTACCACCCGAGAGAGCGGTGCAGTTCCGCATCGATTTGATTCCGGGAGCAACTCCTGTAGCCAAATCTCCCTACAGACTCGCACCATCGGAGATGCAAGAGTTGTCCAACCAGTTGCAAGAACTTCTCGATAAAGGATTCATCCGACCGAGCTTTTCCCCGTGGGGAGCTCCGGTTCTCTTTGTCAAAAAGAAGGATGGAACTTTCAGGATGTGCATCGATTATCGAGAGCTCAACAAACTCACCATCAAGAATCGATACCCGTTACCGAGGATTGATGATTTGTTTGATCAATTACAAGGAGCACAATACTTTTCTAAGATAGACCTGAGATCAGGCTATCATCAGCTCCGGATTCAAGAGGAAGACATACCAAAGACGGCCTTTCGTACTCGATATGGTCATTACGAATTCATGGTGATGCCATTCGGATTGACGAACGCACCGGCTGTGTTCATGGATTTGATGAACCGGGTGTGCAAGCCGTATCTAGATCAGTTTGTTATCGTCTTTATTGATGATATACTGATTTATTCAAGAACCAAGCAGGAACATGAGCAACACCTCAGGAAAGTTTTAGAGCTTCTGAAAGAAGAACGACTCTATGCCAAATTCTCTAAGTGTGAATTCTGGTTAAGAGAAGTTCAGTTTTTGGGTCACGTGATTAACAGTGATGGTATTCACGTGGATCCTGCCAAGATAGAAGCAATCAAGAACTGGGATGTGCCTACAACACCGACAGAGATCCGATCATTCTTAGGATTGGCAGGTTATTACAGGAGATTTATTTCGAATTTCTCTAAGATAGCCTTGCCTCTCACCAAGCTCACACAGAAGTCTGAACCTTTTGTGTGGACTCAAAAACAAGAAGAGGCATTCCAGACATTGAAACAACGATTGTGCAATGCTCCAATTTTAACACTCCCAGAAGGCAATGATGACTTTGTAGTTTATTGTGATGCTTCCCATCAGGGACTCGGATGTGTTTTAATGCAACGAGACAAAGTCATTGCTTATGCCTCACGACAGCTGAAAATACACGAGAAGAATTACACGACACACGATCTTGAACTGGGAGCTGTTGTATTTGCATTAAAGATTTGGAGACATTACCTTTATGGTACCAAATGCACTATCTTCACAGATCACAAGAGTTTACAGCACATATTTGATCAGAAGGAGCTTAACATGAGACAGAGACGTTGGGTTGAGCTCCTGAACGATTACGATTGTGTGATCAAATACCATCCGGGCAAAGCAAATGTTGTTGCAGATGCTTTGAGTCGGAAAGAAAGAGTCAAACCCTTACGCGTTCGCGCTATGGGAATGACGGTGCAAACAAGTTTGAGAGATCACATTTTACAAGCACAACAAGAAGCAGTGGCAAGAAACAATCTGAAACGCGAGCTCGATTGTGGAGCCGAGAAACATTTTGAGACAAGACAAGATGGAGTTATCTACTATCTGGATCGTGTTTGGATTCTGGCAGTAGATGAACTTCGAACACTTATCCTTGACGAGGCACACAAGTCACGTTACTCAGTTCATCCTGGTGCCGATAAGATGTACCAAGATCTTAGGTCATTTTATTGGTGGCCGGGCATGAAGAAAGACATTGCCACTTATGTTGGCAAATGTATCACATGTGCCAAAGTCAAAGCTGAACACCAGAAACCTTCGGGTTTGCTGGAACAACCAGAGATACCACAATGGAAGTGGGAACAAATAGCTATGGATTTCATTACCAAGCTACCCCGCACTTCCAGCGGACATGATTCGATTTGGGTCATCATTGATAGATTGACCAAGGCCGCACATTTCTTGCCGATCAGAGAAACTTACAAGATGGAGAAACTTGCAAGACTATACATTGATGAAATAGTAGTGAGGCATGGTGTGCCACTATCTATTATTTCAGACCGGGACAGTCGATTTACTTCGCGGTTCTGGCAATCATTGCAACAATCCTTAGGGACAAGTGTTAACTTGAGCACTGCTTATCATCCACAAACGGATGGACAAAGCGAGCGCACTATTCAAACCCTAGAGGATATGTTGAGAACATGCATCCTAGACTTCGGTGGAAGTTGGGACACACATTTACCACTTATTGAGTTCTCCAACAATAATAGCTACCACAGCAGCATTGGATGTGCTCCATTTGAAGCACTCTATGGTAGAAAATGTCGGTCTCCAATTTGTTGGACCGAAGTGGGAGACAACAGAATTACTGGGCCTGAACTTATTCAGGAAACTACTGATAAGATTGCCCAGATACAACAACGATTACAAGCAACACGTAGCCGCCAAAAGAGTTACGCAGACAAACGGCGCAAGCCTTTGGAATTTGATGTGGGTGACCGGGTTATGTTGAAAGTGTCCCCATGGAAAGGCGTAGTTCGATTTGGGGCTAAAGGCAAACTAGCACCTCGGTATGTCGGACCGTTTGAGATTACTCAACGCATAGGTCCAGTGGCATACAGACTCAGACTCCCTGATGAACTCAGCGGAGTACACGATGTATTTCATGTATCAAATCTCAAGAGGTGTCTAGCAGACGAAACATTGATCATACCGTTGGAAGAGATACAAATTGACGAGCAATTACATTTCATTGAAGAACCTGTAGAGGTTATGGAACGTGAAGTCAAAAGACTGAAACGAAGCCGTATCCCCATTGTAAAGGTTCGATGGAACTCCAAGCGTGGACCAGAGTTTACCTGGGAACGCGAGGACAACATGAAAGCAAAGTATCCCCATCTGTTCGAAAATTGAAGCCCGACTTAAATGCTTAAATTTCGGGACGAAATTTCCTTAACAAGGGGAGACTGTAACAGCAAGTACCAGATCGTCCGGCAAGTCCGTACGGTATGTGTACTTTCACCTTATACTATGTGTAAATACATGTTCATGAACAGTAATTGTATTATCAGATTTCAAAATACAATACATAGTTGTACGTATTTTTGTGTAAACTTAAATACAGTAAGTACAACATACATTTGAAACAATAGTTGTGTGTATTTAAGTGAAAACTTAATTACAGTTAACACAACGAATTACAGGAAACAACAGTGTTCAAGTAAACAACGAAAACATATCGGTTGCGATCTGATGTCCACAGATGACAGGAATCAGATGGCCGACGAATCAGTACAAGAGCAATGTGAAAACATGATGTTTAGTTGAGTCCGACAGTGAGGAAACACAATTCAAACACAAATGCAGTGCTATTTCAGAATGACGAACTGACAGTGTGTTTGCGTGAGTGACGATTCACACAAACATATCTGTGAGTTTAGAGTTCTGAAATAATGACTGAAAAGTAGAAAACAAAAGTCAGAAAGCAAAACCATCGTCGTGTTTGTTCGGGTGACGATTCGAACGAATACGCGCGAAGGTGACGCGTTCTGACGAAACGAAACGAAAACGCGACACGAACGACTTTAAATTAATAAAACAAAATAAATAATTTTTTACAATTTTGAAACTCATCAAAATTGAATAATTAAAACTGTTTAATTTAAAGTCCATAAATACGCGCGTTACGTTCCGGAGACGTAACGAAAACGCGAACCGAGCAACAAAAACGAACCCGAACTCACTCGTGGTATAAATACCACAAATGAGTCCATTTTTCTCACATTCCATTTCATCTTCCTCACCAAAAATCAAAATTTCCGGGTTTGAAAACCCTAGCCACATCCAACCTTCTCTCCTCCATAACTTCTCCATTCCTTCACCAAATTCTTCCATCTTTGGACCAAATCGAAGCTTTCATTGTGTTCTACACGAAAGTACAAAGGATCCGAGCTGATATCCACCAGAAACAAGGTAAAATCGTGGTCAAAGTTCGCGATTTTTAGGGTTTTTGAAACCCTTTTCTCCACCTTAACCTTAACCGGTTCTCATGCCCCCCATTTGACCTCGCCACCTTCAAACACTAACCTCCACACGTTATTACCATGGAACATCACCAAACACCACTGGTTCGCACCTTTTGGTCGACTGCAACTACTGGTGGTCGAAGGACCACCTTCGGCCGAACCAACTCCGAAAGAACACCACCGAAAGAAGGCTCATTCGCCGAATGAAGCCATATGCGCCACCCATTCGACAGCCACTCTTTCGTTGGTCACCACCCTCATTCGAGCCACCACTCATTCGCTGCTGACCCATTCGAGATTTTCCATTCGCCATGCAACCTCCATTCGACAGCCCCTCCTCTTTCGGCCAACACCCAACCCTCATTCGGCAGTCCATGCCCATTCGCAGCCTGCCTCATTCGATGGCCAGGCCCCATTCGCCATGAAATCCTTATTCGACCATGTGTCATTCGAACATCTTCATTCGGCAGTACCCTTAGTCGGCAGCCCCATTCGGCCAAGACCTCTATACGGCCACTGTCTTGGCCCAAGGCCCCGGTCATGGCCCAACAGCTCCACATCAAGGCCCACAACTATTTCAGCCCAGCTAACCCAGGCCCATGTTGGCCCAACTCTTATTAGACTCAGGGCCTGAGAGAAATCCCTTGGGGCCCAACAATTTCGGCCCATGGACCACAAAATGTGATTCAAGGCCACAATCTTGGCCAAAAGCCCAAATTCGAGGCCCACGATTGTTTCAACCCATGTAAGCAGGGCCCAGCTTGGCCCATGAACTTTATTGATGAAGGCCCGAGACAAAACCCATTGGGCCCAGCCAAATCCACCCGAGGCCCACCTAGACTAATCCAAGGCCTATTTGAGGCCCTTGTCTTCATTTTGAGAGCCACTTGCTCAGTTACTTGGTCAATAACCTAATTCTGGCCCAACCATGGTTCCTACAGTTCATTTTAATCTTTGGCCCGACAAATCTTGATTGGGCCCACATAGGGCCCAACAATTTCTCATCATGGCCCAATGGAGGCCCACAAGGCCACTTATTCACTAGGCCTCTTAGCAATTGATCAAGCTTTCGTATTGCCACACCGTATATCACTGATTCACATGTTCTAAAATGGTCAAACACTCTTAGTGGTTCAAGAACAAACCAAGGCCCATAGGTTTGGGCCTAGGGCCCAACAAATCACCTAGAGGCCAACATAGGACTTGGTCACATAGTTCGGTCTACACATCATTTTAAACCATTGGGTTTAACACATTTCATAAAATCAAAGTGTACAAGTGCAAGAATGAGTCAAGTTCAAAGATTACAAGATAGTAACTCATAAGGTTTTTGACTTAAAACCAACATAAGAGACCGAAAGGTGATCATGACCAAGTCTTACGCACGAAAGCCAACTTAGGGCTAACACCCACACATACACACAGAAGTCTATTAAGCTTATACTTACAAGTTACAACAATATGAAATCAATACAGGATCGTGAACACAACAAATTCAAACAAGAGCGCGTGCATTCTCATTTAGGTCAAGTCAAACCCCACTACTACAAGGTGAGTTCATATGCCCCTTTTCTTTAATCTTTACTGATTTTAAACTCTCGGGGCTGAGAAACATGCTTTACTTTTATTTATTTAAAAGTTTTGCTTACATATTGTTAATACTTTGATTATTTGATATTAAATTGCTTATTATCATAAATCATTGTATGCATGCTTGTTTGAATTCAAGAATACAGGAAAGATAAGATGATGATGATATTTTTAATATCATAACTCATCGATACAATAGAATAACTTAGTAGTAAGTTAACTCTTACAACACTTAGTTATTCTTACAAGAAATGACATTGTAACAATTACAAGGAAACATGATGACATGATTACAAGAGCAAAACACAAGAATGATATAAAGATAATATATCTTTACTACATCATTCAATACAAGAGTTAAATAAGTGTAATAAGACTAGATCTTATAATACTTAACCTTATAACTCAACACATATTACAAGAAGAACAAGTAGCATGGAATGATAATCATGATAACATAATTTCATGATAACAACATCATTCACTCAATTAATTAGCATAATCTAATAAGACTAGTTCTTATTTAAATTTGTTAATATCACGGAGAACATATGACAATGAGAACAAGAGTACAAGTGAATACAATTACAATTAGTTACTATTGACCTGTTTGCATTATATCACTTCAATCATGTGCCAAATTGTTCAAGTTGATCATGTAAGTCCCTTTAATTCGCTGACCAGTTAGTTTGACGTGACTAAACCGACGATAGCATAGTGGTACCATAGGTTTGACAAACCTCTAGCTTGTAGGGCTAGTATGTTGATCGTAACAATTCATTGGCCGGTAACGTATGACCGGTGACAGGGCGACCTCAAGTCAGGTTCTGGTAAGCGACACATGGTGATATTAATCTACAGTGATAAGTGATTAATCCAGCGAGAACCCTATTGACTAGTAGGTTGAGAAGGTGATCTGCTCTCATGTGACACTACTAATAATAGATTTCGTTGAGGACAATAGACATGCAAAGTGGTAGAGATAAATCGGATGCATTGAAATCTGATTACGTGAGGATTTCAATGGATTCCTTTTAGGCTCTATGCACTATGGTTCAAGAACAAGTTGCAAGGGGTTAACTCACACTCTTAATATTTAATAGAGTATCATCAGTTAACCCACCTCAAGTATAGAATAATACAAGGTCAAGATTATATTAATCTAAAATTCCTTAATACATCGAGGGTTATCAATACTTCGGTTTGATAATTAAACCCCATACCATATATTATTCTATCATCAATACAATAACTGAATACATCTCAGGTGTGATGAATACGCGGGGAAATGGATATCTTTAGTTGTATCGCAAGTGGTGTGGAACTTGACTGAGTATGTGGTGGGATAGCGTCTGGGCTTGACCCTTTCAGGATTCCCTATATATAAGCATACTTGATCAGGTGATACACTACTTGTACATATAACTAAGGAGAGGCCATTGGGTGGTACAGATGAAACAAGTAATTACAAGCAACAACTATGACATTGTGGATGTGTGCATGATCAATTCAATGGTTTTCAATTTACTTACTTATGAACTCACCAACCTAGTGTTGACTTTGTTTAAATGCATGTTTCCTCAGGTGATGGACAGGTGTAGATACATACGTGCAAGTGATAAGCTAGTGGACTCTTAGAAGACCTAGCTTACTTTTGACTGCATACTTTTGATATGACAAAACAGTGAATCACTTTTGTATATCTTGTACAGTTCAAGATATAAACTCAATGATTCTTTTTGATTAGATTTACTCAGTTAAATTATGATGTACAATGTAATTTAACTTTGTAATTCTATTTCATGTCATGATTAGCATTTCTCATTTATATCTCATGTGCTATGTAAACAATCTGATCAATTGATTATCACTCCAAGATATCGCGCCCCGGGAACCTTCCGCCCGACGGGAAAACCCGATCCGTTCCCGCCGGCCGGGGTGTGACAAGTATGATATCTAGGCATGATGCCATGATGTTATGATATGATAACAATGCTAGCATGATATGTGCATGATGCTAGGATGTTATGATGATATGATGAAATGATGCTAGTATGACATGCCTAAGATGCCATGATGACTACGATGAATGATGTTATGATACTAGCAGGAAATGTTATGATTATGATAAAGGATGATATAATGCTAGTGTATCATGTGTGACGAATGAATGATGTTCCTATACGTGTTATAGGATATGTAGGAGAGATGTACCAGTACTTGTGCTGGGTAGGTATGATAGTCAACCACGACTATAACTGGGTATGATAGTCAACCACGACTATAACTGGGTATGATAGTCAACCACGACTATAACTGGGTATGATAGTCAACCACGACTATAACTGGGTATGATAGTCAACCACGACTATAACTGGGTATGATAGTCAACCACGACTATAACTGGGTATGATAGTCAACCATGACTATAACTGGGTATGGAGCCTTGTGCCGGCATAAGCCCACTGTTCGTATGGTGACAGTGGAACGTATGATGATGATGTTAAGGATGTTATGTGCTAAGGTTATGGACTATGTGTATGAAATGATGTTTATGTTAAGTATGTTTAATGTTGTTTTATGAAAACTAGAACTCACCAGCGTAAGCTGACTTGATTTAGCATGTATGTCAGGTTGAAGGTATGATAAGAGAAGGCTTGGAGCTTGGGCATCAAGTCAGACGATCTGTTGGTTTTGGCAATTCGATATGATTTTGATACAGACACTTTATTGAATTCTGTTTATCAAACTATGTTTACATTTCCGCTGCATGATTATGAAAGTTTTTAGTTTAAGAGCTATGTGTTATGATGAAAACCAACCTCTATGGGGTCGCCCGGGAACGGGGCCTCACACATGATCACGAACTATACAATACAACGGAAACGATGATAGATCTATTGGGTGACACCCGTCCATCCTTTGACCGTATAGAGGGCATTCGGGCGATTAAAACCACATTCATTCTATTATTGAATTGCGAATCAAGTGTCTTCTCAACAAAGGTTTGATCATTCACGTGTTTATTCATACATTATTAGATTCTACCACTGACATAAGAATTCACAATTTTCAATCTATTACATATATCCAAACCTATGTCTACTCACCAACATATTTGTTGACTCTACTTTTATACATGTTGCAGGAAATGCAGTGTGAGTATTACAAGTCGATACTACATGTAGGATACTATGGACCTAGTGTAGTAATTAAAAACAATGTTGAATTTATGTTTTTCAATGATGAGAACTACTTGATTGGAGCATGTATTGAATTTGGTATAATTAAATTATGAAACTTAATTAGTGTCATGTGTTATGAACAATCGCGTCACGTCCCTACGTTATTCTGCCGTCGGTTGAGGTGTGACACATATCACAAAGGAGGGTTCAAAGGTAACACCTATTTCTTCTGCAATACTCAACCGCTGAAATTTTATCGTGATACTTGAGTATAAGGATCGATTTCTATTCATGTGGGAGATTGTTGAATTTTTAATAATAAATATATTTTATTATTAATTTTGGACTTTGATAATTATTCGTACATGTTATAAATATGATTATTACATATTACGTTTTTGTCCTATGATGTGAGAAAACATAATCGGGTTTAAAGCGGAACTAAGATGAATGAGATACTGATGCTCGAAATTGTGTTGTGTAAAGTATTCAAAGAAAAAGGAAAAAGAAAATGGAAAACTTTTCATCTATCAATTCTATTGTCATGAATTGGTTAGTAACTAACCCATGAATAGGCTTGTTAATTGACATAATGACAACCTTTGAAATGCCTTGGCTACATGTATATATAGAGGCATTTGGCCACTTGTTAGAGTTGCTAGAGTTTTGAGATTTCTACAACATTTGAGACACATACACAAGCTTCAAAGGCTCACAACACAATCATATACTTTGTTGAATTCTCAACAATCTACAATGATCGATTCCTTGTGCTACATTACAAAACAATGAGTATTCGGTTAACTCTTGTAGTACATACTGCTTCGGCTATTGTGCCCTGGGAAACAATCAGGTTCACTGGGTGGCCCAAAATCTATTTTAGGGGACCTATGCTGAACAGAAATCCTTAACCAACGAATTCATTTCAATTCGTTTAATCTTGTACTATACTTCTTTCTTATAATTTAAATTTCAGCACGTGTTTCATCTTGTGCTATACTTCTTTCTTTTAATTTAAATTTTAACACTTTTATATTTTTTGTATTACTTTATTTTATATTTTATATTTCTCTAAATTGTAATTCGAGCAATTGAATAATAGAAATATTTGTTTATATTGTAAACAATGTTCCTACAAGTTCTTGTATATCACAAAAACTTGAGCGTCGGACATACAAAAACTTGATATCTCACAAATTCTTTAGATTATCCAAAATCAAATTTCTTAATATCCGCAGGGAAAGAAATATTGATTTCGGAAAATGATTATAACAGCATCCTATAAAATCCAAGCATTAATTGTCTTCAATTTTCAACAATAAGAAGATCGTAATATTCCACCATTAGCCAAAACATACTTTATTCTATTTTAAAATCTTTTTTGATGATTATTCTTGATAAATATTTTAACATTTTATCAAATAATGTTAATTAATTATTTTCTATAATTTTCATATAAATATAATAAAGATACCTCTTCCCCTCTATTTTTAGTTGTTGCACTCGCACTTCAAGTTATCAAACCAGTAATATTCTTTCATTTTAACAATAAAAGACGAAATCACTAACTTGATGTATTTAGAGGTAAAATATGATGAAAAATTAAGAATGGATTTATTTAGTCATTTCTTTTTATTTTGGATAATAATAACGAGGTTGGCTAAATGAACACCAGTACACCACCATTCACATTTTTATCGTATCTTATTTTTGAAATCATCATACAAATGTCGGATTTTATGTAGGTTTATCGTATTTTATTCTTGAAAACATCAGATACATGTCAGATTTTATGAAGGTTTTGAACAACGAAATTGTAATTTTAGAATTGTTTATTCTCTTTAAGCTTAAGATTACACATTAAGAATCAAGATCTTACTCAATGCGCTGGTTCTTTTTAAGCATTTTTAATTCAATAAAAGATAAATTCTATGCTAATTATCTGAAAAACCATTATTACAAACATGATAACAACAATTTACGATAGCTTATATCATTTGGATTATTAAATTGAATTCTTAGGAAAATAGATTTTCGGGTCTTGAACCTATAAAACCAAAAACTTCTTCGAATTTAAAGATGTTAAATTGTTAACAAATTTTGCAAGTTTGAGAAAATGTTTATAAATAATTTTATATATATATATGTATATATATATATATATATATATATATATGAAGGCCATATAACTTAATAATAAATTTATTCTTAATTTTATATATAAAATTTTTAATACGTTTATAAATATGTTTTTACTGATATTAAAAGTCTAGAGTTTTACTAAGGCTGTGTTATGGTGTGTGATGGGGGCGTGAGGGGCCAGTCACATCCCGGTGGCGCCCTCCCCCCATTACACAGGGGCTTGAGGGGCATCACGGGGTGAAAGAAAAAGAAAGAGGGAAAACAGGGGTGATGACGTGGAGTGATAGGGAAGTGACGGGCATTGACGGATCCAGGAATTTTTGCCAATGATGTCACTGTATTTATATGTTATAATTTCTGAGTACTGGTTTTAACATTCGGGTCAAGTAATGCTCATCACATAATAAAAAAATGATAAAATAAAAATCGTGAATAGAAATTAAAAAAACACATAATATAAATTCGATAGTTTTTACAATTAGAAAAAATACTTAAAATTGTTCTCTACGAGTTTTTATCTTTTGAAAATATTACATTACATTTTCGACTGAAACTTGTTGAAATGTCTCTTTTTCAGCATAACAAATACAAGTCTAACTAAAGCACTTAATCGGATTCTATACTCTCTGTTTTGTTTGTCGGTTTATTTCTCAAAAGCCACACGTATTGGTTGAGCTTGTTCAAGTAAGTTATACCCTTTTTTACGTGTTCTACTATGAAAACTATAGTTATAACCAACATGAGTTTTAGGTCTTTTGATATTGTTCCAACCGTTGAACCCTTCAACTACAAATGCATCCTTTCGTCCACTTTCCTTAAACAAACAACAATACAAGCAATACACTTTATCTTTTTGGATTCTATATTCTAGCCAATTTCCATGTTCTCATTTAAACCAATCCGGATTAATACATCTTAATTTACCACTCATATTTGTTTGTGCAAAATCATGCACTTGGTTGACAAGAACCTCTAAGTAAATAAGTTGATCTAACTTCATCTTTTTTATTAGGATGATAAGATAAAATTAGTTTTCTATGAGCAAACTTAAAATGTATTAAACTAAAGTGATTTTTTATATTCTAAACAATAAATACATTGTATCAAACTATAAATGCATCTTAATCAAAATTTAAAAAACATGGTCACATAGGATTTACACATGGATTAGATTGAATCCGAAATGCATAATAAACAAAATTTAAAATGTGTTTTATCAAAAAAAAGTTAAAATATGTGATTACATGAACTTATACATAATCTAGAAGCCCACGTATCATGAAAATAAGGCTCACCCAATTTAAATTCTTCTATACAAGTCACGTCTGACGTATCAGTGTCTCCAAGCTTGTCTCTACATACGGTTGAGACTTGAGACAAATCCCAAAAGGCCAGAAGGGATCGACTACTGACGTAGTTTCGTCTTTTGAATTCAATCAATCTTGTCACTAGTATAAAAACCGATGTTGTCACTTGTACAAAAACCAATTATGTCACTTGTACAAAAACCGATGTTGTCACTTGTAAAAAAACCGATGTTGTCACTTAACAACACCGTTCATAAAGGTTCATATACCTCAAAAAATCGCTGCTGTCCCGGGACTACGTACCAATCTATGTACGTCCGCCCTTGGTGACGGGGGAGTGATGATAACATATGTAATAATGATGTGGAGTGATAAGGGGGTGATGGTGTTAGTTGATTATGTGGCGCATACGTGGAATGTTGGTGGGTGATGGATAACACATAGCCTAAAAGCGGTTATTCTCTCTCCAAATATACGAGAAATACATGTTATTCATATTATTATATGATGTCATGCAACTAGTTTACAATTTATGAGATTTTACATGATACGTGTTTGTTTGTTTTTATTAAGAAAACATAATTTTATTGACTCATTAAAAATAATTACTTATATTCGAATTAAATATTTCACAACTCATTATCCTTTCAATTTTTAAAAATAAAATATTGGTTCAATATCATTTCAAGTATGGAACTCTACACCACATCCAACCAGTGGACCACGGTCAAACCCACAACCAATCATACAACTCGGATAGATTTCACCGCACATGAACCATGGTCCTACACAACTCTCAAAGTCTCAAACAAACCGAAATAAAACCGAGCAAGACCGGTCCGACCGGAGTTGCTACCACATCAACAAGAATATTCGAACCACAAACGATATGTGGCTCATGATGCATTATCAATTCAAAGGTTCTCAAATTTACACCAAACCCACAAACACCCAATAAACACACACACACAAACCCATTTCAATCGTCCAATTCTCATCACAAACATCTCAACTCAGATTCATTTTCATGGCTGCATCATCGGTTACTGCAACAGGGTTTTCGTCTTCTTTTCATGGAAGCTGGGGGAGTTGTATAGCTGGTGAAGAGTATGCAGCCATGGTGGCTAAGACCGGACCCAGCCGGGTACGAGTTGGGAAGCCGTTGCGGTCTGGACCGATGATGGGAAATGTTAATGAAGGGAAAGGGTTGTTTGCACCGTTGGTTGTTATCACCCGGAATATTGTTGGAAAGAAGCGGTTTAATCAGCTTAGAGGGAAAGCAATTGCTTTACACTCGCAGGTATTGTATGCATATGCGTTGATTACTTGTAATTTTGTAAGTTATCAAGTGTAAAATAAGTTCCTTTTTTTGGTAATCGTGTGAACTCACTTACGTGATTAATCCCTCTAGTCCTCTAATACCCGACTTACCGGGATCGATGAATAGGTAAATCATGTTCGTATTGTATGATGTGAATTTAAAAATGATCAAGAGGCTTTATTGACTTGTATTAATAGGGTGTTGAAAACGAACAAACGAACAACAATATTTCGTAAAATCTCACACGTAACAAAAGCTATTAATATGGTCTGCAATCATCTACCCGAAAGATAGAGAGGCTGCTTTGGATTGAGTATTTAAATAAAATGAGTTTTTTAAGGAAAATGTTAGTTATTTATACGAAATATTAGGGGTGGTAATATTTGACGTGATTTAAAAGACTACACAAATATTATATGGTTTTGTTTTTCACATTAAACATGTTTGTTAAATGATTTATGTTTGGATTGATCTCTTTAAGTGTTTTACAACTCTTTTCAATTTATTTAAAACAACCCAACAATATGATTAATACATTTACAACTTGATAATAACCTTTGAGCCTTTTTGAAACGTTTAGATGAATTAGTTAAATGCGTTGTGTTCAGACCATGCATTTTTAAGTACAAATGAGTTAGGTTTAATGTTTTTTGTGTGGAAAAACTCGATATATCAACCGGACATGATTAACATTCCTGCTGTGAATTGTTGTTTGCCAAAAATTTTATGACAACCATTGATACTCTCACTATTCATAGATATGTGGACATGTAGAGATGTTTAGTAATTCATGGCATTGCTTGTTAAGTGCTATGTCGTATGAAATTATTATTTAAGAAATTACATGTAAAATGAGCCTAGATCATATATTCAAAAGAAATTTTTGACCCGTAAAACTAGAATATGATACTTTTGCTCTAAAATGCAATGGACATAAAAAACCACAATGCCAAACATAACCTAAGAAGTAAGAATCTTGATTGCGACCTTATGAATGAACTTAATGCGATTTTTTAGGTAATCACAGAGTTCTGCAAATCGATAGGGGCGGATGCGAAGCAAAGACAAGGGTTGATTCGTTTGGCAAAGAAGAACGGTGAAAGACTTGGATTCCTGGCTTAATTAAATAGTGCAATTTGCAGACAAAAGATTGTAAGCTTGATGAGAAATTTTTAATTTTACCTCCATAGTATGTATGTATGAAGTTATGGTACCAATCAAACATATAATTCAAATTCACTTCATATTTTTTTTTGGTTTCTAACGGTCGAGTCAGATTGTGTAACAAGGGGAAAAGATTTCAGGTCATAGCAAGTTCACTAGCTATATTTGTTTGTTTTTTGTTGGTAAATTAAATATACGCTTTCTTCCGTTAATTTAAGCTAAAATCGAGTATAATCTGTATTTAGTATGGCCATATAGCCATTTGACCAAAAACATTGATTGCCTGGTAAAGTTTTGCGATAACAAAACTAAAGTTAAAATATTTCTATGCCAAATAGATTAACTCTAAGGGAAATTGAAACAGAATGGAAAATTGAGTGTTATACTTTCACATACTCATATTTGTTTGTATATATATTATATATATAATAAATAAGTACCAAAGCAGATTTCTTTCAATGGTATCTAGGTGATATTAAGGTGTTCTTTTCTAAACAGGTTGATAGCTCAAGTCTTATAATAGAAAAAAATATTGTTCAGATAAATATATATATATATATATATAATAAGTGATTTTCAGTGTCACATGTTATAATTATATAAACTAATGATTTATTTTTCTCAATCCTCTTATTTCACACATTCATATTTGAATTCTTCAATCTAAAAGGCTAAAAGTATAGTTAAGCGGAAAAAATACTATAAATGTAAATATAAGTTACATGTGAATACATATAAATATGTATAACTGGTCTAGCCTAAACCAAAACCTAACGACTATGTAAAGTAGATCGGGGCAACCTGTCCTCTAGAATCAAGTCACCAGTCTGCTTTTTTCCATCTATGTTTATGGTCTTCTTTGGTTCACACCCAAATTTGTAAGGGTTCGTTTCGTTTGTTTGTGTCACACTCTGATGTTGGTTTTGCTTATTTTTAAAGTATATTATGAAGTTTTATAAATTTTATCGTATCAAACTATAACACTCATATGACAAAGTGGCAGAGGAGGAACAAATAAAATCAAAATGAGCCTGATCATTTAGGGTAAAATGTGAGAATTATTAAACTTGGTAAAACTTAGGAAAAAATCGATCGGATCACATGTTTTTATCCAAAATTAAAGCCACACCAAAAAATTTTCACATGATGAACTTTGGATTTTTTTAGATCTAGTGGAAGTTATAAAAAGAAAAGGTTGGTGAACTGAAACCAGTTTTTCAACCATAACTGAAGTCTGAAGCTATTTTGTAATCTCGTCTGGTTGAAACTTAATCAAACCAAACTATAGGTTAAATTTGGTTCTTAAATACCTCTAGTAATTTGTTGAAACTAGTCTAACATAAACCAAACAAGAAAAAACTAGTTTGACAAACCAGAAAAAACCAGTTTGATATTAACCCAAATAAAAAACGGTTTTATACATGTCTGACAAACACATATCTAAAAGTATTAGACTGATCAGACACAATTACACAATTACAAGATACTAAGCAAACATAACACAATACACTAATTGGGTTATTCTTTAAATACAAACATGATCATCAAAGGTGATTAATATTGATTGACCACGAACACTACATGACCCATTTAACAACTCACAAGATGAATACAACATCACCAATATTATAATCTATACAAAAAAAAAATATCCTTAAAGTTTCATTGTGTCATTAACAAGTGGTAATCTATTCAATAAGCGGTAACGAAAAGATATGATCCTAATAAACCTCATGAAGTTGACCAAATATCTCTAGCTAAATTCTCATCTATTTGTAAATTAGGTTAGTATCCTGTGTATTACACGAATTAAATAAAGAAATATAACGAATAATTATCAATGAAAATTTTGAATATATATGATGACTAGGTTAGTATCTCGTATATTACACGGATTAAATAAAGAAATATAACAAATAATTATCAACGAAAGTTTAGAAAAATATAAGATGATTTTAAATATAAAACAAGATTATAATTTGTATAATTTAATATTTTAAGGATTAAAATAATAATATTATTTCTTTAAACACTAACTTTTGTATAGTTTATTTTCCTTTAAACATTGTGTTTCAAATAATTGTTTTTGATAATTTTATAATCTATAATATATATATTTTTTAAAAGTGTGTCTATAATATTAATCTATTTTAATGTATTAAAAAATCATTTTTATTTCAAAAATGTATTAAAACTATATTTAATATTTAATATTATTATTTAATATTAGATAATTAATAGGAGAGAGAGGAGGGAAATGAAGGTTGAGAAGCTCTAAAAACATACCATATGACACTAAAAACATTTATTTATTAGTATATAGATTTTTAATATAAAATACGATTACAATTTGGAATGATTTAATATTTTAAGTATTAAAATAACAATATTATTTCGTTAAACGCTAACTTTTTTTTTATAGTTTGTTTTTCTTTTAACATTGTGTTTCAGATAATTGTTTTCAAAAAATTTATAATTTATAATAATTTTTTCAAAAAAATAGTGTGATTCTAATATTAATATATTTTAAAGTATTAAAAATCTTTTTTATTTTAAAAACACACAAAAAGTATATTTAATATTTAATATTATTATTTAATATTAAATGTATTTAATATGAGAGAGAGACGGGAAATGAAGGTTGAGATGCTTTAAAAACATGTCATGTGACACTAAAAACATTTATTTATTAGTATAGGTAGATTTTGAAAATATTCAATTAAATAATTTCTTGCAAGTCTATGCAACTTTAAACAATAACGTCTAAGTGTTGTATGACTTAAGCAAGTGTAGCAATGCTGAAATATCTCTCAAATCATTTTTGTCAACCAAGAGTTGTCGAAGTGGTTGAACTTCAACATTCGATGCCAAACCGCATTTATGTTGTACATTAATATTTTGTCGCCATTATGTAATTATATGTGTTCGGACTCTTGATTTGCTTTCTTCACATTATATGTGCTTCTTGAACATCAAACTCAACTCTTAAGTCATATATAATGTTACAAAACTTGCAACAAATCATTTGAGTAGACTCACTCAACTCAACCAAATCTTAATTGTACCAAACTTTTATGTTTCTTCATGAGGAATAATCGTGACAGCCATAGGTTTCATGTTAGAATCTTAACCAGTGGAATATTGTGATAGAGCAATAATAAAACTAGAAATGTAAAATGAGAATAAAATAAGTGTATAGCAAGAGATCTTAACCAGTGGAATATTGTGATAGATCAATAATAAAACTAAAAAGGTTAAATGAGAATAAAATAAGCGTATAGAAAGTGTAAAACTAAGGCAATTTTTGCATTCGGTTTTAGGTTTTCAAGTGGGGTAAATTCACTAATTCATCAAACATCAATTTATACTAAGTTTTAAAAAACAAAATAGGCAAGAAAAACACCAAAAATGGTAAAAAAAAATGAAGGGAAAAACAGCAATAATCATTTTTTTAATGGTAGGAATTCATTTAAAAATTTTTTTCTTTTTGGTTTTGGGTGGAACCGATCTCAAAAAAGTTAGTAATATGTAAGGAACCGTTTTTTGGGTTTAAATTGGGTCTATTTCCTAATTAGTTAGGAACCAAAAGTTTAGGGTTTTCCAAAAAAAAATCTAAACCATTAAAAAACCAACCGTATTCGTAACCAAAACACCAAATTGAATTTTAAATTTGGTTTTTAGTTCGGTTATCGGCTACATATATTTTTTTAATCTTGTTTATTCAATTAACCGATTAAATGAATTTAGGTATAAATTTATCATTTTTATATATAATATAGAAAGTTAAATTGGGTTATTCGGTTGAATTCAGTTTATTTGCTGAAATCGGTATATTTGGTTGGATTTATTTTTTTCGGTTTTTAACCATTATTTGGTTTTTAACTAGTTTATTCGGTTGTAATTCAGTTTGTTTGGTTTAAAACTGAAACCGAACCAAATTGCATTTGCTTGAATTTGATTCGGTAAATACCTTCCGAATTTGATTCGTTTCAGTTTTCGATTACAAATAAAACATTTTCAAAACTAAACTAAACATAATAATAACCAAGCAGATAAACACCCCTAACCAAAACCAGTTCTGGAAGTGGTTTTCTTGTGTCTCTCCTGTAGCGTAAAGTAGACGTGCACAAATCGGGTTTTTTTAAACCGGTTCCGGTCAACAAAGTCAAGACCCGGTTCCGGTTCCGGGTTTTTGGCCGGTTCCGACCAGTTTTTGGCCGGGTACAGGTGGAGCCAATTCCGGTTTTTCTGGTTACGATTTCGGTTACGGTTCTAATTTGTCTGAATAATCGCTGGTTTGGGTTGTCGGTTTTTTTCCCACCTCTAGCGTAAAGCGTAAACTGTTTGGTTTGGTTTCTATATTTTCGGGATCATGGGCTTAAACAGGCCCATTGGTTTCCATAGCACATACTGCACATTAGCACTTATGTTTGCAGTAACAGAAACAGCGAAAAGGGCACGTGGAATAGACGAAGGTAATACGTGGAGGAGTCACAACTAGAGTAAGCATCGTCTCCAGCGCCACCTCAAAGCGGTGAACTGGTTTTAAGACGGACTCCGATGAAGATAACAACCAACACACTCACCAACAACAAGACATGGCCGGAAAAGTCATCGGAATGACGGAGGGGAACGCATTGACGCCAGAGGCGGATTGTCAACCGTTGACTCACGAGCGAAGAGTCCGGACTGATTTGGAAACACATCTTCCTAAACCTTGTATGTTACTTTACTTTATTTTGATTGCATATCTGGATCTTTTGGCGTTGTTAGGAATGGATTGATTATGATGTTGACTGTGATTTGAGCATTCATTGTTGCTTTAGCTTAAGATCGTATTCTTGTTCGGTTACTTTTGTCCTGATTGCATGTCTATATCTTGTATTGGTCATATGAACGAATTTGATGATGAATTTACGATCCTATTGAGCATTCGTTGTTACTTAATATCGAAATTTATATTCATATTTCGTTTAGTTTTATGTCAGTATTTTTATGATGATGATTTTGTTAGTGCTTCGTGAATTCGTCCTGTATGAATGTCCAATTACGCATGTAATATTTGTTTATAATAGGTGTGTGGTTGCTTCATCCTGAATCGACATTCACATTTTGTAGAATTCGCATGAACAATTTTGATGATGAATTGATGTCACTTTTGAGCATTTGTGGTTATTTCATATTGAATTCATATTAGTATTGTGTTGATTTGTGTCGACAATACGATTATGATGATTTTGTTAGTGTGTTGTGACTTCTATGTGAATGAATGTCTGATTGCATATAATTTTGCTGAATTGATATGCATACTTGTTGAATTCTTATGAACAATTGAGGATGATGATGATTAATTTATCGTAAACGCATCAGCAGATTTGTAGATCTCTTATTATGAACTATTTGTTGTCGATTACTGAATGCATATTCCAGATTTGGCACAACTTTTGTGAATCATTTGATAATGATGATTAGGTGCAAATGATTTCAGATTTGGCTAGGGGATTGGTAGCTCCAGATGCAGAACATCCAAACGGGACTCTTGGGCACAGACACTACGATATGACTGTTCTCCAGCAGCATGTTTCTTTCTTCGATCATAAGAATAACGGAATCATTTATCCCTGGGATACATATTCCGGTTAGTTAGCTTCGTATGAACAAAAAATCGACATTTTATAGATCGTTAAAGTGATTACCCTTCATACTTTTGATTTAAATTACAATCATGTTACTATGTTAGCTTCAAATTCACATTTATCAACACATTTTTTAAGTCGTCTCAGTCTGTAATTGATTTTTTATATGTATTTAAGATCAATAACTATGGTAAATTGACATTCTTTATAGGTATGCGTGAATTAGGGTTCAATGTGTTGATATCGATTCTGGCTGCCCTGTTTATCAATATTGGGCTGAGTTATCCCACCCTCCCTGTACGTAACTTCATCCTTCTCTGAATGTAAGAACATCCACGATGGTGGATAGGGTGTTCATAAACAGTTTAAACCAGACCTGACCGAAATTTGGTTGGTTTGGTTTGCGTTTTATACTCTACATATACATACACTGATACACACATACAAATATATACACATGCATATAGATTTATAGATATATATATATATATTTTTTTTTTTTTTTTTCACAGCAATTTCTTCATTCTTGCTTACATCAAGAGTTTTTTTAACTAAATAATTGAACAATTTCTACCACTAAAGTACAATTTTTTTTTTTAATAAAAATACCCACTTAACCTAAGATCATGAAACAAGTTTCCATCTTTTCATTTGCCTTTCCATCTTTTCATTTGCCCTGGTCCCTTGCCTCTTGATTCGAGTGTTCACCAAATCAATTATTTGGGTTGTTTTTACGTATGCAATTTCTTACAAATAAAATATTTTTAATCTAATATAGAAGTTTTATAAATTATGCATTTTTAATAAAATCTTCAAACCATCAAAAACCAAACCCAATACTCAGATTACCCAAGTTACATGGAAACAGCCCACAAGATTTCATACGGCTCCATCCGGATTTCCAGATGAGCAGCAACCGAACGTCCCAGTTTTTGTCCTCCAGTGGTCCTCCATCCGCCATCTCACATTTGCTTCCATCCGGTTGCAATTGCTGCTGTTGCTCTAATGAATATCTCTGCATTAATTGATTGCCTGTATTTTGCAGGGGTGGATTCCTTCGCCTTTCTTCCCCATATATATCTACAACATCCACAGGGCAAAGCATGGAAGCGACTCAGGGACTTATGATACTGAAGGAAGGTCTGTACACTCTCTCTTTCTCTTCTAGGATCATTTTCTTAGAACGACGACACATAAGCTCTCTAATTTACATCACCTAAAATCCAATCCACCTAATTACTTGTAATGTGTTATGAACCCTCGTCACTTGAGTTGAGGAGAATTCATCAATGCCATTGAGGATAAAAGTTTGTAGTATTGATTAATATAACATTAGGTTTTTTTATATAAATATTTTTTCCTTTTATGTGAAAATATAGTGAAAGTAAGAATTTGAAGTGAATTATAATATCTAGGCTATTAGAGGTGAGAGACGTAGGACGTATATAATTGTAGATGTTTTGATAATTATATGTTTTTAAAGGGTTAAAAAAACAAACATATCTAATTTAGTTTCACAAGGCAAACCTTACTCGTTTTTCAATTCTCAATGGAATAATGAGGCGAATTCTTAAAGAAGCTGCTTCCTTTTGAGAGGGTATATATTCTATTTTACTTCTTTTTCTTTTTCTTTCTTTTTTTTTTTGAAGTTGAATATGATACTGTTGCAAGTTTTTAGGGTAATAATCAACAAGCTAGGTTGTATGTACACATTGAGGCGGTCCACAAATAAAGGATTTCATATTGATTTCAATATTCACCTACAAATCAATATATAGTTTTTTAAACCCACTATAAATCTAAAAAAATTTCAACTTGGTGTGAGAAATACAAATGGATCAATTTAGTATGTCTTGATGGTACACTATGCAGTTGGAGACAGACAGTAAGGGTTTTAATTTAATGTAATTTGTAGATACATGCCGGTGCACTTTGAGAACATGTTTAGCAAGTATGCGAAAACGGTCCCAGACAAACTCACATTTGGAGAGATGTGGAGCATGACCGAAGGGAATCGGGTAGCATTTGATCCTTTTGGGTGGTTAGTTCAAACAAACCCTTTGTATTTTTTTTTAAATAAAAATATCCTTGTCACTAGAATCAACACCAATCCTTGAACGCATAGATTTAAAAAATAACAAGCTATTTGGCTTAGAATTTTTACAAGGGTGGTGATGGTGATGCAGGACGGCAGCCAAGTTGGAGTGTTCTATTTTGTATGCATTAGCAAAGGATGACGAAGGCATGCTGTCAAAGGAGGCGGTTAGACGGTGCTTTGATGGCAGCTTGTTTGAGTATTGTGCCAAGATGAACAGAAAGATGTATTAGTAGTAGTATTAGTATTAGAATGTTTGCATGCATGTGTGGATTTATTTATTTATATGCTTTCAAGTTGGTTACATTTAATAATACTAAGAGTAAATAATAAGAGTGTAATTTAAGATGTATGCTTTCTTAATAATCGTCTTTTTGTTTTGTTTTGTTTGAATTTAGCAATTTAAAATTTAGTTTGTTAAAGATTGTAATTACTTCAAAACATCAAGATTTTTTAAAAAGAGTATGGTAGGTTGAGAGACAAGCAAGTTCACTAAGGAGCTCGCCTCGTGGGCAACGCAACAATGTCCTCTTACAGGTTTGAAAAAATGGTCATTTGACTGAATACAATTAAAAATGGTTTAATTCGGGTAGTTTGGTTATTATCCGAATCCGATAAGTGGAAGCTGTGAAGGCTTGAGAGGCTGCACGAACTTTCCGACTGATCATGTAATTATGGTCGCTAAAAAGGTCGTGAAGTTCATTGAAAGAAAAAAAAAAAAAAAAAAAAAAAGCTGGTGGAGAAAGATTGAACAGATTGGTCTTCAAGCCATAATATTTATCACGTAGCATAGAAACGGCAAGCATAATCAAATCTTTATCTTATATTGGCTTAAGCAATGATTCAGTAGTTTAGTTTTGAAAGTGTATTCCCGAGATGAGTTCATTGGTGCATATGCTTCTAATGCAAGCCACAAATCAAGATGTAGTGCATTAACATACTGAAATGAGGATTCAAAAATGTTAGATATAAGGATCATACAAAACATGTGCATCATTAGAGACCCATTGAAGATAATTAGGGTTGTCAAGAGATGGTGTTTCAGTAGTTGTTGCTGTCTTCGGAAATAGTCAACTTTTGTAACTAGGAATGGGTGAATCATGGCTTTCCAATATCCACGGTTGATGGGTAACAATTTGAAAGCGAATTTACGAGAATTATGGGCAATTTTTCCACTGCAGCAACAGTTGCGATCAACCCAGAACCCTTTTCTTCTCGATTTCCAAATCTTTTCTTACTAGAATCCTCAAAGACGTGCTCCATTGCCTCTCGATCTTCTTTTGTTAATGGTTGTCTATCCTGGAATCCTTTATGGAAACGAGTCCCAACAACTCCTATAGAACTACAAGAATTGCATCATTTGACTTCCATTCTAAGGTCTGTTTCATTAAGCTCGGGTTCGAACCTTTGGGTATGGTCCTTGGATACAACTGGTTCCTTCTCCGTCAAAAGCATCAAGAAGCAACTTCAGTCGCAATGTCGCATAATTCATTATCACCTACTTTTTGTTTCTTTCAGTCGCGTAATTCATTATCACCTACTTTTTGTTTCTCTTGGAATAACTGGGTTCCAAAAAAGGTCAATTTTCTAGCCTGCTAGCCTGGCGTGCTGAGTTGGAGCGAT
The DNA here is from genome assembly GCA_009363875.1 of Mikania micrantha. Classification (NCBI taxonomy): domain Eukaryota; kingdom Viridiplantae; phylum Streptophyta; class Magnoliopsida; order Asterales; family Asteraceae; genus Mikania; species Mikania micrantha. The sequence goes on from CM018695.1 coordinate 52,212,205, forward strand.
TTCCAACATATGATGCCTTAATAAGAAGGAATATAAACATTCAATCTTCCTTGTGTGTTTTTTGTGGTGAACATGTTGAATCTGCATCCCACATCCCATATATTTACCTCTTGTGGCCTAGCTATTTCTATATGGGATAAAATCTCATGCTGGTGTACAATTCCATCTTTGTTTGAATTTTGTATTAGAGATATTCTGAAATGGCATAAGTTTGCAAAAGGCTCAAGGAAATGGAAGAAATTGATATACTCGGTTATCTTAACTTCCCTTTAGTGCTTATGGAAGGCTCGAAATGAGACCGTTTTCAATCAGAAGCAAGCCTTTTGGAAGAAATTAAGATTTTAGGTTTTCTTTGGGTAAGATCTCGTTCAAAATCCTTCTCTTTGACTTGGGATTAGTGGTGCTCTTTCAATGGACTTGTATAGGTGACTAGCAATTTGGTGTTGTAACTAGTTTTGTTTTGGTTATGTATTTTCCTGGTGACTAGCATTTTGCTAGTTTTAATAATATTTTGTTTTGTTGACCTTTCAAAAAAAAAATAAAAATAGAGGAGCTGTAGAAATGTACCTTTGTCCAACCATTCCATGTCATCTTTTTTTTTAAATTAAATAAGTACATATAATTAATCATAGATTAAAAAATTACATAAAATTATAAATTAAGATTACAAATTAATAAAAAAATTACATAAAGTTAATTATCTCTATATTTATTTCGAATTTTTTGCTTCTCCCGCTCGACAATTTCACGGTCAACCCCGGTTAAGTGTTGGTGAATAAAAAGTTGTAACTCTACCAACCGTTAACGTGTCCGTTTTAATTAGTTAAAGTCACTGATTCGTTGAGATAAGTTTTTCATTCCTTGGTTATAATCCGGAGTCGTTTGATATGAAGAGCCCCGTCTCGCCCTTGCTCGGTCGGTTTTTGCATGATCTCTCCCAATCGGACGGGTCATATCCTCTACCTCGTCGTCGTCTTCATCGAGCTCGTTTAGATTTATTTGAACTCGAGTATCCGACGAGCCGGGACTATCGGTAGACGATGCTTTTGATCGTTTTGAGGCCGATGCCGGTCCAAGCACACAACCAACACAAAGGCTTAAACACAAAAAAAAAAAAAAAAAAAAAAAAAAAAAAAAAAAAAAAAAAAAAAACAAGTAGTGGATACCGAACCCGTTGTGGTAGCTCCAACCCATCTCGAAAAATGGTCACCGAAGGAGGAGTCTGCACTTTCAAAAGCTTTGGTCGATGTGTCAGAATACCTAATTATTGGTAATTACTTTCTTTTTATTATTTTAAATATTGTTAATTTATTTGTTTAAAATTGTTTTTGGTCGTAACCAAAAAGGACCGGACTTCTGGAGTAAACTCCAAAGTAATTTTTTCCAAGTCATGGATCATGATGAGTATCGTACAAACAAAATGATCTCTATCAAATAACGGGACATTAACCGAAAGGTTCAACGATGTTAATTTATTTGTTTAAAATTGTTAATATTTTTTTATAAATTGTTTATAGGTCGTAACAAAAAAGGACCGGACTTCTGAAGTAAACTCCAAAGTAATTTTTTCCAAACCATGGGTCGTGGTGAATATCGTACAAACGATATGATCTCTATCAAATGGCGGGACATTAACCGAAAGGTTCAACGGGATTTATTTCCAAAAATGGCAAACTCGCCGGAGTGGCCAAAGCGACACATTGATCGAGAGTGAATCGGTCGATCAATTCCAGAGTTTAACGCCCCCTTCACGCTTAAACGAAGTTGGGAGATTATGAGGAAATGTCTTAACTAGGTTAGAATCCCGACTGTTCAACCGTCCGCCTCAAAACGATCAAAAGCATCGTCTACCGATAGCCCCGGCTCGTCAAATGCTTAAGTTCAAATAAATCTATACAAGCTCGATGAAGAAGAAGACGACGAGGTGGAGGATTTGACCCGTCCGATTAGAAGAGATCGTGCAAAAAACCAACCGAGTAAGAGCGAGACGGGACTCTTCATCTCAAACGACCCCGAATTATAACCAAGGAATGGAAAACTTATCTGAAGAAATCGGTGACTTTAACTAATTATAACGGACACGTCAACGGTTGGTAGAGTTACAACTTTTATTAGCCAACACTTAAACAGGGTCAATCGTGAAATTGCCAAACGAGAGAAGGAAAAAATTCAAAATAAATATAGAGATAATTAGCTTTATGTAATTTTTTTTATTAGTTTGTTATTTTTATTTATAATTTTATGTAATTTTTTAATTTATGATTAATTATATTTACTTATTTATTTTTTTTAAAAAAAAAGATGACGTGAAATAGTTGGACAAAAGGGCATTTCCACCACTTTTGGTAGAGTAGGTGGTTGTTGTGGATGCCTACGTGACACATATGTGAAGTGGATGGACCAAGGGGCATACCCCATGGTCTAACAAAATACTTGTGAATTATATCTAAGTTATGTCTTCTACACCACCATAGCAATGGACTTAATAATAGCCTTTTTTTCAACTTGATGGTTACATCTTGATGGAATTTTAACACCACGTACTTCAGTGGTTGTATCACAAATCTTCATTAAATATGTCCCAGGTCCAAACCAAGTTTTCAATATTGTGCTTGTACTTGATGAGGTTTACACTTTGAGACAAGCAAGAAAGCACCAACGATCGTCGATTTGTAACATTTTACAGCAATGATGTGGTTAATTACCAAAGCCCTAAAACTTTTGCCATAGAATTGTAAGAACTATGTTGTGTTAAAAAAGACATAAAAGTGTTTCTTCTTCTGGTCATTGCTTTTTAGACCCTTGTGTTTGGATAGATGCCGCTAACCATATGGCTAGGTGCTGATCAAGTTGCTACTGCTGCATACACTCTGGCTGTATTGAAATAAAATTTAGCAAACTTTTCCAAAACGGCTACAACTAGGGTTGCTTTTTCATGTGCAAAATTCTCAGTCAACATCACTATCACTAGCAAATATCAAATTTGTTTATGAATGTGTTCTTGTACCATTCAAAAACAAATTTAAAATTTTTGATAAAGCAACAATGTGTTCTTGAACCATTCATAAACAAATTTGATTTTTTTTTAATAAAGAAACAACAAATTCGTGAAACATTCATAAAACAAATTAAGCCAAACAAACATGAACAAGGATTTCTCTAGATTCAAAATGAACGGCCAGGGTACAATAAAACTAACATCATTCATTCAAAAAAAAATGCAAATTTAACATAAAACACAAGCCTTTGGATTGTATGATTTAAAAATTCAATCTTAAAGAAAAAATCTTAAACTCTATCTAAGTCTTTCATTTGTAATATTGAAATAAGTATGTGATTACATTAAAATTGAAAAAAAATGACATTTGAATAAAAAATCAATTTTAATATATATTTTCAAAATTCCAAATAAAAATTACATATATTGTTGGTTCCATTTAAAATCGAGCTTTCACGTGTTTATTTTCTAGATTTCAAATGAAACTTCCAAATATGGTTTAAAGTTCTCTCCAAGATCAAGTTTATCAAAAGTAGTGAAAAATACAACAATCTGAAATATTATTCAAATGTAGAAACCAGATGTAGCAGTTGTGAGCAACAAAAACAGCACCAAAACTGTAACGAATGGTTACCAAATTGGTTTTCCAGACTTGTAACAGTATCAAGCAATCAATATGACAAAATACTTGACTAGTCTGGATAGAAATTCATACCCAGATAAAAATTTTATGAATTTCACCTACCGAACAGCAAGAAAAACATAAAACCGTAACTAAATCTACAAATCAGTAGTTATCTGAACAAAAACCGCTATTGAAACATAAATCTAAGCATTTAAATTAAGAATATAATAGTGATTATGTAGATCCTAAATGGAGCAAATGTAAGCATAAAGAGCAAAATCACATCTGTAACGATAGGATCAATTCATCTTCCAAACAAGTAACGATATCAACTATAGAAAACAAGCAGATACCTGACTAATGTCTGGTTGTACAAAACTATAAAATCGTTCTTAGGTTCCAACTGATACCAAAAAAAAAGATTATCAAAAGTAGGGTTTATGTAGAATCTAAATGGAACAAATGTGCGCATTTTGAGCAAAATCACATCTGTAACGATAGATTCACTTCATCTTCCAAACAAGTAACGGTATCTACTCTGGAATTGAAGTAGATACCTGACTAATGTCTGGTTAAACAAACTCAATAAAAAACAAAATTAGGGTTAAAATATGATTAAAGGGGGAAAAATCGGGTTTATGCAGAGCGTAAATGAAGCAACTGAATCTGATTATCAGGTACAGATTAAAAGGAAATAAGATCTTACAGGAATCAGGCTACGCTTTCTTCATAGATGCCTCACCTAATTGCCGAACAATGTTTCCGGCAATTAGTCCAACCGCCGTACCGCCGGTCATCGCCATTCAATTCAGTATGAATTGCAATGGAACGTTGAAGATTAGGGTTTGGATTGCTGGTGTATATATAGAAGTATATTATTAATCTAGGGTTTGTGATTCGGAGTTCGGCCTACTTTATTTTGTGGACTGCTGAAATGTGGGCCTACGAGCTATAAACATGACTGACCCATTTTCCTATTATTAAGTTACTAAGTTAGCGATATGCCGATATGGGCTAGGTTCTGACTATAGGTGATTAGGTGGTTATATCGTTTTTTTTCTAACTGATTCCTCTTATAGATCGGTTTTGGTTATAGTAAACAAAGTCAAAAGCTGGTTTCGGTTAGGTTTTTTACTGTTTTAGCTAGGTAAAAGTGGAATATATTCCGGTTCCCGTTTAACCTGAGAAATCATAACTATCTGTACCCATCGGTTTTGTTAGCACTGGTTACAAGACTGTTTTTTTCCCTCTTACTCTAGGTGTAGGAAATAGTTAAAAAGAAGTAGAGTTGATGGTGAAAGTAGATAAAATTATAGAACTTCATCTAAATTGAAAGGGACTAAAAAAACTTATCTCCCTTCTGCCTAAACTAATAAAGGAGTATAAATAGAAGACACTTAACATTTTCTTAGACCACCACAATTCTTGATTTCCCGTCTAATACTTGAGCCGAATTATTATCTTCTATGGTTCTATTATATCCTAATTACACTAACAAATGTTTTCCCCTTTTCATTCAATTTCACTTTTGGAAACCCCTAGATCAAAATTATCGTCCGCATCCATCCTTGCAATCTTCTCATATGCCGCTTCCATCACCTGCAAATTACTGTGTTATCTCCTCTTTCAGCAATATGAAAAACTTAACAATAAACTTGCTAAATGAACTTGATGTTTCTCGTGATGATTATAATATTAAAGTTCATATAATCAGGTTGTGGAAGCTACCAATGCATGACAATTCTGAACAAACATACTCAATCGAAATGATTCTCGTCGATGAGCATGTAATTACATCTTAATTGATTCAGTTTTTAATATCATGTTCTTTATATTATTTTTATTATTGAAGATATTTTGTTGTTGTATTTACTTTTCAGTTCATCTTATTTCTCCTTTAATGTTTTATTATTGAATTATTTAATCTTATTTCTACATAAGTTTATTTTACTTTGCAGTTTTAAACGTCAATTTTTGTTACTCTTTTTTTTAATTTTTGTGAGGCCCCGATTCCCGGGTGCCTCCCAGAGGTTGGTTTTCATCATAACACATAGCTCTTAAACCAAAAATTTTCATAAATATGCAGCGGAAATTAAAACATTGTCAAATATAAAATATACTGAAATAAATTGTATCAAAACATTTATGATTGCCAACACCATCGGATTCTCAATCTTGATGCCCGAGCTCCATGCCTCCTCTTACCATAGCTTTAACCCGATATACATGCTAAAAGGTCATCTTACGCCGGTGAGTTCTAGTTTTCATAAAACATCGTAAACGCATTGGTAAGTTAAAACATACTTAACATAAAACATCATTACGTTCACATAATCCATAACCTTATCACATAACATCTTAAACATCATCATCATCATTCCACTGTCACCAATATGAACAGTGGGCTTATGCCGGCACAAGGCTCCATACCATATTATAGTCAGGTTGACTTTCATACCCTGTTATAGTCAGGTTGACTTTCATACCATGTTAGTCAGGTTGACTCTCATACCCTGTTGTAGTCAGGTTGACTCTCATACCCTGTTCTAGTCAGGTTGACTCTCATACCCTGTTATAGTCAGGTTGACTCTCATACCCTGTTATAGTCAGGTTGTGTCACACCCCGAGCCGGCGGGACGGATCGACTTCCCCGCCGGGCCGAAGGTTCCCGGGGCGCGATATCGTGAGTGATAATCGTGATAATCAGATTGTTTACATAGCATCAATGTTAAGAATAACTAAAGCACAATAAAGCATTAATCTAGGATTACAAAGTTAAATTACATTTGTCAATGTTCAGTAATTTAACTAAATAAACCTAACAAAAGAATCAAATGTTTCCTATCTTGTATCTGTACAAGATATCAAAAGTGATTTGCTTCCATAACAAAATATGTGCCTTCCAAAAATCTACTAGGTCCTCTAACTGGGCAGCCTAGCATACAATCCAAACGCCTTAGCCTATTCATGTGCGTCACCTGAGAGAGCATGTAAGAAAACAAAGTCAACACAATGGTTGGTGAGTTCATATAGTTTATAAGTTTAAAAAATAGCTTTAGCAAACCTCTTTTCGGTAAAACCTTAACCTCATTAACATCACATGTAATATCCAAATCGGTATGCTTATATATAGGGCATACCCCTGAGTCGAGCCTACAACCCGCCCAGACGCCGTCCCACCACATACTAATCTGCATATGACACTGTTATTAATGATAATTAAGCATTTTACCTACCAATCACTCTAGTCTCCGTCATAGCTTTAGTGTACTGCTTAAAAGTTTACAAGTTTATAGCATTCATGTAAGTTAGCTTTAGCATCAATTGAACAAGCATCCATGTTTCACACACCATAGTTTAGCTTTCACCAATCTCATGCGTGGGTACAAGCTCTGCTCTAGCAGTGTTTAGCAATCACGTAGCCCACGGCTAGGTACAACCTCTGCTCTAGCAGTGTTTAGCCATTACGTATCTCATGAATTAGTTAAGCTTAGTATCCGAATAGTCTAGCAATTACGTGTCTCCTATATGAGATACAAGCCTTGCTCTAGCAATCGTTTAGCAATTACGTATCTCATACATAGACACAAGCCGTGTGTGACACACATAGTTCAGCATTTACATATCTCATATAAGCAGACACAAGCCCTGCTCTAGCAGTGTTTGGCAATTACATGTCTCTTATATAGATAACAGCTTAGCATCGTCATAGTTTAGCTTTCACGTATCTTAATGCATGGGTACAAGCTCTGCTATAGCAGTGTTTAGCAATTACGTAGTCCATGATTAGATACAAGCTTAGCATTTCGCACACAATCATAGCTTTGAGCATATAGTTTCCAGCGTTAGCATATAGTTTGAGCACATAATCCATAACATTAACATCGCGTGTGTAGTTTAAGCATAGTTTTTATCGCATAAGTCTTGAGCATATAGTATGAGCATTGAGTTTATAGCATGAGCATTAAGCATCTAGTTTAAGCTTCAAGTTTATAGCATAAGCATCGAGCATATAGTCTGAGCATAGAGTTTGTAACATAACATCAAGCATATAGTTTAAGCATCGAGTATATAGCTTCCCAAAAATAAGATTTTTCAAGCATAAGCATTAGTGTAAGCATCATGATTATGTTTAAAAGCATTAAATAACATTTCAATAATTTTGAAAAATATATAACATGCTTCTCAGTCCCGAGGTAAAACAAATATGTTTGAAAAGGGACAATGAACTCACCTTGTGTTTGTAGTGATTGACTAAGTAAAATACAAGAATGTACGCGCTCTTTGTTGTGTTTGTAGTAGTATTCACGATCCTGTATAGATTTCATGTTGTTGTAGCTTATAAGTATAAGTTGTTAGTATTTGTATGCGTGTATGTGTTAGCCCTAAAGTTGGCTAATACTTGTGAGTCTAATCTTCCTTCGGCCCTTAATGTGTTGAATTTATGAAATGTGTTAGGCCCAACAACCATAATCCATGCACTAATATCCTTTAGTACTTACTTGACTTTGTTATGTTAGGTGAAATTAAAATAGGTCACTTTATTCTAATCCATGCTTGAACTATAGTTTAAGCTTTTCATTTTGTTCTTGTAAGTCTTAAATTGGGTTTACATGATTACTAGGTGTCAATGAACCATCCTTGTAAAGATTAAATGCCTTAATTGGCATTAGTTGTTTTAACCCGATACCCATCACACTTTAATTTCATTTCATGGAGATCAAATTTTAGCACATGGGCCAAATTAGCTAAGGTTGAGCCTAACTACTATATCTTGGGCTAAACAAATATCATGGGCCGAAGGTGTGGGTCACGGGAAGAGTGAGTTACACTATTGGGCCGAGAGTAAAAGGTTTGGGCCGAATAAAAGGAGAGGGCCGTGGTACTAAAGTTGGGCCGAATAATTGAGCCGATCATGTATAGTTGTAAATGGGCCGATAATAGTTTTGAGAACAAAGAAAGTTGTGGGCCAAGTAATGTGTTGGGCCATTCAAGGAAATGGCTAGATAATGACTCCAGCGAACCTTTCTTTTCGATTGAGCCAAGGTTCGACAAAAGGGGTGGTCAAGGTTCGACTAAATGGTTGTTTCACAATTGAGTAGGTTCGGCCGCATGCCCCCAACTCCGACGAACCTTACTGTTTCCTCAACATAGCTTCGCTGTCCATGGATAGTTCGGTGCTCAGGAAGTAGGTTCGCCGCTCATGGTTCGTAGGGTTTACTTAGGGGCAAGGTTCGTGTCTCTCAGGTTCGGCCAAGGTCAGGAGGTTCGCCTCTCATGCATGGGTTCGTCAAGCTCCTTGGTTTTCAGTGATAGGTTCGTGAATCCCCTTTCTAGGTTCCGCAAGAGGATAGGCTTGCCATGCATGAGGTACGGCTGGTCTTAGCTGCGCAGGGTAGGTTTGCCAATGGCTAAGGTTCGGCATAAAAGCAGCAGGGTTTGGCCATGGCCTGCACAGGTTCGGCCACTTGCTGAGTGGACAGGTTCGTCAAGAATGGTGCAGGGTTCGGCCATGGCTGTTCCGGTCTAGCATCTAGTTCACGAACCTGGTTGCATCTTTATCAAGTTTCTGCTTCGTTCCCATGTTGCTTTCAGTTCATCCTAATGGTGATGGTATCTCCTATTTAGTCTCTAAGGATGAAAGGTTTGTAGGAGACGATTTCAGGATCGGTTAACGGTTTATGAAACTAAAACAAAATGGAAAACCCTAATTTTTCGAACCTTTAAGCCTCTTTATCTTGGATTCAGCTGGACAAACGTTCGGAACCTTTGTACTTCTAGGTAGAGGAGCTCGAGATCTTCGTGTGGACACCGAAAACATGCGATTTCATCAAGTTTTGAGCAAGTTATGAAGGTTTGAAGGTGAGAATTCTTAGAGAGAGATGGACGGCTATGGAGTTTACAGAGAGAGAGTGGACATGTAAAATGAAACAAATGCCTCACTTAGGGTTTAAATACCCGGGGGTGTTCGGGTTCGTTTCGGTTGCGTGGTTCTCGTTTTCGTCGCGTTTCCGGCACGTTACGCGCGTGTTTTTATAATTTAAACAAAAAGAGTTTATTTTTAATTGTTTGGAAGGTGGTTATTACCGGTAATTATTTTAAATATCATTTTCCTTGAATTATTTATCATAATTTATTAATTTTACGCGTTTCGTTATTTCTTTCGCGAATTTTACGTATTTTAATTTAAAGAATTTCTTTTAATTTATTTCTGATGAGTTTCAAAATTGTAAAACAGGAAATATGATCTTTCCTTAAATTTATTATCGTTCGTATCGTTTTCGTTTCGTCAGAACGCGTCACCATCGCGCGTATTCGTTCGAATCGTCATTCGAACGAACACGACGATGGTTTGGCTTTCTGATTATTGTTTTCTACTTTCCAGTCATTATTTCAGAACTTTAAACTTTCAGATTTATTCGTACAGATCGTCATCTCTACGAATAATTCGTCGGTTTAACATTCTGTAACAACACCCGTTATGGTTTCGTTCTGTTTAACCTCACATACGTTCATACATAATAGCATCAAATCAAGCATCTGTGTGTCAGTTCTGTGTTGTCTGATGTGTTTCTGACTGTTAAACCCTAAGGTTTTAATCAGATTTCAGACAATCGCATAATAGTTTCGTGTCAAGCATTATGTGTCAATAGCATAACCATAGTTTCTCGTAATGTGTACCTGAGTTACTGTGCAAGTTACTGTAGCGATCACTATTCCGGCAACGTGTCCGGCACTGATGTTACAGGTTGACTCTCATACCCTGTTATAGTCATGTTGACTCTCATACCCTGTTATATTAACAGCATGTATGCCAGCCCAAAACATAAGTACACATAAAGTGTTGAAATAGGGCATCTAGAACTCACCTGACAGTAGCTCCTTATATTCTTAGCCGAACTCCTTAGCTAAGACTCAAGAACCTACACCATTACATCGTCTCATTACATTCCATTCTTAGACTTATAATTTATTCTAAGTCCTCATAACTACTAGTTCCCCATTATAACTACAAGTTCTCGAAACTTAGCTAAGTATTCGAAACACTTGAAGTTTATTAAGTAGTACACAAAATCCATAAAGTTCCCGAAGGACTTGAGTACTCGAAATCCATGGACTATACGAAATACTTGAGTACTCGAAATATCATACTCGAATTCTCATACTCGAATTTACATACTCGAGGGAATTTCGGGTACTCATCTCAAGTACATCTTCGGATACTCATGCAATCATCATAAAACATCTCAAAAATCCATCTAAGGATTTGGGGAGCTAGTTCTAGGTTCCTTATGGCATTACCAACACACTGAAACCGCAAAGTCTCGAACTTTATGCATAAAGGTGGGAGCTTTATGCATGAGTTCACTTTTGTATAAAAATCCTAACTTTTACGCATAAATCATGTACTTGTCGTTAGATGATTCCACTGGTAGCTTCTCGTGTGTTCCTTCTTCTTCTTGAGCGATTTACATATGATGCTTGAGGTTCTCTAACTCTTCGAGTACTTGAGAGAAAGCGTGCTTCCGGCCAAAGGTGTGCACGTTTCTCAAGACACTCATATATATAGGCAAGGTACGCGAACTGGGTACTCGAAATCCATTTCGAGTACACATAATTTCGTGAAATTTACTTAGGGTATTTTCCGTTTATTTTCCGACAAGTTAATTATCCATTACCCATTCGTAAGTTCAAACAACTCGTATTAAAAAGTTAGGGGTGTTACATTTTTAAATAAAGAAAAATAGAATGCAATATAGTTTAGTGCATAATTTTTTTTTTATAAATTTGAAAGATGTATAGAAATCAGTTCATATTCTTGAAAGTTTTATTATTGAATTATTACAATCTTATTTGTGCATAAGTTTTTTTTTTAGTTTAAAGTTTTTAAAGTCTGCTTTTGTTAATCTTTTTTTTTTATTTTTAATGCAGGGAAATAGAATGCAATCCACTTTGCTGGATAAATTTTTTAATAGGTTGAAAAATGTGTGGTTGACAATGCATGTTTGATCATTAAAAAAACCCACATTGAGTGAAATTTCTAGTAATTATAAATATGTTGATAACAAATACAAGGTGTGTTTCAACTTTCAAACCACTTTCATGAATTGCAATGATTTTCGTGGTGCTATTATAGGTTTTCTTTTACATCATTCGAGTCTATCATTGATTGTGATATCAATCCATTCAATTCTATAGGTATGTTCAAAATTTTACATTCATTAAAATAATCTTACAAGTATATGCGTGTTTCCTAATCAATTATTTTATTTATTTTTTTACAGACATTATTGGTTTCATTGTCAAATGTTTTGACATTAGGACTTTCATCAACAAAAAGGGATCACAATCTACCAGCATAACAATGCTTATTCAATTTAAGTTTATTTAAATTAAATTTTCTTACTTAAATCATACAAAAATGTTTAATATATATTTAGGAGTCGTAAGATATATATTACCTTACGGGATGACTATGTAAAACAACTAAATTATTATGTCGAAAGTCATAAAGATGAAAGCAATATTGTAATTGTTTTACAATTTTCACAACTCAATAAATTCAATGGTGAGTTTATATGTGTCAATTTACTCCTAAAAAATATTTGAATTTCAATATTTTTTACAATAACATATGTAAATGTAAATTCTTTTGGTATTTTTAGGTTGTTACTCGGTTTCCAATTCGTACACAGTTTCAAGGCTTTTCATAAATTCTGAAATTCATGAAATTATATCTTTTAAGAAAAGGTACATTTGTTTTATATAAATAAAATATATTTTTTACATTATGACTTTTTGGTTGTATTAATTATACTTTATACTTTTTTTAAAATCAAGGCTTCTTGAAATGTCAAATGATGTAATGTCTTCAAGTCTTGGACGATCATCTACATCATTGTTTTACTCATTGAAAGAAGATCTCCTCAACCAAACAGAGTTCAGCAGTATTACGGAGCTTAATGTCATGCACCAGGTTAATATATATGGAATTAAATTTTATTGAATTTTCTGACATGATTATGTAATATATATTTGTTTATGTTGTAGGTGAGGTTAGTTGTGGTTTTAGGTACAATTGTTTGTATACAACCTAATGTGCCATGGTACTATTTGGCTTGCAAAGATTGTAACAAAAAGGTAGAAACAAAAATTGATGACAATCAAAACATGGATGAACAACCCAACTTGTCTAAAGATCTCAATTTATATGCATGTACAAATCAACATTGTCTGTATCTAGGTTAGGACTACTTAAATGTTTAATTTTATTTTTTTCATTATTTTGATAGTGAGAAATTCAAGAGGCCCAAAGTTCGAAAATTAGCTATCCAAATGAAGATATTTGTCCAACATTTTTAGATTGCATTTTGTTTTTGCTTTTTACATTTCTCCTTTAGATGTGAACACAATTGCTTCTTTAATTTGTTATGTTATTCCAAATGTTTGGTTTTATTTCCATGTTTTTTTGGTTTATATTTTTAGTTCTTTTATTTTTTTAAAATCATACTCAATTATATTGTTTTTACTATTGAATACATAAATGGAGAAAGTGATTTAACTTGCATTGAGATTAATTGGTTAAACTTATGTTTGGTATTTTTATTGGTTTATAAAAGTTGATCGATTAGTGCATTATATGGTATATTATCGAATGAGATCCTCAATGAGAGGATAACTGCAATATATAAGATACAAAGTACAGAAAAGGAATACAAGTATTAAATGATTACAAATAGGCATATAATTATATACAAATGACAGCTAATATCCCCTTCAAGTGGAACGGGGCGGACCCGAACAAAGAAATTGGCGAAAGTGTTCAAACTGAGGTCGAGGAAGGCTTTTTGTAAAAATGTCCGCAACTTGAAGCTTGGTAGGAATAAATTTTGTGTGCAGTTTCCCAGAGGTGACAAGTCCTCGAATAAAATGATAGTCAAGGTCGATATGCTTGGCACGTTTATGAGAGACAGGATTTTGAGTGAGAAATAAAGCACTCCGATTGTCACAGAGAATTGTGGTTCTATTTGGAGGTAAGTCATGAAGTTCCTGTAGTAAGTGAGTGATCCAAATAATTTCTGCATCAGTATTGGCCATAGCACGATACTCGGATTCACAACTAGAACGAGAGATAGTGGGCTACTTTTTGGCACTCTAGGAGACGAGATTACCACCTAAGAATATCGAGTAGCCATAGGTAGATATACGTGTTTCTAAACAATGAGCCCAGTCGGCATCAAAATAACCAATGAGAGCTGAGGTAGATGGACGATTGAAGTGAAGACCGAAGCTTAATGTGCCCTTTAAATAGCGTAAAATCCTTTTTACTTCATGATAATGAGAAACCGTAGGTGCATGAAGAACCTGACTGGCTTGATTAACTGCATAAGAGATGTCTAGTCTTGTAATGGTGAGATATTGTAGCGCACGAACAATCGAGCGATAACGTGTGGGATCTGGATACAAGGTACCTGCAGAAACAAAGGAAACATTTGTGCTTAAAGGTGTCGAGGCTGATTTGGCATCCAACTTTTTCGCACGGGTTAGTATATCAATAGTGTACTTGGATGGACTAATGACAAGTCCAGTGGGATTATAAGTAACCTCAAGGCCCAAAAAGTAGTTGAGCTCCCTTTAAGTCTTTGATGCCAAATTCGGTGTTAAGACGAGATATGAAAGTGGAAAGAACTAAAGAATTGTTACCAGTGAGAATGAGATCATCTACATAGACAAGTAAGTAGATGAGACACGAGTTGGATTTAAAAATAAAAAGAGCGGGATCATCTCGACTGTATGTGAAGCCATTTCGAAGAAGAAACATGCTTAGGCGGTGAAACCAAGAATGTGGAGCTAGTTTCAGACCGTATAAGGCTTTATTTAGTTTACACACATGATCAGGGTAAGTTGGGTGGACAAAACCCGGCGGTTGCTCCATGTAAACACATTTAGAGAGATGTCCATGGATAAAGGCATTGTTGACATCTAACTGATGAAGTTTCCATTGATTGGTGACCGCCAAAGAAATAACTATACAGACGGTGGAGGCTTTGATGACCGGGCTAAAAGTGTGAGAATAGTCGAGACCGAGGAACTTGACTAAATCCTTGAGCAACAAGACGGGCTTTGTAGTGGTCGATTGATCCGTCAGAATGATATTTGGTGCGATAAACCCACTTAGCTCCTACAATATTCCGATTTGACGGGCGAGGGACTAAGGCCCATGTGTTATTGCGATTCAGAGCATCAATTTCAAGTTGCATAGCTAAGATCCATTTGGGATCTTTAGAAGCAGTTTTGTAAGTCTTCAGATCTGTAGATGCAAATAAGGCAATATGAAGAGGAAGAGAGTGGATATGAGATAAATTAGCTTCATGACGAGTTTTAGGTTTGAAGATTCCAGCTTTTGCCCGTGTTATCATTGGATGAGATGGTGGAGGGGGAGGTGGAGGGGGAAGTGGAGGAGGAGTGGGAATAGGAGAAAGTGTAGGTGTGTCAGGTATGAAAGCGGATTAGTCATTAGAGGGAGGTGAGGGAGATGACATATGTGATTGCATGGGAGTTAATAAAGAAGAATTAGGTGGGTCAATTAAAGTAGTTGGAGGTGGAAAATTTGGTGGGGCGGAAAGTGGTGTGAAATCATCCTCACAAAGTGTGCATGGGCTGGCAGGAGACTTGGAAGATGTGGATGTGTCATCAGAGATAGGAAGAGACTGGAAGGAGTTGACTAGTGTGTCAAGAAAGGTAATGATATCAAGATTGGAAATGGGTGTGACATGGGAGTCACCAGAAAAGGGAAACACGACTTCATCAAATCTAGAGTGTCGAGTAATATAGACACACAAAGTTGAGGCATCAAGACATTTGTAGCTTTAGTGTTTTGGACTATATCCAATAAATACACACGGAATGCTCTGTGGGGAAAGTTTGTGTGGGGAATAGTCATGTAACAAAGGATAGGCACAACAACCAAAAGCACGAAAGGTGGTTTAAACTGGTTGTTTGTGGTATAAAAGCTCAAATGGGGATTTACCATCAAGTAAAGGAGTGGGTAAGCGGTTTATTATGTAGGTGGCGAAACAAAACGCATCAACCCAATAGGACACGGGTAAGTGAGCATTAAATAACATATCAAGCCCAGTTTCGACAATATGCCGATGTTTGCGTTCGGCACGCCCATTTTGTTTAGGTGTGCATGGACAAGAGAGACGATGCAACGTGCCATTTTGTTCAAACAATGTTTGAACCCGGTGATTGAGAAATTCGGTTCCACCGTCGCTTTGAAACGATTTTATTTTCTTTGAAAATTGAGTTTGAACAAAAGGTATAAAGATAGATAATGCATTGTAAAATTCGGATTTAGACCGTAATGGATAGAGCCATGAAAAACGGGAAAATCGTTAATAAAAGCTGCATAATATAAATAATTTTCGCGTGACAATACTGGAGCGGGTCCCCAAAGATCACAATGAATTAATTCAAGAGGTTCAAAAGCACGTTTATTATTAATGTCAAAAAGGTAAATGTTTAGCTTCTGCGAGTTGACATGGTGAACATAAGCCCGGTTTAGGTAAAACAGAAGTTAAAGATAAATGATCAAGTTTTTGCAACATAACAATAATATCAAAAAGGGCATGTCCCAAAAGGGGATGCCAAACTTCATAGGATGCTTTCGGGATAGAAGTGGAAGCAACTAAGGCTTAATGCTTGTGGTGTAAGACGAACAGACCGTCTTCACGGGATCCTTGTGCTAGCACTTGTTTGGTTTGGCGGTCCTGAATGTAAAAAAAAGGATATGAGAACAGGACATCAACATTATTATCTTGTGTTAATTTACTAACTGATAGAACCATACAAGGACGTGGTTCCAACATGGGAAACAGGAAGTATCTTACCATCACCAAAATGCACCAATGAGTAACCTGTAGAAGGTAAAGGATTATTTACATTGGTTGATGATGCAGTCATATGATTGGAGGCACCGAAATCAACATACCAATCCGAGCCTTGAGTAGTAACATGACATTGGGCATGAAAATCATTGGCCAAGGTGTCTGCAGTAGGAGGAGATGCAGCAGCAAAGGAGGCCAAGCTAGGACAAGTATTGGCATAGTGACCGGAGGTTCGACATAATTGGCAATGAGGCGGTCTTCTCGGTCGATTTGAGGAACCAGCAGATCGATTAATGAATGTAGACGACCCACGTCCACCACGACTACGACCACGATTAGAGGCCGAATAGGGGGCGTGATGGAGCAACCTGAGCAGAGAAAGCAACAGATGGATTTGACGGGCCATGAAGAGCTTTAACAAACAGTTCGTGACTTTCTGCTCGAGCCACAGAGATTGAAGGCAAGGGACAAGAAGAACGAATCGAAGTAGAGAAAATCTGAAAACTTGTGCCAAGATCACATAGAAACCAATGGAGTTGATCGGCTGTATTGATCGGATCGCCAATAGCAGATAGTTGATCACATAAAAACTTAAAGGAACAACTATATGCAGCAACATACCGATCACCTTTGGTAGTAATCCGCAGTTGATCTTTCAAATTCTGAATACGTTCAATTGATGAGTTGCTGTAAGCAGCCTCAAGGGCTGTCCAGATTGCGCGAGCTGTTGGTAGTCCAACACACACAGAGATTGCCTCTTCCGTAAGGGAGGCATTGAGGAAAATAATGGTGCATTGATCCGTAGCAATCCAGGCCAAATACGCGGGATTAGGAACCGGTTTATCATCCTGAAGAATCTCGGTAGAGGGTGCCGATTTAGATCCATCAACATGATGAAATAAATTCTGATAGTTAAGAACTGGGATCATTTGATTCTTCCAGTAGATATAATTGGTAGAGGTTAACTTGATAGGAAGCATGTGGGCAAGAGGAAGAGGATCGGAGGTGGTGGAAGAAGATGCCATGGGAACACAGGAAAATGATCGGGTGAAAGTAAAGAAGAAGACGAAGCGAAAAAGGAAGAGAAAGAGTAAAAGAGAGGAGATCAACCACTTTCTTTGGCTGATACCATATAAGGTATATTATCGAATGAGATCCTCAATGAGAGGATAACTGCAATATATAAGATATAAAGTACAGAAAAGGAATACAAGTATTAAATGATTACAAATAGGCACATAATTATATACAAATGACAGCTAATATGCATATTACTCAATTACTTAACATAAGAGTTTGATAAACGTCTACGTCTTATGTCTGATTTTGTCTCGGTAATTCCGGTTATAGTTTGTGCTACAAAACATAACCACATCTACCCTCCTAATTCCGTTGGGGTAATTGGTTTCTGTTTACGGTTCTGCTCGTTAAACCAGTTTCTTTGTCCATCCATAATTTAACATATTTTATTAATTATTAAATTAATAATAAAGATTTTTTTCATAAATAATGTAATTGTTTTATAGAAAATCTCATCAATTATTTTAATAAATATATTAAATAAGAGTAAAAAAAATGTATGCTTTTCTACCTACCTTAAATTACGGCCAAACAAATTCGAAGGGTTCAAATAATTTAATTTTTCCCATGAAAATTTAAAAAGCAATTTAATTACTTTCTTATGCCTTTCTTTGAATGTTAAAATCAACTTTGAAATGCTTAATTGTATAACAACTTTACTTCACTTGCATCATATTCAATCGTCTTCCCATCACTTTTTGTTTTCGTCTAACATATTTCTTAATCACATCTACATGCACAATTAATTGATTGGATATACAAGGTTAGTACGTACTGACATTTTCATTCCAATTATACACTTGCCTATTCTAAGTTTCCCATTTGTGTTAGCATTAGAGAGACACCACAATGGATGACAATAACAATACAGAAAGACATAAGTTCAGGAAATTAAATACTGCCCATAAAAAACCGATAGAGATTTATACGCCATCAAAGATCCAACCTTCACCTGGTTCAAGCGTTTTTCACATGTCAAAAAATTGTAAGTGTAATGTATTTTTAAATATTTTTAATATTAGTACACATCTATTGACATTTGTGTACAAATTAAGTCATTCATTTCCTTTTAATCATTTATAGGTTCTGTTAATTCAATCCATATTGATGATCCTACACGTGCTAGGAAGGCGAGGAAAACATATTGTAACACCCCGACCGATGGCGGAAACGTCGGGATGCCACGAGGGATGTGTAGATTGTTCATAAGCTCATGGGCATCTAATTAAATCATCACATATCAATTAATCAACCAAATTAATTACATCAAAAATCATGTTCATCATGAATTAGTTACATCAATTACACAAAAGATTTAGCTAACTAACTAAATTCTAGTCTTCAGAATTTTAGTTATTTTAGCTAAGTCCAACATCCTACGTGATGATGTCCAAAAGAATGTAGAGCTATCCTGCCCTACTTACTTGTCCTCGTTCTCTGAAACATGTAGAAAATCAAGTGTCAACTACGAAGTAGTTGGTGAGTAATCATAAGTTTTTATATTTAAAATGTTTTACAAATGGTTATAAAAGTTTATAGTTTCCTGAGAAAATCCACATGAGCACCTGCGAGATAATCCAACCCATAATCCAACACACAATCACAAACACACAGACACATATTTCAATTAATCATAGATAATCAATCACATAAACATTCAACCAATCTCAATCATCAATATCCTCAAATAGTATAAGTGACAATACATGCATCATTGTGAATGACCAAGGTCAATGACAACGACACACGGAGTTGTGGCAATCCACGTGACAATACATGTAATCGTTACGGATGACCGAAGTCAACAGCAACGACTCATGGAATAGTGACAATACATGCAATCATTGTAGATGACCGAAGTCAATAGCAACGACTCATGGAATAGTGACAATACATGTAATCATCGCGGATGACCGAAGTCAACAGCAACGATTCATGGAATAATGACAATACATGCAATCGTCGCGGATGACCGAAGTCAACATCAACGATTCATGGAATTATGGTAATCCAATAATATGAATACCATAACAATAAACAGGTGTCATCCATGTGTTATTAAGATAATATGAAAATCTGGTATACATGTTCCACCTCCGAGTTTAAAACAAAATAGTTTAAAAGGGAGGTTATGAGAACTCACCTGAGTCCTTAGAATCAGTGTTCTCGTAATATGCGCACTCGCGTAAGATAAATCAAAACCAACTCAATTAACCTGTAATTATTGTGTATTTTTACTCATAAGTATATGCGTTCTATTTTGATTAAATATTCGTAGGTGTTTACTTTTAAATCATTAAGTGTTTTGTTAGCTCAGTTCATTTAACCTAAGTTAAAATGATATACTTAAGATTTTGTAAATGATCACCATTACAATGTATGTCAAAATTGTTAGTTTTCACCATCCAAGGGTAACAAACAAGTCTTGAGATATTATGTGTATCCTCTTCGATAGGTATGATATGTAAAGTGATGTCCTTGATCACAACATATCAATACATGCATACATGTTTGTTCAAATTAACTACCATGCTTTAATTTATAAAAATCTAAATTTAGTTTAAGAGAATTATCCTTGGGTTATTCACTTAAGATATTCAAGTTATGCAAATTCATAATTTAAACTCATATATATATATGAAAGGTGGTAGCTTTTTGAACATCCATGCATGCACTCACATTTCCTTGGTTTACACTTAACCCTAATTTAAGAGCTTTGGTTCGAACGCTTAGACTTGATTGCCCTTGATTCATGGCTCGCTAAGGGTTTCAGGTTCGCTGCATATGTTTCTCAGCAACATAGGTTCGCTGCCATAGGTTTGTTTATACCTAGGTTCGGGCTCATCAGCTCTACAACATCCTACGTTCGCTGGAAAACCGAGCCATGGGTAGGTTCGGGTGCCAAGGTTCGGCAGCTTCCTTAGGTTAGCCGGTCAAAAGGATTCGGCTAGGTTAAAGGAACACCCTAGGTTCGGCCAAGCAAATGGTTCGCCTCTCATGATGGTTCGTCTAGGTATTAGGGTTCGTGAGCTAGGTTCTCATGGGCTAAAGGTTCGCCCCTTAGAAGGTTCGGTTGAATGAGAATAGGTTCGACTGAGCATGGTGCAAGGTTCGCCCCATGGGTTCGCTGTTGGGAGGTTCGCCTAGACCCACTCAGGTTCGTGTGGACCATGGTTCGCAGGTTCGCAAGTTAGGCCACCACAAGGTTCGGCCAACTAGGGTTTTCGGCCAGCAGGTTAGACACTAAGGGGTTCGTCCCTTCCATGAGAGGTTCGGCCAGTGTGCTGGGTTTCGAACCACAGCTCCATCATCCTCATCCTCAAATTTGCAGGTTTTAGGGTCGTCTATGGCTTCCCACGGTTCAATAATAACTCGATTTAAACAATAAACAAACCCTAATTTCGGTTTAAGATAACATCCAAGTTTACATGAACTTTCTTAGTAAAACCGTAAAGTAAAGCAGTAGATTTACCTCGAAATAATGACCAAATGTGTGATTTCTTCGTGGTTTCTCGTTCTACTCGATCACGCGTGTCACACCCCGGGCCGGCGGGAACGGATCGGGTTTTCCCGTCGGGCGGAAGGTTCCCGGGGCGCGATATCTTTGAATGATAATCAATTGATCAGATTGTTTACATAGCACATGATAAATAAATGAGAAATTTCTAACACATCCATGATATAGAATTACAAGATTAAATTACACAGTATCGTTCATAATTTAATCAAGTAAATCTACCAAAAAGAATCAATGTAACTATATCTTGTATATGTACAAGATATACAAAAAAATGATTCATATCCTTGTTTCCCCAAAAGCATGCAACACAAAATAAAGCTAGGTCTTCTAAAAGTCCACTAGCTTAATCTTTGCATGTATATGTCTACACCTGTTCGTCACCTGAGAAACATGTATTTAAAACAAAGTCAACACTAGGTTGGTGAGTTCATAAGTATGTTAATGTAAAACCTTGATTCATTCACATGCACATTCACAATGATAATATGTTACTCGTATGATTGTCTGATTCACTTGTTCATCCAATGGCTCCTCAATAGTTATAGTCACAAGTACTATATCATCCTAGTAGTGTTGCTTATATATAGGGCATATGTAAGGGAACTAAGCCCTAGCCAACATCCCACCACAACACCACTAGAACTCCACACTACTTGTAATACAACTATTGATTTCCATTCTCAATTCACATGTTATCTCTTCCTTGATCACCTGTGTTCTCATGTATAGAATAATAAAATGATAACGTGGTAATTATCAAACCTAAGTATTGATAACCAATATATGTATTAAGGATATTAGATTTATCAAATCCATTCCTTAAATTATTCTATAGTTGAGGGGTTAACTGTTGTTTCACTTCTAAATATTAAAAGTGTTAGTTAACTGTTCATCATGTGTCTCCAAATGTAGCGTATAGAATCCGAATGGAATCCATTTTAAATCCTCACGTAATCAGATTAAAATGCATTCCATTCTCTCCTATCCCGCCGTGTGATCCCAAAGTTTCCGTGTGGGATTGTATCATGTGATTAACAAAGTCGAATAAGAACTTGTCTTATTACGTTATGATAATCGGGTGTAAATGACAAGAATCCCATGAAGTTACGTTATCATGATCGTCATTCACTGTAAATGATAAGAATCGTCATTTACTGAATCCATGTGTTCCCAAAGTATCCGTGTGGGAATGTTCTCGTGTGTTTAACAAAGTCGAATAAGAACTCGTCTTATTACATTATGTTAACTATGTGTAAATGACAAGAATCCCATGAAGTTACGTTATCATGATCGTCATTCACTGTAAATGATAAGAATCGTCATTTACTGAATCCATGTGTTCCCAAAGTATCCGTGTGGGAATGTTCTCGTGTGTTTAACAAAGTCGAATAAGAACTCGTCTTATTACATTATGTTAACTATGTGTAAATGACAAGAATCCCATGAAGTTACGTTATCATGATCGTCATTTACTGTAAATGATAAGAATCCCATGAAGTTACGTTATCATGATCATCATTTACTGTAATCCGTGTGATCCCAAAGTCTCAATGAGGGATTGTTCTCGTTATGCTTATGTGTAAACTGTCTAGGTATTTGCTCATGTGAAAATAACTAAGTGTTATAAGCTATTATCTTATAACTAAGTTATTCTAATGTGTTGATGATTAAGAAATTTCATTATCATAATCATCTGAGTTTCCCTGTTATCTCATAATCATACAAGCATGCATACAATGATAAACGATAATAAACAATTTAATATTATCTAAATCAAAGTATAAATAACATGTTAAGCAAAACTTTTAAATAAATAAAAGTAAACATGTTTCTCAGCCCCGAGAGTTAAAATCAGTAAAGATTAAAGTAAAAGGGGCATATGAACTCACCTTGGGTTGTAGGGTTGACTTAGCTTAAAAGAAATGAAGACACTCGCTCTTGATTATACTGGTGTTGGTTTCACGATCCTGTATTGAATTCATGTTGTATGAAATTCATAAGTGTTAATTGTAATTGTTTATTGTGCGTATATGCGTGTTAGCCTTAACTTGGCTACCACTCGTGAGTCTCAACTTTCATTCGGCCCAATACAATCGCTACTAATTTCTTGTTCCTCTCAACCCCATGTATCCCTATTAAAATTTATAAGTATAATAACTAAGTTTATTTTTCATGCCAATTATTAACCTTTTTGTCTAGAGTTTAACTATGTATTATAATTTGTCAATCTTGTATCAATATATCCCATTTGAAAATCTTGCACTTTAGGTCCATATTGCTCGTGATTATCGACTCGTTTAATTCCTTTGGACCGAATGAAGTTGTATGTGGGCCAATCCATTTGGGCCGTGTATGTGTGTGTGCCTTATAATTGTCGTGGGCCGTTATACGTGTGGGCTTAAGTTAAACAACATGGGCCGAATAGTAATTTAAATGGGCTGTAGAAGCATGTGTGTGGCCCAATCGAGATGGGCTTGGGTTGGTTGTTTCTTATTGGGCCGAACTACAATGATGGAACTAGTGTATAAGTTGTGGGCTAGATGTAACCATGTTGTGGGCTGAATTTAAACAGGTTGTGGGCTGGGAAAATTAAAGGGCCTGTTGGACTTAGCTGGGCCGGCTGATCATGGTTGTTGGGCCAAAATAAAAATGGCTGATTTGTCTTAACCGAAGAAGCATGCTGGGCCAAAAACAAATGGGCTGTTGAGCCAAAGAATTTAATGGGCCTGTTGGTTAATATGGGCCTGTTACTCGTTGAAAATTTTGTTGCCTAGGATAGCCTATTCATTGATGCTGGGCCGAGAAATACATGGTTCGACCATGAAACTGGATATGTGAAGACAACGAATCTAAGGGTTACTATCCAAGGTTCTTGAGTCAACGAGAGTTAAGGTGTTCGGCTGATGTTTGCTCACAGGAAGAGAGTTCGGGAACACCATGAGGGTTCGGTGACTGTTATGGTTCGCCAAGTGATTAGGGTTCGGCTGTTGTTGCAGGTTGTAAGAAGGTTCGTGCATGGTGGTTGGTTCGTGAACAACAAGGTTAGCTGCACAGGTTTCGTCCCTCCGGCAAAGGTTCGGGACCTTCTATGGTTCGCAGCTGAAGTCGAGGGTTCGTCTGAGTCCTACGGTTCGCGTGATGCCTGGGACCTTAGCAGGGTTCGGCTAGAGTGGCTCTGCAAGGGTTCGTCGGGGAGGAGACCAGTCACAAGGGTTCGTGGCTTGCCATAGATTCGACTAAACCAAGTAGGTTCGGCCGATCCTTCAACAACTTGCGAACCTGTAACATCACTCATCCAACTGAGTGAGTTTGTGAAGCTGCTCCCATGTCGAAGACGACCCAGAACCATGTTTCAAGGCGTAGGGTGGTTGTAGGATGGTTTCAAACCGGTTTAGTTTTGTGGTTGTACAAAGATACCAAAAAACCCTATTTTCGTGGACATTAATGGCTTCATACCTTCGTTTTCAGTGGGTAAACGTTTAGATCTGCTGTACTTCTATGTAGAGCTCATCAAGAGCTTCGCGTGGGTTCAAGAACCACTCAAATCGGTTAAGATTTGAGAGAGTTATGAACTCTTGAAGGTGTAAAAATGGAGATTAAGGGTGTAGCCGGAAAGAGAGAGAGAGATGAAAATGTAGGTGGGAAATGAGATAAAGCTCTCATTTTATGGTTTTTATACCACGGGTGGTGTCCGGGTCCATTTCGGTTGCTCGGTTCGCGTTTTAGTCGCGTAACCGGAAAATTACGCGTAATTAATAATAAATAAATAGAAATGTTATTTTAATTAATTGATGAGTTTCAGAATTGTAAAAATGTTTATTATTTTATTTATTAAATTAAAATTCGTTTCGCGTCGTAATTCGTTTTCGTTTCGTCGAATCGCGTCACTATCGCGCGTATTCGTTCGAATCGTCATTCGAACGAACACGACGATGGTTTTGCTTTCCGACTTTTGTTTTCTACTTTCCAGTCATCATTTCAGAACGTTAAACTCACAGATATGTTTGTGTGAATCGTCACCCACGCAAACACACTGTCAGTTCGTTATTCTGAAACGACACTGCAGTTTATGTTTAAATTGTGTTTCCTCGCTGTCGGACTCAACTAAACATCCTGTTTTCACCTTGTTTTCACATTGAAATGTCGGCCATCTGATTCCTGTCATCTATGGACATCAGATCGCAACCGATTTGTTTCTGAATATCGTTTGAATCATCGTTGTTTCTCATGATTTGTTGTGTTAATTGTCATTAAGTTTTCACTTAATAAACACAACTAATGTTTCAAATGTGCGTTGTACTTAATGTATTTAAGTTTACACGAAAATACGTACAACCGTTCTTGTATTTAGAATCCTGTTAATACAAAAACTGTTTACAAATACATATGTACACATAGTTACTGTATGCAAGTACACATACCGTACGGACTTGCCGGGCGGTCGGGTACCAGTTGTCACAGTCTCCCCTTGTTAAAGAAATTTCGTCCCGAAATTTAAGCATAAAGATCGGTCTTTATTTCTCGAACAGGTGGGGATACTTGGCTTTCATGTTGTCCTCGCGTTCCCAAGTAAATTCTGGTCCACGCTTGGAGTTCCATCGAACCTTTACAATAGGGATACGGCTACGCTTCAGTTTCTTAACTTCACGTTCCATAATCTCTACAGGTTCTTCAATGAAGTGTAATTGCTCATCAACTTGTATTTCTTCCAATGGTATGATCAATGACTCGTCTGTTAAGCACCTCTTGAGATTTGATACATGAAACACATCATGTACTCCACTGAGTTCATCCGGGAGTCTGAGTCTGTATGCCACAGGACCTATACGTTGAGTAATCTCAAACGGTCCGACATACCGAGGTGCTAACTTGCCTTTAGCCCCAAAACGAACTACGCCTTTCCATGGGGACACTTTCAACATGACTCGGTCACCCACATCGAATTCCAAAGGCTTGCGCCGTTTGTCTGCGTAACTCTTTTGGCGACTACGTGTTGCTTGTAATCGTTGTTGTATCTGGGCAATCTTATCAGTAGTTTCCTGAATAAGTTCAGGCCCAGTGATTCTGTTGTCTCCCACTTCGGTCCAACAAATTGGAGACCGACACTTTCTACCATAAAGTGCTTCAAAAGGAGCACATCCGATGCTGCTGTGGTAGCTATTGTTGTAGGAGAATTCGATAAGTGGTAAGTGTGTATCCCAACTTCCACCGAAGTCTAGGATGCATGTTCTCAACATATCCTCTAGGGTTTGAATGGTGCGCTCGCTTTGTCCATCCGTTTGTGGATGATAAGCAGTGCTCAAGTTAACACTTGTCCCTAAGGATTGTTGCAATGATTGCCAGAACCGCGAAGTAAATCGACTGTCCCGGTCTGAAATAATAGACAGAGGCACCCCGTGCCTTACTACTATTTCATCAATGTAGAGTCTCGCTAGTTTCTCCATCTTGTACGTCTCCCTGATTGGCAAGAAGTGTGCGGACTTGGTCAATCGATCAATGATGACCCAAATAGAATCGTATCCGCTGGAAGTGCGGGGTAGCTTGGTAATGAAATCCATAGCTATTTGTTCCCACTTCCATTGTGGTATCTCCGGTTGTTCCAGCAAACCCGAAGGTTTCTGGTGTTCTGCTTTGACTTTGGCACATGTGAGACATTTGCCAACATAAGTGGCAATGTCTTTCTTCATGCCTGGCCACCAATAAAACGACCTAAGATCTTGGTACATCTTATCGGCACCAGGATGAACTGAGTAACGTGTCTTGTGTGCCTCATCAAAAATGAGTGTTCGAAGTTCATCTACTGCTGGAATCCAAACACGATCCAGATAATAGATAACTCCATCTTGTTTCGTCTTGAAATGTTTCTCGGCTCCACAGTCGAGCTCGCGTTTCAGATTGTCTCTTGCCACTGCTTCTTGTTGTGCTTGTAGAATGTGATCTCTCAAACTGGTTTGCACAGTCATTCCCGTTGCGCGAACGCGTAAGGGTTTGACTCTTTCCTTCCGGCTCAAAGCATCTGCAACAACATTTGCTTTGCCCGGATGGTATTTGATCACACAATCGTAATCGTTCAGGAGCTCAACCCAACGTCTCTGTCTCATGTTAAGCTCCTTCTGATCAAATATGTGTTGTAAACTCTTGTGATCTGTGAAGATAGTGCATTTAGTACCGTAAAGGTAATGTCTCCAAATCTTTAGTGCAAAAACAACAGCTCCCAGTTCAAGATCGTGTGTCGTGTAATTCTTCTCGTGTATCTTCAGCTGTCGTGAGGCATAAGCAATGACTTTGTCTCGTTGCATCAAAACACATCCGAGTCCCTGATGGGAAGCATCACAATAAACTACGAAGTCATCATTGCCTTCTGGGAGTGTTAAGATTGGAGCATTGCACAATCTTTGTTTCAATGTCTGGAATGCCTCCTCTTGCTTATGTGTCCACACAAAAGGTTCAGACTTCTGTGTGAGCTTGGTGAGAGGCAAGGCTATCTTAGAGAAATTCGAGATGAATCTCCTGTAATACCCCGCCAATCCCAAGAATGATCGGATCTCCGTTGGTGTCGTAGGCACATCCCAGTTCTTGATTGCTTCTATCTTAGCAGGATCCACGTGAATACCATCACTGTTAATCACGTGACCCAAGAACTGAACTTCTCTCAACCAAAATTCACACTTAGAGAATTTGGCATAGAGTTGTTCCTCTTTCAGAAGCTCCAAAACTGTCTTGAGGTGTTGCTCGTGTTCCTTCTCGGTTCTTGAATAAATCAGTATATCATCAATAAAGACGATAACAAACTGATCCAGATACGGCTTGCACACCCGATTCATTAAGTCCATGAACACAGCCGGTGCGTTCGTCAATCCGAATGGCATCACCATAAATTCGTAATGACCATATCGGGTACGAAAAGCCGTCTTTGGTATGTCTTCTTCTTGAATCCGGAGCTGATGATAACCTGATCTCAGGTCTATCTTTGAAAAGTACTGTGCTCCCTGTAACTGATCAAACAGATCATCAATCCTCGGTAACGGGTACCGATTCTTGATGGTGAGTT
Organism: Mikania micrantha; assembly: GCA_009363875.1. Taxonomy (NCBI): domain Eukaryota; kingdom Viridiplantae; phylum Streptophyta; class Magnoliopsida; order Asterales; family Asteraceae; genus Mikania; species Mikania micrantha. The sequence goes on from CM018695.1 coordinate 52,240,369, forward strand.
TGTTGAGTTCTCGATAATCAATGCACATCCTGAAAGTTCCATCCTTCTTTTTGACAAAAAGAACCGGAGCTCCCCACGGGGAAAAGCTCGGTCGGATGAATCCTTTATCGAGTAGTTCTTGCAATTGGTTGGACAACTCTTGCATCTCCGATGGTGCGAGTCTGTAAGGAGACTTAGCTACGGGAGTTGCTCCCGGAATCAAATCGATACGGAACTGCACTGATCTCTCAGGTGGCAGTCCCGGTAAGTCATCCGGAAACACATCCGTAAAGTCTCTCGCAATTGGTACATCTTGAATCTTGATCGCCTTCTTGTCTTTTTGAATCACGTGAGCTAGAAATGCAACGCATTGTTTTCGTAAGTACTTGCGAGCCTTCATGCACGATATTATCTTGACACTGCGTTTCGCTTGGTCTCCACGAATCTCCAAGACCTCATTGTTCTCCACAGGAATGCGTAGTAGCTTATCGGAACAGATGAACTCAACTCTATTAAGAGATAGCCAATCCATTCCGATGATGATGTCGAAACTGCCCAGCTCCATCGGTATCAAGTCGATGGAAAATGTATGATCGCCAAGTGTCAATGGGCAATTCCTAAATATAGTGTCTACTGTAATCTGTTTGCCATTTGCTATCTCAATAGTATAAGGGGAGTCTAACAATTCCTTATCATAATTAAGATGGCATGCAAAGTCGGATGAGATACAACTCTGATCCGCACCAGTGTCAAATAATATAGATGCATAAAAATCAGATAGAAGAAATGTACCCGTAATAACATTCGGGTCCTGTCGAGCGGCAGCTGCTCCTATCTGAAAGGCTCTTCCTCGCGGTGCTTGAGCCCCTTGTTGATTCCTCTTGGGACAATCCCGAGAGAAATGTCCTGGTTCGTCACAGTTGTAGCAAGACCTAAGATCTGTAGTAGCAGCAGCAGTAGCTGCATTGTTGTTTCTGTTCTGAGTCCTCGGACTCCTGCAGCAATTTGCTGTATGACCAAATCTCCCACAGTTGGTGCAATGTCTGCACGGAACATTTGGCAAGTGATGAAACTGGCATGAGTTGCACAGAGGTGCAGTGCCAGTGTATGGCTTCCTGATCTCCAATGGTGGTGGTTGGTTGCGCATTGGAGCTTGGGTAGTGGCAGCAAAGTTTCTAGCCACCTTTTGTTTCTTTGCCGGACGTTTTTCCGACTTCCTTGAAGTTCCAGCTTTGGCTGTTTCAGCCTCCTTCTTGAATGCTCCAGAGGCAACCATCATATCTGTCAGGGATGCTGACAGTGTAACAGCTAATTCCATGGTGGTAGGGTGAGCAGAAATCACATGACCTCGGATACTGGGCGGTAATCCACCAACATACCGCTCAATTCTCTTCTCAAGTGTTGGCACCACATCCGGTGCCAGAGTGGCTAACTCATGAAATCGTGTAGTGTAGGCCAGATGCCCAGCACCAATCATCTCCAGATTTAGTAGTTCAGTCTCAACCTTTTTCAGTTCATTTCTTGGGCAAAACTCTGCCCTCAACATCGCCTTGAATTCGTTCCACGGCATGGCCTGGGCCTCATCCCGGCCTCTGATTGAAACCTGAGCGTTCCACCAGGTTAACGCTCGCTTGCTAAATGATCCAGCAGCATACTTTACTCTATTATGTTCAGGACAGCCACTGATGTCGAGGGTAGCCTCCATCTTCTCAATCCACTGGATCAGTCCGACTGCACCCTCGCTACCACTGAAACTGGGTGGCTTGCAGCCTACAAAGTTCTTGTAGGCATAGTCCTGACTCTGTCTGGTGTTACCGCTGCCTTCTCCAGATGAGTTAGCAACGTTGTTACTGTTGTTGTTGTTGATCCGGTTCATCATCTCTGGAATCACTTCCCTCAGTTGGCTTGTAAGAAGAGTAGCCAGTGCCACAGTAGCAGGGTCCAACTGATACGCTGGTGGTGGCGGAGGAGGAGGTGGAGGTGCTTGTGTAGGAGAGTCTGGCGGTGTCGGTGTCGAAGAGTGCGGAGCTGAACCTTGAGTCAGCGGTAATAGAGGTGGTTGTCTTCGTGGCGGCATTCTGATCATAACCGAAAGAAAATCGGTTAGTGCAGTGATCAGAAGCAGAAGACATATGCAAATAGAATCCTATATCGTAAGAACTCTACATGAGGGTCCCTAGGTTATAGTCTAGGCCAAACCGTTTAAGTAATATGACCTATATTTCTCTATAACCATGGCTCTGATACCAATCTGTCACACCCCGGGCCGGCGGGAACGGATCGGGTTTTCCCGTCGGGCGGAAGGTTCCCGGGGCGCGATATCTTTGAATGATAATCAATTGATCAGATTGTTTACATAGCACATGATAAATAAATGAGAAATTTCTAACACATCCATGATATAGAATTACAAGATTAAATTACACAGTATCGTTCATAATTTAATCAAGTAAATCTACCAAAAAGAATCAATGTAACTATATCTTGTATATGTACAAGATATACAAAAAAATGATTCATATCCTTGTTTCCCCAAAAGCATGCAACACAAAATAAAGCTAGGTCTTCTAAAAGTCCACTAGCTTAATCTTTGCATGTATATGTCTACACCTGTTCGTCACCTGAGAAACATGTATTTAAAACAAAGTCAACACTAGGTTGGTGAGTTCATAAGTATGTTAATGTAAAACCTTGATTCATTCACATGCACATTCACAATGATAATATGTTACTCGTATGATTGTCTGATTCACTTGTTCATCCAATGGCTCCTCAATAGTTATAGTCACAAGTACTATATCATCCTAGTAGTGTTGCTTATATATAGGGCATATGTAAGGGAACTAAGCCCTAGCCAACATCCCACCACAACACCACTAGAACTCCACACTACTTGTAATACAACTATTGATTTCCATTCTCAATTCACATGTTATCTCTTCCTTGATCACCTGTGTTCTCATGTATAGAATAATAAAATGATAACGTGGTAATTATCAAACCTAAGTATTGATAACCAATATATGTATTAAGGATATTAGATTTATCAAATCCATTCCTTAAATTATTCTATAGTTGAGGGGTTAACTGTTGTTTCACTTCTAAATATTAAAAGTGTTAGTTAACTGTTCATCATGTGTCTCCAAATGTAGCGTATAGAATCCGAATGGAATCCATTTTAAATCCTCACGTAATCAGATTAAAATGCATTCCATTCTCTCCTATCCCGCCGTGTGATCCCAAAGTTTCCGTGTGGGATTGTATCATGTGATTAACAAAGTCGAATAAGAACTTGTCTTATTACGTTATGATAATCGGGTGTAAATGACAAGAATCCCATGAAGTTACGTTATCATGATCGTCATTCACTGTAAATGATAAGAATCGTCATTTACTGAATCCATGTGTTCCCAAAGTATCCGTGTGGGAATGTTCTCGTGTGTTTAACAAAGTCGAATAAGAACTCGTCTTATTACATTATGTTAACTATGTGTAAATGACAAGAATCCCATGAAGTTACGTTATCATGATCGTCATTCACTGTAAATGATAAGAATCGTCATTTACTGAATCCATGTGTTCCCAAAGTATCCGTGTGGGAATGTTCTCGTGTGTTTAACAAAGTCGAATAAGAACTCGTCTTATTACATTATGTTAACTATGTGTAAATGACAAGAATCCCATGAAGTTACGTTATCATGATCGTCATTTACTGTAAATGATAAGAATCCCATGAAGTTACGTTATCATGATCATCATTTACTGTAATCCGTGTGATCCCAAAGTCTCAATGAGGGATTGTTCTCGTTATGCTTATGTGTAAACTGTCTAGGTATTTGCTCATGTGAAAATAACTAAGTGTTATAAGCTATTATCTTATAACTAAGTTATTCTAATGTGTTGATGATTAAGAAATTTCATTATCATAATCATCTGAGTTTCCCTGTTATCTCATAATCATACAAGCATGCATACAATGATAAACGATAATAAACAATTTAATATTATCTAAATCAAAGTATAAATAACATGTTAAGCAAAACTTTTAAATAAATAAAAGTAAACATGTTTCTCAGCCCCGAGAGTTAAAATCAGTAAAGATTAAAGTAAAAGGGGCATATGAACTCACCTTGGGTTGTAGGGTTGACTTAGCTTAAAAGAAATGAAGACACTCGCTCTTGATTATACTGGTGTTGGTTTCACGATCCTGTATTGAATTCATGTTGTATGAAATTCATAAGTGTTAATTGTAATTGTTTATTGTGCGTATATGCGTGTTAGCCTTAACTTGGCTACCACTCGTGAGTCTCAACTTTCATTCGGCCCAATACAATCGCTACTAATTTCTTGTTCCTCTCAACCCCATGTATCCCTATTAAAATTTATAAGTATAATAACTAAGTTTATTTTTCATGCCAATTATTAACCTTTTTGTCTAGAGTTTAACTATGTATTATAATTTGTCAATCTTGTATCAATATATCCCATTTGAAAATCTTGCACTTTAGGTCCATATTGCTCGTGATTATCGACTCGTTTAATTCCTTTGGACCGAATGAAGTTGTATGTGGGCCAATCCATTTGGGCCGTGTATGTGTGTGTGCCTTATAATTGTCGTGGGCCGTTATACGTGTGGGCTTAAGTTAAACAACATGGGCCGAATAGTAATTTAAATGGGCTGTAGAAGCATGTGTGTGGCCCAATCGAGATGGGCTTGGGTTGGTTGTTTCTTATTGGGCCGAACTACAATGATGGAACTAGTGTATAAGTTGTGGGCTAGATGTAACCATGTTGTGGGCTGAATTTAAACAGGTTGTGGGCTGGGAAAATTAAAGGGCCTGTTGGACTTAGCTGGGCCGGCTGATCATGGTTGTTGGGCCAAAATAAAAATGGCTGATTTGTCTTAACCGAAGAAGCATGCTGGGCCAAAAACAAATGGGCTGTTGAGCCAAAGAATTTAATGGGCCTGTTGGTTAATATGGGCCTGTTACTCGTTGAAAATTTTGTTGCCTAGGATAGCCTATTCATTGATGCTGGGCCGAGAAATACATGGTTCGACCATGAAACTGGATATGTGAAGACAACGAATCTAAGGGTTACTATCCAAGGTTCTTGAGTCAACGAGAGTTAAGGTGTTCGGCTGATGTTTGCTCACAGGAAGAGAGTTCGGGAACACCATGAGGGTTCGGTGACTGTTATGGTTCGCCAAGTGATTAGGGTTCGGCTGTTGTTGCAGGTTGTAAGAAGGTTCGTGCATGGTGGTTGGTTCGTGAACAACAAGGTTAGCTGCACAGGTTTCGTCCCTCCGGCAAAGGTTCGGGACCTTCTATGGTTCGCAGCTGAAGTCGAGGGTTCGTCTGAGTCCTACGGTTCGCGTGATGCCTGGGACCTTAGCAGGGTTCGGCTAGAGTGGCTCTGCAAGGGTTCGTCGGGGAGGAGACCAGTCACAAGGGTTCGTGGCTTGCCATAGATTCGACTAAACCAAGTAGGTTCGGCCGATCCTTCAACAACTTGCGAACCTGTAACATCACTCATCCAACTGAGTGAGTTTGTGAAGCTGCTCCCATGTCGAAGACGACCCAGAACCATGTTTCAAGGCGTAGGGTGGTTGTAGGATGGTTTCAAACCGGTTTAGTTTTGTGGTTGTACAAAGATACCAAAAAACCCTATTTTCGTGGACATTAATGGCTTCATACCTTCGTTTTCAGTGGGTAAACGTTTAGATCTGCTGTACTTCTATGTAGAGCTCATCAAGAGCTTCGCGTGGGTTCAAGAACCACTCAAATCGGTTAAGATTTGAGAGAGTTATGAACTCTTGAAGGTGTAAAAATGGAGATTAAGGGTGTAGCCGGAAAAGAGAGAGAGAGATGAAAATGTAGGTGGGAAATGAGATAAAGCTCTCATTTTATGGTTTTTATACCACGGGTGGTGTCCGGGTCCATTTCGGTTGCTCGGTTCGCGTTTTAGTCGCGTAACCGGAAAATTACGCGTAATTAATAATAAATAAATAGAAATGTTATTTTAATTAATTTGATGAGTTTCAGAATTGTAAAAATGTTTATTATTTTATTTATTAAATTAAAATTCGTTTCGCGTCGTAATTCGTTTTCGTTTCGTCGAATCGCGTCACTATCGCGCGTATTCGTTCGAATCGTCATTCGAACGAACACGACGATGGTTTTGCTTTCCGACTTTTGTTTTCTACTTTCCAGTCATCATTTCAGAACGTTAAACTCACAGATATGTTTGTGTGAATCGTCACCCACGCAAACACACTGTCAGTTCGTTATTCTGAAACGACACTGCAGTTTATGTTTAAATTGTGTTTCCTCGCTGTCGGACTCAACTAAACATCCTGTTTTCACCTTGTTTTCACATTGAAATGTCGGCCATCTGATTCCTGTCATCTATGGACATCAGATCGCAACCGATTTGTTTCTGAATATCGTTTGAATCATCGTTGTTTCTCATGATTTGTTGTGTTAATTGTCATTAAGTTTTCACTTAATAAACACAACTAATGTTTCAAATGTGCGTTGTACTTAATGTATTTAAGTTTACACGAAAATACGTACAACCGTTCTTGTATTTAGAATCCTGTTAATACAAAAACTGTTTACAAATACATATGTACACATAGTTACTGTATGCAAGTACACATACCGTACGGACTTGCCGGGCGGTCGGGTACCAGTTGTCACAACGCGGTCGTTTGGACACCAAGATCTTGTAACTTCGTTGAGAAACGAGAGAGATTTTCTAGAGAGAAGTTAGAGAGAAGATGGGGTGACGAACTTGAAGTTTAGAGAGAGAAAGGTGTTGGTGGAAAGTGAAGTAGAAGATGGGATCTTTTACTTTAGTACACCGTGTAATTCCGTGTGCTCGGTCTATTCTTTATCGCGATAAGAATTATAGAAATGCTCGGTTTTGCTCGTAAATGTATATTTAAACATAAAACGTTTAAATAATTATGTTTCGTTTTTAATAAAACAATTTCTTTAAATAAGGTTGTTTCGTAAATGATTCTCGCTTTATTTTCGTTAAATTATTATTTATATAAAACGATTTGTTTTAGATTGTGATTCCTAATAAACGTTTTAAATTTCCATTTATTAATTTAACATCGTCAATTATTATTTCGTTATCTCGTCGAAACGTGTACTTGCGTACGTATTCGTAAAGATCGTCACCTTTTCGAATCCAACGCTCGTATCGTATTTCGATTCGATTTACAATTTATGGAATATCGTTTCAGAATATTATTCTTAATAATTATATTCGTGTGAATCGTCACCCACGCGAATACATTATTAAGTTAATATTTCTGAATTAATATTCGCGTTTAAGTTATGTTCGAAACCTCACAATCGTGTAATTATTCTCAATAATGCTTTCATTACTTTATTATCTGAACGTTATATTTTCCCAATCCAGACCCACTAAACCATATCACTGACACATCCGTGATAGACCGAAATATGCATATATATAGGGCATATGCAGGGGTCAGTCGCAACTGCCCCAGCCACCGTCCCACCGCTATTTCGATAAATCATGACCATGTGTCCTTGACTATGTTTAGCAACCAAACAATAACAAACTCCTAATTTCTTTCCATTCCAAACCACAATCCAAAATCTGTGAATTCAACTGCGATAAACTCTCAATTTCTGTTTAGTTGGGTTTCAACTAAACTTCCCATAGTTTATGCATATAATACTATGTTCTCAATATGTATACCAATATCAGTAATAACATCCAATAATTCATCATCATTAATAATTATCATATCAAGTCGTAACAGTACAATCAAGCATGTACGGACAACCCGAAATACAGTGATGTTACGCATATTTAGATGCTAAAATACAGAACTTTACTCCTATTGAAATAAACACAAAAAAATTGGGGAAAACAAGTTGTTTTACACCCCAACAAAACTCAATAGGCAAGTATATCAACTTATAATTATATATTTTTATACAAATATATTTAATACATCTATAAATGTCTTATTTTATGTCGTTTATATTAACTAACTTTTTATTTTTTGTATATTTGTGGCAGTGGTTATGTGACATTCGGTATTTTTACGAATGATGATCCGTAATGGTTAGTGTACTATACTTGATTTATTTAATGCGTTAATAATTTAATATATATTATTGAATTAATGTTGACTAAAAAGTCTAGCACAAAGTGTTATTTAAATGCATGGATTTGCATTTGGTGAAATTTTGAGATTTCGGTACCGTTCAGCGGTGTTTAACGAACGTTGGTGACGACTCAGTTAACGAATTTAGTGGATATGCTTGGGTTAGCATCCAATGATAAATCGTAAATGTATAAATTAAGTTAACGATGAAATCCATGAATTTTGGTGCAAACTGTTAATTTTACTGACAACTGACTTTATCTGTGTTTTAGCCGGGCAAAATGGAATTAATTATTCAAATAATATTCAAGGACATTATTTTCGACTAAAAAGCGATCGTTTTAGTACGATTAAATGTTCTATTAATTTTAGGATAATAATCGGATTTTTATTAGATTTCCGGTACAAAGTTTATACACCGTAGGACACAGAATATATTTGTTTTTACCTATTTTAAACCAAGATAAGCCATGTGAAGGACTAGTGGTGTCCACATGTCACATGGAGGCTTCCCAAGAAATTTTTTGAATCTTTTATATCTTACACCTTTCCAATCTTATCATTTCTTTCTATCATAAAACCACCCCAACACTCCACCCTCACCCTCTCTCCTCTCATATCATTTCCCTCCCTCTCTCTCCCTACCAAATCCTCCATTTTTTTATCAAGCACCATCATTCTTCAATTCTAAGGATTCTTGGTGATTTGGAAAGAGTTGTTGATCAAGAAATCACCCATTGAAAGGCATACTAAGGTAAATTTTGTCACATTATGTGTTTTTTTATTCTAGTTGTTCACCCAAACATTGAGTTTAAATCAAATGGGTTTTTGATTGTGAAGATGATAATGGGTGTACATGCATGTATGTGTGAGACGGGTGTGTGTATAAATGTATGTATGTGTGGTCGTAATGTATGTATATATGGATGTATATGTTCTTTCAAAATATACATACATGGATGATTTTGCTTGGATGGTGATTTTAATCACATGCATGTACATATACATGCATATATATGTATGAGGATGTGAAATAAGTTACATGCATGAACATATATGTATATATATGTGTTCGTATATATATATATATATACATATGTACGTATAGATGAGATGGTTACATGCATGAACTCATATGTATGTATAAGTGGGTTTTGTTGACATGCATGTATATATATGTATGTAATCGTGTGTGTATATATGTATGTGTGTATGTATATGAAAGAATAATGTTGATTTTACATACATGGATGGATGTATACATACGAATGTATGTATAGGTATGTATGTATGATTATTTCAGGTATACATATGCATGAGGATAATGTATATATACATAAGTATATATATATATATATGGTAGAAAACATGACATGCATGATGGTTGTTATGTATGCATGCATGGGTATGTATGTAACTTTTTATATAGCTATTGAATTTTAAAAAAAATAATAATAATTGTTATTTTATGAAATATATTAGATCTGATCTAAAAGTTGTAACATACTTAAAAATATAAATATTTTTGTGGTAAATGAATAAAGAATGGTTAGATAACTTAGCCATAATTTTTATTACTTTAAAATGGATGTTTTGAAGTATTAGAAGTCAATTAGGTCATAATGCATGTTGATGTGCATGTATGTTGCGTTGTCGCTTTTGTCGGTAAAATACGATAAAATTGTCATTTTTATTATAAATAATAAAGTTTGGAGTTAAAATAGATTTTTAACAAAGATAACTTAATTATTCGGATATAATATGACTTTAAAACGTTAATTTATGATTTATAATAACTAAATTCGAGTCACCAACGGGTCGTTTGTGTGAAATCTGGTTCCCTTAGTGGAATGTGTTTAAGTCTAGTTAAGTTGGGTGAAAAACTTACATAGTAGACTTGTGTTTAGACTGTTAATGTGTCCCTTAGGTTTTAGGGCGCTAGCGAGAACTGTCTGGTTATTGGGGAATCTCTGTTGCTAGCAGGAACGCATTGAGGTGAGTTTCATGACCCCTTTTTAACTATGTTTTGGTTTTTGATAAACCGGGGAAGAAACATACCGGGAAAAGAAAAGTTTGTTTTTGTAATGTAATTGTTTATGTGGTATGTGACTTTGATAGCTCTTGAGTAAGTGCAGTTGGGCATGGTTCTCGTGGATTTGTTCCCGAGTGTTTTTGCGCATGGATAATTTTTGTGCTCGCGGTCGTAATCATTAGTCTCGAGGGAGAGACCGCATGATATATTGGTAGATCTATCGGGTTTGACAACCCACTCCCCGACCAGGTGTCATGGTCCATGAGCAACGGGAGCAATATATGTTGAGGGGTGTTCGCACCTTGGTTTTGGTTTGATTATGGGCTCATGGTGGCTATCGTATCGTAGGACCTAGCTAGTCTATGATGAGTTCACTAGCACAATAATGTGGCATTACATTCTTTTCCATGATTATTGATTAAATGTTTTATTATGAAAACATGTGAACTCACCAACCTGTTTGGTTGACACTTGTTTTTAAATTTGGTATGTTTCTCAGGTAAGTAGCAAGTCGTTTGGGGGAAAGAAAGGAAAACCGGTTCTTGCAAGCGAGCGTATCTGGGATAATTATTTATGGGACCGGTTGCCGAATTGTTGAAACTCATGAATAAGATGTTGAACTAATGCTATCAATTATCGACGACTTTTGTATATAATTATCTATCTTTTATTTAAATCGTTCGCTTAACTTATGCTTTCGTTAATTACCGTCGACACTAAGACTCTGTTTAGACTTCCGCTGCGGGTCGGGTGAGACAGGTTCTCACTTTGTTAGATATAAACAATAGATGCCCTTTGTCTAACATCACTAATGGTATGATCTTATTAGCTTTTATTATGATTATATATAATTTAAAGGAGATTGTGCAAATTGATACCAATACCTACTTATTTATACCAAATACATTTATTTTGTTATTTTATTAAAAATTTGATACATATTTTCTTTTCTTAGTTGTTCCTAATTAGGATATTACTGCTGATAAATCCTCCTCGAAAGCTATATGAAGGTCTTCAGGTCTTGAAAACGCTACGGTGTTGTTTGTTTTTCTTAAAAACTTCTGCGTAGCCTCTTTTATCTGCGTCTCGCAGACCACGCGCAAACATTGCCATCTGCAGGCTGTTTGTTTTTTTTCGAAGATGTTTCATTCAAAAACGCATGTGCGTGCTCTTCTTGGTGCAGATGTGACCCAGTCACTTCTAGGATCTTCTAAGGTCTGTAGAGACTAACCACCACCACCACCGTCGGACACCACCGCCACCACCTGCGGCCACCACCACCGCCGGTAACCCCCACCACCACCATCACCCACGGCCACCACCATCACCGACGGCCACCACCACCAGTCACCCTCACCACCGTCAGCCACCACTGCCGGACTCCACCACCACCACCGTCCGTACACCGTACACACCAATTTATTTTAACAGTAACAGACGTTAAAAAACAAACACTCTTCTTCTTACAGCCTGTGGATATTTTACCTCTTAAAAAAAACAACAGCTACATCTACCCATAGGTCTTCGGTAACTAAACCTTCTTTCTTACTGCATTATCATCTGGGAAGCATAAATTTAAAAACAAGATTTCCAACATATCTCCCATACCGATGGTTGATCTTACATCAGATGAAGATTTTGGCACTCCAGAATTTGAGATAAACATAATCGTTTGAATCTCCAAAGGTACATTTTATAATAAAGTTTTGTTTTTTTCTCTTCAATTTTAAAACAAAAATTATTTTAATATATTATCAATTTTTCTCAACTATATTGATAGACTACATGGATCATGGTGATCAAAATGTCATGTCAAATATGTCATGCAAAGTTGTGGAAACTTGAAAGAAACCGAGGAAATTCGTATCGTCAAAAAAATAGTTATTCATTATGTTGTGGATATGGAAAAGTTCAACTTCCTGATTTAAAAGAACCACTGGAGAATTATAAAAACCCTTTATAATGGTATTGATTCCAAAAGCAAGTTTTTCTTGAAGAACATTTGTCGTTACAGTTCAATGTTTTCCTTTACATATATGGGTGGTAAGATTGATTTATCTGTCACACCCCCAAATTCCCACGTGTGGTGTCAGTCCACTTGGGTGTGACGTGGCCAGAATCACAGCTCATGGTCATATAGAAAGACTCTATATGAGTTATACAAACATACAGTATTGAAAATAAAACAAGTTTCAATAAAACGCAGCGGAAAAGTTTAATGTTTAACGCAGCGGAATAATAAATGGTTACAGCGGAAATGTAAATTGTATTAGACACTACATAATTAATATTGTTACAAAAGACATGAATCCAAAACATAAGCCTAGGACTAGAGTCTAAATGCATGAGACTCTCCTTGTGTTTCCCCCAGTGTGTCCTAGCTTGTGCTGTTCAGTTACCTGAGAATACATGCGAAAACATGTCAACTATAAAGTTGGTGAGTTCACAGGTTTAGATAGTCAAAAGCAGTAAGCAGATATATACTGGGTATGTTAAGTTGTTTGTTTTGTTGGATCCATGATCCCGAGTGTGTTAGTTCATCTTACCGAAACTTAGACTTGTTGTTTGCCTCCCTGGGTTATCGCGGTACCCAGCAAAAGCTCGATATTACACTCGTTATGACCTCCAGTCAACATTGGCGTCAAGTGGGGTTTGTCAGGCCCAGTAGTACTACGTAATAACGACTCGTTTGTTACACAATTAACGGTAAGGGTGTCAGGACTTTCGTTGCGATATAGTTACACTCAAAAGTTGTTTTACAACATACCAGTCATACTTCTAAAACAGTTGCATAATATTCTCACCCCAAAAGTTTAACAAAACAGTTAAGTATAAAAGTGGGGCTGTAAACTCACCTTAGTGATAATCGGATAAGATAGCGTAAGCTCCTGCTTGGTAAACTTGTCGGTCACCGGCTACCTATATTGTATAGCTTACGTGAGTTCGTGTAAGTGACCGTGTTCGTGTTCGTGCTCGTGTTTGTGCTCAACAACTTTTGGTTGTTATGTTTGTCCACGTTGGTCCACATTGACCGTGTTTGTTCAAGTTGCTCGTGTTTGACTGTGTTTGACCGTGTTTGACCGTGTTTGACTGTGCTTGACTGTGTTTGACCGTGTCAAGTCAACGACCCGTTGGTGAACCATGTGTCGGTTGTGAATCGTGTAACATTTGTGTTAGTGCTCGTCGTGTGCAAAACGCGCAAGTTGCGTCTATGGACAACTTACTATTTATAGTAAGTTTCCATCTATGGCAAGTTTCACAAGGCATATTGATTTTAGAGTTCTAGCATGCTCGTTAGTCCTACGTGATCATGTTAACACATAGCACATCATCATACGAAATCACATAAGTCACTTATATCATGTTGGCACATAAAAGTTTCCTAAAATGGAAAGTTTCCATTTCTAGCATATGCGATATCGGAAACCATCTAACTTAGCATTCAATCATCGTATTGAAACATAATAAATCACTTAGCATGCACAAATCGTACAAAATATTCATAAGTCGGTTTTTCTAATAATAAAGTTACTAAAAATGGCAACTTTATCAATTTACATACCAATGATTATCCTAAACACTTCTAAATCATTTTTACTTCATAAATCATCATAATAATCCATTTAATATAATTTAATCATACACATTTGACCAATATCACCATTTATCAACATTTAGCTTGTAAAAGTTACTATATATAGTAACTTTGCTAAAAATGATCATAATCAACATAAATATCACATTCTAAGTATTCTAATCATCATATTATTCATCATCCAACATATCAATATACATGCATGTTCACTATATCATTCATATCACCATTTTTGAAGTAAAAGTTACTATTTATAGAAAGGTTCATAAAAATCACATTTTTAATCATCAAAGCAAGATCTAATCATACTTCTAATATCATCAATAAACATCTACAAACATCCAAATACATTCTACCATTCATGGATCATACATGCATGCATTCATAATGTCACAAATCCTCATTCTAAGCATAGAACATATGAACAACATCTTGGATCGTCATAAATCACTATAATACCATTATAAATCATCATAAATCACTGAGATATCAATAAACCCAGATTAAAACAAAGAGAAATTCGTTCATGTGGGTCTAATGAGCTTGCATGTGTGATTTAACACATGCATGTGTGTGTAGAAGTGATTTGAGGCTATTATGGATGTGAGGCTACCTTCTAAAGCTTTGATATCCCTGACAAGATGATTCCACAGCCCCTGGAGCTCCTGGTTCGTTGGTCTCGACAAGAACAAGAAGATGGTGATGATGGTCAAGTCTCTAGGAAGTCACCAAGCTTCAATCTCTCCAAGCTTGAGCTCCAAGATGGTCTACAATGGTGGGAATTGACTGAAAAATGGTGTAGAAGATGAAGTTGGTCGAGATAAGACGTGTTGAAACGGATAAAATGATGAAATGTGATAGCATAGGCATAATTGCCTTGGTTTTATAAAGATATTGTCAACTGGCACCCATCGAGTACCGCGGAGAGAGGCAAAAAGGTGCTTCACGTACCGCGAAGGAATTCGGGAATCAAATCCTCCCGAATCTCGTCGCGTACCGCTATTGGGACTCTTATGAGCTATCGTGTACCGCGATGGGCCCCTGAAGAGCCCAATAAGCCTAGTTTCATGGGTTTGATCCGTTCGTCATCTTTTCCACGTTTACGAACTATCGTTTGGCCTTGTTTGGACTTCCAAGTTCAATATTCAAGTGTTTCGTGAGGTTTCGAGTGTTGTATTACACGATGTGTTAAACGTTCAACAACGTTCGAGTGTTTTGATACGTGTGTGCGGTTTTCTCGATAATTCCTCTAATTATCTGGTTGTGTGTCAGTGTCCGTATTGTCGTACCACGTGTCACACTAAATTAAACTAATTCTAGTGTCACGTGTACAAATAGCATTTAAATAAACATTTAAATAATTAGATTGCTGACCTGGAATTTACGGGGTGTCATATTATCCATCAACAAAGGTAGTGCCCCATTTGTGTTTAGATTGAGCGGTCAAAATTACCATAGTATTGGAAGTTTGCTACTGGAAGATGGATTGAAACCAAAATTCTCATAATTATACATTTATGACAGTGAGAATTAAATTTCCAACAGTCAAGCCATTTTTGGGTATTTATTTAAAATCTTACATTATTATTTTATTTGATTCAATTTTATTTTATAAATGTATTTTTATTAATATTGATTCATTTTTATATATTTGCATTTTCTAATTAGCGACTCAAGTAATGGTTCAACATCGACTTGTCAAAGTATTTATCTTCAAATTATTCAAGAGTTGAAGACTATGTTAGACTCTCAAAACCAGTTTGTGAAATGTTACTGAACAGTCGAAAAGTTTTTTCATAAAAATCCTCAAGTGGAATTACAGCTAAGAATTATTGGGAAAAGACAAAAAGGTGGAACAACATATAACCTTCCAAATGCTTCTGAGGTTGCCGCTTTGATTGTTGGAGACATTGGTGATTCACCAGATAACCGAGATATTGTCGTAAAGACCTGATCTGGAAGTCTACAACGCATAAGTGAATTGCATCCTTCTTACGTTCCTCTACAGTATCCATTGTTCTTTCCGTATGGCTATGATGGTTACAGGGTTGACATACCACATAGAAATGTTACAGATTTAATAAGAATACCACATGCAAGTTGTACAATGAGGATGTTTTTTGCATATAGATTTCAAGATAGAGTCAACACCATCTTATTGGTTTTGAATTAAAGGAGGCTTTTTCAACAGTTATTGGTTGATGGTTATACGATGATTGAGAGTGAGAGATTTTTTACATAAGGAGGCAACAGAAGGTTCTTAGGTGCGAGTCATCTGACAACCTATGTAACGCACAAACCGAGGGTAATGCAAATATGTCTAACTCAGGACAACATGTTATATTACGTTCTTCTTTTACCAGTTGTGCCCGTTATATGATGCAAAATTATTTAGATGCGATGTCTATTTGCAAGTGGTTTGGTTATCCAAATTTTTTCATTACCATAGCATGTAACCCAAAATGGCCAGAAGTTAAAAGATTTGTAAAGGACAACATTAATCTTGAAGACATGCCTGGTATCTTATGTCGATTGTTTAAAATGAAGCTTGATTCCTTGATTAAGGATTTAAAGGATAACGAATTACTTGGAAAGGTTCAAGCAGGTATACATATTATATTTTTGTTAGTAAATTTTTATTTTATTTTATTAATTTCATATAACATATTTTTATATAAATTCATGTCACACAAATATAACCCTTTTTTTTCTTATTCATACTTACACGTATTATTACCATTATACATGCAGTTGTCTATAATGTTGAGTTTCAAAAACGAGGACTATCACATGCATATTTATGTTTATTCATGCATTCGAAGCACAAGGTACATAAAGCAGAACATATTGATATGATTATTTGTGCTGAGATTCCGAACAAAAGGGAAGACCCTGAGTTTATTTTCACTTGTAAGTGAGTTAATGATACATGGTCCTTGTGGTGTTCATAATGTCAAATGCCCATGCATGATTAATAATAGATGTTCAAAAAAATTTCCAAAGAAATTTCTTGATACAACTTTAATTGATTCAGATGGATTTCCTATGTATAGAAGACGAGATTGTGGATCCTATGTTCAAAAGTCATGTGTCAAGTTAGACAACAGAAATGTTGTTCCATATAATAAGATACTTTTGAAAAGATATCTGGCACATATAAATGTGGAGTGGTGAAATCAAGCTTGATCAATAAAATATATATATTTAAGTATATTAACAAGGGTCTTGATCGGGCTACTATCTCTGTTGCACAGACTGAAAAAGTAGATGAGAATGCGGATATAGTTGATGAAATAAGAGAGTATTACGACTTTAGGTATATATCTGCATGTGATGCATCATGGTGCATCTTCTCTTATGATGTTCATTATAGGTATCCTTCTGTTACAAGGCTTCCATTCCATCTTCCTAGCCAACAAGCCATTTATGGTGTAGATGAGGACACAGACAATGTTCTTAACAAACCATCAGTTGCTTCTTCAATGTTCTTATCTTGGATGAAGTGTAATGAAACTTACGACGAAGCAAGGAAACTTAATTATGTTGACTTCCCTACACAGTTTGTTTGGAAAATTAAGGAGCGTTGTTGTAACACCCTGACCGATGGCGGAAACATCGGGGTGACACGAAGTGTAGATTGTTCATAGCTTAGGGTATAAAGTTGTAAATATTAAAAAATAATCATTCAATGCAATTATAAATTCAATCATTCATTACATAGTCAAATAAATTCAAACCTAACTATTACATTACTTCAAATTCAAATTCTAATACATAATTCAAAACAAACTAAGTCCAATCTCATATGAATGCTAGTTTCCATTTCCACCTGAAACATGTTAAAATCAAGTGTCAACTACAAAGAGTTGGTGAGTTTCATAAGTTTGAACACTCACACCAAAAGGTTTAAATAAAAAGTTATAGATAGTGTCTTATGTGAACTCTAAGCATAATGAACATAGTCAAAATGAACTAGCATGTAAAGCAGATCAACTAATGTTAACAAATGATGTTTGACCTATGTTTAGCATTACTAAGATGCCTGAATAACAAACTATCACCATGGGCTTCCCCAAAAGGGTAAATCAAACATTGGTGGGATGGTCAGTCCAATAGATCTATCATAGTCACTAAAATGGATGTTATTAATGCCTATGCTTAGCTAAAGTTCACTAACTATAAGGCTGTTAGCTAAGTTCACATGTAAATGTAATAAATAAGTTGCATGCTTCACCCCAAAATCAAAAACAGTAAAAGAGGGGCTATGAAGACTCACCTTAGTGTGTGAGGTAGTCTTTGCAATAGTTGTCAAAGTATAGTTCAATAATGTCCAACACAAATTCAATGTTCACCTAAATAGTTCAATAGGCATATGTTAACATAACTATGTCATTCTATGGATTTATCTAAGTTCTAAATGGATCGACGGGTTCGATTTGTTTTGAATAAATATTATACAATGTACTATGATTTATTTAAATAAAAATAATGATGATTTTATAGAATGTTTAAATCATAAATGTTGACTCAAAGTATTAATTAAAAGTTTAGAATTTAATTATTATACATTTAACCAAGAGTTATTTAAGTTCTTGTTTTTTTTTAAACATTAAATAACTATTTAAAATAATTTATCAACAATTGTTCAATTTATTCTCATGAAATATAAGAAAATAACTTATTTAGATGCCAACTTACATTTTATAAAATTTATGATTAGTTCATAAAACACTTAGTCACATATTATGATTAAAACATTTGTAAATATTATGTTTATAACCTTTATTTATTTCATATAAAACTACTAAGTTATTTTATTATTACTAGAATAAATAAGTTAATAAATAAATGAATAAATGAGAAAATAAGTTATAAAAGAAATAAAATGTTTAAAATTTATTTGAATACAACTTGTATTTATAAAGTTTATAAGATGTTAAATATATATATATATATATATATATATATTATAAAATGTATAAAGTTTTTAAATAAATTCTAAATATTTATTTACTTAAACATAGTCATATATACATTTATATTATTTATTTTATACATGTTTTTCCTATTAAAATGATAATATTTTGATAAAATTGATTTTTTGTAAAAACATAAATAGTAAAATAAAAAAACGATTTTTCAGATTAAAAGATAAAAAAACGATTTTTCAGATTAAAAGATAAAAAAATGATTTTTCAGGTTAAAATATGTAAAAAAGGTTGGTTCAAAACCGGTTAGCCCGGCCAGAACCAGGTTCGAACCCACGACCGGAAGCAGCAAACACCACCGGTTTACCGGTAGGCTAAAGGCCTAAGCCGCAAATATGAATGCCATTTAATTATTTTAACATGTACTGAAACGATTCCCCAAATCAGAACCAAGAACAACGAAGCCCTAGATCCTATTTCATCCGAATTCTGTTTCTGATGAACTTGATTGTCCCAGAAAGCATAGGGCTTTCATTTCTCATCCCAAAACGAGTAAAATGGTATAGAATTTACTTACTTGGTGTTAAGGATTGGTGGATTTTGAGTGGGCTCTCAAGAACGGCAAAAACCGAATGGATTTGGTCTTGATTCGTGACTTTAAATCCCTGTGAGTGTAATTTGTGATTACAGAAAGTTTCGAGACAATGGACGGATTGTTTTGGTCGACTTAATTAGGTTTTTATACTCGAGTTTGATGAATTTGAATTCTTGGTTGTTCGTTCGAAATTTGGAAAGGATTACCGCATTAACACCGATTGATCGAAGAAATTAATGGCTTGGATCGTTTACGCGGCTGGAATCCTTGCCATATCGAGCTCGGTTTATTGTAATCTTGCTGTAATCGACTGTTTGATAGAACGGGTTGACAATGGGTCGAAATGTGGGTGTGGGTCCGGTAGAGAGGTAACCAGGTAATGGGGTGACACACTTTGGGATTGTTTCACTTCCAGTCCCTTCTCTTTCCTTCTTAATATTAGTTTTCATTTTTGTCAAGTTTTACCCCTCAACTTTTATAACCCTTCATTTTAATTGAATAAAATTATATTTAAGCTTCCTAATTAATATAAATTCATTATGTTTTTATAAAAACATTATTTTAGTGTCATATTATATTTATAAAATTTTAAAACATAATTATTTGTATTATTTATTTAATTATGTATAAAGTTTATAAAAATTTGTAACTATTTTATTTATTACTGAGATATAGATACACACACACACACACATATATATATATATGCATTGTTCCTATAGATTAAAATTTTAAAATAAAATTTTTATTTGTTTAAGTTATATAGTTATAATTAATTTCTAAATCTTACAAACCTTTAAACTTTATTAGTATTTTTTTTCCATTCCTTTAAATTGATAATTTATTTCTCATACCTAAATACATACATATGTGTATACATGTATATTTAATTAAATGTTTATTTAAATTGTTTTCTTGTACATATACGTACACCTATGGATATGTGTATTTGTGTAAAAAGAAAATTGCCAATGACATCATAATTTATTTATTGAATATAAATGATTTATTACAAATTTCATAAAGGTTACAGTTGTGGGAAACCAAGAAAGAAAGGCTTTTTCCTTGGAAGAATTCATTCTATTTCCCCATCCCTTGGTGAAGCGTATTTTCTAAGAATACTCTTGAACAAGGTTAAAGGTCCAAAATCCTTAGATAAATTCGCACAGTTGTTGGAAAACTATGCCCTACTTTTAGAGATGCATGTTATGCACTTGCATTATTAGATGATGACATGGAAAATATTGAAGCTATAGAAGAAGCCAATCATTCGGGGACCGGTTATTACTTACGAAGTTTGCTTGGGTCAATGTTGATGTGTAATACTTTGTCTAGACCAGATTATGTTTGAAACAATGCATGGGAATTTCTTTTGGATGGTATTCTTTACAATCAACAACAAAAGCTAAAGTCTCATGGTAATACAAAATTTTATTGCTATTTTAATTATATTTCTTGTCTTATTATATTAAAGTAAGTTATTCTATAGTTTATATTAGACTATAATTAAGTAACATACATAGTTTGTTTACTGTTTTGATAATTACATATTGACTTAATTTTACATTTTTTGTAATCATGTTATATGACTACTAATTTTTGTTACTTGCTAATTTTAAACAAAGCATAACACAATTTTGCACTATATTTTCATTTAAACTATAGACACTGAATTTATATTTATAGGTTTATGTTTCCTTGTGATAATGTATTTTACATACATATAGTCACACGTTTATATAATAAATTTATCAATTTTTTTACTATAACTCTTATTTACAGGTTTATCAATTTCTGAAGATCAAATAAAAAACCTGACATTGCTTGAGATTGAAAAATTCTTACTTCGTAATTTTGCAACAATGTTGTATCCAGATTTTGAATCAATATCTTCTTCAAATAATATTTTCATCAATGAAGAGATGTGTTATGACAAAAGTGAGATACGAACCGAGTTTGAAAATCTTTATATGGCTTTGACCGATGAACAACGACATGTTTTTCAAGATATCCAAACATTGGTTGAAAACAATAAAGGTGGTATCTTTTTTGTTTATGGGTATGGTGGCACTGGTAAAACCTTTTTATGGAAGACATTAATTCAAGTATCCTTACAACATATTTATTCAAGTATGGTCATACTATAAATTAACAGTTGTAATTCAACAAGTGTGCTAAGTGTACTTTTCACCTTTTTCACACAATGACAAAAACCAATGCGTAAATGGTATCTAACACATCTTAGGCTACTAAGTACTAGCTTGCTTGACTAGCAACACACATAGAATTAACACATTGTATAAGTATAACTGTGACAACTAGTACCTGAACGTCCGGCTACCATATGATATGTGCACTTTCACTTATTGCTATGTGTGATTACAATGTAATAAATACTTACGTAATAACAATTTTGTGAGAACATTTAACAATTGTATGTATTCCAATGAGAATTGGAATATTTATATAAAACTAACCTTGTGAAATAACAAGAATTCATTACAAATGACATAAACATATCGGTTGTGATCTGATTTCCACAAATAACAGGAATCAGATAGTCGACAATTTCATGAGAAAACAATGGGAAATCAGTCATAATAATGTGAAAACAGTTAGGATTAGTTGTGTCCGTCAGTGAGAAAGTCAATCTCAAAACAATATTTCAATATCATTTACGAATAATAAATTGACAGTGTGTTTGCGTGGGTGACGGTTCACACAAACATATCTATGGGTTTAACGTTTTGAATGATATCTGAAAAGTAGAAAACAAAAATTAGAAAGTAAAGCCAACGTCGTGTTCGATCGGGTGACGATTCGAACGAATGCGCGCGAAGGTGATACAATCTAACGAAATGGTAAAAATAAACGTTTTCGAAACAATAAAATAAGACAAAGAAATGTAAAAGATTTATTAGGAATTACAACCTTAAAAATGTTAAAAGAAAACTATTCAATTTAAATTACGAAAAACTCGCGTTACGTCTCGTAAACGTAACACAAACGTAAAACAGAACGAACCAAACGAACCCGAAATGGGTTTAGGTATAAAAACCCAAAATTTCATTTAATTGCTCATTTATTTCATTCACCAACCTATTCTCTCTCTATCTCCCGGTTTTCTCTCTCTCTCTAAATTCTCACACAAGATTTGAAGCTAAAATCCACAATTCTTAACCAAATTGGACGAATTTGGTACCAAATCGAAGCTCTCTACGTATACAACATAAAGTACAAAGGATAGTGCTTAAAAAAACTGATTTGAAGGTAATTTGAGCTCCAAGTCTCGGTTTTTCAACGTTTTTGTAAAACCCGGATACCCGAACTTGTAGCCTAGCATTTTACCCTCACATTATATCGCACCAAAACGAGTTCACCATGCTTGGATATATTTGGAATAAGAATATGGAAAATTTGGGGTTAGTATTGATGGAAGAGCAGTGAATATAGATGGAAGAACATGGTTAAGGGATAGTATCGATGGGCAGAAAGACCTGATGACTTTCATCGACATTCCTAAGTTCGACAGCCTCAAAATCGACCAGCTCTTAGTCGATACGGGTAATATAGACAAGAACAAGGGTGGGGCAGCTGAGAACCATCGATACCAAGCGCCATCTAAATTATTCCCTAGTCAATACTGATAGTATCGACAGGGAGGATTCCAGGTTTAGCATCAGTATTAGCAAGTTCGGTGATCCCTTTTGATGGCCAAACTCATCGATACTACTAGACCAACCTCATCCAAGTAATTTGAAACAGAAATGAGACAAAATGGTTTAGATTTGAAGTCACAAGATCGATGGGAACAAAGATGGGTCGAAGGAAAACCATTAGGGTTTCCTAGAGTTAACCGGTTTTGGTTATCCATCAATATTACCATTTGGACCCATCGATATTATTTAAAACCCACTTAACACATATATAAACTATAATTTAAGTTTTTTACTAATAATATATGGTTTTATTAATTCAAATACATGGTTAAAACAAGAACAGAGGAAATTGAGGACCATTAGGGTTTCATCAAAAAGGTGTTAACCGACATTTAAGAAAAGTTGATGAAACATTCTCTAACTAGTTCGATATAACATTTTCTAAACCTTTTTTTGTAACATATCAAATGATGATGTTTGTTAACAAATCACTCATGTTAACTACTTAGGATGACCATAGCAAGTCTAATCAAGCAAAAAGGGTAAAACTAATGTTTTAACCTAACATCTAAGTTGGTACTTGGGAAATATTACATGTCTTTAAAACACTTTTAATATGCCAAAGTGTAATGTTAATTTCAACATCTAAACAAGGAATATTATAACACACTAGACTTGACTTAAATTAGTTAAATGTTGGGATGCTATACTACAAAACAGGTTAAGGGTAACTAAAATAACAAATAGTTATACAAGTTAACCAACTTTAAGGTTAACAGATGATACAATAACTTATAATTATAAGATTTAAATCACATGGAATCAAACACAGGATTGTGAATATAACATCATTACAACAACAGTGAGCGTGTGCATTTCTTGATTCTTAGTCAACCACTTCAACAAGAAGGTGAGTTCATATGCCCCTTTTCTAATCTTTTGATTTTAAATGCAGGGCTGAGAAACATGCTAACTCTTTTACTTAAAGGTTTTAGTACATTGTTTCAATTACAATGTTATTTAGATAATAAAGGTTTCATCTTTATTTTCATATCTATGTGTATGCTTATGTGTGAATGACAATTATAACATATGAGATATTTCAAGTGTGAGATTCAATGTATATAACATATCAAGGATGATATCATGGCTACATAACTTCATGATATCATCAAACAATTGTATTAACAAAGTGTAGTGAGACTAGTTCTTACAACACTATGTTTACAACATTGAGATGACTATGAGATGGCATTGACAAAATTACAAGAGATAACAAGAATGACATCACGATAAAATAAGTTCATGACATTATTCACCACTCATGCTAACATTGTGTATTAAGACAAGTTCTTATAACACTATGTTAAAGACATTGAAAACATAACATTAAGGACAGATGACAATGAAATAATAACAACGTGGGAACACATAACATCAATCTGGTTACTATTAAGCCTGACTGCATTATATCACTGTATTCATGTGTCCAAGTATTCATGTCCAGTCATAAGTCCCTTACTATGTCGTTTATCATTCATTTAGTAGAGGCTAAGCCGACGATAGCGTAGTGGTACCATAGGTTTGACAAACTGCCAGCGAGTGAGGTTGGTACTTTATTCGTATTCGTTATCATTGGCTGGTATCGTATGACCGCTAACAGGGCTGCATCGTTTGGTAAACGTCCACATGGGTGATATTAATCTTCAGACACTGATTGTAATTGTACCATTCGTTTCTGTTGACTGGTAGACTGAGGAATTGATTTTCACTCACGTCATATTACTAATGATAGATTCGTTGTGAAGGCACTGATTCTTATTAGGATTTCAAATGTATAGAGGTAAATTGGAGGCATTGTGGTCTGATTTCGTGAGGACCACAATGGGTCCCATTTACGCTCTATCCATTCAAGTTTGTGAACACAATAAATGAGTTAACTGTCACTTCTAGTAATAGAAGTGAATTTATGTTAACTCTACCAGTGAGAGAATAATTAAAAGAATAAGATTTAATAAAATCTATATCTTTCAAACATTAAGGGTTACCATAACTTAGGTCATGGTAATACATACCCTTCAATAACCTATTATCCTATACTTATATCATTGGGGGATGAAATCATATCATATGGGAACATCAGGTTGGATATCAATTGAGGACAAACACATGTGAGCTTGAAATGGGTATCCATAGTTGCAATACATGAGGCATTGATTTTAGTTAAGTGTGTGGTGGGCTAGCGGCTTCATTCGTGATACGTATGCCCTATATATAAGCGTGCTTAATTTGGATGATACCTTATCTGTAGATGTAACTATGGAGAGGACATTGTTGTGAGATAAGACTAAGCAAATTCAGTAAGACATATGTGTGACACTATAATTTTTGTGAATAAAAAATTTCAATCGTTTTCATTTACTAAACTTATGAACTCACCAACATAGTGTTGACTTGTTTTAAATACATGTTTTCTCAGGTGACAAACATGTTTAGTCACCAGGACTCAGGGATTAAGCTAGTGGGCCTCAGTAGTGGACCTAGCTTGCTTTTGGTTGTGCATATTTTAATGACATGTTCATGAATCATCTTTTGTAAATCTTGGGCGGATACAAGATAGCTACTCTATGATTCTTTTGTGTAGATTTACTTAGTTAAATTATGAACATGACAATGTAATTTAACTTTGTAATTATATATCAATATCATTTAGCATTTCTCATTATATATCATGTGCATTGTAAACAATCTGATCATTTCGATTATCGCAACGATATCACGCCCCGAGAACCTTCCGCCCGACAGGAAAGTCGATCCAGCTCGCCGGCTCAGGGTGTGACATAACGTCTAACACATATGACTAACTAGGTCTAAGGCTTGTATCATAGATTGAATAAATGATAGAATTGAAGTAAGTTTGAATAGAACATGTGTAACATCTCAAAAACAAAGAATGTAAAAGGGAGTGTGAAGAAACTCACCAAATATGCAAATAGTTGACAAAATCTATTTTACATGTGTAACATGCTAAGGAAGACATGATGAAGACATAGGATAAGAATTAGTAGACATAGTTAATTTGTAAACAATGTTTTTACATTTCAAATGTAATTGTTGTACATTCAATTAATGTAATGTTCGTTTGTGATTCAATGGAAGTTATGATTGTTTTGTAATAATGGTACATTAAATATTCAAACATTATAATAGCATCATGAGCTAATGAACAGTCAAACTCACGCCCCGACGTATTCCGCCGTCGGTTGGGGTGTGACATATGGTGGTACTGGTAAAACCTTTTTATGGAAGACATTATCTGCATGAATAAGATCTGAAGGTAAAATTGTTTTAAACGTATCTTCAAGTGGCATTGCTTCTTTGTTACTTGCAGGAGGAAGGGCAACACATTCAAGATTTCTAATTCAATTGAATTTTAATGAAGACTTGCTTTGTTATATCAAGCCAAATAGTGACATTGCATAGTTATTAACACAAACAAGCATGAGCATATGGGATGAAGCACCAATGACCCATAAACATGCATTTGAAGCTATGGACAAACGTTGAAAGATATTGTTGGAAGTTTGAGTTAGACATTATTTGCACTACCATTTGGAGGAAAGGTAATTGCTTCTGGAGGTGATTTTAGACATATATTACCCGTTGTTCGTAATAGTAGTCGACAAGATATTGTGAATTCCTCATTAAGTTCATCATACATTTGGTCAAAATGCAAAGTACTACGTCTAACAAAAAACATGAGATTAAAATCAGGAACCAACCCATGTGATATTGAAGAAACAAAGAAGTTTGCTCAATGGCTTTTGGATTTAGGTGAAGGAAAACTTGATGGTTTGAATGATGGTGAGGCAATAATTGACATAACTAATGATATTTTGATTTCAGATTCAACTGATCCTGTTTCTGATCTTATTGAGTTTGTTTATCCATCTATTGTTAAAATTTTCAAAAATCCGGATTTTATGCAAGAAAGATCAGTATTAGCACCAAAGAATGAAGTGGTACAAGAGATTAATGATCGCTGCTATCAATTTTTTTCCTGTGAAGAAAAGGAATATCTTCGTTCAGATATTATATGTCACTCAAAGTATGTTAACGATGCTCTTGATTCAAGTTTATACTCACCTGAGTTCTTTAATAGACTTAAACTTTATGGATTGCGAAACCATAGCTTATTATTAAAAGTTGGTGCCCAGTTCATGCTTTTAAGGAACATTGATAAAAAAAAAGGTGGTTTGTGTAATGGTACTAGACTGAGGGTCATATCACATGGGAATCGTGTTATAGAGACTGAGATTATTTTCGGAACCAATGTTGATTATCTAACATTTATTCCAATAATAAGCCTTACACCTTCAGATACAACAGTTCCTTTAAAGTTTCAACAAAGACAATTTCCACTTGATGAGTGTTTTGCAATGACGATTAACAAGAGTGAGGGACAATCTCTATCCAAGGTTGGGCTATACTTGAAAGAACCAGTTTTTACGCATGGCTATATTTATGCCGCATTATCTTGAGTCAAGAGTCGATATGGTTTGAAGTTGTTAGTTCTAGATAAGGATAATAAACCTACAAACTCTACGTTAAACGATGCATACAAAGATATTTTCAGAGATTGTGATATGAAACTCAATTTTAGTTCAATTAACTTAGTATTTCATTTATTCAATTCGTAACAATTGTGTATAAATTTAAGAATTTTATGTTTTCTAACTATTCAACCAATGTAATACACGGGTTTCTATGCTAGTTTTAACATTATAAAGTAGTAATTTTCAAAATTTATGTGTTTTAGGTTTGGATTTAAAATTTTGTAACAAGTTTAGATTTTAACACTTTACCACTAAGTGACATTGTATGCTAATATTTTTTTTGTTGTATTTAAAAAAATGACTAAAATACTTTACAATAGGCTATTATTGTAACATGCTCAAACATCAATTATTATTATTATTATTATTATTATTATTATTATTATATATATATATTAAAACCCATTGAAATGAATAGTAAAAGCCATTTTGTCATGAAGGCACATGTAAGGAGAATGGGTAGAATGAAAACGAGTGTGTGCATTCGTCATTTAACTACTCGACACGTGGGACCTTTGTTTCCAAGTCTCATCTTGACAACTTGAAAAGTGAACAGCCATTACAATCATTAGGTGTCTTTTTTACTATTATATTATATATATATAATAGTAAGAGTATTCAAGACTGGTTTTGTTAGCACTGTCGGCACCCATCGGTTTTGTTAGCACCGATCACAAGACTGGTTTTTTTGTCTGACTCTAAATGTAGGCAATAATTAAAAAGAAGTAGAGTTGATGGTGAAAGTAGATAAAATCACAGAACTTCAACTAAATTGAAAGAGACTAAAAAAACTTATTTTAGCATTATAAAGTAGTAACTTTGCAAAATTTGTGTGTTTTAGGTTTGGATTTAAATTTTTGTAACAAGTTTAGATTTTAACACTTTACCACTAGCTGGCATTGGAAGCTTGTATTTTTTGTTATTTCTAAAAAAATTACTAAAATACTTCATAATGGGCTATTACTGTAACATGCTCAAACACCAATTATTATTATTATTATTATTATTATTATTATTATTATTATTATTATTATTATTATTATTAAAACCTATTGAAATGAATAATAAAAGCCATTTTGTCATGAAGGCATATGCAAAGAGAATATGTAGAATGGAAACGAGTGTGTGCATTGGTCATTTTAATGCTTGGCACGTCACGTGACCTTTGTTTCCAAGTCTCATCTTGACAACTTGCAAAGTGAACACACAACACAATCATTAAGTGTCTTTTTTACTATTATATTATACATATATATTAAACTTCATGAAATGAATAGTGTATATATATATTATTATTGAAGGGATTGAATCCTGTGAAAACACGATCTTAAAGAGAAAACCCTTAAACCATACGTGGACCGTTGATCAAACTTTTATTAGATTTATGTTTATTTAATTATAAAGGGTATATAGGTCATTTTCTTATGAACTTTTTCATCATTATTTTCATCAGATTGATACCCAACTTCCAGAATCCATAACGTTTGAGCTTCCAGATCTCCATACTTCCAATTTTCAGAAATCATTCCTTCATATCATATAACCCTTTAAAGAAATCTTCAAGTTTCATTTCTATCACCGTTTATATAACGTTTTACAGCGTCATCTTCTTTTGCTTAAGTTCTCCAGGTAGCCATGGATGACCCAAGTTCTCGTGCTCAAGTTCTCATGGTAGCCATGGACGACTCAAGGTCTCCGCTGACGGTGGAACCTGGTGACAAAGGTAAGATATTAGGCAAAGCTTTTGACTACATAATCAGAGATAAAGGTAAGGGTCCTGTTGAAGACCAAAATCCGGTTCCAGTGGAACCCGATGATAACGATGGTGATGTGGTAATGGTGGCGGTCGTGGGTTTCAAGAGGTGGTGGCAACGGTGGTGGTGTGGTAATAGTGGTGACGACGGTGGTGGCGGTGAAGTTGATGATGGTTCAAAGTCACGCTTAACCAGGTGTATGTTGTGTATTAAAACTTGTACATTTCTATTTCTACACATGTGTAGTTGTATTTCGTGTATTAAAACTTGTACTTTTTTAGTTATACACATGTGTAGTTTTTCGAGCCATATAGGTTTTTGGGCTCAAATCTGTTTTTTGTATATAAGACATTTGAACTTAGACAAATGTGGGTATATTTTTTCAAAGTTTGTAGTTATTATGTGCAATTTTTATTACTACACATGTGTAGTTTTCAGATTTTATGTTGTTGCTTGACATGTGTACTTTGTGTAGTAAAACTTGTGCATTTTTAATAGTACACATGTGTAGTTTTTGTTGTTCTTGGTTAATTTGATGTTCTTGTATAAAACTACACATGTGTAATGTTTGTTTCATATGTAAAAATACACATGTGTAACGTGTATTTATGATACACACGTGTAACGTTTAATGTGTTTAAATATACGTAAGATTAATGATAATTGATTTTTTACACATGTGTATGTTTTTATGTTCTTGAAAAAAAGAGGGGTTTTCTTTACTTTGTATAAAAAGTACACATTTTTGTTGTTCTTAAAAAATGTTTTTTTTTAATTTGGTAAAAACTACACTTGTGTAGTGTTTATTTCATATGTAAAATAGATAAACATGAGAGAACGTTCCCAGATTTATTTTTTTTCCTAATTGTACACATGTGTAGTTTTTATTGAATTCCAAGTGTACACTCATGTATTGTTTATTGTGTTTGAAAATACTTAATAGTAGTGATAATTGATATTTTACACATGTGTAAATTTTTTATTCTTGAAATAAAAGAGGTTTTTTTTATTATATATAAAAACTAATCGTTTTTAAAATAAAAATACATATGTGAAAAATAGTGTCTTCAAGAGAGAGGAGAGAGAAAAATAGTGATACTGATAAGAGAGAAAAAATCTCTTAGGAGAAGGAGAGGGGAAAAAATTGTCCGGAGAGAGAATCAAAATTAGTAGATTTTTTTGCCCTTTATGAGGATAAAAAATGGTATTTACATTATATCTTCAATTAAATATTCAACTTAAAATACGGACCACAAATTTTTAATAAATATTTAATTTAAAATCTCAAATAAGTTAGATCAATGGTCCAAAAATGGTTTAAGGATTTTCTCTTTAAGATCGGGTTTTCACATGATTCAAACCCTATTATTGAATATAATAAATATATATTGAATAGTAAATATTAGTGAAAAAACATGGTTCTTTTTAAGGTTTTGGCAGTGTTCAGAAAAAGCAAAGGTGTGTTATTTGTTCTTATAGAAATCGAAGTTTGATAAGAGATTTGGGTTTTTTTTATTCAACCAATTGATTGTTGGTGAGAAGAATTTTGGGAGTAATTTTTTCTATTATTTTCATAACATTTTCTATGTACTTTGTATGATTTTATGTTTTTATGAGAAATTTGTATAGAGTTGGTGATGAGAGATTTGATTTTATTATGTAAGTTATGCTTCTGCAAATGATATATAATATCCGTTAAGTGCTTATATAGCGCGGGAAACGTTTCATGTTTAATCGTTTTATGTTGTAAATTATAATTCTCGTAAATAATGAATAAAATATGTATTTTACCCAAGTTTTGTAAGTCTTTGTTAATTCTAACTAATTACGAAACATATTTACGTGTGTACCCATAAACATGTACGTATTTGGTTATTTTATGTTTAATGATGTTCGCTCAGAATAATAAACTTAACATAGACATTTTTATGGATCCTTACCCATAGAAATGTCAGGGTTCACTTACGATTTCTGATTTTGTTCGTTAGTTTAATTGTAAATACTTAATGCTACAACACTACTCATCACCACGTTCCTAATGTATCGAATCTAGTATATATATAGGGCATACATGTAGTCAAGCTCAACCGCTAGCCACCATTGCTTCGATTAATTACGATCGTGTCGTTGCTTGGTGTTCAACCGTAATCATAGTCCTAATCCCTATGTCCTAAACACATGTTACATTATTGTCCTTATGTGATTGTCTGTTGACCCTATTCATGTTGTTGCAAAGCTATAATGATTATTGAATTAAACAAACACACACACACACATACACACATACATGAGCGTACATATATACTAAGTCACCATTCCCATCGAACTCATGCATTATTATAACAATTGTACCAATGATGTTGTTGAATCATACATTCACGTTTATATTATTGATTACAATGGCTTTATACATAGATATTACACCAGCCAAAATTAAACCTGCATACTTCGTCAACTTGAAATACAGGTGTTGCCAGATAGGCTATTGCCACCAAAAGGGACATCATATATGAGGTTGAATGGTAATATTAAGGAAGTCGATGGGAATGGTGACTTAGTATATATGTACGCTCATGTATGTGTGTGTGTGTTTGTTTAATTCAATAATCATTATAGCTTTTAAAGGTAATTACAAAAACAATCCTTCAAGTATCAAACAATATTAAAATGTTAGTACCTTACATTATTAAATCTTCATATGTAAAATGAATGGAATGCCCTTTCATGTTTTATAATAGTCAATAAAAGTTGCTATTAATATTAATCTTGTTTCAAACTGCAATAACAAACGTCAAATGTACAACTTTTCGAAGTTAGTACACAATCATGTTACTTTGCCGAAACCACAAGGATAATACATGGATGTAACTTTTATTTCAATTTCAATCATAACAGTTAATCGTTACTATATCAACATGAGCATACACCGCAAACAAACTTGCCACATATGAATCATAGTTACCTTCGTTGTATAACACCTTGAACAAAATGCTTGTTTTAAAATTAGTCAATATAGTATTTATAAATTTAGAGGTTCCTTAAAGCTTCAAATACTTGTGTTGAAGAAGCGAAGTCAATTTTCATTACCATTCATGATAAACCCTATTAATCTACATGTAAAATTTGATTTTTTAATAAAAAATACCTCTTGATTATACTCATTTTGATTCACAATAAAGACTAATAAAATGAGTGAAGCTGACAAAATTGAGGGATCATCGTTGACTTCTCATGGATTAACCCACTTGTCCCTTTCGTCCGATGGTTATGACATCGTCTTTTCTTGTCAAAGACAATCACTATCTAATAGTTACACCCTCTCTTGTGACACTAATTAACTTACTTATTGATGTTGAAGGGTTTTGTAGGTAATTAAGTTAGTAGTTTTATCACATACGATGCATTAAGAAACATGTATATCATATAAATTTATGACCCCTGCAACCAAAACATAAAGACATAACATATCCAAGAAGATGTCAACACGTCTTACATCGACAATAGGTTTATTGTAGACCTAAAAATCTTGACTCGTAACAAGATAAATAGATAGATTTGAGTAAACAATTATTGTATTATGGGTTGAAAGTGGTAGATTTGAATAAATAGATAGATTTGAGTAAATAATGAGTTGAAATAGTTAACACCTTAACACAACGTATGTCATGATGAACAACTTTAAAATATGTGAATATAATAAATTCAAATAAGTAACAATGAACAATAGTATGTTTGATAAGAGAATAGTTAAAAATTATTCCTATAAACAATTTGTTTAATTATAACTCAATTTAATTTGAACGAAATTGTTGCTTTTTTAAAATGAATTATTTAAATTCAAACTAATTTAGTTTAAAACTCATTCTGAACCAAATTCGTTTTAACCAATTACATAAGGCCACCCACTCATTTTGCCGGATATAGTATGTTGCTACATCCATTTATAAAGAATTTCTTACTTTTTATAAAGAATTTATTACTTTTTAAACTCCATAACTATTTACAGTTTAAAATAGAGAGTAAATTACGGTTTTGGCACATTTGATTTTATTTCAACTCAAAATAGAATTTTCTATCAATGTAGTCTTTGTGGTTTAAAAACTAATGGTTTTGTAGTTTAAAAACTAACGGTGTTTGCCCCTAACCATAGTTACGTTTGGGGTTAGAACCGTTAGAATATTTAAGTTTGGGAGCAAAAACCGCAACTTTTTGAAACCACGGGGGCTATGTTTTTAGAATAATATTTTGGCTTCAAATAATTAAAACCTTAAATCACATAAGTTAAAATCGTAAATTTACTATAAAATATAACAAAACTATTATAATTTTATTTTTATAATATCATGTATCATTGTAAAAAAAGAAGGTATCGTTGTAAACTGAAATAAATATCTAATTAGGTGGTAAAAATACTTTTAAAAATTAGCAACACAAATAACAGGTGCAAAAAATAAAATAAATAAAATACATAATTGACTAAACAATTTAAATTTGATCAACATTAATGAAAAACTTAAACTAATTTCAATATATTATATTTTTAATTTTATTTTATACTTTTTAAAATTATTATTATTAATTATGATTTTCAGTTTTATTACAACGAGTAAAAATGTAAAATAGTTGGTAGAAATTAATATGGATAAGGCTAAATATACCCCCATTCTGACTTGTTATACCCCCTTCTCTCAAATATTAAATATAAATTTGTCAAAATCAACCCTTCAACATTATAACACAACTAAAATACACCAAACATTATTCTCATCTTAAATTCTACTAGACATATCACCTTCTTACTTGTCATACCCCCTTCTACAAAATATAAAATATAAATTCATTAAAAATCAGATTTAATCGTATGAACCCTAATTCATCTTTGTTCAAATTCGATTGAACTGAGGCCTGATCATTGTTACAAACATAGGGCTTTAATTCCTCGAACAAAAACGAGTGTAATGGTGTATGAAACACCTATCTTAGCTAACTAATTCGTGTTCGTTGCTTGATGAACAGAAGTCGAACCGCTGAGCTCTTACAAACCTTTTTCTTGATTTGTTTAAGATTGTGAATAGCTTTGGTTTATGCAGAGAGTTTCGCAGTGGTTAAAGCCTTAAAGGAATGCTTGGGTTCAATTAATTTTGAGTTTTATACACGTTTTAATAGAGTTTGAGTTTTCATTCGACTATGGTTATTTAGACTTATATTTCGTATCAATTTGATTTTTAAAGGATGAATTGATGATGATGATAATGATTCCGTGATGTTTATAGTTGTTTTAATTTTAAATGCTTATTGATCTTTTTAGTTAACAATTAAAAACATAAGGTTTACTTGTATATATTTAAAAAACTTAAGGAGGGGGTATGACAAGTAAAAAAAATTACAAAAGGGGGTATATTTAGCATAACCCAATTAATATTGACTAATAAAATATTTTTTATAGGGTTTATGATTTATCAAAATTAAAAAATATATATATCACTAGGGTTGAATACTAATATTCACGAAGGTGTTTGGGTGATTCAGTCGGAAATACAACCCGATCCATACAAGTTCTTGCTCCTTTTCGTCTCCACTGCGGCCACCGGCGACTGTAAAACCCTAGCTATCACCGCACCATGATTTGTTCGAGTAAGCATCTAATTCTATGCATTTACATATCACTAATTATCACTTCATTACCATCTTAGATGCTGTTCATCTTATCTGTTTCACCATTTGTTGTTCTATGTTGTTGCCACAGTTTCTGGCGAGGCGCCGGAAGAACCTGTTGTTTCCAAGTCATCTGGACTGCTTTTCGAGAAGAGATTGATCGAAAGACACATACTGGTGAGTTTTTTGTCTTGAAAGGGTGGTTTTTATCGTTAATCATGCTGAAAATTATTTGAATTTTTGTTGGTGTTTGCTAGATTTAGAACAAATAGGAGGATTTTGAGAATAGTCACTGCATAGATTCAAATTTGCACCATTTTTAACCAAAACATGGCTGCAGATTCGCTTCTTATGACAATTTTCGTTTTGATAGTCCCAAATTTGCACTTTTATGGAAGTAAGTGACTAGGGTGATTCTCTGGGAGAACTAAATGGAACGGTGTGAATATTGTAACAAGATTCATGTTAAAATTAGATGCTGTTGGTGTTACTAGTTCAGTCTGTTTTGATGTTCTTTATTTGGTTTTGACTAGGACTATGGAAAATGTCCAGTAACCGGGGAAACTTTAACTATGGAAGATCTTGTTCCGATAAAAACCGGCAAGGTTTGTTTCTCATGGAGTTTTATAGCTTAATATTGTTCTTTAAAATTTGTTTTATTGATCATGACTTGCATGTAGAAAGCTTTAATTAATTAGTTATTAATGATCATGTGTGCAGGTAGTGAAACCTAGACCAGTTCAGGCTGCAAGTATTCCTGGGATGCTTGGAATGTTTCAGAACGTATGTGTTTACTGTCATTGTTTAAGTAATTAGGCTTGCTGTTTTTTTAGTTTTTATGACTAGTGCACTATTTCTATTTCTGCATTGTTTTATTGGGTTAACTAGGACTTGTAATTAAGAATTTTGTTATTGACCAATTATAAATGTAGCTTTTGTTTTGTTGTTCTTTATACTTGACGACAGGAATGGGATGCCTTGGTGTTATCTGCATTTGCATCAGAGCAACAATTACATACAACAAGGCAGGAGCTTAGCCATTGTTTATACCAGGTACTGTTGATAACCAGTCCTTGACAGTTTGGATCTTGTATTCTGTTTCAATGCTCAAATTCTTTGCGCATTTAGCAAGTGTTCATGTTTTCTTAATGGATCGGAGCTTCTAAAACTAGGATGTATCCCATATGTCAAGATAGCACATCATATTCCTTTCAGCAATGCCAATCTATGACCCTATTATGCTATACATTGCATTCATGCATTAATTTATACTGCTTACAAAGAGTGAGCATTTGTGGGATATAGAAAGGTCCAATGATCATATAGCATTGAGTGACCAGCACGGTTTGCTTGTCCAGAAGTATCAAGTTAGGTCTTGATGCTGATGTTGCTGATCTTGAGGTATCAGGCCTCATGTGACTGAAATTTTGTCTATGGGTATGCGTTTTGTATAGAAGTTCAATTTATATAGTATATTCTGTTGAAGGTTTTGTCAGAACTTTTGTTTAACATGTTTCTTGGGAATTCTCTGAGAAGGGGAGGCACTAATATATTGATAGCCTAAAAAACTCTATTGTGTGTAATAAAATATTGTTATATATCTTCTCAAACCATACACCTTCAAACAAATTCCACAAAACAAACCCTTAAGCATAGAACTCTCATGTATTTTATTCTCATACGGAAAACTTGCATTGATTCCTTGAAAAGTCAACTTAGGTTATTTTGTATTTTATTTCATCTATTGCACAATATAATAAATCTAATCACAATAATAAATAAATGAGTTTTGTGACACATTTGAGCATAGGTCTCTTTAGAAAGAAACCTCTTTATTCTATCGAGATAGGGATAAGGTTTGCCTTCGTCTCATCCCCCAGACCTGGGTATGCTTGTTAATTTGTTTGTTATGTACACAATATTGTATTAACACAGAATGGGATAAAGTTTGTGCTAGATACCAGGAGACCACACTATTAATTCCCTTTATATTGTTTATGACTTTATGCTATGACAAGAACTTTATTACATTTTTAGTATATGGCTCAAATGCTTATGAGATCTGTACCTGATGGTAACTCCCATAATAATAGTGCTGAATTTCATCGAAACTTGAAAAAATAGAGGCATTGTGCTTACAATTCAAGACTTAGGTGGCTTCCTAAACTTTTTTACCCCAAAAACATGCATAAAAGAAATTATTAGCCCTAATTTCTTATTTATAGTTTTAGATATAATCTAATGCTTAAAGGAGAAGCAAGTTTGTTTCCCAAGCTACATTGCCCTCTAATGATTATTCTTAGTTAATTACTAAGAAATATTATTAATACTAAAATTAAGCAAACTTCTAAAGACTATCCAGCCCATGTAGTTATAAAAGTTGCTCGAAAACTTTAGATTATATCAAGCCCTAACTTGTTCTTTTAATCATTAGTTACCTTGGTTTACTAATAAATAAGGTCCGCTTATATAGGATTCGATCTTGGTACTAGTCCATAATGATCAAAGTCGAATCGTGAGCCTCTATGGGTAAGTTAAACCACATCAAGTACTGAAAAGGAAAGAGCTGAAGTATTGCACTTTGCAGGAAAGGAAACGACTTACCTGTATAGATTACAATTTACAACATACACATATGTTATGATTTTGTTTTGGTTTGGCTCTTAACTAGAGCACCTACTTTTTTTTCCCTACAAAGTCTATGAAACCAAAATTTTAAAATAAAATTAAAGTTTTTGATAGTCTGATATTGTTTGAGGTTTTTTGTCAGTTTTTGGATTTTTTTTTGTGTTTACTCATGGTTTTTATTTATGTGTGGCAGCATGATTCAGCTTGCCGTGTAATTGCAAGATTAAAGAAAGAACTTGACGAAGCCAGGACAATGCTTGCACATTTAGAAAGGCAAGCACCAATGCCAGCATCAACAATAGTGACATCAAATTCTTCTGCTTTAAGCAATGGGAAAAGAGGTTTTTTGTTTACTGGGCATCTGAGCCTTAGAAATTTGCTTTTTTTTTTGTGACTCGTTTATTCAACTATTTGTTGTGACAGCTGCTGAAGATGAGTTGGGTCCTGATGGTAAGAAGATCCGGCCAGGAATATCAGCCAGTATAATTACTGAGTTAACTGACTGCAATGCTTCACTTTCACAGCTAAGAAAGAAAAGACAGGTATCCATTGCACTTGTACTGAAAAAAGTTGATGCATTCTAGTATATGGGGGTGGTTGAGGTGCTAGCATGAAATTTAGAAACTTGAACTTTATTTGACAACCTTTTTTCTTTCAGATTCCTCCCACACTAGCTCCCTTGGATGCTGTGGAGAGGTATACCCAGCTTAACAGTTATCCTCTTCACAAAACAAACAAAGCTGGCATTTTATCTATTGATATCCATCAATCCAAGGTAAACTTTGAACTGCATTATTGCTATCTTTTTGTTAAGTGCCCACTTGGTTATTGGGTATAACTTGATAAATTTAATATCACACATTCATATTTCATCATGTTCTTTCAGTCTTGATTTGATTTTGATGGATAATAATGCCAATACATTGTATTAATTGGCTGATTATAATTCTACATAAATCTTAACTTCTTTGTCATTAGGCATTACTATTGGTATTTTTATATTAAAAGTCGTATTCGAGCCAGGTGTCTCTTTGGGAACAACCTCTTTATCCCATTAGGACAAAGGGTAAGATTTGTCTTCATATATCCCCCCCCCCCCCCCCCCCCCCTTCCTAAAGCCCTCCTGATCCAGTGGGACTTTGCTGGTTACATTTGTTTGTTTCTTATATCAGGACCAGTAGCTTATTTACTTGTTTGTTACAATGACAGATTAAGAAAAAAGTTAAATATAATGCTGAAACAACACTTGACAGTTATCAAGTAATAGTAATTAGTGCAAGTTAAAAAGCAAAGAAAAATCATTTAAATCTAGCAGATAAGGGTTTAATACATGCATATAGGAGGATGTTCAATTAAGAACTAATATTAGTTGACAACTAAAAGAACCAATCATAGCCACATGCTTAAAGTTTAAAAGTAACTTTCCTCTATTTTAAAAGCAAGTTACTTTTATATCCCTTAAGTTATGCGGCTATAAATGGTTCTTTTTAGTTCTCTACAACTTATTGGTTCTCATTTGAATGCATTGGGTTTATAAATTGTTTCTATTTACATATATTAAATCAATACACACAAAAAAGTTATAAAATGATAAATGTAATGAATGGCATATTATTCCACACAGTTCAAAGAATAATGTAATTCTTGTATTTGTTTTGTAATTAGTTGGTTTGATAGAGGACAATATAGAAAGTTGGATTGTAAATAGTTTTACATCTTTTTGTTTATATATTTCGTTGGAAAAAACCAAGCCATAATATGAATTCAATATTTTTTGCTACATCAAGAATAATCTGTTTTGCACATTAGGATCTTATTGCTACTGGTGGAGTT
Source organism: Mikania micrantha (assembly GCA_009363875.1). NCBI lineage: Eukaryota > Viridiplantae > Streptophyta > Magnoliopsida > Asterales > Asteraceae > Mikania > Mikania micrantha. The sequence goes on from CM018695.1 coordinate 52,279,798, forward strand.
GATACAAATGCTGTAGTCTTTAATCGTTCTTCAGGGGAGATCCTATCTACTCTCAGTGGTCATTCCAAGAAGGTGCTGCCACTGTTTGGTAAACAGTTCATTTTGATTTTCTGTTTAGTTGTTGAACTTTATGTTAAATTTCATTTTATTATCTTTTTTATTAGGTGTCCAGTGTCAAATTTGTGGCTGATGCAGAGTTGGTTGTTACTGGTTCAGCTGATAAAGTAACCTTTATTCACTGTTCTCTATGTTTCTATGAAGTAGTTTGAATGTTTAGTTAATATTCTCAACTTTGAAACTAAAAGCTATTCTATATGTGAAGATCCTTTTAGTTTTATTTTTCATCTTTGGATCAACTTGTTTAACTAGAAGCCATTAATACATGCTTCTTTGAGTTTGTTTGGTGATTAAAAACATTAGATGCTCAGTAGATCTTATGGTTATATTTTGTATTAAAGTTCACAAATTTTTGTGTGCAGACAGTTCGTGTGTGGCAAGGATCTGAAAATGGAAATTACGATTGTAAGCATGTTTTAAGAGACCATACAGCTGAGGTAATTATTTCCTTTTTCTTTAAGCTTCAAAAATATAGAAGCTTTCTCATTGCATGGGCATGATTTTTTTTACCGTTGTGTGTGTTTTGTTTTTTCCTTTTGAATTGTGTATTATTTTTGTGTGTTTGTGTTTATTTAGTGGAGTTAGGGAGGAGTCGTTGGGTTTTCCATGTCAACTTCTTTTAATCTTACATTTTTTTAGGTTCAAAGTTGTGTTTTTTTGTCTCTACATTTTTTCCTTTTTACTATTTTTACTAGCACAAATAATAATGTGACGTGGTTGATTCATGATCTGAAGTTGTGTACCTTTTTACCAACTGTTTTGTGCTTCCTTAAAAGTTTCTCTATCTTACCTACATTTAGTTTTGTATCTGGGATGCAATGCTTTTCAGATGAAATTTGTTAGAATTGATTTTTGTCTGTTCGACACTGACATGCCTGTACATGCCTGTCAATGTAAGTCTTTTAAGAAGTTTTCTAATTGATAAACGTAAATGGTGCTTTATGTATCTAATTTTTAATGAATATGAAAAGATCTACTGCTTGCAGCTCAACATCTTTTTTGTACATATCTTGAAATTTAATGATAATGCATGTATTTGTTTGCTAGGTGCAAGCTGTGACAGTCCATGCTACAAATAATTACTTTGTAACAGCTTCTCTTGACAATTCATGGTGCTTTTATGATATATCATCCTGCTTATGCCTCACACAGGTTTCTTCTTTACATGAAAACATATAGCATCGTTTGGCAATTAATGATTTCTTAAATCTTAACTAAGATTTTTATTAATTTGGTTTAATCTAAATAGGTTGAAGATTCATCTGCATCTGAGGGTTATACATCTGCCGCATTTCATCCAGATGGTCTCATTCTTGGAACTGGCACCTCTGGGGCTGTTGTCAAAATCTGGGATGTCAAGAGTCAGGTATGTATAACATTACCCTAGGTAGAAATATAGAATTCATATCAAATTGTGCGGGTTGGGTGTTACGGGTTTAGGTGATTAGGTCAAAACTGGTATTTTTTTTATTCATGTCGAAACAAGTTGGTTGAGTTGACCAGAAACACTTGTTCACAAATTATTTAACTAGTTAATATATCAAATTTGATTAAAAAAATTACATTATTTTAATATTAATCTAGTTTTTCAAAAAATACATATTGAGCAGTTTTTGAACCGTTATTTAGCAAGTCTTTCAACTGGTTTGACCCATTAGAGATATAACCATAAATTGAATTGACCCATGTACAAGTAAATGGATCATATTTGCTACATCTACCCGTGAGTTATTATTTTTAGTTTTTTGCAGGCTAATGTTGCAAGGTTTGATGGGCATGTTGGGGCTGTAACTGCAATATCTTTTTCCGAGAATGGTTACTTTCTTGCTGTAAGTGGCCCTCTTTAGAAACCTCATGTAAAACTGTTGCTTAGCTCCAAATGAACTGACATTTTTGTCTCCATTTGTTAGACTGCCGCTCAAGATGGTGTTAAGTTGTGGGATCTTCGTAAACTGAGAAACTTCCGAACTTTTTCACCATATGATGAGAACACCCCTACCCAATCCGGTAATTTTCAGCCTCTAATTTTATAATTATAAAACATGCTTGAAAAGAGCTTTTGAGGTTTTTGTTTGATGCGTTGTAGAATTTTTGGGATGGCAATTTCATCGTTTATGTGAAAAGGGGTCATATTGGGGCTTTAGTTTAATGTTTAGAAATTAAACATGTTTAAATGGCATGAGTGATGGAACTTCAAAGTAGCCTGCAACATAATTAAGTGTTCATAACTTTTTTGTCAAAAATCTGGATCTTTATATTGGTAATAGTTTTCTATATCGTATTTAATTAATTAGTTCATGGAATAAAAATAGTATACAAAATAGTAGTGATTGTTTCTGAAACTGGGGGACCGGCCCGGGCTGGAACCAGGATTGTGAAATGGTATATTTAAAAATTGAGAACTGATCCAGTATGAACATGCAGGTCTGACTGAACCGGTTTAGCGGGTTGGTTTCACTGGTTTCATGGGTCGCCCTGTGAAATGCATGCTTCTCTAAACATTAACACATACTATGCATATATACTTTTCCTAAAACGGGTTTCACAGGTAATATCTGGACCAGACGCCAGGACTGTGAAATGACTAATATAGGAAGTGAAAACCGAACTTATATTAACATATGGGTCGGACCGAACTGGTTTAATGGGTCAATCCGTGAAATGCACACCCCTGTCTAAAACATTAGATATAAGCTTATTTGCTAGTCTTTTCTGGAGTTTGTTTAATTCTAACACGTGCACCTTAATGTATGAAGACGTTTTAATTCGTCTGCTGTTTTTTTTTTTATTTCATCTTTTTTTATTTCATCTGCAGTGGAATTTGATCACAGTGGAAGTTATCTAGCAATAGGAGGTTCAGATATTAGGTAATTCTATGTTATAACTTATATCACTACGCTATTGTTTTTATAAAAAGGTGGTCATTTTTACCCATTTAGTTACAAATGGGTCGATTTGGGTTATGTATCATATCACAAGTGTCAATCAGATAAATCTGACCGGACTCTATTTATTGGATTTTTTAAAATTTGATATAGTGTTTGTGGATCAACCCGTCCCTTCTTTTTGTTAAAGAATGACACATGACGTCACTGATACATATTTTGGTCATTGCTATGTGCACTACTGCAGAGTATATCAAGTTGCAAGCGTTAAGGCTGACTGGAACTGTATTAAAACATTCCCTGACTTGTCTGGCACAGGTTCGATTCATTCACTCGCTCACGCTTTGTATGATCGAGATCATGAAACAACGTTTTTTAATCTTAAATTTCATTTTTTTTAATGCAGGTAAGATCAACTCAGTAAGATTTGGTACTGACGCCAAATACATAGCAGTCGGGTCAATGGACCGAAATCTTAGGCTGTTTGGTTTGCCCGGAGAGGATGGTGCGTTAGAGTCGGGATCTTGAAGACATCTGTTTCTCTTGTTGTTTTGGGTATTGGATTATTTTGTTATTTTTTTTACATATTTAAGCATTTTAAGCTTATGAGATTTTTCTTGTAGTTTTTAAATATGCTAGATTTGAGTTCATAGTTGTCCCTAATCTTTTGATATAATTTTTCTATATATAATTATATCGTATGCCTTGCATAACATAAACGTTTTCTTGTCTTTATCTATTTATTTTAATTTTATTATTATTCTATTATTGATATTTTTAAAATATAATGAGGGCAGCGGTGGTTATAATGTTCTATACGAACATTTTTGTTACTTTTTAATCTCCAGTTGTTTATTAACTCAATTAGAAGATTAAAAGTCTCGGTGGATTTTCTATACCAACATGACACATGTCATCACGACACAATCTGGTTTTTTCCTTTTTTTTTTCCTTCGTTATTTCATGTCATTATGTATTTTTAAGTTGTGGATTTAGCCCTGTGGTAGTGTGGTTGTCTGGGTATTTAATTTTGGTAAGCATCTAAAGTTCAAATTTTACACGTTTAAAATACTTTTTATTTATTTTTATTGTTTTTTATGCGGTTACAATCAGCGGTCTTGCCGCAACGTGGTTTTAATTGTTTTGTATCTTATATAAAATTTTGAATGTTTTCAACGCTTAGATACTTAACAATGTTAAACAAAATGAAGTTTGCAAGTGTGCCGTAACCACATTAATGGTATCATATGCCTTCATGCAACATGCAAGTTAAAAACAGTGTAAACGGGTCTCCTCACTGATGTGCTGAATGCCATTTTTTTCTGTCTGTCAAAATTTTTAATTTTCATATGTTTTAACATAAAATTGTGTGTATCCGAGTATGTTACAACATTTTGAGTTTCCTGGTTACACATTTATATCCTTAGTGACGTGCAACATTTTTTTTTTCTTTTTCTTATATTTTATTCTTGTTAGAATACTTTTTTAAGTTCTTGTAACACAATGCATATCGCATAGTATGTTTTTTATCCACTAGGAACATGTGAAAGATGAGTACAATAATATTTTTTCCTGCTCATGGATACAAACCCATGGATCATGGATGGAGTCATGGAGGCATTGGGTGACCTGTTAAGGTATCGGTATCTTATTTAACGACAAAAAATCCTACTTGCGAAAAACACGTTCTTCAAACCTTACCTGACTCGATTGACAAACCGGTTTTTGTAGGAACTGAATCTGACTTGATTCAACGCGTAGGGGTGAGAACCGTTTCTAACCCGATATGTTATGTATTTAGGTTTTGGTATTTATTGGTAGGAAATAGGAACTTATGTTGGTTTGCTAGGTGCTTCAAACGCAACCAAATTTCATTCACTAGTTTTACAATGATCGGAGCATGTTTTCCTTGATTATCATATGGAGAGATCGCCACCTCAAATGCTGATAATTTCTTAATTGTTTTGGTTTGTAAAAGTGTCTCATACAACCATACCCATTGAGTATCTACAGGTGAATTATCCGATAGACATGAAGTACACTTGTTATGAAAGACTTAAAACCCACGAGAACTCTCAACTGGGTTTACACATTACATTATAGTTTATAAACTGGAAATTTTATAAACGATTGTTGCGGAATACATAATTGTCAAATATATAACCCATTTTCTTAAAAAGATGCCAGAACATAATGTCTAAGTTCATAAAACAAAAACAATTTTCACAGGATGCCAGTCTTTGAACATGTTAAGTAATCTCTGAGTCAATAACATACTATTATCTTAGCCCTTGTTTACATGTTTAACTAATATACATATAAAAGTTAACATGGCTGAGTAAGTTATAGTTTTCTTTAGTAAAATTTTATCATACTTTAGCAAATCATGACTGTACACATAATCATATATAACTTGTTACTGTTACTTTAGCTTTAACTATCTTTCTTTGACTATACTTTGTTCTTGATTTAGTTTAAATTTAAGTATACTTTAACGTTATTTTTATTTTTACTTTATTAATGGGGGACGAACCTGTACAAGTACCTATCATTATGCAAAAGACAAGACTCCTATCAAGATGATCATAAACAAGGTATAACTCTAGCCAATGAGATGAGCGAGCCTAAGTCCAAGCTTTTATGGTTAGAATGAAGAAGGCAAACTTATATGTGAGCAGGTACAAAATCAAGCTCATATAAGTGAGATTGCACATTGCAAGCTCTTATATGTGTAGACACAAGATAAAGCTCTTAATGGGCAAAAATGCAACAAAAGCGTACTTTTATATGTTTGCAAGACTTCAATTTTAGATTTCACATGAAAAATTTATCATTTTGGACTCACTTTATCATTCTTTACTTATTATTAATCTGTCATACTTTGGTTTTTACTGTATTATACTTTAACAATTGATACTATGTAATGCTTTAATATTTTACACTTCATGTGATTACTTTCACATACTATATCATTAAATTTAAACAAGTTTTAGATATGAGAATTTTAGATCAAATAAGGTCATCTTAATCATATGATTCATATTCTATGCACATACTTTAACTATGTAAGTTATGATCCATTTTGGGAATCCATTATGAAATTCAACCAAGTCTTGTGAAATGCGTATAAGGGAGTCTCACTACGATCAAATCCTATATGGACGTCATTTGAGTGTGGATGAGTCTCCCATACGCAGATGCACATCCTTATGCGGGTGGTCAACCATGTGCGTATGAATCTTCCTTGTGTTGGTATTTAACATTATACTAGAATATTTGCTCACGCGATGCAGCGGTTTATTATCTTTGTTAATGATATGCTAAAGTGAATAGTGGAATTAGTATGTCTACTAATGTAAGCTGAATTACCAATAACAACATCCATATATTAGACCTTAAGTAGTTAGCACATACATGTAGATTGCATAATGTTAAGCACTTAAAGTGTGTGCTTGTGTTAGGATCTACTATATGCACAACATTTCGTTTATTAAAGTAATGGTCTTTAATATCCGTGAAAGAAACCATGTGCTCTTCGATTGCTAATGCTTGATCTTCTTTTTATATGGTTTTTGGTTGCGTGCATCTAAGACAAAAAAAAGCTCTATTAGTAATTATGTTAGAATATGTGTTGAATAAAAAGCAATAGGTACCTTTTGCATGTTGGACTTCGCGTTTTGATGGTTTCGTTAATGGTGTTGCATTATTTTGTGCACCATGTTGTGGTTTTTTGTTGTTTTTTGTAATTGTGTCAAAAGCTTTATGTACACTCATGGTACCATCTCTCTTCAATGTGGTCTGGATACACCTTTTTAGTGCACTCAGAGCATAAGACATAATACCATGTATGATAAGGAGATATATTTGTGATACTTTCCAAACATGTCAAGTGTGTTTGTTGTATTTAATAATGTATAAGTTTTACAAATATTTGAGAAATTTGTGATGGGAAAATGCAAATAATGTTACCTTATGCTCTTCAGGATTGATGTTTAGAAGTTCCTCAAATGTAATTTTTTTGTGGTTGAAATGTTGGTGTTTTCAAATTTTTGAATCTGAAAGCAACAAATAAATATATATTTAACAAATGTACAGTGTGATTGAGTTAACATGAATGAATAATTAGTGTAGGTTTAATACTCATTGACAAAACAAGTTTAGATCAGGAAAGGGTGGATTTATGGAGATAGTAGTTGTTGATGTAGACTCGAGTAGAAGGGTCCTGCCATAGAATATAAATTTGAGTCATTATATGTTATTAAATAAGGTTATATATATATTTACTAAGCTTTAAACTCGGTTACCATTGTGGATGTTATTGCCATGATCTGGCCACTTGTTGTTCTTGAGTTATGTTGGAAGATTGTTTTTTCCCACAATGTTATTTTGTATTAAATTCCCGTTGAAATAATATTAATTAAAAAAAATTGTTATTAATATTGTAATGTAAGGGTAGATAATTTATAGTTTAGTCTTTACCTGTCATCTTGAAGCAATACTTTTGTCAACTGTTTTTCCGATTTGGTTGTCACAGTCCTAATTTTATCCACATGACCAATAAAACCTGTTGATGAGTGAATGTTGTGAATCATTGGTAAAATTATGTTTTTTAAGTAGTATATGTCGTATGTGTTACCGGTTAGAAGTTTGTGATTTTTCAATCGACTTCCCAAGTCATTGTAAGAAGTGAAGTTATAACAATACGTAGGGATGTCATTGTGAAGTAGTTCCTCAAAAGATGCTATTTTTCCAATTTTGAGAGATGTTTGATACGGAACAACAACCATGTATGTCCTTGAAGGAATACATAAGTATTTGGTGATTGACCAAAGGGCTTCTAGCCTAGCGGTATTGCAATGAAGGGGAGAAGCTGTACCTTATTAAGGTCAGGGGTTCAAACCTGAGCAGGGGAGATGGTTTAAAGATTTATCAGGTTCCAACTTATCTGGTGGGTGAAGGGGTGACGACTGGGCCTGCCCTTGGATGTGTGCCCGTTTGGGCTTAAATCAGTCGTTCAGCCTGAAGCCGTTCAAAAAAAAAGTATTTGGTGATTGTACAACATGATTGGACTATGATGATGGTGTCAAAGTAGTCTTCCTCTTTTGAGTCCACAATAGCCTCAATTGCATCACCCTACAAATGTAATAATATATATTACTATATGATTATAAGGGATGGCAATTAATTAAATGTTCTAGCTTTCATGAATATCCACAAATAGGTAACATATATCTTGGTTTTTGTTGTGTGGCCTCCATTTTCTTATAATTCGAACTTTAAGTAATGTAAACACCTATTTTGTTAAGTAATGTCCTTAACTTTTGTTGATTGTCATTGTGTAATACAATTTTCATTGGAACTGCTTTCTCTTAAACATAAAAGGTAATTATTTATAAACGTGCGTAAGGGTTATGCGCAGAATGTATACACTATGCCCAATTGATGTTCCTGTTATTATTCGAGCTTTGACAATTCTTGGAAGCAATTGGGTAACTATTAATTTGTTAGTTACACAGCCCATCCATTTGATTTAGGTTGCGTAATAGTCTTATTGGGTAGTTAACTTTTTAGTTGTAGTTTATGAGGTGGTCGGCCATTAAAGTTGAGCTGATTCAGATTTTCTGTTGGATAAAAGAGTTCAACATCTTCATTGTTTCCAGCATCATTTTGAGGATCATATCATTGATCTCTTCTATTGTATCATTCTTAGGGCAAACAATTGCCATTTTAGAGAATTCTGTTGCAGATGGATTTTTTAAAGTGTTTTTGTCATAGATAAAATGGATAAGATCTAATAACGCATTCTCATGAAAAGGTCATAGTTGTTAAAAGCCCTCGCCTTGGCGCCTAGGCGTAAAAAAAAAGCCCAGCTCATTCTTAGCGCTTCTGTTAAATATGTCTTTCAAGGTTTTGTCTAATGATTCAAAACATATGCGATCATTCATGGGAGCTTCATCCCAAATAATAAGGGAAGTTTCAGTTATTATTTGTGCAAGATAGGTGCCATTTTATGTGGCAAATTGTCACATCATTCAATTCGAAAGGAATTTTTAAACGTGAATGTGATGTTGTACCAGAAGGTAGCAATAAAGATGCAATACTAGAAGCAGCGACCACTAACACAATCTTTCATATTCAACGTAGCACTGAAATGGTTGTTTTCCACAGGAACATTTTTCCAGTTCCACCGTGACCATAAACAAAAAGTAAACTTGTGCACCGTATGCTATTTTTGTTATAACGAATTCATGGATTGTCTTTTGTTGTGGATACAGAAGCTTACGAAGTGAATCATGATCAGAAGCTAATTGATTCATGACGTAAATTTTTTCTTCCATGAGTAGATTATTTTGAAGTTGTAAGAATTTCATCTCGTGGCATAGGTAATCCATATTCTACTAATGATGAACATGCAGGTCAAGAACGTAATAGGAGTTCAATTTCATCTAGAAGATATTGTTTCAAGTCTTCCTCATTTCTAAGGCCATATTTTTGTGAAGCATCATCACCCATTTTTCTTCATTGATTATCCCATAACTTAGATGGATTTGATATTTCACAATACATAAGCATGTGACTGAATAGAGATCTTAACTCTGAGGTAGAAGCCTAAATGATAGCTTCCTCGAACATATTAGACCATTATATGTCGTCATCAAGTAAACCTAGTTTCTCACATGCATTTCTGTCGCACCCCGGACTTCCCGGCCTTCCCGAGGGGCGCGACGCGTTGGTACCGATCACCGAAGCCCGACAGGATCGCAGTCTCCGGTCTTACAGTTGCGAGACCTACATGTCTGGTTGCATCCGTACATCCAATAACTTGGATGAAACAGTTTGTAAAATCAGAGTTGCGGAAGTAAATGTAAAAGTTGTCAAAACAGTTTGAGTTCATAAGTTGCGGAAGCTTAAGGTAAACATTTTTTCAAAACAATACAAAGTAATAGTTCACGGAAGCGATTTAAGTAGTTAGCATTTCATGACTAAATAAAATGATAAATGTTCTCAAAGCCTAAAGCACTAAGTAGATGCATGAGACTCCAGCCTAGCATCCTATCCTTGTGTGCGTGCCTTAGTTACCTGAGAAAACATACGAGTAAAAGGGTCAACACAAAGGTTGATGAGAGCACATGTTTTTCATAAGCTGTAAACATAAAGTGTTTAAAGTAAGTTGATGTGTTAGTTTAACACATCCGTTTTCGTACATATTCGAGTCAGTTTTCGTTTGTTTTGTTTATATTTTGAGTCGATTATAGTTCCTTTTTACATTTTATTGTTTTTGTGCAGGAATGTGTCCCGGAGGAGCGGAAATGAAGGCAAACGGGCGTCGGAATCAAGATCGGGTGATTACGCGAAGAAAATCAAGAAACCTGACCTAGGCAGTACGCCTATCGCGTGCATACCAACCTAGGCGTTACGCGCGGCATCATCAGCCGCCTAAATTCCAATTAGCCCGCGCGTAACGCCTGACTTTGGGCATCCACGTCAGGCGTTACGCCTGATATGGTTTTTTAGCCCTAAAACCCTAATTTCTTGCCCTCTATAAATACATCGCATTCCAGCCGTTTTGGGGGTCTTCTTTTGCGTCTTTGGAACCCTAATCGAGCCTAGGAGCTGCTGGAGCTTAACCATGGAGTATTTGGCTTGATTAGGGCTTGTTGGAGTGAAGAAGGACCTTGATCTTGAGTATTTCCCTTTACTTTTCATGTTCTTAGTTTAAAGTTTTGATTTTTAATGTTTCTAGACTTTATTCAGACTTGTTTAGCTACTGTTAGTATGATTTGTGGCTAGATCTATGGTTGTATCTAGGTTTGGGATGATAAAGTTGTGAACTTTGATGATTTTGGACTTGATTTATGCTTAAAGATGATGAATGCTTTGTAATCAGTTGTAAAGCTTGAAACTTTGATGATTATTACAGATGTTGAATGATTATATTTGGTGTATGTTTGATCCACATGTGTTTAGGAAGGTCTTTCCACACATAGATGCATGTTAGGCCTACTACTTTGTGTTTTAGGTTAGTTTATGGGTTGTTGATCACATTCCATAGGATTAGACTTCATTAAATATAGTTATTTGCATGTGTAACCTAACATAGAAATCCGGGAGGTGATAGGTTAGATGGTTGGTCTCTTACACTTAGGAAATTTGAGTTAAACGACCCGGGAGGGCGTTGTCTTAGATCTACTTAGTGTTAGTGTCAATCCATGTTAAAGTTGTCAACTTTATGACTCTCTAGTATCTTAGGATGCAAACTCGTGGAGAAATTCGGGAGGTGATCCACCAGTTAGAGTGCAAATGCATGTCGGGGAGTCCGGGAGGATACCCGACTGACTAGTGCATATATTACAGTCTTAGGAATTCTATTGGAGTTTCCTGGTATCTGATCTGGGTCCCCCTTAGGTATTTCTAGGTCTGTTCATTAAGATCCTAGTCTTCATCCTTAGTAAATCAGTCCAAATCAACAATTTGTCACACTTTTGATTCCCAGCCTAGGTACACCGGTTTTCCTCATCAGATTTAGATTCCAGATTCATTGTCAGTTTTAGTGTTGCTGTTCTTAGTATAATTGTTAGTTTAGCTCACTTAGTCAAATTCAGTCTGATTAGGTTATCAGTTGCACCAAACCCCCCCCTCTCTTTTACCTTAGTTTAGTTTACAGTCCGTGGTTCAGAATAAGCTGCCAGAGAAGCTTGAGGATCCAGGGATTTTTACTATTCCCTGTCTGTTTGGCGGTTCTTCTGTGAACCATGCTTTGGCCGATCTAGGTGCTAGCATCAATTTGATGCCATATTCCATTTATAAGCAGCTAGATCTTGGTGAGCCGGCACCTACACGCATGAGTTTGGCATTGGCTGATCGGTCAATCAAGTATCCTAGGGGGATTGTTGAGAATGTCCTGGTTAAGGTGGACAAGTTTGTCTTCCCAGTGGATTTTGTGATACTTGACATGCAGGCTGATGACCGAGTTCCCCTCATCATGGGACGACCTTTCCTTCGCACAGCGAAGGCTATGATTGATGTTTATGAGGGGAATATCTCATTGCGTGTTGGAGATGATACTGTCACCTTTGATGTGGTGAAGTCCATGAGGAACTCCAGTGGTCAGGACGATCAGGTTTACTTTCTAGATGCATTTTTCTCTACTATGGATCGTTGCCTGGACTACATTAGTGGAGTTGATTTGTTGGGAGATCAGGACTTAGGTGACAGTGATGAGAGAGTTGAGAGTATGGGAGTTGAGGTCCAGGCTGCTGCTATTGAGGCTTATCTTGATTACATTCCTAGCAGTTTAGTCATGGAGCCTCCTGTTTATCCCACTGTGTTTGAGGTTGAGAGTTCTGAGCCGGCTGACAAGCCATCTGTTGAGGCTCCCCCATCATTAGAGCTAAAGGAGTTGCCACCTCACCTTGAGTATGCATTCCTTGATGGGGACTCTGATCTACCTGTCATCATTTCAGCAGCTCTGACAGATGTGGAGAAGAGTAGACTCATTGCTGTGCTGAAAGAGCACAAACAGGCGATTGCGTGGAGGTTGATGGACATTAAGGGTATTCACCCTTCCTTTTGTACGCATCGCATCTTGATGGAGGAGGATTATAAGCCGGTGGTTCAGCCACAGAGGCGGCTTAATCCTAATATGGGAGAAGTGGTCAAGAAGGAGGTCCTTCGCCTGTTAGATGCTGGGCTCATTTACCCTATTTCCGATTCATCCTGGGTGAGCCCAGTTCATGTGGTCCCTAAGAAGGGCGGTATGACTGTAGTGGTGAACGAGAAGAAGGAGATCGTTCCCACACGTACAGTCACAGGCTGGCGGGTGTGCATTGACTATCGGAAGCTTAATGACGCCACCCGTAAGGATCACTTCCCACTTCCTTTTATCGACCAGATGCTGGAGCGTTTGGCGGGACAGCAGTTTTACTGTTTCCTAGACGGCTTTTCAGGTTATTTCCAGATCCCGATAGCACCGGAGGATCAGGAAAAGACCACGTTTACATGCCCGTACGGCACTTTTGCATACCGTCGTATGCCGTTCGGGTTGTGTAACGCTCCAGCGACGTTTCAGAGGTGTATGGTAGCTATCTTCCAGGATATGATCGAGACTTCCATGGAAGTGTTTATGGATGATTTTTCTGTCTTTGGGAGCTCGTTCGATCAGTGTTTGATCAATCTTGAGAAGATGTGTGGAGATGTGTGGAGACGAATCTGATGTTGAACTGGGAGAAATGCCACTTTATGGTCACGGAGGGGATAGTTCTAGGTCACAAGATATCCCGTGACGGCATCCAAGTCGACAAGGCGAAGATAGAGACGATCAGCAAACTCCCACCCCCTACGAGTGTGAAAGCTGTGCGAAGCTTTCTAGGTCATGCGGGATTTTACCGCCGGTTCATTAAGGATTTCTCGAAAATCACTAGACCTATCACTCGTTTGCTGGAGAAGGAGGTGGAGTTTGTGTTTGATGATGATTGTGTGCGAGCCTTCGAGTTTCTGAAGGAGAGGCTGGTTAGTGCCCCGATCTTGATAGCCCCCGACTGGAGCCAGCCATTTGAGCTCATGTGCGATGCGAGCGATTTCGCAGTTGGGGCTGTCCTTGGGCAGCGGGTGGATAAGCATTTCCACCCCATTTATTACGTGAGTAAGACCCTAGATGCCGCGCAAGAGAATTACACGACTACTGAGAAGGAGTTGTTGGCGGTAGTCTATGCTTTTGATAAATTTAGGTCTTACCTCGTGCTCTCCAAGACTGTTGTCTACACTGATCATGCGGCTCTTCGTTACCTTTTTGCTAAAAAGGACGCGAAGCCTAGACTGATCAGGTGGATCCTCCTTCTCTCAGAGTTTGACATAGAAATTAAGGACAAGAAGGGTGCTGAGAACGTAGCCGCCGACCACTTGTCGCGACTAGAGGATCCGGAGAGAGAATTCATTCGAGAGGGTGCGATGAGAGATTGCTTTCCACAGGAGACGCTTATGAGCGTAGGGATAGAGGAGATCTGCCGCACGGATAGGCTAGATGAGGGATTACCGTGGTTTTCAGACATTGCCAATTATTTGGCCAACGGTTTCCTTCTTAAGGGTCTGACATTCCAGCAGCGCAAGAAGTTCTTTGCCGACACGAGGCATTACATCTGGGATGCGCCTTACCTTTTCCGTGTGTGTGCTGATCAGGTTTTTAGGAGGTGTGTGAGCAGAGAGGAAGGATTGGAGATCCTTAGGCACTGCCATGAGGGCCTTACTGGTGGGCATCACGGGCCTTCTTCCACAGCGAAGAAGGTTTTTGATTCAGGTTTTTATTGGCCCACCATCTTTAAGGATGCTCATGAGTTACGTAGGAAGTGCGACTCCTGTCAGAGGACAGGCAACATCTCATCCAGGAATGAGATGCCCTAGCACCCTATTCAGGTTGTTGAGATTTTCGATGTCTGGGGCATCGACTTCATGGGACCTTTCCCTGCTTCTCGAGGGAACAGGTACATACTCGTCGCGATTGATTACGTTTCTAAGTGGGTGGAGGCACAGGCGCTCCCCACTAATGACGCGCGAGTAGTGGTGAGATTTCTGAAGCACTTGTTTTGTAGGTTTGGGACCCCGAGAGCGTTGATCAGTGACCGCGGCACGCACTTCTGTAATGTCCAGATGGACAAAGTGCTTGCCAAGTACGGGGTCACCCACCGTCTGTCGACGACATATCATCCGCAGACCAGCGGTCAGGTGGAGAACGCGAATCGGGGAGTTAAGAGGATTCTGGAGAGGACTGTCGGCCATACTAGGAAGGATTGGGCCGACAAATTAGATGACGCCTTGTGGGCCTTTAGGACAGCATTTAAGAACCCGATTGGGACGACTCCCTATCGGATGGTCTATGGTAAGGCATGTCATCTGCCAGTTGAGCTTGAGCACAAGGCCTTTTGGGCCTTGAAAGCTGTGAATTTGGATATGTCACAGGCCGCCAAGCACCGGTTCCTCCAGTTGCATGAGTTGGATGAGCTACGCGACGAGGCGTATGCTCGATCGTGGAGTTATAAGGAGCACACGAAGGCGCTGCACGATCGGAGGTTGAGGAATGTTAAGGAGTTCGCGAAGGGCGATCGAGTCTTGGTTTATGACTCGAGACTGAGGCTTTTCCCAGGAAAGCTTAAGTCGCGTTGGAGAGGCCCGTTTGTGATTCGTGAGGTATTCCCGCATGGTGCAGTGGAGTTGGAGTCGGGTGACCACACGTGGAAGGTCAATGGGCATCGGTTGAAGCCCTACATTGGAGGCCCGATTCCATCTGACGAGGAGGTTGTTCTCCTCGAATCCCGAGCTAGTTAGGGATTTGGGCCTAAGCCCAACTTGTGTATAGTGTAAATAGTTTAATTTTAGTTCATCGAGTTTCATGTGATTAGTGATGTAGGTGTGCTTGCACGACGGAGTCGGATTCAAGTGTGGGTATGACATCATGCATGTTCGGTACTATTTCGAACTGCTAATGTCAATACTAGGCATTAAATCTGATCACGTTGTACGTCACTAGTTGCTCAATTCGATTTTTCCTTTATTACTTTTAGGTTAATTTTAGTTCTTAAATTCTATTAGGTTTGTTTGCTTTTAATTCTATATTGATGTTCATTTTATTTTCGATTGTTAGCTTAGTTTAATTTAGGTTGTTTAGGATTTTAATTAAATTAATTGCCTAGTTTAATTTGCTTTCTTAGAATTAATTTTAATTAAATTTAGTTTAAATTAATTTTGCCTAGTTAAGATTATTTAGAATTTAATTTAATTTTAGTTGATAGGAATTAGTTAGTTTAAATTAAGTTAATTTAATTTAATGTTTAGGATTAAAAAAAAAAAAAACCACCGTCCATTAATGTATGTATAAAGTATATTAAAAATAATAATAAAATGTATGTTTGTAAAATTCGTAAAATAAATTTGTATAAGTTTAATAATTAATAACAATTAAATGTATATTATTTTGTATGTAGATGTAATTGTATATGTATATGTTTTGTAACATAAGTGTAAAATATGTAAGATGATGTATGTATGTAACTTATGTATATTAATATTAATGTAAATGTAAATTAAAATAAATAATAATATTGTGTATTTTAAATAAAACTCTTGTAAAAAATACATTGTACTTCTAAATAATAAATGCCTTAAGTATATAAATAAAAATAACTTGTAATAAATAAATAAATAATGTTTGTCAAAAATAAAAACAATTATGTTGTAGAATAAAAAATGTATATTATGTTGTAATTAACAAAATGTATGTATAATTTTTGTAACTTATTAAATAAATTGTATACTAAATAAAAGTTGTATATTTATATCAAATGTTGTTGTAATATTTTGTTGTTGTTGTTGTATGATTGTTTCAAAGTATATATTATTGTTTATGTTGTAACAACGTATCTAATGGTGTTTGTATTATTGTAATATATTTGTTGTTGTATTAACAATTGTATATTTGAGTTTGAGATTGTATATAGAAAGGCGCGCGGCTCACTCACGGCGCGATTGTAAATTATCAGGGAGTCCGCCTCTTTACTTTGTTGTATTCTAGTTTTTATTATCTTTCGCCAGTTCTAAATCCACATTGAGGACAATGTGTTGTTCTAAGTGTGGGTATGTCAGGCTGGTGCCTTTTAATTTTAATTTTAATTTTTGTAAACTAGGTCATTGTATAGTTGAAGTCAAATTTTGAATAAAATTTTTGAAATTTTTGTAAATAAATAAAAACTTGTAATTAAATAACTCAATTTGTAAATATTTCAACTTAAAAAACACAAAAACATTAAAAAAGTCAAAAACTTTACAAAAACATTTTTCTTTCAAATTGAGTCATTGTAAATATTTTTCAAGTCAGTTTTTGAGTCTTTTTATTTTCAGTTGATCTAGTTGGTTTGTTTGAGATCTTAAATTGCAGTCTGGTTCTATCCATTCGTACTCAATTACATTCGGGTGGTGACGACTTAGGCTATGTCATTTGCAAACGACCGGCAGTTGATTGACTTCTTTTTGGATTAGACTCACGTTTGCTGACTCTACGTTATCAGCTAAGTCTTTTCCACTTTTTACCTTATTTTTATCTTTCTGTAAATATTTGTTTGTTTATTTATTCATTTTGCATTTTCTGATTGAGTCTAGAGTTTTAGGATGTATATATCTAGAGTCTTGAAAAATGTCCTTGTTCTGGCTTGCATTTTATAAATGGAAGATGATCGGACTATGATTAGGGCTTAGGCTTTTAGAGGCTAACTTGTGTATTGATTTGGGATTTGTTGGTAGGCCCAGCCGATAGAAAGTTCCTTAGGATTGATAGAATAAACTTAAATTCAGGATTCTTGTGGGTTTAAGACTTGGAAAATTCGGGAAATCTGAAACTAAGTAATAGTGAATAAAGGAACCTCTGTAAACTAACAACCTAGATTATTTAAAATTTAAAACCTGGCACATATGTTCTCTTTTTATGAAAATAAATCCGAGACTTATGGCGCCCGCTAAATAAAAGAAATTCCACAATCCACTAAGTGAGCTGAGCCTGTGCAAATAAAAGAAAGAGAGAATAAGAGCTAAAAAGCAGTTGTCATACCCCGGCTCATAACCGAGTGAAACAGTGCTGTAATATGCTCAAGTGAAGTAAAAGAAAAAGAAATTGAGAGAATAAAAAGGCAAAATGCTCACACCTTCATCCATCTCCATCATTAGGTTAAAATTTTAACTTTATCTAGGTAGTTTGCATATAGAGGTGGGTTTAAGTCTTCTGATTTAATCCTGTGCCTTGAAAGCTGTTGTTTAGGAATAAGATAACTCGTTTTGACCAAGGGATGTGATCCATAAGATGAATGATTTAACTTGAACATAAATAAATCATGATTAGGGAACTTGAAATTGGTGTTTGGGTTTAGATTGGACCGTTATATCAATAATCGTTGTTAATACACAAGGATTTAGGATTGATATACCTTTTGCAAATAAAAGCCTAGCCCCGATCTATGATTCCATTTTGTTAGCTTTTTCGAGGACGAAAAAGGTTTAAGTGTGGGTATTTTTGATGTGTTAGTTTAACACATCCGTTTTCGTACATATTCGAGTCAGTTTTCGTTTGTTTTGTTTATATTTTGAGTCGATTATAGTTCCTTTTTACATTTTATTGTTTTTGTGCAGGAATGTGTCCCGGAGGAGCGGAAATGAAGACAAACGGGCGTCGGAATCAAGATCGGGTGATTACGCGAAGAAAATCAAGAAACCTGACCTAGGCGTTACGCGCGGCATCATCAGCCGCCTAAATTCCAATTAGCCCGCGCGTAACGCCTGACTTTGGGCACCCACGTCAGGCGTTACGCCTGATATGGTTTTTGAGCCCTAAAACCCTAATTTCTTGCCCTCTATAAATACATCGCATTCCAGCCGTTTTGGGGGTCTTCTTTTGCGTCTTTGGAACCCTAATCGAGCCTAGGAGCTGCTGGAGCTTAACCATGGAGTATTTGGCTTGATTAGGGCTTGTTGGAGTGAAGAAGGACCTTGATCTTGAGTATTTCCCTTTACTTTTCATGTTCTTAGTTTAAAGTTTTGATTTTTAATGTTTCTAGACTTTATTCAGACTTATTTAGCTACTGTTAGTATGATTTGTGGCTAGATCTATGGTTGTATCTAGGTTTGAGATGATAAAGTTGTGAACTTTGATGATTTTAGACTTGATTTATGCTTAAAGATGATGAATGCTTTGTAATCAGTTGTAAAGCTTGAAACTTTGATGATTATTACAGATGTTGAATGATTATATTTGGTGTATGTTTGATCCACATGTGTTTAGGAAGGTCTTTCCACACATAGATGCATGTTAGGCCTACTACTTTGTGTTTTAGGTTAGTTTATGGGTTGTTGATCACATTCCATAGGATTAGACTTCATTAAATATAGTTATTTGCATGTGTAACCTAACCTAGAAATCCGGGAGGTGATAGGTTAGATGGTTGGTCTCTTACACTTAGGAAATTTGAGTTAAACGACCCGGGAGGGCGTTGTCTTAGATCTACTTAGTGTTATTGTCAATCCATGTTAAAGTTGTCAACTTTATGATTCTCTAGTATCTTAGGATGCAAACTGGTGGAGAAATCCGGGAGGTGATCCACCAGTTAGAGTGCAAATGCATGTCGGGGAGTTCGGGAGGATACCCGACTGACTAGTGCATATATTACAGTCTTAGGAATTCTATTGGAGTTGCCTGGTATCTGATCTGGGTCCCCTTTAGGTATTTCTAGGTCTGTTCATTAAGATCCTAGTCTTCATCCTTAGTAAATCAGTCCAGATCAGCAATTTGTCACACTTTTGATTCCCAGCCTAGGTACACCGGTTTTCCTCATCAGATTTAGATTCCAGATTCATTGTCAGTTTTAGTGTTGCTGTTCTTAGTATAATTGTTAGTTTAGCTCACTTAGTCAAATTCAGTCTGATTAGGTTATCAGTTGCACCAAACCCCCCCTCTCTTTTACCTTAGTTTAGTTTACAGTCTAGGTTTAGTTTGCTACACTAGTGTCCGTGGTTCGATATCCGGACTTCCGTTAGCTATTCTGCCACCGACAGGTACACTTGCCTTAGGAGCGGTCTAGTTTAGGTTTTCCGATTATTACTAGGTGTTTAGGTTAAGTATAGGTCTAGGATTAGATTAGGTGTCTTTAGCTTAGGGTAATTAGATTAAATTTAGTCCTGTTTTTAGTATACTGACCGCTCGCATCATAAGTGTTCCTAGATTAAATATCATTACAATGCGGTATCGATTGATAGCTAGTCACTACAGTTATATTATATGTGGGTTTGTACCGAAGCTGACTGTGTGCCTCCCGCCATGTCTATCACAATACAATGACAAAGTGTTTTGGTCAATATTGCACCCATTTCGACCTCCAGTCGGGTTGGCCTCCCAGGCCCGAGATAGAGCAGTTCCAGTTATGTGTGTTCGCAACTTGCGAATGCTAGCAACCTGCTAGTGAGCACCTATAATCATATAGGTCGTGACTATGTGTTATGTGGTGTGTTGTATCCCATACAACTCCAAGTGTCGGTGTGCTCAACCGAGTGTGTGTGTTGACTTGTGTTGACTCGACAAATCGTTGGTGACGTGTTTGTTGTGTTTAGTTCATTTATGTGTCTTAATGTATGTAAGACAACAACATGTATCCTACGACTCTAATCAAAACGCTTTCACACAAGTCACATATGAAGGTTATAAAGTTTCCGTTTCAGGAAAGTTTCTATATTTAGAAAGTTTCTATTTTTGGAAAGTATAGTTATGATATCCCATTTCATAAAACTAATAACTCTAGTATGTTTATAAAAACATATTTAAATACTTAAAACATATCGTTTGCGTATAAATCATCATTTATGCCATTTTGCCCAAATAAAGTTTTCTAAAATAATAAGTATTCGTTTAAAGGTCCGTTTTCAAAAATCAAAGTTTCCAATATGCTTAGAAATCATTTTCAAACATATTTCAATAATCACAAATCACCAAAACATGTTCAAACATCAAAACCCATCTTTTGATTTATAAAAGTTTCCATATATAGTAAGTTTCTACAAAATGATGTTTTTCACCAAATCAAATACCCAAATGTGTTTTCAAACACTTAAATATGCATTTGACAACATCTAAACATGTCTAAATCATCACAAATCTACAACATGCAACATAAAAGTTTCCTTTTATGGCAAGTATTTCAAAATCATCAAAATAACCTATCAAAACTAAATCCCAACAATCCTATGCTCTAAAATCAGTAAATCTACATCAAAAACACACAAGAACACCAAAAAATTCGTGCACCAAAAAATGTGTTTATGTTTGCCACACTTGGTTTCCAAAACAATGTGCAATGTACGATTCGATAGTTCCTAGAACTATCGTTTCGCAGTTGTTTATGTTTGACTCATCTAATTAAACATAATTAAATGAAATGCAACAAGTATGGATGTGAAATACAAAGTTGTAAGAGTTGCAATTTACCTGAAATTGCCGGGTGTCACAATTTCGATATGTAGGAGACATTTCACCTAAGACTTTTCGAATGTCTTCAAATGACCGAAAACCTTTCTGTTGAGCTAACACATTCGTAAATAGAATGTTTCGTCGCACCTTGGATGTATGTAAATCAGTCTTCCTATTGTTGCAATTTTATTTGTTGGTCTTCTACTCCAACATTTTGATATATTATTTTCATCTATTTTGTGAATTGTACTCGATATAAGTTATATTACGGCCGCCTTCATCAATTTGGTTATTATGAAGCCATTTAGTTAAAGTAGTTCATCTTGTTAAAGGATTTGATACTATGTTTTATCATTGTTCACCATCCTTAAAACGTATGCTTTGCATGTTCTCCAAATGTATAGATAAAACTTGTACCTCAAGAGTTCTTTTATAAATAACAAAATCAAATATTCTCCAAGCAGCCTCATGTGGGCAAATGAACTGTCATTGAAGTGTATAGATCTTCAGTGGAGTGTATAATATTTTGTTATCGATTTGTCTGGGCATATTATGATTAATTAATTGTCCTTATTTTATATACAAGGTAATCACTATTAAGATCCAAAAATCATTTAACACCAAAAATCATAGAGATATAGTAAGAAAACAAAACCACACCATAGAAGGAAGGTGAAAACAAACCTGCGTAACAGCGAACGACGATGGAAGGAAGAAGACGATGTAGAAGTATGCGATATTAAAACCCAAATTTTGATGATAAAACAAAAGTAGTGTAATCTAGAAAGAAGATTCAGGGATACGAATTGTTGTAATACAAAATGAAAATTGTGGGATGAGAAAAGAAAATGAAATTTGGGTTATCAATGGGAAGATGATGATGTACGGGAGAATGCCGATTAAAAAAAATGACGGAAGAAATAAAAAGTATATTTAACAGAAATAAGGGAAGTAACGGAAGTCTATGTAACAGAAGAAGAAAGCTAAATAAGGTTTAGTTAATGGAGGAGGTTTTAACACTATCATACACCTGTTTCATTCTGTGCCACAATTCAATTCACACTTGTAAATTAACCGTAACAAATTCAATACAATTTTTAGGATTTAAATACATAAACATAAAATATCAACATTCACGCATAACTCCCTAATCATAATCACACAATCTTTTATATAACTATAACACATCATCGTAAGTGTGATTATCAACGGAAAAACATGCAAGGGGATCTATAACTCATTTTAGATCGAAAAAGAAGCAATGTACCAATCCCTAAAACATGTCTCTTCCAGTGGCAAATGCGGAAATTTTTTTCGCCGGGGGAGGGGGGATTTTTTATGGTCGTTTGAGGATCGTTATATAATAAATTTAGTTCACCTTCGTTCAAATCGGTTATGTCGAATCGGGCCAGGTCATGTTAAAAAAGATAATCAAACTAAATTTTAAACGTAAAACATAATAAAAATACAATACATTTAAAATTGTTCTTATGCCTGGCAAAATTGGAAGATTGGGTTGGGTAACGGGTCAGAATGAATGCGAGTCAAGATGAGTTTTAAGCAAAATTAGTTTGGGTTTAAATGAGTCGTTTTTAAATAAACATCAATTTCATTCAGGTTAAGATGAATTGTAACTAAACAAATAGTTTAATTAAATAAATTTTAGTAATTTTCTCATCAAATATATTATTAATATTTTTACCCGTTTGAATCCATTATATTTACATGTTTTTTAAGTTACTCATATTGACCCGTATTATGAGAAGGTGTTACTCATCTCAACCTATTATATGTTATAATGTTACTCATTTTAACCCAAAATACAATAATTGTTTACTCAAATCTACCTATTTATCTTGTTATTGGTCAACATTTTCAGATGAGGTTTTATTTTTTAAAATCTATCTAAAACGACATTTATGGAGACTTTTATAAGTAACTCTTTTGTCCAAAAAATAAGTGCAGCTATCACTTAAATTCTCATCACAAATCCAAATACGTAAATTTAAGGGGCGAGATTGAAAAATATTAAGAAGATCGACCATTATTTAAACATATATATATACTATTAGTTTTGTTTTTGAGGAGAGCATGTCACACCCCGCCAAGGCGGAACACGCGAGGTTAGACGGTCATGGTGAACGACTTCTAAATGCATTAGCCAAAAGAGTTTACAAGTCATTCCTTAAGCCAACATAAGAAAAATAAATACATGCTAGAGTTCACAATAAATACTGTTAACAAGATTTTACAAACATGGCCTAAGTCAATAAACTATGCTAGGAAAATCCTAAAAATGTGTGCTTCCTAATGAAGTGTGACTCCATATGCTAAAACCCAAAATGCGCCCCCATAATATATTTTCAATTATCTGAGAAATACGTCCTAAAACAGTCAGCATAAAGCTGGTGAGTTCACATGTTTAGACACATAAAAATTAAGTTGTTTCATTCGACACAAGGTTTCAAAATGTGACTATTGTTCTCAAAAACAATATCATCAGTTGTGTGTATTTATTATTACCATGAGCTCCCGTAACCGAACTCGACATAATGGAATTGCCCCATCCTAATGTTCTCTTGCAAAACATTGTATTGAGATGAATATTGTGCACCCGATCTGACCTACAATCAAAGTTAGAGCTACTAACCACGGGTGGGGTTTGTCACTCCCGAATAGTACTATTCCCAATAATTCACGTTCACCCACAATTAACGGTTATAGAATATGAGACTTAATGCGATAAAAGCAACTCATGTAATAATGTGTTGAACCAAAACCACTTGTGTCAATGAAACGATTAGAAGCATGATTTCTTCCCCTGTGAGTTAGTAAAACATTGTAAAAATAGGGGCCGTGATACTCACTGTCTCTGAAATGTTGATTTTTTTTTCACTATCGAATGTGATTGCGCCTTAGACAGATCCTACAATAATACATTTATTCAAAATGTTACGATCGTGATAATGACATGTCTTTCTTTATTTAGTTTAATAAAATGCCCTTTGTATGTTTGTTAAAAGAAATGGGTTCGGTTCCATGTTTTTTATGGAAATTTATATACGTGTATATTAAAATTTTTACTAATGTTATTTTAAAATCCATGTCTTGACAAATTATAAATAGACTATTTTTCATCGTATTAGTTACCAAACCATTACCCACATATTACTAGAATATTTTGTGTAAATAATAAAAATAAAATAGACAACAATTATTTATGGAACAATACAATTATTTATGTTTTAGGCATATTTGTTAGAATTTTCGTAAAACCATGTTTTGTATGATAGTAAGATTGTCATGTTATCTACGGTTCTTGTAATTTTGTTGCATGTATGTTGATGCACATTTTTATGTTTAAATTTGTTTAAGAGATTGCATATGTATCTATGAATAACTATAAATTTCTCAAATCCATATCTCTTGATATTCAAAAAAATAAATATGGGATTATATAAAAATAAGTGACAAATATTTATTTATGTTGTATATATACGTATGTATGTATACTTAGGGATGCGACTTTGTTTCAATCTTTTTACTTCTCGATCCATGATTTCTATCGGTTCTTCTATAAAGTGGAGTTTGTTATTGATTTGAATTTCATCTAAGGGTATAACGAGTGTTTCATCATATAAACACTTTTACAGGTTTGAAACGTGAAATGTGTTGTGAACTCCACTAAGTTCTGGGGTAAGTTGGAATCGGTAAGCTACGGGACCAATCCTCGCAAGGATTTCGAATGGTCCGATGTATCGTGGACTTTGCTTTCCACGTTTTCCAGATCTAACTGTTCCTTTCCATGGTGAGACTTTTAACATGACTTTATTTCCAACTTGAAATTCCATAGGCTTATGTCTAATGTCAGCATAACTTTTCTGGCGATCACGTGCAGCCTGTAATCGCTCCTTGATCTTAAAGATTTTATCAGTAGTTTCTTGAATGAGTTCTGGACCGGTGAGTTGACTTTCACCAACTTCTGTCCAACATATGGGTGATCGACACTTTCGACCATATAAAGCTTCAAATGGTGCGGCTTTGATGCTAGCGTGATAACTGTTGTTGTATGAGAATTCACATAGCGGTAAATGAGTATCCCAACTGTTTCCAAAATCTATTACGCAAGCTCTCAACATGTCCTCTAATGTTTGGATGGTCCTTTCACTTTGATCATCCGTTTGAGGGTGGTAGGCGGTACTCATGTCTAGACGTGTTCCTAGTGCTCCTTGGAGAGTTTGCCAAAACCTTGAAGTAAATCTACTATCTCTGTCTGAGATAATAGAAATCTTGACTCCATGTCTAGATACGACTTCTTTGATGTAAACCTTGGCTAATCTCTCCATCTTGTCTGTCTCCTTGATTGGTAGGAAGTGTGCGGATTTCGTCAAGCGGTTGACAATTACCCATATAGTATCGTAGCCACTTGAGGTCTTGGGTAATTTTGTAATAAAATCCATTGAAATTTGCTTCCACTTCCAATGGGGTATTTCAGGTTGGTGCAACAAACCTGAAGGCTTTTGATATTCTGCCTTGACTTTAGAGCATGTTAGACATTTACTGACGTAAGTGGCGATGTCAGCCTTCATATTGGGCCACCAATACATTTCTTTGAGATCTTGGTACATCTTGTCAGATCCGGGGTGTATTGAATACTTGGATTTGTGCGCTTCATCCATCACCAAATTTCTTAGGTTCCCGAAACTTGGTACCCAGATTCTATTCATGAAATAACTTGTTCCGTCGTTTTTGACTTCCAACTGCTTGTCCATCTCACGCAAGAATTCGTTTTTCAAATTCTCCTCTTTGAGTGCTTCAATTTGAGCATTTTGAATTTGAGTAGTGAGAGTTGTATGAGTCGTCATTCCCAGTGCTCGCACTCGCAAGAATTCTATTATTGCACTAGCCTTCAAATCTTCTTATATAGAGATTTTTTTATTCTTCTTTTCATAGTTACGAAGACTATATATATATATTATACTTGCACATATGTTTTGTTGTTTTAATTTTTGGATGATGATACATGAGAGCAGGTTAAATAAAAATAATAAGGTTATGTATAGGAGTTAAATCAGGTTCTTAAGATATATATGGATATTCATTCGACTACGTTTTTAAGAACTAATGTTCGTGTCGTAAACAACAAATTTTGATTATATTACTCAAGATTTTAAATTTTGAGATTTGATTGTGAACCATTTAATTTTAACCAAATATATAATAATTTTATTTTATTCAATTTTATTATATATTTTTTTTCCCGATTTTAAATGAGTCTAATATTGTTGCATAAAATTAGAGTTTAATCAAGATTAAAACCTGAGAAATTGAGAGATGTCACAGAGCAGTTGCCCCTTGCTTATTAAGCGGGTACGCCACTAGCCTCTTCACATCAAGATCTATAAAATCATAAATGTTTGTACTTTATTGTTATGCTATGTTATAAATATCATTTACTTGTGATTTCATGCTTGAATATGTTTTTTTTGAACGGCTAAGCTTACTCTCCACCTAAATTACACTATTACATGAGATTGAACCAATGACCTCTCATTTTAAGAGGCAAACTTCTACCAAGTAGGCTAGTCTTACATTGACTCATGTTTGAATATATGAAAAGATGAACATGGCAAGTAAGAAAACATTTACCTTCTAATTTTAAATCAATAATTGATATTAAAATGTTTAAAAATGGCGAAAAAGTTTAATAGGAAAAAACAATTTTTGTTTTGAATATTTTCAAAATTTCTCATTTTATTTAAACTAGGGTTGTCGCCCGTACGCGCGTTGAGACGAGACCCTTTATTTAACATAATAAAAATATGGTTTTAAAAATCAAAACTCAGAATATATAAGCATGTCATTGTGTCAGAAAATTTTAACATAAATTTTTTTAAAAAATAATAGTAAAAAATAAAAATTGTCTAAAACTTGCATTACACAATATGCAAAAAAATGGGTCAAGTTATATCGTTATGTTAATATGACTATTTGATTATAACGGGGATGGTTTCATCATGAATATCAAAACACAAAAATAAAACGATTACAACGGCTGTCAATCTGTTCAAAAATAATAAATCGAACTTTAATGCAAAATCAGCCTTCATTTTCAAGTAACATGAACCGAAGCATAAATGCGATTATAATATTATTAGACTCACAACGTGAAAACCTAATGCCAAAAAAGTAAACAAAACACACTTAGTCGTAAAATTTTCAAAAACTACAAACCTAAACGTAAACAATTAAAAATTAGAATATAATAATGTTATTATACTAATATTATAATATATTTATTATTATTATTACTATAATATTTTTATAATACGAATATTTTTCTGATATTATTATTAATATTATTACTGTTCATCAATCTCTTAAATGTATACAGGTATATGTTCACAACTTTTCTTATGATAATTTTTTTAAAAATAATCATACCATAAAATTAAATACTTTTTCCTTTTTAATTTGAATAAAATATTACTATGTCATTCTTTTAAATTTAGTACGTTGGGATGTCTTGTAATTTTATGTAATGTTTTTGTTTCTGTTTATATTTTTTTGTTGTGTATTTTGATGTTTTAAAATACACTAAAAATACAATATTTTTTTTATAAAATCCAGTATATGAGTTAAAAATACAACGCACATACTTAACATTTAGTTTAGTTTAAAAAAATTACTTGCTATTTTTATATATCAATAATATATATTAAAGATAAAAAGTATTTAATATTATGGTGTATTTTTAGAAAAAAATGTTGTATGAAAATTTATAAATATTAAAAAAAAAAAAAAGCAAAAGAAATTTAGAAAAAAGCCAACAAAATATTCTTTGCTCAAATTAACTTCTTATTTTATTATTTTTTTATCATATCACATCTCAAACTCCTTCTATTGCTTGCTACTATTTTTAGACTAAATAATTTTTATTCAAACATTTACACACACATGTATCTTCGTGCCCATCTTTTGCTCTTAATTAAAACCGTAATCAATACTAATCGCTCGCTACTAAGTAAGTTTGTAGTTTGTTAAAAAAAATGCACTTTTAAGATTTTCAAATACGCTTGTATCCATAATAGAACACAAGTTGTTTTTTAACAAATATTTTTTTACTATTTTTATAAAATAAGTTGTTTTCTTATAAGATGTCAAGTTGGAGTCTTGGTGAGAGAAATTTTGCTTTGAATTAGCTAAATAATTTTTTTAGTTTTTAAGTTTTCTTTAAAAAAAGATTGACTAGATCATGATATTATTATTTTTCAGGACGAAAAGATAATATGTTTGATATAAATAGGATTAAGGCTGACAATTGTTGACATGGACCTGTTAACAAATAAACTTGTTTCGTGTTGTGTAAAAGTTGACACATTTAAGACATGATAAAAATCATGTTTAAACTGGTTAAACATATGTTAACGACCTGTTTAATCATATTAATCTGTTAACAACATGTTTAAACTTGTTTAAACATCTGTTAACATTTTAACGACTTGCTAAACACTTGTTATTCGATTTAAACCTGTTTATATATTTTAAAATTAAAAAAATAAATTTATAATTTTTATCGTGTGTCTAAAAAGATTTTATTGTGTATTGTTTCTAAAAAAGTTTATGTTTAAAAAAAATAACATGATTAGTTATTGTGTCATGTTTATACGACGACGACGACGATAAAAAATTACTGAAATTGTCCTTATGATTTACTGGTATTTCTCTCTAGATCCCTAGGTTTCATAAATTACTCATATAGTCATAAACTTTAGACATTTGTAACACATATAGTCTTTAAGTCACCTGGTTACCCTTACATAATTGATCAAATTACCCTCACATAAGGACTATATATGTTACAAATATGCAAAGTTGGGACCATATGAGTAATTTATGAAACTTATGGACCAAAAATGAAATATTAACAAAGTACAAGGACCCTCTCGATAATAAGATGTGTTGGTGAGGGGCTCACAAAGTATGTTATCGATGGAGACAGCTGTGAGTTAATGAGTAGGAGTCTCCTTTCCCAAGCAGAACTTTATGGTTAATGTCTTGAGAACGCCGGGCAAAACAAAATAAATATAAAAATAAAAGTGCTTTTTTTCAACCCTTCATTTCTTTAATATAATAATAATATCATTTCAGACCAAATACAATGTCCGTCTAATTCAACAAAATAATTTGATTTAGTAAATGCCGTTAATTACATTATTTGACAGACAATAAATATTATTAATTATATCAAATTGTCTAAAAGAAAATATTTTGATTATTATATATCATCTTTTACAATGTAATCATATTTACAAAACATAGATCATGAATTAAAAATTTAAATGTATTAAGATTGAAATTATTTATTAAATGATGGTATATTAGAATGTAAATAGTAAATACATATGGTTTGGTAGAAATGTTTGTGGTGCGGTTTGATAGTATTGCAAAAATTTCTGAACCAAATCACTAACCACGGTTTCAAAATATGACAAATCAACCTAACCATGTAAGTTGGGTAAACCAAACCGACCAGTATTGACGGTTTCACGTTTTTATAATAAACAATAAAGAACAGTTAATATAATAATGCAAAAGACCATAATTCATTTCAAATTCACATTTTAAAAGTCGAAAACTATAATCCAAAAGTCAACAATTATCAAAATAACAAAACTAGTTCAAAAAGAGTTATGATATGTTAGACAAAGTCATGATCTATTACAATGATTTATAATAAACTTCAAAGTCATACTCCAGTTCGAATGCTTTTGATCTTCATGGCTTACGAAATCCGTTTCATATATATATATATATATATATATATATATATATATATATATATGCTTTTTATAAACACACACACATATATACGGTTGATGCGATTTATACGGTTTAGTAAAAATGCAAACCATAAACCGCACCGAACCACTCGGTTTTGAAAATACTCAAACCATAAACAGAACCATCAAGGTCTAAAACCGACCAAACCGATCAATTGTCTTTGGTTCGGTTCACTTTAGACGGTTCGGTCGGCTTATGGACACCCCAAATGTGATGCATATCATAGTTATAAATGGTTAATCTAGTTTTGGATCTTCAAACATTGTTTTATTGAAGGGTTTTTGGGAGATATTTGATTTTTATCATATATCTTAATTTTTTAACTGATTTTTAATTGATGAATAAGTTTTCATTTCTGTTCTTTTATATGAAAAAAGTTATTTAATCCATTCTTTATATGTATTTTGCAAATTGAAATGCAGAACGTTATGTGGTGTTCCTTCATTTAATGCTATTTTATATTTATTAATAGTAATGTAATACCAACACGTAAATTATAGAACAATTTAATCTATATTTATTTTTTCTCATCTTTCAACAAATCATAAATAAATACTATATAAAATAAAATATTTTTAATTGTAATAAATGACAATGAAAAATTAATTATAATTACCCAAGATATTATTGATAGTTAGCTTTTTAGTTGTTGATCTTTTTAATAACAAAGATTCAAATATCATTAAAGACGAATTAGCGTAAAAAATTCCTATTAAAAATTAGTTTTTTTCGATGTTAACAACAGTAAAACTGCTTTTTAACTTGAATAAAAATATTATCAACATGTATTCGTCGTAATAGCATTGATACAAAGTGACCACTTCATGAGTCATGACAATAGATTTAGATTCTTAAATATTCATGCCATCATCATTTTACCATGAGAATAAGTCAATAAAACTTAACATTTTAGTATACTATATAAAGTTTTGAAAGTGAAAAATGACATTTAGAAACTTTAAGGGGGGCATAAGTGAAAGTTACTATTTTATTTTATTTTTTGTTTTTGTTTTTTGGAAACACAATGAGAGGAAGTGTTTATATCAAGGGCACTACCACCATCAGACAGTTGGGTCCCACACACACTACTGCTTTGTTTCCTCTTAGGTGACCACTTTTCACACTTTTTTTCTTCTTTTTTAACAACCAACTCATTTTCACCTGAAAAACAATTCTAAATTTCACAATTCTCTATTCTCTTCATCCATTTTCCACTTGTACTGTACAACCCCTTTCTGCATTCTTCTTCTTCTTCTTCATATGGACACAACTTTCCGGCTCGGTGGTGGTCGTGGTGGTGCTGGTGATGAGGAGGAGCTGGAACTGGGATTGGGTTTGAGTCTTACATCTAGTGCTTATGCTTCCTCATCTAATGCTGCTCTCAGGTTCATTTTAATTTTAATTTTTTTTTCTGTCAAAATTGTGTGCTAAGATTAGTGTTAGGATGTTTGTTTACTTCTTAACGATCATTAAAAAGACTATCTTTTAATGGATCATAACATTTTAATTGTTAAGACGTAAGTTTATGTCCGAATGGTTAAGAGGTCTAACTCTTAATTATCTTTTACCTATTAAGATAATATGAATCATTCATTAAGTGGTAACCTCTTAATGATCATTAAAATGTTATAAGATGAGCTTGCTCCTAACCCTTAACGAAGCTTATTCATGTTTTTATTTCATCATTGATAAATCCTAGCTACTTACCTAAAATGAACCAAACAAAATAAAACCACTGGGTGTAAACGTGTCAAGCCGTACACAAATTTATGACTTGAGCTCGGATTGAGCTTAACCTCGGTTTATAACTAATTTTTCTTTAGCTTTGGTTAGAGATCATTTATTTATTTATATTTTTATATAAATTTTCATTATATTGGTAACAAAAATTTATATACATCATAACACATATTATGTTAGTTATAATAATAGTTGTTATGCAAATATATATTAAATAAAAATTATAAAAAAATGAACTTTCAACTCGTGCGCTTACTCAAGTTCGATTGGGATCTGGTTTGTTCATCAATCAAACTTCAATAAAAAGCTTGTGTGTCGTTTTGAGTCTGTTTAAGCTCCGCTTGATTCGAGCTTTTAGTAAACTAATCTTGTATAGAACACAATATAGGTTGAGTTATTTATACATGTAAACATCACCTAATATCTTTCACTTGCATATGTGGGTGGGGTGGAATAGGGGTAGGTGTGCAAATGATTCCAAGTTTGGCTTCATTGCATTTAATTGTATTACATGTATTTATGGTTGAATACCAATAAAAAAATGATTTTTATAAAATTGGAAACATGGGACTTGCCTTAGATGATTCTTGGTTTTGTTTCATTGCATTTAAGGAAAGTACCATGTGCACTTATAATTATACATCAAGAAAGATCACTGCTTGATCTTTGAAACATCAAACTGGTTTGAACTGCATTGCTTTTTGTAAAACATGATAAAAAATAGACTTAACAATCTTGACCGAAAACAAGATAAATGGGTTGGTTTTGGTGGATAATTATTGCATTTTGAGTTGAAATGGATAGCATTATAACATAAAACAGGTTGAGATGGGTAACACCTTAACACAATATGAGTCAAGATAGGTAACATAAAAACTATAATAATAATATATATAGATTCAAACTTGTTAGAATTATCAATAATATATTTGATGATAAAATTGCTAAAGATTATGCAAATAAACTATTTGTTTGCTTACAATCCGTTTTAACTTGAACTAAATTAATGTTTTTTAAAAAAAAACCAAACTGATATTGCTTAAAACACATCCTGACCCGTTACCCGACCCGATCCAACATGTCAATTTTGCTAGGCTTAATTAAAAATGTTTGATGTACAGCTGGAACTTGCTTTAGATAATTAATAGTTCGATTTCATTGCATTTACAAGTTGTATCACATGCATTTTTTGTAATTTTTATATCATTGCTTGACCTTTCTTTAAAACCTTAACTTGATTTGAACCAGAGAAGACTACTTTTAGCACATGAAAAAGTTAATTCTTTCCAATTTAAAACTTGAATTATATTCATTGTGGCCTTGCATGACCCGAATCCCATCAAAAACTATCACACGAAAATAATCAACTTTTAGGTTGTAATATATAACCTGTAATACATCAAAAACTTGAATTATATTCATTGTGGCCTTGCATATTTTTCAAATCATATTTAGTTACAAACTAATTACCACACACGTACACATAGGGGCCCATTTTTAGCATTTGCACAGGGCACCTAATCTCTCAGAGACGGCCCTGCCCATGGGTTCGTCATTTTTATTTTCTTAGTGAAAAATATGCTATTTGGATTTTAAATGACTTGAATCTTAGTAAGATTTTGTGATTTTCTTAAAGCAATCAAGTGGTGGGATGGCCACCAGTGAAGAATCACAGGATGAACAGCTTGCTTAACCAAGCAAAATTTTCTAAGAATGAAGGAGAAAACAAGAAGAAAAATAACGACAACGAAAACAAGAACGACGAAATTGCGGTGAAAGAAACCGGGCCTTCTGGATTTGTGAAAGTGAATATGGATGGATTGGCAATCGGAAGGAAAATTGATTTGAATGTGCATGATTGCTATGAAACTTTAGCTCTAGCTCTTGAAATCATGTTCTCCAAAGCAAGCAAAAGTCTCACTTCTATCTGTAAGTGCAGTTTTTCAAACGGGCCAAATGGGCGGGTTGGGTTATGGGTCCAAACGGGTTGTGTAGAGTTGACTTGAAACGTTTTTTCCCAAAAATTAAAACTAAATTTTTATAAATAGTTTTGGTATATGTAAATGCACTTTTTCAACCATGCAAAATGGTTGGGTTGGGCTGGGTTCACGGGTCCAAACAGATCGTGTCGGGTTGACTAGAAACAGATTCTTCCATAAAAAGCTAAATTCTTTGTAAATAATTATGATTTAAAATTTGGTTACAGAGTTATACATCTGTATGCACCAAATGCATTTTGAGTGACTTTTTAATGTGTTTACTTGTATTTTTTTTCTTTCTAAATATTTATGTGCTTGACCCGTTAGAAATATAACATAACTCGATATTATTTTAACAACCTATAAATACAAAATTATTTTATGAACTTAAATGCTGACGTATTCGTTGTTTATTTAATTCAGGTAGCGAAAAGCAACGACGCTTTCGGCTTTTGGATGGCTCTTCTGAGTTTGTGCTAACATATGAAGATAAAGAAGGAGATTGGATGCTTGTAGGTGATGTTCCATGGAGGTACTATGATATATAGTCAACGTTTGACTAAAAGAGGCTCGATTTTGACCAAGATGAGCCTCAGTTGACCCGAATTACTTTGTTCTTCATCATGCTTACATGATCTTTTTATGGTTTGACCAGGATGTTTTTGGGCACTGTGAAAAGACTAAGGATCATGAAAACCTCAGATTCTTATGGACTAGGTACAACTTTGTGGCTAATGTTGCGGGTTGGTGACCAGTCAATTTGGGTTCGGGTCAAAAATTGACATTTTTGGTCTGGGTTGGGTTGACTTGACTAGAAACACTTTTGGCATCATTTTTTTTAAATGATTTACAACTAAACAAATAGTGATGTATTAAAATGCATTTTCGAAACTTTTGCATGTTTAAATTAATTGACACGTTTACCTTCAAGCTATTTATAAAATCTTTGCTTGATTGTTAAAAAACATAAACTGAATTGACTCAGTTTGTTAAAATAAATTTAATCCATTTCTATATGCAGCTCCAAGAGGCCAGGAAAAGAATCGAAAGACAAAAAAGAAGCTTATGAGTTAAAAAGACGGCGAAAAACACTCGAAACAGATTAAAAAGTTTGAAGCTTTTGTTTGATATAATCTTGACAATATGTTCCAAAATGAAAAGCGTTTTTTTTTTATTATATTTCCATACCCAAATTGAAAGGTTTGATGTTCTTTACAAGTTTGTTAAACATTTTGATTAGTAAAGTCTTTCTTGTTATTGTTATGGTTTAGGGTTCAAATTTGTAGGGTGCAAGCTATCATAAATTTATTTTAGAATGTTAATTTTAATGATAAAGTAACGAATTATTTCAATCAAATTGGAATGTGTTTAAATTAGGGTGTAGATGAATCAAACCGAACCTTAAAGAACTTGTGCCCGTACCTTAAAATATTAAATGTTTATTTATTGAGCCCAAGCTTGAGCATCACATTTCAAGACGGCCCCCCTTGCGAACCTAAATGAGTTTTTTATTTATATAGTTTTTACTTAATCAAATAACTATATTTATATAAATAATTATTTTTATATATAAAGTTTTGATAAATATAATTAGATCACATATGTTATGTCATAATTGAGCGTATCATCAACCAAAATCCAATAACAATTAATGTGAAATTCACAAATAACTTTGACTGCTTGTGATTGATTATGTTCCATATTTTGAAGCATGTTTCATATTTTAGAAGACAGAAAGTAGAAAAGTGAGAACTTCTAAATTACAGACTTGATATAAACAAATAATTCAATATGACTTAATAGCATTCAGACCCAGACTTAAGTTCTTTCAAGATTGGTACAACAGTCACCCTTAATCTTAACCCCAATTGTTTGCTCATTGTTCGTTCATGTTAATATTCAGCTCTAATTTGGTCACATTCCAGTATACAGTGCAAACGTGTGTTGATATGCTTGCTTCTTCCATGAAAGAAAATATCTTGATGCCGATTTGATTTCTAATTTGATCCACATATTTTTCACTTCTTTCGATTACCTCAGCTAACAATCCTCTGGCTAAATTGCTTGGCTGGCTTCTAACGTTGAATCCATTAATTTGACCTCCCAGATGACAATGCTACCGTTGGATGTTTTTTGAAAACCAAGCAATGGTCCATCATCAAATAGATCACTACATAAGTATTACCTTTCCCATCATCCTGATCAACCAAGAAGTTGTTGCCATTAAACCCAAGTAGAACATTGCTTCCATTTATCCGATATTAAATTCTCATATATGTGGTTCCTTTCACTTACATGAAGATATTTTTAATAGCTTGGTTCGTTTATATGCAAGGTCCGTTTGTGTATCTACGTTGTTGCTGCCATTATCCTTGGTTAATTTCAGACCTGGTTTCACTGGTATTTAATGGGATTACACTTGTCTATTCTAGCATGTTGCAGCACCTTCTTAGCAGCTACACATATTTCAACTACAATTGAGCCTTCGTAAGCTCGTTTCCTGTAGAATTCTTGTTCTAGTTTGTATCTTTGCAATCGATACTCCTTTAAAACCCCTATCCAATTTTTTACTATAATCCTGCGGGGCTTGTTTTAGCCCAAATAGGGCTTTGGTCAGTTTGTACACTTTCAGTTATTTTCCATCCTTAACAAGACCCTATGGTTGCGTTGCATACACCTCTTTCTTAAGTTCACCATGTCGAAAACACAAACTTAGCATCTAAATGGACTTCACACCCTCTTTGGTTGCTAATGCAAGGAATAATCTAATTATGACGAGTAAAGTCTACGCAATAACATGTCATTGGATGGAAACCAAAAGTCTACGCATCACATTGAATTTTGTATACCCAATGTTGTGAAGTATAATCAAATATCTTATCTTTGACATATAATTTATATGGATATTATATATATATT
The DNA here is from genome assembly GCA_009363875.1 of Mikania micrantha. NCBI lineage: Eukaryota > Viridiplantae > Streptophyta > Magnoliopsida > Asterales > Asteraceae > Mikania > Mikania micrantha. The sequence continues at coordinate 52,316,271 of CM018695.1, forward strand.
AAATATTTAAATTTACCCGTGGGAAGTTGACGCCACATAGCTTCGTGCCCTTTTAGTGCTGTTTCTCAACCTAAATTAATCACTTCTATACACTTCAGTTAAAAACTTTTTGGCACGATTGACCTTTTAAATTGAGATTTTTAACATAGAGGTGTACAAATCGTTATATCTACAAGATTGTAAATACGTTTTAATACTTTTAAAAAAATTATATCTACAAGATTGTAAATACATTTTAATACTTTAAAAAAAATACTATAACATTTTGTTGATAAAAACCAAAATTCGTTATATCTACAAGATTGTAAATACATTTTACTACTTAAAAAAAATACTATAACATTTTGTTGATAAAAACCAAAATTCGTTATATCTACAAGATTGTAAATACATTTTACTACTTAAAAAAAATACTATAACATTTTGTTGATAAAAACCAAAATTCGTTATATCTACAAGATTGTAAATACATTTTAATACTTTAAAAAAAATACTATAAAATTTTGTTGATAAAAACCAAAATTCGTTATATCTACAATGTCGCACCCCGAGAAATCCCGTCCCTTCTGGGGCGCGAGCAACAACAGATTGTCAGGATCGCAGTCTCCGGTCACACAACTGGCGAGACCTACATGTCTGGTTGTATACGTACATCCAATTACTTGGATAAAACAGTTTGTAAAATCAGAGTTGCGGAATTAAGTGTAGGTGATCAAAACAGATTAATCGTTCATAGAACAAGTTCATAATTTGCGGAAGCGTTAAATAAAACAGTTTTCAAAACCAACATTCTAGTAAAAGTGCGGAAGCGATTTAAGATGTTTAACAATACATAAGAACACAACCAAATGATAACAAATGTTTAAAAGAATAAGACACTTAAACAGATGCATGCAACTCCAGCCTAGCATCCTATTCCTTGTGCGTGTGCCTTAGATACCTGAGAAAACATGCGAGTAAAAGGTCAACACAAAGGTTGGTGAGAGCAAAGGTTTATCATAAGCAGTAAACATCCAATGTTTAAAGTAAGAGTTGTTATCTACGTATCATTACAATGCAGTATCGATTGATAGCTAATCAATACAGTTATATTATGCGGGGTCGTACCGAAGCTGACAGTTGTGCCTCCCGCCATGTCCATCACAAGACAATGACAAAGTGTTGGTCAATATTGCACCCATTCCGACCTCCAGTCGGGTTGGCCTCCCAGGCGCGATGGGCGGGGCTTGTCAGGCCCAAATAGTACTATTCAAGATTACCACGCTAGGCGCTACGCGCTACTAACGGTCCGTGGAGTATCGCGAGGACTTTTAGTTGTGATGTGGTCCACACATATACATATAGTGATAAAGCATGTCCATACGTGAATAAAATGAGTTGTTGTTCATAAAACAGTTTATCATGCAATGTTTTCTCCCCCAAAAGTAGGAAAAGTAAAAAGGAGCCGTGAACTCACCTGATGAAGTAGTTCCGGTGTGTAGTGTTCGCGACTGCGAATGCTAGCAATCCTGATAGTAAGCACCTATAACCATATAGGTGTGAGTATGCGGTTTGTGGTGTGTTGTATCCCATACAACTCCAAGTGTCGGTGTGCTCAACCGAGTGCGTGCGTGTTGACTAGTGAGACTCGACGAATCGTTGGTGACACGATTGTTGTGTTTTTGTGCCTTAATGCACATAAGACACCAAAATGCATCCTATGACTCTAATCGCACAAGTTACCATTTTTTTAGAAAGTTTCCAATTTAGGAAAGTGTGGTTATGAAATCCCATTTCATAAAACAAATCACTCTAGTATATTTGTAAAAACACGTTCATACACTTAAAACATGTCGTTTGCGCATAAATGACCATTTATGCCGTTTTGCCTAAATAAAGTTTCCTAAAATAGTAAGTACTTGTTAAAAAGCTCGTTTTCACAAATCAAAGTTTCCAATATGCTTAGAAATCATTTTTAGACATATTTCAAGAATCAAAGTTCACCAAAATATTCAAAAACATCAAAAGCCCTCTTTTGATTTACAAAAGTTTCAATATTTAGTAAGTTTCTATAAAACCAAGTTTTTTGACAAAATCAAATATCCCAATGTGTTTCTAAACACCCCAATATACATTTAACAACATCTAGACATGTCTAACATGTCTAGATTATCACAAATCCAAGACTTGCACATAAAAGTTTCCTTTTATAGCAAGTGTACCAAAATAATCACCAAATCAAACATAACTCAACCAAAACTCAAATCTAACATTTCTAAACTATCAAATCAGTAAATCTATAACAATAACACACAAAATCATCAACAAATTCGTGCTCGATGGTCACATGGAGTTGCATGTGGGTGGATGTTCATGCATGTGGGTTTTCACCCATTGCATGTTCGATCTAACACTAGATAAGCTTATAAAACTACCTTAGCAGTGTCGATTTGTGCTTGAATAGCTCCTGGAAACTGGAATGAAGGCTGATGAAGGGGTTTTCACTCGTGGATGGCTTCCAAAGCTTCCTCGTTGTTCCTACGATCTTCAATCACCAAGAAATTTCCTTGCTAGTGATTCTATGGAGTTTGAATGCTGATCTCAGAGGTTTTTGGTTGAGCATATGAGTAGAAAGTCGGAAGAAATGTGAAGAAACCGATTGAAATGCGTTTGGGGTTGGTTTTTATAAAATTTTCGAATCCCGGTTTGCTTTGCGTACCGCGATGGAATTCGGGAGTTTCGAATCCCGGTTTGCTTTGCGTACCGTGAAGCCTTTCGCCAAGGGGTTATCGCGTACTGCGACGGGTCCATCTTCATGTTTTTCAATTACGATGATTCGATTTCGCTCGTACTCGATTCCTAACGTTTATCCTAAACATCTAATGCATGTTAAGCACATAATCATATAATAACACGTAAGTTTGATTGATCACCAACGTTCGTGAGACTCGTGTGTGTTTTGATAATTCCTCGAATTATCTTCGATAGTTTGTGTTCGTGTCTTACGGAGTGTTTGCACGCTTGATTAATCCTAATCAACGTGTAATGCGCAATTCAATAATTCCCCGAATTATTGTTTTGTGTTAGTGTTGTGTTTGCCACACTTGGTTTCCAAAACAAATGTGCAATGTATGATTCGATAGTTCCTTAAACTATCGTTTCGTAGTTGTTTGTGTTCAACTCATATAATTAACATAATTAAATGAAATGCAACAAGTATGAATGTGAAATGTAAAGAATGTAAGAGTTGCAATTTACCTGAAATTGCCGGGTGTCACATACAAGATTATAATTACATTTTAATACATTAAAAATTATATCTACAAGATTGTAAATACATTTTAATACTTTAAAAACCAAAATTCGTTACAAAATCAAGAATATAACGTAATTAATGAGCATCCAGAAAAAAAAAAGCTAGTCAAGTATATAACGTAATTAACGAGCTCGGGATCACCTTAGCTCGTTCACACTCTTAAACGTAACCCCTGTTTATTATAAAACAATGTAAACCCAAATTCGTTAAAACTCGTTACAAATATTTTGTTATTTTTATACTTGTTACATTGGTGTAAATACGAACATCCGAAAAGAAATAAAAAACCTAATCAAGAATATAACGGAATTAAAGAGAAAAACAAGACGAGTAAAATGATGCAATTTTTATAAAAAATATTATAGTATAAAAAAGTTATGGATGTATAAAAAAAGAGGTGGTAAACTTTAATAATATAGCAAATTACATTAATACCCTTATTTCCTTTTCTTTCAAAATCAAATATATTATTTTATTATAATTTAATATGAACCATATTATAATCTTAAAATTTGATCCTTAAATATGGTGAGGTGATTGGGTTATTGCTTGATCCTAAGGTTATGAATAGATCACTTTCATATATATATATATATAGGGGATTAATAAAATGAAAACTTGTTTTAGTGAGAAAACCATGAAAACTCATGTAAAATGAACGTATTTTTTTTTTGAAAATTTTTTTACAGGTTTGTAACATTATTTGGCACATTTTTATAAAAAAAAATCAAAAAAGCGCCGAAGAAATATTTTTAAAAAAAATATTTTATAACTTTTTTTTACGTTGTAAAACATACGTAACACTGAGTCACATCTGACGTAAACGCTGTACGTTTTTACGTATGTTTTACAAATTTTCTTTTTTTAGTTGTGTTACGTATGTTTTACACAGCGGTTTGCTGAGTTTTCACAATAAAAAGTGGTTTTCAAATTATCCCTACCCTATATATATATAGGGACTTATTCCATTGAGAACCACTAAATATGAAAGAACCAAAGGAACTAATTTTGAACCATATGTTTTTAGGGTTATAAAAGTAATTTTTCTTTAAAGTAGGGGAAGTTACTATTTTACCCTTTTAAATAACCACTCTATGTACAAAACTTAAAGCATAATGTACAAATGTATTATGCAGTTCTCAAGTTCCTAACATAAAATTGGTTCTTAATGGAATACCTCCCTATATATATATATATATATATATAGGGGATGGTTCGAATGTGAAATCTTCCTTATTACGTTAACCGAATAACTACATCTTATTACTTTAGAGTTCACATTAAATTAAATCTAAAGGTGTGTGTTTTTTCTTTTATTTTTATTAATGTAAGTAAACCCTACATTAATTTTAAAAAAAAAAAAGAAAAAACCTACACTTTCATATTTACTTTAGTGTGGGCCTCAAAGTAATAAGATGTAGTTTTTCGGTTAACACAATAAACAAGGGCTAACATTTGATCCTCTCCATAATTTAAAAACCCACTTGAGTTGAAAAAACTCATAAAAACCCGGTGTAAAATTCGTTTTTAAGTACTTATTACACATTAACTCAAATTATAAATGATTTGTTTATTCAAAACCCAATATTTTATTCAGGTTTTATTTGGATCACATATTTATTTTCAAGATTCTAAATCAATGAATCACATATGGTTTAAAGGTTTTCTATATAAGATCGGGTTTTCACAGTATGCAAACGTTGTATGAGTGTGTGTGTGTGTGTGTGTTGATGTCGTTTTTGTAACTGAAGTCAATATCGATTTCTATCGTTGAACTATATGGAAAAGAAATCTGGACCGTTTAAAATATGCAATTGGGGTGGTTACATGATGGTGTTTGAGCCTTGGGGGTAACGGTGGTTATATAACGGTTTATGACAATTTTTGCGGTTTGCGATTGTTACAATGGTTTCTACGGTAGTTACGTGATAGTTTCCAACGGTTACGATGGATTCCAACATTTACGGGGTTACACCAGTTTTTAGCAATTACATGTAGTTTGTAACTTTAGTTGCATGTTACTGGTTTTATTTACTCTTTGTGTGTGTGTTTTTAAATATAGATGGATATTTTTTTTCCATCCTAAAAAGTTATGTATTAATCAGTTAAACAAATATTATTTTTGTTCAGTTTGCAATTTAATAAAGTGATGAGGTTATAACATTAAAATATCCTACAATCAAACAGGTATATAACAAGTTTTTAACAGTTAACCCCAAATTTTTATTTAATTTTATTGTCTTTTTTTCCTTGCTCAAACACGAGTAATTAACTTCGTAGATATGTGAAATACATTTAAACCATAATTAGTATAACTTAACTTAATATCTATGTTGGTAACATGTTAGAGACATGAGAAAAGTTAAAGAAAAATGACTTTGAAATAGACAACAATTTTGACCCAACCAACATATATATGTTGATTTTGGTGAACAATTACTATATATTAGATTGAAATGGGTAGTATTATAACATAGAAAGTGTTGAGATAAATAACACCTTAACACAATGCTGGTAAATGAGTAACCTAAAAACTATGTGAATATAATATATTCAAACGGATAAAATGATAAATAATATATTTGATGAAAAAATTATTGAAGATTATTCAAATGAACTATGTGTTTAGTGACAACTTCTTTTAACTAGAATTAAATTGATGTCTTTTAAACAACGATCCGTTTAAATCCAAACAAATTTTGCTTAAAATCAATCCTAAAACTCTATCTGAACTCTCTATTTGAAATCTTGAAAGTAAATATGTGAAGTCTTGAAAATAAGTATTATATCATGTGAAAACTCGGTCTTGACAAGAAAATCGTTAAATCTTAACTGGACCCTCTATTTGGATATAGATCACATTTATTTTCAAAATTCAAAATAGAGCGTTCATATAAGGTTTAAGAGTTTTCAATTTAAGATCAAGTTTTCATACGATACAATTAATGTATGTATGTGTGTGTAATAAAAAATAAAAATAAAAAAAAAACCCGTCAAAATAGTCATTTTCGTAGTTTACCGCTTACAAAAGACTACAACAAAGGTCATGGCGTCCACGCTTTGTAAGTAAACTTAACGATGCAGAAAAAAATGCTTTTTTGAATGGCAAAGAGAAACTTGATCCACATTGCAGCGGGATGATGCACATTATTTTGAAAGAAAGTATCTGAGATGAGGTGAGCATACAAACTTTGTTATCTACATTGTGTTTCTGACATTAACGTGATTAACTATATAAAAGAAGCGTACACATGTTGCAACATCTTGAACTAACTTACTAATGCGTCGTGGTGCCATGTGTCTGCGAAGCATGAGACAACGAAAAGAGAAGGAAAATCTCTCCACATTATAAATCATTTCACCTTATACAAAAAAAATGAAGCAACAAAAAAAAGGATGATCTAAAAAAATTCTAAATTGTAAACAAACAAAACCTTGATTCTTGAAGCATGAAACCCATGTTTTAGGGTGAGGGCGTATTATATTTGATCCTACCCGTTTGCGAATAAAATTTATGTCGAAACATAGACAGACTTAAGTTTATACCGATACATAGATAAAAGTAAGCATGTTTCCACGTGATATACATGGTGTAAGATTAATTTTGACTATAAAAATAATGAAAAGACAATAATAAAAAGGGTAAAAGAATCATTTAGCAAATTCTAAATGAGTTGTATATAATTCCATCCTTAGTCTCAATTCCCATCACAACTCGTATGCATTTCAAAAACCCTTGTATGATATTTATAAATTAGTTTGTATACAGTTGATACATGATACAAAAATTTATGACAAAATTTGCTTCTTGAATGAGAACCCCCATCTTAATCTCTGTGCATTATGCACTTCAAGAAGCGATTAAACAGAAAATAGTTCACTTCAAAAACATTAATTTACCAGGCAGAAGATACAGTTGGAAGCTGAGCTGCAAAATGGTCGCCAACATGTCTGCCTTTATATCCCATCTACAAAACACAAATATTTATAGGAAGATTACAATCGAGCTGCAAAATAAATGAAAAAAAAAAGTCAACATATCATGTATGCAATTGCAACAATGCTTCCAAGGAAATGATGGTCTCCCTGACCCTGTGCTTGTAATAAGCTTAATGGTCTAAACTTCCATATGAATTTGCGGATGCACTCATCAAATGCTATCATCACACAAAGAATGATTAGCTTATAAAATAAATAAATATTTTTTTGGGTAACCATAGCTCATGATATTATATGTTCAGTAAAGTTTGTTGGGACTTTGAAAGCGACCCCTGTTTTCCTAAAGATAGAGGTAAAATTTGTGTATATGTCACCCTTCTCAGGCTCTACCAAAACCTAGCCAATCAACAGGATAAGGTAAATCGTAGACTATTCTAGGCAAGTAGCATTCAAGAGGTTATGGCAGAAACCAGCGAAAGGAAGATTAAAAACCTAAGAACTCCACTGGAGAAGAATTAGGTGCTTACCAACGCATCACCTACTCTAGTTTTTATAAAATAAATCCTCAAATTCATTAATTGGATGTTTAGATATGCATTGGGTGCCTAAAATGCATGATTCAGGTAATATTAGAAGCCATAGTGGTCAATAGTCACTTCAAGTTCTAAAATAAATATGGCAATGACATGCAATGACACGTGTTCACAATATATCAAGTTAAAGATTGGCAGAGAAACATTACCTTAATATGTTGTGCATCAAAAGATCTGCATCAAGACTATACAAAAAAACAAAGAAACAACTTGAAGTTATTTAGTTACAAATGGCCAATTTTTCAGTCCATTCATCAGCAGCCCCATAATCAAGACTAAGCTCCCTCAATGGAGGAATGTTTTCCATAGCAAACAGCATAAGGTGAGGAAATCCAATATGGAAGTGATCATACATCACTAATTGCACAAAAACATTTGGGCATGGACTATGGCTCATGTAACAAGCCACATTTCTCATTTTAGACACATCTATAGCAAAATCCAATGGCGGAACAGATGGATATGAGGGTCGTACATAATCTGGGAAAACTGGAGAAAAATTGCCCCATTCTGCCCATCTTTCACCAAATCGATTCGGATAAACTAAGCTATCTTCCCCATTCATGGTGAAAAGTTGTGCTTGATCTCTTGTAAGAACAACTCCAGTATACTCACAAATAAAAGAACCAGCTGGTATCAAGTCCAGTGACCGAACTCCCCAACCTGTTTCCATAGACCTGAACACTTCAAATGTATTCCTCACACCCTTTTGGCTAACCCGATTCCAACAGTTTGGAGGGCAAGAACAAAACGGGCCACATTCAATGATCAATGGCTTTCCTCTAAGAAGACGACCATTTAGATCATATGCAAATTCACCTCCATTCTTTCTAGCACAGACACAATTGAGTGTACATCCATCAACACAAGCACACCCACCATTATTCCTTGCATTGTGATAGACAAAAGTGGGGAAAATAGTTGTTACCTGATAATCATAGTCCAGTGGCTCATGACTATCATCAATGTCATTGAACAGGAACACTGGCACCTTCTCTTTATTTCTTGAAATATCTAAACTAACATATCCCACAGGCCTCGCCTGCAATGGGTTAGCCTTAATACTCTCAGCAAACTTTAGGATTGCACTGCCCATTTCAGGTTGACCTTCCATTCTAACAAGTTTGAACTTATACACCCCAAAACCCGATTTCCCTATTTCAAACCAGTATTCCTCGATTTTGTATATCCCATCATAAACATAAACTTTGTCACCAGCAACGCCTTTATACTTAAACCCACGAACAACACGTACCTCAATCCCATGATGCATACTTCTTTCCATACCAAGATTCCCACCTTCCAGTTTCTGATGAACAACTTGTCTTGAGTTCTTATCTTGCCCACCATGACCTGTATATATAATAACATCACCACTGTCTTCATCATCTTCATACCCACCTGAGACAATCACACTAGTGGCAATTGGCTCACCATTAGAGCTCTGTCTTGAGCTCAAGTAATCAATTCCTGCCTGATTTTGTCCATGAATGCCCATAACACATAACTCCATCCTAAAACAGAACACATCACCAATATGAATACCTGGAAGTGGACCAACGATCCGTTTGTCCTGATTCAACCAAAGACCTTTGTCTTTTAACAGTGAAGCGACCTTCAAATCACCCCGGACTCGGGCCATACGCCCATTCCGAAGAGCCCTACCCTTGTCTTCTTCCAGCATAACAAAAATCCATAATGAATCATACAATAATCTAGTTTTCCTCACCAATTCGCGATAATGTCTCTCGTCCTCGATCTCAAGGTTTGTTACCCTAACTAATTCAGATGACCGTTGTGTAGGCTTCCGGCGATACGAACACTCAACGTTTGAAAGCTGGTTTTCTTCCGGAACCGGCACGATTGCTAGGGCATCAGGTTCCACAACCTCGTCATCATCAATTTCCACAATGATATTCTCCATTTCCGTCTTGAACTTATCCAAATTCCCATTGAATCCAGATCGACCATTGATTTCATCGGATCGGTTCATCGCAATCACAGCATTTGACTTATCTACCGGTGCTATCAGACTATGATTAGGGTTAGGGTTTTGGAAATAATCGGATTCTAGTGGTTCGAGTTTAGGCTCCATTTTAGGGTTAACAGCTGTAACACACTAACAGCAGAGGTTACAGCGAGTCTCCGGCTTCCGGTGGCGATAGGGGTAGATTGATCGGAGAATGACACCAGATCAATCGTGTAGTGTAATCTGTGTGTTCTCCAATGAAATTGAAACAAGGGAATTAGCATATACTCAAACTGATACTAGTGATTGATCGAAGAAACAGTTGCATAACGAGATTTATAAATTTGGTGGATCATGGATCCTCATCAGGCAGGATACTGAAGATCTAAAGATGAATGTCAGGACATTGTGCTTATGCCATCAAATCCGCATATAAAATTATTACAAAAGGTTATATTTAAATTGTTATTATTTTATTTTATTAATTTTTTTAATTAAACTTTTGGGGTTGTAATGGATGTTCGATTTAAAAATCAAGTCATAAAAAGAAACTTTATGTTTTTCTAATTATTATTATTTAATTATTAGTATTATTTAAATATTTTATAAAGTAAATATTATTATTATTATTATTATTATTATTATTATTATTATTATTATTATTATTATTATTATTATTATTATTATTATTATATACTGTTGTCGTTTCTGTTTCTGTTCCTGGTGATGCTGCCGTTGTTGTGTGGCTTATTTTCCGACGGTCGTAGGTTCAAAGTGTTTATTTGAAGTGGTTTCAAAAGTACTAGTTTCAATAGTATGTTATTTAAGGTTTTAATAATGTATTATTATTATAGGAAAATTCCCAAAATGTACAATTTGATCCAATGTTTCCCTATTTTGTCAATTTGATTATTCACTCTCCAATATGTCCACATGTTTAGGCGCAACCACTCACATAACCACGGACATTGCCCGTAGTTTAACCCAATAATAAAAGATACGTAGCCACCTCGGACCTCGATGCCCATTGATGAAGATAGGCGCCCATAAATTCAAGTTTATGTCACCGGTGACAGGCCCACACTGACATTCTTGTTACAGGCGTCCCACCACGTAAACGTTTTTTTATTTTTTTTACAGACGTCGAGAACTAGGCGGCTGAACCTACTTTATAGGCATCCGAATCAAGTTTACAGATGTCTTTTTTTTGTGTTTTTTTAGCTAGAAAAGAATACGAGCGCCAGATTTTTTAAAATAAAAAATAAAGACCATATTCCAAAAAAAAGTTTGAACTTTTGGGAATTTTTCGGCAATCTCTACAAAAATTTTAGGTAGTCTATGTAGCACATGCTTTTGGATGAGGTGGTCCACACACCACTTTTGTAGGCTACTGATCCTTTTTTAAAATGGGCAGGAGCAAATTTTTTTTTCAAGGCGGGATGTTTCTGGCGGGACACTCTTAAAAAAAATTGTTTTACGAGCGAGACCCCTATCTTCAAATAATAGTACGGACGGGAAGCCCATGTGCATATTTAGATACGGGCGTGACGTCCTCATTCAAATTCAGTTACCAACGGGATGCCGTGTTCAAATTATACACTACAGACAGGCCGTTCATTAAAAATGTACTCTATGAGAAGGGCGTCCAAACTAAAATTTGTAATCCTTAGGTTTTTTTGTTACGAATTAAATTAAAAAAACTCTCACACACACATGTGTGTATATATGTAGTTATTCAATACAAAATAAATTTCATTAAAAGTTAATTTAGACAAACTAAAATTTTTAATTACCGTAATATGAGTGTGTGTGTGTAAGATCTATTGTTCTTATTATAAGATCGTGATTGGATCCGCATATGGGATGATTCGTTCGGATCGACACTATAAAAGCTCCCAGAGAAGTCATTAGAGGAATCTTTCCTATCAAAATTGTTTGTTCTTGGATAGCAGTTCGCGCAGTCAATCTCCCCGGGCCCAAATAACTCAATTTTGGTGTGTATACTAATGGGTTTTCCCAACACGTTGTAGCGGTAATTACGTTACGATTTCGAATATTAGCTAAAAGGCATAATCATGTATATCAAAATACAAATAAAAAACACGTCACAACGGATGTCACTCTGACATAAATCCCTTAAATGTATTCGTCGTAAATGTTTCCCGTCACACCAAAGTAAAGGTTATGTTTAATTGTAAAATCTAACATAAAAAACACAAATATAAGCCCAGGAAATAAAACGGGAAAAAGTAATAATTTTTTTTACATAATATTATTATTCATTTGTAATCATTTAATAATGGTAAATAATTTAAAAACACCTAAATCTCATCTCACACAATTTCACTCAATTAGAAATAATTGAATCGTACCGTTCTGCGATATGAGTACTCGGCCATGATAACGGTAACAATATCCCAAATAACAAAACATAAATCCCAAAACAAACAATAAACATAATCATCCCAAAAGCATGCGACATTCCCAAAGAATACAAATGCAAACATAAGCACGTGATGCTAAAATCATAAAACAAAAATAATAAAAAAACACGTTTGTAAACACAAACTATAGCGTAAAGAAATACAAACATAAGACTGACAAATAAAACATAAAAAAATTATAATCTAATTATATATATTATATAATTAAAATAAACTAAAAAAGCCACAAAATAAAAAGATGTTGTAGGAATTCGAACAGCCTACCTTGGAATTAAGATGCCAAAGCTCTAACCACAGTACCATATTAACATAGGTGACTTTTAATGAAAATAATATATTTAGTAGGCATGCTATTTTATCACATTTTCATACAAATAACCATGCAAATACTCCTATATCCTCATAGCATAGCATATTCCATCATATTTTACCATCAAGCATGTTCATTTACTCTATTTTCTCAAATCCCTAATTAAAGTTTCCATAAATGAAAAGTTTAGCATAAAACTCATTTTATCAACATTCAAAGCATCCTAATATATTTCTATGACCAATAACATCATCATAAGACCTTGCGGTGTGCCAAGCGAACGGGGCGTGGGTGTGTAACACCCAAAATCCATACACGCTTACACGTGTCCAAATAAGGTCCCAGTTAAGTTTTAACTCAAATATTTATCAAAGTCTTATGCGGAAGCGTCAAAAACATTTACACAAGTAATATATACTTGTTAAATGACTAATTTCATTCAAAAATCATCATACAATAGTTTGTATGAAAACCCAACAACCAATATTTAACAAAACGTTTGAACTTTCAACTTACGCACCCCGATCATGAGCTTTAACGCGTCATCTACTTCCAACCTACAAACACCACATATAATTTCACCATTAGTTCATAAGAACTAAGTAAGATTATCCAAATATAAGTTATGGTTCGAAACGGAAGGGTTCTATGCCTTAAAACGCGATTCCGGCATCAAAAACATGAAAATCCGGAAACCCCCAGCCGTAGCCTACGCCCACTGGGACAGAACCCTTAGGCCGTAGCCTACACCCAGGGCCGTAGCCTACGGCCCCTGCAGGTGCAGAAACCCAATTTTTTCGCGTTTCGGACCTTTTCAACCACTTTCGATTGCTCCAAACCACCCGAAACTAAATCCCAAGTTTCCAATTCATATTATATGGAGTACCAACTCCTCAAATTCAAATCATAACATATCCAAACATAATTGGATACCAATTAAATCCATTTGTGAATCAAATTCTCTAAACGGGTCAAAATTTCAATTTCAAGCAATTAACGCTCTGACCCTTTCAAAACCCATTCCATTCATCCATATACATATAATATGGATTAAAATCATGTTTGGATCATAATATAATGAATTCAAACATAATTTTACATCAAATCAATCTATGGTGAAATCAAGACCTCATAATGGGTCAAAGTCACCACAAAGGGTTTAACCCTTCAACTTCCATTCAAATCAACTCACTTGGTTATTACATTGATAACCACTCATATTTCAAAGATAATTGCTATAATGTTCACCCTTAGGTACTTTCATTATAGATTTCACAACAATTTAACTCAATTAACCAATTTCAACCAAATCAACTCAATTATCACACTCAAGTGACAATTGATTTTCAACATAGTTATGATGTTCTCACTCAAGTACTTCCATCATAACTTACCAAATTTTACTTCCACATTCAAGTGGTGAAGTAATCAACAATTTCAATTCATACTATGATGTTCACACTCTAGTCCTTCCATCATAGATTTCAATCAACCAAACCATTTACTATGATGTTCACACTCTAGTCCTTCCATCATAGATTTCAATCAACCAAATCATTTACTATGATGTTCACACTCTAGTCCTTCCATCATAGATTTCAATCAACCAAACCATTTACTATGATGTTCACACTCTAGTCCTTCCATCATAGATTTCAATCAACCAAACAATTCATAGGTTTATAATCATTTATAAACCTTGATTCTATGATATTCATCCTCCGATACTTCTATCATAGATTTACACAACAATTGACAATAAATTTCAATTACACAAATCATAATTCAAACATTATGACCTATACTGAGTTTGACTAAATAAAGTCAAACCTGCCAACCAAATCAACTTATTCTATGAACTATACAATTCATATTCAATCCATACAATCAATCAACAGTTTGACCAAATAAGTCAAACCTATCAATCCAATTCAATCAAGCAAGCTTTGTCTATGAATTTATCAATTTCATAGTCAATTAAATTTACTCAACCAAACTCAATTCAATTCAAGTATTAAACTAGCACATCAATTGACACTCGATGTACTTGCCACTAATCACAATTCAATCACCAAATTAAATATGCACAGTTTGACTAAATAAGTCAAACTGCCCAATCAACAACAACACTATGAACCAAACCATCCATAGTCAAACCAATTCAATAAGTAGACTATTACTACTTCACATATATGGTGTTTAGCAAGTTAGATAACTTACCTTAGCACTAGGATTAGAGATTAACAAATTGTGTTTTGCCTTCTCTTTGTCTTTCCTTAGCACTTCCAATACCACCACCTATTTCACAACAAATTTCAATTCTCTTAACTATCATTCTAGTTAAGATTTATATTGACTTATCTAAGTCAATTCATTGACTATCAAATTCTCTATTTAACAATGATAATCATTTCAAACAAGTATCATGATTCACTTCACCAACTTTGACTAAAAGTCAAGTTTTGGCATTTCAACAAACAACTTATGTGCAAGATTTCTCCTACACACTATATTGAGCATTTCAATATATTCAAATCCCATTCTATGCTCAATCTCAATAAAACCTTAAGTTCAATAGATTTGTTGAGTTTTTACTACACTCATGCGTTCAAAACATCAACATAACACCATTTTACAATTTAATTCATCAATCTCTTAGGTAAACTCAAACCACATGATTTACCCAACACCCATATCATCATCTATTGATTCTATATACTAGAATCCATGTTTGGGTGTTTAAAACATGTTTAAACAATCAAAACTAACAATCTTTTGCTAGTGATAACACCCAATTCATGATTTGATGAAAAACCCATCTATGGCTTCATCTTCCTCTCGAAAATTTCAACCAAAACAACAAACTAACACTTACCTCTTGTTAGCAACCACATTAGGTGTTGATTTCTAGCTTCAATTGCTAAGTTACAATTCCAACAAGCTTCCAATTTGATCATATAATGGAAAAGTTAGGGTTTTCCCCTTTTCTCCTCTTCTTGAACGTCCAAAACACACACACACACACTAGATAAAAATCTAGTTGTTTGACCCAAGTCAAACATTTATCCCCATATTCAAGTTTGGGGTTTTGGCAACTTTAGCCCCTCAAGCTTTTAAACTAGTTAACTCACTTAACCAACCTAATCAAGTTAGTTACTAGTTAACCTTAATATCCCAAATGTTATTATATTATTAAAGCAACAAAATTTATAACCATAATAACATTTATTTATTAACAGTCGTGACTGTTAAAACCGGTCGTTACAGGGTGGGGCTGGGTTGGGCGTGAATGACTTGGGCGTGGCCACAGCCACTGTCACACCCCGAACCGACAGGCCAGATTGTGTGTCCCGTCGGGCGGAAGGTTCCCGGGGCGTGATATCGGGGATGATAATCGTGATGATCAGATAGTTTACATAGCATCAACATTGAGAATAACTAAAGCACAAATAGCATTAAACTAGGATTACAAAGTTAAATTACAATTGTCAATGTTTGATAATTTAACTGAGTAAACCTATCAAAAGAATCGAATGTCTACTATCTTGTAACTGTACAAGATATCAAAAGTGATTCGCAACACTCATCAAAATATGTGCTTTCTAAAAACTACTAGGGCCTTTAACTGGCATCCTAGCATGCATTCCTGAGCCTTAGTTTATCCCTGTACGTCACCTGAGAAAGCATGTAAGAAAACAAAGTCAGCACAATGGTTGGTGAGTTCATATAGTTTAGTATTTGAAAATAGCTTTGCAAACCCTTTTCTGGTAACAACCTTAACCTCATTAACATCACATGTAATATCCAGATCGGCATGCTTATATATAGGGAATACGAAAGGGTCGAGCCTACAACCCGCCCAGACGCCATCCCACCACATACTAATCCACATATGACATTGTTGTTAATGATAATTAAGCATTTTACCTACCATCAAATTCCATCATAGGTTCAAGCATCCTGTTTAGAAGTTTAAGACACGCACACAATAGCATTTACAAACCCTTTCGGTAACAACCTTTACCTCATTAACCTCACATGTAATATCCAGATTGGTATGCTTATATATAGGGCATACGAAAGGGTCGAGCCTACAACCCGCCCAGAAGCCATCCCACCACATACTAATCCACATATGACATTGTTGTTAATGATAATTAAGCATCTTACCTACCATCCAATCCCATCATAGCTTTAAGTATTCTGGTTAAGAGTTTCAACACGCACAAAGTAGCATTTGAATATCAAGTTTTGAGAGTTACCTTTATGGACAGCTGAACACACTAAGGAATTCAATATCAGTCCATATCGGAACTAGATGTGACTCGCGACATCGGTGTTTTGATAAAGGAATCCTCAAGATGACACGTCAGCTAGAAGAAACCAAAATCATCCTAGTCACTCATCACAAACCATAGATGAATCAAGAAGAACACTGAATGACTAATAGGGCTTGACCACTGTCAAGGTGCGATGACCAATCAGTCTGTCTTACGATGTCCAATAGCTTTAGCATACAAGTTTGTAGCATTCACATAGCGTAGCCTTTAAGTATCATAGAATAGAGTGGAATCATAAAGAACACTGTATGGCAAGCACTGAGAGGCCAGTCAGTCTGTCTTACATGAACCTGACAACGAAGAACACTAATGACTAGTAGGGCTTGAACACTGTCAAGGCGCGGCGACCAATCAGTATGTCTTACGATGTCTAATAGCTTTTAGCATACAAGTTTATAGCATTCACATAGCCAGGCATTCACGTATCCTGTGCACAAGTACTAGTCTGTAGTCTTAGCATTTCAAGCATCTCAAGCATACAAGAGTTTAAGCATTTCGAGCATTTCCAAGCATACAAGTGTTTATGGCATTTCAAGCATAAGAGTCTTTCGGTGTTTAAGTATACAAGCTTCAAAGTATAATTGGTAAAATCCTTTCAGAATTTTAGTATTTTTTTTTCTTAGGCATTTAGAAGTTTCAAAGTTTTAAGCAAATAAGTATAAGATTATGCAGCATTAGCATTAAGAACAAAAGTATAAAGTATTAGCGTTAAGTATAAGTGTATAAAGCATTAGCATTTGGAATAATTGTATAAAGTATTAGCCTTTAGAATAAGTGTATAAAGTATTAGTATTTAATTAGTATTTAGAATGGAGCATTAGCTTTTAGTATATGTGTATAAAGCATCATCATTTAAAATAAGTGTATAAAGCATTAGTATTTAGAATAAAGCATTAGCTTTTTAGCATAAGTGTATACATCATTAGAATTATGAATAAGTGTAAAAGTGTTTAAGAAACATTTAAACATTTATTTAAAATGTGTAAACATGCTTCTCAGTCCCGAAGTAAAACAAAATAGTTTGAAAAGGGACAAATGAACTCACCTGTGTTGCTAAGTATGAATTACCACAGATAATGCGCGATCGTTAGTTGTAGCTTAAGTATCTTCAACACCTGAGTTGTTTTAAGAGATTCGAATACTATATAAGTCTTTATAATAGACGCAAACTAGGGTTTTGGTCTCGGTGTGTAACTAAGTGTCCTATGTTACTAATGTGTGTTCTAAGACTCTTTCTAGCTAATCTAATACATCACCCGTTTGTAACCCTTGTACCGTAGGTAGTGGCTATTAAACCTTAGCTCATGTAAGGTTTATGTTAATTGCATTTAAATATTTAATTAAAAATATTTTGAATAGTTCAGTTAAAGTTAAATCGTTCAGTTAAAATCATTTAACTAATTTAAGAAAGTTTATCATCAATTTCATTTATTAAAACCATAATTTATTATAAGGAAATCATAAATTAGTTTGTTAGACTTAGGTTAATCTAATTTTATCAACTCTAAGCCTATGGTTAAGTCTTAGCTTCCCTTGTTTCTTGGATCATTCGTGCGTACAACTTAGATTAGAAAGTTCAACGAACTATCCAACCGAGTTGTATATGGTATGGCATTTACTAAGTATCTGGTGTTAATAACTAACACTAACATTTAGTTAAATTTCTTGATTCTTTGTAACTCATGCTTTATGCTAAAATGTTTAAAACCTTTGATGTTGTTGCATTAATCTTTGTTTACTCTCAATCCCAAGTGATAGACAAGATATATGTTTAACATTGGTTTAGCAAAGTGTTGGTGTTTTAATCTCTAGCATGAAAGGCTTACAAGCTTGTCACCTTTACTTGACAACCTCATTTATTGGCCCAAGCCCATGCCTAACATCTGTTGTAACTAAAAGGCTTGATTGTTGAGACATGGCATAAATCTTTAGCATCCACTTAGTATTCTAGCCACCCTAAGTATTTTTCCCATACGCACCCCATGCATCCCATGCACGTAGCTTCCCATAATCCCGATAGTGTAGCCTAGCCAAATGGTTGTGCTTAGGCACTTGGCCGAATGTGGTCTTGGCCGTATGTAACTTAGGCCGAATCAGGTTGGTCGAATGTGAGTTAGCCGAAGAGGTTAGGCTGCATGAGGCTACGGCCGAAAGAGACTTAGCTGGGAGACTAAGATGTTTGGCCGAAGGAGCTTCATCCGACCGAACAAAGCCTGGACCGAATGGGTGGTGCGAGTGAGGGTGACCAGACCGAATGAGGAAGAGCCGAACGAAGGAGTTCCTTCGGCTAGGGGCTGGACATTCGGCCTGTGAGCTATTCGGCCTAACCAAGGGTTCATGCGGCATGTGGTGCTTTGCTTCGGCCGACTGGCCCTATTCGGCCTACCTGCAGTGGCCATTCGGCCAGCAGGGCTTCCCCATGTGCATCCGACCCAAACTGAGGTTCCAAGGCATGCCCATGCTATATCTCTTGTTCCTAGTCCATTCTAAGGTGTAAAGGTGTAAACCCTAGGGGTTGGAAGGGGTGGAAACGGCTAGAGTGGCAGGTTCGGGTATGGGGTTTGAAAACCCTAAAATCACAACAGAAATCTCGTTTATACCTCAAAATAGGTGGTTCAAAGCTCAGATCTTCTGTACTTTCAAGATCTACGTGATGTGGTGGTCGTTTAGACACCAAAATGAGTCGATTTGGTTGAGAAATGAAGAAGATAGAGTTTGGGTTTCTAGAGAGAGAGTGTAGAGAGAGAAAATGACGGTGGTGAGGAGAGAGAGGTGGTTGTTGTGAGGAAGATGAGGCATTTAATGCCTCATTAAAAGCTTTCAACTTACCCGTGTATTCGGTTTCGTTCAGTTTCGCTTAAAGACGTCGATTTCGTTTCGTTCTCGAAATGGAACGTTACGGTTTTAAAAGTAAGATTTATTAAATTAATTTAGCATACTAACAAGCATTCGTGTGACAGTTCCATGTTGTCTGATGTGTTTCTAATTGTTAAACTGTGAGTTTGAATCATGTTACTGAATCGATTGCATATTAGTTTTATGTCAAGTTTTACATGATAATAGCATACAGTTAATACACATAGTTTATGCCTGAGTTACTGTACAAGTTACTGTGCAGATCACTGTTCCGGTTACGATTCCGGCACTGGTGTTACAGCCACGCTTCTCTCAACCGTTTGAACATTTATTTTTTCGACCGTTTGGAGAGCAACGGCTACATTTGGAAAATAACAAAAATATTTTTTTCCTATATAAACCATTCATTCAAACACAAATTTTCACACTCAAAAAAATACTTCTATTTTCTATATAAAAAAAATCTTTTCAATGGATCCCAACCAAACATCAAACCAATACTACAACCCGAGCACCCCAACTAACCGAAACCCGAACACCCCCCCTCCGAATTGGTTTTTTCAACCGTTCACCTATGAATCTTTTTGTGATTCAAATTGTTATCGCCCGCATTTTGAATCGAGTCGACAACAAGGGTTCTACACCTTTGCTGAATATTGTTCGACTCAAAAAGCACACGGGTTTGCTCAACTATCACAGGATGAAGTTGTACCCGAAACTCAACCCTCTACCAATGCCGGTCCAAGCATTCAACCAACACAAAAGCGTAACCACAAAAAAAACAAGTTGGGGATACCCAACCCGTTGTGGTTGCTCCAACCCGTCCCGAAAAATGGACACCGGAGGAGGAGTTTGCACTTTCGAAAGCTTGGGTCGGTGAGTCGGAAGACCCAATTGTTGGTAATTACTTTCATTATAATTTTAAATATTGTTAATTATTTGTTTAAAATTGTTAATATTTTTTTATTTATATATTGTTTATAGGTCGTAACCAAAAAGGACTGGACTTCTGGTATACAGTCCGAACTATTTTTTTCCAAGCTATGGGTCGTGGGAAGTATCGTACAAACGATATGATATCTAGCAAATGGAGGGACATTAAGCGAAAGGTTAAAAGGTTTAATGGGATTTATTTCCAAAAATGGCAAACTCGCCAAAGTGGCCAAAGCGACGCAATGATCGAGAATGAAGCGGTCGATCAATTTAGACAAGAGTTTAACACCGCCTTCACGCTTAAGCGAAGTTGGGAGATTATGGGGAAATGTCCTACTTGGGTTAGAATACCAACTGTTTAGGGCTCGACATCAAAGCGATCAAAAGCATTGTCTATCGATAGCCCCGCCTCATCGGATGCTCGAGTTCAAATAAATTTCAACTACCTCGATAAAAAGACGAGATAGAGGATTTGACCCGTCCGATTGGGAGAGATCGTGTAAAAACCACCAAAAATTCAGGTTCGTTTTAATTTTTTTTATTACACTTGCTAGTTTTAGCAAATAGAACGTGAACCATATATATAGTGGTCTCATAGAATATGAACTTGGAGGACTATATATTTCATTATTAAGATTTAAGGCTCACATAATTTGCTAAGCCCAAAAATAATTTAGTATAATAATTAAACATAAACTAATTCAAAAACCAATATGTATTGCGAATGAATGCATATAAACATAACCCGATATATATAGCATGAGAAACTCGAGAATGCGAGGTTCATAAATTATTAAATAATATGGATACATATTAATATGATCCATGCATTTATCATTTCATAATAAGTTGTGTATATATTAGTAGATATACGATCGTGATCACAAGCGTGATAATATTACACAACAAAATAAATATTATTGGGTATTATACATTTGACATGTATAATAATTAAAACTATAGATGTTAAAAAATAATAATAATATAATAAAATCTTTATAATGATTTGAATCTACACAAAATCCATCCTAATGATTAAAAATCTCTACAAAATATCAAATAGAATCCTTGTAATATCTTCCATATCTCATCAAATTCAAGGCAATTGATTTGAAAGATCTTAAAAAGCATATAAATTCGTCACTTCTCTTCCATGAGCAGAAAACACATCCAAAACTCCTCCAAACCCTCTCATATTATCCAGAAACAAACCTTTATCTCATCCAAGGAGATCCCCACCGATTTGGCTTCAATCCACCAAGTATTCGACCTCCAAAAAGCCCTCAAATGAATACTGCGCGTGAAGACGACCTGCAGTGACATCTCATATTTATCACCCTTGTTAAGGTATCAAACGAACTCCAAATTCCTTGATTCGTTTATCTAATTCCTTGGACTTCAATAATCTAAATAATGGTTTAAAAACCAGCAGCATTTAATCACAAAAAACGACCTCAAAACAGCCTACAAGAACCATAATATTCTAGAGGCATTATAGGTAAACTTTGCATCTTTTGTTTTTGACAAACCAAGAGCCTTTATGCTCATATAACAGTTCTAAACTCTTCATAAGATCAAATTTTATCATTTTTGTATCGCATGCAGCTCTCATTCATCTTTGAATCCATACCGTGAACACCAAACTCGTGGTAAGCCAAAATCGTTGATGTTTTTTTTATACATTCTCATATCTAAAGTATTCTATTTATATAAAAGTATTTTCTAAAATGAAAACACGCCATCACACATATATTTTCAAAGCTCTATATAATATTTGTATGTACCTTACAAAATTAAAAATCAACGCAAACCAAGACATACAAAAGATAAACCGAAAAACATATAAAAATGTTAATTTTATGATTTTTATACATTTATAGATATGTATGATATTTATTGTGTTCAACACATTATAAACACTAAATATATGCAACATAATACATACAAAGTTGGTTCATGATGACCATTTGCCTAAGAAAACATTAAACCTTTATAAAACATTAAAACCGGTAAAATTGTTTTGTAAAAGCAATTGTTTATTAAAAATCAAATCACAACCAAATAAAATAATATAATTAGTTATGAACTTTTGAAATATTATATGATTATATAATAACATAAAACAAGTAGCAAAAATGTTGGATGCATTATATATGCAAGTATCTAAAGACCCGGACGAATATAACCGTCACTAATTTCTATCAAATAAAACTAAATAATTTTACTATCAAAAATTTATAAAATGTTCCAGAATAGTTATATATAATATTAAGTTATGAAAAATAACTAAAATAATATTTTATAAATTTATTTAGTATTTTATAGAAAAATACGAATTAAAGTCATTAACCGACATAAAAATAGTTTAAAGCACCAAAACATGTTATACTTTAGATTCTATAAATTATAATGATTTTATGAACATATAATAATATTATAAAAGCATTAAACTTGTTAATGAGCTTGTTAGATGTCGTATACAAAAACCCGACCGATTGAAACCATTACATTATATAAAAGTCTATATTTAATCATTTTTATGTTAATATATTATCAAAGATTATATAAGTGTTATTATAACATAATAGTATGATAAAATACTTTTAAAATATTTATTTTATCATTTTTGATGTGTTGTAAAACACATCTGTTTTTATATTTGTTTTTAATTCGGTTTGTTCAGTTTTAATCAATTTTTGAGTCGATAGATGCTGGTTCTTCACATTTCTATAATTTAATGTTTGCAGGTTATAAACACATCATTGTGGCATAAAAGATCAAGAAAATGAGTGTCCGGTTGAACGAGAACAGATACAAGAACAGGAAAGAAGAATTCTGGATTTTTCAACTCCTCGCGTTACGCGAGGACCACAGGAAACCCTGTCGCGCTACGCGACAGGTGGAAATGACAAATTTACCCTTCACTTAATGATGCCGGTTGACCTGACTATTTTGTCGGGTAGTGGAACCCGTCGCGCTACGCGACGGGCATGGAGATACATGTCGCGTTACGCGACAGGGTTAAATACTCAGAAAATCAAGTTTATGATTTGGAAAACGGCTGAAGGCGCACACATTCGATTTTGGGACGATCAGAGGCAATATTGGAGGCGACCAAGGAGTTCTGGAAGGCAAGTAAGGCAAGATCCATCATCGGGAAGCCCTAGGATTGCAAATCGAAGGGTGTAATCACGATCGGTTCTTATTCTTGTTTTGTTTTCCATTCGTATGATGTTTTGCTGTGGTTTATACATTAGATCTTTCTGTTTGTTTATGATGACTATTGGCTAGACCTTTTGAACTACCTAGGGTTTCATAATTATGCATGTTTGATGATAATACCGATTGATTGTGGAACAAGTTTGGATTTTTAATGGTTTATGATTTGGTTTTGAATTCTTGGACGTGGATGAATGTTTATGATGTTTGTGATTGAATTGTTGTTTCCTCGTATGCTTTGGCGAATGTCTTTCGTGTAATGAGCATATGTTAGGTCATTTACTTGGTGTTCTTGATTTGTGGATGTGTTACTAGACGTAGTAATTCATAGGAATAATAATTGGATCATAAACGATTTAAATGTTTAACCAAAGTCAATAGCTGTGAAGTGAGGATTTGTTAGCATATCTAGCATGTTTGAATACTAGTTAAAGTCTTTGTGAAAAGACTAAGATTAGGTTAATAAAACATAGTCTTGTATGTTAAGTTCAAGATGAATTTTCCTTATTGTCCTTTACATGTGATGTATTGAAACTATCATTACCGTGAGGAAGATGGTTTTTAGGACATACCATTAATGAGTTGGTTAACTTGTGAGGGTAATTAACATAAACCGGTGTTTAAAATACTTGTAGGCATTTTAGTTGAAATCTTTAAAAAGGGTTAAAGGTTCTCTAATCTGTTAATGAGTTAATATTCAAAGATCCCGGTTCCATAACTAGTTCCATAATCAATCTAAACTTTTCAAACATGTATAAAGTAAACCCTAGGTAGTCATTTCATCATTCGTGAATTCTAGTTGTATTTGCTCCTTATTAAATCTTGATTTGATTGTTCTAAATTGTTCATTTTAATTTAAGCAGTTAATCACAAAAACCCCCCTTCAAACATTTAATTTAATTTAAGTATTTGTATAGATAAGTCATTGAGTCTAGTTGTTACAGTCTGTAGAAGTCTGTGGGTTCGATATCCGGACTTACTTTTGTCTTGCTACACACGATAGGTATACTTGCCTGTTGGTAGCTTAGGTTTTAGAGAGTCTAGAGTATTACTTAGTGTCTAGGATAGTTTTAATTTTTATTAGTTTTAGTTAAGCTACTTTACACACATCAATTTTCCTTAAAACTTTTATTTAAAAGCCGTTGTAAATACTTGAAATTTAAAATAAAACATTTTTGTGTTGAACAAACACCTAAAAATTATAAAAAGATTTCTTATGTATAAAATTTATGATAAAGAGTTAAAAATAAAAATACGTATGGAGTTTAAAATCTTAAAACTATTTTAAAACCAACACATGACTTATTCATTCACACAAGTAACTCATCAACACATAAAATGTTGAAAGTTCCTATTATTAAGGATAAAATGAATGACAATATTCAAGTAAATAAACTTCACCAAATAAAGTTTCTACAATGAAAACTTATTAAATATAGTAACTTTATAATAACAACCATCTAAATAAATAATCTTTTTACAAATATAAGAATTGGGCTATAGAGCATAAGTCAATATACTAATGTTAGAGAATAATAATAATAATAATAATAATAATAATAATAATAATAATAATAATAATAATAATAATAATAATAATAATAATAATAATAATAATAATAATAATAATAATAATAATAATAATAA
This sequence comes from Mikania micrantha, assembly GCA_009363875.1. Classification (NCBI taxonomy): domain Eukaryota; kingdom Viridiplantae; phylum Streptophyta; class Magnoliopsida; order Asterales; family Asteraceae; genus Mikania; species Mikania micrantha. The sequence goes on from CM018695.1 coordinate 52,341,816, forward strand.
TAGGTAGGCGTGTAGAAGCCTCAACCTAACTGTGACATAATTTCAAGTGACCAAGGATCTTATACTTGATGAGTTCTCGTGCTTTTAACTTCCTCTTTTTGTTTTACTATCTTGGGGTGAATGCATGCTATTATATAAAAACAGTGTATGAATAATCAAGATTTCCCCATTCTAAGTTATCCCTGTATAGCACTCCATTAACTCTCCTGCGTAGAGCCATTAGTAACGTGGATAGTACTATTTTGGGAAGCCCCCTTGTGTAGTGGAAACACCACCACGCATGTTACACGAATTACTATATGTCCAACCATGGGGATATGACATTGGGATGCTTAGGTAAATGACTAGAACATTGTACGTGTTATGGCAATGTGACTAGATCAAGGATTGGATGTGCGACTTGTATTATACTACACTGGTTATTCAATATGTCTATAAATCATTGTTTAATGTTTTAAAAACTTGCGAGTTCTCACCAGCTTTTGCTGATAAAATATTTTTAAGCATGTATGTCAGGAAAGTAATGAATGGAAGAAAGCACTTAAGATGGAGCATAGCCGAGGGGTCACATTATTAGCTTCTGCATGTTATTTGAATTTTATGTTGTCTTAAAGACTATGTAATGTAATGTAAAGGCACAGTACATACAATATAGACACTGTGACCTATTATGGTTGTATGCCAAGACAACTTAATTTTAATAATGCAAGGGTTGGGCCTTGTCATTTAAGTAATGATATGCGTATTTAAGTTTAAGTTTGGTATGAAATCTGTTTATCCTCGCGCCCCGTGTCAGGGTGTGACAGATCGCGCCAAGGCCGACCGAGCAAGGGCGAGACGAGTCTCTTCATCTCAACCGATCCCGGATTATACCCAAGGAATGGATAACTTATCTCAAAAAATGGGTGACTTTAACGAATTAAAACGGGAACGTCAATGGTTGGTAGAGCTACAACTTCTATTCACCAACACCGACCACTTAACCGAGATCAACTGTGAAAAAAAAAATGAAATAAATATAAAGATAATTAGCTACTTTATTTTATTAATTTGTAATGTTTATTTATAATTTTATGTAATTTTTTAATTTATGATTAATTATATCTAGTTAAACTAATTTAAAAAAATTAAAATTAAACAAAATGACATCATCACCAACTAAGGGGCATTTCCACCACAACCACCCACTCAACCACTTGTGGTGGATGCCTACGTGGCGCCTAGGTGGAGTGGTTCCAACCATGAGGCATACCCCATGGTCAAACACTTAAACATGATCAAAATATACATGAATGCATGTTCCATAAATGTAAAGTTTCCTTTTTTAGCAATATATGAACATAATCTTTTATTTCTTCAATCTAACACATCTATCATGTTAGTAATATCTCTAATATGCATAAACCATCGTTTGAAACCACATAATATGTTCATAAATGACATCAAACTCACTCTCATATTATTTTAACACCACAAATCAGCCATTCATACTCTAAATACAAGTTTACAAATGCATAAATTTGTGTAGGTGGTGTTCTTGGAGTTGCATGTGGATGTATGCGTTTTTATCTGTGTTTTTATGTATTCTTTTGAAAGTAAACTACCTCCAAGCTTAAGACTTAGGGATGTGGCTCAAGAACAGCTGTTAAGATGGTCGTAGAAGCTCCTTCCTGGCGTGTAGAGGCTGAAGTCGTCGGTTGGTAGGTCGTAAAGCTCCAAGATGTCTACCTTAGCTTCCAAACTTCACAATAGCTCTTCTACCAGGCTTGGTTGGACTCTAAAGGCTGAGAATGGCTCTTAGCAGGTAACTTCAGTCGAGTAGAGTGTGAAGGGTCGAGAGTGGTGGTAAAGGATGAAATGGGTGAGAATATGATGGTATTTATAAGAATTTTGGGGCTTGAAAAGGAGTTGTAAGATTTGGAAAACGTGGCAAATTGAACCCTCGATACATAGGGGTGTTTGAAATCACTACAAAGGTTGGAACCGTTGCGTACAAACTCAAACTACTACCAGAACTCAGTGGGGTTCATGACACATTTCATTTGTCGAATCTCAAGGAATGTCTATCAGATGAAACACTTGTGATACCATTGGAAGAAATTCAAATCAAAGATCACTTACACTTCATAGAGGAACCGGTGGAAATCATGGATCGAGAAATGAAACAGTTGAAACAAATTCGCATTCCAATAGTAAAGGTCCGTTGGAACTCAAGGTAAGGACCGAAATTTATCTAGGAACGCGAAGAGTAGATTAAATTCAAATACCCCCACTTGTTCAATGACACATCAGTCTTGGGAAGCACAAACTAAATTTTGGGACGACATTCCATTAACGGGGGGAGACTGTGACAATTCGCAATTCCAGGTTAAAATTAAATGCAGTAGTCTTAAGTAGGTATTATTAAGATTAAAATAATTGAAACATAAATCACAAAATTAGGCGAGAAATCGAGAACGTGGGTGAAAACCGTGCGAAAAAACGAGTTCCCGATTCCCTGGAATCGCAAAAACATGAAAATTAGAAAATATCTTGCTCCGGAACCCTTCGCGGTACGCCAAGGCTATTTTGAGTCTCTTTGGCGGTACGCGAAAAGACCAAAATATCATGAGAACTTCTGATTTCTTCGCGATTTGCCAAGCCTTCTTTAGATTCTCTTGGCGGTACGCGAAGAAGAGTCGACAAATATAAATATGCTAGAAGAATTAGATTGCTTGCAAAGTAATACTTTCTTCTTCTCTCTCTCGAAATTTCATCCAAAAGAACGATCTGATCAAAAATTCTACTCCAAATCAGTGTTGTGAAGCCAAGGAAACATCAAGATCAAACTAAGGATCATTTCTACAACATCCAATCGTTGTTTTGCAACCAGAAATCCGTTCGAAAGGGTAACGATTCGATCTCTCCTAATAGTTTGATAATGTATGGATTAGATCTAATTTTTGAATGTAATGCGATGGCTATTGTTGTTGATTATTGCCTATATGACGGCTAGGAATAGTTAGAAACAAAGAACTCGATATGTTAACGGTGAAATCCTTTTTTTGATCTGTTATAATGTCCGATTATCATGAAACCATATCATAGATCATAATGATTTTAACCCTTTGATTATAACAATGGTTGTGATTGTATTAATCATTCCTTGAAATGCTAGATCAGATTCAAGTGTTTCAAGTTAAAAACAGGAAGTTAGGATAATCATTGGAATAACAATCTGATGTTTATGTTATCAGTCAGATTAGTATATTGAATATAGTTATTAAACCTATTCCAATATGATATTCCTATGTTTCATGATATATAAATGATCAATAACAAGGATTGACTATTCCTAAACCCGAAATCCATCGAGAAACTGTTTTGGTGATATGATAACAACAATACATGTTTGGTTAATCTAGAAATGTCTTGATTAATCCAACGAGTCATAAGTTCCTTAATAGGAACATAAATCATTATAGATTCCCAGTTATCACACTTTGTGCGATGTTAAGTTAAGGAAACTGATTAATTATTTAAGATCAGATTGATGACTCGAGTTGCAATGTCCATGGCAATGAATGTCAAGGAAAGTTATGATAATCAAATTAATCATAACTCAGTTTTCTTATAAATTACAGATTTAGAGCCCAAGAACTAGTGATACGAACGTTGTGCCATATTTATTGATTTGAATAAACTCAGTGAGTTCACGACCCCTTTTTCCTGTATTTTGGCTTTCGAAACTCGGGGGATGAGAAAACATAAATACTCATTTGAAACATTCTGATTTTGTGAAACTTTGAAACACTTTTGATGCATTTTGTGAAACATGAAACCTGATTGGACCAGGTGGAACTATGAAACGCTTTCGATACAATTTATAAAACACGAAACCTGATTTGCTTCATGTGAAACACTGAAACACTTTTGAAACACTCTGTGAAACATGAACACGAAAGCGTTGTAAAACATTTGGTTGAAACACATGACAGTGGGGCGAAACATTTGACCAAACTTGTCATTATTTCACGGGTTACATATTTGTCATTAAATCTCCTATTCTGTAACCGTTAATCGTGGGGGGAGCGTGTTTATTGAGAATAAATTATATTTGTGATTGACAATACATGCCCGTGGTTCATAGCTAAAACCACAACCAGATGTCGAGTGGGCGCTCAATAAGGCTAAAACACACAATGTCTTGCGACAAGGACATTGGGAAGGGGCAATTGAACTTGTCAGCTCGGTTACGGGAGCGTAGGAGTTATAATTCGACAGTTGATCGGGACTAAACACGAAATTGTTGGAATGAACAATGTTCGCACCATATACCATTGTTTTACACCCCGTTTGGGACATGAATATTATTTATTTTTTTTATGAAAATACTTGATTTGATTGGATACATTGATAACATACATTTGAAATTCTAAAACTTGTGAACTCACCAGCGATATGCTGATTGTTTAAAATCATGTTTTCTCAAATGCATAATGATACAGCTAGTGGAGCTGGGAGCTCATCTTTTGGAAACATATAGTAGAGTCTATGAAAGTTAGACTCAATAGCGTGATGCATATTGTAGTAGATATATGTAACTCAATTATAACTATTATGACATTAAGTTTATAACTAATGTAGTGTAACATAGTTTTTTAATATATAAACATCTATGTCTTTTATTGTAAATAATGACTGTGAAACCTTGAAAGTCACATCATACGCTTCCGCAACGAAAAGGGTGTGACAACATTCATCGCGTACCGCCAAAGGGAAGATGATCGGTCTTCGCGTACCATGACGCCTTTCTACTGAGTTTGAATTCTCCCGCCCAACCCATCCCATACTGCGAAGGATTTCGCCGAGGTTCGTCGCGTACCGCGACAACTACCAGAGTCTGGCATTGACTTTTGTTTAATTCGTTTTCATTGTATTGATTCGTTATCATTTTTATCTGAACATTATAATTTATTTCATCATGTATTCACGTATAGGTTATAGTTGCTTGTTTGAATTATCGATTCGTTAGTTCACCAATGTTCATGATTCAAACACGTGTGTGTGTGTGTGTGTGATTCCGGTAATTGCTCAAATTAATGTTTCGTAACTATTTGTGCTCGGACTCATGTGTCACGTGTCACACTAAATTAATTTAAATAAAGTGCCATGTATGATTAAACATTTAAATAATACTAAATTCGAGAATAAGTGCTGACCTGGATTTTATAGGGTGTCACTAGCTAAAAGTGTAAAAAGTAATTTTTTTTTCTACTCCTTGCCCACGCAGCAGTTCGAATCCCACCTCCACCAACTCTTCCCAAATCTCAATCAAGATGCAGTTTAAAAATATAAAAGGGATGATGGATCAATCATCGATCTGTCACGATCCCATTCACACAATTCACTCCAAAAATAACGATGGTTCACTCATATAAAGCTAGCATAGAAACAATTCAATAAAATCATGTGCAAATTAACCAAAACTAACAATCAACAAAATTGATTATACAAACACAGGAACGAACTCTTTCTGATTCGAACAAGTCTAAAAAACCCTCAAAGACCCTTTGGAAATCTGAATCGGGTATTGCATAAACCGCGAACGGAGCACCCTTGAAAGTTCTTCAATCCGAAAACGTAACAGGTGATTACCTATACTTACAAACTCATTTTTATGTGAGGAACCAAAGTCCTAACAAGTCTTGGGCTCACGTGCACTATATCGTTCAAATCAAATCGATCTTGTTCTAAGCGTTTATATTCGATTTGAAGAAATCATTTGGAATCAGGATAACACTAGAACTAGACAAATTCAATGAGAAAATCCCCTAGTTGCTTAGCAATAAGACGCATACTGGCCCTACCCAACTCCCACCTCTATAATAAGTTTTTGTGAACCCAGGCAATTTCTATTTCATTTTTTTATTTAAAAATCTATACAAAGTTCAAAAATTCAGAAAATTAAATTTTAAGAAAACTGTTAAATAATAATTCTTCTCACATTACTATTTAATTCATTTTCTCAAATAAGATGGTATTTATAAAAGAAAACAAAGTACCAAACAATTTCAAAAATCATATAATTAATAAATTTACTATGACAGAAATATAAACATATTTTTTGTCACACCTCCATCTCTCACTTTACCTGATATAGTCACTAAATGATGTATGAAATCAGTAACTGATGTAATGTGTCGTGGAAGCTTAATGGTGAGTTCTCAGAGATGGGCGGCCAGGACCAAGCCAACATGATTTTTGGTGTTTTTTTGAGTTCCAAAACACTTTTCTCAGTCACCAAGCTCCAAATCCTTATGTTTAACATATATCTAGAGTTTGGTGAAGAAAAATTTTAATTTGGACAACTTTGAAAAATCCGGTTTTTGGACAATAATTCCCTTTTAATGGCTTTTTGAAATTTGATGATTTTCAAACTTTACCAATCATTCCAACATGTTTGTTTAAGTCATATGAATCTATAAGAACCAAAAATTGAGTTTAAAACTTACTTGGTGAAGGATTTGCTTGAAAAATCACCAAAAACCCCACTTTTGAAGCTTGTCTTTGTTCCACTTGATCTTGGGCTTGATTACCACTTGAAACTAATTAGAAATGATTTCTAAAGTATGTTTAAAGTTCCAGAAGATGGTGGAAGGGAGCCTAGTCAAATTTGATGGTTTGGGAGAGAAATAATGTTGTAAAATTGTTGACCAAGGTCAACCTTTTGGATTTATATGACCCTAGACTTGTCCTTCAAGTTTGGCACTCATTTTCATTCATAGTTATCTGGTATATATTAACCAGATTGAATAAGATAGACATGGGGTGAATAAAAGGGTTTGCTTGATTTTGCCATTTTCGCAATCGTTTATTCGGCTTTTCGCTTATAACTTCAGGAATTGCTAATAATGATCAACTATCATTACTATGCTTCTAATTACATCCCATTATGATTATGATACAATTAGGAAATTCGGGTTGCCTGAATTTGTTAATTAGATTTGCCAAATTGTCTTTTCGTAAATTTTCGCAATTTGACTTATTGAATTTAGGAATTCTCTGATTAAGTCATGTTATCAATTATTTTACTTTAATTTATCATATAATTGATATTAATTTAGTTTTGAAGCCTAGAATTTGGTTTTTAGTCATTAACTAGGTTTAATCCCACCGGCGCGTTGCGGCGGGTTATCACAGTACACTTCCGATAACGGGTATTATATATCATTTGCAAAATCATAAGTTACATAGCAAAATCAAATCTTTCATCACAAACTCTATACAATTATATATATATAAACATAAAATTATACAAAATCAAAAAAACAAAATTTATAAGTTTTAGTGGCAAAAATTAAATAAACAAAACTTTATATTATATAAAAGTTTTAGTGATCAAAATCGAAAAAACAAAACTTTACTATTAAGTTTTGGTGGCCATAATCGAAAAAACAAAATTTTATATTATATAAAAGTTTTAGTGGCCAAAATCTAAAAAAAAACTTTAAAAAGTTTTAGTGACCAAAATCGAAAAAACAAAACTTTATATTATATAAAAGTTTTAGTGACCAAAATCGAAAAAAACAAAATTTTACTATTAAGTTTTAGTGGCAAAAATCAAAAACAAAACTTTATATTATATAAAAGTTTTAGTGGCTAAAATCGAAAAAACAAAACTTTAAAAGTTTTAGTGGCCACAATCGAAAAAAAAAATTATATTGTATTAAAGTTTTAGTGACAAAAATCGAAAAAACAAAACTTTAAAAGTTTTTATGGCCAAAATCGAGAAAACAAAACTTTATATTATATAAAAGTTTTAGTGACCAAAATCGAAAAAACAAAACTTTACTTTTAGTGGCCAAAATAAAAAAAAAAAACTTTATATTATATAAAAGTTTTAGTGGCCAAAATTGAAAAAACAAAACTTTAAAAAGTTTTAGTGGCAAAAATCGAAAAATCAAAACCTTATAATATATAAAAGTTTTAGTGGCCAAAATCAAAAAAACAAAACTTTAAAAGTTTTAATAGCCAAAATTAAAAAAACAAAACTTTATATTATATAAAAGTTTTGTTGACAAAAATCGAAAAAACAAAACTTTACTATTCCTTTCAGTTGGTTTTTAATATATATAATAATTTATCAATTATAGAAATTTCTCGTAATTCGGTAATTCTGCATAATATCATTTGTAATTTGTTTCATCTTGTAATTTCCTTACATATATACACAGATTCACGTGTATAAACATATTTAATAATGATCTAATTAATTAAGTATTTAATTCATCAATTTAGGAAATTACCTCGCAACAAAGAACGAAATGTCACAATTTTCATATATTATCATAATTTGAAATTATTTAAAAACAAAAAAAATAACAAAAATTTCAAATAAAATTTATTTTTATTTAAATAAAAAACTCCACATTTGTTGATAAAATCCAAATACTATTATAAAAAAAATTTCTTGCATATAAATGAAATGAGGGATAATTTTATATAATTATTCTAAATATTTATTTTGAATTCCTAATATATTTTATTTGAATTTAATTAAATAAATTATATTGAATTTACATACAAATATAATAAAACTATATTAATTGTAGTTTCTAAAAACCAATACTTATAATTTTCAAATAAATGTTTAAATAAGTTATTTATATAACAAAAATCTTTTAGACATTGTTTAAATTAAAAAATCATCACACATAGAACAATTTTATAAGTGTTCTAAATAATGTCATAAGTATTTTAGATAAATGTTTAGAAATTCAAAATAAATACTTTTGCATACAAACGCATAAACATTAACTTTAAACAATCAAATTTACAAACTAAAAACAAATGGATAAAAATTGGATTATTTAAATGTTATATAGTTATCAAATGCAATTAGAATATTTTATTATAAATAAATTATCCAATGATACCATTACATAACTGAGACAATCTCTTTATGACTTTGATAGTATGTCATAATTGCTTGGAAATCAAACTTGAAATTTAAAGAATACTAAGATTTCAATTATCTCTAGGTTAAGGGGTGTTGTCACTACTTCTATCAAACTCATAAGCAAGAACTTAGAAAAACTAAGCAATCCAGGTGATTATATTCATATTCCCTCTTTTAAATTTCGTATTTTGGGATGTTATATATATGCTCTATTTAAAAACAATGTTTGCATAAAATCAAAACCATCCGATGTAAAGCATTTAGTCTATTTATTTAGAATCCTTGTTATGTGTATACCTGCTTTTTTGAAATCTATGATTCGTATTCATGTGTTATCTATTGTAAACAAGGTTGATATACTAGTTGTTATGTTAATATTGAAACTTGTTTGAGAGACGATTATCTATTGCAATCTTAGTTGAAGTATTAGGTATTATGCTATTATTGGAATTGGTTTGAGAGACGTTAATCTATTGCAACTTGTGTGTTGCATGTATTAGTTTAAGACATGATCAGTCTTAACTAACTTCTATGAATTACACTTGTTTGAGAGAACTTTATTGTTATTAAATTTATGTTTACACAAACATGACTTACACGTGCTTAAGTTCTAATTTTAGATAGTCTAATTGTAATGCATCATATATTTTTAAAACATTTATTTAAATTGTCTATTATACTCACCAACTATTCATATAGTTGATTCAAAACCTATTTTTACATATGTAACAGGTTAAGGTGAAAGACATTGTGACGACATAATATAAGCTTAGCAAACCTAGTTAATTGTAAACAATGTTTAGTGTTTCAATTGTAATACTTTGGATATTCAATTCAAGTAAAGATTTGTTATGTTATAATATATGTTTGGTTTATGTTGATTAATAATGATGCTTTAGTTATTGAAACGTTAAAATAGCACAATGAGCTAATAAACATTCGAGGTAGCGTCCCGACGTGTTCTGTCATTGGTTGGGGTGTGACAAAAATTGTTTGTTAAATGGTTTTTATAATTTTTTTTAAAAAATAGGGCACCCGTAAATGTGTGGGCAACACCCGTTTTATTTCCCGCTAAAGATAACAAAGAAAGAGGGACGACTGTAAACTTGGTTGGGACGCTTGTGAACTAGGTTCGGGCACTACAAGAATACCAACGTATAGCGACGACAATTGTCGTCGCAATAGGGTTCCGTTTTCGTCGCTATAGCCTATAGCGACGACTTGTCGTCGCGGAGATGTCATCCCTATTGTTTCGCCGCTGTTGCCCGGACAAGTCGTCGTTACTGTAGTCGTCACAATAGGGTCCTCTATAGCGTCGCTACAGACCATATTTATTTTTTTGTTTTTCTTTTTTTTTCAAACTTAAATTCAATTTTTTAATTTAAAACAAAAATTGAAATAATAATTTTGATTAAAATATTATTAAAATATTGTTTTTTAATATTATTCCGTACAACTCTATAGCGACGACTTGTCGTCGCTATAGGTGAACATAAAAAAAAAAATTTTTTTTGTTTTTTTCCCAGATTAAAAACCTGTTTAAATCATGTATTAAACCTGTATAAAAACCTGCTATAAAATTTAAAACAATCCCAAATCTTCAAATTACTAAAAACAATTATCCTAATGCGCGCATACGCAATACATGTTTAACAGTACACATCCGAATCCAAATTCAACCACAAAACACAATTATCCAAACAAACACAAGATAACCCAAGTGAAATCCTATTCACTATCATCATCATCTTCTTCTTCTTCTTCAAAGGTTGGTTTGTAGGTATTTTCGAAAGGATTGTCAAAGGCTTTTTGGCGTGACATTAGCTCGTTTATCTGTTGTTGCATCCGTAGGTTAATTTCTTGTTGTTCTTGTCAACGAGCATTTGCTTGTCGTAATTCATTGTGCAAATCTTGATTGTGTGGTGTATACGACATACTTTGAGCAAAATCCGGGGTTACACTTTTCACCGTTCGGCCAACACCTCGAATGTGACCACGCCTTTGTCCCAACGACCTTTCAAGTATTTCAACCTCATTAATTGGCGTATCATCGCCACCCGAGCTTGACATTGACTTGTTTTTCTCGTCCATAATTTTACCCTACATTTAATTATTTAAACGGGTCAAAGACATATTACACAAACCAAAAGCTGTTAACGGGTCAAAATTTACTAAACATATGCATATACACTTAAAACATGCAATTGCAACTACAAACGGGTCAAAATTTAACAAACATACTTATATACACTTACAACATACAATTACAACTCTAAACGGGTCAAAATTACCAAACATACTCATATACCTTTAAAACATGCAATTGCAACTACAAACGGGTCAAAATTTAACAAACATACGCATATACACTTACAACATACAATTACAACTCTAAACGGGTCAAAATTACCAAACATACTCATATACCTTTAAAACATGCAATTGCAACTACAAACGGGTCAAAATTTACTAAACATATGCATATACTCTTAAAACATGCAATTGCAACTACAAACGGGTCAAAATTTACCAAACATACGCATATACACTTAAAACATACAATTACAACTCCAAATGGGTCAAAAATTACCAAACATATGCGTATACACTTAAAACATGCAATTGCAACTATAAATGGGTCAAAATTAAGGAAACATACTTATATACACTTACAACATACAATTACAACTCTAAACGGGTCAAAATTTAACAAACATACTTATATACACTAACAACATACAATTACAACTTTAAACGGGTCAAAATTACCAAACATACTCATATACCTTTAAAACATGCAATTGCAACTACAAACGGGTCAAAATTAAACAAACATACGCATATACACTTACAACATACAATTACAACTCTAAACGGGTCAAAATTACCAAACATACTCATATACCTTTAAAACATGCAATTGCAACTACAAACGGGTCAAAATTTAACAAACATACGCATATACACTTACAACATACAATTACAACTCTAAACGGGTCAAAATTACCAATCATATGCATATACACTTAAAACATGCAATTGCAACTATAAACAGGTCAAAATAGCCTAAACTCACATACAAAGACATATTACACAAACCAAACTTCCTAACGTATTGAGATTAACCAAACATACTCATATGAGTCATTATAACCTAAACTCACATACAAAGACATTACACAAGACATGCACTTACCCAATGAGTTTCTGCCATCTCATTGTACCAACCTGAGCTTCCCTTACAGTGCATCTCCCTCCAACCTTCAACATGTTTTGCAACCCCAGTTTCTTGGACCTTACAAACAATTAAAATATTATATTAATGAAATTTTAAATATATATTTACACATATAATGAAAATTGTAAGATTTTACTTCAGTGTATCGTCTTTGTGCATAAGACTGCGTTCCATGATAACTACGAGCAGGATAATCATTAATTGTCCATAATAATACTGCACACATCGTGAATACAGTTTTTGTTGATGCATCTCTCATTTGAACTCCATCAATCCACAATGTTTTCAACTCATCCACCAAAGGCCTTAAAAAACATCAATGTCTTTACCAGGAGATTTAAGACCTGGAATTAGCAATGTTAACATGAAAGAGGACTCTTTCATACATAACCAAGGTGGTGTATTATAAGTTGTCAACACCACTGGCCACATACTATAAGTCTGAATCATGTTACCAAAAGGGTTAAAGCCATCAGCAGCCAAGCCCAATCGAACATTTCTGGGTTCTTTGGCAAAATTGGGATATTTCTTATCAAATTCTTGCCATGCTTTATGTCACACCCCGAGCCGGCGGGGTTGGATCGGAGTCCCCGTCGGGCGGAAGGTTCCCGGGGCGTGATATCGTGGGTGATAATCATGATGATCAGATTGTTTACATAGCATCAACGTTTAAGAATAACTAAAGCACAATCAAATGATATCTAGGATTACAAAGATAAATTACAATATCAATGTTCTGCAATTTAACTAAGTAAACATAACCAAAAGAATCAAATGTTTATATCTTGTATATGGACAAGATATCAGAAGTAATGTGTGTCATCAACAAAAGATGTGCTTCCCAAAAGTCTACTAGGTCCTCTATCTGGGCAGCCTAGTATGCAATCCAATAACCATAGCTTAAACCTGTTCTTCACCTGAGAATGCATGTAAGAAAAACAAAGTCAACACAATGGTTGGTGAGTTCATAAAGTTTATAAGTTTAAAATAGTTTCACAAACCTCCTTCGGTAAAACCTTAACCTCATTAACTTCACATGTAATATCCAAATCGGTATGCTTATATATAGGGCATATGTAGGGTCGAACTTACCGCCCGCCCAGCCAACATCCCACCACATACTAATCCGGATATGACATTGTTGTTAATAATAATTAAGCATTTTACCTACCAATCACCCCATTCCTCATCAAAGCTTTTGTTTTCTGTTTCAAAGTTTACAAGTCCATAATGTTTACAAGTGTTAGTTTCAATGAATGTTTATCAAGTATCATAGTTTCACACGCACAAAGTTTAGCTGTCCCTAATCCCATACGTGAGTACAAGCTCTGCACTAGCAGTCGTTTAGCAATTACGTATCTCATACATAGACACAAGCCATGCATACACAAGTAATCCAGAAATTACATATCTCATATAAGCAGACAAAAGCTCTGGACTACCAGAAGTTTAGCAATTACATGTCTCTTATATAGATAACAGCTTAGCATCGTAATGTTTATGTTTAGCAATTACATACCTCATATAAGCAGACAAAAGCTCTGGACTACCAGAAGTTTAGCAATTACATGTCTCTTATATAGATAATAGGTTAGCATCGTTATTTTATGTTTTACATGTATCTCAATCCATAGGTACAAGCTCTGGACTACCAGTCGTTTAGCAATTACGTAGCCTATGATTAGATACATGTACAATGTTTCATGCGCAAGTAATAGTTTCAAGCATAAAGTTTCAAGTGTTCACACATTGTTTCATCATGAATCCCATAAGTTTACATCAAGTCTCATGTTAAAGTATAAAGTTTCACAAGTATAAGCATCAAGTCTCATGTTTCAAGTATCAAGTTTCACAAGTATAAGCATCAAGTCTCATGTTTAAAGTATCAAGTTTCACAAGTATAAGCATCAAGTCTCATGTTTAACGTATAAAGTTTCACAAGTATAAGCATCAAGTCTCATGTTTAAAGTATCAAGTTTCACAAGTATAAGCATCAAGTCTCATGTTTAAAGTATAAAGTTTCACAAGTATAAGCATCAAGTCTCATGTTTAAAAGCATTAAATAACATTTCAATAGTTTATGAAAATGTTTAACATGCTTCTTAGTCCCGAAGTAAAACAAATAAGTTTGAAAAGGGACAAATGAACTCACCTTATGTCCGTAGTGTTTGACTATGTAGAATAAGTATGCACGCCCTCTTTGCTTGTACTTTGATATTATGTTCATGCTCCTGTATTGAATTCATTGTATTGTAGTTTGTAAGCATGTGTTGTATTGATTTGAGTGCGTGTAAGTGTTAGTCCTAAAGTTGACTAACACTCATGAGTCCTGTTCATTATCCGCCCCATTAATTTCAAGTTATCATCTTTCTATAAGTTTTTAAGTCTTTATGTAGTTTGCTTTAAAACTTGTCGTTACCTGATATCAATCAAAGTGATGTTCCATAGATGTTTTTATCCTTTGTTTTATCGTTTCCAATGTTCATTCTTATGTCTATCATTTATTTAAAATCAATTGGCCGGATAACCTTTGGGGCTAGTTAATGTGTAATTGGGCCTAGTGTGAGGGCCGGTTATGTGTATTGGGCCTATCTATTATAATGGGCCGAATAATAAGTTGTTAAACCAAGATAACCTATTCGAAGGTGTTGGGCTTAGACTAAAAGGAGTTGGGCCGCTTGCATTAGCCATGGGCCAAGTGGCCCACTTAATTGACATAATAGATCTTGGGCCGGTAAGGGTTTTGCATGGGCCGAAGGTAAGCACTTCACTTTATGAGGTTAAGGGAATTGGCCCACCAAATTTGGCTGTGCTATGTTTCGGCTGGGCAAGAAACCGATTAAGTCACCATCACAGCGAACCTTCTTCACGCAAAGGGTCCTAGGTTCGGCTCTAGTGTGGGCTTCAGCTAGGGTTCGTCGAGGCCATAGGTTCGCTGCAACTAGGAAGGTTCGTGGTGTATGAAAGGTTCGCCGCTGAGGTCAAGGGTTCGGCCGGCTGATCTTCATGTTCAAGGTTCGTCTAGCATGGTTCGTTCAGTTCCTGGGTTCGGTGAGGCTCACAAGGTTCGGGGTGTCAGCCCAAAGGTTCGCCTCCATGGGGTTAGTGTACATGGCCATTCATTGGTTTGGCACAACACATAGGTTCGGCTTAATCATGAAGTAGGGTTCGCTCCAATGTGTAAAGGCTCGGCTAGATGTTCCCGAACCCTATGCATGAAAGGTTCGTCAATAGGACTAGGGTTCGTGACTACTGCATGGTTCGGCTGAGCTGCATCACGAACCTGTGTATCTCCTTCTTCATCTGCTCTGAACCTGTTAACCCAAACCCTTGTCCGATGATGGTCCTATGCTACTGATGACTCCGAGAGGTACTGTAGTCGAAGGGTTAGGCCGCGACTCAGTTATATGTGTGTGCGTCGAACTAGAGGCAAGAAAACCCTAATCTCGTGATATTTCACTGCATCATACCTCGTTTTTGGCTGGCTAAATTGCAAGATCCGTTGTACTTTCGAGTAGAGCTCGTCAAGGGCTTCACGTGGGTTCAAGAATCACCGATTTTCGTTAGGAAATGAAGGAGATATGAGGTTTCAAAGCTTGAAAATGGTGTTGAAAATGGGTAGCCGGAAATATGGAGTTAGAGAGAGAATAGAAATGAAATAAATGAGGTAGATGACTCAATTTAGGGTTTATATACCCCGTGGGTATTCGGGTTCGTTTCGGTTGCTCGGTTCGCGTTTTCGTCGCGTATCCGGGTCGTTACGCGTATTTTTCGTAAATTAAAATAAAAAGAGTTTATCGTAACGATTGGAATGTTATTTATTTCTAAAAATTATTTTAAATTTCGTTTATTTAATTTATTATTCGAATTAAATTATTTTTACGCGTTTTGTTTAATTTGTTCACGATTAAATAAGATAGTTCAGTTTAAATTGTTTTATGATGAGTTTCAAAATTGTAAAACAGGAAATGTTAGATTTCCTTAAATTTATGATCGTTCGTTTCGTTATTCGCTTTCGTTTTCGTTTCGTCAGATCGCGTCACCATCGCGCGTATTTGTTCGAATCGTCATTCGAACGAACACGTCAATGGTTTGGCTTTCTGATTCTTGTTTTCTACTGTTAAGTCATTATTTCAGAACGTTAAACTTTCATAATCATTCGTACAGATAGTCACCTATACGAATAATTAATCGGTTTAGCTTTCCGGAACAATAATCGTTAAGGTTTTGTTTTGTTTCACCTCACATACGTTCATACACAATAGTATCAATTCAAGTATCTATGTTTCAACACTGTGTTGTCTGACATGTTTCTGACTGTTAAACCCTAAGGTTTAAGCCGGATTCAGACAATCGTATAATAGTTTCATGTTAATCAAAATGTATCAATTGCATAAACATAGTTTCGCGTAAGTGTACCTGAGTTACTGTACAAGTTTACTGTTGCGATCACTGTTTCGGCACGCGTCCGGCACTGGTGTTACAGTCTCCCCTTGTTAGAGAAATTTCGTCCCGAAATTTAAGACTCGTTATTCGGTACGGCTTCCTCGGTAAAGAGTTGGGGATACTTGTTCTTCATGTGATCTTCACGTTCCCAAGTAAACTCGGGTCCGCGTCTTGAGTTCCAACGAACCTTAACGATTGGAATACGGCTTCGCCTCAGTTTCTTAACTTTGTGATCCATAATCTCCAAAGGTTCTTCAACAAAACGTAAGTTTTCATCCAATTGAATTTCTTCAACTGGTATGATAAGAGTTTCATCAGCTAGGCATTTCTTCAAGTTTGAGACGTGAAACACGTCATGTACACCACTAAGTTCCTCATGTAAGCTCAATCTGTATGCTACAGGACCAATACGTTCGATGATCTCGAACGGTCCCACGTATCGTGGGGTCAGTTTGCCTTTCTTTGCAAAACGGACTACGCCTTTCCAAGGGGAAACCTTTAGCATAACACGATCTCCCACTTGAAATTCCAATGGCTTGCGCCGCTTATCGGCATAGCTCTTTTGTCTACTTCGTGTTGCTTGTCGCCTTTGTTGTATCTGAGCAATCTTGTCTGTAGCTTCTTGAATAAGTTCTGGCCCAGTGATACGATTATCTCCTACTTCTGACCAACAGATCGGTGACCGACATTTCCGACCATAAAGAGCCTCGAATGGGGCACAACCGATGCTGTTGTGATAACTGTTGTTGTAGGAGAACTCGATTAGTGGCAAGTGAGAATCCCAATTACCACCAAAGTCTAGAACACAAGTTCTTAACATGTCCTCCAGGGTCTGAATAGTACGTTCGCTTTGACCATCCGTTTGTGGATGATAAGCTGTACTCAAGTTTAATTGCGTCCCCAGAGATTTCTGCAATGACTGCCAGAACCTTGATGTGAATCTGCTATCACGATCCGAGATGATAGACAATGGCACACCATGGCGTACCACTATCTCGTTGATGTAAAGCTTCGCCAGTTTATCCATCGTATAAGTTTCTCGCATCGGTAAGAAATGAGCAGACTTAGTTAATCGATCGACGATAACCCAAATAGTGTCGTGTCCACTGGAAGTGCGGGGTAGCTTGGTAACAAAGTCCATAGCTATTTGTTCCCACTTCCAAAGCGGAATTTCAGGCTGTTCCAGTAAACCTGATGGTTTCTGGTGTTCCGCCTTCACTTTAGCACACGTAAGGCATCGACCAACATACTCAGCTATGTCTTTCTTCATACCCAGCCACAAATAAAATGCTCGTAAGTCTTGATACATCTTATCAGCACCGGGATGCACTGAGTACTTGGTTTTGTGTGCTTCATCAAAAATAAGTTTTCTCAACTCATCTACTGCAGGAATCCAGATACGATCCTTGAAGTAAACAAGTCCATCAGGTTTTGTTTCCAATTGTTTCTCCACTCCACAATCTAAGTCTTTCTTCAAGTTTCCTCGTTCAATCGCTTCTTGTTGTGCTTGCATAATGTGGTCATGTAAGCTTGTCTGCACAATCATTCCCATTGCTCTGACGCGCAAGGGTTTGACCCGTTCCTTCCGACTCAAGGCATCAGCCACAACGTTTGCCTTGCCCGGATGGTACTTGATTACACAGTCGTAATCATTCAGAAGCTCAACCCAACATCGTTGTCGCATGTTGAGTTCCTTCTGATCAAATATGTGTTGCAGACTCTTGTGATCTGTGAATATGGTACACTTGGTGCCATATAAGTAATGCCTCCAGATCTTTAGTGCAAACACCACTGCTCCTAGTTCCAGATCATGAGTAGTGTAATTCTTCTCATGAATCTTTAGTTGTCTCAAAGCATACGCAATGACTTTGTCCCGCTGCATAAGTACACAGCCAAGTCCCTGATGGGATGCATCACAATACACAACAAAGTCATCACAACCGTCTGGGAGAGATAAGATCGGAGCATCACATAGCTTTTGTTTCAAGGTTTGAAAGGCTTCTTCTTGCTTTTGCTCCCAAACGAACGGCTCGCTCTTCTGTGTTAACTTGGTGAGTGGCAGGGCTATCTTAGAGAAGTTCGAGATGAACCTTCTGTAATAGCCTGCTAAGCCTAGAAAAGAACGTATCTCCGTCGGTGTCTTCGGAGTGTCCCAATCTTTTATTGCTTCGATCTTGGCAGGATCAACGTGTATTCCCTCACTGTTAACAATGTGGCCTAGGAATTGAACCTCCTTTATCCAAAACTCACACTTAGAGAATTTGGCATAGAGCTTCTCTTCCTTTAACAGTTCCAAGATCGTTCTAAGATGTTGCTCGTGTTCTGCTTTGCTTTTAGAATAGATCAAGATGTCATCGATGAAAACAATAACAAATTGATCTAAATACGGCTTACACACACGGTTCATGAGATCCATGAAAACCGCGGGTGCATTCGTCAACCCAAAAGGCATCACCATAAACTCATAATGCCCGTATCTGGTACGAAACGCCGTCTTTGGTATGTCTTCGTCTTGTACTCTGAGTTGATGGTATCCGGAACGCAGATCGATCTTCGAAAAGTATTGAGCTCCTTGCAATTGATCAAACAAATCATCAATCCTCGGTAATGGATACCGATTCTTGATGGTTAGTTTGTTTAGTTCTCTGTAGTCTATGCACATACGAAAGGATCCATCCTTCTTTTTCACGAACAAAACCGGAGCTCCCCAAGGTGAGTAGCTCGGTCGGATGAAACCTTTGTCAAGCAGTTCTTGTAATTGGTTAGATAATTCTTGCATCTCCGAAGGTGCTAACCTATAAGGAGATTTAGCAACCGGTGTTGCTCCAGGAATCAGATCAATACGAAACTCTACCGGTCGCACAGGTGGCAAACCAGGTAGATCTTCGGGAAACACTTCAGGATATTCCTTCACTATCGGTACGTCTTGTATTGTTTTCTTGTCTTTCTCTTTCTCCACCACGTGAGCCAAGAAAGCTATACATTTCTTTTGTAGACACTTACGCGCTTTTATGCATGATATGATCTTTACGTTTCTCTTTGCTTGATCGCCACGAACTTCCAATACACGATCATTCGTCACTGGAATCCGAAGTAGCTTCTCAGAACAGATGACTTCAACTCGATTGAGTGATAGCCAATCCATCCCCACGATGATGTCGAAACTGCCCAACTCCATTGGCAACAAGTCGATGAAAAATGTATGATCTATAAGTGTAAGTGGGCAGTTCCTAAGTATTGTGCTAACTGTAACTTGTTTCCCATTCGCTACTTCGATAATGTAAGGGGAGTCTAAAGTTTCCTCAGTAATACTAAGTTATCGTGCAAAATCAGATGAAATAAAACTCTGGTCTGCACCAGTATCAAATAGTATGGATGCATAAGAGTCATGTAAAAGAAATGTACCAGTGACCACATTAGGGTCTTGGCGTGCAGCATTGGCTCCAACAACAAAAGCCCGTCCGCAAGGTGCTTGTGCTCCAGGTTGCACTCTCTTTGGACAGTCGCGAGAGAAATGACCCGTTTCCTCGCAGGTGTAGCAGCCTCTGTTGTTATTGACTGGATTCTATGGTGGTGGTGGAGGTAGTGCTCTTGCTGCAGTGTTGGTAGCCTGATTTACAGCAACACGGCATTTGCTAACCCAGTGGCCAAACTGACCACAGTTGGTGCACTTCCTGCATTGAGCACCAGGAGGATGTTGATATTGCAGTGTGTGCACTGAGGATGTTCTCCCCCATAGTTCCTGATAGCAGGATTGACAGGTGCTGCAGGTGCCTGTCGGAGAGGAGTGACGGCCGCATAGTTCTTTACGACCTTCTGTTTCTTCTTTTGATGGTACTCTGGTTTCTTTGATGTTGATTCCTTAGCCTTTCCAGCATCATTCTTTAAAACTCCAGACCTCACCATCACATTGGTGAGTTTAGCTGAGAGGGAGATAGCAGACTCCAAAGTAGCAGGATAAGCAGCCAACACGATGCTTTGGATGCAAGAGGGTAATCCCGCTACATAACGGTCAATCAGCTTTTCCAATGTTGGTACCATCTCTGGCACCAATGCTACCAGTTCATGATAGCGTGTGGTGAAGGTCATATGATCAGCTCCCTTCATTACATGGTTCGAGAGCTCAGTCTCTAGCAGCTGCAGTTCGTGTTTCGGGCAAAACTCATTCCTCATAAGAAGCTTAAATTCTGCCCAAGGTATCGCCATTGCCTCATCTCTTCCTTTTGCTCGGATCTGAGCATTCCACCATGTCAGTGCTCGCTTGCTAAATGAACCAGCTGCATAGCGAACTTTATGGTGTTCTGGACAGCTGCTAATGTCCAGAGTGTTCTCCATTTTCTCTAGCCATTGGATTAATCCAACAGCTCCTTCGACTCCAGTAAAGCTTGGTGGTTTGCATCCTACAAAGGACTTGTAGGAGCAATCTGAAGTGTGACTAGTGTTTCCACTAGCCTCTCCTGTGGTATGGCCAGAAGTGTTACCATGGCCTTGAATCCTGTTAATCATCTCTGGGATGACATCCTTCAGTTGACTCGTCAGTTGGGTGCTCAGCAGTGTCGCCAAGGCAACAATGGTAGGATCAATGACTGGACCCGCATTCGGGTTCGGAGGAGGGCTTAGAGGAGGAGGAGGAGGTGGCGGTGGTGGTGAATCTGGTGGTGATGGTGTCGATGAGTGTGGAGCAGAAGTCTGATTAGTAGGTACAGGCGTAGGCTGTCTTCTTGGCGGCATTTTGATCATAACCAAAAGAATTTGGTTAGTGCAGTGATCGAATGCAGAAGACACAATGCAAACTTAAGTCTTATTTTCTCTACATGAGGGTCCCCAAGTTATAGTCTAGGCCAAACCGTTTAAGTAAATGACCTATTATTCTCTATAACCTTGAGCTCTGATACCAATCTGTCACACCCCGAGCCGGTGGGGTTGGATCGGAGTCCTCGTCGGGCGGAAGGTTCCCGGGGCGTGATATCGTGGGTGATAATCATGATGATCAGATTGTTTACATAGCATCAACGTTTAAGAATAACTAAAGCACAATCAAATGATATCTAGGATTACAAAGTTAAATTACAATATCAATGTTCTGCAATTTAACTAAGTAAACCTAACCAAAAGAATCAAATGTTTATATCTTGTATATGGACAAGATATCAAAAGTAATGTGTGTCATCAACAAAAGATGTGCTTCCCAAAAGTCTACTAGGTCCTCTATCTGGGCAGCCTAGTATGCAATCCAATAACCATAGCTTAAACATGTTCTTCACCTGAGAATGCATGTAAGAAAAACAAAGTCAACAAAATGGTTGGTGAGTTCATAAAGTTTATAAGTTTAAAATAGTTTCACAAACCTCCTTCGGTAAAACCTTAACCTCATTAACTTCACATGTAATATCCAAATCGGTATGCTTATATATAGGGCATATGTAGGGTCGAACTTACCGCCCGCCCAGCCAACATCCCACCACATACTAATCCGGATATGACATTGTTGTTAATAATAATTAAGCATTTTACCTACCAATCACCCCATTCCTCATCAAAGCTTTTGTTTTCTGTTTCAAAGTTTACAAGTCTATAATGTTTACAAGTGTTAGTTTCAATGAATGTTTATCAAGTATCATAGTTTCACACGAACAAAGTTTAGCTGTCCCTAATCCCATACGTGAGTACAAGCTCTGCACTAGCAGTCGTTTAGCAATTACGTATCTCATACATAGACACAAGCCATGCATACACAAGTAATCCAGCAATTACATATCTCATATAAGCAGACAAAAGCTCTGGACTACCAGAAGTTTAGCAATTACATGTCTCTTATATAGATAATAGCTTAGCATCGTAATGTTTATGTTTAGCAATTACATACCTCATATAAGCAGACAAAAGCTCTGGACTACCAGAAGTTTAGCAATTACATGTCTCTTATATAGATAATAGCTTAGCATCGTTATGTTTATGTTTTACATGTATCTCAATCCATAGGTACAAGCTCTGGACTACCAGTCGTTTAGCAATTACGTAGCCTATGATTAGATACATGTACAATGTTTCATGCGCAAGTAATAGTTTCAAGCATAAAGTTTCAAGTGTTCACACATTGTTTCATCATGAATCCCATAAGTTTACATCAAGTCTCATGTTAAAGTATAAAGTTTCACAAGTATAAGCATCAAGTCTCATGTTTAAAGTATCAAGTTTCACAAGTATAAGCATCAAGTCTCATGTTTAAAGTATAAAGTTTCACAAGTATAAGCATCAAGTCTCATGTTTAAAGTATCAAGTTTCACAAGTATAAGCATCAAGTCTCATGTTTAAAGTATAAAGTTTCACAAGTATAAGCATCAAGTCTCATGTTTAAAAGCATTAAATAACATTTCAATAGTTTATGAAAATGTTTAACATGCTTCTCAGTCCCGAAGTAAAACAAATAAGTTTGAAAAGGGACAAATGAACTCACCTTATGTCCGTAGTGTTTGACTATGTAGAATAAGTATGCACGCCCTCTTTGCTTGTACTTTGATATTATGTTCACGCTCCTCTATTGAATTCATTGTATTGTAGTTTGTAAGCATGTGTTGTATTGATTTGAGTGCGTGTAAGTGTTAGTCCTAAAGTTGACTAACACTCATGAGTCCTGTTCATTATCCGGCCCATTAATTTCAAGTTATCATCTTTCTATAAGTTTTTAAGTCTTTATGTAGTTTGCTTTAAACCTTGTCATTACCTGTTATCAATCAAAGTGATGTTCCATAGATGTTTTTATCCTTTGTTTTATCGTTTCCAATGTTCATTCTTATGTCTATCATTTATTTAAAATCAATTGGCCGGATAACCTTTGGGGCTAGTTAATGTGTAATTGGGCCTAGTGTGTGGGCTGGTTATGTGTATTGGGCCTATCTATTATAATGGGCCGAATAATAAGTTGTTAAACCAAGATAACCTATTCGAAGGTGTTGGGCTTAGACTAAAAGGAGTTGGGCCGCTTGCATTAGCCATGGGCCAAGTGGCCAACTTAATTGACATAATAGATCTTGGGCCGGTAAGGGTTTTGCATGGGCCGAAGGTAAGCACTTCACTTTATGAGGTTAAGGGAATTGGCCCACCAAATTGGGCTGTGCTATGTTTCGGCTGGGCAAGAAACTGATTAAGTCACCATCACAGCGAACCTTCTTCACGCAAAGGGTCCTAGGTTCGGCTCTAGTGTGGGCTTCATCTAGGGTTCGTCAAGGCCATAGGTTCGCAGCAACTAGGAAGGTTCGTGGTGTATGAAAGGTTCGCCGCTGAGGTCAAGGGTTCGGCCCGCTGATCTGCATGTTCAAGGTTCGTCTAGCATGGTTCGTTCAATTCCTGGGTTCGGTGAGGCTCACAAGGTTCGGGGTGTCAGCCCAAAGGTTCGCCTCCATGGGGTTAGTGTACATGGCCATTCATGGGTTCGGCACAACACATAGGTTCGGCTTAATCATGAAGTAGGGTTCGCTCCAATGTGTAAAGGCTCGGCTAGATGTTCCCGAACCCTATGCATGAAAGCTTCGTCAATAGGACTAGGGTTGGTGACTACTGCATGGTTCGGCTGAGCTGCATCACGAACATGTGCATCTCCTTCTTCATCTGCTCTGAACCTGTTAACCCAAACCCTTGTCCGATGATGGTCCTATGCTACTGATGACTCCGAGAGGTACTGTAGTCGAAGGGTTAGGCCGCGACTCAATTATATGTGTGTGCGTCGAACTAGAGGCAAGAAAACCCTAATCTCGTGATATTTCACTGCATCATACCTCGTTTTTGGCTGGCTAAATTGCAAGATCCGTTGTACTTTCGAGTAGAGCTCGTCAAGGGCTTCACGTGGATTCAAGAATCACCGATTTTGGTTAGGAAATGAAGGAGATATGAGGTTTCAAAGCTTGAAAATGGTGTTGAAAATGGGTAGCCGGAAATATGGAGTTAGAGAGAGAATAGAAATGAAATAAATGAGGTAGATGACTCAATTTAGGGTTTATATACCCCGTGGGTATTCAGGTTCGTTTCGGTTGCTCGGTTCGCGTTTTCCTCGCGTATCCGGGTCGTTACGCGTATTTTTCTTAAATTAAAATAAAAAGAGTTTATCGTAACGATTGGAATGTTATTTATTTCTAAAAATTATTTTAAATTTCGTTTATTTAATTTATTATTCGAATTAAATTATTTTTACGCGTTTTGTTTAATTTGTTCACGATTAAATAAGATAGTTTAGTTTAAATTGTTTTATGATGAGTTTCAAAATTGTAAAACAGGAAATGTTAGGTTTCCTTAAATTTATGATCGTTCGTTTCGTTATTCGTTTTCGTTTTCGTTTCGTGAGATCGCGTCACCATCGCGCGTATTCGTTCGAATCGTCATTCGAACGAACACGTCAATGGTTTGGCTTTCTGATTCTTGTTTTCTACTGTTAAGTCATTATTTCAGAACGTTAAACTTTCATAATCATTCGTACAGATCGTCACCTATACGAATAATTAATCGGTTTAGCTTTCCGGAACAATAATCGTTAAGGTTTTTTTTTGTTTCACCTCACATACGTTTATACACAGTAGTATCAATTCAAGTATCTATGTTTCAACACTGTGTTGTCTGACATGTTTCTGACTGTTAAACCCTAAGGTTTAAGTCAGATTCAGACAATCGTATAATAGTTTCATGTTAATCAAAATGTATCAATAGCATAAACATAGTTTCGCGTAAAGTGTACCTGAGTTACTGTACAAGTTTACTGTTGCGATCACTGTTCCGGCACGCGTCCGGCACTGGTGTTACACTTTACCGTCAACCGGATGGCGCATCATACCATCCGTTGACCGTCCAGTATGATGCCATGCCATATCTTTTGCCGTGAATCGAGAGCTATACTTTCGTCGAAGACGAGAAGTTAAAGGAAAGTAACGCAACACTTTTTGTGGTACCTTCTTCCCTTTTGTATTCTTATCAACCCATCTACTTTCATTACAAATAGGACAATTTTGCATGAGAGCATTCTCTTTCCAAAACAGAACACAATCATTACGACAAGCATGAATAGATTGATATCCTAACCCAATCTTTCTCAACTTCTTCTTAGCTTCATAATGTGATGATGGAATTTGATTTTCTATTGGAAATGCAGCTCTTAAAAGCTTTAAAAGTTGATCAAATGAACTATTTGTCCATTTGTTATTCACTTTAATGTGCATTAATTTTGCAAGAAAATTTAAAGAAGACATCCAAGTACAAGTAAGATATAACTTTGTATTAAGCTCCTTAAACAATGCGTCAAATTCTGGATCTAAGCCACCTTCATATTCATCTACATCATCGTCATTTGTATTATGTTCCGCCATAACATCATCAATTGCATCAAACATTTCATTGTTTGTTACAGAAGTGTGTGTGTTTAAAGCCCATAGATTTTCTATCTCTACAGCGTTAGGATACTTCTCACCATGATAAACCCATGTTGTATATGACTGTAGAAACCCCCGGTCATGTATGTGGGCATAAACCGTACTCAAATTCTGAAGTGACCTATTTGAATTGGCACAACCTTTACATGGGCAATACGTTTTACCTTCACTATTGACATGATTTTTGGCAATCTCCATGAAGTTATTAAGACCATTTAAGAAATCTGAAGATCTCTGATTTCGCAAGTTTATCCAACTTTTATCAATTGTCATAGCTATATATAAATAAAACAATTAAATAATAACACATTTGCATCTAGCATTCAAATACAAATGCAAGTACAAGTACAACAAATATGATAAACCATATCAAACCTTATCTATGATGTAAAGTAGTTCTCAAAGGTGGTGGATCCTAACCCACTTTTTGAATATTCTATCTCATATGTATACACTTCAACGAGTTAAATATCAAGAAAAACCGACAGCATTCCGTCTTAACTCCCTATAACATAGGGAGTTAAGACGGAATGCTGTCGGTTTTTCTTGATATTTAACTCGTTGAAGTGTATACATATCCTAAATGAGATAAAATATTCAAAAAGCAGTCCCAAAACAGGGACAATCCAACATTTAGCTCTATTAGATAAATGTTGGATGGGCATGCTCTAATGGTTATTCATAGTTAAACATGCATATTTAAAAACAAATTCAAACATATCATACATAACCATAGCATAAATAAACATAGCATGGATAAATTTAATATAAATCATCTCAACATAGCATAAATAAACATAGCATGCATAAATTTCATATAAATCATCTCAACATAGCATAAATCAATACACAAGAAGCTATTATATTAAATACACAAATAAAAGCTAAAAAGTCATGTTACATACCTTTTCAATATCTTGAATAGAAACTTTTCTTCAACCGAAATAATATATGCCCTAATTTACAATAAAATACAACAAAATCAAATCAATATTTATTACATAATGAAATATAAACATACACATATGACATACAATTAGTGTAGTTAAAGTTAAAAACATACACATTACAATTAATGTAGATAAAGTTACACATACAAACTTTTATAATTAACAAATCACATACATATACATAATCAAATAGAGAATTACACATACAAACTTTTATAACTAAAACATAAAAAACACATACACAATCAACATACATATACATCATCAAATAGAGAATTGCAAATGTATATGAGCTTGTAATAATACATAGATATAAAAATACACCAAATCAACATACAATAAAAACAATATTTATAGACATACACATACACATACAACACATTACACATACACATACAAATACTAATTACACATACACAACACTCATGTACATACAAAACACATATACATACAAAATTACACAAACATATGAACATACACTTATACCTACGGCCAAATACACAATAAATACAAACATTACATCACACATACGAACCAATATACATTCATACGAACCAAAAACCATTCATACGAACCAATCTCAAAAAACACCAAAAAAACCACTAAAAATTGCAAAAAAAAAAAGCATTTGATAGTTAAATAAACATCCCAAATGATTCAAAACATAAAAAATACCTTCAAATGGCCCAAAAATGGTGAAAATGCCGAAAATCGCTTTTAGAGGCGGAGAAAACGAACCAGCGACGCAATCTGGAAAGTCTGAGAGAAAACCCTATACATAACCCTATAGCGACGACAGGTCATGTAAACAAAATGATGTCGTTTCATTTTAACGTGTTTAATTAATTAAAAAATAATAAATACCTATAGCGACGACATGTCGCCGCTATTTTTTTTGTATTTTTTTTTAAAATTTATTTATTGATATTCAGACATTTCAATTAAAAAAAAACAAAAAAATTAATAATTAGGCTATAGCGACGACAAGTCGTCCCTGATTATTTTCCCTCAACCGCGAAAATTTTTGGTGTTCCCGCTTAGACCTATAGCGACGACACATCGCCGCTATAGGTAAAGCAAAAAAAATTTCAGCTGAAGGCCTATAGCGACGACATGTCGTCGCTATAGCCTTTTGTGTAGGGACGACAGCCATTGTCGCTATAGGTGTCGACGCTATAGGCTAGGATTCTTGTAGTGGGGCTAGGGGTGTAAACGAATTTAGTCAGCTCATAAAATACTTGAGATCAGATCGGTAAAAGCTTGAACGAGCCTAGCCTAAACGAGGCCGAGCCCAAAAATATGGCTCGTTTAGTTATCGAGTCCGAGATAGAGCCTTAAAGAAAATAAATTAAATAACTAAAACATAAACAAGCCGAGCTGAGCTAGAGCCTAAAATTTTTTAACGAGCCAAGCTCAAGCCCTATTTTGACTAAATGAGCCGAGATCAAGACTTAACGGAGCTCGGGATCGGATCGGCTCATTTACACCTGAACTCGGGCGCCCATAATGAAGGCTCGACCTCCGTACTCGATGCTTGTAAAAAATAATAAAAAATGTTTACGGGCGTGGCCCATAACAGGAATGTCACTGTGGACGCGACGCCCGTGACCGAAAATTTAAATATATACAGGCGCCTATCTCCATCCATGGGCGTGGGCGTGTTGAGATCTTACTGGTTAGTTTACGGGTGACTCGTTTTTATATGGTTGACGACACCCATAAATATGGATGGATATTTTAGGGGAGCAGATAGTCAATTGGATATTTTGGAGAAAAAATGGGTTAAAGGGGACATTTTGGGAATATTTCCCTATTATTTTTGTAGTCTACTACCGATATATATAGTAATAACTAGAGGTTTGCCGCGCGCTGCCACATGTATTCTGTTACGATTTCGTATGTCAAAACGCAAATATGTGTTTTCACTCATAAAGCCTAAAGGATAGTTGTTGTAAACAAATCTGTTTGACCGACAGGAGTATTCGATAATGACAATATACTTTTAAGCAATCTGAACCCAAACATAAACATACATTATTAAATCATAAACCATACCATAAGAACACTTATTAATATTATTTAAATATTATTATTAGATCTTCATAGTTTGTGAAATAATTACGATCAAAATGATACAAATGAGGCAAATACTCGATAATATATGGATACGTTATAAGCTTGTGAATATTGAGCAAAATGTCTGTGACGTAATTGCTATCGAAATAACATAAACATAAGGACGCTTTAAAAGCAAGTAAACACTAAAAATATGTGACTAAATTAAAAGGATTAGAAAATAAAAGGAAAAAATAAGTTCAGAGTCTAAAGCGAAAATTTAAAATTTATTGTAAGTTTGACCTCTTTTTTAGAGAGTCCATAGTAATTTATTATATAATTTAATAAATTATAAAAATAATATTTCAACTATACCTTATCTTAAAATATAATTTTAATTATTAAATATTTATAAATACCTTATCTTAAAATATAATTTTTTAATTATTAAATATATATTATTATTTAAATTAATAAATTATATTTTTTTAATTATTTAAGCCTTGTATAAAGTTTTAGGCTATTATTAATATGATAAATTAAAAATTAGAAACTGAATGACATGCATAGAGCAAAACCTACAGAAACAATAAAATAAAACCCTACTCCAAACATGAAGATCATTCGTAATTACAGGGAAACAAGTAATTAATTAATTAAACCCTAGCCACCGGTAGTAACAGGCTCCGACGTCCCTTTATAGCCGGTGTCGGGTGCATGCGTCCCCATTCCATAGTCGGTGTCACGGTATCCGGGTCCGTAGCGGCTGCTGTAGAGTCCAGCATGCACCAGCAGAACATACAGCAGCTCAGTCACCGCCAAGATTATGATGAACGCCTCCACGATTCTCAGCCTCCATCCCCTGTGCCCGCCTAAATTTATCTCCTTACATGCTACCCTGCAGCACACCAGCCATTAATGAATGATTAAACGGTTGAGCCATCAACATGTCTATAAAAAAAAACAAGTTAAAAACTGTTAAAACAGGTTTACAATTTAAATTTTAATATAATAAATAGCTGGCGTCATACTTAAACGGTTACTCCTAAGGTAGTAAGGTGAACCTGACGATGACGTCACCCCCTCCCAAAAAAAAATGTTAGGAGATTTTTAAAGGAGTAAAAAAATGAGAGGTTTTCTTTCCATTTCTTCGTTAAATAAAACTCGAAAACACAAACATTTTTCAGTTTTTTATTCAGTTTCCTTCTTTTCTCCCCCATTAAGTGAACTCGGAAACCAAACTTGTTTATGTTCGCATTGAGAATGACAATTTCAAACAACGACATGACACCACCTTAACATAAAATAAATAAAACCCATTAATTAAAGACCTGTTTACAATTTAAATTTTAAAATAAGTACTATAATAATTACCTTTCAAAATTTCTAATTCTCAAACCTAGTTTAGTTCCTTAATATATGGGTTCTTAATACATCCTATAACATGTTTTTAAAATATCAACTTAACAGGTTTTTTATTGTTTACGAGATTTAACGATAATTTTTTGTTCATGTGCGTATCTCATGTTTTGTGTTTTTACATGTCTTAACAGTAGTGTCTGACCGTCGACCGACCAACTCAACTCACTAAACCGAACACGAGCCGTCAAACTAAACGTGTCTAAAGATCTTCCCAAACCCGTTTATATTACACTCAACCCACAAATTTTACTCAGTTTCGCATATTGACGTAACGGATCATTAATATTACCCGCAAGCAAGAACGGTAACGGCCCACGCCACCAGAGAAGAAGATCCGGCGGCCGCTAAACTATCATTCCTCCATGCCCTCAGGTGGTTTCCGCCGGCGAACTTGGAAACAATCCCAAGAACCGAAGCCAATATAGCAAACTCCAGAAGGAACTCCGTCGCACCATTCCCGCCAAAACCTGCAAACCAATTATCATTGCACGCGGTTAATTAATCTATTCCGATTTTAATTACGTCAGAACCAAATTCAAACGGACGGTGATCATCAATCAGCCCTCACTTGGGTGGTTGGTCTGGCGGTTGATGAGCCTGTTGAGACACCAACTAGCGAACCCTAAAGTGATGAAATACATCACCAAGTTAAGAAACAACAATGGTGCCGCCATGTTTCTTCCCACCGTCTGTGCCATGATCGGAAAATCAAGAACTTGAACGATAAAATCTTGTTAAATTTTCACTGAAAATCGAAAGATATGATGATGGGATGCATATATATAGCTGGCTTTACGTGGTGATACGTGTCAGTTTGATCAGAATTTGTGTTTTAATATATACAGGTGTGTGGACACATGTTAGATTATTAAAGTATATGGTGCTGTGGTGCGTTGTGAGAGTTATCTTTTGTTCCTGGCTAAATTAAAGTTTGGATTGTTGTTTTGAAAGGCTTTCAACACCTCAAATGTCTTTTTGGATTTAATGTTATAAGACGCACGGTCAAGTTTGTTGTAGAAGGAACTTTACAACTAGATAACTATTATGTTAATGTAATTCAAATTATCTACGTGGCATGGTGTCTTTTATTTAATGCATTTTCATATTTTCTAGTTGTAGTAGAAGTTAAATGTTAGTGGTCATGTTTGGTAAGTTATTCTTAGTGGGGTAGTGGGTCAGTTACTGTTTGGTTATTTCTTTCTTTATGTTTTTCGCAGACTTGTACTTGTGATTTGGTTGATGAATGAAAGAGTGTTTTCCCTCCTCATATTATTCCATGTGTGTGTGAAATATTGTGATAGCTTTGAACCATCATCTGGTATCAGAGCACGGTTCAGCAACGCGACGCAATGGCAACTACTCCAATCGGGTCTTCTACTACTGCAGTGCATGGTGCTTCTGCGTCACAACTTCCGATCTTCAAAGGAGAAGGATATGAGTTCTGGAGCATTCGCATGAGGACTATCCTCATGTCGCACGATCTGTGGGAGTTTGTGACTGTCGGATACAACCGAAATGATGGTGATCGCCAACGGTATAGAGAGAACAAGAAGAATGATGCGAAAGCCTTGTCTCTCATACAACAGGCTATGCATGATGAGGTCTTTTCCAGAATTGCTGCTGCTACTTCCTCAAGAGAAGCCTGGACACTCTTGGAAACTGAGTTTCAAGGTGACTCCAAAGTTAAGATGGTGAAATTACAAGGGTTGCGTAGAGAGTTCGAGACTTTACAAATGAAAGATGGGGAGGCTGTTTGTGATTTTCTGTCCAAAGTCATGAAGATTGTGAATCAGAAGCGTGCTTATGGTGAATTGGTTTCTGATCAGACTGTCGTAGAGAAGGTCCTACGAAGCCTTCCGGTGAAGTGGGATCATGTGGTTACGGCAATTGAGGAGTCTAAGGATCTTACACAGCTTTCTTTTGATCAACTTATGGGGTCTCTTCAAGCGCATGAAGCTCGGGTTAACCGTGGTGGTGATAATGTCAACGAAGAACAGGCTCTTCATTCAGCAACCCGAGAAGAAGTGAGATCCAACTGGCCTAGGGGACGAGGAAGAGGAGGTCCTGCCAGTAGAGGAAGAGGACGCGGCAGAGGTTTTGGGAGAGGTCGGTTACAGTGTTATAACTGTAACAAATTTGGTCATGTTAGAGCAGATTGTTGGAGTGAACCACAGGCTCAGGCAGCAGTAGAACAAGAAGAAGAAGATGAAGAGTACAGACTCTTCATGGCCATTGGAAACAATGAAGAGTTCAAGGAACAATGGGTTCTTGATAGTGGGTGCTCGAATCACATGAGCAGTCAAAAATGTTTATTTCAGAATCTGGATACCTCTCGAAAGATACAAGTAAAGATGGGTAATGGGAAGAACATACAAGTGGAAGGTATAGGCAGAATCAAACTGGAAGTTAGTCCAGGTAAGTATCGAACACTAGATGATGTTCAGTATGTTCCTGAACTTGATTATAATTTACTAAGTGTGGGACAATTAATGTCTAATGGATATGTTGTATTGTTTGATAACAATGTGTGTACTGTTACTTGCAAAAGTACACGTGATATTGTTTGTGTAGTAGGCAGGACAAACAACAATATCTTCCCATTAGATGTTTCTAAACATACAAGCTCATCTAAAGTGTTGGCAGTGGTGAATGATGATGAGTCTACATTGTGGCAACTTCGATATAGCCACCTTCATGAGAAAGGACTCAAGTTGTTGAGTGAAAAGAATATGGTGCATGGTCTGCCTTCGATCAAGTCATGGCCAATGTGTAGAAGTTGCATGCTTGGAAAACAAGCTCGAAAACCATTCTCACGATCTGAGTGGCGGTCATCTCGGGTCTTACAGCTCGTACATGCTGATCTTTGTGGACCAATGTCTGCGAAATCATTGGGGGGTAGCCTGTATTTTCTTCTACTTGTAGATGACTATAGTAGAATGACATGGGTATACTGCATTACATCCAAATCTGAAGCATTTGGAAGGTTCAAAGCATTCAAGGCCAAAGTTGAAGTTGAAACAGGAAGTAAGATTGCTTCCTTACGAACTGATAGAGGAGGAGAGTTCTTATCTAAAGAGTTTAATCTCTTTTGTGAAGAAAATGGTCTTCACCGAGCTCTTACCACTCCATACACCCCAGAGCAGAATGGGGTGGCTGAGAGGAAGAACAGAACAGTTGTAGAAATGGCTCGGAGCATGTTGGAAGAGAAGAGTTTGAGTAAAGTGTTCTGGGGAGAGGCGGTTGCCACTGCGGTTTATGTGTTGAACAGATCCCCAACGAAGGCCTTGGAATATCAGACACCGTATGAAGTATGGACTGGGAGAAAGCCGTCCGTTCGACACCTTAAAGTGTTTGGGAGCTTGGCTTATGTACACCAGCCGAAGCAACTAAGGAAGAAGTTGGATCCAAAATCAAAACAATGTGTCTTTGTTGGTTACTGCATGAGTTCAAAGAGGTACCGGTTGTTTGACCTTGAAAAGCAATCTATTATAATAAGTAGGGACGTGTTTTTTGATGAAAAAGTAAAGTGGAAGAGTGAAGACAAGGAAGGAAATGGAATACCCATTGGGGTAATTGATGTCCCTGCTGAAAAAGAAGATGACAGTGGGTCATCTTTTGACACAAGTACTCAAGGTACAAATAGTGATGAGACAAGTATGGAGACTCCTATGTCTAGTCATGGGAAAAGTACAGCAAGTCAACACACTCATGAAGCTAGTAGTAGCTCCAAGGATAGGTCACCTAGTCCATCTATTTCAAGTAAATCTCGCCCAATGAGATCCTTAGAGGACCTATATGCAAATACAAAAAAGATTGAGCCAGGAGATCTTGCATGTCAATTTGCACTATCCTTAATTGAACCAGTAACATACAAAGAAGCCTTTTTAAATGAAGTATGGGTCAAAGACATGAAGGAAGAGCTGGAGTCCTTAGAAAAACATGAGACTTGGTCCTTGACTAAGTTACCCGAAGGAAAACAACCCATTGGTTTAAAGTGGGTTTTCAAGCTGAAAACTGATGCAGCAGGAAAGATAAATCGTCACAAGGCTCGATTGGTTGCTAAAGGTTATGTCCAAGAGTATGGGATTGATTATGAAGAAACCTTCTCCCCAGTTGCTCGATTTGAAACTATTCGGCTTATCTTGTCTCTTGCAGCTCAAAACAGTTGGAAGGTGTACCAACTTGATATCAAATCTGCATTTCTTAATGGTGTGTTGAAAGAAGAGGTCTATGTAACACAGCCTCCTGGGTTTGAGGTCAAAGGCAAAGAAGATCAAGTATACCGATTGCATAAGGCTCTATATGGGTTAAAACAAGCTCCACGAGCTTGGTACAGCCGCATAGAAAGTTTCTTTTCTCTTAATGGATATAAAAGGAGTGTGAACTATGTATGTGAAGAAGTGTCAAGATGGTAAGATGATTGTGATATGTGTGTATGTTGATGACATAATTTACACTGGTCCTTCTCAGGAACTGGTAGATGATTTTAAACAAAAGATGGTGAATGAATTTGATATGACAGACTTAGGTCTGTTACAGTACTTTCTGGGGTTGGAAGTCTCACAAATGAAAAATGGTATTTTCTTGTCTCAAAATAAGTACACTGAGGAGCTCTTGAAGAAATTTGGTATGTCTTCATGCAAGTTTGTTGCTGTACCTATGAGCCCAGGTGAACGATTTGTAGCTACTAGTGATGGTCAAGAAGTTGATGGGTATCATTTTCGAAGTCTTGTTGGAGGGTTACTATATGTAACTCATTCTCGACCGGATATTGCATTTGCAGTTGGCATCCTTTCACGGTTCATGCAGTGTCCTTCTCATCACCACTTTGGAGCTGGTAAAAGAATTATGCGTTATCTTGCTGGTACTCTCGGATACGGTATATGGTATGGAAACAAGAATGAAGTTGGTCTTGTGGGTTATACAGATAGCGACTGGGCTGGATCATCAGAAGATATGATGAACATTTCAGCACACATGTTCTCGGTTGGATCAGGAGCAATATCATGGTGTTCTAAAAAACAATCTGTTGTGGCGTTATCAACAACTGAAGCGGAATACATATCAGCTGCAGCAGGGGCATGTCAGGCAGTTTGGCTTCGGAAGATGTTGAGTGAGCTGTGTTTCGAGCAGTCTAATGCAACCCCAATACTATGTGATAATCAATCTGCATTATTTCTTACAAAGAACCAAGCATTTCATAGCCGCACCAAGCACATCAATATTAAGTTCCATTACATTCGTTCTCTGATAGAGAACAATGAAGTGACTTTGGAGTCTTGTGATACAAATGAGCAAGTTGCAGATGTTCTTACAAAGCCTTTGAATGAAGAAAAGTTCTGCTATTTTCGAGCTAAGATGGGAGTAACGATTATTTGAATTATGGGGAGGTGTTAATGTAATTCAAATTATCTACGTGGCATGGTGTCTTTTATTTAATGCATTTTCATATTTTCTAGTTGTAGTAGAAGTTAAATGTTAGTGGTCATGTTTGGTAAGTTATTCTTAGTGGGGTAGTGGGTCAGTTACTGTTTGGTTATTTCTTTCTTTATGTTTTTCGCAGACTTGTACTTGTGATTTGGTTGATGAATGAAAGAGTGTTTTCCCTCCTCATATTATTCCCTGTGTGTGTGAAATATTGTGATAGCTTTGAACCATCAAATTTTGCCTTAGTAAATAAGTCTCGTGTATAATAAACCTAAGATCTTTGTTAAAAATAACTAAAAGCTCATTTAAAGTTTGGATAATCATGTATATATGAACTCGTTAATTGAAAAGACTTTGTTAATTAGTAGATTGTTGACCAATGATGCATTGTCTCAATGTTACCTCGAGATTCTTTCAAATGGAAGATCTTGGGTTCAAATCATTCTCGCAGCGAAATAGGGGTATGAGGGGGGGGTCAGGGGGTTTTCTCAGTGGGGGGTTTCCTCCTGAGTGGTTGTGGTGGCTCATGGGCGGTCCAGGTAACTAGACCTTGGTGACATGGCCTGGAAACAATGGGTTCACACGATTGAGATCTTCGCCGTTCAAAAAAAAAATTAGTAGATTGTTGGCTGAACTAAGAGCTTGTAGCCTATGGCTATGTGTTATGCAAAAGCCCCCATCACTCCACGTAAGCGTCACATAATCAACCAACACCATCACCCCTTATCTCTGCACATCATCTTTTCATATGTTATCCATCACTTCCCCATCACTATACGTCATCACCACCTTTTTCAACATTTTATTATTAAATTTTTTTTTTAATTTTTTTGAACAACAAATATTATCTCCTTCTAAACTCCTTCACATTAATTACACCATTGCATGTGTTAAAACCCATGACCTCCCATTTTAAGAGACAAAGCCTCTACCAAGTGAACTAGTCCCACATTGGCTATTTTTTTTAATTAAAAATGAAATTTAAAAAAGACATAACATAAATAAAAAAAATACATAATAAAAAAAATACATAAAAAA
Source organism: Mikania micrantha (assembly GCA_009363875.1). Classification (NCBI taxonomy): domain Eukaryota; kingdom Viridiplantae; phylum Streptophyta; class Magnoliopsida; order Asterales; family Asteraceae; genus Mikania; species Mikania micrantha. Next base: position 52,378,746 of record CM018695.1, read on the forward strand.
ATTAATTTATATTATATTTCTTCATAATCCGCTCCTTCGTCTTCTCGGCTATTTCACGAGCGCGACCGGTTAAGTGATCGGTTGGAGTCCAAAACAATTTCATATCATTGTTGTATTGTTTTTGCTCCTGTAAGTCGACAAATTTTTGCAACGACTCGGAGATGGTATCCAACGTGTCTTTGTAATCGGCAGGAACCACGGCCCATTGTCGAAAAAAACTGATCTCTCATGCGTCTCCAAAAATCCGAGCTCGTTTGGTTGTTACCAACAAACGGGTCTTCGGAAACGTCAATGTAGGCACGAGCTAGTACCACCTCCTCAGATTCCGGCCATCGAGTAATGGTCGGTTTGGTTGTTTTTTCTTGGCACTTCTTTTCGTCGGTGCCTACGACGCGATGAAGCCGGTTGGGCGTCGGGTTGTGTTTCCGGAGCCACGTCAACATCGGGACCCGGTTGATTCTCAACAACGTTGTCACAGGCGGGTGAGTTTTGGTTGAAAAAAGGTGGTTGTGGGTACCAATTTGAGAAGGTTAGAAATTGGTTCGGGTTTGGATTGTTTGGATCGAGTTGAGGTCGGTAACAATATATAAACAGGTTAAAGTATGAGTTGTTTGGATCCATAGTAGTGTAGAAGCTTTTGAAGATTTGAAGGATTTTTGAATATTTTTTGAGAGATTTGAAAGATTTTGGGAAAATTTTTGAAGATTTTTGAGTGGATTGAATGAGTTTATATATGGTTTAATTTATTTTTCTTAATTTTTTTTTTGTTTTTCAACTGTAACATTACCGTTATTAATTTTTTTTTATTATTTTTTCCCCTCAAACGGTCATCACCCAATGAGAAGGGTCACAGCCTTGCCCATCACGCCACTCTCACGCCCCTGTGTTATGGGGTGGGGCGCGACCGGGGCGTGACCCAGGGGCATCACGCCTGGGTCACGTAACATGACACATAGCCTAATAGTTATCCTTTTAACTTCTTTATGTAAGGTTTTGAGTTTAAATCTAGGATGAGATATGTTTGTTAAGACAAGATTCGGTGGTTTACTTAGTTGTAGGGCTTATCCTGATGTGAGCTCGGGCATATGTCTCAAAGCGTTAAATCTGAGGAGACTATTAAAATCCTATCCAGCCATTGAAAAAAAGTAGATTGTTGTTATGTGGTTATTTAACGCTTTTAAAAATATAAATAGTATCTTAAATATTAAAAACCTTAAATATATAATAAATACACAAAGGCACAAAACAAAGGGTCGATCAAGTACTTTGTGATTTATTAAAACTTAAAACTATCTATCTAAAAACAAAAAACTTGTTAAATCTAACTGAAAAAACATTATATCAACGATAAAATTCTAGAAAACACACATAAAAATAGCGTAGCAAGATATTATAGTTGTTTATTCATTGCTCGTAATTTATCACAAAGGAGATATCGATATGATATTTTGACTTGTTTCTTATTTTTCACTGGGTTCAGAAAGAGACAAGATCTCTTATTTAGTTCACATGAACATGAACTCATAACCTTAAAGTAAAAAAATAACAATTTTATTAGTTGTTTTAAAACTCACCCTCACGGTTACGTATATAAACCATTTTTTTTAATGAATGGTCATGGCACGTTCCATATATGGGACGATAATTAAAGAATGGATAGACCAATCAGTATTGCTTAGTTAAATGAACGAATACAACTTATCTTAATTAAGAATCTCTAAACTAATCGAATTGATTTGGGAGTAGGCCGGCAACTACATGACTTTCTAATGAAAAAGTCATAGGTTTGAGTCTCACTTAGGTAAGAGGTTTTACTATAGTGAGTCTTTAGACGATAGGTTTACTTTGGAATGATGAACGGGGTAGGTCATCATAATTATACCCTTTTTGCGGACGTGGGTGAGGTTTTGCCATTGAGTCTTACAATATTTTATTTAACGGTTTATTAATTAACTTTTGTTCTGAGAATATTAAACTGTTGGATACTACTTGGATTTACATGATGTTTGGTAGATGGTGTTAAAAATAATGAAGATTTGTGACATCATATACCACGACCGTAATTGTTCGATTTTGGGAAGTTTGTTTTTTAATAAATAAACGAACATGAAAAGTGATCACGTAAACATTTGGTAATATGTTCGTTTATGTTAGTTTATGAGTTTATTCATTTGATATATTTTAATTATTAAATTTCTTGTTTTTAGTTTATTATTAACATCTAAACCGGAAAATATAGTTATTTTGAGTTTATATATTGTTAAAATTAAATACATTAATTTGAAACGTTATTTTAGTATAATTTTAATTATGATTATATTTTAAACTTAAACTTTGTTTTAATATAATTATATTTATGATTTTTATCTTAAGTGTTTAACTTTATATTTATAAGAAGCTTATATCTAAAGTGTGGAATTAAAAATGTTGCTTTTTATTTTTTAAATAATATATGTGCGTTTGAGTTTGTGAATAAGTTTAATTTTTAATGAACAAACACAAAAAGGAAACTTCGTTCGGCAAGTGTGCATGAATCGTTCGTTAACAAGTTAAATATTAAACGAACGAAAACAAATAATTAAAAACAAAAGCTCGTTTGTATTCGTTTGCAACACCCTTGCTTTTGTATGGTAATGTTCATCATAAACACGCGTCTCCCTCCATTCCTTTAATCTCATATTTCTTCCTTTCTTAATTTGTCATAAGCGGTCACAAAGTTTTCCTTCACATAGTCTTCTCGGTCTACTTCCACGAGGGTAATCACATGAGGATCCAGTTGGGACTAGTTTTATACCTTTTTGATGGACGGGTATTTTAATGTGGTAATGATATGAGTATTTTAATTTAATTTAAAAAAAACATTATTTATTAACAGATTAAAAAAATAACATAAAAATATTATGCGTATGGTGATGGCCGATGGGTATTTAAGGTAAAAAAATAAGTAGGTTTATTTAAATTAACATAAAAAATTATTTGTTAACAGGATAAAGAATTAACATAAAAACATTACATGTTAATAAAAATATTATTTGTCCGTGATGGGGTATTTAAAATGATAATATCGTACATAGCAGTACGGGCCGTATATAAATTATTTATTTCATTTAAACTTAATTTATGTATTTTATTAATTTTTAACGATATACATCTATTACGTTAAATTTTGAATGATATACTTTTATTATGTTAATTAAACGCCATAAGTTTGTTACATTATCATTTTAAACGATATTTATTATTTACGTAATCGTTCTAACTAAATATTTTATTTTATAATTAGTTTGTTTACGTTAATTTAATTTAAATGGTATATGTTTTTCGCGTAATTATTAAATAAACAACACAACCAGAAACAATACAAATAAAGAAAGAAACATGCATATATACACAACATAAGTTTTACATATAAGAAAACAAAATACAAAAACACAAACTAAACTATGAAGCTCCAGATGGTCCAGCAGAGGATCCGTTGTCCGGGTAGACGCGTGGCTCCGATAACAGTGGAAGTTGTGCCCCGTCCCGTCGCACACGATCTGACACGACGTCGATCGTCCACTGGACCATATCCTCCACCCGATCGAGCCGTCGCTCGATGCGTGTCTCCCATGCGGCCCGACGACTGGTATCCTGTAAAATCTCGTCAGATTGGGCCGCAATACGGTGCAACAACGCCTCGAGTGGCTCGGTGAGGCGCACCGCATGATAGTCGTGCGGTGGATGCTGCGGTGGGTCCTCATGTGGTGGTGACTGGACGGCTCCTCCCGAATCGGCTGGGGATCTGAAATCTGCCCCTCAGCATGGTCCTCGTGCGACTGCTGCTGCTGCTACGCGACGACCAACTAGGCTAGCTACCAGATATGGCCTCGGATCCAATAAATCGCAATCCCACACCCTAGATGTATGTGGCAAGTTTCATGTTCAGGAGCGTTTGACGATCCAGCTTACGTGGCTGGATCGCCGACAGATCCTGAAGCAAATGAAACATGCCCCTGTTGTGTGCGATGTGGGTGACAAAGGCGCCTCCCCATAGTGTACCGCGCTCCTGACGGTGGTAGAAGGGCGCGTCGTACAAGGCAAAACATCGTGCAAGGTTGCACGGCCTGCCATTCATCAAGGAGTGAAGATAGAATAAATCTGACATCGTCACCCATTCTTGGCTCTGTCCACGTGCTGATATCGTCTTAACTATGCACCTATGGATGTGTCGGATCAGAGGATCTTTGATGGTCGACGCACGTACTCTGTGGCTGGTGAAAAGTGTGTCAGAAATCTGAGGCCACCACGCCTTCATCACCCCATCCTCTCCCTACGTCAGCCCCTATGTAAATGCCTCTGTCACGGTCTCCGGCTCGTAGTATATACCAATAAGCATGGTGAACCGCTCTATCATCATCTCCATGTGATGTCTGCAGATTGAGAACTCGATGTCAGGTGGAAGCTCCCCGTCCTCCTGCTCAGATACCGCCGACTGGTGAGATCTGTAGCGGAATGTCGAAAGAAACTCCACTGTAATCAGCATGTACGTGGGCAGATCGACTGTATTAAATAGAAGAGTCCAAGGTATGTCCTCTCCTAATATAGCCCTAGCCCGATTTCTGACACCGTGTTCACCAGACGACGACACCTAATCGCTGCCACCGTGCCTGGTTGGAACTGCAGCCACTCGTGCTGCGCCAGCTCCGCTGCCTCGTCGTCGAGGACTATATCGTCATCCTGGTGATGAATATATGGTCCATATCCATGAATAATCGCTGAAAAATGAAAACCGAGCTAACGTTAAAAAAATAAATTCAATACGGACCGCATTGGTCAAGACAGCCCGTACAGGTGTTGGCCATCTCAACCAAAACTAGGCCGTCTCAGAACAAGACGGGTCGTACTGGTCAAGACGAACCGTCTCAACCAAACCATGCCAAAACTAGGCCGTCTGGCCAAGACGGCCCGTCTCACCCAAAGCAGGCCAAAACTAGGCATCTGGCCAAGACGACATGTACAAGCTAAGTCAACCTGTCTTGCCTAAACCAGGCCAAAAAAACCATATTTTTCATATGTTGAACAATACGGGCCATACTTGCAAGACGGCCCGTCTTGTTCATCTTTTGAAACCCCAAATTCGAAAAAAATCCCTAGATCGTTATTATGCTCGTATAACTCTGATGTCAGAGAGTTACACAAATTCGTCTATGTGCCATCTGCAGAGATATTTTGCAGCTTCTAAAAATACCTTACGACACACACTCATAACAGCAAGGTCTCGATCTTTTATGATAATACGTGGCTCCATACATTTATTCAACATACTCTTAACCATTTCCAATACCTGGACGGAGTTTTCCTCACGCTCTCTGCTTACGAACGTGCCAGCAATACTAAACGTCTGGTGTGTGGAAGTCACGCCAACAATTTGAATAAATGGAAGTCAGTACTAGTTCATTTTATACGTCGCGTTCATCATAAGTACGTGCGGAAATGCACGCCACCAGCAATACGATTTTGGATGACAGAAGAAAATGTCTTCCACGACATTTGTTTTAGGATCCTCCTAAGTATAGTAAACGTAACGCTGACTATGAAGTAGGTTTCCAAAACCTGTATCGGAGTATCACTGAATTTCTTCTTATTTTTCATTTTTTTTTGTAAATTGTATACATCTCTAGATATGGACACGTTTGCAGGTTATGTTTCTTTATGCTTGAAAGAATGTTATAAGGATCCATGTGTTGCTCGATCAGATTCTCAACCATATCTTGTTCCTCCTGAGTGAATCTTCTAACATATGGATGACCCTCTAGATTCTAAGCAGGTTTGTGATTGTGATTGTTGTTAATCACCTGTAATTTCCAAGATTCACAAAATTCGTTGTATAACCCTATCAGTTGAAATGGGCAACCGATTTTTTTGTTGCTTGACTATCTAAAGATTGCAATGCTATTATGCTCGCCACCACGGTCACACATGAGCCAGACCTTGATAACACTGCCTATTGTCTTTGATTTCTTCGTTCTTCTTTTGACTACAATGTAACCGTTTTCTAGTTGTCACACCCCGAGCTAGCGGGTTGGATCGACTTCCCCGACGGGCTGAAGGTTCCCGGGGCGCGATCTCGGGAATGATAATCGGAATGATCAGATTGTTTACATTGCACATAATATATATAAATGAGAAACTGCTAAACGAAAATACAATTACAAAGTTAAATTACATCAGTTTAGTTCATAATTTAACAATGTAAACCTACTATCAACATCATAATTCTTCTATCTTGTATCTGCACAAGATATACAAAATAATCTGTAAAATGATTTTTCAAAAATATGCAGGTCCAAAAGGCTAGGTCCTCAAATTGGTATCCTAGTCCAAAAGTAATAACTCCTTAGTTGACATGTTCGTCACCTGAGAAGTCATGCAAAAAGATCAAGTCAACATATGGTTGGTGAGTTCACATAGTTTTATAAAAATGAATTTGAATAACCTTTGAATGTCAACCTTAACCTCACCATTAACCACCTATACCATCCAGTTCAGTATGCTTATATATAGGGCATATGTAGGGTCGAACTTACCGCCTGCCCAGTTACCGTCCCACCAAATACCAAACCACATGATATATTATTCCTGGTGATAATTAAGCATTTCATCCCATACATCTGATTCAAAGCATTTGATTACCCAGAAAATGTTTACCTTGATTCCCCGAAATGACAACATTAACCTCATCAACGACCACCTATGCTATCCAATCAAGTATGCTTATATATAGGGCATATGTAGGGGACAAGCCCCAGCCACCGTCCCACCACATACCGGACTGCTTAGCATATTGTTGTTAATGATAATTAAGCGTTTCACACCATTCACCTTCATTTTAGATTCTTGATTTCCACAAATTGAATCACCTCTGATTTCTTGAGTTCGTCATTGTATCCATGATTATCGCAGAACACTTGTAGAAATACAATATTAAATGTTTAATTAAATTAATAACTAAGCATTTAAATAAAACTAAGACATGATGATTGGGCCTTATTTGACTCAATCAATTAGACTTAGTTGTTGGTGGTTGTCCAAGTTGTACCCTCTCACACGTGGCCCATATCAGGCTTGACCCACAATGAGTCTACCTGTATGCGTTAGGACTTTTATGATGCCCATATCAGCTTGACCCATTGGCCTACTGTACATGTTGGAACTTTAAGGATATCCTTTGATTCTTTATCGTCTTTGATTCTCTTGATTTAGTTTGATAGCTTAAGTTATGCCCACGTAGCTACAAGAGTCTACTACTGTGACGGGACTTTCCGTGTGTTACACGTGGTCTTGATCTACATACAACTGACGTCCACCTTAATTTAAGCAATTAATGATTTCATTAGATCTTAATGATTTCATTATTTCCATGATTCACACACGGTTATGATCTCCTTGATTCTCTTGATTCTCTTGATTTTGATCTTTAGAATTCCATGATTTCCACAATGATTATAGATACTTGATTAGGATCCTTAGTTTATTGATCACACACTGAATTAGATTCCATTGCATTTGACCTTTAACTTTAGTTCTTTTGATTTCACTTTGAATTTAGATTCTTGAATTTGAAGTTGATGGACTAAGGGTTTTTTAGAGTTTAGTATTAATGTATTACTCATAAGATTAATTAATTAACTTGTTAGTTAATTCTGCATAGCAATTTCCTAGACAGAAATGTAGGAATATATATTTATATATATACAAACATATATAAAGCATATAATAAGTAAAAGCATTTACGTAAAACAATTTAAATAAAAAAAAAGTTTACGCATGTTTCTCAGCCCCGCGTTTGAAAAAAACAAAAATGTTTTAAAAAAGGGGCAATGAACTCACCTGTGTTGCTCTGTATTGAATTACCACAAAATGCGCGCTCGTTGTTGTAGACTATGTTTCTTCTGTTCCTGAGTTGTTTTAAGAGAATTCGAATACGATAAGTATTTATAATAGATGTCATATCTAAGGTTCAGCTAAGTGGCCTAGGTTCGCTGCTACATAAAGGGTTTAAGTGGTCTAAGGTTCGGCTAAGTGTTAGTTCGGCTACCTCCAATGTTCAGCTACTTTAGGTTCGTAGCACCCTAGGATCGGCCAATATAACTCAGCAGCCCTAGGTTCGTAGCTAATCAGTTCGGTCGTCCAATGGGTTCGGCCGTAGGTAGGGTTTGGCCATGGTAACCCCGACGGTTGGAAGGTTCGCTGCAATTGGAAGGGTTCGGCAATGGTCTAGGTTCGCGTCTCTATGGTTCGGCCATCTACACGAGGTTCGTGGCTCCATGGTTCGGCCATTAGGAGGAACGTTCGGCTGCTAGGGTTCGTGGCTTCTAGGGTTCGGCCAATCGAAGGTTCGGCCGACACTGGTTTGGTGTCAACAGGTTCGGCCATCTGCACCCCACGAACCAGCTGTTCATCATCCTTCTCAGCGAGATCAAATCCACTGCAAGACTATACCAACCCATCCTACCCTTATATACTCCCTCGTTTTCAAGTTTTTAGCGTACATATACCGTTTACAAAATAAAACCAACCGGTTCTTGTTAGTGTGAGAACCAAGAAGTAAAGCTTGCGATTTACCTACAAAACGAGATGAAAAGCTTGAATTCTTCGTGGGTTCTTGTTCTACTAAATCATATGAACGATTTGGCTTCAAGATCTTGTGGAATGGTTGAGTTTTGAGTGAGTTAGGTTAGAGAGAGATGGGTGACGAATTTGAGGGTGGAGAGAGAAAGTGGAGAGTTGGAAATGAAAATGAGGGCTGGTAGGTGGTGGTTGTTGTGGTCACAAATGCCACAATAAATGGGTTAGAAATACCCGAGTTCATTCGGGTTCGCTCGGTTTTGCTCGTTTTCGCGAAATATGTCGTTCTTGTTTTATTTTCGTAACAAAATTCCTCGCTTTTAAAACAATATTTCATACAATTATTTTAGGTGGTTATTCCTAGTAAATTAACTAATATCTTCCATTTATTTTATGTTTTCTGAAACATTTAAATTACCGTTTAAATCGAATCGTACAGTCGTGGCGCGTATTTGTTCGAATCGTCACCCGTACGAACACGAGGATAACTATACTTTTCAATATGGTTTTATAATTATTGGATATCATTCAGAACGTTAAACTTTCAGATGTATTCGTATAGATTGTCACCTATACGAATAATCCGTCGATTTAGCATTCACATAACGACATCCGTTGTTGTTTTGTTCTGTAAAGCCTCACATACGTTTATACATAATAAATCCTAACAAATAATCACATGATGGTTCTGTAACGTTAGATAATTATCTGACAGATGAACCATAATTTCTGAGTTCTGTTTCTTTGAAATGATTCTGAATTTGTTGTTTGATAACACGAAATGATAACGATACATGATATGAACATGACATACAATGAAATAAGTATAGTTTGTACCTGATTACTGTTCATGATACTGTTGAGATCACTGTTCCGGTACTGGTTCCGGCACTGATGTTATAGTCCCCCCTTGTTAGAGGAATTCCGTCCCGAAATTTAAGAATCGTTATCAGGTACGGCTCCCTCTGTAAACAACTGGGTATACCTGGAATTCATGTGATCTTCGCGTTCCCAAGTAAACTCAGGTCCGCGCTTTGAGTTCCAACGAACCTTGACGATCGGAATACGGCTTCGCCTTAGTTGTTTAACTTTGCGATCCATAATCTCCAAAGGTTCCTCAATAAAATGTAATTGTTCATCCACTTGAATTTCTTCTGTAGGAATGATGAGTGACTCGTCAGCAAGGCATTTCTTTATGTTTGAGACGTGAAACACGTCATGCACCCCACTGAGTTCATCTGGTAATCTCAGTCTATACGCCACCGGACCAATACGCTCGATGATCTCGAACGGTCCCACGTATCGTGGTGCTAACTTGCCTTTCTTTCCAAAGCGGACTACACCTTTCCATGGGGATACCTTCAACATGACACGGTCTCCCACTTGAAATTCTAACGGCTTGCGCCGTTTGTCGGCGTAACTCTTTTGCCTGCTCCTTGTAGCTTGTAACCTTTGTTGAATCTGAGCAATCTTGTCGGTAGTCTCTTGAGTAAGCTCTGGCCCAGTTATACGATTATCTCCAACTTCTGTCCAACAGATCGGTGATCGACATTTTCGACCATACAAAGCCTCAAATGGTGCGCATCCGATGCTGCTATGGTAGATGTTGTTGTAGGAGAATTCAATCAGTGGTAAATGAGTGTCCCAATTTCCACCAAAATCTAACACACAGGTTCTTAACATGTCTGATGCGAGCGGTCAGTATACTAAAAACAAGACTAAATTTAATCTACTTAACCTAAGCTAAAGACACCAAATCTAATCCTAGACCTATACTTAACCTAAACACCTAGTAATAATCGGAAAACCTAAACTAGACCGCTCCTAAGGCAAGTGTACCTGTCGGTAGCAGAATAGCTGACGGAAGTCCGGATATCGAACCAATGGACACTAGTATAACAAACTAAACCTAGACTGTGAACTTAACTAAGGTAAAAGATGGGGGGGGGGGGCGTTTGGTGCTAATTGGTAACCTGATCAGGCTGAAACTGACTAAGAACACTAAACTAACAACTACACTAAAAACAGCAAACTAAAACTGATAATGAAACTGGAATCTAACTGCAGTGAGGAAAACTGATGTATCTAGGCTGGGATTCAAAAGTATGACAGATACTGACTTGGACTAATCTATGAAGGATGAAGACTAGGATCTTAAGGAACAGACTAAGGAATATCTAATGGGACCCAGATCAGATACCAGGCAACTCCAATGGAACATCCTAAGGCTGTAATGTATGCACTAGTCTATCGGTTCACCTTCCGGAATTTTCCCGATATGCAATTGCACTCAAACGGGTGAATCACCTCCCGGATTTCTCCACCCGTTTGTATCCTGAGATACTAGAGAACTATAAAGTTGACAACTTTGACATGGATTGACACTAACACTAAGTAGATCTAAGACAACGCCCTCCCGGGTCGTTTAACTCAAAAATCCCAAGTGTAAGAGACCAACCATCTAACCTATCACCTCCCGGATTTCTAGGTTAGGTTACACATGCAAATAACTATACTTAATGAAGTCTAATCCTATGGAATGTGATCAACAACCCATAAACTAACCTAAAACACAAAGTAGTAGGCCTAACATGCATCTATGTGTGGAAAGACCTTCCTAAACACATGTGGATCCAACATACACCAAATATAATCATTCAACATCCATAAAAACCATCAAAGATTCAAACTTTACAGCTGATTACAAAGCATATATCATCATTAAGCATAAATCAAGTCCAAAATCATCAAAGATCACAACTTTATCATCCCAAACCTAGATACAACCATAGATCTAGCTACAAATCATACTAACGGTAGCTAAACAAGTCTAAAATATGTCTAAATACATCAAAGGTCAAAGCTTTAAACTAAGAACATGTAAAGTAAAGGAAAATACTCAAGAACAAGGTCCTTCTTCACTTCTACAAGCCCTAATCAAGCTCTTCCTTCCATGGTTAAGCTCCAGCAGCCTCCTAGCTTGATTAGGGTTCCAACGCAGAAAAAGTCCCCTAAAACGGCTGGAATGCGATCCATTTATAGAGGGCTTGAAATTAGGGTTTTAGGCTGAAAATCCATCTGGGGCGCATAGCCTAGCGTGGTAAGCGCGAGGCTAGGCTATGCGCCCGGAAAACAAACATAATTTCGTCTGATGATGCCAGGCGCATAGCCTGGGGCCAAGAGGCCACGCTAGGCTATGCTCCTAGGGTTAGTTTTCTTGATTTCTTTGTTTTTTCACCCGCACTTGATTCCGATGCCCGTTTTCCTTCATTTCCGCTCCTCCGGGACACATTCCTACACAAAAACACTAAAATGTAAAAAGGAAATAAAATCGACTCGAAATATTACGAAACTAACGAAAACAGACTCGAATATGTACAAAAATGGATGTGTTAAAGTAACACATCAAAAATACCCAAACTTAAACCTTTATCGTCCTCGAAAAAGCTAACAAGATGGAATCATAGATTAGGGGCTTGGTTTTTATTTGCTAAAGATTTAACAAATATAAAATCCTTGTGTATTAATCGCGATAGTTGATATAATGGTCCAATCTAAACCCAAACACCAACTTCAAGTTCCCTAATCATGATTTATTTATGTTCAAGTTTAATCATTCATCTTATGGATCACATCCCTTGGTCAAAACGAGTTATCTTAATCCTAAACAACAGCTTTCAAGGCACAGGATTAAATCAAAAGACTTAAACCCATCTCTGTATGCAAACTACCTAGATAAAGTTAAAATTTTAACCTAATGATGGAGATGGATGAAGGTGTGAGCATTTTGCCTTTTTATTCTCTCATTTTTCTTTTTCTTTTACCTCACTTGAGCGTATTACAGCACTGTTTCACTCGGTTGTGAGCCGGGGTATGACAACTGCTTTTTAGCTCTTATTCTCTCTTTCTTTTATTTGCACAGGCTCAGCTCACTTAGTGGATTGTGGGATTTCTTTTATTTAGCGGGCGCCATAAGTCTCGGATTTATTTTCATAAAAAGAGAACATATGTGCCAGGCTTAAATTTTAAAATTTCTAGATTGTTAGTTTATAGAGGTTCCTTTATTCACTATTACTTAGTTTCAGATTTCCCGAATTTTCCAATTCTTAAACCCACAAGAATCCTGAAATTAAGTTTATTCTATCAAATCATAAGGAACTTTCCATCGGCTGGGCCTACCAACAAATCCCAAATCAATACACAAGTTAGCCTCTAAAAACCTAAGCCCTAATCATCGTCCAATCATCTTCCATTTATAAAATGCAAGCTAGAACAAGGACATTTTTCAAGACTCTAGCTATATACATCCTAAAACTCTAGACTCAATCAGAAAATGCAAAATTAATAAATAAACAAACAAATATTTACAGAAAGATAAAACTAAGGTAAAAGGTGGAAAAGACTTAGCTGATCACGCAACATCAGCACGAGTGTGTCTAATCCAAAAAGAAGTCAATCAACAGCCGGCCGTTTGCAAATGAAGTAGTCTGAGTAGTCGCCACCCGAATGTAATTGAGTACGAGTGGTTAAAACCAAACTGCAAATTAAGATCTCAAACAAACCAACTAGATTAACTGAAAATAAAAAGACTCAAATACTGACTTGATTAATCTTTACAATGACTCAATTAAAAGAAAAATAATTTTTTTGTAAATTTTTAAAATTTTTTAATTTTTTTTTTGTATTTTTAACTTACAATATTTACAATTTGATTTATTTAATCACAAGTTTTTATTTATTTACAAAAATTTTAGTCAAAATTGACTTCAACTATACAATGACTTAATTTACAAAAATTAAAAATTAAAAATTAAAAGGCGCCAGCCTGTCATACCCACACTTAGAACAACACATTGTCCTTAATGTGGATTTAGAACTGGCGAAAGATAATAAAAAATAGAATACAACAAAGTAAAGAGGCGGACTCCCTGATAATTTGTAATCATGTCGTGAGTGAAGCCGCGTGCCTTTCTATATACAATCTCAAACTCAAATATACAATTGTTAATACAACAACAAATATATTGCAATAATACAAACACCATTAGATACAATGTTACAACATAAACAATAATATACAATTTGAAACAATCATACAACAACAACAAAATATTACAAACAACATTTGATATAAATATACAACTTTTATTTTAGTATACAATTTATTTAATAAGTTACAAAAATTATACATACATATTATACATACATTTTGTGTTCAATTATTTCATACAAGTATAAATTTACAAATTTTATTTATGTTAAAAGTATTATACATATATGTTATACATATTTATTATATTATTGTACATACAATATTTATTAATTTAATATAAGTAATAGTACAAGGTTACAAATTTATTTGTTAGGTTACAATATGATACATACATATAACTTATTTATTTCTAAAATACATACTAAATTTATAGTTCACAATACAATTGTTTTTATTAATTTTATTTTTGAACAATATTTATTACATACGTTTTATACATTATTTATTTTACAATTTTTACATACATACCTTTTATTATTATTTTTAATATACTATATACATACATTAATGGATGGTAATGGATGGTGGTGGGTTTTTTTTTTTAAGTAAATAAAAGAAAATTCTAAAAGTTTGATTACTTAAAACTAATTAATTCCTAATAGCTTAGAATAAACTTAACTATAATTAACATAAATTATAACTAATCTGAACTAGGCAAAATTAATTAAAACTAAATTTAATTAAAATTAAATCTAATAAAACAAAATTAAGCTAAGCAATTAATTTAATTAACTTTCTAAGTAATCTAATTTAAACTAGCAAAATAAAATAAAACTAAATTCATTAATGCTATCGAAAACAAAATCAACATAGAAATCAAAGCAATTAAACCCTACAAAATTAAGAACTAAAATTAACCTAAAAGTAATAAAGAAAAATCGAGTTAAGTGACTAATGATGTAAAATGTAATCGAATTATAAGCAATGAGTTTCAATCAACTGTCCTGAATGGTAGTATCGAACATGCATGATGTCATACCCACACTTGAATCCAATATAGTCGTGCACGCACAAATACATCACCAATCACCCATAAATCGATATACTTAAACTAAAACTATGTACACTATATACAAGTTGGGCCGAAGCCCAAATCCCTAACATAACCTTAGTCAGGAGGCTTCTCCTTAATCCATCCTCTGTCCAGCCCGTTCAATTCCTTTCGCTCATGATTAAAAATTAAACCAATGGAATTGAAGAACATTTTAAAACAATTGAACGAGTTGGGCCACCAATATTTAAACTTCCCTGGACCAAACCTGATGTGTGGCATGTAATGAGGAGAATGGTTGTGCACAGACCTTGCTGGCTTGGTTCTCCTTTTCTTCAGTCGGTTTGGATCCACTACCTTCCTTTTTGTTGCCTTCTCCCGAGGTTCTTTGAATTTCAGTGGAGTTCCATCCTCTATCTTCCCTACGGGCCGGATCTGGCGCTCTTCCTCTTCTACTAACACTTCTTTTTCGATCATAGGTAGCTCAACCTCCATTTCTATGGTCTCCTCAACAAACTCTTGAGCTTCCACTTGGATACCCACACTTAGTTCTCCATTTAATAATGCTTTTAACATCTGTAGATCACCAAGTGGGTCAAAATGTACATCCTCCTCTACAACAAAAGATATATCCAGCAGCTCATCACCAAACTCATCTTCCCAAGATTGTTCTTCAGTGACTTCATCTTCCAAATCAACTTCAACTTCCTCCTCCTCTTCTTCATCATCATGCTGAAATTGAAATCCCAAGTAATTACCATCCCAGTCATATGTAAATCGTCCCTGATTTTTCACACGGGATGCATTTATGCACTTAATGATATCTTGGATTTCTCTATCTCTTTTTCCCCTAGCATCTCCCAACCATGCATTCATATCCTCTCTAGATCTATATCCATACATGATGCACTGACTTCGAACTAAAGACCTGAAACCTAAAAAATACAACCTAGACTCACAAGACTCACCACAAAAGACTCACAAACAAAGAGAAACACAGACACAATCAAAGCTAGTTTCATTATTGCCTAGTGTCCCCGGAAATGGCGCCAAAAACTTGATGCGAGCGGTCAGTATACTAAAAACAAGACTAAATTTAATCTACTTAACCTAAGCTAAAGACACCAAATCTAATCCTAGACCTATACTTAACCTAAACACCTAGTAATAATCGGAAAACCTAAACTAGACCGCTCCTAAGGCAAGTGTACCTGTCGGTAGCAGAATAGCTGACGGAAGTCCGGATATCGAACCAATGGACACTAGTATAACAAACTAAACCTAGACTGTGAACTTAACTAAGGTAAAAGATGGGGGGGGGGGGGGGCGTTTGGTGCTAATTGGTAACCTGATCAGGCTGAAACTGACTAAGAACACTAAACTAACAACTACACTAAAAATAGCAAACTAAAACTGATAATGAAACTGGAATCTAACTGCAGTGAGGAAAACTGATGTATCTAGGCTGGGATTCAAAAGTATGACAGATACTGACTTGGACTGATCTATGAAGGATGAAGACTAGGATCTTAAGGAACAGACTAAGGAATATCTAATGGGACCCAGATCAGATACCAGGCAACTCCAATGGAACATCCTAAGGCTGTAATGTATGCACTAGTCTATCGGTTCACCTTCCGGAATTTTCCCGATATGCAATTGCACTCAAACGGGTGAATCACCTCCCGGATTTCTCCACCCGTTTGTATCCTGAGATACTAGAGAACTATAAAGTTGACAACTTTGACATGGATTGACACTAACACTAAGTAGATCTAAGACAACGCCCTCCCGGGTCGTTTAACTCAAAAATCCCAAGTGTAAGAGACCAACCATCTAACCTATCACCTCCCGGATTTCTAGGTTAGGTTACACATGCAAATAACTATACTTAATGAAGTCTAATCCTATGGAATGTGATCAACAACCCATAAACTAACCTAAAACACAAAGTAGTAGGCCTAACATGCATCTATGTGTGGAAAGACCTTCCTAAACACATGTGGATCCAACATACACCAAATATAATCATTCAACATCCATAAAAACCATCAAAGATTCAAACTTTACAGCTGATTACAAAGCATATATCATCATTAAGCATAAATCAAGTCCAAAATCATCAAAGATCACAACTTTATCATCCCAAACCTAGATACAACCATAGATCTAGCTACAAATCATACTAACGGTAGCTAAACAAGTCTAAAATATGTCTAAATACATCAAAGGTCAAAGCTTTAAACTAAGAACATGTAAAGTAAAGGAAAATACTCAAGAACAAGGTCCTTCTTCACTTCTACAAGCCCTAATCAAGCTCTTCCTTCCATGGTTAAGCTCCAGCAGCCTCCTAGCTTGATTAGGGTTCCAACGCAGAAAAAGTCCCCTAAAACGGCTGGAATGCGATCCATTTATAGAGGGCTTGAAATTAGGGTTTTAGGCTGAAAATCCATCTGGGGCGCATAGCCTAGCGTGGTAAGCGCGAGGCTAGGCTATGCGCCCGGAAAACAAACATAATTTCGTCTGATGATGCCAGGCGCATAGCCTGGGGCCAAGAGGCCACGCTAGGCTATGCTCCTAGGGTTAGTTTTCTTGATTTCTTTGTTTTTTCACCCGCACTTGATTCCGATGCCCGTTTTCCTTCATTTCCGCTCCTCCGGGACACATTCCTACACAAAAACACTAAAATGTAAAAAGGAACTAAAATCGACTCGAAATATTACGAAACTAACGAAAACAGACTCGAATATGTACAAAAATGGATGTGTTAAAGTAATACATCAATGTCCTCTAGTGTCTGAATCGTACGTTCGCTTTGATCGCCCGTTTGTCGATGGTTAGCCGTACTCAAATTTAAATGTGTCCCTAGAGATTTCTGTAATGATTGCCAGAACCTTGATGTGAATCTGCTGTCTCTATCAGAAATGATGGACAATGGTACATCGTGACGTACCACTATCTCATTGATTTACAGTCTCGCCAGTTTATCCATCGTGAAGGTCTCACGCATTGGCAAGAAGTGAGCAGATTTTGTCAATCGATCAATGATAACCCGAATCGTATCATGACCACTGGAAGTGCGGGGTAGCTTGGTAATGAAATCCATAACAATTTGTTCCCACTTCCAGAGCGGAATCTCAGGCTGTTTCAGTAAACCTGATGGTTTCTGGTGTTCCGCCTTTACCTTTGCACACGTAAGGCATCGACCGACATACTCGTCTATGTCTTTCTTCATTCACGGCCACCAATAAAATCCCCGTAAATCTCGGTACATCTTTTCGGCGCTCGGATGTACATAGTACTTGGTCTTGTGCGCTGTATCAAAATTAAGCTTTCTTAATTCATCTACCGCCGAAATCCATATACGATCCTGGTAATAGATAACTCCGTCAGGCTTTGTTTCAAACTGTTTCTCTGCTCCACAGTCAAGTTCTTTCTTCAGATTTCCTCTATCAACTGATTCTTGATGCGCCTAGATAATCTTGTCTCGTAAGCTTGTCTGCATAGTCATTCCCATTGCTCTGATGCGCAAAGGTTTGACTCGTTCATTCCGGCTCAAGGCATCAGCTACAATGTTCGCCTTTCCTGGATGAGTAGTGTAGTTCTTCTCATGAATCTTTAACTGTCTTGATGCATAAGCGATAAGTTTGTCTCATTGCATGAGTACACAACCGAGTCCCTATTGAAAGGCATCACAATACACTACAAAGTCATCACAGCCTTCTGGGAGAGATAAGATTGGAGCATCACATAATTTCTGCTTCAATGTCTGGAAAGCTTCTTCTTGTTGCTGCTCCCAAACAAACGGTTCACTTTTCTGAGTTAGCTTGGTGAGAGGCAGAGCTATCTTATAAAAGTTTGAGATAAACCTTCTATAATAACCTGCCAATCCCAGAAAAGACCGTATCTCCATATGTGTCTTCGGAGTATCCCAGTTCTTTATCGTTTCAATCTTGGCAGGATCTACGTGTATTCCCTCGTTGTTGACTACATGACCCAGAAATTGAACTTCTCTTAGCCAAAATTCACACTCAGAGAATTTGGCATAAAGTTTCTCTTCTTTCAACAGCTCCAAGATCTTTCTAAGATGTTGCTCGTGATCTGCTTTGCTCTTGGAATAAATCAGTATGTCATCAATAAATACAATGACAAAATGATCCAAATACGGCTTGCACACTCGGTTCATGAGGTCCATGAAAACCGCTGGTGCATTCGTCAATCCGAAAGGCATCACCATAAACTCGTAATGCCCATATCTGGTTCTGAACGCCGTCTTCTTTATATCTTCGTCTTAAACTCTGAGTGGATGATATCCTGAACATAAGTTAATCTTCGAGAAGTACTGTGCTCCTTGCAATTGGTCAAACAAGTCATCAATCCTCGGCAATGGGTACCGATTCTTGATAGTTAGCTTATTCAGCTCTCGGTAATCTATGCACATCCGGAATGATCCGTCTTTCTTTTTCACGAACAAGACCGGAGCTCCCCAAAGTGAGTAGCTCGGTCTGATGAAACCTTTATCAAGTAGCTCCTGTATCTGGTTTGACAATTCCTGCATCTCTGAAGGTGCTAACCTGTAAGGAGATTTAGCAACAAGAGTTTCTCCAGGAACTAAGTCAATACAGAACTCTACCGGCCGCGCCGGTGGCAACCCCGGTAGGTCTTTAGGAAATACTTCTGGATACTCTTTAACTACAGGTACGTCTTGAATCTTTTTCCTGTCCTTCTCCTTTTCCAACACATGAGCCAGGAACGCTACGCACTGCTTCTGTAGACACTTACGCGCCTTTATGCATGAGATGATTTTGACACTTCGTTTTGCTTGATCCCCTCTAACTTCCAATCCACAATCGTTCGGCAATGGAACTCGAAGCAGCTTTCCAGAACAGATGACTTCCACTCGATTAGAAGAAAGCCAATCCATTCCAACAATGATGTCGAAACTACCCAACTCCATTGGTATTAAATCGATGGTGAATGTATGACCATTAAGTGTCAAGGGATAATTCCTGTATACTGTACTAACTGTGATCTGTTTCCCATTAGCTACTTCTATGATGTAAGGGGAATCTAACTGTTCCTCTATAAAATCTAGTTGACATGCAAAATCGGTAGAGATATAACTCTGATCCGCACCAGTGTCAAATAAAATAGATGCATAAAAATCATATAAAAGAAATGTACCAGGGTCTTGGCGTGCAGCTGGAGCTCCTATAGCAAAAGCTCTTCCACAGGGTGTTGGAACTGCCTGTGGTGTCTTCTTCAGACAGTTCTGTGGTGCCATGGCTACTTGGTTGAGTGGAGTAGCCATAGTGTAGTTCTTTATGATCTTCTGTTTCTTATTCGGGTGTTGATGGTGATGAGGTTTCTTGGAAGACTCCTCCCTTGGCTTGGCAGTGTCAGCCTCTTTCTTCAGAGTTCTAAAGGCTACCATCAGATCAGTGAGTTTCCTAGACAAACTCACAGCAGACTCCAAGGTAACATGGTTTGCTGCAACTACTAAACCTTGAATGCAGGAGGGAAGTCCACCTACATATCTGTCTATTCTCTTCTCCAGGGTTGGTACCATGTCTGGCACCATGGCTACCAACTCATGATAGCGGGTAGTGTACCCCAGATGATCAGCTCCCTTCATAACATGATTGGACAGTTCAACCTCCAATCTTTGCAGCTTGTTCTTTGGACATAATTCGTTTCTCAGAAGTGTCTTGAATTCTTCCCATGGAATCGCCATTGCTTCTTCTCTTCCTCTAGCCTTGATATGTGAGTTCCACCAAGTTAAAGCTCGATTGTTGAATGACCCAGCAGAGTAGCGAACTTTGTGGTGCTCTGGACAACTGCTAATGTCCAGAGTGGTCTCCATCTTTTTTCTATCCATTGGATTAATCCAACGGCTCCTTCAGTACCGCTAAAGCTTGGCGGCTTACATCCCACAAAAGACTTGTAGGAGTAGTGTAATGCAGTACCAGTGTTTCCACTGGCTTCCCCTGATGAGTGCTCGGTGTTGTTGATGTCGTTCTGGATATGGTTGAGCATATCCGGTATCACTTCCTTCAGCTGGTTAGTCAGCTGACTACTCAGTAAAGTTGCCAGTGCAACGGTAGCAGGATCCAGAATCTGTGTCGCGTTCCGGTTTGGAGGAGGATTAAGTGGAGGAGAAGGAGATGGAGGAGGTGAGTCAGCTGGTGTTGGCGTTAATGAGTGTGGAGCTGAATCCTGTGGTGGTGGAGGTATCAAGGGAGGTTGTCTTCTTGGCGGCATTCTGATCATAACCAATAACATTATCAGTCAGTGGAGTGATCGAATGCTGAAGACACAATGCAAATAAAGTCTTAAGTCATGTGTTCTCTACATGCAGGGTCCCTAGTTTATAGTCTAGGTCAAACCGTTTAATTAAATGACCTATATTTCTCTAAAACCAAGGCTCTGATACCAATCTGTCACACCCCAAGCCGACGGGTTGGATCGACTTCCCTGACGGGCGGAAGGTTCCCGGGGCGCGATATCGGGAACGATAATCGGAATGATCAGATTGTTTACATTGCACATGATATATATAAATGAGAAACTGCTAAATGAAAATAGAATTACAAAGTTAAACTACATCAGTTTAGTTCATAATTTAACAATGTAAATCACTATCAACATCATAATTCTTCTACCTTGTAGCTGCACAAGATATACAAAAGAATCTATAAAATGATGTTTCAAAAATATGCAGGTCCAAAAAGCTAGGTCATCAAACTGGTATCCTAGTCCAAAAGTAATAACTCCTTAGTTGACATGTTCGTCCCCTGAGAAGTCATGCAAAAAGATCAAGTCAGCACATGGTTGGTGAGTTCACATAGTTTTATGAAAATGAATTTGAATAACCTTTGAATGACAACCTTAACCTCACCATTAACCACCTATACCATCCAGTTCAGTATGCTTATATATAGGGCATATGTAGGGTCAAACTTACCGCCCGCCCAGCCACCGTCCCACCACATACCAAACCACATGATATATTATTCCTGGCGATAATTAAGAATTTCATCCCATACCTCTGATTCATAGTATTTGATTACCCTGAAAATGTTTACCTTGATTCCTCGAAATGACAACCTTAACCTCATCAACGACCACCTATGCTATCCAATCAAGTATGCTTATATATAGGGCATATGTAGGGGACAAGCCCCAGCCACCGTCCCACCACATACCGGACTGCTTAGCATATTGTTGTTAATGATAATTAAGCGTTTCACTCCATTCACCTTTATTTTAGATTCTTGATTTCCACAAATTGAATCACCTCTGATTTCTTGAGTTCGTCATTATATCCATGATTACCCAAGAACACTTGTAGAAATATAATATTAAATGTTTAATTAAATTAATAACTAAGCATTTAAATACAACTAAGACATGATGATTGGGCCTTATTTGACTCAATCAATTAGACTTAGTTCTTGGTTTGTCCAAATTGTACCCTCTCACACAATATCAGGCATGACCCACAAGTAGTCTACCTGTATGCGTCAGGACTTTCATGATGCCCATATTAGCTTGACCCATTGGCCTACTGTACATGTTGGGACTTTAAGGATATCCTTTGATTCTTTATCGTCTTTGATTCTCTTGATTTAGTTTGATAGTTTAAGTTATACCCATGTAGCTTGACTACAAGAGTCTACTACTGTGACGGGACTTTTTGTGATTTAAGAAATTAATGATTTCATTAGATCTTAATGATTTCATTATTTCCATGATTCACACACGGTTATGATCTCCTTGATTCTCTTGATTCTCTTGATTTTGATCTTTAGAATTCCATGATTTCCACAATGATTATAGATACTTGATTAGGATCCTTAGTTTACTGATCACACACTGAATTAGATTCCATTGCATTTGACCTTTAGATTTAGTTCTTTTGATTTCACTTTGAATTTAGATTCTTGAATTTGAACTTGATGGACTAAGGGTTTGTTTAGAATTTAGTATTAAGGTATTACTCATAAGAGTAATTATTTAACTTGTTAGTTAATTCTGTATAGCAATTTCCTAGACGGAAATCTAGGAATATATATATACAAACATATATAAAGCATATAATAAGTAAAAGCATTTACGTAAAACAATTTAAATATAAAAAAAGTTTACGCATGCTTCTCAGCCCCGCGTTTGAAAAAAAACAAAAATGTTTAAAAAAAGGGGCAATGAACTCACCTGTGTTGCTCTGCATTGAATTACCACAAATGCATGCTCGTTGTTGTAGACTATGTTTCTTCGGTTCCTAAGTTGTTTTAAGAGAATTCGAATACGATAAGTATTTATAATAGATGCCGTATCTAGGGTTTGATATCGGTGTGCAACTAAGTGTCCTATATTACTAATGTGCTTCTAAGATTCTATCTATTTGCCTTAACTAATCACCCATTAGTAGCCCTATTCCCATAATTAATCATTACAAGTCCTTGATTAACACGTTTTTAAATTAATTCATGTTAGTTAAACATTTAATAAAAATCATTTCATTTAATTGAATAAAGTTTACAATTTAAATTCTTTTATGAAGACTTAATTAATTTAAGAAAAGTGTACTTTCCACATGATGGGCTTGGGTCAAGCCCATTGGGCGAACCTAGGGTCCATTGCTAGACTTTGATTTCCAAGTGGTTACTGACCAAAGTCTTTGAATAACTCAGCATAGATAATTCGATTAAATCATCTAGGTTAGTTACATGACTTTATGAATTTTCCTAAGGTTTAAGTGTTAATAATTAAATTAACACTCCAACCTTTAGCCTTTTGTTTTGATCCACACGGTCTCATAATAATTTCCCATGTGTTAAGCTAATTTAATAGATGTTAACAACTCATGTTGAGTTGTTAGGGTGGTTAAGAAAATCGTTTCCACTTGAACTCGAATTCATGTTTCCATTTATACATCTTGTAGCTTAACCCATCACTCATTGAATGACTCCATGATTATTCAAAGGAAACTTTAGTTCTCCCTAAAGTTGGTTTGCACGGAAACGAATACCCTATTCTATTCCCATGCACACCCATATATGCGGCCCCATGCCCAAGATCTCCGAACCTATATCGACATTTGACCGTAGGAAGGCATGCTGGTCCTGTTAAATCAAGGTTCGCAGCCCTGCACACAGCTCCTAGGTTCGTTGATAACTAAAGGGTTTAAGTGCTCTAAGGTTCGGCTAAGTGTTAGTTCGGCTACACCCGATGTTCAGCTACTTTTGGTTCGTAGCACCCTAGGATCGGCCAATATAACTCAGCAGCCCTAGGTTCGTAGCTAATCAGTTCGGTCGTCCAATGGGTTCGGCCGTAGGTAGGGTTTGGCCAAGGTAACCCCGATGGTTGGAAGGTTCGCTGCAATTGGAGGGGTTCGGCAATGGTCTAGGTTCGCGTCTCTATGGTTCGGCCATCTACACGAGGTTCGCAGCTCCATGGTTTGGCCAACAGGAGGAACGTTTGGCTGCTAGGGTTCGTGGCTTCTATCGGCCGATCGAAGGTTGGCCATTGGTTTGGTGTCAAAAGGTTCGGCCATCTACACCCCACGATCCAGCTGTTCATCATCCTTCTCAGCAAGATCCAATCCACTGCAGGACTATACCAACCCATCCTACCCTTATATACTCCCTCGTTTTCAAGTTTTTAGCGTACATATACCGTTTACAAAATAAAACCAACCGGTTCTTGTTAGTGTGAGAACGAAGAAGTAAAGCTTGCGATTTACCTACAAAATGAGATGAAAAGATTGAATTCTTCGTGGGTTCTTGTTTTACTCGATCATAGGAACGATTTGGCTTCAAGATCTTGTGGAATGGTTGAGTTTTGAGTGAGTTAGGTTAGAGAGAAGTTAGAGAGAGATGGGTGACGAATTTGAGGGTGTAGAGAGAGAGTGGAGAGTTGGAAATGAAAATGAGGGCTGGTAGGTGGTGGTTGTTGTGGTCATAAATGCCACAATAAATAGGTTAGAAATACCCGAGTTCATTTGGGTTCGCTCGGTTTTGCTCGTTTTAGCGAAAAATGTTTTTCTCGTTTTATTTTCGTAACAAAATTCCTCGCTTTTAAAACAATATTTCATAAAATTATTTTTGGCGGTTATTCCTAGTAAATTAACTAATATCTTCCATTTATTTTATGTTTTCTGAAACATTTAAATTACCGTTTAAATCGAATCGTACAGTCGTCGCGCGTATTCGTTTGAATCGTCACCCGTACGAACACGAGGATAACTATACTTTTCAATATGGTTTTCTAATTATTGGATATCATTCAGAACATTAAACTTTCAGATGTATTCGTACAGATAGTCACATATACAAATAATCCGTCGATTTAGCATTCACATAATGACATCCGTTGTTGTTTTGTTCTGTAAAGCCTCACATACGTTTATACATAATAAATCCTAACAAATAATCACATGATGGTTCTGTAACGCCAGATAATTATCTGACTAATGAACCATATTTCTGAGTTCTGTTTCTCTAAAAGGACTCTGAATTTGCTGTTTGGTAACACGAAATGATAACGATACATGATATGAACATGACATACAATGAAATACGTATAGTTTGTACCTGATTACTGTTCATGTTACTGTTGAGATCACTGTTTCGGTACTGGTTCCGGCACTGATGTTACACTAGTGCTCTACCTTTCACCCACCCTACCAGCGCTTCTTCGGACATAAATTCATGACATATAAAAATAATAAATACCATAACTAATAATCATTATATACAATCATAAACATTTATGTTTCAGTTAAGCGCACCTCGTTTGTATCCTAGTTAATGTGTGAATCAACCGGCTTTGCTTCATAAGTCTCCTCTGGGTTACTTTATTTACTGTCAGTATACACAAAGTCATATTCATTTTGTTGCGCATAAGATGCTTGACTTTCAAAATCGACATCAGCATGAGGTTCAACATTCATATCTATCGTGCCATATGAATACTCAACAGGAGTCTCTTCATTCAAGTCTGATACGTAATCGTTGAAAAAACTCCCATCCCAGAACGAGATCGTTATAAATTTGAATTTATTGTGAGAAATCTTCGAAAATCGATACGTTCGTTTGAAACGATCGAAGTTTATATAGAAAGTTCAAAGTTCCTCAAGACAGCCTGTACTGGTCAGTACGGCCCGTCTTGCTTCAGATCATTGTCCTAGGATGTCAGCAATGTCAGGGGTGAAAAAGCAAGACGGGCCGGGCCGTACAGGTTAGTACTGGTTGTCTTGCTTCAAATCATTGTCTTATAGGTTGTCAGGGAATGTCTATACGACGAATGAGACGAACCGTACTAATCGGTACGGACCGTCTTGCTGCCAATCATTGTCATAGCATGTCAGATGAATTTTTGACAGAAGACTAAGACAGGTCGTACTGGGCAGTACGGCTTGAGGGTGTATTTTTAAAATTTGGGGTGTTAGTTTAACACAACCCTTAATAAATATGCAATGCATAATCACATGGTAATATACATATAAATACATTATTAATAAAATAAAATGCAATAATTCATAAAGATATCAATCTTTATTGGAAACTATAATTTAGATTCTTTCCATCTCAAAAGCATGCGTCTCATCTCCAAACGTCAACTCATTGAAAATCACAGTTAGATTGAAAACCATTTTACAACCATTAACTCGTCTCACACTTCATTTTTTGTCAATGAAAGCTTCTTCACGTGTGAATCACTATTAACAAACTTTGAGTCTGTTTCAAGGAATCGTCGGTCGATGCATCTCTTGAAAGCCATCATAGGTTGTTTGTTCTTTCAAAGAATGTGTTGTCTGTTTGAAGCAATTTTCGACGCTTCTTCAACATTTAGACACGAAAACAATGATTGCAACACTTTGTATCTAGGATTGGGATTTGTGTGAGCAGGAGTCCTTCCATGGGTCGTGCGTTGTTGTAAGAATGCAGAGCAGCGATGAAGGAAGATAGACGTGTGATGGTGGTGGCTAGAGGTAGGACATAACACAGATGGACTGGTGGTGACGACAACTTAGTGATGGACATGGGCGGCCTTGAGAATTTGAGTGCCCAAGACGAGCCAAGGAAAAAAGGCCCCTAATGGCTAACGCATTCAAGTATATAAAAAAATTTTGTAGGGGACGACTGATTATACTAATAAATTATAAACATAAATCACAGTGTCAAGTTTAGTGAAATTCATATAACAATAACTAACCGATGATTCATGAAGCTTGCCTAGCATTCTTCATAGCAAATTGGTTGATTAGCTCTTTGCAGTCTATCCTTTCTAATATATCGTTCTCGATAGCTATCATGGCCAATCCATTAAGTCTTTCTTGGGACATTCTTGTTTGTAAGTAAGATTTCAGTAACTTCAACTTAGAAAAACTTCTGTCTGCAGATGCAACCGTGATTGGAATAGTATCAGTATTCTGTATGCAATGGTTGCATTTGGGAAATAACCAAGCTCTTTCAAACACTTCAAAATATCTATAGGATGACTAAATTCTTCGGTCTGTGATGTCCCAAATAATTTCAACTCTGTATAAAGTTGATATGCATCAATATCTGATTTCTTTTCAAACTTGAGTGCATTTTCAAGAAGATGACATGCTAAATTAAGATCTGTATCTTAAATCCTAAATCTGTAAATCACAAAATCCGAACTAAATCAGTAAACCCTAAATGGCTAACTAAATCCTAAATTAGTAATCCTAAATCAACAGTTAACACATAAGAAATTAAGAATGAATGTATAATCTGGTCAGTAATAAACATTCAACACAATAACATTAAGTCATTAACACTAATATTACCTAGACATGGCGGTCGGCTGTCACGGCAGAGCAGTGAGGACGGGGCGACGGGCGGAGCAGACGAGAGTGAATCGAAACTCGGAAGCAGGCGCCGGTCGGTTTCACAACGGAGCAGTGGGCGTGGAGGCGATGGAGCCATGGAGGGTGGCCGAGCGGGAGGAGATAGCCGATTGGAGCTTTCCTTCGTATGCACGGAACCTAAATTGGGTTTTGGGGGATTTTGAATGTGGATGAAAAAAAACGGGGGACATGAAAGGGGGGATTTTGGTGGGGTCTCCAACAATTAATTTCTTTAATCAATTATTATTATTTTAAAAATACAATAATTAAAATAAAAATTTTAAAATGAGCTTAAAAAATAACTTAGGTATAAAAGAAATTGAAAATGGACCCATTTTTTAATACAAATTGTGCCCTCTTTGAAATGGGTTTACAAACTTGTTTTTATTATATATATATATATATATACACACACATATAAAAAAATGTGCCTCTCTCGAAAATGGGACCGGGACGGAGATCGGGTTTGCCCCTCCCCCGGGCCGCCCCTGGTGATGGAAAAAGAGGCAGATCAGAAGAGGAGATTTAAGGTGTGGGAGCAACAACTGTTTTAAGGTCGTGGGACATGTGTCAATGATCCACAAAGTTGTTTGAAAACCTCCTTAACCATCGTAAAACCGCTAAGAACCTCCACGTAACCTCCATAACCGCCTAATTTGAAAGGTGATGATTCAATCTTGATGCTTTTGAACGGCTGAAAACATTTCTGATGTCGGTTGTGGAGACCGGGAACTATATATATATATATAGGGGAAGGTTCCATTGTTAACCCACTGTAATTGCGGTAACCCAAATAACCCTGCAAAAATGGCCGAATCTTTGGTTTTTTTTCATGGTCTTTATTATACATATTTAGGGGGGTTTCTTTTTTGTGTTTTGGCTAATTCGCAAGGCAAATCGAATTTGCATCGGTGTAAAAGTTTGGTAAATTTCTAAATGTTGCGAAAATTGCAAAACTTTTACACCGATGCAAATTCGATTTGCCTTGTGAATTAGCTAAAACACAAAAAAGAAACCCTCCCTAAATATGTATAATAAAGACCATGAAAAAATATCCAAAGATTCGGCCATTTTTTTCAGGGCTATTTAGGTTACCGCAATTAAGCAAGGTTATTATTTGAACCAAATCATATATATAGGGAAAGTATAAAATAAAAACCCCACCTTAAGGAGAAAACCATGAAAACCCTAACATGTGGTCCATAATGTGTCACATCACCATCCCATTAAATTACTCTGAAGGATATTTATGTCTTTTTGAATGTATGTACTTTTTTCTTTTTTTTACCCATCAAATATGTTTTGACAGATTCCATTATTTGTACACATCAAACATTTCTATTTTTTTTGTTACGTATGTTTTACAGTATCTATGTGTGTATATATATATAATTTTGTTTTTTACAACTTTTGGGATTTTATATACACTGAAAGGCAAATCATGTGTATTGTTACATGTGTTTACATATAAAACATGCATTTGTTCTTATAAGTAAATTAGTTTTACGTTTGTATTGTCGCATTCTTTTTGCATTTTTTTTGTTGCAAATTCAAAACCAAACCATTGGGGATGGAATCTGGTTGTAACTTCTAATTTACGTAGTAGTTCACTATTTTTACCCGTTAGAATTGCAATTGAAATCATTTTTTTAATTTTTCTCGTAACGTGTGCAAAACCAAACCACTAGGAATATGAACCAAACCAAAGCACTAGTGTGTTGTTATGTTTTTATTACACAAATACGACGATGTTACCAATGTTTTTACCTTTTTCAGTTTAGTTTTTTAATTATTTACACTTTTTTAGCCTGTAAATGAACCAAACGTTTATTAACAAGTAAAAAGTTCGTTCATTAAAGTTTTTTTAGTAATAAACGAAAATGAACAAAAATTTTTTGTTCATTTAACTAAACTTATGAACATGAACACACGTCTCATTTTTTTCATTTACGTTCGTTTATATTTGTTCGCTTAGGTTCATTTATCCTCGTTAATTTATTTTAATGAATCTATTCACTGAAATGGGTTAATATCAACCCAAGTTTAGAATTCATTTGTTTGTTCATGTTTGTTTAACTATTTGTGTTCAATAATGGTTGTTTTGTTTTTTAGTCATGTTCGTTTATGTTTGTTGCTTTATGTTCGTTTACTTAGGTTCATCTATGTTCGTGAACCATTCATGTATACTATTAACGAACGAACATAAATGAACACGAACACACTAAGTTTCTTAACGAACGAACACGAACAAGAAAACCATGTTCGTTTAAATGTTCGTGTTCCCTATATAGGCAACCGCCTAGGCCGCATCATAGCAAATGTAATGATGTTACCAATGTTTTTTTCAGTCATGTTCATTTACGTTTGTTTAACTAGTTGTGTTCAATAATGGTTGTTTTGTTTATTTAGTCATGTTCATTTATGTTTGTTTAGTTATGTTCGTTTACTTATGTTCGTCCATGTTCGTGAATCATTCGTGTATACTATTAACGAACGAACATGAAAGAACACACTAAGTTAATTAACGAACGAACACGAACAAGAATACACTGCTTGTTTAAATGTTTGTGTTCCATATATAGGCAGCCTAGGCCGCATCATAACAAATGTAATGATGTTACCAATGTTTAAAAGGTTCGTGAATTGTTAAATTATTAATGCACCTACGTGACAAAGGTGTTACATATTAACATCAATCTTTATTTTACTATGTTACATATGTTTTACTTGGAACAACTATACTACATATGTTTTACATATAAATTACGTTCATTACACGTAATAAATACAACGATGTTACCAATGTTTTACATATAGTTTTTAGTGGAGGGGTGCCTAGCGCCTAGGCAGCCTCCTAGGCCGCATCATAACAAACAACGATGTTAACAATGTTTTTAGCTTTCTTAGTTTAGTTTTTTTAATTCTTTACACTTTTTTGGCCTGTAAATGAACCAAACGTTTAGTAAACAAGTAAAAACTTTCATTCATCAAAGTTTATTTAGAAAATAACAAACATGAACAATTTTTTTTAAGTAAACGACGAACATGAACACATGTCACATTTGTTCATTTACGTTTGTGAACGTTCGTTTATATTCGTTAATTTACGTTCGTTTAGGTTCGTTTACGCTCGTGTTCCCTATATAGGCATCCGTCTATGCCGCATCATAACAATGTAATGATGTTACCAATTTTTTTCAGGTTCGTGAATTATTAAACAATTAATGCACCTACGTTACAAAGGTGTTACATATTAACATCAATCTTTGTTTTACTATGTTACATATGTTTTATTTGAAACAACTATATTACATATGTTTTACATATAAATTACGTTCATTACACATAACAAATACAACGATGTTAACAATGTTTTACATATAGTTTTTAGAAGAGGTGCACCTATCGCCTAGGCAGCCTCATATGCCGCATCATAACAAATACAACGATGTTACCAATGTTTTTCAAATTCTTGAATTATTACATAGTTAATTCACCTACGTTACAAAGGTTTTACATATAACAAAATCTTTTGTTTTACTATGCTACATATGTTTTATTGAAAATAATTATATTACATATGTTTTACATATAAGTTACGTTCGTTACACAAAGTGTTACATATAACAACTTAGATAGCTTATAGGGAAAGTTGTTTTTTATGTTTCTCACACTAATGTATCGATGAGAATATTGTTTATTCATTAACACATCTTAACAAAGACAACAATGTTACCAATGTTTTTCAAGTTTGTGAATTGTTACACAGTTAATGCATCTAGGTTACAATGGTGTTATATATTAACATCAATCTTTGTTTTACCATATTACATTTGTTTTACTGGGAACAACTATATTACATATGTTTTACGGATAAGTTACGTTAAACCTACGGCTAGGTACCCCTACTGATTTTAAGAACCTTAGCCTGAAAATCTGTGTATTTATTGGCAATCGGTAAAACATATGTAATCTAGGCAGACGAGATTTCCAAGAAGAAAAATGAAGTTTTTGGCGATACGTATTATACTAACAAGTAATTTAACAGTTTTTTGTTATTTTTACGTACATTATACATCGATGTTACGTAATATTTATCTGTTATATATACAGATTTTTTTGCTAGATGTACTTTTGTACTTTTTGTACTATATATCTTTTTTAAAGTACACTAGGAAAATAACATATCTACCATTTTTGTACTATTATAACTATTTAATAATCACATTAATAAAACAAAAATTTCATCTTTAGTCTCATCCACACATCTTCAAATCCAATGGTTGAAATTTAGTTTTCACAGTTTTCTTATTGAAAAAAGGTTTTCAAAATATCCTAACCCTATTATACACACACACACTTGATTGATGTTTTCCTTTTGGTTGTCTTACGAGCGTGCTTTTTGTTTTTTTTGTATGTGTGATTCTCGCTCTCACAAGGCCTTTTTTCCGAATTGGGTTGCGTCTTTTTAAAGACGTTTAGTCTACCACTATTTAGGCTTGTAAATGAATCGAACTGTTCGTGAACTGTTTGACAGGAAATTTGGTTGATTTAATAAATGAACAAACACAAAAATAAAATTCATGTTCGTTTAATTAAATGAAGTTATGAACCAAAATGAACAGACGTAGTGTTCGTTTATTTATGTTCATGAATTGTTCGTTTATGGTCGTTGACTCTTTAATGTTCGGTTAACTATCTAATTTATGAATGATATGCGTTTACATTTCATTTAAGAGACTTGTAGTTTGTGTTTATTTATGTTCATAAAAAGTCCATTTAATTTTCTAACGAACGAACACAAACATATTCATTTTCTTAATACACGAGCACAACCACAAAATTCATGTTCGTTATTGTGTTCGTGTTTGGTTAAATTTAAATGAACGATCACAATTCACAAACATGTCTGTGTTCGTGTTCATTCGGTTTATTTACATATCTACCACTATTACCCAAGTTCAAGCCTTTCTCCGACGAGATTTCAACCGCTCCAATTTTGGTTGCAAGCATGGAATGTTTGTCAATGTGACGTGTCTCCCCTCTAAAGCCAAAAATATAAAATAAATTATATAAAATGAGATTATTATTAGATCATATCCAAATCAAATAGAGGTTTAATAAACAAAACACTCCTAATTAAAACGACATTACTATTGGGAGAAGTTGCTTTTATTTTCAGTCTGTTCATATTACATATCGACATTATGTTAACAAAGCCATCTTCATCTCCTGTGCCTCGCCATCTTCTCCAACTCCTTCAACTCTCAATAAAATCCCAATCTCTGAAATTGATCCAAGAAACTCATGCTCGAATTTGCCACGTGGGTCTCCACCAACACCCTGTCGTCATAACAAATCTCATCAATGCCTACTCTCGTTCCAAGAATCCCGTTCATTCTCGAATCCTTTTCGATTCGATTCAACTCAAAGACGTCTGTTTATGGAACACATTAATCAATGCGTACGTAGAAAACAATCTTCATCACGAATGTTTCGTCGTTTTCAGTAGCATGTGTCAGAATGTTGATTCGTCCCCTGACGAGTTCACATTCTCGATTCTGGCTAAAGTCTCCGGCGAGATCGGAGACTTACTCGCCGGAAAATGGGTTCACGGGAAGTGTATTAAACTTGGGTTGTTAACAGATACTGTATTAGCCAATTCATTGATGTCCGCTTATGGCAAATGTGATGGAGCACAAGAAGCACGTAAACTATTCGATGAAATGCCTCAAAGAACTGTTTCTTCATGGAACATAATGCTGTCTAGATATGCTAATGGTGGAAACGCAATTCTAGATTCTGAAGTTTGGGAGTTTGTGAAGTGCATGTTAAATGAAGGTACAAATCCTAATGAGT
Source organism: Mikania micrantha (assembly GCA_009363875.1). Classification (NCBI taxonomy): domain Eukaryota; kingdom Viridiplantae; phylum Streptophyta; class Magnoliopsida; order Asterales; family Asteraceae; genus Mikania; species Mikania micrantha. The sequence continues at coordinate 52,412,139 of CM018695.1, forward strand.
TTACATTGTCCAATCTGCTTCCATTGTGTGGAAGCAGAGCAGGGATGTTCGATCATGGAAGGGAACTTCATTCTTACATCATAAGAAGTGAAATAAACCTTTATTTCATTTCAGGTATTCACCTAGACTGCTGTTTGATAGATATGTATTCGCGATTTAAAAAAGTAAACTTGGCCAGAATTGTTTTTGATCAAATGAGGTTTAGAAACGTTTTCGCATGGACCGCGATGATGAATGGCTATCTACATAACGGTAATCCTGAAGAAACTGTACATTTATTTTGTAGAATGCAAAGAATAAGTGGGGTGGAGCCTAATGAGGTTTCTGTTCTAACTCTTCTTTATGCTTGTAGCTTAATTGCAGGCTTATTAGGAGTAGAGCTAATTCATGGGCTTTCTGTTAAAAAGGGTTTTGTTAATCACACATCTTTGTGCAATTCTTTCATAGATATGTACTCCAAGAATGGTCATTTGACCTCTGCAAGAAAAGTTTTTGATCATGATTGTCAATCAAAAGATGCGATTTCATGGGGTTGTATTATATCAGGGTGTGGATTACACGGGCAAGGTCAAGTAGCAATTGATTTGTATGATAAAATGCTCAAAACTGGAATCAAACCGGATGCAATCAGTGTGGTTGGAGTTCTTTCTGGTTGTAGCAAATCTGGTCTGGTTGAAAAAGGCCTTGATGCTTATAATAAAGCAATAACTGTTTTTGGGTTTGAACCAACGGTGGAAATATGTTCTTGTGTGGTTGACTTGTTGGGACGGTCGGGTCAACTCAATGAAGCATTGACTTTCATCAAGGCAATGCGGGTAGAACCTGGACCAAGTGTTTGGGGGGCTCTTGTTAGTGCTTCTGTGGCTCATACAAGTTATGAGACAAGAGTTTTGGGTTATAAATCACTTATTGAGACTGAACCTGAAAATGCATCTAATTATGTGTCACTTTCTAATTTTTATGCAACTTCTAGAGAGTGGGATTGTTTGGCTGATATAAGAAGAATTATGAAAGAAAGAAACTTGAGGAAGTTGCCTGGATGCAGTTGGATTACAATCAACAACAAAACGCATAGTTTCTTAGTTGCTGATAAAAAACATCCTGCATCTGATAAGATGTATGAAATCTTGAATGAATTGATTCTGGTGATGAAGAGACCTTGATCAGTGTAATTCAGAGATGGTAATTTTAACTTATTTAATTATAGATGAATTGAATTTAGTTATATTGTATCTTAAAAATCTCAAATAAAAAAATCTCCTTTTTTTTTTAATTTTTTTTTTTTGGAATAGGCTCAATGTTTTTCGCTTTTGTTCCATTATATGGGGACTTGCAGTATTGCACTAAAGTTTTTGTACCATTTGGGTCCCCATTAGAATACGCTGTGTTGACTTAAATATAACAAATTAGAAGTTTAATCAAAATGGAAAAAAAATGAGAGTATGAAAAGGACAAAGGGTTATAGGTCATCAGAATTTTATTTTGTTGCACACAAATACCCAGTCTACTAAATCAATTGTCATCTTATAAATATCTAAATTATTATTATAATAATCTTGATTTTTTAATTACAGCTAATACATTAATTATTTTTATTTTTTAAAAAAGGATGCATTACTAATATATTAATTTGTTGACACACTACACATGGATGCTACTATACCCAAGTTAAACAAGCAACCTAACCTAGGTTTTGTTATCTCCAAATTTTCTTAATTTCTGAATCTTTACCTCTGTGCACCATATTAACACAACTCTTCCACCTTCTAGCCTTTAGCATACTTACTCAAACCCATCTACTTTCTTTTTCATCTAAAGATTGTGACATACTGACATGGGTGCATTCTGAATCTTAAAGGCCAGTACTAGTTCTGCTAACAACTGTATAAAATTCCTACAGGCACATTTGAACAATCAAAGGTTGTAATTCTAAGAAATGAGGCTATGCCAACACCCAAAAGCCTGCCACAAATTGAGGATAAAGTTATAAACAAGAGCAGGTGCCTGGAGTGACATCAAGCAATTCTTCGCAATCAGGTGGCAATAAACTTGCAATAAGGATTTGAAAAGGTAATAATCTTTAAATTGTGCAATCAATTCTGCTATACCCGAAATACAGACTACAAAACGTTGTTTGGGATTATATAAGATCTATTTGCTTCGCTAAAACAATATTTTTTAGCAGAAAACATGGGTATAGTATTTAAATGGTCCTGATTAGTTTGTTCATGGAGATGGCTCGAAGTAGCAGTTGTAGAGAATAGTTGTAGCCTTGTAGGCTTATAACTAATAACAGTAATTGGCCCAAAATTTTGAACTTCCTGATAATAAAAAGATCAAAATTCAAGATTTGAATTTGGAATCAAAATGAAGAACCAGATAGGACCAGAACCATGGAAACAAATATTACAACCCGGAAAAAGGTGAATGAAAGAGGTCAGAAAATTCTTTCTTGATGGTCAATGAGATCGATTGACGATGATTTGGAGATCGAGGTAGATGAAATGATTATTCTTTTGTTGTAAAAGATAATACGAGCTAGAGTAAGAGCAATGATAAAGATCAGGAACTCGAGTTTCTGTTTTTTTGTTTGAGTAAAAGCCATGAAGGCATAAACTTGGAGACAGTTTATTTTGTTATTGTGACTATATTCTGTAACAAGAGCTTCTTTTGCAACTTCTGTGATCAATGCTCAAAGATTGCTGAGAATTGGTAGTGCTTCATTAGCATTTGGGGATCAATGTCATAGAACCCCGTGATAATATTTGGAGCATAACTGAAAATTTTGACGTCACTTCGAATCTATAGGTATTCCATAAATCTAGTTCATTAAATTTTCACCATAAAAATGTTTCACTTATAAATCAAGTCATTTTAGGTTATGTACTTGTGTTACATCTTTAGCCAGTCAAACTGGCTGAACAAAAGAGTTTTAACTAAAAACTAATTGCCAAAACAGGCTTAAATTCATGCTTAAAAACCTCTTAGACTATCTGCCTTGGTGACTAATTCAATGGTCGGTCGGATGATTTGTAAAAAGAAAATGAAAAAAATCGATTTTCTACAACTCAACTCAACAACCCAAGCCTCTCCACCAACTCAGGTCACAACCTAACTTTCTTTATTTAATTTTGCATTCAATTCAACATTTATTTAATATCTTATATAATTTAAGTCTTTTTAAAACCATGCGGGAGCCATAGAGCCGGAAAGAAACTTATGATTTCGAATGCATCATCCGGACAAGGTAATAAATTCATCTACTATGACATAACATTTTTGTTGTTGAAATTGTTTGAATTGAATGAATTGTGTATAAACGTATTGGTGGTACATGATAGTTAGATAATAATGATTCAACAAGGTTTGATAAATCCAATACAAGCTTGGATGTCAAAAACTTAAAACATTGCACTTTTATGATGGAAGGGCCGGTTAATGAACATTACAATACTAAAATGGATTATACTATTAAACTTGGATAGCCTTTGAGGCTAATAATGTATATTGGTCAATTATTATTGACCATTTGGGTGAAAACGAGCACTTGAAAGATTATGTGTTTAAATTGCATAATTGGATGGTCCGTTTTGCCATGAGATGCTTTGAGAGTCTAATACTAGGGAGAGAATGCTACGGGTTATGATTTAATTAAACGTTGGCTGCTAAATTGAATCGAGTGTTCCAATTAAATAATTTGACATGTTAGCAAATTCTTAATGTGAATTGTCTTATATTTATGTTATCTTTGTTGATACATGATGTAAACAATGTGATAGATTTGAATGTGACTCTCGAATATGTTACAAGGCTTGGGCAGGCTAGTAAACAAAAGTCGGACATATGAAATGGTCCTTAATCTGAATGGCTGATATTTTGGGGCATTCAGCAGGTGGACCATAACCTACGGTCCTAGGGTCGTAGGCTACGACCTGATGCTGAGCCGTCTCTGTTTTACAGTTGGCCTTGCTTACGACCTGACCCAAATTTAGTGTATGTTGGTGTATTTTGAGCTGGGTACCAAGAGGAATTAACTTATTTAGTTCCTATGAGCTAATAGATGTTCATATGTGATGTTCGTAGGTCAAAAATGATACTAATGACAGATGATCGAGGTTGATCTTGACATAGAGTTACACTAATACCACTTCTATATGTCAATAGAGGGGGTGCTATTCCCGCTTTGCCACCATGTCACACGGACACTCCTTTCTTTCTATTTGTTGTTTTTTCCTAACTTTGGTATGATGTTGCATTCTTTTTTTTTTTACCATTGTCAGTGTCTCTCTGTCACTTCACTATCTCTTTCAGTCATTTCAACTTCTCTCTCCTGTCACTTCTCACTTGTAGAGACCACATTTTCCGCCCTAAAGGTGGTATATGATGCTTCCACCATAACGCTACTTTGATCCACCGCTAGCTTATGGTGATTAGTTTGTTACTGATTACTTGTAGTTTGGTAAATTTCAAACCAACTTTAAGGTTTATCGTCACTTTACATGACAATATCTATCTGGTTTTGTTATTTCTTACTCTTCTATGCAGATACTCCCTCTATCACATTGAACAACATCTCTTGTCTAGTCTTAAAAGTTAAAACCAAAATGTATTTGATCACAATTGAGTCTCTTTATTTAAATATTTGGTACCATCTTAATAAAAAATATGTGTTTTTATAGTTCTTTATCATTATATTCTTTTTTTAAATTATATTAAAAATAATAATATTAGTTATACCTTTTTTATATTAACAAACTTTAAATATAAAAAATTACTAAAAATGTTCTTAATACACACACATATAACATTAAACATAGATGATGTTTATTATCATGTAATAATTTTGTGTATTTATGTAAACAATATATATTATTAATAACATTAAATGTGAGTTTTTATATTTATAAAAAAACATTTTTAATGGGATATATTTGCTGCCGATATTTAACGGATACTTTTAGTTTTCTTTAATATGTTTTCATGTTTCTTAATACTTATTGTTACTGATTAAGTTGGTTGAGTGAGTTAACTGTTTTAAAAAGTTTGAGGGACTGGAATTACCAATTAGACAAAGTTGAATAATTAGAGAATATAAGGTTTTCCATCTCATTCTATATGTGTGTATGCATGCGTGAGAAGCGGAGACTCAAAAACCTAGCTTTCAAATTGGTGGTTTTCGTGATTTCATGGTTAAAATTCGAAATTTAGGAGCTTAACCTTCTATTTGGTGATTCTCAACACCTTTGTAAATGCATTTAGTTCTTTACTTGATGTTGGTGTGAAGTTCTTGAGAAGAACAAGATGAGGGTTTAACTTAAATCTTGAAATTGGTTGTTAAAAGGGGTTAGAAACCATGAAACTAAGTTTGTTATGTGTTTAAAACAATCAAACTACTAGTTATTGTGAATTTGGTTAAAATTAGTACGGATGGGAAGAGGGTAGCTTGAGATCTTATGCATAAATTCCTTTAAAAGTGTTTAATAACTAGTAGGATTGTTAAAACATGATTTTCAATGAGTTATGCATTAGTTTTGACTAATATTTTTATAAAAATAGTGAATTGATGATTTTGGAGATTATAAGTTGGATTGTTTAATGTTTAAATATTAACAAGATTTGTTAACGGATGCATAACAATTGTTTGAAAAAATGCTTGATAGAGAAATTTGATTAAAATAATAACTTTATGATGGGTGAATTGGCAACTTGATTTATAAACAACACATAATGATAAACAAGATACAAACTAGTCGGAATGGTTTGAATCAATGTGTATGTGCGTTATGTGTATTGAATATAGTTGTATATGTGTGAATTACAATTAAATGTTGGTAGTGGAAGTCAAGGGACAAGCCATATAAGTGGAAAAGAGGTTGTAGGGTTGATCAACCGTTTGAACAAAGTAAGTCACTCAACTTACTAAACATTACATATAAATAGTAGAAAGAGTATACTTGATCGATTTGTATGAGTTGTTCATAACTAGTTTGGAACTAAGTTAATAGACTTCAAATCATATATGTTAAGTTCCAATGTTTTTTGTTATGATTGAGTAGTGTATGCAACATAGTTTGCATAAGAATAGTCGGATGAGCTGGTGATTGAGTAGATATACTATAATGTGTGTGCAAACCTGTAACCCTTCATATCTCAAAACTATATATACACACACACATATATATATATAATAGATTACGTTCAAAAAAAAATACGTTGCATATGTATTATAAATGGGCTTTATGGCCCAAAATGAGATTTTAAAGGGGAACAAATGCTGCACACGCAGCACCATCTGCATTCTGCGCTGAAAAAAAAATGCAGCAGTAGGGGCGATCGAGAGAAAGAAAAGAAAAAAAAAGAAGAAGACCAGCAGGTATTAGAGCTGCAATCCAGAAGATTCAAGAATATGGGAGGTATGTTAAGGTTTTCCTTCACTAAATTAGTGTAATTGGGTTTAGGAGTAACCTATTTATACCCTTTTGTTTAGGTTCGTTTTTGAAACGTAAATGAAGCTTGAGATCACAAAAATCAAGTGATTAAGGATGAAATTGAAAGAAGGAAGCTTTAAGGTTAGTAGTCATTGCTTAAAGATTACTAAATATGTTGATTTAAGTGAATGTAAGTAAGATTATTTTTTTTAGGGTTTCAAGAGGATGATGGTTGTTGTTAGTAACCTCAAGAAATCACAAGTTATGCTCGTTTAACTACTGATTTATGAAGAAATCAAAAGATACAAAGTAAGGATGTCTTAGTGGGTTAATTTATATGTAAAAGTTGTGTGAAAAGTCAAATAGTGAAGGTTTGACTTGGGTTTTTGTAGGTAGCGACCTACTAATTGCAAGGGTTCAAAGTTGATTATCGTGATACACTCAAAAGGTATTAAATACATTGATTTTAGTTGCTCAATTGACTCAAAGTAAGATTGTAGATAATAACTAAGGCAATCGAGGTTAAAATGGCCATTTCTAACTAAATTGACCCGAGAACTAAATAAATGAACAAATATACATGGATTGTGTTTGAAAAGGATTAGAAAAGTTCACCCCAACATACAATGTTGGAATTTGGTCATAGATCCCAAAGATAGTATGAAAAATTATAAATAGAATGTTAAGAGCAAGTTTGACTTTAAAAAGTCAAACTGCCCATAATCTTGAACCATGACTTTGATTAATGATCTTAAAAAGATTAGTTGTTTGATTAATCATGATTAACTAGTTGAGACCCTCTCGGTCTAGTATGAGCAATTATATATATACACACACATACACACACACACACACACACACATATATATATATATATGTCGAAGATAAATTAAAAGGATTTACTCATGATTCAAGGGACTTTTAAAAGAAGATTTGAAAGGGGTGAACTTGTACGAAAAATAAATAAATAAATAAATAAAGTATTCTCAAACGAATAGAAGCATCTCCGGTTATAATTACGACCGTTACCAAATTACTAATTTTGGTAATATGTTATAAGGATCAAGATTAAGGATTCAAGGATTAGGTCGTGAGACCATTTTCTAAACTCACGTGTTAACTCGAAATGTTTATTATAAACTAGATTTGCACGTGCGTGATTAGTCTTACTCACCCGGACTCAACGAACCTACTACTTCAGAATTTACGAACCGGTCAAATAACTCAGGTGAGTCTTGACCTCCCCTTTTTACTTAATTGTTTTGGGGATGTATCCGAGCTTTATTTTAAAAAGGATTTTATTTAAGGGATTTTTATTTAAAGGATTTTTTTATGTGTGTTGCTGTAAGATAAACTGCACCTCTTAGCTAGCATTGCATAGACTTAGGTACGTCCGGTTTATGGGTGTTGGTCAGAGGCAAATCATCAAGGTAGGGGGAAGGGGTGGGCCGATTTAACCGTAAGACCTACTTACAACTACCTCGGGGCATATACGCGTTCAAACGGATCCGTGTGTGTCACACCCCCAATTTCCCACTTGTGGTGTATGTCCACGTGGATGTGACGTGTCCAGAATCACAGCTCAAGGTCATATAGAACGACTCTATATGCGTTTACAAATCCAAGTTTGACACATACACTTAACAAAATAGTTTGCAGCGGAATAACAATTATCTTATCATATAGCAGCGGAAAATCAAATGTTTGACAAAATGCAGCGGAAATGTAAATAGTTTAACACAACATTGTTTAACAGAATAAAAGTAAATTGTTTTCAAAATGACAAGACAGAATGCATGTAAGTTCCTAATGCTCGTTCCTTAAATTGTGCATTCCTGTCCTCCTGCTAGCCACGCTAGTTACCTGAGAATACAAGTTTGAAAACGTGTCAACACAATGGTTGGTGAGTTCACAGGTTTTGATATACATAAAGTAATAAAAGTGTGTCATGCTGTTTATCAAATGTTAGTACCGAGCCCTAGGCCCAAAGTGTCAGTGCGTCACTACCGAACTAGACTTGTTTGTCCTTGCCTCCGCTATGTCTCGTATGCATAGCAAGTTAGGTCAGAGTTTTCACGGGTTATGACATCCAGTCAACATAGTGCCTCGTGGGGTTAGTCATTCCCTAATGGATCCATCCAAATCTACCACGTTGTTCGTACATTAACGGTAAGACTTTGTGAGGGCTTGTTACGAGTTCAACACTTAATGTTTGTCCAATAAACCAGCATACACAAAATGTTTGTACAGTAATAGATGTTTGACTCGATGCAACTAGTATTCTCCCCCCTATTTAAAAGCGTTTGAAAAAGAGTAAAGAGGGGCCGTAAACTCACCTTAGTAGTGGTTAAGTAAGAGATGCGTAAGCTCCTCGTGTATGTAGCGCGTCGGTCACCGGCAACCTATATCGTACACCGTACGTGAGTTCGTGTAAGTGACCGTGCTAGTGTTCGTGTTAGTGCTCGTGTTTGTGTCCAACAACCCTTGGTTGTTCATGTTTGTTCGTGTCGGTCCACAATGACCGTGTTTGCTCGTGTTGGTCCACATTGATCGTGTTTGACCATGTTGACCGTGTCAAGTCAACGACCCGTTGGTGAACCGTGTGACGGTTGTGACTCGTGTAGCAATTGTGTAAGTGTTTGTCATGTGCAAAACGCGTAAACCGCGTCTATGGACAACTTACTATTTATAGTAAGTTTCCATTTATGGAAAGTTCACAAAGCATATCGGTTTTATAGTTCTAACATGTTCAATAGTCCTACGGGATCATGTCAACACATAACTCATCATCATGCAATTTCACATAAGTCGTTTATAACAGGTTTGCACATAAAGTTTCCTAAAATGGAAAGTTTCCATTTATAGCATACGTGACATCGGAAACCATCTAACTTAGCATCTAATCATCATGTTATATCATATTAAGCCATTTAGCATGCTCGAATCACTCAAAATATTCATATGTTGGTTTTTGTAAAAATAAAGTTACTAAAAATAGTAACTTTGTAGTTTTAGCATAAAAATGATCATTTAAACATTTCTAAACCATCCTCATGCCACAAATCATCCTAATGACCAATCTAACATCGTTTAAACATGTCAACATAACCCAAATCATCATCTACCAACATTTCATCCATAAAAGTTACTAAATATAGTAACTACGTTGAAAAATGACCAAAACATTATCAAAATCACATTCCAAGTATTCTAATCATCATCTTAGCATCCTAAGAGCAATTCTACTTACATGCATGCTCATCATCTTCGCCAAATCACCCATAACACCATTTCGACAACATAAAGCTTCCTAAATAGAAAGTTCATCAAAAATAAACATTTTAACCATTTTAAACAAATCCAACTATGAGTAATCCTTCTGATATCAACAATAAACATATCAACATACTCAAGATCATTCCAATACTCATGGATCGTACATGCATGGACATATAACATCATCTATCATCATTTTAAGCACAATGGCCTATACTCATCATTTTAGATCATCATAAAACATCATCTAATCACTTTAGATCATTAAGAATCATAGTGAAATAAACAAACCCAGAAGCTAAACTCATGCATGTGCTCTATAGGTGCTTGCATGTGAGATTTACACATGCATGTGTGTGTGAAGGTGTGTAAATGGGTGTTTTGGGTCACAAGAACTACCTCAAAGGCTCAAGAACAGCAAGATGTTGATGTTAGCAGCTTCCTCAAGCTCCTGGACAACTGATTCGAGTAGAGATGAAGTGATGGTGATGGTGTCAAGCTCCCAACGTAGTTCTTCAAGCTTCCAATCCTCACCCCAAGCTTTCACAAGCTTGATAATGGCTTCCAACAGGGTAAAAATGAAGTTTTTCTGGTGGGGAAGATGAAGTCAGTCGAGCTAAGGCGTGTAGAAACGAGTAAAATGATTAGAAAGGGTAGACTAGCCTTAATGTTCTTGGATTTATAAAGATTTTGTCGACTGGGCGGTGTCGTGTACCGTGATGGTGCATTCAAATCCTCTCCGCGTACCGCGGCGGATTCCAGAAGTCAAACCCCCGCAATGTTGGTCGCGTATCGCGGATGGGCCGCTTGTTGGGCCACCGCGTACCGCGGTGGGCTCCTGGAGAGCCCAATAAGCCTATTTCAATGGATTTGATCCGTTCGTCACCGTTTTCACGCTTCCGAACTACCGTTTGGCCTTGTTTGAACTTCCTAGTTCAATGTGTGAGTGTTTCGTGAGGTTTCGAGTGTTGTGCTACACAATGTGCTTGACGTTCACCAACGTTCGTGTTGTTTTGACATGTGTGTGTTGTTTGCCGATAATTCTACGAATTATCTAATCATGTGTCAATGTTCGTACTGTCGTGCCACGTGTACATAAAGAATTTAAATAAACATTTAAATAAATAAGTTGCTGACCTGGAAATTACGGGGTGTCACATCCTCCCCATGTTAGAAAGAATTTCGTCCCGAAATTCAACTTGTGTTGTTAGTGTTTGTCTGTTTCGCGAACAGGTGTGGGTACTTTTGTTTCATCTGATCTTCACGTTCCCACGTGAATTCCGGTCCTCGTCGCGAATTCCATCGCACTTTCACAATTGGAATCTTACTGAGTTTGAGCTTCTTGGTTTCCCGGTCCATAATCTCCACCGGTTCCTCAACGAAGTTCAATCGTTCGTCGATTTGTATCTCCTCGAGAGGAATAACAAGTGTCTCATCAGATAAGCACTTCTTAAGGTTCGAAATGTGGAATACGTTATGTACGCTGCTCAGTTCAACTGGCAGGTTCAGTTCGTAGGCTACAGGGCATATTCGTTTGGTAATCTCAAAAGGTCCAATGTAACGAGGGTTCAACTTTCCTCGTTTGCCAAACCGAATGACTCCCTTCCAGGGCGAGACCTTGAGTAGCACTCTGTCTCCCGCCTGGAATTCTAACGGTTCGCTTACGAAGGATGCTGATAAGAAATTGGAGACTAACTTTTGGAAACCCGTCTTCTTGATAATACTATGAATTTTGTTAAAACATTTACTTAAGAATTTATGAATATTTTGTAATTACTCCACTTAAGCACATTAATGGTGCAACTATTACACTGTTTTAAAAAGTTCAAATTTATTCGTAATTTTGCGGTCAATATAAGTCTTCCGCTGTATTTATCAGGCTAAGGATGATACGACGTGACACCCCTGAGATCGGGGTGTTACAGGTTGGTATCAGAGCCATAGGTTTCAACGAAGTAAGGGTCACGTTGATCCTTAATCTCTAACCTTTAGTGCTCGTGGCCGCGAAAATATTAGGACCTATCCTAGGATAGTTAGGAAGCATAGTAGTTAATAGTTAGTGTAAACATGCAAGACAACTTGACAAGTGTGCCTGATCAACATAGTTGTCAAGGTTACCTTGATACGAATATACTAATGATTATCTATAGTGCGGACTAACTTAGAAACCTCATCACGGGGATGACTGACGGCTGATGATTGATAATACATATACATTTATAATTGATCAGATACTGATTTTAGGATGTCTGAAGGCAATAGTAAAGGTAGGGGTATCTTTGGAATATTAATACATAAGAAGACTTGGTCAAAGTCTCATTCAGGAAGTCTATGCAGTGAAGAGGCCCGAGGAGGCCTAGATTATCAAAAGAATCTAATGCATCTGGCTACTTTATGGATATACCATCAGGATCAATACAGAGATGGGCACATGCTCTAGTGGTTAGTGAGCCACGATTTTCATGACGATAATGCTCCTCTTATGCGAGGAAGACTACCAGTGCCTATGATTGAGTGGTTGAGGTTCATAGACACCTTCTATGGACGAGAAGCCTTATGGGAAGTATGAGGCTCCAAACCACGTGGTGCTTTCGGATGATGACTCACAAGGTATTGCAACTGACAGTGTGCCAATTCAGGAGTTGTCAAATCAGACTAAGGATGTTAATAGGGCCCCCATATATGTTATACATGATCGTTACAAGGATATATGATTTCTGATGTATATGCAATGATTGTATATTTTGTATAGAATGGAAAACGACAACATTAATAAGGCTAACAAAAGAGCAGGTCCATCCCAAGGGACTCGCAGTAAGAAGATTGTAGAAATGACTAAGAGATTCCTTTCTGTTGAAGTTATGAAGAATGATACACCTCCTCTCAGCTATGAAGAACATAGGGAAAATGAAATGGAAACCAAACTTCAGGACCTAATAGCAGCTGGCATCAAAAAGGCCATGCCGAAGATTATTAATGGGGTCGCAAAAGCTGTTAGGAAGGAGAAAAATGCTGAAAAGGTTGATAGCAAAAGTTCTAAGTCTAAACATGGGAAAGAAGAAAAGTCGAAGACTAAAGAAAAGATTTCTTCATAATCAGAATCTACTTACTGCATTTATGATAGCAGTGATTTCCATGATAGTAGTCATAGTTCTTATGACTCAGTTGATAAACCCAAAAAGAAAAAGAGAGAAGGAAAAACTAAGTCTAAGGACTCAAGTTCAAAAGGGTGCTCGTATCGCAACTACATGGCATGCAAGCCTGAAGTGTTTAAAGGAGATAAGTCGGCTACTGAAGCTCTAAGATGGATTGAGGAAATTGAAACCACGGTTGATGTGAGTGGTTGCAAGGAGGAAGACAAAGTGAAGTTTGCTGCTCAATCTTTTTAGAATGAGGCTCACATTTGGTGGAAGACCATTCTTTCCACCTGGGGTCGAGAAAAGGCATATGCAATTGTAACACCCAAACCTTGCACACGATTACACGTGTCCAATCTTGGTCCCAGTTTAAACTTTATCAAAATTTTATGTTCGGAAGCGTGAAATTTCATTTTTATAAGTTAAACACACTTAATTTCAATCATTTACATTTATGATTAATAAAAGCTGGTGTGTTTAAATTTGATCTCACCAAAGATTTACATAACGTTTAGTTCTGCTTCACAACGTGCCCGATCTGATGGCCCAATGCATATCTATTTTTGACCTGTAACATCACATATAAGTCACAATTAGTTCATATGAACTAAGTAAGTAACCCCAATGGTGTCTCAACAACAAAATGTATAAATATATTTTTCACAATCAATATTCAAACTGAGTCATTTCTATTCGAATTGACTCTCACCAGGTAATAATATCACATTACCAATCGTCAACTATTGTTCACAATAATTTAATCAAAATTACACTATGGTGTTCACATTTCTGTACTTCCACCATAGCTATTTGTCAGCACATCTGACTATTCACACATTTGTGATATCATAAATAATTCAAGTCTTAAGATGTTCACCCACCGGTACTTCCATCTAAGACAATTGCCAGCACCTCTGGCTATCCACCATTGTGGAGTCATATTTATTAAGTCTAAGATGTTCACCCACCGGTACTTCCATCTAGACAATTGCCAGCATCTCTGGCTATCCACCATTGTGGAGTCATATTTATCAAGTCTAAGATGTTCACCCACCGGTACTTCCATCTAGACAATTGCCAGCACCTCTGGCTATCCACCATTGTGGAGTCATATTTATCAAGTCTAAGATGTTCACCCACCGGTACTTCCATCTAGACAATTGCCAGCACCTCTGGCTATCCACCATTGTGGAGTCATATTTATCAAGTCTAAGATGTTCACCCACCGGTACTTCCATCTAGACAATTGCCAGCACCTCTGGCTATCCACCATTGTGGAGTCATATTAATCAAGTCTAAGATGTTCACCCACCAGTACTTCCATCTAGACAATTGCCAGCACCTCTGGCTATCCACCATTGTGGAGTCATATTTAATTCAATTCCAGAATTAACCGGTTAGCCACACATTTGTGGTTCAACAATTTAGTTCCTGGATTAACCGGTTAGCCACACATTTGTGGTTCAACAATTAAAGCAATTTCACCGGCTCATCCGGCTAAACTTTAATGCATTTATATTATGCACACCACACAAGCATAACATTCGTTTTGAAACTAATAATGCCTTCTCAAAGGTCTTATAATTCCATTAGATTCATTAATCAAGTTATGCCCCATTATTTTATAAACACCAAATCATATTAATCAATCACCGGGTCATCCGGTTATTCTAATGCAAATATATTGCATATACGTTTCCCATTGAAACTTAACAAACACAAACTAAAGGATTTCTCATCCCATAGTTTCAATCACATATTTAACATTATTCACATATATCAAATACGCAAGTAGACTCTTTCTACTACTTATATGTAATGTTACAGTAAGTTGGGTAACTTACCTGGTTCATACGGTTGTTCACTTCCTACAACCTCTTTTCCACTTCTGTGAATTGTCACTTGACTTTCACCACCAACACCTAGTTGCATATTCACACATATACAACTATATTCAATACATATAACACATACAATCAAGTTCAACACACTTGACTGATTTGACTTCCTCAAAGTCAATTTATCACATAACTGACTCTATCTTACTACGTTTAGCAAGTTTTAGTCAATTATCACAATTAATCATATTTCATGCCTCCCCAGGCAATTTATCAAATAACTGATGTTCATTATATTAGTTACGATCTTTAATCACTTTTATTATTTAATTTTTATTTAAGATCATAACTTGTTAATAATTTTAACATCAATTCATCAAAATCATCATTTAACCTATGGATTATAATCCATAATTTATTTAAAATCATATTCAACCCATCCTACTAGTTATCACGTCATGATATGGGTTTCATAACAACTGGACATCATCCCGGCTTCAAAACGAAGATTTCACCAACCAAATATCAATTTCTTCGTTTCTAACAATCCCTAGTTATCAACTAGGCAATAATCAACAACAATAACCATGATATCATTATTAAAATCTAGATCTAACTCATATTCTATCAAACTAATAGAAGAGGTCGAATCGTTACCCTTTCGGACGGATTTCTCGGATAGAAATGAAGATCAGGACTTGTAGAAACGTTTCCTAACTTGATCCGGATGTTTGGATGGCTTCAAAACTGAGATTTGGGGGTAAAAAGTTGAGTTTAGGCGTCTGGAAGTCGAGTTGATCGACCAGAAATGAAATCTGATCAAGAAAATCAGATATTTATGCGTTCTGGTCCGTCGCGTACCGCGGAGGATTTCCTTCGCGTACCTCCGCCGCCTTAGTTAGTTTCCAATTTTGTTTTCGCGATTCCGGGAGCATACGAACTCCGTTTTACGCGCCGTTTTCGCCCACGTTCACGATTTTTCGAGCTCTTTCCAATGGTTATAATTTCAAGACCTGAAAAATTCAAAATATATGATCTCTTATTTAACGCTATCTTCAACTTAGCGTATCTTGAAATCAGAGCCTCGTTTCGTGATTTCGCTTACACTCATTCTCTTCATTCTCGAGTTATGATTCTAACCTGAGAATTTTGAGTTGTCATAGTAACCATCACAATCGTTCAATTAACGATTATAGCAATTATATTTCGTTTTATTAAAAACGGGTCGTTACAGCAATGGGTTGGAAGAAATTCCGCAAGATTTTCTTGAAAAAGTACGTGCCTCATCATGAGGTAGAAAAATTGGAGGATGAGTACTTACACATGAAAATGGAGGGTACTATCGAAAATACATTTTTCGTTTTTTTTTTGAAATCACGGGTTTGATTCCCGACTTTGTTGGTTCATAATCAAAGAGAATAGGAATGTTGATTTGGGGTGCACATCCTGATGTTCGGGCAGACATGAGGACAACCAAACCCCGCTCCGTGCCAAAAGGAAATTACTTGCTGAACTTACCGAAGAACTTATTCGAACAAAAGGAAGCCGTGTGTTTGACAACAGTAAAAAAAACGAAAACGTGATGATGGCAAGTCCGGAAGACATGGCGGAAAATTTGATCGTAGCGGGAAAAACTATAATGCGGAAAACAACAAGTTTCGGAAGGTGGATTCAAGGGGGGAGATGGAAAGTCAGTTTGCAAAATATGTAACAAATCACATCTAGGGGAATGTAGACTAAAGCCTTGTGGTAAATGTGGGAAAAAGGGGCATTTGACCCACGAGTGTGGGAAACCTCCAGTTTGTTATCTGTGCGGCAAGGAGGGTCACATCAAAATTGATTGCCCAAATTTTAACAAAAACAATCCCCCGAACCAAAACGACAAAGGAAAGGGAACAAATATTGCAAAAGGCAACACAAGGGTGTTCATTATGAGTGCTGAGGAAGTTCGCAGGATGGAGGACGTGATCACTGGTATGTTCCTAATTAATAATAATTATGCTTATGTGTTGTTTGATTCAGGAGCGAATAAAAGTTTTGTGTGCACAAAATTTATGTCATGTTTAAAGGGATCTCCTAAAAAGTTAGAAAATCCTTACGTGATAAAAATGGCCAATGGACATGAAGAGAAAGTAGAGACCATGCTTAAGAACTGTGTTATTAGAATCAATGATCAGGATATTCCTTTAGAACTACTTCCCATGCACATAGTAGGATTTGACATTGTTCTAGGAATGGATTGGCTAACAGCCAATAAAGCGCGTATCAACTGTGAACAAAAGACACTTGATGTACAACTTCCTGATGAATCAAGGATTGAAATCAAAGGAGACTTGCCCCGAAAGTCAAATAACATCATTTCATTAATGAAGGCAGAGAAATGCTTGCGAAAGGGTTACGAAAGCTTTCTGTTATATATGGCCTCTATCGAGGAAGAAAGGAGAATCGAGGACGTGCCGATAGTCAACGAGTATCCCGATGTATTTCCGGAGGAATTGCCAGGATTACCTCCAGCACGACAGGTCGAGTTTAGGATTGACTTACTACCAGGGACTGCACCTATAGCAAGGGCGCCATACCGCCTAGCTCCATCTGAAATGCAGGAATTGATGAAACAACTCCAGGAGCTGTTGGAAAAAGGGTTGATTAGGCCAAGTTCTTCACCATGGGGAGCCCCGGTCTTATTTGTAAAGAAAAAGGATGGTTCGATGCGGATGTGTATTGATTATCGAGGTTCGAATAAGGTGACTCTAAAGAATAGATATCCGTTGCCCAGGATCGGTGGCTTATTTGATCAACTACAGGGTTCAAGTTACTTCTCAAAGATTGATCTACGTTCAAGGTATCATCAGGTGAGGGTAAATGAAGAGGATGTTCCAAAAACAGCTTTTCGAACCAGATTCGGACACTACGAATTCCTTGTAATGCCGTTTGGATTAACCAATGCACCTGCGGTATTCATGGACTTGATGAACCGAGTGTGTAAACCTTATCTGGACAAGTTCATTATTGTCTTCATAGATGACATATTGGTGTATTCTTGCACTAAACAGGAACATGAGGGACATCTCAGGATGCTTTTAGAACTTCTAAGACAGGAGAAGTCATATGCAAAGTTCTCGAAGTGCGAATTCTGGCTTCGAGAAGTACAATTTCTGGGGCATGTGATAAATGACAAAGGAATCCAAGTTGACCCTACAAAGGTTGAAGCGGTAATGAGGTGGGAAACACCTAAATCACCAACAGAGATTCGACGATTCTTGGGTTTGGCAGGTTACTATAGGAGATTCATCCAAGATTTCTCCAAGATAGCTTCCCCACTTACCTCACTCACTCAAAAGAATATCAAGTTTATTTGGGGTCAAAAACAAGAAGAAGCATTCCAGATTCTTAAACAGAAGCTTAGCAGCGCACCGATCTTGGCATTGTCGGATGGTAGCAATGATTTTGTTATATATTGTGATGCTTCAGCCAATGGATTGGGTTGTGTTCTCATGCAGAGGAACAACGTGACTGCTTATGCTTCAAGGCAATTAAAAAGCCATGAGGCCAATTATGCAACTCATGACCTAGAACTAGGCGCAGTGGTGTTCGCGTTAAAAATCTCGCGTCATTATCTATATGGCACAAGATTCGTGGTCTATTCAGACCATAAGAGTCTAAAGCATATCTTTGATCAAAAGGATTTAAATATGCGCCAGCGCAGATGGATGGAAGTTCACACTGATTATGATTTTGAGCTTTAATACCATCCAGGTAAGGCAAATGTAGTTGCCGATGCCTTAAGTCGAAAGGAAGGAATTAAACCGATTCGTGTGAGATCGTTAAGATTAGATGTGCGAGTCGATTTAATGGATCAACTGAAGAAAGCTCAGGAACGTGCACTTGAAGATGATAATGTCAAATATGAGGAAATGATAAAAACAGTTCAACAAATGATGAAAGGAAATGACGGGTTGCTAAGATTGAAAACCAGGATTTGGGTACCAAAGTATGGAGGGTTAAGAGGTCTTGTTCTAGAGGAAGCACACAAATCAAAGTATCTAATGCATCCGGGTTTAGATAAGATGTACTATACATTGAAGGACCACTACTGGTGGCCAGGGATGAAAAAGGATATAGCGGGATACGTTGAAAGGTGTTTAACCTGCTTACAGGTGAAGGCTGAACACCAAAAGCCATCAGGTAAGTTACAACCTTTAGAAATCCCAGTTTGGAAATGGGAGAAGATTACGATGGATTTTGTCATGAAGTTACCGAGGACCAAGAAAGGAAATGATGCCATATGGGTAATTGTGGACAGATTAACTAAATCTGCACACTTCTTAGCTATTAAGGAATCGTATGAATTAGAAAGATTGACACAAATCTACGTGGATGAAATTGTAACAAAGCACGGTGTGCCACTTTCGATTGTTTCAGATCGAGACAGCCGATTTACTTCACGGTTCTGGCAAAGCTTTCAAAATGCTATGGGAACAAGACTTGACATGAGCACGGATTACCATCCCCAAACTGACGACCAAAGTGAAAGAACAATACAAACCTTAGAGGATATGCTCCGTGCTTGTGTGATAGAATTTGGGGGTAGCTGGGACACCCATCTTCCACTCATGGAATTTTCTTACAATAATAGCTACCATGCAAGCTTGAAATCTGCACCATTTGAGGCATTATATGGGTGAAAATGCAGGACACCAATTTGTTGGTTTGAGGTTGGCGAAGGACAACTTACAGGACCAGAATTAATACTGGACACAACAGACAATGTCAATCAAATCAAGGAAAGATTAAAGGCAGCACAAGATCGCCAGAAAAGTTATGCAGACAAATGGCGTAAACCGTTGGAGTTTCAAGTAAATGATAAAGTGATGCTAAAGGTGTCTGGAAGGGAACAATTCCGGTTGGCAAACGAGGCAAACTCAGTCCTCGTTATATAGGTCCATTCAAGATCAAAGAATGAATTGGACCAGTAGCTTACAGACTGGAACTTCCTTCTGAATTAAGTGGAATACATAACGTGTTTCACGTTTCCAACTTAAAGAAATGTTTGGCTGACGAGACACTAAGGAATCCATTGGAGGAAATCCAAGTAGACGAAAGATTAAATTTCAAGGAGGAACCAATAGAGGTCTTGGAGAGACAAGTTAAGAAATTAAGGAGAAAGAGGATACCGATCGTGAAGGTGAAATGGAATGCCAAGAGAGGACCCGAATTTACTTGGGAATCTGAGGCAGACATAAAAAGGAAATACCCAAACTTATTTACCAGTTAAACTGAATTCCGGGACGGAATTCTAATAAGGGGGAGAGGATGTAACCCTTCATATCTCAAAACTATATATATATATATATATAATAGATTACGTTCAAAAAAAACATACGTTGCATATGTATTATAAATGGGCTTTATGGCCCAAAATGAGATTTTAAAGGGGAACAAATGCTGCACACGCAGCACCATCTGCATTCTGCGCTGAAAAAAAAAACGCAGCAGTAGGGGCGATCGAGAGAAAGAAAAGAAAAAAAAAGAAGAAGACCAGCAGGTATTAGAGCTGCAATCCAGAAGATTCAAGAATATGGGAGGTATGTTAAGGTTTTCCTTCACTAAATTAGTGTAATTGGGTTTAGGAGTAACCTATTTATACCCTTTTGTTTAGGTTCGTTTTTAAAACGTAAATGAAGCTTGAGATCACAAAAATCAAGTGATTAAGGACGAAATTGAAAGAAGGAAGCTTTAAGGTTAGTAGTCATTGCTTAAAGATTACTAAATATGTTGATTTAAGTGAATGTAAGTAAGATTATTTTTTTTAGGGTTTCAAGAGGATGATGGTTGTTGTTAGTAACCTCAAGAAATCACAAGTTATGCTCGTTTAACTACTGATTTATGAAGAAATCAAAAGATACAAAGTAAGGATGTCTTAGTGGGTTAATTTATATGTAAAAGTTGTGTGAAAAGTCAAATAGTGAAGGTTTGACTTGGGTTTTTGTAGGTAACGACCTACTAATTGCAAGGGTTCAAAGTTGATTATCGTGATACACTCAAAAGGTATTAAATACATTGATTTTAGTTGCTCAATTGACTCAAAGTAAGATTGTAGATAATAACGAAGGCAATCGAGGTTAAAATGGCCATTTCTAACTAAATTGACCCGAGAACTAAATAAATGAACAAATATACATGGATTGTGTTTGAAAAGGATTAGGAAAGTTCACCCCAACATACAATGTTGGAATTTGGTCATAGATCCCAAAGATAGTATGAAAAATTATAAATAGAATGTTAAGAGCAAGTTTGACTTTAAAAAGTCAAACTGTCCATAATCTTGAACCATCACTTTGATTAATGATCTTAAAAAGATTAGTTGTTTGATTAATCATGATTAACTAGTTGAGACCCTCTCGGTCTAGTATGAGCAATTATATATATATATATATATATATAGACACACACACACACACACATATATATGTCGAAGAGAAATTAAAAGGATTTACTCATGATTCAAGGGACTTTTAAAAGAAGATTTGAAAGGGGTGAACTTGTACGAAAAATAAATAAATAAATAAATAAATAAAGTATTCTCAAACGAATAGAAGCATCTCCGGTTATAATTACGACCGTTACCAAATTACTAATTTTGGTAATATGTAATAAGGATCAAGATTAAGGATTCAAGGATTAGGTCGTGAGACCATTTTCTAAACTCACGTGTTAACTCGAAATGTTTATTATAAACTAGATTTGCACGTGCGTGATTAGTCTTACTCACCCGGACTCAACAAACCTACTACTTCAGAATTTACGAACCGGTCAAATAACTCAGGTGAGTCTTGACCTCCCCTTTTTACTTAATTGTTTTGGGGATGTATCCGAGCTTTATTTTAAAAAGGATTTTATTTAAGGGATTTTTATTTAAAGGATTTTTTTTATGTGTGTTGCTGTAAGATAAACTGCACCTCTTAGCTAGCATTGCATAGACTTAGGTATGTCCGGTTTATGGGTGTTAGTCAGAGACAAATCATCAAGGTAGGGGGAAGGGGTGGGCCGGTTTAACCGTAAGACCTACTTACAACTACCTCGGGGCATATACGCGTTCAAACGGATCCGTGTGAATTGGAGGTACCTTGCTCTAGAAGCTAAGGATAAGGATAAGGATAAGGATAAAGGATAAGGAACATGATGGGGTTGAATGTTCGACTCCGGCCTACGGGCCAATCCCTACGGGGATAAGGGATTGCCGGGCGACTGTCACTACGGTGGAGTTGTTGCGGTTGATGTAACAGGAAAGGATTTGGTGTAGCACTACAGTGGACCCCATGTGTGTCATTCTACACTGTATCTGCACCAGTGGCTCTAGAGTAGTGTATATGTTAACAAACACCGCGTTAGGATCGTTGACGGACGAATACTTAACGTTGTGAGACTTGATTTGACAACCAGTTTACTTGCACACACAAACATGATTTGATTATTATTTTAAAAGTCACTGGCCATGACTCACCAACTATGTATGTAGTTGACTTGTTTTAGCTCGCGATACAGGTAATACAGGAACAGGGAAGTGAATGGATTTATGAAGGATGCTGACAAGAAATTGGAGACTAACTTTTGGAAACCCGTCTTCTTGATAATACTATGAATTTTGTTAAAACATTTACTTAAGAATTTATGAATATTTTGTAATTACTCCACTTAAGCACATTAATGGTGCAACTATTACACTGTTTTAAAAAGTTCAAATTTATTCGTAATTTTGCGGTCAATATAAGTCTTCCGCTGTATTTATCAGGCTAAGGATGATACGACGTGACACCCCTGAGATCGGGGTGTTACAAAACCGGATGAGCTGGTGAAATTGAGCCATTGAACCATTAAAGTGTGGATAACCGAATGAGTCAGTAGATAGTGTAATAAACCACTAGATTGTGGATAACCGGATGAGCCGGGAGTTTAAATTGTTAAAACCACTAGTGGGTGGGTAATTAGATGAGTGCATATAATGTGATGACTAGCCAAATGTGTTGGTAATGGAGTTAACTTAGATCATATAATCGTATGTGTGAAAACGCCCCGTTAAAGGGAAGCGACTGCATAGATTCGTGTTATGTGCAATAACATGTTTGAATATGAAATATTATGGTTTAAATATGATAATAGTCCATATGAGATGTGTGCGAATGAGTTAAGTGAGTTTTGGGAGGTTTGACATGATAATTGCTTGAGTTTGTAATTTTGACACGTTATGAAGTTTTCGTTCAGATTCATTAAAACTCATATTTTGTTTATACTTATGAGAGGTAAATTAATGTTGTATACTATGGTAGTTATTAAATATAAGTGTTTGGGTTGTTTTGGGTGAAAACAAGTCGAAAGAACATATGAAAACAATCTTCGGATGAGTCAAAATGACAAAACAAGAAAGTTGATGTGCAGGTGCCCGTAACCGCAACTCTTGTAACATTAATTGATAATAAAAGTAGATTATTAAACCATCTCTAACAAGTCCAATTGCCGTTCCAAGTTAAAGATATAAAATGTCCATGATAAAAACACAAGGGGCTATGTGTAACTCCGACCGGGTCTATGAATCAAGTATTGAGCCGGGCCTTCCTAAATTGCAATATTCGAAAACAAGAATTCGCCGGAAGAGAAAATGAAGCCGATGCCGGTGGAACTGTTCGGAGAGATGGAAGAGCAAGCATCGACGGTGGCTATGGACGTCGATGACGTCGAGGCACTCGATATCTTCGGAGAAGGTCCTCTTGCTGCCATGGATCACCATCGATTGACTGATTCTGATTTCTTCAACTCATTTGAAGACGATTTCGATGACGCCGACATCAACTGATGCTAATCTATGGAACTTCTAGGCTTCTTTTTGGTGACGTTTGTTCTTTGATTCTAATTTTCATGTTTTAAACTATGTTTTGTGTATTTATCTAACTATCTCGTATCAATCGCTTAATCGGATCGTTATTTAAGTGATTGAAACCTAATCTAAAACGTGATTATTGTTTATCTTCGATCTATTGTGCGTTTATCGATTCTTGTTGGTGCCAGAGCACTTTAGGTTTTGTACGTATTTGTGGATTTGATGTGAGAGAGTGACTAATTGATGTACCAATTTAGGGTTTCTAGCCTTCTGTAAGTAATTAAGTATGAATGCTCCATTAGAAATTCTGTTTTTTTTTTCTTGGGATCATAGCATTTTGATGTCTTTAATTGGGATGATATAGTAAAGTTTGTGTTAGGGTTTGATGTCAAAATCATTCAGGGTCTGTTTTTGAAGACACAAGACCATATGAGCTGATTGCTTTGATCAGTGTTGTGGAAGAAAAATATTTTCAGGATCTTGATTCTTGAATACTTAAAAAAATAAAAAACAATTGTTTCGAGACCCGCTAACCGGTTAAACCAATCAAATCAATTGGATGGTTTTAAAACTTGTTGATTTGGTTAATTGTTTGAGTGTTCTAAAAACCAAATGGTTTAAGATTTGCATTTTTACTAAACGGTATAAACCGCACAAAACGTGTGTGTACATATCATTTTTTTGTTTATAATAAAACATAATTTTTGCATAAAACTTTCGAAAGTATCTTCTTTTTTTCACATGACTTAAAATTATTGAAAACCCTAAGAATGAAAACCATTTAATGGATCATGACTTTGTCTAATATACCTTTACTTTTTTTTTGGACTAATTTTGTTATGTTTTTTTATCTTTTGAAATGTGAATTTGAAATGAATTATGGTCTTTTGCATTTTTATATTAACTATTCTATATTTTTATTTATAAAATCAAGAAACCGTAAAAAACGAACTGTGAAACCGTCCATACCGGTCGGTTTGGTTTACCCCACTTAGGTGGTCGATTTGATTTGTTATATTTTGAAACTGTGGTTAGTGGTTTGGTTCTGAAATTTTTGCAAAACCGTCCAAATTGTCCCTGAACCTTCCCAGCCATGGCATCCTGCTCCGTAACTCCACAGGAGCAATGCAGCTCACTTCCATAAGCAAGGCGTGGTGTTCGAGCTACCATCTTTGCCCAAACATTGCATTATACTCGATCCCTTGGCTGTATGATCCCAATCATTGACCATAGCCTGGCCACTTTAAGATCTAGTCTTACATCTCACTTTTGACTTTGCACTACAAACTGTCTTTAACATGATTTGGGCTCTTCATCTAGATAGAGAAAATACATCTTATCAAAGGGTAGCGATTTACCCATGGTAACAATATTGCATGTTGAACTCAAACTATGTGGATCATAAGCATCTTAGAAGAAGTGAACAACATACGACAATGAACAAAGAGGGCAAAGAATCATATGAGCTGTTTGTTATCCTCTTAATGGTCATTAAAAGACTATATCTTAATGGTTCAAAATCTTTTAATTGTTAAGAAGTAACCATAAGTTTGAATGATTAAGAGACTCTCTTAATATTATCTCTTAACTTTTTAGCCTTAAGATATATGTTAATCATTAAGAGGTTACCAAACAACCGCTTATTCTTGCTACTTTGACGCCTCCTTCGGTCGCTGACCCTTAGCAATTAGGGGTGTTCAAAATATCCGAAACTCGAAAAAATTCGAAATCCGAATCTCATCCGAAACCCAAAAAAACTTATCCGAAAATCTATTTCGGGTTTTTTGGGTCGGATAATATATTTTAGATTCGGGTCGGGTTTCGGATATGCAAAAGCTAACTTTTTTGGGTCGGATATCCGAATAAACCAGAAAAAACAGGTTTATTCGGGATTTCGGGTCGGATAATATATTTTGAATTTCGGGTCGGATTTCGGATAGACCAAAAAAAATTTCAAACCCGAAAAACTCGATACCCGACCCAATGAACACCCCTAATAGCAATAGCTTAAATCTTAAAAACATGGGTCTAAAGCAAGAGCTTAAAACATGTTTTCGATGGCATATTTAATCAAAATCAATTTTTACTCCATCTTGATGATGATTATTATACCAAAATAATATTTTTATAAAACTTAATTTGTTATAAACAAGAACGACTATGAAAGGAAATTGATCTTCTATATATCACATAACTATTACATACATCACACACACATGCACACACACATATATATATATATACAAGTGCTATTCGTAACGGACAATGAATCATTAATAAGATAATGATGTTAATTTATGTCTGTTGCTTATGATTATTTATAATACTCATCATTAATAAGAGAATGATGGTAATTTATGTCTGTTACTTATGATTATTTATAACACTCCCCCGCAGACATATTACCTCTCATTATACACTATAAACATTATACTATTGGATAATGTTCTTCGATGCTTTTGGACCAATATAATAATTGATATTGCTGGATCAATTACGTTGCCTTATTAAAACCTTACCAAGAAAACCCAATGGGACAAAACTTAGTCAAGGAAAAAGAGTACAACGTGTATAATGCTCCCCCTTAATTTAATAAACGTCTTTTAATCTACGAAGTCCAATTTTATGTGATAGTTGCTCGAAATTTAGATTTTCACTTGATTTGATTTAACGGACATCGATTATTTTTATCCTTTAGTAAGTCATGCGTTGAAAAGAACTTTGGTGAGATATGCTTTGTTCTATCACCCTTGATATAGTCTTCTTTGATCTGAGCTACGCAAGCAGCATTGTCTTCATAGATAATTGTCAGGTCTTTCTTGATCTCTTCCAATCCACATGCTTATTGTATGTGATTAATCATTGATCTTAACCACACGCATTCTTGACCAACATCGTATAGTGCTATCAACTCAGCATGATTTGATGAAGTTGTTGTTAGTGTTTGCTTTGTTGACCTCCAGATTGTTGTGCCACCATATGTAAATACATAACATGTTTGATACCGTGCTTTATGTGGATCTGATAAATATCCAGCATCAGCATAACCAACAAGCTGATATTTTTCATTTTTCTGATAAAAGAGACCTAAATCTTGTGTCCCATAAAGAATCCTGAATATATGTTTTATTCCAGTCCAATGCCTGTGAGTTGGATTCGAACTATATCTTGCTAGCACATGTACCACAAATGCAATATTAGGACTCGTTTTATTTACAAGATACATAAGAGCGCCAATCGCACTCAAGTATGGTACTTATGGACCAGGTACTTCTTCGCCCTCTTCTGGGGGCGATAAGGATCTTTATGTGTTTCCAGCGATCGTACAACCATGGGTATGCTAAAAGGATGAGTTTTGCCCATATTAAAACGTATTAACATCTTTTCGATGTAGTTTTACAAAGATGCTCGAACTACAGGCCAAAACATAATTTTGTGGTACCGAGGTCTTTCATTTCAAATTCTTTCTTCAATAAGTCAATGGTTTTTTCAATCTCATCAGGAGATCCAATAATGTTTATGTTATCAACATAAATTGCTATGATAGTGATGTCACACCCCCAAATTTCAACTAACGGAATCTTACCATTTAGGGCGTGACAAACCAAGATCTCAGTCATTAGACACAGCGAAAGACTTCTATATGATTTTCAAACATAACTTTGGTCTAAATTGAAAAATTCAGAGTTTTAAACATTGCGAAAGCGTTTGTAAAAAGTAAAACAATTCAATGTTTGCCAAATGTGAATTACAATGATAATGTCTCAAATATTCAAATCCAAAACAACTGTAATGTAAAATATGCATGAGACTCCATATCCTAGTCCCTGTTCTTCCTTAGTTGTACCTTAGTGTCCTGAGAAAACATGTAAATCAAGTCAACACAAAGGTTGGTGCATACACAGGTTTGAATAATCACAAATGTTTGAAACAACTGTTTGAAACGAAATGTTTGCAGATAACATAATCACACATGCATAGTCATGATAGCTAGTCATTTGTACTATTTACATAAGCGGTCGACACCGAAGCTGACTGTTAGAATGTAATTTGCCTTTCCACTATTGTCTAGCACAAACAATAGTAATGTTTGAATTGGCTAGTTACACACTTGCGTAGACTTACAATCTATCAAGTGAGGTTTGCCAAACCCAATAGATCTATTTCTAACTACCACGCTTTGCACTACAACAAACTAAACGGTTCGATATGTAAGGACTTGTAATGCTATGTTCGCACTTATCGTAAATAGCTAACTCATGCAAGTGATATGTATCTAAAATGTTTATTTGCACATGTTTTCTCCCTCAAAACAGTAAAACAAGAAAAAGGGTCATGTACGCACCTTTGAATGCAATACAATGATCAAACACACGTGAAGTCGCGTAGATAATCCTCTACGAAGAATCTATGTTTTAACAATAACGTTGTCTTATTCGGGATATCATTTTGTGTTTGAAATCACATACGTGTCAACAGACGTATGTTGGAGTGTTAGAAATGTGTATATAAAAATATGCGTGACTTTAAAATCGTTTAATTAAATCATATAATCGTATACGATTTTATTTAAATAAACGTAACTATACGCAATTATGTTTTCGGGTTAAAATATAAATTTTATTATTTTATTTTGTTCGGGATTCCATTACGGTTCCAACACAACTTGAACAGTTCAACTCGGAACTAGAATGAATAAGTTATGGGCTAAAAACCAAAATGGTTTTTAAATTAAAAAGCCCAACAGAGGCATGGTTCAAGCCCTGGACCTCCTGGACCAACAACACACACCCAAACCAATTGAGCTAACTCTGATTTAGTGTTATAGTTTGATTTCAAATAGTTTTAATCAACAGACAAGTCGGTTTCCCTTTTTTCCCCATAACCGAACCAACTAGCATCTAATTGAACCCCGATTCGAACTTGATCGATCCTAAAATCTTAGGGCTATGGTCCCTTAGCTTCAGGCGAATTTAACAATGATACCAATTTGATTATTGATCAACACAACTCAACAAATTGCCATCTATACTTATTCGAACGTGAATGCCAACACCCACATCTCAAATTGCTAAAATTCGATTATGTTAAACTGTAATATCATAGAGTTTTCATTAAAACTGAATTTCGAAACTCCCTGAATGGTTTAATTTGAATATCAAGTGCAATCGAATCGAAATCCCCAATTCGTTTTAACTCAAGAAACCCTAGAAATCGAAACCTCATAATTCGTTGTTGTTTTATGAAATTGATATGGAATTTTTGTTAGAATTGATATTTCGACCGTGTCTGTATAACTAAATTCGATTATTAAACTTGTTTGAATAAAATCCCCAAGTTGTTCTTCATCAAGAACCCTAGATATCAAACTTCTTCAAATCGATGTTATTACAAGAAATTGTTATATGGTTTTCATTAAAACGAGGATTCCAAATCTATCTGTAAACTTTGATTTGAGTAAAAATCTCGTCTTCATGAAAAACCCCAAATTGTTTTGGGTTAGAAACCCTAGAACTAGAAATCGTTTAATTCGAAATTTTGATATTAAATTGACATGGGTTTTTCTTTAAACGCATTAGTCTGAATCTGTTTATACACTTTAATTCGAGTTTGGAACTCGTTTTGATAGAAAACCCCAAATCGTTCTTATTAGGAACCCTAGTTATTCAGCCTTGTATCATTCGACATTACAACTTCTAATTAACATGGGGATTTGCTTAATCGATTGTTTTAGGTAGTGTAGGAATGATGTGTTACCTTGTTTGATGTCGTTTTGATGTAGCTCGACTATTAAGTTAAGGTTCCGTCGCCTCACAATCGATTTCTTCAATCCGAGCTTCAGGGAATGAAATTGTGGTATGCAAAAGACTCTAAATGTGCCGACTAGTGATACTGTAAATTCAATTGTGGAGATTATAGTCGAATTGTATGAGTTTCACCTATGCAAATGGCGGTTTCGTCTTATGGGTTAACTTCTGGATTTAATTCGATCATTAAATGGGTAATTCTCGTAGGCTAACCGTTAGTAATCATCAATGGAATGATTAAGGGTAGTTTAATTCGAGTGTAACTGATTATTGATGTGGGATTCGAATTTCATCAATACTCTTGGCCGAATTTTGACTTCTAAAGTCAAGATTGAACTATTTATCTAATTATAAGTTAATTTCTTATAATTTAAATGTGTTATAACTTTATTTTGTTCAAGTTTAATCCCAATAATTTAATATTGTTAGATATGTTTATGATTTTTGTTAACTTTTGATTAACGGAGTCAACCGAGAATTGCCGGATTGTCACATCATCCCCTTGTTAAAGGAATTTTCGTCCCGAAAATTGTTAAATGTTAGGAGTAGTTAGGAAACTACTTGTGAGTTTAGGATGTAGGTGCTAGTGCGATATCTGATCATTATGTGTACTTGTGTGTAATCACATACAAGGTTCAACGTTTGAAACATCACACCTAAGTGTGATCGTTCTATGTAACTGTTTGCGTGCACACTAGTTAGTACACCTAACTGTGTATCATACTGTGCTATGTAATCTTGTACATAGTGAGTGTTCGCAACTGTTTGTACTATGTAACCTCGGACATAGCAAATGTTTGAAACTAATCATGTATGTACTACCATAACATGTAACATATAAATGTAGCACATAAAATGTAATGTAGCACAATGTTTGTAACAAAAACCAATTGTATAAAATGTATGTGCTTACAGTTTGAAATTTGAAAGTGTTGAAGTGTGAAGCATCACGTCATCTCCTTGTTGAAGGAAATTTCTTCCCGAAATTTAACGTGTCTTCGCAGTGTTTGCAATTGTTGTTTTGAACAGATGAGGATACTTTTGATCTTCCCTTTCCCATATGAATTCAGGTCCACGTCTTGAATTCCAATGGACTTTGACTATCGGAATCTTGCTTTGTTTGAGCTGTTTGACCTCTCGGTCCATTATTTCAACTGGTTGTTCTATAAATCGTAATTGTTCATCCACTTGTATTTCTTCTAGCGGTACAATCAATGTCTCATCAGAAAGACACTTCTTCAAGTTTGAAACGTGAAAGACATCATGAAATCCGCTGAGTTCATCCGGTAATTTAAGTTGATACTCAACCGGACCAATCCTTTTCAGGATCTCAAAAGGTCCTACGTAGCGTGGGCTAAGCTTCCCGCGCTTGCCGAATCGTATCACACCTTTCCAAGATGATACCTTTAGAAGAACTCGGTCTCCTACTTGAAAATCCGACGGCTTGCGACGTTTGTCAACATAACTCTTTTGTCGATCCCGAGCCGCTGCCGTACTGTCACACCCCCAATTTTCAACTAACGGGATCATACCGTTTGGGACGTGACAAACCATGATCTCAGATCATTAGACATAACGAAGACCTCTATATGATTTTCAAACATACTTTAGTCTAAAACTGTAATATTAAAGTTCTAACGTTGCGGAAACGTTTTTAAAATAATAACAAACATAACGGTTTGAGGACTGTAAATTACAAGTCAAAATATTAAATGTTCAAATTCAAGACACAAGAATTAAAATAAGCATGCGACTCCACATCCTAGTCCATGCGTGCTTGTTGTTGTACCTTAACGACCTGAGAAAACATGTAAATCAAGTCAACACAAAGGTTGGTGCATACACAGGTTTGTTTAATCATAAAATGCTTGAAACAACTGTTTGAAACGAAATGTTTGCAGATAACATAATCACACATGCATAGTCATGATAGCTAGTCATTTGTACTATTTACATAAGCGGTCGACACTGAAGCTGACTGTTAGAATGTAATTTGCCTTTCCACTATTATCTAGCACAAACAATAGTAATGTGAATTGGCTAGTCAAACACTTGCGTAGACCTACAATCTACCAAGTGAGGTTTGTCAAACCCAATAGATCTATCTTCAACTACCACGCTTTGCACTACAGCAAACTAAACGGTTCGATATGTAAGGACTTGTAATGATATGTTCGCACTTATAGTAAATAGCTAACTCATGCAAGTGATATGTATCTAAAATGTTTGTTGCACATGTTTTCTCCCCCAAAACAGTTAAAATAAGAAAAGGGGCCGTGTACGCACCTTTGATAGCAATAAAATGATCAAGTGTTAGAAACTCGCGTACGAAATCTTCTACGAATAATCTGAGTCATTAAATAACGTCGTGTTATTCGTAATGTTAAATCATGTTTGTAGTCACATGCGTGTCAACACACGTATGTTAGAATGTTCGAAACGTACTTACAAAAGTGTGTACGGTTTTAAGTTTGTTGTTTAAATCGTTCAACTATATACGATTTCGTTAAACACGCGTATTTATACGCGATTTATGGTTTCATGACAAAATATATATTTTATTATTCTAATACGTTCAGAACTGAATTATGGTTCCAACGCAAGTCGAACGGATTAAATCGGATTTAAAATGAACGAATTATGATTAAAATACTAAAATTAGTTTTTAACATCAAAAACCGGTGGTGCATGGGGTCGAACCCATGACCCCCCACCCTCAACACACACTGTCTACCAACTCATCTGCTTAACTTTTAATTAACAGAGTTCTCTTTAATTTCTTTTAACCAACAAAGGGTCGGATCCCCTTTGTTTTCTTAAACCGAACCATAGGACTCCAATTGGACCCCGATTCGAATTCAATCAGTTCCAAAACTCTAGGGGTTTTGTTTCAGTAACTCAAACAAGTCCAATCGTAGTTTCAATCTGATTATCAATCAAATTCCAATGTCCTAAATCAATCCCGAACGAATCCGGTTTCAACCCCGATTCAATCGAACTAAATTCGATCTTTTCAGTACACGAATTCATAGGGTTTTCACTTGATATGATATTTCGAGCTTATATGTGGTGTTTAATTTGAATAACGAGTTCAATTAGTTCAAACCCCCAACTCGTTTACATCCAAGAACCCTAGAATTTAAAATCGTTTGATTCTTTTTTTTTAACTTGAAATTGATATGTGTTTTTCATTCATTTAAACATCACGAAAATGTTTGTGTTGCTTAATTTAATTTTATAACTCATTTAAATCAAAACCCCCAAACCATTTTTATTCAAGAACCCTAGCAATCGAACTCAATCGATTCGTTAATGCTTCATGAAATTGGCACATGAGTTAGCTTAGCCAGAGGTTTCTGAAACTAATGGTAATATTTAATTTGATTTTAGAATCCATCTCGATCGAAACCCCCAAAACCGTTTTCGTGATGAACCCTAGAATTAGAGTTCATACAATTCGAGTTTTTGACATGAAATCAGTATAGGGGTTTGCTTAAACGGCCTGTTTAGGGTGTGTAAGAGTGATCACTTACTTGTTTTGGTTTCTATTTGATGAAGATCGACTATATGTGAACTTCGGCCAAGGTCTCGATCAAATTCTTCTATCCGATGCTTCTGCGATCAAATTGTTGTGTGCAGAACTTGCTAAAGGTGCCAATTGAGATGTTAGAAAGTTCAATTTGGTGAGTTGTGGTCAGTATATACGAATTCGATGATAGTCACAAGCGGTTACAACTTTTCATTGATATTTGAGTTAAATTCGAATGTTTAACGGCTTATTAATAAATTATAACGATTAATCATCATCAATATGATGATTATTATTAGTTTACTTCGTTTAATTTTTAAATTATAACACAATTTCGAATTTAAGTGTGATTTTTAGACGAATTTTGACTTTTAAAAGTCAAAATTGAGTATTTCTTATAATTACATGCCTAATCCTTAATATTTAAGTATTTATACACTTGTTTTGCTCTATTATAACCCTTGTAGTTGTTTTTGTTAAATTTCGCATCGTTTCGGTTAATTTTTGTTAACGGAATTACCCCGAAATTATCCGATTGTCACACATACGGTTCCGGATTTGAACTATCTTCTCAGTAGTCTCGTGTACTAGTTCAGGTCCTGTTATTTGACTGTCACCAATTTCAGCCCAATAAACCGGTGAACGATATTTACGACCGTATAAAGCTTCAAATGGTGTCGCTTGAATACTCGTATGATAATTGTTGTTGTAAGAGAATTCCACTAACGGTAAGTGATTTTCCCAGCTTTCACCAAAGTCAATTACACAAGCTCGTAACATATCCTAGAGCATTTGGATTGTACGTTCACTATGGCCGTCGGTTTGCGGATGATAAACGGTACTCATGTCTAAACGAGTTCCCAAGGACTTATGGAGAGATTTCCAAAAGTTTGAAGTGAATCGGGCATCCCGATCTGATATGATGGAAATTGGTACACCATGTCGCGCTACCACTTCCTTGATGTAAATACGAGTCAATTTCTTCATTTTGTTAGTTTCCTTAATAGCCAAGAAATG
Source organism: Mikania micrantha (assembly GCA_009363875.1). Taxonomy (NCBI): domain Eukaryota; kingdom Viridiplantae; phylum Streptophyta; class Magnoliopsida; order Asterales; family Asteraceae; genus Mikania; species Mikania micrantha. The sequence goes on from CM018695.1 coordinate 52,446,046, forward strand.
TGCCGATTTCATTAATCGATCGACAATTACCCATATCGTGTCACAACCACTTGGTGTACAGGGTAACTTAGTAATGAAATCCATCGAAATATGTTCCCATTTCCACATCGGTATTTCTGGTTGTTGCAGTAAACCAGATGGTTTTTGATATTCAACTTTGACTTTCGAACAAGTCAAACATTTGCTAACGTACTTAGCAATGTCGGCTTTCATGTGAGGCCACCAATACAGTGCCTTCAAGTCATAATACATTTTGTCTGACCCCGGATAGACTGAATATCTAGACTTGTGCACTTCATCCATCACGAGTTCTCTTAAACCACCATGCAAAGGTATCCAAAGTCGATTAATGAAACAACGAGTTCCATCAGGCATGACATCCAATTGTTTTTCCATTCCTCGTAAGGATTCCTGTTTCAAGTTATCCTTTTCTAAGGTTTAAAGCTGAGCACTACGTACCTTGTCAGGTAAGTCAGTATGGATCGTCATCATAAGTGTGCGAACCCGTCTTGTTGATGTTGTGTCTTTTCTGCTTAAAGCATCAGCTACTACGTTAGCTTTTCCCGGATGGTACTTGATTGCGCATTCGTATTCATTCAACAACTCGACCCACCGTCGCTGTCTCATATTGAGTTCCTTCTGATCAAAGATATGTTGCAAACTCTTATGATCAGTGTAAATGGTACACTTGGTTCCATATAAATAATGCCTCCAAATTTTCAGAGCAAATACCACTGCTCCTAACTCCAAATCATTAGTAGTGTAATTCTTTCCATGTGGTCGAAATTGTCGTGAAGCATAAGCAATCACTTTATCATGTTGCATCAATACACATCCCAAACCCTGTGCAGATGCGTCACAATACACCACAAAGTCTTCTGTTCCTTCTGGTAAGGACAGAATCTGTGCGCTGCAGAGTTTTTGTTTCAGTAACTGGAATGCAGCTTCCTGTTTATCAGTCCAATCATACTTCGTCCCTTTGTGCGTAAGAGATGTAAGTGGTTGGGCGATCTTTGAGAAACCTTCAATGAATCGTCCATAATAACCTGCCAAACCAAGGAATTGTCATACCTCGGTAGGGGTTTTTGGTGCTTCCCAATTTTTGATCGCTTCAATTTTTGCTGGATTAACATGTATGCCTGTAGCACCCCGGCCCTCCCGTCCCGGACGGGGGCAAGACGGCTGGCTGATCTTGCAGGATCACAGTCTTCGGTCACGCAACTTGCGAGACCTACATGTCTGGTTGCATACGTACATCCAATAACTTGGATAAAACAGTTTTGTAAAATCAGAGTTGCGGAAGTTTAGTAATATCAACATAGGTAAAGTTCATAAGTTGCGAAAGCGTTAATTAAAAGTTTTCAAGACAACATAAGTTTAATGTTTGCGGAAGCGATTAAAGATGTTTAATGTTACATAACATATTCAAAATGATGGTAAATGTTTAGTAGTCTAAGACACATAAGTAGATGCATGGACTCCATCCTAGCATCCTAGGTTACTTGTGCGCGTGCCTTAGTTACCTGAGAAAACATGCGAGTAAAAGGTCAACACAAAGGTTGGTGAGAGCACAGGTTTGTAATCAGCAGCAAACATCAAAATGTTTAAAGTAAGGTTTTGCAGGTCTACTTTTCAATACAATGCAATATCCATTGATACCTAGTCAATATAAGTTATACCATATGTGGGTTCGCAACCGAAGCTAACATGTTGCCTCCTGCCATATCCATCCAAGACATGGCAAATGTTGTTTGGTCAATTATGCACTGTTCCGACCTCCAGTCGGGGTGGCCATACGACTCGCAACAGTGGGGCTTGTCAAGCCCAAATAGTACTATTTAGAATTACCACGCTAAGTGCAACGCGCTATTAACGGTTCGAGGTGTGCTTAATGAGGACTTATCAGTTTTGTGGATGAATGCCACATATATGCATATACGATATTAGCATGTACAAAAGTAACCAAAAGTGTGTATGTTGTTCAAAAACAGTTGTATGCAATGTTTTCTCCCCCAAAGATAGAAAATATAAAAAGGGGCCGTGAACTCACCCGTTACAGCAGTCCCGATGTGTATGTGTTCGTGTTTGCGAATGCTAGCTATTCTGCTAGTAGGCACCTATAACCATATAGGTGTGAGTATGTGTTTTGTGGTGTGTTGTATCCCATACAACTCCAAGTGTCGGTGTACTCAACCGAGTGTGTGTGTGTGTGTTAACTTGTGTTGACTCTACGAATCATTGGTGACACGTTCATTGTGTTATGACCGCCCAATGCGTCATAAGTACGAGTAGGACGCTTACATGCATCCTATGACCCTAATCGTGCAAGTTACCATTTTTAGAAAGTTTCCGTTTTAGAAAAGTGTGTTTATGAAATCCCATTTCATAAAGTTAATATTTCCAGTATGTTTATAAAACACGTTTAAACCCTTAAAACATGTCGATCGCGCATAAATCATCATTTTTGTCGTTTTGCCTAAATAAAGTTTCCTTATTTGGAAAGTTTTCATTTAAAAGCTCATTTTCACAAATCAAAGTTTCCAATATGCTTAGAAACCATTTTTAAGCATATTCCAATACTCAAAGTTCATCAAAACGTCTTAAAACATCAAAAGCCCTCTTTTGATTTACAAAAGTTTCCATTTATAGAAAGTTTATACAAAACCATGTTTTTGACAAAATCAAATACCCAAATGTGTTTATAAACAATCCAATACATATTTAACAACATCTAGACATGTCTAACATGTCTAGATCATTACAAATCTAAGACATGAACATAAAAGTTTCCTTTTATGGCAAGTTTTCCTAAATCATTACCAAATCAACCAATAACTCAACAAAACTCAAATCTAACATTCTTAGACTTTAAAATCAGTAAATCTATATCAACTACACATCAAATCACCAACAATTTCGTGCACAATAACCGTATGGAGTTGCATGTTGGTTTTTAGCCCTTGCATGTACGATCTAACAACTATTAAGCATGTAAAACTACCTAAGATGACTAGATTTAGTGAGAATGATGGCTGATGATGCAGAACCAGTGGTTGATGGTCGTTTGTGGCTTCCTTGCTTCTTCTCCAAGCTCCAAGGGCTCCAAACGGTTCACCAATGCAAAGAATAGCTCCAAGGATGTTACGAGCAGGTTTGAAGGCTTGATTTCAGTGGTTTGGATCGAGAGTTGATGTAGAAACTCGGAGAAATGGAGAGGAAACCGAGTGAAAATGAATTGGGGTTGGTTTTAAAAGAATTTTGATCTGCATGGCCTTCGCGTACCGCGAAGGCCGATCAGAATCCTCTCCGCATACTGCGATGAGATTCGGGAGTCCCGACTCCCGGTTTGCTTCGCGTACCACGAAGCCCTTCGCCAAGGAACCGTCGCGTACCGTGATGGATCCATTTTCATGTTTTTCGATATGAACCCCTTATCCAACAACTCTTGCAGTTGTGTAGATAAATCTTGCATTTCAGAAGGTGCAATTCGATAAGGCGCCCTAGCTATCGGTGCTGTGTCTGGTGTAAGTTTGATTCGAAATTCCACTTGTCTAATAGGCGGTAATACCGGTAGGTCTTCTGGAAATACTTCAGGAAATTCACAAACTACTGGGATGTCTTCGATCTTCTTCTCAGCTACCGGCTTCTCAGTTATAAGTGTTATAACTGTTGTATGACCTTTACGCAGACATTTGTGTGCTTTCATACAAGATATGAGACACAATGGCGTACTGCTTTTCTCACCTTGTACATACAGTGCTTTTCCATGTGGAAGAGGTATACGAACGATCTTTTCATGGCATACTATTTTAGCCTGGTGTTTGGACAACCAGTCCATGCCAATGACTACATCAAAACTGCCTAAAGTGATAGGCATCAAATCAATTTCCAATGTTTGGCCCTTCAAGTCAAGCATACATCCCTTAAGGATTTGTTCAACTACAATTAACTTGTCATCAGCTAGTTCTACAGTATATGTGTTTTCTAAGGCAGTAGGGCTAACATTTAACAACTTAGAAAATGAACTAAATACAAAACTCCGGTCTGCACCAGTGTCAAATAGCATAAAGACATAGTGATTATTCAAGAGGAATGTACCCGTAACAATGTTGGGATCCTTCCGTGCTTGAAGTCCTCCAATCACAAACGCCCTGCCCCTAGAACCATTGTTGTTGTTATTATTGTTGTTATTGGTGTCGTTGCCATTGCGGTTGCCGTTTGTATCATTAGCCCCGCCCTTCTTGAGTTGTGGGCAATCCTTTTTGAAATGCACCGGCTTGCCACACTCATAGCACCCCTTTTGAGTGTTGTTCTGGTTGGTGGAGTTTGTTTGCAGCTCCCCACGACAGTCTTTAGCTGCATGCCCTGCTTTACCACACCGTTGGCACCGATACTTATCACACTGATTCCCAACATGATGGAATCCACATTTGTTGCACTTTGGGTATTTACCAATATACCCCCAGATGACTGCTGACCACTGTTCGAGTTGTGATAAGTCTTGTTTGAATCCTGCTTGCGGTTATGCTGAAACGATTGTTGAGAAGAGTTTTTGAAATTGCTGCCCTCCCACTTCCTTTTGTGGTCTCCCACTTTAGTAGCTGCTGTTCTCTTGGGCAAAGTCCCCTGTTGTACCGCCTGATCAGTCAGTTGGTGCGCCAACCGAACAGCTTGTTGGATGGTAGTGGGATTTGCAGAAGTGACTAACCCCTGGATCTGAGGCACCAATCCCCCAATGTACCTCTCAATCCACTTGCTCGGTGGAGCAGCCATGTGAGGTAGGAGTCTGGCTAGTTCATGTGATCGAGTAGTGTACTCCTCGATATTAGACCCCTCCATCTTAAGATGCCAATACTCATCTTCCAGCTTTTGTATTTCATTACAAGGACAATACTCCTCTTGCAGTAATGTCTTGAACCCATTCCAGGTTAGGGCATTAGCCTCTCCCAATCCCAAAGTTTGAACATTGGAGTTCCACCAGGTCAATGTTGGACCCTCCAAAGTTCCCGTAGCATACTTAACTTTGTTCTCCTTAGGACAGTTGCATATCTCAAACACTGATTATGCCTTTTCAATCCATCGTAGGAGTCCAACGGCCCCTTTCAATCCTTTGAAATTATGATGTTTGCAGTCCAAAAAATGTTTTGAAAGTGCACACCTGCTGGTTTACTAATCCCCCTGTTGGACCATGTGGTCTTGTCGTGTGTGTCTGAGTGTAGTTCGCAATAGCCTTCGCGATCCTACTGTTGATCAGCTCATTGAGTTCAGCAACTGACATGCTTATGTTCTCACCGGCCATTATCTTCCTAGTTAGAATAAATGTTAGAGTGTTATCAAAATCCAATGTGAAATGTGTAAACAATACAACAAGCCAAACATGTAACTGTATGAATAAACGCAACTGTTGACAATAGATACTAGATTTCCAATATAATTCAAATTGATTACAATACTTTCAATACCAAAACATGGGTTTTCAAACATCTAATATAGGGACACAACCCGCCCCTTATAATTTTAAATTAAACAAATCAGGCATCCTCAATAGTAGAATCAGCATCAGAATCAACATCTTGTGCTAGTATCTCCTCCTCTTCCTCTTCCTCTTCCGCCTCTGCGTCGGATATAAACTGCTCCTCCAACGCAATCAATCTCTCCTCAGCGATGTCAGCTTGGTGTTCCTCCTCCTACACTTGTGTAGTCAGATGTATGATGTGAGTCTCCATCCCCTGGACTACACTACGAAGCTCTGCGTATCGAGCGTTCACATCCCTGATCTCCTGCGCGAGGTGCTCGATCCTATCATCAGCACACTTTGATTCCCAGGTTAGTCGGGCAATATCATCTAACTCAAATTGTGTCCTCTTAGAGGCACGAAATGTAGGTGGCATACAGTCAGAATACTCCTCAGCGGGATCCTCCTCAGGATCCTCCTATGGGTCCTCCTGTGGGTCCTCCTGCGGTTCCTCCTCAGGATCCTCCTCTGGATCCTCCTCCGGGTCGTCCTCATCGGGATCCTCCTTCGAATCCTCCACTGGCCCCTCCTCGGGATCCTCATCCGAATCCCCCTCGTACTCATGCAATGCTGGAGCTATCGGCTCCTCATCCTCAAGTACGATCACGTGTGGTGGTGATGGTGCTGCCATATCTGTTACATAATACCATATGTAAATACTATGCAAACTCATATGTGTAAACAAGTGTCTAATGTCTAACAGTTATAGTCTAAGTCTACTAATGCAAACCTAGTTCGCTATAAACAAGGTCTCTGATACCAATCTGTCACACCCCCAAATTTCAACTAACGGAATCTTACCGTTTAGGGCGAGACAAACCAGGATCTCAGTCATTAAACACAGTGAAAGACTTCTGTATGATTTTCAAACATAACTTTGGTCTAAATTGAAAAATTCAGAGTTTTAAACATTGCGGAAGCGTTTGTAAAAAGTAAAACAATTCAATGTTTGCAAAATGTGAATTACAATGATAATGTCTCAAATATTCAAATCCAAAACAACTGTAATGTAAAATATGCATGAGACTCCATATCTTAGTCCCTGCTCTTCCTTAATTGTACCTTAGTGTCATGAGAAAACATGTAAATCAAGTCAACACAAAGGTTGGTGCATACACAGGTTTGAATAATCACAAATGTTTTAAACAACTGCTTGAAACGAAATGTTTGCAGATAACATAATCACACATGCATAGTCATGATAGCTAGTCATTTGTACTATTTACATATGCGATCGACACCGAAGCTGACTGTTAGAACATAATTTGCCTTTCCCCTATTGCCTAGCACAAACAATAGTAATGTTTGAATTGGCTAGTTAACAATAACGTTGTGTTATTCGGGATATCGTTTTGTGTTTGAAATCACATACGAGTCAACACACGTATGTTGGAGTGTTAGAAACGTGTATATATAAATACACGTGACTTTAAAATCATTTAATTAAATCATATAATCGTATACGACTTTATTTAAATAAACGTAACTATACGCAATTATGTTTTCGGGTTAAAATATAAATTTTATTACTTTATTTTGTTCGGGATTCCATTACGGTTCCAACGCAACTTGAACGGTTCGAATCGGAACTAGAATGAATAAGTTATGGGTTAAAAAGCCCAACAGAGGCAGGGTTCGAACCCAGGACCTCTTGGACCAACAACACACACCCAAACCAATTGAGCTAACTCTGATTTAGGGTTAGTTTGATTTCAAATGGTTTTAATCAACAGACAAGTCGGTTTCCCTTTTGTCCCCATAACCGAACCAACTAGCATCCAATTGAACCCCGATTCGAACTTGATCGATCCTAAAATCTTAGGGCTATGGTCCCTTAGCTTCAGGCGAGTTTAACAATGATACCAATTTGATTATTGATCAACACAACTCAACAAATTGCCATCTATACTTATTCTAACGTGAATGCCAACACCCACATCTCAAATTGCTAAAATTCGATTATGTTAAACTGTAATATCATAGAGTTTTCATTAAAACTGAATTTCAAAACTCCCTGAATGGTTTAATTTGAATATCAAGTGCAATCGAATCGAAATCCCCAATTCGTTTTAACTCAAGAAACCCTAGAAATCGAAACCTCGTAATTCGTTGTTGTTTTATGAAATTGATATGGGATTTTTGTTACAATTGATATTTCGACCGTGTCTGTATAACTAAATTCGATTATTAAACTTGTTTGAATAAAACCCCCAAGTTGTTCTTCATCAAGAACCCTATAAATCAAACTTCTTCAAATCGATGTTATTACAAGAAATTGTCATATGGTTTTCATTAAAAAGAGGATTCCGAATCTATCTATAAACTTTAATTTGAGTAAAAATCTCGTCTTCATGAAAACCCCAAATCGTTTTGGGTTAGAAACCCTAGAACTAGAAATCGTTTAATTCGAAATTTTGATATTAAATTGACATGGGTTTTTCCTTAAACGCATTAGTCTGAATCTGTTTATACACTTTAATTCGATTTTGGAACTCGTTTTGATAGAAAACCCCAAATCGTTCTTATTATGAACCCTAGTTATTCGGCCTTGTATCATTCGACATTACAACTTCGAATTAACATGGGGATTTTCTTAATCGGTTGTTTTAGGTAGTGTAGGAATGATTTGTTACCTTGTTTGATGTCGTTTTGATGTAGCTCGACTATTAAGTTAAGGTTCGGCCACCTCACGATCGATTTCTTCAATCCGAGCTTCTGGGAATGAAATTGTGGTATGAAAAAGACTCTAAATGTGCCGACTAGTGATATTGCAAATTTAATTGTGGAGATTGTAGTCGAATTGTATGAGTTTCACCTATGCAAATGACGGTTTCGTCTTATGGGTTAACTTCTGGATTTAATTCGATCATTAAATGGATAATTCTCGTAGGCTAACCATTAGTAATCATCAATGGAATGATTAAGGGTAGTTTAATTATAGTGTAACTGATTATTGTTGTGGGATTCGATATTCATCAATACTCTTGGCCGAATTTGTACTTCTAAAGTCAAAATTGAACTATTTATCTAATTACAAGTTAATTTCTTATAATTTAAATGTGTTGTAACTTTATTTTGTTCAAGTTTAATCCCAATAATTTGATTTTGTTTGATTTCTTTATGATTTTTGTTAACTTTTGATTAACGGAGTCAACCGAGAATTGCCGGATTGTCACAAGTGAACTTTGAGAGTGATCTTATTATAAAAACACATGGACTGACTACAACAGACTTGTAACCTTCCTTTTTGAGATATTCACTAAGTTTATTGTACCACATACGACCAGATTGTATGAGACCATATAAAAATCTGTTGAGTTTTATATAACAAATATCTTTAGGTGTTGATATTAATGCTTGGGACATTTTTAATCCTTTAGGGATTTTGATGTAGATGTCATTTTCTAGTGTCCCCTAAAAATATGCAGTGACGACATCCATAAGTCTCATTTTAAGTCCTTCAAAGACTCTAAGGCCGATTAAAAATCAAACGGTTATCGCATCCATTACAGGGGAATACGTTGCCTCATAATCTACTCCTGGGATTTGGGAAAACCCTTAAGCTACTAGTCGGACCTTATATCATATAATTTCATTATTTTAATTCTGTTTTATTGCAAATGCTCATTTATAATCAACTGGTTTGACGTCTATGGGTGTTTGGACTACAGGTCCGAAAACATTTCGCTTTTCGAACGAATCTAACTCAGCCTTCAAGGCTTCTTGCCATTTTTGGCCACTCATTTTCGAGCATGCACTCTTCTAGAATTTTAGGTACGTAATCCTTTTCATATATTACATCCATTTCTATAGAAAATGCGAATAATTCATCAACACATGTTTTATCTCGGTTCCATGTTGTAGTATTTTGAACGTAATTTATAAAGATCTCATCTTTATTTGGTACCGGTATTTCTTCAAGAAATTTATTTTCTTCTGGAATTATATTAGTCTCTTCTGGGACATTTACCTCTGTTGGGATTTATTTGTAATGATTCCCAATCTTTCACCAACCATGTTATTTTGCTCTTTTTGTTTGCGTTGATTCTTATCTTTTTGAGCCAATTGGTCTCCCATGTTTTCTTTGTATGGTAACCGCTTCTGGGATTACTTCAATTCGAGCAGGTGCACTTGATACTGGTATATATGACTTTGTCTTTTTATTTGTGTATGTGAATTCAAACAGTAATTCATTTGCTATTCTTTGCAAATGTATAATCTTTTGAACTTCAGATTCACATTGACCACTTCGAGGGTCGAAATTTGCTAACAATGATGCATTCCATTTTATTTTTTCTATTACCAATCTTTCTTTATTCTTGTCTCCCCCTAAGACTGGGAATACTGTCTCATCAAAACGAAAGTCAGCAAAATGTGCTATAAGCATGTCTTCCGTTAGGGGTTCTAAGTATTTAATAATAGATTATGAGTTAAAGCCAATATAAATAATCATTGTTTTATGGGGTCCCATTTTGGTGCGTTGTGGTGGTGATACTGGAACATTAACAATACAACCAAATATTTTCAGATGAGACAGGCTTGGTATTCTTCCAGATACCAACTGTAAAGGAGAATATTCATGATCAGCAGTTGGTCTTAATCTAACCAGTGCGGCAACATGCAAAATAGCATGACCTCATGTAGAAGATGGTAATTTGCCTCGCATCAGGAGTAGTCTAGCGATTAACTGTAATCATTTAATTAAGGATTCATCCAATTCATTTTGTGTGTGAACATGTGTTATCGGATGTTCAACGTTGATCCCAATTGACATATAGTAGTCCTTAAAATCTTGGGATGTGAATTCTCCTACATTATCCATTCAAATAGTTTTGATTTGATCATCTGGAAATTAGCTCTCAATTACCGAGCAAATGCTACATTTCGAGTAGCTAGAAGACTCACATGTGACCATCGTGAAGAAGTGTCAATTAAGACCAAGAAATAACGAAATGGGCCACATGGGGATGTATAGGCCCACATATGTCCCTTTTTTATTTTTTTTCAAACATGAGGGGTTTTCTTGTAGTATTTTAGTTTGTGAAGGTCGAGTAATGAGTTTTCCAAGAGAAGATAATACACATGATAATTCATGTGGTTACACATGATAATTCATGTGGTTACACATGATAAGTCATGTGGCCGGTAGCAAGATTTTTAAGTCATTAGAGGGTTCGAGGTGCACTTTTGTTTATACGCCTCATCATTGTGCTACCAATGTGACCTAGTTAGTCATGTCATATAATGAATGCATTTTTTTATCTCATGAATTTTGGTTATACATTTATTTGACTTAATGGAACAATATAATCCAGATAATAAAGTATATAGTTTCTCAACAATAGTATCTTGACTATTTTTGTTTGAGATAATTTGTAGGTATTCGATATTGTTTGCGAATATTGTTTTGAGGTGGTAATAATTTTTTTTATTCTTTTTTTTTTCTTTTAGTATCTTTCAAACTAAGTAAATTTCATTTTGATTTACTTGAGTATAATGCATCATTGATAATTAGTCGGGTATCCAAAGATAAGATGATGCATGCTCTTCCTGAGCCTTTGATGAGATTACTCATACCAGATTTAGTAGTAATTTGTGTTTCCCTAGAAGACAACTTAGAAAATTTTATTATTATTGTTTTACGTTTGAGAATAGTGTTAGTAGTACCGGTATGTACTAAACATTCATTACCAATTATAGATTTATTGAAGTTTTCAACTATACCTTAATGTTTTGGTCATTCCGTGTGTAACATTTGTTTTCTTGCACCTTTAAAAGACATTCTTCTTGTTTAATTATTCATATTGTTGGCATGTGTTTCCTTTTATGACTTAAATTATGCATTGTTCATGTGATATATAATTGTCTCTGGCTCTTTTATTGTTAAATCTAAGTTTAATCAAAGTATAGTGTAAATGACATCATCATTAACTTGTTTTGTAGGCAAGTTAGGTGATATTTAACTTAGGAAGAAACATACAGAGTGTCATATATACTTCATGATTGTCTTTATAAAAGCAAGCACAACTTCTTAATATAAAGGCATAGTAAATTTCTGTACAACTTTTAGATAATATGGTGTGTCTATTTTGTAATTATAAGCAGTATAAGAAACCCATGATATTAGAATAAATGAAACATAGCAGATTCCAAAATACTAACATGTGTCAAATAAAAAAAACATTTTTTAAGCATGAGATTTCTAATAAATGTGAGTATGTTAACAATATAGAACCAACTTGGATTTTGGCCCAAGTCATAAATATAAGAATAATAAATAATCTCAAATAGTTCTAGTTCTTGATAAATTGATTGGCATTTTATTTCTCTTATTATTATTTTTTATGGTGCTTGCATGAATCATGATTCTAGATTTTATGACATATGAATCTAGTTTGAAGCAAGTATCTATTTGTTCATATACTAAGCCAACTTATTCATATGTATTTAAAAGAAAAGTAAATGATGAATTTAAGGATATTAATGTGAAATTATATTGTAACTTCAAAATGCAAATACGAATTCTCATTTAATAAATAACTTACTGCAATACATAATTTATAAATAAATTTACTTTAAGTAAATTAAATGTGTGTTAAGCGAGCCATTTCAATCACCAACTAAAACCAATCAACTTTTGTTCATATTTCATTGTATCTTTTTTTTCATTAAAAATAAAATTGATTATATATTTAGATGCATCCAACTTTTTTTTTCCTAATGTCAGCGAAAGTTATTTTGTTTTACCAAAGTTGAAGATAATTATATGTAAATACGTGTATGCTTCTTGTCCTTTACTTGTTTGAAACAGCCAAGCCATAATAGTTACTATTTTTCTTGATGTTGCAAAACCATCTAGAGAAAAAACAAAAGACGGTGAAAGAATCATGGCATGTGAGGCTTCAAAACTAGATCGAACAATAAAATTAATATGGAGTAAAGTTGGTGGAGGCAACAAATTCAAGGGTTTTCTTGGTTAACAATGTTAAGAAAGCATCTATTTCTTATTTTATTTTTTCATTCTTTTTATTATTCTATATTTTTTAGATTTACAATCTAAAAATCTATATATTGTGTCTCCTAAAACATTAAATCGAAAACTCAATTTTGAATAATCTTGAGTAATCGAAAAGATACTAGATCATGTATATCTACCGGATAATAGGAGAGTTGGTACCTCATATCTGAATGCTTGAATTTGAAGTTAAATTTTGGACTCAGATTCATCAATGGACTTAGAGAGATTTGATGATCAGTTGTCAAGAAGAATCCTATATTATCTGATAAACAACCTTTTCATCCCATCACCATACTTGTTACTTGATGCTATCAACATGCAAGTAAAAGTAAGTGAAGAATTTGATATATTTTGAATAGTCGTTTCCACAACGCATTTTATACCCAGTGACGAACCCGACCACCCAGACTACTGGTTAACTCGGGAACGGGTCCAGCTGGTGCTATTTTTCTACAGGTTCATCAGAAATAAAATCTCCAGTGGAAGCTTGGAAAACATCAGCAGGGAGACGAGCAAGACATAAGTGGTTACAAAGACAACAGTTTATCGGTCAACCCGCGGTGAGATTGTTTCATCTCTTGTTGGATTTTATTGCTGTAGTTTGTCATAATTGCAGAGTCAGGTCTTACATTTTTTGGGGCATCGGTCTTGGTGTATTGTGTGCGTCGTTTGCTGAACATTGTGTGCTTTTCTGCTCTTTGTTTCATATTTGCATACATTTAGCCTCTTTCATTGTGGTGTGCCTAACCTGATAGAGTATTGCTTAGTGTTGTAGTGAGTGTTTGATCGGTATACTTTACGATTTGTAGCTGTTTACTTTTTCTTTAATACATTCTCTTAGCTCATTGGATTGTGGTGTGCCTAACCTGACAGTATAGATAGTAGAGTACAATATGCTTCCTTGAGATCGTGTCCAGGGACGGGAGGTGCGGGTAGGCGAGGAAATGGGGGAACTATTTTGCGTATAGGCTCGTGGAACATCGGAACACTTACCGGGAAGCTGTTGGAGTTAGTGGATGCACTCAAAAGACGCAAAGTACAAGTAGCATGCCTTCAGGAGACAAGGTGGAAGGGAAAAAGAGGAGGAGAGTATAATGGGTACAAGCTGTGGCACTTGGGCGCGGATGGGGCAAAGAACGGAGTGGGATTCCTGGTTGCTAAAGAACTTCAAAACACAGTGCTAGAGGTGAGAAGATACAATGACAAAATTATGGTACTAAGGATGGTGCTAGGCGAAGAAGTGGTAACAGTAGTGAGTGCCTATGCACCACATGTTGGGCTAGGGGAGACTGAGAAGAGACAGTTCTGGGATTGCATGGACGAGGTCATGAGAAACATACCAACCGACGAGAAGGTCTGTATAGGAGGGGACTTTAATGGGCATATTGGTAAGGAAAATGAAGGTTTCCAACCAATACATGGAGGTTGTGGTTTCGGGTCCAGAAACGAGAGTGGGGGCACCCTACTGGACTTTGCACTTGCCCATGATCTAGGAATCATAAACTCGTTTTTTAGGAAGAAGGATTCTCATTTGATCACATTCATCAGTGGAGGATGGGACACACAGATCGATTACTTGTTGATGCGACGAGGAGATCGCAGCAGGTGGTTGGATTGCAAAGTCTTCTCGGGGGAGGCAGCGACATCACAACACAAACTGTTGGTGGCAGTTATTGTCATGCAAAAGAAGCTGGTGGAAGGGAAAAAGGTTACACCTAAGATTCGATGGGGTAGGCTAAAAGGAGACAACCTAAAGGTGTTCAGGGAAAAAGTCTTAGCAGGCAAAGTTAACATGCGATATGACGACGCAAATGTCATGTGGGAGGCAATGGCTGACAACGTGATAAGAGTAGCAAAAGAGACATTGGGGATGACAACAAAGAGCTTAGGCGGCCAGAAGGAGGCATGGTGGTGGAATGATGAGGTGCAACACAAGGTCCGAACAAAGCACGTAAGCTTTAGAGAGTTGGTTAGATGTAGGGAGGAAGCACAAAAAGAAAGCTTGAAGACAAAATACAAGGAAGCGAAGCGAGAGGCAAAGAAGGCAGTAACGGAAGCTAAAAACACAGCGTACAAGGAGATGTACAAACGCCTTGGAACTAAAGAAGGAGAGAATGACATGTTTAAGATTGCCAAGGCAAGGGAGCGAAGGAGGGAAGATGTAGGAGTATTGACATTCATAAAGAACGAGGAAGGTCAAATCCTAGTAAAGGAGAATGACATCAAGAAAAGGTGGCAAACATATTTTAGGGATTTATTCAACAACAGCAGCGACACAAAAGATAGTGAGAACGACACTACAAGAGGTGCATTAAGAAACAAATGCTATTGTAGACGCATTACTAAGGAAGAGGTGCAGCGAGCTCTTCGGAGGATGGGTAGAGCAAAAGCGGTGGACCAGACAATATCCCGATCGAAGCATGGAAATGTCTAGAAGATGAAGGGGTTACATGGTTGACAGCGTTGTTCAACAACATATTCAGAACAGGTAAGATGTCGGATCAATGGAGAAGTAGTGTACTAATTCCCCTATACAAGAAGAAGGGAGACGCTCAACGTTGCGAAAACTATAGGGGAATCAAACTTTTGAGTCATACCATGAAACTTTGGGAAAGAGTGATTGACACAATATTGAGGAGAGAAACCCAAGTAACAGTGAACCAATTTGGATTCATGCCGGGGTGATCTACCACAGAGGCGATACACGTTTTGAGGAGGCTCATGGAGAAATATAGAGAGAAAAAAAGAGATTTACATATGGTGTTCATTGATCTTGAAAAGGCGTACGATAGTGTACCACGTCAACTAATTTGGGATAGCCTTGCGAGCAGAGGTATCCCTTGGAGATACATAGAGATTATAAAGGATACATACGCAAGCGCTAAAACCAGTGTCAGAGCTCCGGTGGGTGATACAGACCCCTTCCCGGTAGAGGTGGGACTGCATCAAGGTTCGGCACTAAGCCCGTTCCTTTTTGCAGTTATTTTAGAAGAGTTGTCAAGGTCGATTCAGGAAGATATTCCATGGTGCATGCTTTTTGCGGATGATATTGTGCCGGTGGCAGAAAGGAAAGACGACCTAACTGCGAGGTTAGAGGAATGGAAAACCGCCTTGGAGGATAATGGACTACGCATCAGTAGGTCAAAAACAGAATATATTTGGTGCAACTTTAGTGGGACCAACGACGAGGACGACGATGTGAGCCAGGTGACTATTGGAGGTCAAGAGGTGCCGCAAACAACCAGGTTTAAATACCTAGGATCTTTCGTACAGAGTGATGGAGACATTGATTGCGACGTGGCCCATCGGGTACAGGCAGGATGGAACAAGTGCAGAGCAGCTACAAGCATCCTATGCGACAAGAGATTCCCAGACAAACTGAAGGGTAAATTTTACAGAGTAGCAGTCCGACCAGCCATGTTGTATGGAACTGATTGTTGGCCGATCAAAAAGATTCACGAAAGGAAGCTAGAAACGGCAGAGATGGGGATGCTTAGATGGATGTGTGGGCACACAAGACTTGACAGAATAAGGAACGAAACCATCAGGGGAAGAGTGGGGGTCATGTGCATCTCAGACAAAGTCTGGGAAGGGAGATTGAGATGGTTCGGTCACGTGAGGAGAAGACACGTGTTGGCTCCGCTTAGAAGAGTAGAGAATCTGAGCGTGGAGGGGAAGAGGTACAGGGGTCGACCTAGGCTGACATGGGAGGAGCAGATTTGTCAGGACATGATAGCATTGCACCTCTCTGAGGACATGATCAGTGATAGGAATTCATGGAGGCGTAGAATAAAGGCTAGGGACTACTAGAATGATAGGATATAGGTTAGCAGCCTTACTTATAGATAGAACCACAAATGCATGCTTGACTGGTTGGTAGTGTGTACCCTGTGTGTTTCGGCTTGTTTTACGTGGTTTATGGCCTTAAATTATATATGACTCATGTTTTGCTTAGGTTGCATGCGTAGTCGGTGTTTATATGCCTTGCTTCTAATCATGCTTTCTTTATATTTGATTGTGTATGTGACCACCATATGATTGAGATAAGTGTTTATAGATTCTCTTTTTTGACTATTATTTACTTCTGTAGTTCTACTCATGCAAGGTTTACTCTTTTTTCTTAATAAAATGTCTCAAAAAAAAATAAAAAAAAAATAGTGAGCTAGGGGTCTCGTCTGACGCAGCCTCTCTACCTCTTCTTGGGGTAGGGGAAATGTTTGTTTTCATCTCACCCCTCCCAGACCCTACTTAAAAGTGGGATTAAACTGGGTACGTTTGTTTGTTTGTTTAGATTGAGATAGAAATCGAAACGACAACAACAATTGAGGCATAAGGCTTGAGAATCTATCGTGCTTATAACGTGTTATAAACAAGAGATATTATAAACAAGAATGACTATGAAAGGAAATTGATCTTCTATATGTCACATAACTATTACATACATCACATATATATATACAAGTGTTATTCGTAACAGACAATGAATTATTAATAAGATAATGATGGTAATTTATGTCTGTTACTTATGATTATTTATAACACTCATCATTAATAAGAGAATGATGAAAATTATGTCTGTTACTTATGATTATTTATAACATAATTGATGTTTTAATATTGTAAAACCCTTTGATTGTTTGGTAGAATTATCAAATTAATTTATATGATAATCAACAATAATTGCTTGATTTGCTACTAATTGAGTTGAGTTTTTCTTTTAACTAATATTATTAACCACCGAGGTTACAAATTACAATTTATTGATTGTCATACCATATTGCATAAAGTTGCAACATTTTAACAAATCATTGTCTTAGTTCTTCTACCATATAATGTAAGGACGATTTTGTATATAAATCTAATATGTAGTTTTCATAACAAATTTCCGTACTTGTAGCCTTCTTTTGGAATTATCAGTATCAATGAAATATTTTAATCTGACAGTAACTTTCGCCTCTCGACGCTTCAAAAAATTAACATGTATTCTAGGTCTCGTAAATTTCTGCCCCCCTATAAAAGCGCTCAAGCTCTGTCACTAGACGTGAGTGAGTGACACACCTGTCACCAGAGGTGGGCAAAAAAGGGCTCTGAACCGGAACCGGTCGTACCCGAACCGATGGGTACAAACGGGTCCGGTTTTTTTTAAACAAATTAAAACTGAAACTGGTTTCACATGTACCCGGCCAAAACCCGAACCGGAACAGGGTATTGACTTTGTTGATCGGAACTGGAACCGATTGAAACTGAAACCGGTTAAAAAAAATCCGATTTACGCACCTCTACCTGTCACCTGAGTGCTCACGCCCATTACACACAACCTAAGGGGTTATGTATACACCCATATGTAGGAGATGCACGCCTAAAGCGCTATACGTCCGTATTATAGAGTTAATTTAACCTAGGTTAACTTTTAAGGATGTCTCAACATATTTTAAAATAAAAATTTTGTTTAAAAAGCTAAAATATAATTAATTTTAATTTTTAATAATTCAATTGTATTTATATAAGCGCGAGGGAGAGGGTATATAAAGCAGGAAGGAAACTGGAAAAACGTAAGGGAAGACGTTTCCGTTATAATTGGAGGAAAATAAACACACAAAGATCGGACATTCGGACATGGAAATATGGAATCACAAACACCAAACAATCTGATCAAATTAGGGTTTCCGATCATCGATGATGGTAAAACCCGACGGAAAAGTCGCCGGAGCTCTTTCATTTCAGTAATCCGAGCATCTTTACCGTTAATAGTTTCTGCAGCGTTTCCACATTGAACTTACAATGTCAAAACAATCATTCCGCTTATATTTTGCTTTCTTGATGGTAAAAAGAATTTGAATAGGTTCAGAAGATTTCTGTTCGTTTGATTATCATCATATTTCTACATTGTAATCAAGATATCGGAGGTGTTTCTCAAATGGTACGTTTCTTTTAACCTAATAACACGATCCCCAAATTTGTTACGATATTGTCATTAAGGGCTCTTTATGATTATCTATGTTACGTGCTTCAAAGTGAGTTAATATTTGATTACCATTGAGGACTCTGAAGTGTTCACTGAATCTATTATAATAGAAATCGATGATGAATGATGTGTTAGAATTTTTGTTTTAAAATTTTCACTTAATTTTTATTAATATGTTTTATTACTTATCTTAGTTGATCCTTTATGCATAGCTTGGTTTTTTAGTTCTAAAAGATTTTATCAATGATCAATGCATGTTTGTTATGCAGTCTACTTCATCTAATATCATAGTTGGATCTCAAGTCTGGGTGGAGGATAATGAGATATCTTGGATAGATGGTGATGTTCTAGAAATCAATGGCAAAGAAATAAAAGTAAAATGTTCATCCGGAAAAGAAGTAAGTTTTTCCTTTATCGAGTGTACATTCTTGGACCTAACCAACATACTTTAATAACTTTCATGTTTTTTGTACTGATGCAATTGTTACTATAGGTTGTGACTACTGTGTCATCTGTGTATCCAAAAGATCCCGAGTTCCCTGAATGTGGAGAGAATGATATGACAAAGTTGGCTTATCTGCATGAGCCTGGGGTTCTACAGAATTTAAAAAGTCGATTTGACATGGATGAAATTTATGTAAGCACATATTTGGCTTATGAAAGATTTTTATTTCATTACAAAAACTAAATTCTGTCTTCCTGCTGCTTTTCCAGACTTACACAGGAAATATTTTGATTGCGGTGAACCCTTTTAAAAGAATACCAAATATATATGACAAAACTGTGATGGAAAAATACAAAGGGGTAGCTCTAGGGGAACTGAATCCACATCCTTATGCTATTGCGGATATGGCATACAGGCATTTTTTTAATCTTCCTTATTTCAATTTATAAATACATGGTAGCAAAATGGATGGGTTGGGCAGGTTGGTAACAGGTCAAAACGGGCCTAGCTGGGGCTGATTTACCTGTTTTTTGTGAATAACAATTTGGTTACTTGTGATTACAACAATATTACCTATATATTAAAAAACAAAGCTAATGAATAGTAAATGGGTAAATGTGTAATTTCATGTTTGGTATTATTTATATATATATATACAGAGAGAGGACGGTTATAATACAAAAGATTTTAACGTGAGAAACGTAGGAAGCCACAGGCTTTTGACACGTGTCATCAGGGTAAGGGGTAATATAGTCCATATATAATTACAGACCATGATTCAACTGCATAATTACGGACCACTAAAATCACGTACCACGTTATATTAAAATCACAGATTTGATTTATGTTTTAATGAGAAATTAGTATATAGTTGGTGATAAGAGATTTGATTTTGTTATGTAACTCATGTTTCTGCAAAAGATATATAATACCGATTATCGAGATTGCACTGCGATAACCCGCCGCAACGCGCGGCGGGGAAAAACCTAGTTTTATCTTGATAAAATATAATCATTTGAATAAAGGGATTAGTAGGTTGTATACATTATAAAAACACCATAGGTGACTATCGAACCATTTGACTAGTTAAAAATAAAACATAATCTGATTGACCCTTTTGTGGTGGATTATAAGCATCAACTTAAAATTTCCACCTCTAGTTATTAAGTTCCAAAATATTAGTATATACATGAAGAATAAGGACCTTTTCAAATGCAGGCAGATGGTTAATGAAGGAATAAGCCAGTCAATTCTGGTCAGCGGAGAAAGCGGTGCTGGCAAGACCGAAAGCACAAAAAATCTTATGCAATATCTTGCTTATATGGGAGGTCGAATTGGAGATGAAAGGAGCGTGGAGCAGAAAGTTCTAGAAGTATGCTATATCTATTTAAAATTCACACAAATGTTACGCATGATGTCACTTAGAGGTGACCATTCTAACCCATGTAGTTATGAATGAGCTGATTCGGTTCATGTTTTCCTATACCAGGGTCAAACAGGTAAGATTATAAATATTTGCTCAAAAGGCCATGGTTCAAAGAGGTCGACAGTCCTCTAAAGTCTAAAGTATAGTTTTAATGCACAATTACTGAAATAATAAAATATTCGTGATAATATTTGACACACTAGTTACTTATAGTTAGTTTATTTATCTTGGACAAAACATTTCAGGTCAACCCAACCCATTTCTGTTCCTTCCTGTTTTTGAATCATTTTTGTCCGTTTGTATTCATTTTGAGCTGCCCATGCGGCCATGCTGTCACTTTACTTTCAGTTATCAATTGTCGGGGTCATGGGTATCATTATTTCTGTCAGGACATGCAAGCACACATTAAAATAAAACCTGTTTAATTTTCTTACTTCACCTTTTTAGTTTTTCCTTTTGGCAGTCTAATCCAGTTTTAGAAGCATTTGGTAATGCCAAGACAGTCAGGAACAACAATTCAAGGTTTACAAAGGCTTTTGTGGAAAGTTTTTCAAGTATTGAGTTTTTTTTGGTTAATTAGCTTTATTTAACTTTAAGTTTATATTATTTCAGTCGATTTGGTAAGTTTGTTGAGCTCCAATTCAACGAACAGGGAAGCATATCTGGAGCAGCTATAAGAACCTATTTGTTGGAAAGATCACGTGTTTGTCAAGTTTCAGACCCTGAGAGAAGTTATCATTGCTTTTACATGCTCTGTGCTGCGCCACCTGAGGTAATCAGTATATATGTGAATCAAAATCTGAATATTTGTGTATGTATACTTTCTGAAATTCATATACCTCATGTATTAGTAGAGGAGAATCAGACAGTAATTAGATAAGGTAATTGAGATATTTGAATAAAATTGGCCTATATGTGCTTGATAATTCTTGTAAGTTTTTATTTACAACATTATGATTTTTCTTCTTTGGTTTTTAGTAACATGTTGATTATTTTTTAACTGGATTATGTGTTCTTGAGCTCATATCTTCTTTTGCTTTTCTACAACCTTCGCTGGTGCATTTGTCAGGTGTCTGAAAAGTATAAATTGGGGGACCCGAGAATGTTTCGTTACCTTAATCAATCAAATTGTTATCAACTCACAGGAGTTGATGAGTCTAAAGAGTACCTTGCCACGAAACATGCCATGGGTGTTGTTGGGATTAGTCCTGATGAGCAGGTATTTATCAAACATGTGATATTTTATTATAATATATCAGTGAAATGTAATCTTAAATGCTCTTTTCTCTTGTAGGAAGCTATATTCCGAGTTGTGGCTGCAATTATCCATTTAGGCAATGTTGAATTCAATAGAGGGAGCGAACCAGATTCCTCTCAACCTAAAGATGATAAATCTCGATTTCATCTGAAAACTGCGGCTGAACTCTTCATGTAGTTAGTCTTTTTAGTTTTTTTTTGTTAATTATATTTTCAAGAAAGCATTTCATGTAAAATAGACATGTTCTGTTTAGGTGTGATGAGACAGCTCTTCAAGAATCTTTCTGCCAGCGAGTGATGGTAACTCGTGGTGAGAGCATTAAAAAGTCTCTAGACCCAAATTCTGCAGCTATCAGTAGAGATGCTTTGGCCAAAATTGTTTATTCAAGATTGTTTGATTGGTAAGTTTAATCAGAATGCAAGATTATTACCATATGCTAGAGGTGATTTTGACACATTAATTAATGAATGGGCTATCTGGCATATTTTATCTCCACCCAGTCAATGTAAGAAACAAGCTAAAAGGGGAACAAGTCAAATGTGTTGACCAGATCAAGTGAGTTGAAAGTCCTGCAGAAGCATATACATAATATATACAACCTCCTAAATGTCTAATTCAAAGATTTAGATTATCACAATAATATCAATTTTATTAATCATAAGTAATCCATTGGTAAGAGATAAAAATGGGCAAACAAATGTTTGTAGTTCAACCCATCCTACCTGTTTTGGTTGTTTCTCAAATTTCCTGTTTTGACCTACTCCCATTTTGATCCGTTTGCCACTTTGGCCTTCCCCTCTTGTCACATCTACCATTCTTCTATCCTTTTTCTTTCTTATTTTTGGGTTATAAGTTATAACTCAAGATTATTATTGCATCACCCAGGATTGTGACCAGGATAAATAATTCTATTGGTCAAGATGCAAAGTCGAAATTCTTGATTGGGGTTCTGGATATTTATGGATTTGAGAGTTTCAAGACGAACAGGTGCTTAACTGGTATGCTTTTGGTTCATCATTTAAAATAGGTTAATGGTTAAATTAATAAATAACTTTTATTAGGATTTGCCGCCGATTATGACTTCCCTAAAGTAAGTTACAGAAGTTTTGTTAATGTGAAATTATCTTGGTCACTCATGAACATAAGAATCATATTACCAAATATTTATTTGCTTTATAGAATATAAGATGCTAATTTTTTATTAGTTTAACTGACAAGTTTATTGGTTGTATGCAGCTTTGAGCAATTTTGCATCAATCTAACTAATGAAAAACTCCAACAACATTTTAATCAGGTTTGTTTATATATCATGTATTTAAATGTTTCAAGCAGGTCTAGTTGCTTAATTTGGGTGTTGGGAAATTGTGATTTTGGCAGCATGTTTTCAAGATGGAGCAAGAAGAATATTCCAAGGAAGAAATCAATTGGAGTTACATAGAGTTTGTGGACAATCAAGACATTCTAGATCTAATTGAAAAGGTACGTGTACGTGTTCAGTTTTTGTTTTTATCTTTAATAGATCAAACAGGAAAAATAAAAAATAGCTAAAAGGAAATAGGCTCAATGGGCTTATCAGTAGTAAATCATCCAAGTGTATTTTTTTAAGCATAAAACCTTATATATCATTTTATTCAAAATTTTAATTTACTATTGAAATAAAAACAATCTTGTAACTGTTATATATAAAATATATTAATTTTGCACATGAAGTATTTTATTTGGGTCACCAAGTCCTGGCATGTGCAAATCATTTGTTTGACGCAAACGTGTTTTGATCAATTACCCATTCCACTACATCTAGCCGCTTAAAATATTCCTCTGATGATCTAACCTAGTTTTTGATTACTTCAGAAGCCAGGGGGAATCCTTGCTCTTTTGGATGAAGCTTGGTATGCATGCACTTTGTATAACTTGCAAAGAATTTATATAGTTTATACTTATTGATATCACTTGGTCATTCATGGTGAAAGACTACTAGTTCGAATAGAGTTATAAAATAATGTTTATGTCTTGTGTACTTGGGTAGGTGTTATGACATACTTTGCTTAGTAACATGTCATCTTTTATGATATTACAATAACCAAAACTAAGGGTGTTAACGGTCCAGTTCCAAACCGCAAAACAGTTCAAAACAGTCATCGGTTTGGTTTCGCGGTTGGGTTTTTTCAAACATTTGGTCGGTCGGTTTCAAAACTTCAAAACCGTAATAAACGGTTCGGTTTATGGTTTCCACCAAAAACCAGTTGTAAAAATCCGGACCGGTCGATCCGTATGTGTGTGTGTTATAAATATAGATATACGTAAATACACATACATACATACATACATACATACATACTTACATACATACATACGTACGTACGTACGTACGTACGTACGTACGTACGTACGTACGTACAGGGGAGGGAGTCGACTGAACATCTCAGCCATTGGCGGGAATTTCGCCCGCATCGTCTTGAGATCCTAATTGCCATGGTTAGGACATCGTCTTTTCATGTCGAAGACACGGGTTCGGTCCGGTGACAACATTGGTATTTGTACGTACGTACGTACGTACTACGTACGTACGTACGTACCTACGTACGTACGTACGTACCTACGTACGTACGTACGTACCTACGTACGTACGTACGTACCTACGTACGTACGTACGTACCTACGTACGTACGTACGTACCTACGTACGTACGTACGTACCTACGTACGTACGTACGTACCTACGTACGTACGTACGTACCTACGTACGTACGTACGTACGTACGTACGTAGGTACGTACGTAGGTACGTACGTACGTACCTACGTACGTACGTACGTACCTACGTACCTACGTACGTACGTACGTACATACATACGTATGTATATACATACATACATACATACACACAGACATGTCTATATATTTGTGTGTGTAAATTGAGTTCATGATTTATTCGTTATTTAAAAACATACATTTGGACTTGGTGTAATTAACCCGTCTTGAACTATAAAGGTTTGGTTTAATCCGGTTTTATTTTTAATTGGATCAAAAGCTCGAATTGTAAACTAAACCGGAACTAAACCGTTGATAATGGTTCGTTTTTATTTTAAATGGTTCGGTTTTGGTTTTCATTATTCAAAAACCATTTACGATTCCACTTAAAAACTGTGAAAACGGACCACGAACACCCCTTGCCAAAACGCAGTGTTAAAGTTTCAAAACTGAATTTGTCATGCCAATTCCATGCAGCATGTTTCCAAGATCTACTCATGCTACCTTTGCTGAAAAGCTTTACCAGACGTTTAAAGATCATAAACGTTTTAGCAAACCAAAGTTATCAAATACAGACTTCACCATCTGCCATTATGCTGGTGATGTATGCATATATGTCCTTATATTCCATAGTGATAACTTAAATAATTAGATGAATATTGTTAAGGGGTGTTCAGCTGTGCACTTGAAAAGTGACTATGTAAGATTTTGAATTATCAGAATCAGATAATCAACTGTAATAAAAATGCTGGAGGAGATAGGCTTTGGAATTTGGATGTGCTTTTGTTGATTGGCATTGTAAATCATCAGTTCGGGTGCTTGATGATTTATGGTTATTAAGAAACTAATACACAAAATGCCCTAAAAAAGTCCGTTTTTTAAAAAAACTGGATGACAATGACTTGTAAAATTAGAAAAGTCTCATATTGCCCTTTACAAAATCAGTTTGGTTGCAACTTTTATGAAACTGATGCCTATAATAAGTAGATAATCAGATGTAGAACCAGTAGATCCAAACATATAATACTGCTCATTGTGACTTCAACTCTCAGTTATCTGATAGTCAATTTCAAAATGCAAATCCAACACCCTCTAATACATTTGTACAATTGTACCTAGATAAAATGCAAAATGTTTCTTATTTTTAGTTATTTGACGTGCTTTTGTATCAGGTTACTTATCAAAGTGACTATTTCTTGGATAAAAACAAGGACTATGTTGTTGCTGAGCACCAGGCTCTCATGAATGCTTCTAAGTGTTTCTTTGTATCCAGCTTATTCCCACCTTCTTCGCAAGATTCATCTAAAGCTTCAAAGTTCATATCAATTGGTTCTCAATTCAAGGTCTAATTTCTTTTCTGTCAGTCCATTATTCTTGCATTTCATACAAAGATGGCAATTTTGAGCCATTTACTTATGAACAGGGTTGATCTAGGTTGTTTTTTTTAGCTCAAATGAGTTACTATTAAAACTTGGCCACTGGTATAATGGGTTGATATTTGTCTAAAATATATTTTTTAATGCTTACAACCTCCTAATTATTTTGTTGAATGTTTAGCTTGTAATTATAATATTGTTGTTGTGATGAAAAGCTTTAAACAACAGAGAAAAAGTGTTTGTCGGTCAACGCAACAGGATCATTTGAAGCTGCAATAAAAAGACACCCTTTTCCACCTGAACCTATTTTGACCCGTTAACCGTCTGCCAACCCACTCATAAAATTCCACCCCTCATTTTATAGTTTAACTCATGTTGGAATGTCTTATATCACAGCAACAATTACAAGCATTGCTTGAGACACTCAGTCACACTGAGCCGCATTACGTTCGCTGTGTCAAACCAAATAATCTTTTAAAGCCTGCTATATTTGAAAATCCAAATATATTGCAACAACTACGATGTGGGGTATGTTTAGCATTTCTAGGATTTTCATGTCTCCAATTTAACAGGCTTGGTCTTGCATAAGCAAAAGTCATGTTTTTCAGGGAGTTATGGAGGCAATAAGGATCAGTTGTGCAGGTTTCCCTACTCGTAAACCTTTCCATGAATTTGTAGACCGTTTCAAGATCCTTTCACCTAATGTCATGAAACTAAGGTAGTACAATTGACCTTAATGGAGTTCATACTTTCTTTTAGAACATAGAAGGCTAGGGGAAAGGTCCTGGCCTGATCCTAAAATAACCTGTCCCTTTTGGCCTGGTTAGGACTGAAAGTTGCAACCATTCCTAATGTTTTATTGAAAACCCTGTTAAGACTAATTAATCGTGGGCAAGCCAGGTATGATAACTTATTAGATTTTTAAGGTCCAACCCTTAAAAAGCAAACCGGAAAACTTGTTTTTTTAGTTATTTTTACATGTATAAACAAAAATTTATCTACTTTTTTACACCTTATTAAATGAATTATTATCTTTATTTGAAGTATTGTTTTTATTCTTCAAAATGTCACATCACTAAGAGTTTTTTATATAATTATTGTTTTTCAAAAGTATTGTAATTTAAACAAATGATATTGATTACAAATATGTATCTTGCATAAATTGCATTCATTTGTAGTGATGAGGTGGAGGCTTCAAAGATTTTATTAGAGAAGGCGAAACTTGAAGGCTATCAGGTACTTGAAAGATTTTCTGTTTAGCTCAGGCTCAAGTTCTAAGATTCATGGTATGAGTAGTCTTGGGTGCAATGTTTCTGATTAAAACTCTTGCAGATTGGTAAAACTAAAGTGTTCCTTAGAGCAGGACAAATGGCAGAAATAGATGCTCGTAGAAGCGAGGTTTTAGGAAGATCTGCTATCAAAATCCAGTCAAAATTTCGTGCATATTCTACATGCAACAAATTTATCTTGTTACGATCTTCAGCAATACTGATGCAAACGATATGCAGAGGTATGCACACCTATTACTTATCTAGTAGTACTCTAAGCTTGAGCTTTGTGTGCAGGTTTGGGTTGAAATGGTACAAAAACAAGTCAGTCAACCCACATGTTTTTTTCCCCATTTTTTGAAAAAAATGTTTCTAATTTCAAAAACAATATTTTATCAATAATAATTTAAATTAATGAACAAAATGATTTAGGAGCCTGTATGATGCATTAAGCATATCTTTTTTTTTTTTTTTTTAGATAAAGGGCATTTTGCCCGGAAAAAAATATACCACCAGAAAGAAATTACAAGCCAAAGGGGGCATTCCCCCTAAAACATAAAACAAACACGGTTCCTAAAACACACTTTAGGAACCCAAAAAATAGAAGGGATAAATTTCCCTGTCACACCCCACCTATACAAAAACGGGTGGATAACTCTAATGTTAACGCCCTTACAATAATACAAAATAACAATTCTAACAATATACAACACATGGAAGAACAACCTAACCAAACACATAAGACTGGGATGCACAATGTTCCTAGTAACATGAAGGGAGTAAGTAGGAACATTATACATCACCTCCAAAGTGTAGGTTAACACAAAAATCCTAATGTAGATCCACAAGTCCCTAGTAGTAGATTGGAAGTTGTGCCAAATATCCATTTTCTCAACCCCAATACTGTGAGCCCATCTAATCCTTCCAAACTTCAAATCAAAAGTAGGAAACTCCATCAGTAGTTATATGTAACAAACAAAACCAACCCAATTCCCGCTTGACCCTCACAGAAGTTCGTAGCAAAATAGCCAGCTGGGCCACCACCAACAGTCAACTCAGAGTTAGGCGCAGCCCCTACCAACCAGAAACAGGGCCCCCTCACACCAGCCACAGGACCACCAGCACGATGCAGCCCTCCACCCTTGTGCAGCCACACCAAATGATCCATCCACGCAGCCCCTGAAATAGTCATAGGAGCAGCAGACATCCCACATTTATCCTCCCCTCTGAAGCACATGAAGGCACATAGCAAAGGACCCCCTAGCGCATGAGAATTACAGCCCCACAACCACACATGATGCTTCAGCCGTGTATAAAGCCAGGCGCAGTCCCATAAAGCCCTTGTAAAAATCCCGAAACCACCACCCAGACCAGGAAGCAGGCCCCCCAATCTAGACGCAACCCCATTGGTTATACCAACCTGGTCTAGAAGCAGCCATATAATATCGCACCAGCCAACTAAACAGGTTCTTAGCATACAATCATAAGGGATCCCCAGACCCATTACCTTCGGCCTAAGTCTTATCAACCAAGGGGTATTCCATAACCAGTCAAAGCAAAAATTATACAGATCCTCCCTACGTTGATCCCCGTTTAAGAACCCAAACCAGCAGCCCCTAACCCACCAGAAGTTCTGGGCATTCCCCATCAACAAATCAGCAACATAGCAATCCACAACCCACTTGTTGACTCTATAATGAGCCCCCACCAGCCCTGTCATCCCCCTATAAGCAGCCCCACTGGGCATTGTTACCAGCAGATGAGAACCATTGACAGCCACACCAATGTAAGCAGCCCAACCCTGCCCATTATCTCCCATGTGATAACCTTCCCATCCTACCTTACCACTACACACATCACTCAGAATAAAATTATTATCATGATTCCCAGTCCTGTCCCATCCCATACCCCAAAATCTCACCATATTTAGATTGACCCTACTCCCTTTGTTCCCATCCCACACCACACTCATAAAATTCCTAAATAATAACATGTATATTAAAAGTAAACAACACACAAGGATTATCATAGGAATTTCAACCTCTATCAAATTTAACATGTTCCACCAATTGGCTAACTGATTAATTGGAGACATAATCCATCTATGCAATTTGAGCTTCCCACGGTAATCCAAACAAATTGTTTCCATTAGGTTATGAATCATTCAACTGACTGCTGTAACCAGACACACCCCCCAACCCCCAGATATTCAAAGCTTGAATAGTGGACACAGAAGATTTAAACCGCAACCCCCGAAGCCTGAAACGAACAGCATCAAGGATTAAAGACTCAACTTGGTCAACCGATCTCCTCCTGTTCTCATGAATTCTAAGATTCCGTTCCTGCCAAATAAAGTAGACCGTGGCCGCCAACGTCAACCTATTTATAACACTCCAAATTGAATTGTTCATAGTATGGGTACTCATATTAGAAATCATTTGAGCCCAATTACCCGTAGGATTTCCCCATCTAGTCTTCCTTTTCACCCTACCCCACACCTGATTTGAGAAGTTACATTCAAAGAATAGGTGATCATGTGTGTCAGGGGTAGTCACACAGAAAACACACTGTAACTCAGGCCCTTGATGCCACTGATTTACCACATCATTCGTTTTGAGTTTACCCATTATCGCTAACCAAAGAATAAAAGCATGTCGAGGAATATTTTGATTGAACCAGACAATCCAAGCCCATGGTTTTTCCTCCCCAACCTCCTGAATGTCATCCCAAACAGAGGTAATCTTAAAAGGGATGTCAATACCATTTCTGGTTCTCCAAACAACCCTATCCTGTTGGTCAACCACGATGGGAAACGGGGCAGAACTATACAACTCAGGAAACCTACTCACCCAATCCTGGGGCCATTTCCACTCATTCTCACTAACAAGATCCTTAACTCGGGTGGAGAGAGTGAAATCCCCCTCATGCATGTTCCTATGAGTCAACATTTTGCTCAGAGGCCCCTTAGGATGCCAATTATCAAACCACGCCGAGGTACCAGCACCGTTTCCAATCAAGTGGATGATGTTACCCCTGATCTTATCCCTATTTTGCAAGATCTTTCGCCAACTCCACGCATCATCATTCTTCATGGCCACCTCCCAGAAATTTCTACCCCTCAACCTATAAACCTCTATCCATTTTACCCATAGGGAATCCTTATGGGTAATGACATTCCAAATGTGCTTCGAGATTAGGGCAGTATTCCAAGTTCTAAGGCTTTTAAGCCCTAACCCCCCATGTCTCATAGGGATGCAACACTCCTTCCATTTAACCTTCGCCTTGCCTCTATGCATTTCACCTTGACACCAAAGGAAACCCCTAATCATCTTCTCTATATCCCTGGTGACAGAGACTGGGAGAATAAAGATCGAAGCCCAGTACACTTGCAAAGAATAAATAACAGACTTAATTAATTGAAGTCTACCTGCAAAGGATAACGCCTTATTTTTCCAATCCCTAACCTTCTTCTTAACTTTGTCAACCAAGGGAAGACAATCCCTCTTATAGAGTCTGGTAGAAATCAGGGGCACCCCAAGATACTTGACAGGAAGCTCCCCCACTCGAAATTGACATAACTCATTTATCTCCCTTCTCACATGGGACTCAACATTTCCATAATAAACTGTGCTCTTGGGGATACTAGGGGTCAGCCCAGACAAGTCCTGGAACTCCTCCAACGCCATCAGGAGAGTCTGGACAGATTCCACATCTCCATGAGCAAAAAGGAATAGATCATCCGCAAAACATAGATGAGTGAGTCTTAACTCCTCACACTTCCAATGGTATTTAAAGTTATGGTTCTCAGACACCTGTTTTTTGATTAGAAGGGAAAGAACCTCCATAACCAATGTGAACAGATATGGGGACATGGGATCTCCCTGACGAAGACCCCTCTTGCCTTTAAAATAACCATTTTGCTCTCCATTGACAGAGATAGAAAACGAAGAGTTAGTGACACACTCCATGATCCAACTAATCATCCTCTCATGGAACCCAAAATTCTTAAGACACTCTTTAAGAAAGCCCCATTCCACCGTATCATACGCTTTTTGGATGTCAATCTTAATCGCACATCTAGGTTGCCCCCTGTTCCTATGGTAATTTCTCATTAATTCCTGGGATAGGAGGATGTTGTCACTAATTTGCCTGCCTGGGATAAACGCACACTGGTTATCACTCACAATATCATTAAGACACTGTTTCATTCTGTTGGTTATGATTTTTGTAATGCATTTGTACAACACATTACAGCAAGCAATAGGTCTAAAATCAGTAACCTTTCTAGGCATTTCCTGTTTGGGAACCAGCGCAATGGTAGTAGCATTCATCTCTTTAAGCAACTTACCATTCCTAAAAAACTCCTTAATGGAAGTACAAACTTCCGGCCCAACAACATCCCAAGCTGCCTTAAAGAACTTAGCCGAATACCCATCTGGGCCAGGGGCCTTATTGTCATCAATGTCCCAGAGAGCATTTTTTATCTCTTCACTAGTGACTTCTCTAACCATCTCTAAAGCACTAGTGTCATTAATCTTCCTAAGAAAAAGATTCTCAGGGTCAGTTATAGGAACCGTGGGAACACTCTGTCCTAATATAGACCTAAAATGCTCAACAAACGCCTTGCCCACCTCCTTCCCCTGCACCCAATGATCAGCTTGATCTTGGACAGCCAAAATCCTACTCCTATTGTGATTGCTCTTCACAATTCTATGGAAGAATTTAGTGTTCTGGTCTCCCTCACTCAACCAACAGACTTTAGCTTTCTGTTTTAGGAATAACTCCTCATCCTTAATAGCTTCTCTGTAAGCTCCTAGGTAGGCTTGTTCTTCCTCTCTCAGGACCGCATTCTCAGGGTCATCAACAACATTAGCCTGAATAACTTCAAGTTCCTTCTTAAGCACCTTAACCTTATCAAACAAATTACCTTGATCAAAGTTAAGCTTTCTAAGCGGAGATTTTAACTTCTTGAGCTTAGACACTATGGAATACATGGAAAAACCGGGAATTTGGGTATCCCACACCTTTTTAACAATAGGAATGAATTCCTTCTTCCTTACCAGGTAGTTGGGAAACCTGAAGGGCAAAGGCTTAGGAGTGGGCAATTCTGGAACAGAAATAACAACTGGGGCATGGTCAGAAAGAAGGAAAGGAAGGAATTGAGCAAAAGCCTGAGGGTACTGATGTCTAAAAGATTCATTAGACACAGCCCTATCAAGCTTCTTTAAGAGGCCATTCACCTTTCCTGGGCTCTTATTCCAGGTATACTTAAGCCCAACCATACATAAATCTTCAACCTCGATATCATAAAAACAATCTCTAATCTCAGCAATACTAGAAGTAATCTGAGAAGGGCCTACAGATCGCTCCAGAGGATCAATGATAGCATTGAAATCTCCAAGAAGAGCCCAAGGA
The DNA here is from genome assembly GCA_009363875.1 of Mikania micrantha. Lineage (NCBI taxonomy): Eukaryota > Viridiplantae > Streptophyta > Magnoliopsida > Asterales > Asteraceae > Mikania > Mikania micrantha. Next base: position 52,478,481 of record CM018695.1, read on the forward strand.
GTATTACCAACAACCTGCTTGTGATATCGAAGGGCATCCCAACAGTGCCGTCTATGAATCATTTTGTGATGGGCATAAACAAAGGAGCAAAAGAATTTAGCCGATCCATCAACGGGCTGAATTAAACTATGAATGACCTGGGGATGTCTATCTACAATGACCAAGTCCATAAGCCTAGGGTTCCAGCCTATAACTATTCTGGTGTTCCCATCACAGACACTAGCATTAGAATCCCAATTCCACCTATTAAAGATCCTATCACAAACTTTTGGCAGCTTAACCTTAGAAAGGTGGGTCTCCAAAATACCTAAAGCACTAATATCCCCACTGGTAATCTGATTCATAACCTGATTCTGATGACGGGTGTTAGCCAACCCCCTAATATTCCAAGCCTCTATTTTCAGTCCCATTTAAACAGATTGGGTTTGGGATTGTGGGATAGTCACTGTAGCAGCCATCGCTCCCTTTCTCATCTCTTTGTCGAGATAAGAAGCCATCTCCCCCTCATCCAACTCCACATCCTCAATGCAATACCTAGGATCTATGTTTAAGGTTTGCACTTGGTCATGAAAGAAATCCCATTCACCCTGCTCCCAGGTCTCTTGATCCTCTGCTCTAACTGATCTAAACTTGATCAATCGATTTGTAATTGCCCACTTTTGAGCATCCGTGATGCCATAGTCTACCGAATCATCATCAGACTCCGCATCCTCCATGTCAACCTGCTGGTACACCTCATTGGACTTTCTATGGATCCTCCCTGCCGACACCAAATCACCTTTCAGGATTGATGCCTCTAAATCCAACACCGAGTCCTCCTCACCAAGCAGATCAAATTGGTTTGTGAGCTTTATGCTTGTGGTCTCACCTGTTCCTTTGGATGATTCCCCCTCCTTTTGATTGCTTGCCCTGCCACTATCCTTCCTACGGTAAACCTGCTGGATTTGCTTCACTGCCACCTTTTCCTTCTGTGTTTTCTTGAAACTCTGATGCATTTCCCCCATTTTTCTTTGAGCTTTTGGATCACTAGTAGTACCCTTCTTGTCCTCCTTATCATAACTCTTATTTCTACTCACTTCTTTGTTCCTAACTGGCCTTGATCCCGCATTCTGGTATTGTACCACTGACTTCCTACCTACACTCACATTCTTCCTTCTCTTCATTGTGATAAAACCATCATTATCATGCTCCTGATTCACTAATTTGCTGGTTGCCAAAGTAGCCTCCTTCTCCTTTGCTGCTATCTCCTCTTCAGTTTGTGGCCTAACTTTGCACGCTTGGAATGAGTGTCCAAACACCTGGCAATGACTACACACAGGAGGTTTCCACTTATATGTAACATCCAGTTTCACAACTCTAGCAGGTCGAGTTTACTGGGGGGAACTCAACTTCTACCTGATTCGGGAGGCTGCTAACTGCCTCCACTTCCACTAAAACTCTTGCATAGCCTATTTTACCCATTTGACTGTTACATCTCTCTTCCGTAACCCTGTCCATTAGCAAAGGGCAGCCTATGCCACTCATGAGTTTGCTCAACCCCTTCCCAGTCCATAACTCCAGAGGGACACCATGAACTGTTACCCAAAGAGGGATTCTCGAAGGCTCTATTTTCTGCAAACATAACCCCGGTTCCCATTTCTGAATCAGAATTGGCACATTATTCACTAACCAGGGGCCATTTGCTAGAACATCCTCCATGCCCTTCTCACTCTTAAATTTAAAATAGTAATAACCAACAGTGCTTTTGGATATTATATCTATATCGTAAGCCCTCCACAATCTCTTAAATGTTGAATTAACAACATTGAAGTCCATAGAAGTCCCTAAGAAATACCCATATAAGTATAAAGAGAACTTAGAAGCTGAATACCTCAGATCCTCATTTGAGATAACCACTCGTTTCCCACCTTCTGGAGTAGCCACAGGCGGTATGAACTCCAGCTTGGTTCTCTCATTCGCATTATTTTGCTTGATCTTTCCTGCATAAGACAGCTTACCATCCTTATGTTTATCCCAAACACTGGCATTGGCTGATCCATTTCCCATAGGGCAGCTCGAGTTCGGCAAGTTCTCTTCTGCCTGAACTCCAACTACCATCCCTGCAGTTCTCTCATACCCTGCTTCAAGTTCTTCCTCTTCATCCGTAACTGGAGCTTCTTCCCCATCCAGACACATGTCCATATCTACAGGAGGTACCGCATGTTGCCCTATTTCATGAGCAATCGATAATTCTTCTTCCGCACTGATCTGCCATTTGTCTCCATCCTCAATTGCTTCATTCGTAACCCTAATCAGCCCATTGCCGACCGCTTTTAGTCCATCTCGCACATCCGACCCCAGAGTTGGCGCTGTCGAATTGCGTTCAATTGCATCCGCCATTGTGGTCTCCTGTTGTTGAATCGATTTCCCTTCCACGAATTGATGGATATTCAAATCCACAAACGCTGCTTTATCCTTTTTAGCCGACCGAGTTGTTACCACCTCCTTCTGCTTTTTCGATTTCAAATTCACAGCTAATCGGGGGGAGCTGCGCTTCCCTGCTCCTCCTTCAAGTAGTGGATATTCCTTGGGGTCAGGTGGTTCATCGAGATTCATTTTGTCAGTTGAGGGTTTCATAATCCCTTTGAAAACCTAGAAGATTACCGGTGAGGAGTCTGGTTGCACGATGGAAGCTCACGTAAACCAGAGAGAGAATAGTAGAGAGAGAAATTAGAGAGAGAAAGAAATTACACACAGAAACCCCTTATATCTTTTTTTAGATAAACTATTAGCCCTTTAATAAGTAAAGATCAATTGTAACATTTAGCTTACTCATAAAATATTATTACAGGGGAAATGGCGCGTCTTTGCTATGAGCATCAAAGGAGAGAAAGGGCATGTTTAAGAATACAGAAAAATATACGCACGCATCATGAGAGAACTCGTTACAGATTCATGAGTTCTTCAGTTATTTTTATTCAAAATGGAATGCGTGGCATGGCTGCACGCAATGCATATAATGATAGAAGGCAAACAAAAGCAGCTATTAGTATCCAGGTATATTAAATCTTATTCATTAACTATGTATGTTAACTAGAGCTGGTAATACCAACGCAAATGCAAATAAAAAAGATAACACGTGTTATATTAAATAGGGGGCAAAAAGTCTTATGTGTTGAAAGGGCACATGAAATTAAACGGGTCTATATGGGTAACTAAGGGCGTCAATTGCGAGGTTGGACTGAAGTGATTGAGGCTCTCATCTTTAACTTTACACAAATACAAACTTAGTTATTATTGTAAAACAATATTATTCAATTTTAGTCTTTTTTAAATATGAACATATTCTTTTTTTAAATACTATAATCTTTGACTTTACATTTGGTTCACAGAGTCATAATACTATTTTTATAATTGAAAACTAATGTACAAATTTGTCTATGATAGCAGATGTCATATTAGCATTCTTTTCAGTCTTTGCAAAATGTATTGGTATTTGTAATGAAATCTGGAAAAAAGAATTAACGGGTCTACCTGACTGTTTGACCTCCTTTCAAATTTTCCCTTTTGAACAAAAACTTGTTTTGACTGGTTATCTGACACGCCCATTTTGCCACTCTAGTTTTAGTTATGAAATATAAATCAAACTTCATGTTCATAAAGGTACACCCATTTTGCCACTCTAGTTTTAGTATTGAAATATACATCAAACTTCATGTTCATAAAGGCCATGTCAAAGACTTTATATTCTCAAACCAATACTACTCCATAAATGAATTTGCAGAGTAGATGCCGACAGTATTTGGCACGACATCATTATTTAAAAACAAGGAATGTAGCAATTTACGCGCAGTCTGTTTTAAGGAAAGACTTGGCACACATAGAATTAAAGAGGATTAAAAAGGTGACTCTTTATTTTTCACATGTTTTTTGTTATGATATTTTACGCTCTAGATTTAAGTTTGTTTACAGCACAACCATGCTGATATATTTTTTTCAATTTATTTTTAGTTGCGCCAAATTCTACGTAATAATTAAAATGTTCTTTATGAGAGCCATTAATTAAAGTTTAACATATTATGCATGTGGAAGTTGGTTTTAACAATCTTTTCTCTGCATTCATCAATATGATTTTGTAGGTTGCTAGTGACACGAATGCTCTCCATGATGCCAAATCTAAACTGGAAAAGCAAGTCAAAGAATTGTCCATGCAATTGCAGCAGGAGCAACACATTAGGGTAAGTATGCTTTCAAGCAATCACCATAGTTTAGTAATTAGTTGACGGGTCATGCAGTTGGGTAACTTGTCACAACAGTGCTGTAATTGAACCGAACGAACACAAATGGGACATTTTTCGAGTTCGTTCGTTTAACTTGCTCATGAACGGTTCATGAACACTAACTGAACGAAGATTCTTGTTCATGTTTGTTGACTAAGCAATTGAACTTGTTCACGAACGCAAACAAACACCTATTATTTGAAAAATAAAAATCAACATTCTCAATCTCAAATTCACGAACAGTTCATGAACACAAACGAACATCTATTAAACACTTGAAATTATCATAAACTAGTGTTTTAAAGATCTTAGTTTTAAATTACTATGTTTTTAGCAAAATACAAATTCAAAAGTAGAATTCTAGTTTAAATGTTACATTATTAAACTAAAAATATAAAATTTAAATATATAAAACACAATAAATGAACATAAACGAACACATTGCCTAACGTTCATGAAAACAAATGAACTAGAACGACCTTTGTTCATGTTCATTTATTTAATTAAACAAATTAAATTTCTTGTTTGTGTTTCTTCATTTATTAAATGAACGAATATAAACGAATTTCCCGTTGAACTATTTGCAAATTGTTTGTTGAACGTTGGGTTTGTTTACAACCCTATGTGTTCATGTCAAATCTGATCACTTTTTGGTAACCCGAAACAAATATTGTTGAAAATTTTCAAGCTTTGTAGATTTTTTTGTGTGAAACATGATACACAAACATTATAGAGTTTAAATAACGATCAAATTTCTATTGAAATGATTTAGGACGTATTAGGTAATAAAACTGCACTCTGAAAGTATTTGATAATTGATGATCTTTACATTAATCTCAATGGGTATAAATACAGTAAAAGCATACTATAAAAGGAAACAATAGCAACACTTAAATACATAAAATATACAAAGAATATAACAAAATCTTCACAATATCTTGTGGTGCTAATACGCCCCCGCAGTTGAAGCAGTAGATGATCGAATGCCTAAACTGGATTTGAAGCGATCAAAGAGAATGCGTGGAAGGCCTTTAGTGAAGATGTCAGCATATTGGTAATCAGCAGGGATGTGCAGAACTCGAATTAAACCAATGTTGACTTTTTCTCGTACAAAGTGTATATCAATCTCAACATGTTTTGTTCGTTGATGATGAACTGGGTTTTGTTCGTTGATGATGAACTGGGTTACCAGTTAGATACACAGCTGAGATGTTATCACAATAGACTATGGTGGCTTGACGAGTTGGAAGATGAAGCTCAAGAAGAAGATTGCGAAGCCAACTTGTTTCAGCAACAACATTGGCAACCCCTCTGTATTCAGCCTCAGCACTTGAACGGGAAACAATAGGTTGGCGTTTAGAGGACCAGGAGACAAGGTTGCTGCCAAGAAAGACACAATGCCCAGAGGTGGAACGTCTTGAGTCTGGGCAGCCTCCCCAATTAGCATCTGAGTAAGCAGTGAGCTGTAAGGAAGTGGAAGGGGTGATGTGTAAACCATGGTTAAGTGTCCCCTTAAGATACCGAAGGATACGTTTTAAGAAGTGAAAGTGTGGTTCCCGTGGGGCATAAAGAGGCACACTTGCTGAACAACATATGCAATACCCGGGCGAGTGAATGTGAGGTATTGTAGATACCAGCGAGGCTGCGGTAAAGTGTGCCATCAGGCAACGGTTCTCCAGCTGAGTCACTGAGTTTGGAGTTTGTATCCGTGGGAGTGAAAACTGGTTTGCACATAGACATATTAGCTCTAGCCAGAATGTCAGCAACATAAGTTTCTTGGGAGAGAAAGAGACCACCTTTGTTTGTTTCTACTTTGATGCCGAGAAAATGATGCAGTTTGCCCAGATCTGTCATGGCAAATTCTTTGGATAAAAGGGACATGATCTGTCGTAGGAGAGTGTCATCCGAAGCAGTGAGGATGATATCATCTACATAGAGAAGGTATGCCATGCAGGTGCCTTGCTTGTAAACAAACAACGACGTATCGCTTGTGGTACTGGTAAAACCACAACGGGTAATGTATGTAGCAAACCTGCGATACCAAGCTCGGGGGGCTTGTTTAAGTCCATAGTGGGACTTGCGTAGGAGACAAACATGATTTGGTTGATTGGGGTCACGAAAGCCTGGTGGTTGGAACATGTAAACAGTCTCATGAAGGTCCCCGTGTAGAAATGCATTCTTGACATCAAGTTGATGAATGGGCCACGATCGGGACACAACAATAGAAAGCACAGTTCGAATAGTGGCTGGTTTTACGACGGGGCTGAAGGTTTCATTGCAATCGATTCCAATTTGTTGGCTTTTACCATTTACAACCAAGCGTGCCTTGTACCTTTGGAGAGACCCTTTTTCATTGAATTTGTGACGATACAGCCACATGCACCGAATGACATGTGCATCATTGGGTCGAGGTACCAAATCCTAGGTATGATTATCTATTAAAGCCCTATATTCATCAGTCATTGCTTTATGCCAGTTTGGATCTTGAAGAGCAAGAAAAGGGGATTTTGGTAGTGGGGAGATCGATGAGGAAGAGGTGGTGTGAAGGTTAACTGGTTGGTGGGTTTTTAAAGTGCCATCTTTAGACCTAGTGGTCATTGGATGTGTAGATGAGGGATGCGGAAGGGGCTGCTGTGATGGTGCAGGAATAGGTAATGAATGCTGGACTGGTTGTGGAGGAGGTGGGGCTGATTGTTTTGGTCTGCGAGAATAAGTAATGGGGGCAACTGTATTTCGAGCAGGAGGTGGAGGGGAAGGTGTGGTGGTAGTGTCTTGGAATGGGAAAGTTGATGGTGATGGTGAGTGTGTGTCAGCGGAAGAGGGTTGGGTAGATGGGAAGAGGAGAGGGGAAGGTTCAGTGTCAAGAAAGGTATAGCCATGTGAGGCTGAGTTTGTAGAGGATGAAAATGGAAAGGTGGATTCGTCAAAAATGACATGCCTAGAAAGAATGACTTTACCAGTGGACATATCAAGACACCGATAGCCTCTAAAATTGGTAGGGTACCCAAGGAACACACATGGTGTAGACTGAGGGGCAAGTTTGTGTGGGCGGGTGGCAGTTTGGTTTGGATAGCAAGAACAGCCAAAAATGCGAGATGGGAGTAGGAGGGGTGGCGGTTGTAGAGAATGGAAGTGGGTGTATTGTACCCCAGTAGTTTGGATGGGAGAATGTTATGAAGATACACTGCTGTGTGCAGAGATTTAACCCAAAATGTGGGAGGCAGAGAGGCCCGGGTAAGAAGAGAGAGCATGATTTCATTGATACCTCGAATCATACGTTCAGCCTTCCCATTTTGTTGGGAAGTTTGTGGGCAGGAAAAACGAAACTGTAACCCGTGAGAATTAGCAAAATTCTTGAACATATGATTGTCAAACTCCCCTCCCAGGTCACATTGAAAAGACTTGATGGGAAGATGAAATTGAGTTTTAATGAAAGTGTGAAACTGACTAAATTTTGTAAAGGTTTCAGATTTAAATTTTAAAGGGTAAATCCAAGTATAATTGGAAAAATCATCAATGAGAAGCATATAATATTTATAACCAGTTTTACTTGGTATGGGGGAGGTCCATAAATCACAGTGAATTATATCAAAAGGTAGCAAAGTACAAGAAGTAGATAAATAAAAAGGCAATCTTTTATTCTTAGCAATGTTGCAAGTAGAACAAAAAGAACTACTACTTTTATTACAAGAAATGAACCGGCTAGAAGACAAAAAATCCATAATAAGAGCTCCTGGATGACCAAGGCGATCGTGCCAGAAGGTGGTTGAGGAAGTTGTCACGAATGCAGATGCCGTGTTATTTGGAGTGAGAGGATAAAGGTGACTGGAGCTATTGTGTGTGCTCAGGATCCTCCCATCCTGAAAATCCTTCACAGAAAAACCAAACGGATCAAATTCAACAGAAACCCAATTGTTAGTTACGAATTTTCGGACATAAATAAGGTTTTTAATGGCATTTGGAGTGTTTGTTGAGTGAGAGTGGTTTGGAAGAGTTGGTAAGGGTGGACCTGAGATTCTGGCGATTCGAGCCAATTTCCCGTCAAATCCTTCGATTTAACCACCAAGAACAAAAACAGAACTGACTCACCTGAGATTCCGGCCAACTCTGACTCCAATTTAGTGAGACATGATGGTGGCGAGAAGAAGAAGAACGGTGCTTGTCTGTGCCCTAGCTGAGAACGACCGAAGAAGATGATGAACGGGAATGATGAATTGGCTTATTGGCTTTAATTTGGTCATGGTGTTGCTGTGTTGGGTTTTAATAGTTTTAGTATTTATGGGATTTTTATTTTTTTTTTGGGTTTTAGAAGGAAAAAATTGAAATTTTATTATTTATGGGCTTTTTCTTATTCTTTTTGGCTTTTTAAAAAGGAAGAAATTTAAAGTAGGTATTTATTACCTTATAAATCATGAATTAGTTTGTTAAAATTTGTAGATATTTAAAAAATTATATATAATAAAATTGTATATATGTATATAATTTTGAAAATTACATATAAAATTCCAATCCGATTAATCCCTAGTCCCTACCTCGCCAACCGACTAGCGATTAGCAATTTTTACAACACTGCTTTGCATTCATGCACGTGTATTGGTTAATTTGGTTCTGCTACGCCACTTAACTCCTAACAAGTGGTATCAGAGTCGAGGCTCTTTGAATATTTAAAAATACGATCATAGTGAGATGATTGCTGAAAAAGAATAGAAAAGGTGGAGCCGTTATCTGTTGGCTGGTTCAAATTAGGGTTTTCAGTAGCCCTTGGAGTTCTTCGTTCTGATATGCTGTCGCCGGGATTAGGGTTTAGCCCTTGAGTCGCCTTCGCCGCAACCACTGATTAGGGTTACTCCTTGCCATCGCCACCGTAACCTCCGTGATTGGGGTTACCTCTTGCGTTTCCGCTGCCGCCAACTGCCTCTGCCGCTGGCGAGTGGGTTTCCGGCCGATTGAGCTGCTGACACTTGGTTATCAAGTTGTTTTGAGATTCTAAATCGCGATTAGGTTTTGCATAACCCTTGAATTTGTCGACAGAATATCTGTTTGACATGATTTTGGTTCGAAATTTCTAGGTCAGCTTCGATTAGGTTTTGTACAACTCTTGGGATCGTGTCTGCTGCTATAGTTGACTGATTTTGACTATTAGGGTTTCAAAATCTTGAGTCGTCTTTATTGATTGTCAGCCAATTTTTAGGATTTGTTTTGAGTGCTTTGGGTTTGGGTTTGCAGTATTTTGTGTTCAACCGGGTTGAGGAATCAGGTTTTGTGAATATCAACATTCGGGTTTAGATTTGTCTACAAGAGATCAATCAAGTAACTGTTTACAGTTTATTCACAGTTTCTGATGTATCGGTTGCTGCAGGAATGGATGAATTATTTGACGATGTTTAGTAGAACGGTCAAGTTCAAGCCCTTGTCATTGTTGTGTGTGTCACTGTCTCGATCTGTTTTCTCGTTTGCTATGGTTGAAGACGGAAAATTTGTGATTGAGAAGTTAAACGGTTCTGACTTCGGTTGGTGGAAAATGCAAATAGAAGCATTACCGTGTTAAAAGGATTTGGATGTGGCGTTGGGGGATAAATCGGAGAAAATGGAACAAGTTTATTGGAAAATAAAGGTCAAGAAAGCCTGGACGGTTATTACATTGGCTTTGACGAAGAGAGTTGCTTTTAACATCATGAAAGAGACCACAACTAGTGGTATGATGAAGGCTTTGTCAAATATGTAGGAAAAGCCTTCGGCAGCTAATAAGGTGTTCTTGGTTTGGGAGCTTGTGAACATGAAAATGATGGAAGGTGCATCGGTGACATCTCACATAAATAACCTTAATTCGATTTTGTCAAGGCTATTTTCAGTTGGGATAAAGATCGATGATGAGGTTCAGGCTCTACTAATGCTATCTTCGTTGCCTGATAGCTGGTCTGGGACAGGTACTGTTGTCATGGTTGTAAAAGTCGCTAGGCGCTAGTCGGGCGGCCAGGTACCGCCTAGGGATTAATCGGCGCTAGGCGGATTGGAATTTTTATATGTAATTTTACAAATATATATTATATACACATATCAATATCAATAATTTAATATAATAACTCAAATAATTTTAAAAATAAACTTAAATATACCAAATCAAGTACTTCAAAGTTCAAACTTATACACCAAGTTCAAAGTTTAGAAATGAATTTCGATGTTAAGTGGCTGGATTCGATGTTTTAGAGACAAATTAAGAATTTTTGGTTGAGAAATATCTAAATAATCATGAAATTGGCCTATTTTTACCCGAAAAAAGTCAAAAAAAGTCAAAAATAAAAATAAAAATCTGAGTAGGCCGACTAGGCCCGCCTAGACCCCGCCTAGGGAAAATCAACAAGGTTGGAGGGCGCCTAGGCGGCCCGCCTAGGCCGATTTTTACAACACTGATTGTTGTTACTAGTTCTGTGGGGGCGAGTGGTATGACATTTGAAGGGATTAGAGATTTGGTTCATGGCGAGGATATCAAACACAAGAATAAAGGTGGATCATCTTCTTTTGAAATGTTGCATGTTGGCAGGGGTAGAAGGAATGGCAGGGACAGTGGGAGTAGAGGACGGAGTTCGTCTGAAACTCAGAACAGTATGAAATGTTGGAACTACAACGAGGTGGGACATGTTAAGAGTCAATGTCCAAAGAAACAATTGAATTCTGCTTCTTGTCTGAGGATGATGCATTGATACTTAGTGTTGAAAGCAGTGTGGACTCTTGTGTCATGGATTTAGGAGCTTCGATTCATGCCACGCACAACAGTGAATTGATGAAGATGAAGCTGGTATCAGACAATGTTGTAAAAATCGGTCTAGGCGGCCGCCTAGGCGCTAGGTGCCCATCTACTGTCTAATTTTTGGCCTAGGCGGTGCCTAGGCGGACTAGGCGAGGCCTAGGCGGCTTGGTCATATTTTTATTTTTTTTGAATTTTTTTGACTTTTTTTTTTGACTTTTTTATGTTAAAAAGGGACCGATTTCATGATTATTTAGACATTTCTCAACCAAAAATCTTTAATATGTCTCTGAAACATCGAATCCAGGCAGTTAACATCGAAATTTATATTTAAACTTTGAACTCTGTGTTTAAGTTTGCACTTTAATGTACTTTTTTTAGTATATTTAAGTATATTTTTTAAAATTATTTGAAATATTATATTAAATTATTGATATTGATGTGTGTATATAATATATATTTGTAAAATTACATGTAAAAATTCCAATCCGCCTTGCGCTGATTAATCCCTAGGCGGTACCTCGCCGCCCGACTAGCGCCTAGCGACTTCTACAACCACGGTATCTGATCAATAAGTCATTTGTAGTTTAGAGAATAACTCTCTCTAGACTCTTTTATTGATAATAATAAACGATTACATCTAAAGGCTATTTATAGCCAAAAATAAAAGAGATAAACTAAGTGATAATCAAACGATTCGGACTAGATAAACAAAACATACTTATTTAAAACAATAATCAAAGTACACCATTTACTTTAATCTAATAACAAGTTTAAGCTAACAATCACCACCTTAAAACCTGTAATTTCTTTTAGTCACAAATTTCTTCTCATCTCTTCATGCTTTAACCTTGGTAAAACTTTTTTCAAAATGTCAGCCTTCTGTTCAGCTCCACTAACATGTTCCACCTTGATCTTTCCTTTCTCAACACACTCTCTTATAAAGTGATATCGAGTATCCATATGCTTTTGCCTTCCGTGAAATACCGGATTCTTCATTAGAGCCAAAGCTGACACGTTATCCACTTTTATGGTGACCTTTTCTTCCATTTCACCAAGGATTTCAGCTAACAACCTTTATAGCCATATTGCTTGACAGGATGCACTTGTGGCTGCCATGAATTCTGCTTCACATGAGTACAATGCAACGCCTCCTTGCTTCTGTGAATTCCAAGCTACTAGTGCCCCATCATAGAAGAATACCAATTCAGATGTGCTCCTTCCATAATCTTTATCAATAGAGTAACTGTTGTCGCTGTAGCCATGCAGTAACCTATTTCCTTTTCTTTCATAACATAAGCATAGTCATGATAGCTAGTCATTGTACTATTTACATTAACGGTCGACACCGAAGCCGACTGTTTGTCGTTTGGTTGCCTTTCCACTATTGTCTAACACAAACAATAGTAATGTTTGAATTGGCTAGTTAAACACTTGCGTAGACCTACAATCTACCAAGTGAGGCTTGTCAAACCCAATAGATCTATCTTTAACTATCACGCTTTGCACTGCGGAAAACTAATGGGTTCGAAATGTAAGGACTTTGAGTGTTATGTGCACACTTATAGTAAACAACTAACTCATGCAAGTGATATGTATCAAAAAGCGTTTGTTTGCACATGTTTTCTCCCCAAAACAGTAAAAGTAAAAAGGGGCCGTGTAGAATGCGGGTCTGAATGATCACGTGTTCGTATAATTGCGTAGATAGTCTTCTACGAAGAATCCGTGTTCTTTACGATAACGTTTCGTTATTTAAAATGTCAAATTGTGTTTGTGGTCACATATGTGTCAACACATGCATACTAAATTGTTCAAAACGTGCATACAAAAGCATGCACGATTTTGAGTTCATTCGGTTAAATCGTATAAACATATACGATTTCATTTTACGACACGTAATTATACGCGATTTGACTTTTTGTTTAAAATATAAATTTTATCATTTTATTTTCTTCAGGATTCCATTACGGTTCCAATGCAACTTGAACGGGTTAAAACGAATGTTTTATTACAAAAATAGTAAAAATGATTTTAATTTCAAAAACCCGGCAGAGATGTGGCTCGAACCCACTACCTCCCGGACCAAACACACACACACTACCAATCCAACTAGCTAGGGAATTGCATTAGAGTTTCCTTTTTAATTGTTTTAAACACAACTCACCTAGTTTCCCATTTGTTATTCATTCGAACCAAATGAATCCAATTTGAGCCTCGATTCGCATCCAATCGATCTCAAAAAATAAGGGTTTTGTTCTGTGTACCCATACGAGTTCAAGGATGAGTCTAAGTCGATTAGCAGTTAACAAAAACTTCCAATTTATGTCCTACATGTCTTCGAATGTGGACACCCAAGCTCACCATATAATTTTGTTAAATTCGTTTGTTTTAAACTAAAGTTTCATAGGGTTTTCATTAAACCAGTGATTTCGAACCCTTCTGTGATGATTAATTCGAATTCCAAGTTCGTTTGAGTCGAAACCCCCAAAACGTTTTTTTGTAAAGAACCCTAAAACTAGATCTCATACAATTCGTTATAATAATATGAAATCATCATAGGGGTTTCGTTTAGAATGATGTTGCGAAACTGCTGGTGTAACTTAATTTGGTTATGGAATTCGATTTAGTTGAAATCCCCAATTTGCTTTGGCCGAAGAACCCTAGTATTCGATCTCGTACAATTCGTTGTTATTTGTTAAAATTAACATAGGGCTTTCATTAGATACATTATCACGAAGCTGTTGATATGTTTTGATTTAGTTTTTGAACTCGGTTAAATTGAAAACCCCATTTTGGTTCATAAGATGAACCCTAGAAATCAAACCCGTACAATTAGATATTAGAACCCCGAATTATCATGCGGTTTTGCTTAGCCGGACCTTTTAGGATGTGTAGGAATCGATTATTACCCGGATTGGTCTTGAGTTGATGTAGATCGACTATGGGATTGAGTTCGGTCAAGCTCTCGATCGAAATCCTCTTCCTGTGGCTTCTGGAATCGAATTGATGTATGCAACAGTGCCGACTAGGTGTTCTGGAAGTTCGTTTGTGTGAATTTTTATCGAACTGTATGGTTTTTATAGATGCAAATGATGGTTTAATCATTTTGGTTATTAAATGGTTTAATTCGACATTATTATCGAAATTATTCATTCAATTGATAATTGTAATCATCAATGTAGCCGTTGGTAATGTTTTAATTCGATTAATTACAAGGCATTAACCCAATTTCGAATTTTCCCCATGTATATTAACGAACTTTTGACTTCCTAAAGTCAAAATTTAGAACTTTAGTTGATTACAAGTTTAATCTTTGTGGTTTAAGTGTTTTGAACTTATTTTATTCAATTTAATTTCTTTTAGTTTGATATTGTTCGATTCGTGTCTTCCGTTAACTTTTGGTTAACGAGGTTAACCCGGAAATGCCGGATTGTCACATTAGAGACATTGGTTATAGCGAACTAGGTTTGCATTGGTAGACTTAGACTATAACTGTAGACATTAGACACACTTGCTTACAAAATTCATTTTGCATAGTATTTGTACATTATATTATGTAACAGACATGGCATCATCATCATCTATCCCTAATCATATTGAGGAGCCGCAAGTTGTGGCAATTCCGGCATCCAAAAAGAGGAAATTAGAGCCAGTTGACGACCATATCTACTATGGAGAGGAGATCCATATCAGACCTAAGGGGAGCAGTCATTATTGGCAGTGATTCCCAGACCTTATCCGTAGTTGGGTGCGTGAGGAGAGAGTGCCTCCATCACCTGCTACTAACACTACAACTGGCATTTGGACTCTACCTGTTCTAGGATATCCACTAGAGCAAACTTTTGTTGCGTTCGTTGTGCGCATGGATCGTGAGATCCGCAACATGCGCGGCAGCAGGGGCAATTACAGGTTTGCTAGAGAGCAACAACTGGGTTATGCAAAAAGGGAGGAGCCTTACTGAGAAATAGGCTCGTACAGATGATGCACGTAAGAATTTGGTGGAAAAGATGGAGCTGATGCGAGAAGCTATCTTTGAACTCACATAACGACTGCAGGAGGCTGAACTTATTTTATTCAATTTAATTCCTTTTAGTTTGATATTGTTCGATTCGTGTCATTCCGTTAACTTTTGGTTAACGAGGTTAAGCCGAAAATGCCGGATTGTCACATTAGAGACATTGGTTATAGCGATCTAGGTTTGCAGTGGTAGACTTAGACTATATTTGTACACATTAGAAACACTTGCTTACAAAATTCATTTTGCATAGTATTTATACATGATATTATGTAACAGACATGGCATCATCATCATCTATCCCTACTCATATTGAGGAACCGCAAGTTGTGGCAATTCCGGCATCCAAAAAGAGGAAATTAGAGCCAGTGGACTATACTATCCATTATGAAGAGGAGATCCATATCAGACCTAATGGGAGCAGTCATTATTGGCAGTGGTTCCCAGACCTTATCCGTAGTTGGGTGCGCGAGGAGAGAGTGCCTCCATCACCTGCTACTAACACTACAGCTGGTATTTGGACTCTACGTGCTCTAAGATATCCACTAGAGCAAGCTTTTGTTGCATTCGCTGCGCGCATCGATCGTGAGATCCGCAACATGCGCGAGGCAGCAGGGGCAATTACAGGTTTGCTAGAGAGCAACAAATGGGTTATGCAAAAATGGAGGAGCCTTATTGAGGAATAGGCTCGTACAGATGAGGGACGTAAGAATTTGGTGGAAGAGGTGGAGTTGATGCGAGAAGCTATCTTTGAACTCACCGAACAACTGCAGGAGGCTGAACTACGGGCAACTATGGCCGAGGCACGACAACAGGATATTGAACTACGTACAGCTATGGCCGAGGCAAGGACCGAGAAGGCCATTGCACGATCTGAGGCGGCTATAAATGGAACCAACATAGTTGGAGACTTAGCTGAGCAGGCATGGACACTCATTACTGGACATATAAAATATGAGCAACCAAAGGGTGGAGTTTAGTTATTTTTATGTTATTTACTTTTCATTTAATAAACTTATATGAGTAGTTTTGCTCATAACAAACAAAATGTCATGTTTAGTTGTTTTGCATACAATTAATGAAAAAATTATGGAACTAGTTTTATTATATGAGAATTATTATTTTGATGGCAATAGTTGTGTGTTATGTTTACTTTATGCATTAATGGTGATTATGTGATGGATGTAATCTCATTATGTATATTTACAAATGTGAAGATTATGGTTGGCGAAAACGTTAACATGACAGCAGCAGACTTGATGCACTTTTCAAGTTATGGCCCTAAACCCGTTCAGTATCCTGTTGTCGTGCAATGCAGCTATAGCCGAGGCAACGGCTGAAGAGGCCATTGCACAATCTGAGGCGGCTATAAATGGAACCACTAGTTTGAACGTACACACAGGTGGATTTAATAGTCCCCCCAATGGACAGTGTGGTCCTGTTTGGTGTGCCTAATCGTAGTTTGCAATGGCCGCAGTGGTCCTAGCGTTGATAAGTGCATCAAGTTTTGATGCTGTCATGCTAACGTTTTCGCCAGCCATAATCTTCACATTTACAAATATACATAATGAGATTACATCCATCAAATAATCACCATTCATGCATAAAGTAAACATAACACACAACTATTGCCATCAAAATAATAATTCTCATATAATAAACTAGTTCCATAATTTTTTTCATCAATTGTATGCAAAACAACTAAACATGACATTTTGTTTGTTATGAGCAAAACTACTCATATAAGTTTATTAAATGAAAAGTAAATAACACAAAAATAACTAAACTCCACCCTTTGGTTGCTCATATTTTATATGTCCAGTGATGAGTGTCAATGCTTGCTCAGCTAAGTCTCCAACTATGTTGGTTCCATTTATAGTCGCCTCGGATCGTGCAATGGCCTTCTCGGCCATAGCTGCACGTAGTTCAATATCCTGTTGTCGTGCCTCGGCCATAGCTGCCCGTAGTTCAGCCTCCTGCAGTTGTTCTGTGAGCTCAAAGATAGCTTCTCGCATCAGCTCCACCTTTTCCACCAAATTCTCACGTCCCTCATCTGTACGAGCCTATTCCTCAGTAAGGCTCCTCCATTTTTGCATAACCCAGTTGTTGCTCTTTAGCAAACCTGTAATCGCCCCTGCTGCCTCGCGCATGTTGCGGATCTCACGATCCATGCGCGCAACGAAAGCAACAAAAGCTTGCTCTAGTGGATATCTTAGAGCACGTAGAGTCCAAATACCAGCTGTAGTGTTAGTAGCAGGTGATGGAGGCACTCTCTCCTCGCGCACCCAACTACGGATAAGGTCTGGGAACCACTGCCAATAATGACTGCTCCTATTAGGTCTGATATGGATCTCCTCTTCATAATGGATAGTATAGTCCACTGGCTCTAATTTCCTCTTTTTGGATGCCGGAATTGCCACAACTTGCGGTTCCTCAATATGAGTAGGGATAGATGATGATGATGCCATGTCTGTTACATAATATCATGTATAAATACTATGCAAAATGAATTTTGTAAGCAAGTGTGTCTAATGTGTACAAATATAGTCTAAGTCTACCACTGCAAACCTAGATCGCTATAACCAATGTCTCTAATGTGACAATCCGGCATTTTCGGCTTAACCTCGTTAACCAAAAGTTAACGGAATGACACGAATCGAACAATATCAAACTAAAAGGAATTAAATTGAATAAAATAAGTTCAAAACACTTAAACCACAAAGATTAAACTTGTAATCAACTAGAGTTCTCAATTTTGACTTTAGGAAGTCAAAAATTCGTTAATAAACATGGGGAAAATTCGAAATTGAGTTAATGCCTTGTAATTAACCGAATTAAAACATTTCCAACGGCCACATTGATGATTACAATCATCAATTGAATGACTAATTTCGATAATAATGTTGAATTAAACCAATTAATAACCAAAATGATGAAACCGTCATTTGCATCTATAAAAACCATACAGTTCGATAAAAATTCACACAAACGAACTTCCAGAACACCTAGTCGGCACTGTTAGGACCTGTTGCATATATCAATTCGATTCCAGAAGCCACAAGAAGAGGATTTAGATCGAGAGGTTGCCCGAACTCAATCCTATAGTCGATCTACATCAATTCAAGACCAATCCGGGTAATAATCGATTCCTACACATCCTAAAAGGTCCGACTAAGCAAAACCCCATGATAATTCGGGGTCTAATATCTAATTGCACGGGTTTGATTTCTAGGGTTCATCTTATGAATCGAAATGGGGTTTTCAATTTAATCGAGTTCAAAAACTAAATCAAAACATATCTACAGCTTCGTGATGCTTTTGTATGCACGTTTCGAACAACTTAGTATACATGTGTACTTAGTATACATGTGTACTTAGTATACATGTGTTGACACATATGTGACCACAAATACAATTTGACATTTCAAATAACGAAACTTTATGGTAAATAACACAGATTCTTCGTAGAAGACTATGTACGCAATTACACGAACACTTGATCATTCAGACTCACATTCTAAGGTGCGTACACAGTCCCTTTTTACTTTTACTGTTTTGGGGGAGAAAACATGTGCAAACAAACGCTTTTGGATGCATATCACTTACATGAGTTAACTGTTTACTTTAAGTATGCACATAACACTCAAAGTCCTTACATTTCGAATTGATTAGTTTGCCGTAGTGCAAAGCGTGGTACTTGAAGATAGATCTATTAGGTTTGACAAGCCTCACTTGGTAGATTGTAGGTCTACGCAGGTGTTTAACTAGCCATATCAAACATTACTATTGTTTGTGTTAGACAATAGTGGAAAGGCAACCAAACGACAAACAGCGAGCTTCGGTGTCGACCTCTTATGTAAATAATACAATGACTAGCTATCATGACTATGCAATGTGTGATTATGTATTCTGCAAACACTACATTTCAACCAGTTGTTCAAACATTTGTGATTATATATACAAACCTTTGTATGCAACAACCTTTGTGTTGACTTTATTTGCATGTTTTCTCAAGATACTAAAGCACAATCAAGAGCAAGAAGGGACTAGGACTTTGAGTCTCATGCATCAGTTTCTAATTTAATTATTGAAATTAATATTGAACATTGTAATTTACATTTTTGCAACCGTTGTGTTGTTTTGATTTTTCAAACGCCACCGCAACGTTAAACTTTGATTTTATGAAAATATGACTGAATTATGTTTTGAAAGCATATAGAGGTCTTTCGCTATGACTGAGATCCTAGTTTGTCATGCCTCAAACGATATGATTCCGTTAGTTGGAAATTGAGGGTGTGACACCGTGTTTCTCTGTTTTGCACTCGAGAATGATGTTCCCTTTTCCTTTGATCTCAACACAAGATCCATCCCCAGATCTTACTTTTTCAATGGTTGTGTGGTCAAGGTTGGAGAACAACCCTTTTTTCCCAGTCATGTGATTGCTGGCTCCATTGTCAAGGAACCAGTGGTTGTCCCCTTCAGCTTCAAATTGTTTTGGGAGAATACGCTCCTCACTCAAGAGAATTGAGTCTCCCTACCGTTCTATATCAAGAGCCGTCAAAAGGGTAGGTCCTTCATCATTCGTTTAGGCCAGGTTGCTTTCTTCTTGCTTGGGTCTGGTTTGGCACTCCGACACATAGTGTCCCATGACATCACACCTGAAAGACTTAATGCTTGCCGTTTCCTTGAACCCCTTTTGCTTGTAGGAGTTTTGGTTTGTCTTTTGTCCCCTGCCAGTGCTGGCTCTGCCTCGACCCCTTCCTCGGGAACATGGCTTGTTTGATCCTTGTCCTTGTCCCTTGGATCCTTCTTGTTTCTTCTTGGCTTGCGAGTATTCATAAGAAAGCAACAATTGATCACCTTTTGACCCTCACCCTGTCTCCTTGGGTCTAATTCTTTCTTCGAAGGCTTTAAGCCTCCCTATGGCTTCTTGGAATGACATAGCACTTAGCTCCACAAACTGTTCAATAGAGGCGACAATCGCGATGAACTTGTTTGGAACCGAACTTAACAACTTCTTTACCAGCGTTTTGTCTTTGATTGTAGATCCCAGGCTGTTTGATGTGAACACGAGTTTGCTTAGTTTCGCAGCAAACTCATCAATTGATTCCGCCCCAGTCATCCTTAAAGCCTCAAACTCTGAATGCAAAGTTTGCAGCCTTGCCTCTCGAACCCGGTCAGCTCCTACGAATCTCGTCTTTAGGGCGTTCCACATCTCTTGTGAAGTGTTATGCTATGAAAGCTGAAGCACTAGTTCCTCCGGGATTGCTTGGAATAAGAGTGCTACCACCATATGTGTGCTTCCCTTCCTCCCGATCGTCTATTATCTGATTTACCGACCAATAATAACTCATTCTTAGTTTAGAGAATAATTCTCTCTAGATTCTTTTATTGATAATAATAAACGATTACATCTAAGGCTATTTATAGACAAAAATAAAGAGATAAACTCTAACTAATAATTTTAAAAGACTTGCACTAGATAAACAAAACATACTTATCTAAAACAATAATCAAAGTAGACCCTTTACTTTAAGCTGATAACAAGTTTAAACTAACAGAAGAATCTAAAAATTGGCGACTTTAGGAAGGTACGACTTGGTAAGGATGAATTTCTAAATATTACGGGCATAAGAGATGTTGATCTAGAGAGTTCATTGGGAACTACATGGAAATTACATAATGTTAGGGTGATTTCAGGTTTGAAGATGAAGCTTATCTCTGTCACTCAATTGGATGAACAAGGACTAGATGTTAATTTTGGTAGTGGCAAATGGAAAGTGATCAATGGTAATCTAGTTATTGCTCGAGGAAAGAAGCAGGGATTGCTGCATCTGGTTGAGGTACGTGCTAAGAGAGTGACCATCCCTGTTATGCAAGACAAAGTTTGGTTCATTGAATTTAAGGGGCTAAAGAAGGTTCATTGGGTCGGAGCTTTAAATTAGTCAGAGGTTTTGGTTACAGTGGGAGTATGGGTCGTGTTACTGTTACAGTTCCAAAACATCAGTGGGTTTTGAAGATCAGGATTCCGACTGATAAAATCTCTCCTATGGATTACTTGATGTGTTTGGAGTGTTGATGTTCCTCGGTGTATCTCTGGATCTGGTGGAATGTGCAAGCCGATTGAGACAGAGGATGGGTCAGTGGCGGTTACAGTCATGACTGATGTGTTGAAGTTTTTGGAAGCTTCAACAAGCCTTTCAGGCAACTGATATGAAGGGCTACTGCAACTAGGAAGATTGGATTGAAGTCTTAGCTTGTTTATGGGAACTGAAGGCTTGGAAGACTAGATTACTGCGTGCTTGGATGGCGGCCTTGATCTTAGCGCAAGGCCTCCGAGTGGGAGATTGTTAGCTTTCAAAGACCTTTTGGGAGGGAGTTAGGGCATATCATAGTATAGTAATTGTAATCTTTGAGCAGCTAAGCAATAAAAGATAAATCCTAGTTGGAACCCATGGACGTAGGTCACATTCACTGAGCCACGTTATTCGTGTCGTTTATATTCTATATGTCTGTTTTTCTTTGCATTCGTGTACGTATATTGGTCAACCTGGTTCCACTACCCATTTAATTCCTAACAACAACCAATTTAGCATAATTAGACAAATTAACATAAATAAACAATTTAATATAAATAAAAAATTCAATATGTAGAAACAATATAATTTAACACAAAGTAAAAAAAAAATTATGTAGACGAAGTTAAAGAAATTAAAACAATTTAATCAAAAAGGAACTTGGAACTTCATTCACAGGGTCCCAAATAATTTAATATAAACTTCACGTTTGCAGCACAGATGGCCACAGGCAGGGGGCTATGAATGAAGAGTTGGGAACCACTCAAGGTTGGGATTAAAAGTTATAAAGTTAACTTCATCTCCTATTTTGATTTTTACTACCCCCCACCCAGCTTGCTTAAAAACTGCCTCAATATCGGGTCCAAAGTCAGTGATGGAAGAGTTAGGAACCACTCTAGGGTTGGGAATTGGGATTTAAAAGTTAATAATTACATCTCCTATTTTGATTCTTAATCATATGGATTAAAAACGTTAAAAGCGTTTTAATGTTATAAACGCTCCATTTGTGGTGCACACATATAATTTATATATGTGTGGATCTCAAGGAGCCGAAGTAAAAGTGCACTAATTTTAATGTTATTTTACTTATTTTGTGAAAATAATGTTAAAAGTGTTGGGATTAATTAACTTCAATCGATAACTTTGAGCCGGGAACTCCTTTGGAGCAGCCTCTCTATCCCAACTGGGATAGGGGTAAGGTTTGTGTCCATCCTTTCCCACAAACCCTACTAAAAAGTGGGAATATAATGGGCAAGTTTGTAAATCATATGGATTAAAAGTTAGAATTTTTTTTGTTGTATATATGTGGACAATACGTTAGACATCCCTCCCTCCCTACTTCCCCGAGTACACTATGTATCCAGGCTCAAGTCTAGAAGGTTTAGTTGGAACTTGTTTCCTGTTCATTGTTAATGTGTTGATATTCGAAATAATGAACTATTTGAGCCAGGAACATCTAACCACCATATGATATTATCAGACTTGATACACACGCGCATATTCAGTTGTATAATCTGCTTCTTCTCTGGCCATAAGGGTCAAAATGTTTCATACATTGTGGTCCTGGTTATGATTAATCTTTTTGGAGTTGTATGGATTTTTTTAACTCAAAATAACCATGGAACAATATATTATAGAACCCAAGCCTTTAGTTATAGCTTTCTGATTTCTTTCTTCTTGTTTCTTCTTGTTTAATTTCTGTAGGCAGATATGGAGGAAGCTACAAAGAAGGAAACTCTAAAGCTACAGTCTGCTGTAAAGGAGATGGAAGTTCAATTGGTGCTTCATACCTTTCTAACAATTTGCTCTGCTTCTTGATACAAAAAAAATATTAAAAAGAGATCACAAACTGTCAATTTGTTTAATTTTGATTGTTTGATTAGATTGTAGTTTGTTTAGGCTGATATGGAGGAAGTTAAAAAATAACGAAATTGCAAAACTGCAGTTTGCTATAGAAGAGACGGAAGTTCAATTGATGCTTTATAATGTTCCATGAACTTTTATTTCTTTTTACACAAAATGGAAATTTAGTTGACATGTTTTTTCTTTCGTTTGATTTTTGATTGTTTGAAGTGCTTAAAATTTTGTAGGCTGCTATGGAGGAAGCTAAGAAGAAGGAAACTGCAGAACTGCAGTCTGCTATAAAAGAGATGGAAGTTCAAGTGGTACCACATAGCACTTTTGATACACAAAGCAAGAAATAAGATATTATAGAAAAAAAAACTTTAGGTTTTACTTCTTTATATCTTTCTTATATCTATTTTTGATTTTTAAAGTGCTTTTAAATTTTGTAGGCTGATATGGAGGAAACTAAAAATAAGGAAAATGCAAAATTGCAGTCAGCTATAGATGAGATGGAGGTTCAATTCCAAGAAACTAAAGAACTGCTTGAAGCTGCAAAGAGAGAAATTGAGCAAGTTCGTGCTGCTGACAATGAGAAAATAGAAACACTTGCTACTGACAATGAGAAACTCAAGGTCAACTTTTGTAGTCATTTATTTCACCTTTTTCATATTGTAAAGTTTTCTAGTTTTTATATATAACATTCCATAAAATCATATGTTGTATTCCATGGATTTTGAACACTTCAGGATGTGGTAAATTCACTGAAAATGGAAACTAATGAGATACAGCAGAAATATGAAGAAACCAGTAAATTAAGCGAGGATAGGTTGAAAGAGGCTATGGATGCAGAAGCAAAGATAATTGAATTGAAGATTGACATGCAAAGGTTGTATTTTATATGAAAACTTTATTATTTCATGTGAGGAAGTGACTTGCTTAGTTATATGCTTTTGTGGTTCTTCTTTAGTCTTCAAGAAAAGATTGCTGACATGGAAGCAGAAGACCAGCTTCTGAGACAAAAGGTGATTTTGAAACAGCCAACTGTTATCCAAAATCACTACCTGGA
This sequence comes from Mikania micrantha, assembly GCA_009363875.1. Lineage (NCBI taxonomy): Eukaryota > Viridiplantae > Streptophyta > Magnoliopsida > Asterales > Asteraceae > Mikania > Mikania micrantha. Next base: position 52,502,488 of record CM018695.1, read on the forward strand.
TGTTTCTCACTCTCATATTTAACAGATAATTGCAGTTTAAATGCAAAAATATTTATTTTAAAATTCCATTTCACTTCCACATCAGCTGCGACATGGTGTCTTTGTAAACAATACAAAAGACAAAACCAGAACAACTTATAAATAATTACGGATTTAGGGCTGAAATTTTAACTCATTGCTATATACACAAGTCTTTGTTAAGTTGGCTGGTATAAATCGTTACAAACAAGTACAACATTATTCATGTATTCAGCACTATAGCCTTCTTGAAGACCTATAATGAAAATATTCTTCACTATTTAATCTTAATATGCGAAGATCCAAAGAGTGAGACTGGTAAATCTAACCCTTATATGTTTTCGTTGTGTTATTCTATTAACATTACTTTTTGATAATATAAAGAACAAATGTCTAATTTGCAGGAACATCAGAGTGGCTCTCCTTCAAAGAAATTTGATAGCAACTTGACACAATCCACCATCGGAAGGGAACGCGTATGTTTTGAAATGATTTTTGTTGCACATTTTTTTTCATCTAATTTTATATGCCCTGCCTTGATATGAATAATTTAGTGAACAAAGACCTCTTAAAGTTAAAATCCAAGAATACTTCCCAAAGTCCTCCAGACATCCTCCTGTCTCCTTTCTTTTATCCTGTTATAGACAACTTGCTTACCAGTTGTATCTCCTATTAAGATTGACCCCACCAGATCCTTTTTCCTTGATATCCTCAAACTCTTGCTATATTCTTCATCAAAACCGCATATGCAGATATGCTCACTAATCCATTTAGAAAGCACTAAGAGATTATATTTATAACAAGCTGGGGATGATATACATCTCCAACTTCAGGAGTGTTGGATAAATAGTCTTTTTGAGATTGAGTTTCTTGATGCTTTAGTTTTGCTTGTTGGGTAAAAATGCAAACAATTGGAACACAAAAGCACACTAGTTGGCACATATTTTATTAGAGAGAAGGAACTTTTGATCGGTACAATTTTTCTTCCTGATCTTGCCTCTATCTATACTACAAGAAAGACTCAAATAATAACTTATTGCTAAAATCAAGCTATCCTTGATTTAATCTATTGACCAAAAACAAAGGAAAATAATTTCTTTACTACAAATAAAACTTTGCACTTTTATTCTTTTTGATTACTGAAAATTAATCAACATTGCTTGTACTTATTTCTTAAATTAGCCTTTTGTTTATAATTGGGACCTTCATCTCGCACTGGAATATTAATAATATATGCCATGTCTGTTTAACATCAATGTAAGTGTAATTTATTAATAGCCAAAAGTAATTGTAACTATGGAGTTTGATGGTAAAATGACAACATCTAATATCCTAACTTCATGTGTCCTATATATAGGAGCTGGTTGATACTGTTATGAAATCTGCTACACAAGATCTTGGGTTTTCTCAAGGGAAACCAATTGCTACGTATGTTATATACAAAAGTCTTTTGCACTGCAAAGCCTTTGAACATGATGTAACTACTATATTTGATCGTATTATCCAGATGATGGGTTCAGCAATAGAGGTCGCATGTTTAAATTTAACATATTACATATTACATGTTAGTTTTGGTTTTTATATTTATATAACTTATAACTGAATCAAATTATGTTATATTTTCCAGGAAAGCGAGGACATTAAACATATGGCTTATTGGCTTTCTGTCACATCTACATTGTTTTTTTTGATCCAAAAGACCCTAAGTCCAAGTCCACCCAAACCACAGCAGCCAACATCATTATTTGGAAGGATGACCCAGGTACTCTCTTCCTGAATACAACTCTATTTTTTAGTAGGTGGGTTGAGTAATGGGTCAAAACAGTTTCAGGTTGAAGTAGGTTATTTTTTAATTCACGGTGGTTTGATTGCACACACACTATACATTTTTATATATAGTTAATATTTTACAAAATCAATACTATTACAGTTATAATCTAAATATTTAAATAAGTTGAGCAAGGAGGTTGTATGCATTAAGACTAAACTTCTGGAAACTTCCAACCCGTTGACCTGCTTATGATAAACACAACCCAGATCGATTCATTTTTATGTTAATGGGATGAAATTTCCAACTCTGTGATAGAACTAAGGATAAATTTGATTAAAACAAACTGATTGAATTAATCGGCCTGATTCGAGAAGGGCTAATTCTCCATAAACATTCTCAAAGAAACAAAAGATCTGAACAAAAAACCAACAAGAATTATATTTCTACTAATACATGAAAAACAAAATAACTGCTTCTAGAAACTAGAAGAATGCTGCCCCACTAACATCCAACTTCCCTCGACTGTTGACCCCAAGGGATCCAGCTGATTTCCGAATAAAACCTCCAGCTCCACATTATATTCGACCCGTTTAGAACGCCTTTTATATACCTGTAGCTGTTTAGTCGTATCACTCTGTAAAATCAGGTGGTTGGTTTTTGAATTTTGAACCTCGTTGAATTAAAACTGGTGTATTTATCGGGAGACTTCAATTTATTAGAAGAAGTGTTATTTTTCTTTATATAATATTGTTATAATTGTAGGGATTCCGATCAACATCCATCATTAGTATAGTGTGCCATGTGGATGTGAAATACCCGGCTTTGCTTTTTAAGAAGCAACTTGCTGCTTATGTTGAAAAGTTATATGGATTTATACGTAACAACTTAAAGAAGGATTTTTCACAAATTCTTTCCTCTTGTATCCAGGTACGCTATGTTACTAAAAGTTCTATTGTGTTTAAAAGGCATCATATAATTCTAACTTTAATAATTTCTCAAAAATTCAGGCACCAATAGTTTCAGATGGTAAAATTTTTCCAACTGAATTTTTGGACAGCATCATTGAATCCTTAGATTTCCTGCTTGATACATTAAAAGAAAACAATGTAAGTGATGCTTTTAATTCTTATTAAGGATACTGATGAGAATTCTCACTTGCATGCTCATTATTTTAACCATCTCAGCTATAATTTTTCAGGTACCATTAGTCGTTATCCAGAAGATAATTTTTCAACTCTTCTCTTTTACTGATGTACAGCTTTTCAACAGGTAGAAATTCTTCCCTCAATATCTAGAAAGTCTGACTATAATTGGAAAAATGGACAATAGGGTTGAGCTAAAACACTTCTTGTCCAAAATAATTTTATGAAAACTTATCTATGTCTAATATAATGATTCAATCTAGGTGATTTTTGAACCATTTGACCAGAGTCCTATACACACACACATATATAACCTGAACTAACCTGCTTATATACCAATGTGTCAAAGTTGAATGTGACCACAATGTTTGACCATGTCAAACTAGGTGTCTATTTTCTAAATATAAATTTTGTATGCCAACTCAGCCTTCTCTTACACAAAGAGTGTTGTACGTTCGCAAATGGGAAGTATCTGAAAGAAGGATTGTCTAAACTAGAGACTTGGTGTTCTAAAGCCACCACAGAGGTACTCATCTCATGCCTTCTCTATTTTGTTTAATTGTTGGTGGCAAGATGGGGTGATTGGTTGGGCAAGTATCAGGTTAAAACAGGCCATCTATAGTACAGGATGAAAGGGGTCGGATTGACATGATAACACTTTTTTGTCCAATTTTGTAAAGTAATTAATATATAAGTTATTCATCAAATATGACCACCAAAACAATGTTATTAATAATCTAAATTTTTGAATAAAGCAATTAGGGGTTTTTTTTTTTTGCATTACGCATACGCTACCGTCAACTTTTATTCCTTTTGACTTGTTCAGCCCATTTGACCCGTATCCTCTTTAATTTTTTTTTGGACCCATCCGTGATTAAAAATACCCTAACAAACTCATTCGTTAGTAAATGGGTAAAATGACCACCTCTAAATTATTGTTGCAAGTCAGAGTTTGTAGGCCTAACCTCTTATTGAATCAGTATGCAGGCTTATCATCAGATGAACTTAAGCATGTAAGGCAGGCAGTTGGATTTTTGGTATGCAATAAACTTCTTTTTTTGTGATTAATTTATTTTTTAATTTCCAATAACGAGCTTTCAAAATCTCAAATTTTACTATGATTTGAATGGAAAATGTTTTAATTAATTCATCTTTTCTACTATAAACCATATGCAACGTATTTTTATCAGTGAATCCAACCTTTTCTTGTCAGGTTATACAACAAAAGTCCAAAATTTCATATGATGATTTCACCACAAAACTATGTCCTGTAAGTCTCCCATTGCGTTCTTCTGCATGTCAACTGACGTGTTTAACTTAAGTTGACACTTTTGGTATCAGGTTCTAAGTATCCAACAACTTTACAGACTCTGCACTTTGTATTCAACTGATAATGATGAAACACACAGTGTTGCCCAGGATGTAAGGATAAAACTATTATATTCAGTTATTTGTTTCCCACTCGGGCGACTAAAATAAAAAAAAAAAACTTTCTACAGGTTATTTCCAAGTTAAAAGTTCTAATGTCAGAGGACTTCAATGATCCTGATAGTGACTCCTATTTGTTAGATGACACTTCTAGGTATGCATATATGAAATATAATTTACACTGTTGAAAAACATGTTTGAATTATTTTTGAGCTTATTTGCAGCATGGCCTTCCCAGTTGACGAAATCGCTAAATCCATTAATGAGAAAGATTTCTCAAACATGAAACCGACCAGTGAACTCCTTGAAAAACCCGAGTTTCAATTTTTACTGGAGTAAGGCTTGTGGGTCTATTTGCCTTGCTTCTCTATTTGGTTACTATTTGTGATTGGGTCATTTCTACAAGTCAAGATATATTCCCGCATGACCGAAGCCAAGGGATATTGGTGCATTGCCTCAACCAACCTTTATACCTACATACCGCTACAAACCCACCAAATTTCTTGCTTTTTAATGCAGCATATATCTTGTTCTCATTGATCAAGCTATTTTTGGTCTTTTAACAAGATCATCAGGCCTATTGAAAGAACCATTAATTCATCCATGGCACCAACCATTGGCTCTATGAATCAAACTAAGCTGAGAAAATGTTTATCAATGGTTCTGTGGACCAATCAAGTGCAATTTGAGTTCCATGAACACTACAAAAAACAGCTTTCATTGTAGATTTTGGAAGGGGAGAACGAGCTCGTGAAATGAAAAGTATCAAATGGATTGGTTAACCGGCAACCATTGTAGATTTCGACAGCTCTTCAAGAACACATGGAATGGAATGTATCAAATGGATCGCTTTCTTATGCAGAAAGGTTGGTTGGTGAAGATAATTTCCCCTATAGAGCAAGAAGTTTAAAGTAATGCAATTGCATGTTTATATGTCAATATGTGTGTTTGTATGTCAACTTCTACTTGGGCCATATCGTGTTGCACTGAGCGTAGTAAGTTGTGTGTGTATATAGGGAAGGGTTCGGTTGTTGACCCTTCTTATTGTGTTAACCGTTTAACTCAAATAGACCAATCATGTTTTGACACCTCACTTTTTTTTCTAGCCTGGAAGGGTATTTGAGTAATTTGTCAACCACCCTCTTTTAATGCTATTGAATACAATGTATTTGGCATTGCACATAATTACACATTTGTTTATCTTCATGATGCACAAAAAATTAGATATAATATAAATTACATTTGCATGATATTCAAATATAATATTTCATAAAATGATGCACAAAAAATTAGATATAATATAAATTACATTTGCATGATATTCAAATATAATATTTCATAAAATGAAATAATAGATTACAAATTTGGTATAAATATATGTCCAAAATAACTAGTGTTACGTTGATGTAAGTTGATGTAAATTAATACAAGTGACTCTCATTACGACGATGTAAGTTGTTGTAAGTTGGTGTAAGTGACTTTGTTAAATTGATGTAAGTCGATATAGGTTTTAAGTTGATGTAAATTGATGTGACTCATTACATCGATGTAAGTTTGTGTAAATGACTGTTACATTGATGTAAGTAACTTTGTTATGTTGGCCAGGTTGACTTTCTTTGACCGAGAGGACGTCAGTGCTTTCTCCCAGTTGTCCAAAAATCTCATTTCTGTATACTTATGCCTATGAATATCATCACAAAAACCATATTCAAACAAAAGCAAAAAAAAATGTATAATTTCTTCATTAAAACTAAAAACCCACATTCAAATAAGAGAAAAAAATCTATAATTTATTTACACGAAAATCTAAAAACCCAAATTCAAAACATTTTAAGAACACAAAGCTCAAAATCCCAAAAAAATGTAACAACGCAAGCTAAAATCCAATGTGAATTTAATGATGGGGTTAAAAACCAGGTATAGAATTTAAAAAATATGAGATATAACCTTGTGTGTCAACCCATTAGGTTCGTCTGTCAAAAACACAAAAAAAGCCTCAAAACATCATATGAAAAAACGAATTATCTTCATGTGGAAACGACTTACCATTTGATGTTGACATTATAATCGTCAAAATGTGCTCCTTGTCCAAAATTTCAAGAATCCAGTTGAGTGGCTCTTTATGTTGATATCTAGCGTGCCAGAATTTCTTTGGTAAAGCATGCATCATTCCGTCGATTTCTTTATATTTTGTCGAAGGTCACCCATGTTACTATTCATGAAAACGTTATCAACCAGAGTTGTTGAAGAAATATATAGAAGATTTGAAAGATTTGAAAAGTTGATTTTACAAAGATACGATTAAAGATTTCAAAAAACAGGGGAATTGAAATATACTTTTTGAGTAAAAAAACCAAATTATCTTTGTAACATATTATTTTTAATATTATAATATTTTATTTCATTTTAATCTCAGTCAATAGATGTTACAAATAAAATTGATCCAAACAATCATATAAAGTTAAACGATTATCGCAATAAGACAAGGTTAAAAGTTGAACTGTTCAAGGTTCTTGACATAGGGGTCGTGGGCTGTTTGTCGTGTTTTTTTGCTATTTTTGGGTTTCATGATATGGGATTATATGTGTATATGTGTGTTTGTAGGATGGGGGTTTTTGTATGTCTTCTCTGTAAAATGTTAGCTCGTATGTATGTTTGTATGTATGTGTGTTTCTTTGCATGTGTCAGGATATCTCCTTGTTGGTTGTATGCTTTGTTAGTTGTTTGCTTTGTTCGATGACTTGTAGGTTTAATGCTTTCTTGTTTAGCATGAGTTGTTGCTGCTTCATGTTTATACTTCATGTTTCCGGTTGTGGTTATATATATGTTGTGTTTGCTTTTTTTGTTGAAAAAAAACTTCTTTTGAGGTTCTTATACAAAGGCAAAAAACCTTAAAAGATGTAAGAAGGAACCCTTGCTTGACATGTAGACAACACTTAATTTAAAATCAAAGGGCAATGAAGTAAATTAACAAGTAAAGGGTGTTTTGAAATAATTAAATCCCAAATTCCTAATAAATATTTTATATTTCTTTTTCTTATTTTAAAGTTTCGAAAACATTTATTTTGATAGTTTCGTCAGATCGTATTACCTTCGCGCGTGTTCTTTCGAATCGTCAACCGAATAAACACAACGATGGATTTACTTTCGGATTTGGTTTTATACTTTTCTGATATCACTCAGAACTTTAAACCCATCGATATGTTTGTGCGAATCGTCATCAACACAAGCACACTGTTAGTTTAGTAATTGAGAACGATATCTAATTATTGTTTTGAATTTGTCATACTCACATACGAACACAACTAAACATAATTGTTTTACCTTTGGTCTCATTGATTTCACATTAATTTCTCATTGTGTTGTCGGCTATCTGATTCCTGTTATTTGTGGGAATCAGATCCCAACCAATCTGTTATTGTCATTTGTTCCCATGAATACTTTTTATTTCACATGAAATGTTGCATATTGTAATTCCAATTCTCATTGAAATACATACAACTATTATAAATTTCACAAAATTTGTTGTCACATAGTTATCATTCACATAAGAAATCACACACAGTAGTTATGAAAGTACACATACCTTACGGTTGCCGGACGGTCAGGTACTAGTTGTCACATTGGGTTTTCCAGAAATAGAGGCATACAACTAAGAATGCAAGTTTTTCAACACCATCAGTTCATGAACAACAACCACGAAAAAAACCGGAGTACACACACAACAATCGATCTGCAGAATATGCTCAAAACATAGTTTACACCATCAATGTGTTCGCAAATGGGTCATTTTGGACGATGAGTATAAAAGTTGGTCTACAGATGTGGAATACTTTTATGTTAACGGAGACGCTCCGTTCTGTTATTCCAGTTCTTTTCATAAGCCTCTATAGCTAGACCGCATTTTTTGGGGAACAGTTTTGGGTTACACTTGTAATGGATACCTTACACCAGAGGTTACAAATATTATACATGATTTTCATATTTTTTAATAAATTAGATTTAAAATAATTAACATCTTTTTTGTTTAATTGAACATTATATTTTCAGTATATTCAGGTTTGGATTGGAAGAATGATGCAATTAAGACAAAGACAACAACAAAAAGAAGGAGCTAGTGATATGCGTTGGTCAATTCTGCTGCCTTAGTTTTATGACTATTTGGTTGATTCATGTACCAAAAATACCGTTAGCTTTACAAACAGGAAGTCAAGACCATTTCCATCGTTTTGATATTGATTATGTTTACTTTCCATTCTGTGTTGAAATCATGAGTGGCTGCTTGTTAAACTGGACCTATGAATGGTCAATTTGGTGATGTATTGTAGTGAGAAATTTTCAAGCGAAAAGTACAGACGGGGCGATTCACCTAAAATTGATGACGATATTAGTATATTTAGGGGATTTGTTGGTTAACATTAAGTAATCAAAAAAACAAGCTTTATAGAGAAATTAATGAATTTTGAAATGAACGAAGACTATGTTCAATGTCACACTGATTTGTTTGGTAATCAAGGGGTGCGTGTCTGTATGTTAATGGTGCATTTGGATACTAGCAAACAGTTGAACGTAATTAATAACTTCAGGGAGTCGTGCATAGCCTACAGATGCTTCATGGTCGACCAAATATAATTTTGGAGATGCTTGTCATATTTGGGTAATGCTTAGGATTTAATGTTTCTTTTTAAGATTATTATATTAGTTGTATTTTTCCATATTTATGCATTGTTAACAACTATGTCGTATGTGTTGAAACTGATTAAGTATTCTAATTTATCAAATCACATGTCTATTAACCATTGTTATTTATCAACCCATGTGAAGACTACCTACCAACTTCAAAAAACAATAAAAACCATTCAATTTATTGAAACATTTCCTCATAAAGAAACGCATGGTGATTAAATGTGATAGAAGATACATAATTAATCATTAAATATTGAATCGAACAAGAAATCCAAACATGTACTACATTCGTCCTCCATGGGTCGTGATTCCTCCAACGATTTAATGTATCTTCATCTACATCATCATCAACTGCCCATGGATCATCCGGCACGTGCTTAACTTCTGGTTCTTCTTCATGACCCAACTGTTGTTCAACTATCGGTTGTTCTTGATCTTGATTATGGTCGTCTTCCATTGGTGGATTATCGGGAAATAGGTTATTGAAAGCCCAATTCCATTACATATCATTGCCTTCTTCATCCCATTCCTCGATGCTTGGAAAGTTTGCACGCATCATATGAAATACATGCGAGTTTACAAGCGAGTATGCGTATAGTGGAGGCTAAATGTCTTCCTCATTACTAGGCGTTTTTGATACATTTTTAGTAGGAGGTTTTGGAGTAGGAAAAATATTGTTTTTGTTGGACATTTTTTCACACGAAAAAAATTGCAACACATACCACAGTTCTTATATAAGAATAATAATTATGTTTTAATTATATACAAATCAAAAAAATGTGTATCACATATAAGGAGGGATGGAGATGTTAGGCTTGAAAACAAGAGAAAGAAGATACAAGTGTACGGGGAAAAATAACATGTATCACACAAAAATCAAAAAAGCCAAAAAAACGCGTGCCATCTATAGGGTTAAGTCTGCTGGTATAGGGGGCGGATCCCCTAAGGTCCGTTAGTGACAATGTCAGAGACCTAGGGTCCGCTGATGACAAGAACCGATGCCATCTCCGTTAATCCCTGTCCACATGGACCGTTCAAATCTTGAATTTGGGGTAGAATCCATAAACCAAATGCAAACGTTGACCATACCATTTTCCATTTCGTTTTTAGATACTACACCATTTTAACCAAAAATTCTGATATTACGGTTGAGTCCTAGCTAGCCGTGTGATGTTCATCAGCCTGCTACTATCACGGGATAGGGGAGAGTTCTCTCTGCTTCTCAGTCGCAGGTGAGGGTCGGGATATGGCTAAAGTCGAGCAGGCAAGAGCCGCAACTCCTTTGTCGTTGCTTCATGTGGTCAAAACCACGCACACACATGGGTCTTGCGGTTGATGTAGGTTACAAGTAGAACTCTCACACACTACCTATAACGACCCATTTTGGGGAAATATTATAAATAAAATATAATTGGTGTATAATTATGTTTTATTTTAACGGATGGGTGTTTTATAATATTTGATTATTTTAAATATTATTTGATGGGTGTTAACTATTTAACTAAGTTAACTGAAAACAAGTTAGTTTTAACTAGTAATTGAAGGGCTGAAATTGTAATTAGCTGAAAGTTGAATAAGACTAAAAGGGTGTTGACTAGGCAAAATGGGGCAACTCATTTGTTTTGGGTTGTGTACGTCGATCAAGTGGAGGAGAAGGAGTAAACTCAGAAAAGTTCAAAGATTAATCAAATTGGTGACTTATTTGTGATCTGATCTTGAATGCAAGGTTAAATTGCGTCACACCCCCATCTCTCTTCACCTGTTGATGATGTCACTGAGAAGGTTGCGGAAGCATAGTGGTGATGTCTCATAGATGAGGTGTGACTTACTTTATCCGGTATCACAACACACAGATTAACTTAAAGTAAATACATTACATGGTTGTGTCATTCACAATCACACTTACAGTTTACAAAGTGAGTTTATTACACAATCCGACTTATTTAATTACAAGTGTTTGAAAGTGCAGCCTCACCGTGGGTCACTGTCTCCCTGCAAAAACGTTTGAGTTTGAAAGATTGGCACAAAGTTGGTGAGTTCATAAAGTTCAAGTTAAACCATATGATATGACATGATATATAAGTTCTCAAGATATTCAGTTCAAGATAACCATGAGACCCGTATCTAGTTCCTTTCGGACAATTCTATGTTTACGAAGATACTACCCGTCGGTAAATATCTTAATGTCTCATTATCTTAATGTCTATCACTAACATTAAGAAGGTGTTTCGGAAACAGGTAACAAACATTCACACCAGGGAAGATGCAAACCTCCTAATGAATGGGTTGTCAGCCAATAGTATTATCATTGATGCATGTTCGGCCCCACATGGGTTCACTAGATACAGTTTCGAGAAATGAGGACGTTTGATACTGTGATAAAGATACTAAAGGAAAAATCCCATGAAATCACACAAGAGTCACATGAAATCACAAAGATAACAGTGATACATATCATATGTTCAAAAATAGATTTACAAAAGTACCCCGATGTTTATAAAACAATAAAGATAATAGCTAAATTCTGCATTAGTTTATGTTTAATGACTTATTTATGTTTTAATTTACTAATTAGATCTTCCTGAACGTTCAATGTCGGAGACATTGCCTTGAAAGTCATCAAATCGATATTAACTTTTAATTAATTATTTTAATGTCATATCATACAATGTATGACAATGTAGGAACCTATACTGATTCAGGTTCCTAATATAAGGTTGATGACACGTTTGATTAATCAGAATAATCTCAAATTAAACAAATAATTAATGTTGTTGATTATGGCGCGGAAACAGTTTCTAGACGAATTTATGGCTTAGGATCGATCAATCCTTGTTATTGATTATCAAAATATCATGAAACATGATAATGTGACATTGTAATTGGTTTAATAACCATGTTTAACATACTAATATGACTGTTATCGTAAACATCAGATAATCATTCCAATAAGTATGTTAATGATTGTGATTAGTTTGAAACACTTGGATTTAACCTTGCATTTCAAATATTAATCAAACTAATCACCTACATTGTCACAATCATATGGTTTAAACCATTATAACCATTGTTATGATTTCATGAAGACCGGGCATTAAAACAAATCAAAACAAGGATTAACCCGTTAAAACGTCAAGTTCTTCGATTATAATCAATCCTAGCCATCATCTAGGCAATAATTAACAACCCTAACTATATCACCACGTTCAAAAACAAGATCTAATCAACCATTATCAAACTAGAAGGCTAAAACGAACCGTTACCTAATCAGACGGATTTCTGGTTGTAAAACACCGATCAGTAGTTGCAGATAAGTTCCTTAACGCAATCCAGGTGTTTAGTGACCTTCAAATTGAAGATTTGATGATAACAATGGTGTTTTCTTCGTCTGGTAGAAGCTGGAGCTCGAGAACAAACGAAATGAATTTGAATTGCATGAGAATCTGATTTTTGATTTGATTCACCAAACCGACCCACGCTAGGCGCATCGCCCCGCGTGGCCGCGTGGCCGCTTGGCTCAAGGCGTAGCGCGTGAGAAACCCCATCCCATATATTTTTCCTCCCCCGCGCGTACCGTCTACAAGAGAGGTTGGGGCTAGGCGTTTATGCCTGGACATTTTGATTTTGATATTTTTGAAATTTTCTTCGTTTTGCGATTTCGGACAATTCGGAACTCCGTTTCGCTCACGGTTTGTGCCTATGTTTACCATTCCTCGCATACTATCAACCTGTAATAATTAGAATGGCTAAATCAACGTGGATTTCAAGCACGATCAAATGTGCTCTCGTCGTTGATGACGTAATTTTCAAATGCAATTGTCACAGTCTCATTCGGTTAGTGAAATTTCGTCCCGAAATTTAGTGAAGACTTACCTGATGACAATCGTTCATGAGAACAGTTGTGGGTATTTTGCTTTCATTAGATCTTCGCGTTCTCACGTATACTCAGGTACACACTGTGAATTCCAACGAACTTTAACAATTGGTATGCGACTGCGTTTTAGTACTTTAACCTCTCGATCCATTACTTGTACTGGTTCTTCACTGAACTGAAGTTTTTCATCAATTTGGATCAATTCAAGAGGTACAATTAATGATTCATCAGTTAAACATTTCTTCAAATTTGATACATGAAAAACATTATGAATATTACTGAGTTCAAGAGGTAACTCAAGTCTGTAGACTACTGATCCAATTCGTTCTACAACTTTGAATGGTCCTACAAATCTTGGTGAGAGTTTACTTCGCTTTCCAAATCTGAAAATGCCCTTCCAAGGTGATACTTTTAACATTACTCGGTCACTTATTTGGAATTCTAGAGGTCTACAACGATTATCAGCATAACTCTTTTGACGATCGCGAGTAGCTTTAATTCGTTCTTGAATAAGTGCGATCTTATCAGTCGTTTCTTGAATGAATTCTGGGCCTATGATCTGACTTTCACCTACCTCTGACCAACAGATAGGTGATCTACACTTGCGTCCATAAAGTGCTTCGAATGGAGCGCATTGAATACTGGTATGGTAGCTGTTATTGTATGAAAATTCAACAAGTGGAAGACGAATATCCCAGCTACCTCCAAAATCAATCACACAGCTTCTGAGCATGTCTTCAATAGTTTGATTTGTTCGTTCGGTTTGCTCGTCCGTTTGTGGATGATAAGCTGTGCTCATATTGATTTGTGTGCCCAGAGCATTCTGAAGAGTTTGCCAAAATCGTGATATAAATCAACTATCTCTGTCAGAAATGATAGAGATGGGTACTCCATGTCGAGATACAATTTCATTAACATAGAGTTTAGGCAGTCGATCCATGGAATAATCTTCTCGAATGGGTAAGAAATGTGCACATTTAGTAAGGCGATCAACGATAACCCATATAGAATCATGATTACGTGATGTTCTGGATAGTTTAGTGATGAAATCCATAGAGATCTGATCCCATTTCCACATGGGAATCTAAGGTTGTTGCAATAACCCAGAAGGTCGTTGATGTTCAGCGTTAACTTTGAGACATGCTAAGCATCGATCCATGTATTTTGCTATGTGTTTCTTCATTCCAGGCCACCTGGTAAAAATCTCTAAGATCTTTATACATTTTATCAGCACCTGGATGAATAGAATACCTGAATTTGTGCGCCTCATCCAAGATGATTGTTCTAGAGTTACCGAATAAAGGAATCCAAATTCGGCTTTTGAAATACAGTACTCCATAAGCTTTGGTTTCAAGTTGTTTGTCTAATCCTCTTAGTTCCTCAGCAGGGTAGTTCGTTGCTTGTAAAGATTGTTGCTGAGCTCATCTGATCTAAGGAATTAGGCTAGTTTGAATAGTCATCCCTAACGCTTTCACACATAGAGGTTTGACTCGTTCTTTGCGACGTAAGGCATCGGCTACGACATTCTCTTTTACCTGGGTGATAACGAATCTCACAATCATAGTCGTTTAGAAGTTCTACCCATCGCCTTTGTCTCATGTTCAACATTTTCTGATCTAGAATGTTTTGAAGACTTTTATGATCAGTGTATACAATACACTTAGTTCTGTATAGATAATGTCTCCAAATCTTGAGTGCAAACACCACTGCACCAAGTTCTAGATCATGAGTGGTATAGCTCTTCTCATGTACTTTCAGTTGTCGAGAAGCATAAGCAATTACCTTGTCATTCTGCATTAACACACCCAAGACCTTGACGAAAAGCATCACAGTACACCGTGAAATTATCAGTACCTTCCGGTAATGCCAAGATAGGTGCGTTGCAGAGTTTGTGTTTCAACAGTTGGAATGCCTCCTCCTGTTGGGAACCCCATATAAACGGTTAATTTTTCTGTGTCAATGTGGTCAATGGCAAGTCTGTCTTTGAAAAGTTCTTGATGAATGGACTATAATAACCGGCCAGACTTAAAAATTGACGTATTTCAGTTGTGGTTCGTGGTATTTCCCATTGTTCCACAGCTTCGATCTTACTGGGATCCACTTGAATACCGTTTTCATTCACTACGTGCCTAAGAAATTGAACTTCTCGTAACCAAAACTCACACTTTGAGAATTTGGCATATAATTTCTCATGTGCCAAAAGTTCTAAGATCAATTTCAAGTGTTGAGCATGTTCTTGTTGTTCCGAGAATAAATGAGAATATCATCAATAAACACAATCACAAATTTATCCAGATAAGGTCTACATACTCGATTCATCAGATCCATGAATACTGCAGGTGCATTGGTTAATCCAAATGGCATTACAAAAAATTCGTAACGTCCGTATCGAGTTCTGAAAGCAGTTTTTGGAACATCATCATCGTGAATTCTTAACTGATGTGTCCAGATCTTAAATCAATTTTTCAAACGTAAGTAGCACTTTGTAGTTGATCAAATAGATCATCTATACGTGGCAATGGATAACGGTTTTTGATTGTCAGTTTATTGAGTTCTCTGTAGTCAATACACATCCTGAATGAACCATCTTTCTTTTTTACAAAAAGAATTGGTGATCCCCAAGTTGAGAAACTAGGTCTGATAAAACCTTTGTCTAACAATTCTTGCAGTTGACCTGAAAGCTCTTGCATCTCTAAGGGTGCTAAACGATAAGGAGCTTTAGCTATAGGTGATGTACCTGGAATTAGATCAATTCGAAATTCAACTTGTCTCACTGGGGTAATCCTGATATATCCTCAGGAAAAACTTCAAGAAAATCCTTGACTACTGGAATATCTTTGATACGTTTTTGTACAGAACAGTTCTCGATCACATGTGCTAGAAAGGCCTGACAACCTTTCTGTAAGCATTTCTGAGTTTGCATACAAGAAATGATACCAAGTTTTCTACTGGCTCGTTCTCCTTGAACTATCAGTGTATTACCGTCAGGTAATGGAATCTGGATCACCTTGTTGTGACATATAACTTCCGCTTGGTTATCAGAAAGCCAGTCCATACCGACCACAACATCAAAGCTCCCAAGCTCAATAGGAAGTAAATTGATATTGAAAAGATGATCATTCAAATTCAAGGAACACCCTTTCATGACACTGTTAGTTTTGATTAATTTGCCATTAGCAAGTTCAATAACATAAGGAGTTTCTAGATCTACCATAGGCAATGAAAGTAATGATGCAAATTCAGGAGAGATAAAACTCTTATCTGCTCCTGTGTCAAACAAAAATGATGCGTATAGATTATTAAGAAGAAATGTACCAGTGACAATGTTCACATCCTGCCTAGTCTCGGTTGCACCAATCTGAAAAGCTCTCCCCTAGCTTCATTTCCTTGATTGGTGTTATTGTTCAGACAGTTTCTCATAAGATGGTCAGGACTTCCACACTTGAAGCATGACCTGTTAGTTTGAGTGGTTTGTCATGGTGCTTGGTTTAGTGGTTGAGCAGGAAAGTTTGTTGATGCAATTAATGTCCCTAGTTCAATTTTGTATTAATCATCATGTAAAGATTAAAGTTATATTAATGGAAGTTGTCTTTCTATATTGTTATTAATGTTTAAGTTTGATTATATGAGTGTTTGATTTGGTTTATTATTATTTGAGTATGAGTGTTACTCATTCGGGCGAATGACTCTAACGAATGAAGTCATTCGCCGAATGAAAATAGAGAATGACTATATTCAGCGAATGAGCCATTCGCCGAATGACTCATTCGACTGACTTGTCCATTCGACATAGTCATTCGCCGAATGAGCTGCTTCGGCCACTCATTCGGCCGAATGACTACAGTCTATAAATACAAGTTCAAATCATTTCAAACCCTAACTTTTGAGAGTCCTCATTGTTCCCTGTGCACTCCAGTGTCAAACCTCTGAAGTTTTGAGAGATTCTTGCTGTCCAACTTCGATTCTCAACTCGTTGTGATCGATTCTCACTTGCACGTTGATTCTACACTCTCGATTCACCACGGTTGCTGTGATTTCGATTGGAAAACCCTGGAATAGGATTCCGCACTATTCCAGAGGCTGTCGAGTAGATTTCTGTTGATATCGGATTGTTTC
The DNA here is from genome assembly GCA_009363875.1 of Mikania micrantha. NCBI lineage: Eukaryota > Viridiplantae > Streptophyta > Magnoliopsida > Asterales > Asteraceae > Mikania > Mikania micrantha. Next base: position 52,519,523 of record CM018695.1, read on the forward strand.
CGAGATCAAACTTGGTCCTACAAAGTTGCAATATTTAGCATAGTGTCCTACTCGGTTACAGTTCAGACAAACAGGACGTGGTCCTGTGTGATGGAATGGACACTTATTGCATTTCGGCGCCTGCCCAGTGTAAACGTTCCTTTCAGGAACAGTTGCACCACAGTTCTTTACTATTGGTTTGCTCTGACTAGTCTCAGTCGGAGCCTTTGTTTTGGTTTTGCCAAACCACTTTCATTTGGTACCTTTAGAAACATTCGAGGTACCGTCATCACTACGGATCACCGCCGTCTGAGTTTTTGTGGACAAAGTACCACTCCTTACCGCCTCATCGGTAAGTTTAGTGGTCACAAGAATTGTACGTTTAAGAGTTGTGGGTTCAGCTGCCGTCACCATTCCCCGAATCTGGGGAACCAAACCTTTAATGTACTTCTCAATCAAAGATGCTTCCGTAGGAAACATATTGGGAAGTAAGCAAGTAAGTTCATGAAAACAATCGATATAAGCTAAATAATCAGCACCGACCATCGAATGATTCCATAATTCCTCCTTGAGTTTTAAATGCGTTCCAGCCCATAGAGTCAACTGTAGCTGAGCCCAAAGTTTTAGCCTGGGTATTCCACTAGGTTAGAGTTGATTCCTTCAGAGAACAAGCAGCATAAGACACCTTATACTCCGCCAAACATTGGCTGATCTTTAGTAATTTGTTTCCATCTCCTCAATCCACTTTATGAGTCCAGTCGCTCCTTCTTTGCCCGTTAAAGTAGGAGGGTTGCAGGAAGCAAAGTACTTATAAGTACATCCTTGCTGTGGTGGATCAAGAGCAGTTGTTTTTGTGGTTGTTGCCCCGGTGGTATTAAGAGTTTCTACATGGCCACCAGTAGCGTTGTGTTCCATATGATCGTGATCCCCACCAAAACCTGTTATGAGATGTGGTTGGTGTTGTGTCAAAACACCACAAGCTGATAGTTGTTCCTTTACTATTCGTGCCATCATCGCTTCATTCGGTTCAGATCCACTTGCTCCTGCAGCTATTTGCCAATAAGAAAAAAAACGACCTTTTTGATTGTCTTTTGGGGGCCGGCGACCACAATTCTTCTTGGAGGAGGGTTGGTTAGCCCGTAGTAACAATCCTCTCTTGAGATGAAAATTTCCACCTATGGATGAGAATTCGGAATTAGAAATGTCTCTTTTACTGTCCAAAAGTGGCTTTGTGTAGGTGGAACAATGTTCACTTCAAGGTTCACTGGTGGAACAGTATTTGTCTCCAAATTCTCAGGTGGAACCATGTTCACTTCCGGATTTGATTCTATGTTCACAGGTGGTACTTGATTCAGTTCGGGGTTAACATTATTCTTACCAGCTTTCTTGGCTGGTCAACCTCGTTGCAAAGCCATCGTTCTACTCATATGCAGACAAACTCAGGTCAGTTTAAGAATAAGTAAAATATAACCCTTGTTCAATCACATTAAATCAACCATATTCAGTCATACGGAAATTTTTACGTCGAAATGTGATTATAATAAGTATAGTATAACTACATTGATATAGTTCAGAGATGTTCTCAATACACATAAATCACACAAATGTTCGTAGTGCCTGCATCCAGTGCACTCGCCTCCATGATCAACCTCCCCACACCCTCTATCACTCCCATAGCTCTCTCCCTCACCACCCAACATACTGCCAAAATACAACCATCATCACATGCATCACTGTCCTCCTCATCCTCTCCTCAAGAATAACCCGCCAGGATCGTGTGCCTGCATCCAGTGCACTCACCTGATCCATCAACATCAAGTGAGAGGTGAGTATCTCCAACACAGTGGTACGTGTGTCCTCCACAGTAGCATGAGACTCCTGTAACTCTAGGCGAGTCCCCTGAAGATCTATAATCACCTGGCGAAGCTGCGCCCTAAGCTCCGTTTGCTGTGAAGACTCTCCTTCCTCATGTATGATACTGGGCTCGTCTCTAGGCGCCAACTGGCATCTAGGAGGAAGACATATCGTCTTGCGGGCCTGGCCCCGTATCCTTCTGAGTCCATCCCAAACTGGGACAGTCTGGGGAGATGGACTCTCTCTCCTTCCAGCAGATGTATCCTCATCCGATACATGAGGATGTCTAGGTGGAGTGTGTGGTACCTGTGGGGGTGTAGCCGGCACCTGCGGTACTGCGTGAGATGTGGCTGCTGAATCGAATCCAGAACTAGAACCGGGTGTATCGTCCAGGATAACGTATGGAAATCGCTGGTATATATATCTCTCTCCTTGATCGGCCATTGCTGTATACACAAAAGTTCAAATCAGTACCATGATATAAATATTGAATAATAATATTCAACATAAAAATGATATGATATCTCTTCCTATCTCAAAGCAACTACTCGTCCTTATAGTTATTAATGTTCTGCTTGAATTAAATCAAACTAGAACGCACACATGTTGCAAATTTCAGTTATGTTGGCCACTCATAACTGGAATTTGTACCACCCGATTATTCTGGCTTCATTCAAAACAAGTTTTGTTCATTAGTTATGTTCGGTGCTCTCTGTGTCACTATTCGAGCCTATGGTTATAGTCTAGGTATCTAAGTCCATTTAAATTATATAACATGTGGCTCTGATACCATCCTGTCACGCCCCCACCTCTCGTCACCTGTTGATGATGTCACAGAGAAGATTGCAGAAACATAGTGGTGATATCTTAGAGATAAGGGGTGACTTACTTGATCCGATATCATAGCACACAGATTAACTTAAAATAAATATATTACAAGGATGTCGTAATCACAACCAACATTACATTATATAAACTAAGTTTATTACATTATTTGAATTGTTTAATTACAAGCGTTTAAAGTGCTGCCTCACCCGGTGGGTCACTGTCTCCCTACAAAAATGTTTAAGTTTGAAACGTCCGCACAAAGCTGGTGAGTTTGTAAAGTTCATGTTCAACAATTTGATATGCAGTACAAGTTCTCACAATGTTCAGTTCAAGATAACCATGTGACCCGTATCTAGTTCCTTTCGGACTATTCTGTTATGTTCTATAAAGATACTACCCGTCGGTACATATCTTAGTGCCTCATTGTCTTAGTGTCTATCACTACATTAAGAAGTTTTGGAAACAGATAACAAACATTTACACCAAGGGGAGTTGCATGCTCCCGGCAAATGGATTGTCAGTCGATAGTACTATCATTGTTTTTTGTTCGACCCCACATGGGTTCACTAGATACAGTTTGGAAATGAGGACTTATATGTTCTGTGATAGTATTCTGTTCTACAGGAAAAATCCCATGAAATCCACAAGTTCTCAACAATCACATGAAATCGCGTAGATAACAGTGATACATATCATATAGTTTTGAAAAGTTCCACAGTGCTACCCCGATGTTTATAAAAGATTAAAAAGAAAAGAGGTTGTACGAAACTCGCCTGATAACTTACAAGTAGCAGAATGTCACACAATTGATAATAAAGAGGTGATTCTGCATTTATTTATGTTAAATTAGTTACTTATGGTTTAACTTACTGAGTAGATCTTTCTGAACTTTCTGAACGTTCAATGTCAAAGACAATGCTTTGAAAGCCATCAAACCGATATTAAGTATTTTATTGATTAATTTAATGTTATATCATACAATGTATGATAATGTAGGAACCTACACTGAATTAGATTCCTAATACAAGATTGATGACACCCTTGATTAATTAGGATAATCTCGGATTAACCAAATAGTTATTGTTGTTGAGTATAAGGATAAAACAATTTCTAGACAGATTAATGGCTTAGAAATGATCAATCATTGTTATTGATTACCCAAATATCATGAAATATCGCAACGTAGCATTATAATAGGTTTAATAATCATGTTTGACATACTAATCTGACTGTTATCATAAACATCAGATAATCGTTCCAATAAGTATGTTAATGATTGAGATTAGTTTAAAACACTTGGATTTAACTTTGCATTTCAAAGGTTAACCAAACTAATCACCTACATTGTTATAATCAAATGGTTTAAACCATTATAATCATAGTTATGATTTCATGCAAACCGGGCATTACAACGGAACAAAACAATGATTTACACGTTAAAACATCGTGTTCTTCGTTTATAATCAATCCTAGCCATCACCTACGCAATAATCAACAACCCTAACTATATCATTAAGTTCAAAATCAAGATCTAATCAATCATTATCAAGATAGAAGGTTAAAACGAACAATTACCTGATCTGACGGATTTCTGAGTGTAAAACGACGATCAGGGCTTGCAGAAACGTTCCTGGGTATGATCCAAGCAATTAAAGGGCTTCAAAATGAGATTTGGTTGGTGAAAATATGATCTGATAAGATTTTTGAGCGTACAAGATCGAGAGAAAAAGAAACTGCAATGTTTTCCATGCAATCTGATCTTTTAACCTGATCCACCGCCTCAAACCAAGCCAGGCGTACCGCCCCAGCCCAGCGTCTCACCCGGGGCGCACCGCGCGGATTTCCAAGTTCCAGATTTTTTCATTACCTCCAGGCGTACCGCCTGGAGTCATTGTCTCCCGCTAGGCGTACCGCCTAGAGTGAATTTTCTCAAACGTTTGGATTTTTCTTCGTTTCGCGATTTCGGACAATCCGTAACTTTCACGCACGTTTTTCGCCTGCGTTCATCATTTCTCGCATACTATCAATCTGTAATAATTACAATCTTCAAATCAACATGGATTTCAAGCACGATCAAATGTGCTTACGTCATTGATGCCGTAATTCTCAAATGCAATTGTCACAACAAGGGAAAGTAGACACGTTTGGTTACGCCAAGGATGAAGTTGGATTTTTAAATTTGTTTTCAAAACTAACTACATATTAGACCTGTTTACATCAATATGGATTTGTTTAATTAAGTTTAGCAGCATAGGTCATATTGGCCGCGTTACAACAACATGGAGTTGCTCTTGAATGATTTCAACAACATGGGTTATGTTGGATGCTTATTGTCATCTACAGATCTAACATAAAATGTAATTTGGAGTTGATCATAAGTTGGCATAACGTAGTGGACAGTCGTAGATCGACAACATTCATTCTTTATACTTAATGATAATTTGTGTTACAATTATCCATGTTACACTTATTTTATGTTTTATTCATATTGTTTAAACCTTCATACTTTACATTCTTAAATGTTAAACCTATTGTTCTCATCAACTTCTTGTAGTTGACAGTTTCTTTTCACATGTTTCAGGGAATCAAGGATAGGTATCATATTGACAACTACGACAACCTATTAAGATAGATCAAGATCAGGAAACAAGCTAGGATGGATTAGAAACACACTTAATTCTTTTTTTAATCATCTTGTTTGATCTTTTATGTAAACAATAGTTTTGAGGTCAATTAGTTGTATACTTTTGCTAGTTAGAATGCATTGTAATCAAGCCTTATTTAACATTATGAAATATAGTAACGTTGTGGTTGTTCTTTCAATACTTTGTCATGATTCAATCAATCAGTCATCACCGTGTCGTGGATTCTGCACGCGGCGTAGGGGTGTGACAAATAGTGTGGGACTTACGATAATGTGTTGCATAAAAAAATCCATTGCCTACTCGTGCAAATATAATTTACAACAAAGTCACAAGAAAACTAAGGCATACTAATAATAGTAAAACTTGTATTATTTTGTCAGTGTGTTTTCCACCCCGAGATTCAAAACATAAGTAGTAAAGGGGCTATGAACTCACCTTAACTGTGTTCTTGCTAGCCAAAGAGATTCTCAAACAATCGGATTGTTCTCACTAGGGACATAAAATCCAAAGGACACATTAACAATCTATACATAAGTCTATCATCCAAGTTGTTCACCTAATCTTACTAGATTTAAAAATATTATAATCTTGAAAAGATATTTCACCCAAACGACCCATTGGTGACTCCACTTTTGTTTTTTTTTTTTTATCATAAATTACTAGTTAACGTTTTTAAATTCACATTATTTCTAAATAACTAATTTATATTTGATAAAATGTATTTTAACCAACAGCTTAAGTATTTGTAATAATTTGCCAAAAATGGCAAATTCTTCATACTTTACCGTAAAACTGACAACGCAACGTACATCAAACACACACCAAGAATGCATTATTATTCAAGTCATTTTTAGCACTTAAAAATAAGTTTAGCTTACTTATTTTTAGACAAACTTTTCTGATTAATATGAGGCAAACAATTACGTCGTACTATCACGTTAAATCGAGTTTTTTACATGTTTTCTTAAATAGTTTTCAAGTATAACATTTATACTTATCTTAAAACACTTGTACATCATTAATTATGAAATTTTATCATAATATTTTGATAAAAATTTCTGATTAAACTTAAGTTTATAAAATGATTTTTTATGTGTCGAAAATAGTCCAAAACGCGTAATTTCGGTCACATTTGGCCGTTATATACATATACTTTTAAATCCACTTGATTTATACTTCAAATATGTTGTACAATTATTTAAATTAATGTTATAAATCTGTTCTAAATTATTTTATATAAAACTTCTATTTTTAAAACTTATAAATTTACAAACACCCATAAAAAAATTATGGTTAGTTTATCCATCCATCCATTATAAATTTTACAACAAAATACTCATATTTTTAAGTATTTTAAAATTTTAAAATAATATCTTACAAATTTCAAAAAATATTAATTTTCTTATTATTTTTTAAAGTTCAACAATATGTAAAAAAAATAGTTACATTCATATGCATACATATTCATCATACATGCATATCATAATATTTATATATTTGGTTGTATATATTTATGTGTATACATGCATGTATACATCTCCAAAAATTATACATATTTTATGTACATCCATAAGTGTGTGTGTATATATACATCCATGTATTCAAGATAAAATCATACACACACATATATACACATACGTACGTACGTACGTACGTACGTATATGCATATGTGTATGTGTATGTGTTTGTGTTTGTGTTTGTGTGTGTGTGTATATATATGTATGTATATTGTGACAATCCGGCAATTCCAGGTTAACCCCGTTAACCCAAAATTAACAGAAATTATACAAAATAGAACAATATCAAATTAGAATTGAACAAAATGAAGTTATAAACATCCAAATTACGTGGATTAAACTTGTAATTACAAGAAATGACACATTTTGACTTTTAAAGTCAAAATTTGAGTGATAGTCAAAGGGAAATTCGAAATTCGTATTATAACCTTGAAATTAATCGAATTAAATGATCATAAAACACATAATGATGATGTTAAACAGTTACTAACGCTTAATTGGTCATCAATTCTAGAATTAAAGCTATTAACACCCCATTAGGTTGAAACCGTAACCATTAATAACCAAATCCATATAAATTGATCAAAACCCGCACAATTGAAGCTTCAGAACATATAATCGGCAACCCTTAGAACCTGTTGCACATAACAATTCGAAGCAAGAGGCTACGAGAAGAAGAATTGGATCGAGTGTTGGCCGAACCCAAGCTTGTAATCGAACTACATCAATTGAACATCACATCACGTGAAAAATTTCTCTTATACAATCTTAAAGGGCCGATTAAGCAAAGCCCTATGTTAAATTGGGCTTATAACAACGAATTATATGAATTTATATTCTAGGGTTAGAATGATGATAAAACTCAAATTGAATTACACTCACAGGTTCGCAATGATCATATCAGTGAAACCCCGTGAATTAAACATTTGATTTTGTTGAATTTTATGATAACCTGTTTCAAGTGTTAAACCGAAAAACGAATTGGGGTTTTCTAAGAAAATTATGTTCATAATCAAATCAAACTGTACAAATAGATTCTTTTGGATCTATAGATGAAAAACCTTATGATTAATTCGAATTAAAATGTTGAATTGTATAGATTCGAATATTAGGGCTCACAATGCAAAACGAATTGGGGTTTTTAACTTGAATATGTTTGTTAAGCTAATTAATTAGTACAGAGAGGTTCGAAATATGATATGTAATGAAAACCCCATGGATTTACAACTTAACATAATAAGATTTTACGACATTGAAGAGGGGAAAAAGGGTTAGGTTCAAGTTCGATTGGGGCATAAAAATCATATGATTTTGCTGATATGGATCGATTAAATACACACATGTACTCGTTAGAACCATTGAACCAAAGCCCCATGGATTGAGGATGAATCGGATTTGATATCGGGTTCAATTGGAACCAAGTGGTTCAGTTAATACAACATAGGGGAACCGGGTAATCAAAGGTTAAAACAATTAATTTCGGAGTTCTATTGCAAAAACAGAAGCAGACTAACTGGTATGTTTGGGTGTTTGGAGTTGGAGGTCACGGGTTCGAACCCGGGCTCCGACTGTTTTTGATATTAAAACCATTTTTGGTTTTTTGAAACATAAATCATTCGTTTTAAGTCCGTTTTTATCCGTTCAAGTTGCGTTGGAACCGTAATGGAATCCCGAACAAAATAAAACCATTAAATTTATAATTTGACCAAAAATCACGGGCGTGTATGTCACACCCTCGCCTACGGCGGAATTGCAAGGATGTAACGAAAATGTGTATCTTGAACTCATTGAGCATAATGGAAACTATCTCATGCATTACTTGTACAAAATACCATAAAAACATTAAAGTTGTCTAAATACATGATTGGAGATTCACAAAACATAATCAAATTCTCAAATAGACAATATATAAAAGTCTCCAAATGTATTTCCAAAATGAAAGTCATGTCATGTCTCGACGGCTTCACTTACTTATTTCCTGAAATGCATGTTAAAAGAAAGTCAACAACTTGTTGGTGAGATCGTAGGTTTTTACGGCTCGATAAAAGTGGCATAAATGTTAAAGTTCACTATACAAGTCACAATTTAATCAATGAATCTACATGAGTCCACAACCATACCTATTGACTTCTTGTGTTGCCCCTAATGCCAATGTCTTATCACAAACATTAGTTCTTGGTGGAAATATACCATTCACTTAACAATGTAGTTATGGTTGGCGCGACCAAACCATGAATGGGGGTTTGTCAGACCCCGCTAGTACTAACTTATATTAATCCATTGGTTCAAAACATTGAGTTAAATGGTTGTGTAGGAAACCGAGGACTTAATGTGATAATTCTTGTCTCATGCAATATACATCATAAAATATGAACAAGTATAAAGTGAACAAATCCGTGTATCAAATGAATATTTAAACATGCATAACCCCCCAAATTTGCAATCAAAAATAGTAGAAAAAGGGGCTACGATACTCACCGTTGTAGTGGAGTGAGATTGATTTCTTGTCTTGACTTGCTGACACCCTACCCAAGTCCTACAATTATGTGGACGTGTATTTGAGATTTATGGGCCACAATGATAGATATATTTTCATATAATTGTGTGAGGTATCGTTTTCTCAATTTATATGCGATCGAGTTCGAATAACTATTTATTATTCTTATTATTTTCAAAATTTTGTTAAAGTTATTTATTAAAATAGGAGGTTATAACGACGTATTTTGTAAATTGTTACCTTTTTAGCGAAACAATCCCATCAAAATCGTTTAATGAAGTATATCTTCATATATTTGTGTGTATTATCTGTGTGTTTATATATGTATATATTATATTTAAATATATATGTGTGAACGTATGTATGAGCAAAATTTCATACATATATATTGTACGTTTTTTTTTATTTCTATTTTTATTTGTATTATTTTATTATTATTATTATCATTATTATTATTATTATTATTATTATTTATGCATAAAGGTTCTCAAGTTATTGGTTATTGAAATGTTACTAAAATCCACTCCAAGCTTAATTCACCAGACGTCCGTGTACTAGGACTTTAGGATATGAAATCATCCCTTGGCCTACACTTGGATTTTATATAAAATAAGACAAGAAAACCATTATGTGAATCATACAAATTTCATATTTAAAGAAGCCATATGTTAAAGGTATGTTTGCGCATGGGTTTGATCATAGAGAACCATTATAATCATTCTTGAATGGAAATCTCTCAAACACGCAAACCTTTGTGTTATTAACATAGGTTAAGGAGATAAAGAGAGATTTGCTCTTTTAATATAGCAAATGCAAGTGTGTGTGAACATATAGGTATCTTAAGTCACAGTTATGCATATGCGTGCATGCTTTATAATTTTTACATGTAATAGATCATGTATATTTAATTATTCATTGGTTTCATGAACTAGTGGATATTAAATCATCAAATATTAGGACAACAGCATGGAATACTTACTGAACCAAACAAGGGGAACTTGCTTTGAATGTTTGGAGCATCCAAGAGATGAGGAAACTGCTGGAAGAGGTTGACCAGCAGAATGCAGGAAGGATTTTGGTTGAAGGATCAGAAAGAAAGCGTTGAGGTTGGGTGTTGTGGTGCAAGTTTTCGTATGGTGTATGCTCCTTTTTATAGCCAAAGAGTATCCCATGCAGGTGTGTTTTAGTCTGTTGGTTTAAATGAAGAATCAAGATATTCATTTGAATTACACGGTAGTGGCAGCCATGGTACTAAGGAAATGAAAAGAAGGTGGCGTGGGTTAATATGGAAATCCAAAAAATTATATATTGTGGCTGCAATCCACCGCCAATTTGAATGAGCACTCTGTTGACTTGATTTCCTATGGAAAGATTCTATCCTAATGCATGTAGGTCGGTTGTCAGAAGAGGGTTGGGTTATGGTATGTTGGGTATATCCATCCTCCTCATTTATAAATATATATTATATTTGAATGTATGGATCCATTACCTATCCTATGAGATGCTGGCACATGAATTGTTTGTCATTTTCCATAAGCACACATACATGTGTGATATTTATATACATACGTGTATATATCCATATTTAGATAAGGTTTGTTTTGTCAAATTGTAAGTAATTTAAATAGTATGTTTGTATGTAAGGGTACATTTAAGTTCAAGATATATAGATGTTTTCATTTGGTTATCTTCAAAAACCAACGTTCTAGTCATCAATACGACGTGGTTCGTTTCTTATGCGTTTATTGATATAAAATGTTCGTGTTTTGCAAATAGTTTTATAGATGTAATGGGATCTAGGATGTTGCGTTAATTTTTGTGTTTCGAGTTAAATAAATTGTTATTGCTAGTTCGGTTTCTTTTGGGTTTAATTTGATTGGTAGAAATAAATAGTACCTGAATTTTGACGAATGTTACAGCGTATATTTACGTGTATATAAACATAATCGTATATGTTTATACGATTTAAACAAATGAGCACAAATTCACGTACACTTTCGTATGTACAATTCGAATAATCTAACATTCGTGTGTTGACACGTATTTGATAACAAACACTACTTAGACGATTCGAATAACACAACATTATTGTTATAAAACACAGATTCTTCGTAGAAGTTAATCTACGTAATTCCGAGAGCATTATATCATTCTACTCACATTCACAGGTGCGTACACGACCCCTTTTCTTATTTTAACTTTTTTGGGGGAGAAAACATGTGCAAACAAACGCTTTTGGATACATATCACTTGCATGAGTTAACTGTTTACTATAAGTGTGCATATAACACTCAAAGTCCTTACATTTTGAACCGTTTAGTTTGCCGTAATGCAAAGCGTGGTAGTTGAAGATAGATCTATTGGGTTTGACAAACCTCACTTGGTAGGTGGGATCTACGCAAGTGTTTAACTAGTCAATTCAACATTACTATTGTTTGTGTTAGACAATAGTGGAAAGGCAAAACATGCAACAACATGCATCAGTCAGCTTTGGTGTCAACCACTTATGTAAATAATACAATGACTAGATATCATGACTATGCAATGTGTTGTTATGTTATCTGCAACATTTACATTTCAAACTGTTGTTCAAACATTTGTGATTATTCAAACCTGTGTATGCACCAACCATTGTGTTGACTTGATTTACATGTTTTCTCAGGACACTAAAATACCATTAAGGATGAGCATGGACTAGGATGTGGAGTCTCATGCATACATTTTAATTCAAGTGTTTTGAATTTGATTAATTAAGACTTTGAACTCGTAATTTACATTTGACAAATCATTATGTTTTGTGATTGGTTTTAAAACACTTTCGCAAAAGTTAAACTCCAATTTTACAAATTAAGACTGAATTATGTTTAAAAGCATATAGAGGTCTTTCGTTGTGTCTAATGACTGATATCCTGGTTTGTCACGCCCTAAACGGTATGATTCCGTTATTTGAAATTTGGGGGTGTGACATATATGGGATGGAAGTATTGATTAGCAATAGAAAATATACTATCCCATTAACTATAAAAAAAACTATATTTTATATGGTGGTAATAAGTGTCACCTTCTAATATATTTTAATTAATCTAATTTATTATGTAAAGTATAAACCATCTTTTTTTAAACATTCCTAACTTTTTTATGTTATATTTTTTTTTAAAATTGCACTAATACACTCTTCTTAGTTTTCTTTTTAGTTCCGTTATAGTTTTGAGTAGTTTTTAATATCTTTTCTAGATGTCCATATTTACATCAATGTAACTACCATATAGTAAAACATTATTTTGAATTTTATTCAAACAACAATAAATAGTGGTGTAATTTACAACGATAAAATTTACAATGATGTAATTTGTACCATTACTATCGTCTCATTTTTCTTTTTAACTCTTTTATAATCTCGACTATTTTTCTTTTAATTTTTCCAGAAACCATAGATTTACATCAATGTAAAGAGGATAAACATAACATATTATTTTGATTTTTTTCTAACAAAAGCAAATTACAAGGATTAATTTACAGTGGTGAAATTTTTCTTTTTAATTATGTTATAATCTATACTAGTTTTTTTAATTTTTTTTCAAGAGATCCCTTTTTACGTTAATGTGACAAGCATAAACATAACACATTATTTTAATTTTTTTCTAACGGTAAATTAAAGTAATGTATTGTAATATACAGTGATATAATTTACCATTGTAAAAAAAAATTAAAATAGTGTGTTATATTTATGCTCGTTATATTGATGTAAATACGGAGCATAAAAAGAATTAACAAAATTATTCAATACTATAACGAAATTAAAGAGAATAAATTAGATGAGTATAATGGTGCAATTTTTGTAAAAAATATTACTGTATAAAAAGTTATGAATTTTTAAAAAGGATGAGGTAAACTTTATATAATAAACTAGGTTATAAACACATGTATTACACGGATTTATAAAAATAAGTTTGTGATTTTATAACTATGTTTTCATATATTTACATAATTATTAAAACTAATAATACTTGTTATGCATTTTTATATCAAAAAACTTTAAAAATAAAAATTTATATAAAGAATGCTCTTAATATACACACACACACACACACATATACTATGTATGTATGTAAGTATGTATAACATTAGACATTGATGCTATTCATTAGTATATTATTAATTATAAGTATTAATTTAGTTTATTTATGTAAACAATGTATAATACTAATAACTTTAATGGTGAGTTTTAATATTTAAAAAAAATTATTTTTAAAATAATAGGAGAGTGCCATGTGTCATTTTCTTGGAATCAATTATTATATAGGGAGATTGTATTGATTAAAATATATTAGATGATTACATTTGTCACCATCCAATTATATTTTGCTTTTTTAATAACACAAAATGTCTTAAATGTCCTCTCATATATAAAAAAGAATAATGACATGTGATACAGTCTTATTCATCGTTTGGAATAATTTAGGGTTATATTTACTTGTCAATCTTATATATATATATATATATATATATATATATATATATATATATATATATATTGGGAAGGGATCAAATAAGAACCCTCCTTAATTGAGGTAACCCATTAACCCTGGCAAAAAACGCTCAAATCGCAAATTTTTTTTCATGGTTTTTTTTATGCAAAAATAGGGGGACTCCTTTTTTAAGCGTTCGCTAATTCACAAGCGTTAAAAATTTAAACGAAATGTAAGTTTGCGTTACACTGCGACACTTATATATATCTTCGCAGTGTAATGCAAACTTACATTTCGTTTAACTTTTTAACGCTTGTGAATTAGCGAACGTTTAAAAAAGGAACCCCCCTATTTTTGCATAAAAAAAACCATGAAAAAAAAAATTGTGATTCGATCGCTTTTTGCCAGGGTTAATGTGTTACCTCAATTAAGATGGGTTATTATTCACTCCTTACCCTATATATATATATATATATATATATATATATATATATATATATATATATATATATAGGAGCCGGATCCAATACAAAGGAGTAATATCGTACTAAGCGTAGGAAGCCGTAGTTTTGTTACACGTGTAATTCTTGTTATATTGACGGAGGGTTAAAATAGGTATTTTGTTCACAAACATGTTTAAGGTAATGATTTAGATATTTAAAAACGTTCCTAATAATCCGAAAAACAGTTATTTCATTTATTTTTTTATAATTAAGCGGTTTACAATTGATTAAGAATTTTTTTGGGTTTCGATCAACAATCAAATCAGAAGAAAGACTGTGCGTTGGTTTTTCGCGTGGTCATATATACATAATAAGATGCAAGAAATTAGAGATCGATGTGACACCCCAGTCACATCCAAGTCCCCTCTGGACATTTTACAACATTATTTAATAAATTACGTTTAGGTCCCAGTAAAAACAACTTTTGTGCTTTACACATCATTACACCTTTTATTTATCAACACCTGTTAAAACAAGTTTAAGTATGCTTACACACTTTACAACACATTTATTACACAAAAGTTTCCCACAGTTTGATTATTTATATATTAAACCACCACACGAGCCTCCACGTTCGATTCCCGATCACCATCACCGCTCACCCTACTCCCGTGTACCTGTAAGCACCACATTTAAATTCACCATTAGTTCGTTATAACTAAGTAACATTACCTCGTCATTCACCGCGTGTACTCCATAACACCATATGGGTACACTAATGAAGTTTCAAATAAAATGTTGATGACAACATCTAACCACATACAAAACGATTTACTAACGGTTCGTTTTCAACCAAAACCTCATTATATCTCCCATTCGTGCACAATCATTTTCATATAATATAACACATATATAAACACACAACACACCAATTGTGCATCATTTTTCACAAAAATCACAATTTATAATTTGACACTTGAATTTCAAATGTCTATACCAAAACATGCACATTTCCAAATCCACCATTTGTTCACACACCTTGTGAATCTTTTACATTGGAAGTGCAAGTTATACGTTCGCACACCTTGTGAATCTAAACATGCACGTTACCAATTCAACATCTACGCATTCGTAGATCACCACATGTTCACACACCTTGTGAATCTTTTACATTGGAATGGCAAGTTATACGTTCACACACCTTGTGAATCTAAACATGCACATTACCAATTCAACATCTACGCATTCGTAGATCACCACATGTTCACACACCTTGTGAATCTTTTACATTGGAATGGCAAGTTATACGTTCACACACCTTGTGAATCTAAACATGCACATTACCAATTCAACATCTACGCATTCGTAGATTACCACATGTTCACACACCTTGTGAATCATGCAACAACAATGACCACAATCACGTATAACACAATCACTTGTAGTATGGACTCACCCAGTCCTTAATTACAAGTTCAATCAAATAGGTAACTTACCTCGATTTGGAGAGTTATCAACAATCTCCAATTCCTTTCCAGGCCTTCTAGAACTAGATTCACCTCCTCTTCCTATTATATATTCACGTATAATAGGATTTAACAACATGAACACACAACTTGTGTTATTTATATAATCTAATTCATTTGACCTGTTTTACTTTTCATATTCAATCAAACCTCATTGAGGCTTTTATCAAACAACCCATGTGTAGAAATTAATCTACACATGTTCTTAATAATATTCAACTTATCACAAATTCATATTTTGAAATCCATTGCTTGACTTCCTTTATCCACACCTAGTTGCAACTCACACGTATACAACTAGTTTCAATACACCCAATACCCATACATATTGTTTCAAACTCATTTGAATCTCATTTATTAGTATGTGGCATACAGAAGTCAAGTCATTATTTATAATTAGCATATCATGCTAAAATCATTAACTTTCAATTTCAAACATTTAATCAACACTTGAACTAGATCTATCATTCCAGAGAATGATCTAAAACCATCATAACCACGATTTAATCATCCCACTGGTTATCATATTCAATAATATGATTTTCATACCAACCGGACATCATAACGGATCAAAATCAAGATTTCACCGTTAAAACATCTAGTTCTTCATTTCTAATAATCCCAAATCATCATATAATGCTCACAATTCAATTTAATCTGTATAATATCAAAGTAAATGAGATAAAACGAATCGTTACCCTTTAAACGTATTTCTGATTAAAATCTGACAATCCAGACTTGCAGAAACAATCCATGGTTCGATCTGGATGATCCGGTAGTCTCAAAACTGATTTTGGATGTCAAAATTTCGTATGTGTGTGTGTTTCTTGTGAACAGGTTCGAAGATGAAGAAAAATTAAACTTTTCTTCGTGAGATTCTGATAAAATCAGCAATTTGCTGAACCGCCTCACTCGTCGCGTACCGCGAAGAGTGGCAAAAGAGATCTCCGCGTACCGCGAAGAAATCCGGAGCTCTCAGATCTTTTGGTCCTTCGCGTAATGCGAAGAGGGACTCAAAAAGTCTTCGCGTACCGCGAAGCATCCCAAAACATAATTTCTTTATTTCGCGATTCCGGACAATCCGTAACTCCGTTTCGCGCACCGTTTTCGCCTACGTTTATCATTTCTCGCATATTTTCTATTTGTAACAATCACACATTTTATTAATGTTTATTTCAACGTATGTGATTTCTGAAAATCGATCCTTACAAAGGTTTCGTCCTCGAAACCGCTTATTCGTCAAAAAGAAAAGGATAAAATTTCCTCATTTCGTCTTCTGACTCCCAAGTTGCGTCAGATCCCTTTCTATTCTTCCATTGAACTTTCACCTGGTTCAAGGATTTAATTTTGAGTTGTTTGACTTTTCGATCTAAAATCGCAACTGGCTTTTCAATATAATTTAATTTATCATCAATTTCCAAATCTTCAATTGGAACATAAGCCGATTCATCCGCCAAACATTTTCTCAGATATGATACGTGAAAAGTATCATGTATACCACTCAGTTCCTCTGGTAGCTCAAGGCGATAAGCAACATTACCTATCCGAGCTATAATT
Organism: Mikania micrantha; assembly: GCA_009363875.1. Lineage (NCBI taxonomy): Eukaryota > Viridiplantae > Streptophyta > Magnoliopsida > Asterales > Asteraceae > Mikania > Mikania micrantha. The sequence continues at coordinate 52,536,839 of CM018695.1, forward strand.
TTGAATGGTCCGATAAAACGTGGACTTAATTTCCCTCGTTTACGAAAACGAATCACACCCTTACAAGGGGAAACCTTTAACAGTACAAAGTCTCCCACTTGAAACTCAACCGGTCTTCTTCGTTTATCTGCATACGACTTTTGACGGTCTTGTGCTGCTTTCAAGTGAGCTCGAATTTGATCAATTCGCTGATTTGTAACTTTCAGTATTTCTTTATTTTCAAGCTTTCGCGGGCCAACTTCTCCCCAGCAAACGGGAGTACGACACCGCCTCCCATATAACATTTCATATGGAGGCATTCCCAACCCAGAATGATAACTGTTGTTGTATGAAAATTCCGCCAGAGGTAGATAGTCATCCCAACTACCTCCAAAATCAATAATACACGCTCGTAACATATCCTCCAGTGTCTGAATGGTTCGTTCACTTTGACCATCAGTCTGAGGATGATACGCCGTGCTCAACAACAGTTTCGTGCCCAATTCCTTTTGAAAATTCCTCCAGAAATGCGAAGTGAATCGTGTGTCTCGATCGGACACAATCGTCACTGGTATTCCGTGACGCGACACTATTTCTTTCACATACACTTCAGCCATCTTCTCGAAAGAATATGATTCACGAATAGGAATAAAATGAGCACTTTTAGTCAACCGATCCACAATGACCCAAATCGCATCATACCCCTTTCGGGTTTTCGGGAGTTTAGTAATTAGGTCCATTGTGATGTGTTCCCATTTCCACATAGGAATTTCTAAAGGCTGTAATTTGCCATAAGGCTTTTGATGCTCAGCCTTAACTTGTAAACAAGTTAAACATTTTTCAACATATTTAACAATATCTCGTTTCATACCTGGCCACCAGTAATTCACCCGAAGGTCTCGATACATTTTAGTGGCTCCTGGATGAATTGAGTATTTGGATTTATGAGCTTCCTCCATCAAATCAGTTTTCAAAGAACAAGTGGGAGGTATCCACACCCTGCCCCATCTTGTCTTTAAACCGCGACTATCTTCCTCCAGATTATGAGCTTACCCCTTAATTCGGTCTCGTTTCCAGTTTTCTTCTTTTAAAGCTTCAATTCGAGCTTCTTTAATTTGATCCACCAAGTCAGAGGATATCACAATCTTCATTGCTGTAACCCGAATGGGTTCATGTTCTTCTTTCCTACTCAAGGCGTCCACCACCACATTGGCTTTTCCCGGATGATAAAGGATTTCACAATCATAATCCTTGAGTAGTTCTATCCAACGTCTTTGCCTCATATTTAATTCCTTCTGTGTAAAGAAATATTTCAGGCTCTTGTGATCAGTGTAAATCGTACATTTTACACCGTACAAGTAATGCCTCCAGATTTTTAAGGCAAACACCACCGCTGCTAATTCTAGATCATGAGTAGGATAGTTTACTTCATGAACTTTTAGTTGCCTCGACGCATAGGCAATCACTTTACCTCTTTGCATAAGAACAAAACCAAGCCCAAGATAAGATGCATCAGAGTACACCACAAGGTCATCAGGTCCATCCGGTAAAGTTAATACCGGTGCCTGAGTTAACTTGAACTTGAGTTCATTAAAAGCTTTTTCTTGATCATCACCCCAAACAAATTTCACATCCTTCCTTGTCAGTTTAGTCAAAGGAGATGCAATTCTTGCAAAATCCTGTATAAACCGCCGATAGTAACCGGCTAGACCAAGAAAACTTCTAATTTCAGTTGGAGTTTTAGGAGGACTCCATTTCATCACCGCTTGAACTTTCGAAGGATCAACAAGTATGCCATCAACACACACCACATGTCCCAAAAACTGGACTTCACGCAACCAAAATGCGCATTTAGAAAATTTGGCATATAGTTTCTCCTTACGCAAAGTTTCAAGGACTTCACGCAAATAACAAGCGTGATCACCCTCATTTTTAGAATAAATAAGGATGTCATCGATAAAAACAATGACAGATCGATCCAACATTGGGCGACACACCCGGTTCATCAAATCCATGAACGCAGCCGGTGCATTTGTCAACCCAAACGACATCACAAGAAATTCATAATGACCGTAACGAGTACGGAAAGCAGTCTTGGAAATATCTTCCTCTTTAACCTTGAGTTGATGATAACCCGAGCGAAGATCTATTTTAGAAAACCACGACGCTCCTTGAAACTGATCAAAAAGATCATCAATTCGAGGTAGAGGATATCGATTTTTCACAGTCACTTTGTTCAGCTCTCTATAATCAATACACATTCTAAGGCTTCCGTTTTTCTTTTTAACAAAAAGAATTGGTGCACCCCACGGGGAGATACTCGGACGATAAAGCCTCGATCCAAAAGATCTTGCAACTGTGTCATTAACTCTTTCATTTCAGATGGTGCCAACCGATATGGAGCTTTAGCTATGGGCTTAGCCCCAGGAATGAGATCAATTTTAAACTCAACATCTCTATCACAAGGAATTCCCGGTAAATCATCCGGAAACACATCAGGAAAATCCTTGACCACTGGAACATCATTAAGTTCCTTTACCTCATTCCTTACATCAATAACATAAGCTAAGAATGACTGACCCCCATGGTTCATGTAATTCATAGCTTTAGCTAAGGAACACAATATGGTTCCACCTCGTTTCTCTCCTTGAATACATACTTCATAACCACCCGGAGATATTAATTGAATAATCTTTCGGTTACATACAATGTTAGCTCCATACTTAGACAACCAATCCATCCCAATCACAACATCAAATTCTCCCAAGATCATTGGAATCAAATCCACCTCATAATCCTCACCATCCATGGTGAGTTTACGTCTATGATAGATGTCATACACTAAGAAACTCTTAGAGTCAGCTATTTCTACCTCTAATGGATAAGGTAGCTTAGCTAATATAAACGAATCATGATTCACAAATTTCACAGATATAAAAGAGCGACTAGCTCCAGAATCAAATAATATATAAGCAGGAAAGGAATTAACATGAAAAGTACCTGTCACCACGTCTGAAGTGGCTTTGGCCTCTTCCGCTGTAATTTTGAAGGCTCTACCCTTTGGTAGGGGTATTTCAACCTTCTTGCCACTACCTTGGGCCTTAAAAGACCCACCACTCGTACCTCCTTGACCTGCCCCTTTCAACTCTGGGCATTCACTTCGTCGATGCCCCGGTTTATAACAGTTGTAACACAGATTGAGTGCACTGGCACATTGAGAGGCAAGATGCCCCGGCTTGCCACATTTTTAACATACAACTGATTTAAAATAACAATCCCCAAAATGTTTCTTTCCACATTTTAAACAATGTTTAGCTTCTCCCAGAGAACTAAACTTTTTAAGTGGGCTAACAAATTTCCCCTTTTTAGAGGATCCCACTTCCTTCTCCATTTTTCGTTTCTCCCCACGATCTTCTTGTCTTTTTAACTCCAATTCACGCTCACGAGCGCAATCAATCAATTCAGGACAAAGTTTCAAACTTTGATGGTATGAGAAACTCCCGGTACTTAGCATTCAACATACTATGGTACCTGTTAATCCACATTCGTTCAGTCCTAAGAAGATCAGGACAAAATTTAGCTTTATCATAGAACACCGCAGTAATAGTGTCTATATCCTCCTCCTTGTGCCTCATATGTAAAAACTCCTCAGTAATTCTATCAATAGCAGCCTGAGGACAGAATCGTTTAAGGAACAACTCCTTAAACGCACCCCACGTCAATTCCTTAATTCCATCCCGACCATTCTCCTTTCGGAGAAGTTCCCACCAATCTTTTGCTCGTTCTTTCAATTGGTTTCCAGCAAACATTACCTCGTCAGAAGGATCACAATGACATGTTTCAAACGTGCTTTCCATATCAGTTATCCACCTTTGGCTCAACAGTGGATCCACTTCACCTTTAAATTCTGTTGGCTTACAAGCCACAAACTCCTTATAAGTAACCTTTTTAGAAGGTTTTTCCCCACCCATTTCATCTTTAAGAGTTGCAAACTCTTCATGTATAAAATCTTTCAACGAAGCTTGTAATCCATCTAAACAAGTTGGTAAGGTAGCTTCAAATGCTTTAGCTACCTCCTCCCTCACTATCATTTGCAATTCGATGAGTTGTTCTTCCTCATGTCCTATCCCCTTGGGATTATGTTCATCACCCATTTTATGACTGAAATAATATAACATATCATTAGTTTACATATTTATACTCCACATATATGCAAACCACATACTCGTCCTTAACGGACTTATACATTACATGTATATGTGTCTTTATTGAATATTCACACTCTTGTGAATTACTCAATTATTCAATTAATAACACCATTGTGATTTTCAACCAATCACATATATCCACCTTTAACACCCTACCAAAGCTTCCAAAGACTAATATGAAACAATGTTCCTAAAGATATGTTCATATCGTGCATATGCTACTAAGCTGGCCAGGCATAGCAAGATATGCACCATATACCCGTGTCCTTACGTTCACTGTTTCACACTAGTTAGGCATATTGGTTTATAACAAAACAATATACAGATACATCATACCTAGTGAGTTCGGCTTTGTGATCGGATTTTGAATCGAACGGCCCTTCCCATCTATCAAGAACTCAATGGTTTGAGTTTAAGTGTTCATGATGCAATCAAATCCCTCAAACCGTTGGCTCTGATACCAACCTGTGACACCCCAGTCACATCCAAGTCCCCTCTGGACATTTTACAACATTATTTAATAAATTACGTTTAGGTCCCAGTAAAAACAACTTTTGTGCTTTACACATCATTACACCTTTTATTTATCAACACCTGTTAAAACAAGTTTAAGTATGCTTACACACTTTACAACACATTTGTTACACAAAAGTTTCCCACAGTTTGATTATTTATATATTAAACCACCACACGAGCCTCCACGTTCGATTCCCGATCACCATCACCGCTCACCCTACTCCCGTGTACCTGTAAGCACCACATTTAAATTCACCATTAGTTTGTTAGAACTAAGTAAGATTACCTCGTCATTCACCGCGTGTACTCCATAACACCATATGGATACACTAATGAAGTTTCAAATAAAATGTTGATGACAACATCTAACCACATACAAAACGATTTACTAACGGTTCGTTTTCAACCAAAACCTCATTATATCTCCCATTCGTGCACAATCATTTTCATATAATATAACACATATATAAACACACAACACACCAATTGTGCATCATTTTTCACAAAAATCACAATTTATAATTTGACACTTGAATTTCAAATGTCTATACCAAAACATGCACATTTCCAAATCCACCATTTGTTCACACACCTTGTGAATCTTTTACATTGGAAGTGCAAGTTATACGTTCGCACACCTTGTGAATCTAAACATGCACGTTACCAATTCAACATCTACGCATTCGTAGATCACCACATGTTCACACACCTTGTGAATCTTTTACATTGGAATGGCAAGTTATACGTTCACACACCTTGTGAATCTAAACATGCACATTACCAATTCAACATCTACGCATTCGTAGATCACCACATGTTCACACACCTTGTGAATCTTTTACATTGGAATGGCAAGTTATACGTTCACACACCTTGTGAATCTAAACATGCACATTACCAATTCAACATCTACGCATTCGTAGATTACCACATGTTCACACACCTTGTGAATCATGCAACAACAATGACCACAATCACATATAACACAATCATTTGTAGTATGGACTCACCCAGTCCTTAATTACAAGTTCAATCAAATAGGTAACTTACCTCGATTTGGAGAGTTATCAACAATCTCCAATTCCTTTCCAGGCCTTCTAGAACTAGATTCACCTCCTCTTCCTATTATATATTCACGTATAATAGGATTTAACAACATGAACACACAACTTGTGTTATTTATATAATCTAATTCATTTGACCTGTTTTACTTTTCATATTCAATCAAAACCTCATTGAGGCTTTTATCAAACAACCCATGTGTAGAAATTAATCTACACATGTTCTTAATCATATTCAACTTATCACAAATTCATATTTTGAAATCCATTGCTTGACTTCCTTTATCCACACCTAGTTGCAACTCACACGTATACAACTAGTTTCAATACACCCAATACCCATACATATTGATTCAAACTCATTTGAATCTCATTTATTAGTATGTGGCATACAGAATTCAAGTCATTATTTATAATTAGCATATCATGCTAAAATCATTAACTTTCAATTTCAAACATTTAATCAACACTTGAACTAGATCTATCATTCCAGAGAATGATCTAAAATCATCATAACCACGATTTAATCATCCCACTGGTTATCATATTCAATAATATGATTTTCATACCAACCGGACATCATAACGGATCAAAATCAAGATTTCACCGTTAAAACATGTAGTTCTTCATTTCTAATAATCCCAAATCATCATATAATTCTCACAATTCAATTTAATCTGTATAATATCAAAGTAAATGAGATAAAAAGAATCGTTACCCTTTAAACGTATTTCTGATTAAAATCTAACAATCCAGACTTGCAGAAACAATCCCTGGTTCGATCTCGACGATCCGGTAGTCTCAAAACTGATTTTGGATGTCAAAATTTCGTATGTGTGTGTGTTTCTTGTGAACAGGTTCGAAGATGAAGAAAAATTAAACTTTTCTTCGTGAGATTCTGATAAAATCAGCAATTTGCTGAACCGCCTCACTCGTCGCGTACCGCGAAGAGTGGCAAAAGAGATCTTCGCGTACCGCGAAGAAATCCGGAGCTCTCAGATCTTTTGGTCCTTCGCGTAATGCGAAGAGGGACTCAAAAAGTCTTCGCGTACCGCGAAGCATCCCAAAACATAATTTCTTTATTTCGCGATTCCGGACAATCCGTAACTCCGTTTCGCGCACCGTTTTCGCCTACGTTTATCATTTCTCGCATATTTTCTATTTGTAACAATCACAATCATTTTATTAATGTTTATTTCAACGTATGTGATTTCTGAAAATCGATCGTTACAATCGAGAAGGAATGTTGTATATTATTTTTAATTGTTGAATCAAAATTATGCAAATGTGTTTGTCATTTTGTTAACAAGTCGAAACTGTATATTGAAACCTTATTTTTTTTATATGTGAGTAAACATTTTAAAATATTTAAAATTGAGAGTGATTGTACATGTAGTAACAACCAAGATGTGCAATGGATTTGGATGAGGAAAATTATGATATAGAGATTAAGTACGTTATTTGATAATATTGGTATGTAATTTTAATAATAGTAGGTGTATTATGTAATTATGCCTTTTGTTTTGAAAATGTGAACGAAGGATGTTTAATATAGGTTATCAAACTATTGGAACGTAATTATAATGAGAGTTTTTTTTAGTACGTAATAGTGCATGTTTGTTTTGTACGTGAACCTAATGCATGTTATTTTGTACGTGATTACAGGATGTTTAATAGAGGAAAGTAGAGTTGGATTGGAACGTATTTCACCTACATCAGGAAAGAAATACTACAAACTGGATGTCCCATTATCTTCAAAGCCAATAATAGCGATGTGTTTCACATCGATTGAACATGCATTTGACTTTTACCAAAATTATGCAAAAAAGTGTGGATTTATTGCTCGTAAAGACTCTCAATATTGTATAGGGAAAGTTGTAAAGTTGAAACATTTTGTATGTTCAAAGGAAGGACATAAGCCCTTTAGAGATTTGATAAAAAATGATTATAATACGGAGAAGGGAAAGCAAATTAAGAGTAGGAATAGGCCTACACAAAGAACTGGATGTTTGGCCCATATAGATCTAAAGTCAGATGATGGTATTACATTTAAAATCAATAAATTTATTGAGGAACATAATCACAGTTTGGTATCGCAAGATGATATACATTTGCTGCCATCATGTAGGAAGTTAACATATGAGCAGATGCAGTTGATGTGCTCATTGTCTAATCATAATATTGGTCCTGTTAGAGCTTTTAACATGATGCGTACCAAGTACGGGGGTTTTGATAAAGTTGGAGTTACATCTGTTGATTGCAAAAACTTTAAAAAGCAATTGAATTTGTTTGTTGGTGAGTATGATGCAGATATGGTTGTGAATATGTTGCTTAAGAAGAAGGAGTATGCCACATATTTCTCTTTTGAGTACACCATGGATAACAAAAATCAGTTAACTGGATTTTTTTGGGCAGATGGTCATTCAAAGAAGAATTATATAGTATTCGGAGACGTTGTTTCAAAGAAGAATTATTATGTGAGATATTAAATATAATAGTACGTTATTTAGTTACATTGTATATTAAGAATTAGCTTAACAATATGTGTTGAGAAGATGGTACGTGATAATATAATCAATTAGTACGTTATTTTGTTGTTATTAAATATAAAAGTTTTTAAACTAATTATATGTATTATATAGGTTAGGGCTGCATTATGCAACAATGAGGATTTTAAGAGACGCATTTATTACATAGTTTGGACTGATGCAGTGTCTCCTGAAGATTTTGATAGAGAATGGTTGTCAATTATGGATGATTATGAGTTAAGTAACAGTGAATGGTTTGGATATATGTTTGAGATAAGGGACATGTGGATTCCTTCCTTTTACCGTGACGAGCCGATGTCTGGTCTTATGCGAACCACTTCGAGATCTGAGAGTGAAAACCACTCATTTGGACAAGTTTCTAATTGTCAACTAACTTTGCTTGAGTTTTTTACTCATTTTGACACTGCTATAGAAGTATTTTTTTTTGATGTTCAAGAAGAAATATATGATTCCATTCACAGTTGTCTATCTGTTTGTACATCACAATCAGGTGATTACACTAGGATTGATATAAAGGATCTTAAGGCAAAAGGAGGAGGATATTTGCAGGTAAGAAATTTTTATTTTTATTTTTTTTGTTAAACTAAAGTGGTTCGTGATATAGTACGTAATATGATATGAAGTAGTACGTGATTTGTGTAAATAAAATACAAGTGTGTGTCATTGTAGGTATTGTATTGTCAAGAAGATGGCAATGTAAGTGTAATGTGTAGTTGCAAGCGTTATGAACAGTATGGACTATTATGTTGACATTGTTTTTATGTTTTAAGGCTATGTGATGTAAAGGTATTCCCTGAGAAATACATTTCCAGAAGATAGACAAAAGATATTGTCCCAAATATGTCAAATAGTTACATTATAAACCCACACATTTTGAGTGGAATAGCTCCTGAAGTTAATAATGTGGTACGTGACATAATGTCTTCTAGTGAATATATTGTTAACAAGTTGGTGAAAGACATGAAAAAGTTGACAATTTTTAGAGATACTTTAAAAGACATAATGGATCAAACTGATGAATAAACAAGGGATAGGCCAAATGTAAAACAAAAGGATATCGTGTCATCATTTGTTCCACAGCATGAAGAATCAAGTGTTAATGTTCGGGTACCATCGGGTATTAGGAATAAAGGGTCTGGTTCGCATAAAAGGTTCAAATCGAAACATGAACAAGCAATAAGCAGAATGGGTAAGAGAGCTAGAGGTTGTCATAGTTGTGGACAATCGGGACATGATAGACGTACATGCCCGGCACTTAGAGGAACACAAAAAGATGATTAGCATGTGTGTTAGGTACGTATTTTGTATGAATCGAAAGATATATTTGTTTTTTTTTTGAATTTAATTAGATGGTACGTTATTGTAGTACGTGGTTTTTTGGGTTCATTCTTGGGTACATGATAAATGAAAATAGTTTATGATTTTTTGGATTATAATTAGATGGTACGTTATTGTAGTACGTGATTATATTATATTGTATGTTATTAGAATATTATAAGTGAAATTAGATGGTACGTGATTTAATGATTATTTTAATGAACAATGATAAGTGAAATTAGATTGTTTTTTATTTATATATATATTTAGATTAACATTATATGTAATTAAATTATTCAGAAGTTATAACTTTTTACGTATATTTTTTCATAATTAGTTTTTCTATCATTTTTTTGTATAGGAAATAAAATGTGTAGTTGTAGGAGTTGAATTATTTTTTATGGGATATATTTGTTATTATGGACATTGCTAATCCGTATTTATTAAAGTACGTTATTATTAATTGCTGAGTACATGAATATTTATTTTAATGTGTATTTATATATAGGTAATAAATGTGTTGGTATATTTTTATTATTATATATTAAAGTTTCAATTAAACATTATAGAATATAAAATTAATAAACAAGTTACGACAACTTTTTGCAAAACATAAAGATTTATTAAACAACATTAAAATAAAAATAAAAACAGATTACATATAGGATGCAAGGAAATCAATTTTCAACTTCATTGAACAACGTAGTGTTTTATAGGATGAATGTATTTAATAGTAGTAAATATTCATTAATAAAATCCCACCTATTCAACTACCGATATTAATGGAACGTATTTATTATAGCACACCAACCGGGAGTTTGTAAATGGACTGTTAATATGCCTTATGTATACGTTAATTTAGTATATATATTGAGTGCATGCACGAGTGGTGCATATCAAAAAACAAATAATATAGTAAACACTTTTTTATAAAAATTTCGAGCAAAATGGCATCTTCATCAAACTACAAATACCAGAAGGATGAAAAAGCTATTAGAATTCTTGAAAAAAGCTCTTCTGATGAGAAGAAGGATGACAGGATCATGAGGAACTCCATTGGGATGCTGAATGGGCTCCTTATTGCTGACATCAGGTCTAATATTTCAAACCTGAGAGAGTTGTTGGATGATAATGGTGAAGGTGCTGAGGCGGCGAAGGACTACACGGTGAGTCAGTTAATGATGAATAAGGAGATGGATAATGGCGTTGAGGAACTACTGAAGGTCACCATTGATAAAATGAAGAAGAAGAGGGATGGTGTGGATGAGATTAAAAAGTTTTAGGTGTTTTGCTATATGTGGGGGAGGGGGGGGGGAGGGTGGAGGTGGGTGACGGCAGGTGTTTTTGTGTTGGATAACTATGTAAATTGTTTGTTTTGGTATGGTTAAGCAATAATAAAGGCATAGATAGATGTAGAACGTGATTTTGGTACGTGATTACGCATTAAGTTAAATTTTTAGGCATAAGTTAATTAAAAAATTATTATATATGTAACGTAATAATAGTACGTGATATACGTTCATTTTTTAGCAAGACATTTTAAATATAATAGAAAGAACCAGAATTAACAAGATCACAAAAAGAAATTTAAATATAGAACGTAATTTAAGTATGTAATTATAAAAAATATGTAAATATGGACTTAAGAACAGCAAACAAATAATGTACATACATGTACAACAAATAAAGCAAGAACTTAAACATAGATTGAATAAACACATAATTAATGCTATATAAAGCTACAAAAGGACTAATATATAAAGATGTTTAGTTTAAATTTAAAAAACGGAACGTGATTATAGTGCGTGAGAATGTCACATTATATATATGACAATTAGACGGGGTTGAGTAATTTTACCATTGTTGCAGGAATATGAGAGTATCTTTCAAGCTTTAAATTTAAAAAACGGAACGTGATTATAGTGCTTGAGAATGACACGTTATATATATGACAATTAGACGGGGTTGAGTAATTTTACCACTGTTGCAGGAATATGAGAGTATCTTTCAAGCTTTATCACACTGGTTGCCATGTTGTCTATAACTTCAAAATTTGGATTTTTCATATCAAACACCAAGACGAAGACATGTTCATTATGTATGATGGGGATGAAGACCAAATCAATTTTGTTTAAGTTTTTTATCTGCAAGTAGGTCAGCAGCATCCCCATGTTTTCAGCAAAAAGATTTTTTTATATTATCTGAAACACCTTTTTTCCAGCAATGGCAATGGCTGCAATTATGTGTGTTTAATACTATGTTAGTGTTATAATTTAACAAAAAGGAATATGATAAGTGGTTGTTTACAACATACCAAGATACTTGGAGGCAAAAATAATCTAAAAGGAGAACCAGGCCCTCTTTGTTTTTCATCAGCATTAAGAACATGAACAAAAGCTTCAAGGACACCGGTGTGTATGTATACTTCTGGAAAAAGGCTTTCCATAATGAACTTGTAAAACTATGTATCACTGTTTGTGATGAAGAATGATGGATGGGGTTTGGAATGATAATTATGTGTGTTAAATGTCAAATTTTATGCATATTCATGTAATTTGATTGGTTAGAATTAGATAACTATGCAAACTCGTGTGTTTGTAGGTTAAATGGAACAATTGGGAGCTTTATGGAAGCATAAACTGATTGGAAATTGAAGTGATCTTGGACTTAAATGATAGAGGATCTCAAGACGAAGATTTGGGTTTTTACGGCGCGAAAAACGGACTTAAAATGAGAAAGATATGAAGAAAACAAGTTAGGAAGGAATCAGGCGAGACCATAGCTTACTGCACTTTCTAACAGAATCTGCAGACCATAGCTTACGGTCAACCTTAACAGAAAGTCTCAACCATAGCTTAGGGCCAGACCATAGCTTACGGTCCTGACGAAGTTTGCACCTATAAAAACGTGATTTTAGGGTTTTTGAGGATCTTCTCTTCTCCCAGTCGGCTCTAGGCGATTTTGGACGACCAAGGAAGCCAAATCGAAGCTTTTTAGCCATTCTCTTCCATCCAAACATTGCCAAATCATCCCAATTGATGATTCAATTCAGATTTGAAGATCAATTCCAAGAGATGAGCGGCTAATTTCTGCGTGGTTTCCTCCGGGCGAAGGATTCTTGTAAGCGGGTGATTTAGATTAGTTTACTATTGTGTTTGGAACTAGTAATCTAAGCATTCGATGTTTTTTGCTTATTTTTTATTAAATTGATTGTAAAGATTGGATTTTTATGCAAACCCTAATTCATTATCTTTCAATTCCTGAGATTTCTAGCAATTAGGATATATTAGATTGTGATTGGGTTTTATAATATGCAATTGATGTTCATGTGATAATCTTCCATTGTTTTGCAATCGAAGCAACTAGTCATTGCTCATCACAACCATTTGAATTTTCTAATCATGTCTATGTGGTTGTTCCAACTTAGTAACTAATCTATGAAACTCACTTTGAATCCAAGTCCCGGGGGAATCACCTTTTTCATTATTGTTTAAAGAATCATTTTAGTTAATTGCAATTGATTTTTAAGTTTAACAAACTGACCATTCAACTCAAGTTTACATTTTCTGTTTTAGTTAAGTTTAGGTCACGAATTAATTAACAACTACACCATCTACAAAAACTCCTCGTGGTTCGACATCCGATTTACCCTATCTAATAAGGTAACTGGGACATGAGTTTTACTCTTATTTTTGACTGACACTTCGACATCGGTCAAAGAGGAGAGTACTGCATAAATAAAATAAAAATAATTAACATAATAGCACATGTTAGTTTAATTTTTTTTTTGTTTTTAGTATGTGAAACTTACTGTGGGTCGTTTTTAGGATGAAATACATATTGACATATCATCCTTTCTTCTTTGGACAGCTTTGTACCCAATACCACCGATCTTTCAACATATGGTGACCTTAGTTGTTCTCCAATTATCTTAGACCTGCGCTTTCTCTCATATTTGATCTTGATCTCTCTTGGAGGTGTGTTGACAACACCAGGTGTCCTCAAAACAGGTTCAGTAGGTTCAGGTTAAGTTTGCAAGAAAGGGATTGTTGTAATAACATTCTCTAAATCAACAGCAGCATCATCATGATAAACAGGGTGTTCATTTTCATCAATATTTTGCTTTTCCTTTCCTTTTGAACTAGAAATTTGCAGCTCTAAAACCTCACATGCTTTAACCATCTCTTGAACAAAAGTTGGGGTTATGTCTAATGGCTGGTCCAAATGGCATTCTTCAGATGCAGGTACTTCTGTTTTAATTGGTTGTGGATCCCAAACCATTCTAGAACAGAATTCCTTCCTTATTTTGAAATCATTATTAGACGGGTATTCAGTGGTAGTTGAGGATATAATACCATCAATCTCACTCCCCAATTTTTTGAACTCTTTTATTTTTTTCATCCAATTGAGTTAACCATTCCTAGTATTTAAATGCAAGGTGTAATAAAAACATGTTTAGGGTTAATAATAAATGGTACGTGATCAATATGAATGGTACGTGATTATAAAGAAAAATCTTACTTGTTCTGTTGTTGGTTGTTATGGGGTCTGGATTCTTTGAACATAAGGAGACATTCCAGAAAGTGATAAAGGAGTGTATGTATCTTCAATAACTCTTTGAGTATAAGAGCCAATTGGGAACAACAATTCATCTGGACATGGTCTAATGTAGTCATCCATCTCACCGTCTTCATCATCTTGTTGTTTATCAGTAGAGGATTGCTTGTTATGATCAATATCTTGTACATCCTCTTGATGAGAGTCATCAACAGCGACATCAACATCTTCTTCTTCGACAATAGGATCATCACAAACTCTATCACTACGTTCTTTATCATCACCAACATTTGCATCCAAGGGATGTTCACTTTCATCATCTTCAAAATCACACGCTTCTTCCGGACTACCAGTTTCATAATCAGTAAATGGACCGTTCTCATATATGTGAGAATCAAGTTCGATGAGGTAGTTATTTGTGACGTTTTCAATTGTTGGGCCAGGTGGAAGGCTTGCTAGATATCTTGTGCGTTTACCATGAACGTAGAGTAACTGAAGAAAATAATAACCAGTTAACACATGTAAATACAAACTTATTTTATACAGATAAACAAAATGTATCATACCGCAAGGAACAACAATGGGCCGTTAAAAGGTTCATTCGAAGTCCACTCTTTCTTCGTCCTTTGCAAACAAGTTATAAGATATTCGCACCAGTTCATGTTGGGAATGTCATTGTCTCGGATAATAGAATTCAGGAACCTTTGGTTGACTGTTGTGCTTTTAGTTGTCCATCCTAGTACAGTGTTGTAAACTACCAGCCAGTTGAGTTTAAACACCCAGTCACCATTCTCATTGGACTTTATCTGATCAAGAACATCTTTAACTGTGATCCGTGATTTATTTTGGTATTGAGCTTTCCAGACATTTAAGGTGTTTGATGAACCAAGCATTGGTTTATTCTTCTCATTAACACGTAACCTCCCTAATGGTATTCCCAAAACATCTTTGACAGTGGAAGGAGTAACCTTAATTGTATGGTTTCCTGCATTCAGCTCATTATTATCACTATCATAGTTTGAGAGCAGCCACTGTGCAAGTCTGGTTGGGACTGTCTCTACCTCCAATGACAGAAAAGGTTTAAACCCCATTGAAATAATTGCTTTCTTTTGTTGATTTGATAACCCACTGATACTGTTTTTCAAATTAACAACCCCTACTCTTGCTTTCAATTTTTTCTCCATGTAGTCAACAAATGGTTTCGTAGGTTGTCTAGTGGGAGTTTGTATTGATGCAATAGATACTTTTTGACATTTAAGTGGTTGTACAAAATCATCATCATCATCATCATCAACAACAACAACATTAATTTGAACTGTTTACAAAGTAGCTCATCTATAATAACGTACCAAAAGCAATATTTTTTTTGATTAAAAATGTTCAATAGGTTTATCATGCATAATAACGTACTTTATTATTAAACAATTGGGTAACAATGTTTAAAAAATGAATATAATGCATAATCACGTACCAACTTTGAAAATCACGTTCCATTCAATATTGTATAATTACATAACATGCATAATTGGAAAATTTTACATTACAACACCATTAAAAATGTACAAATTTATAATTAAAATTATAAAAGGAAGAGGAATACATTAACAATTTATACATCTTTTTTCATAATAATAAATTAATAACAACGAAGAACAATCACGGAATGATGAAGATTACTATAATCACCTCCCTTCTTCTGAGCAGATTTTCTGTCGTTATTGGATTTAGATCGTCTTTCTTTTGTTCGTTTGATCGATACTGATTTTGGGGATTCAGAAACATTTCCTCTACACACATTGCAGTTGTTTATATTAAAAAAATCAAAACAAATAAAAAAATGCAAGTTAAGATAACGGTAAGCGGTTTTTGAAATTGAAATTCCTTTTTTTTAGGATTAGGTTTAAATGTCGTATTTTCAAAATGACGTTTTTACCCTTTTTTTGTCAAAACCGTACTAACAAAACAATTAAAAAACAAGTGTTTTTACTAAAATACCACAGCGTTAATCCTGGCCATCCAAAATCACGAATCGACGATCAAGATTGCTTCCTACGCTTAGTACGTTCCATGCCCTTTGTATTATAACCGCCCTCTATATATATATATAGGGTTTGAATCCTTTGAAAACCCGATCTTAAAGAGAAAACCCTTAAACCCTGTGTGAACCGTTAGATCAAACTTTTATTAGATTTTAATTAATTAAACAGAAAAAAGATGTGGTCCATAATTAAAGTTGAATATTTTAATGGGGTTTTTAAAAAGAAAATGTCTCTTTTACCCTTTAAGGGGTATAAATGACTTTTTTTCACCACACATCCTCTCTCTTCATTAATTAACCATATTCTCTCTCCTCTCTCTTCTTACCTCTCTCTTCTTCTCTCTCCTCTCTTCTCTCTCCTCTCTCCTCTCTTTCTTTTATATATAAATGACTATTAAAATTAAAAAATATATTTTTTTAAAGAAAAAGAAAAAATATACACATGTGTATCAGACACAAATTTCGCTATACAAACACAAATATTACATATTTTCAACCATAATAAATATTATACATGTGTATTTTACATATGAAACAAAAAATTACACATGTGTAAATTTATAAAAGAATATCTAATAAACCAAAACACCAAAAACTACACATGTGTAGGTGTAATATTTTATAAATCTCAAATATATAAAATATACACATGTGTATATTTTTATTTTCTGCACATGTGTAGTATTTCGAGTAAAGTATACTTTGTGTATTAAAACTTTTACATTTTTATATATACGCATGTGTAGTTTTTTACATTTTCTTGTAAAAATACGTTTTTTTTAATTTTGTATAAAAAAATATACATTTTTGTTGTTGAGAAATTTTAAAAAACATTTTTTTTAATTGATGGAGAGAGAAGATATAGATGAGAGAGAAATTTGATATTAATAATATATTATATATATGAGTGATTTTAAATGAGAGAGAAAGAGATAAATTATTATATATATGGGTAAGTGGTTAAAGACCATCATACCCTTTTCATATTAATAAATTCAAAAGAAAAAGAAGTTGATCCAATGGTTGAGATAGGGTTTAAGGGTTTTCTCTTTAAGATCGATTTTTCATTTGATTCAAATCCTATATATATATATATATATATATATATATATATATATATATATATATATATATATATAGGGATTCATTTTATTAAGAACCAAGAATTTGTAAAGAACTAAAAGAACTACATTTATAGCCACAAGATTTCAAGGGTATAAAAGTAATTTCCCTTAAAAGTAATGGAATTTACTTTTATACCCTTCAAACTTGTGGTTGGAAATGGTTCTTTTAGTTCTCAACTAATATTGGTTTTTTTAGTAATTTCCCTTAAAAGTAAAGAAAGTTACTTTTATACCCTTCAAACTTGTAGTTGAAAATGGTTCTTTTAGTTCTCAACTAATATTGGTTCTCATTTGAATATCTCCCTATATATATATATATATATATAGAGAAAGATCAAATAACTAGCTAACAAAATAAAATGTATTACTATTTACGACGTCGTTGATGAGAATAAACAAATTAACATTTTTGTGATTTTCCTTTTCAATCGTGCCTAAATTTTAATATTTCGTGTGTGATAATCCATGCATGCATGCATTTCCATAAATTAATAAAAAATAAATGGAAGGCCAGCCATTCAAATCCCTAAATATATTCCACTCGATCAATTCTTTCAACAACATCCATTAATATGCAATATATATTCAATCTGCTATATATTTATTCCACAAAATCCATTTCATTTTCAAAACATTCATAAATTTAAAAAAAAAAAAATGAATTCTTCGAACAGCATGGGGAAACCCTTGTTCATCTTCTTGACCACATTGGTTTGTATCATTGCCGTAGCAGCTGCCAAGGGTTGCACCTTTTCGAAAGGTTGGACGATCAACGTCATCAACAACATCAACAACAACGACAAAGTTCAGGTTCATTGCAAATCGAAGGACAATGATATCGGCATGAAATCGCTTGGATTTCATGAATCTATAAACTGGGAGTTTTGTGAAAATATTGTTGGTCCCAGCACTCTTTACTTCTGCCATTTTTACAAGGGTAATCAACAGCTTGTTTTTGATGTCTTCAACCATTCTATGAGGCCTCTTTGTCACGAGCCGGATGCAAGTAAAGAATATTGGAGATGCAGTTGGGTGATCATGTCTGATGGGATTTACATGATAGATCGATCCAATGGTCCCGAACATAATAACAAGATGTATTCCTGGAATTAATTGAAGTAGCTACCTAGCATGCGTATATACATATGCAGGCCGGCAGGTTTAATTATTTAATTAATTCATACATTATGCTATATATATATATAGGATCATGATCTTATAATATTCCCCTTAATTGTGTAAACCTGATTAACTCTGACAAAATCAACTCAAATCTTTTGTTTTTTTCATGATCTTTATTATACATGTACAGGAATATGTTATTTTATTTGTTTGTGCAAATTAATTACCGTTTAGGATCTTCGTCAGTTTACGTTGTTGTAACAACAAATAAATATTTACAATATAACGCAAAGTCGCACCTACTTTAAATTTCAAATGGTGATAAATTTGCACAAAAACATAACAGAACATAACATCGTACGTGTATAATTAAGATAGGTTAACAACGGATCATTCACATATATATGTGTGTGTTAAAATTATACCCTAAAGCCTTTTTTAATTGTTTCTTTTTCCTTTTGAATTTGTATGTTAAAATTAAATTGTGTTTGTTTAATTAATAGTAGTTGTACGCACTATATATATATATATAGGGAGAGGTTCAAATGTTAACCCTCCCTTATAGCGTTAACCGCTTAACCCTAGCGTTTTTTGCCTGAATCTTAAAAAAAAAAATTTCATGGTTTTTATTATGTAAAAATAGGGGGGGTTTCTTTTTTGTGTTTTTGCTAATTCATCACCGTTTAGAAGTTATTGTAAGTGTAAGTTACTTACACTTACTTATATTTACTGCATCAGATACGGATTGTTTACACTTACAATAACTTCTAAACGGTGATGAATTAGCAAAAACACAAAAAAGAAGCCCCCCCTATTTATGCATAATAAAAACCATGAAAATTTTTTTTTTAAGATTCTGGCAAAAAACGCTAGGGTTAAGCGGTTAACGCTATAAGGGAGGGTTAACAATGGAACCTTCCCCTATATATATATATATATATATATATATATATATATTTGTTGATTAAAAAATTAATTTTATGGGTTTTCATTTTGCATGTAATAATGTTTTCAAGTTATATATTTGGATTGTTAAGATGTCGAAAACATATGGATATATGTTAATAAATTTAAACTTCATTTGTTCTATTAATTATGTTGTAAATAATTCGTTGTTAATTAATTCTATTGTATTCCCTATCTATAAAATAAGACTTTAATTTACCTGTAAATTAACATCTGCTGCTAACTAATTTAATTAATAATGTATGTGTTTGAAAATGGTTAAGGTATTGCATCTTTAGATTACGTGTTGGCACGTGTTCTTGTGACATCTATATTTGAGATGTATGTTATTTAGTTGTACAGATTATATATGTGCTAGTTACTTTCGAAACAAAACCGCCTCATTTGCGGTGCACGTATATAATGTGTATATGTGTGGGCCCTTAAGGAGCAAAAGTAAAAGTGCACTAATTTTAACGTTATTTTAATTATTTTGTGAAAATAACGTTAAAATCATTGGGATGATCAACTTCAAATGATAACTTTGAGCCGAGAACTATTTCGGAGCAGCCTCCCTATCTCAATTGGGATAGGGGTAAGGTTTGTATCTATCCTTCCTATCCAGACCCTACTGAATAGTAAGAATATACTGGGTAAAGTTGTTTATTTTCGAAACAATGAGAGTAGTTTGAGCAAAGTTATCACGACAGTTAGGTGGTTATTTTTTGGAACGATATAACTAAGAAAATTAATTATCACCAAGTGATCTAATCTAATGAAGCCTGCATTTTATTTAATCGTACCGGTCAACATAAATATTAGCTGCTAATTAATCTGGTTTAGGGTAGGGCTATATATCTAAAAAGTTTGAAACTCGGATTCGGCTCATACCTCGTTCGGAAAAAAAGCTTGGATAAAGCTCGGCTCGAATAAAGCTCGTTTGTAACCAAGCCGAACCGAGCCAGCTTGTTTTGTAACCGAGCCGAGTCCGAGCCAAGGCTGGCTCGGCTCGATGCTCTCTCGTATGCTCGGCTCGTGGCCCGGCTCGTTTATATAACATGCTACACTAAAATATAAAATTATAAGATTGCTTTTAATGATAAATATATTTCGGTGTTATTTTGTAATTATGTTAAAAAAACAAAAAGTAAGAAAAATAAAAGAAAAGAGGACATAAATACGGAATGGATCTCAATTTCCGCGTGCTCCACTCATTCCTTATTCCTAAATCATATTCTTAGTTCCCAATTCCAAATATTCACGTCTCTTTACTCTTTACTCCTCAAACCCAAATTCCCAAATACGTTGGAGCCACAGTGCTCACTCTAGACGTTTCTCGAGCGGTAATAGCCACACGACGGTTGGTCTCAACCACACACAGTTAGGTCACAGCCAACGACAGTTGATCTCAGCTAGACGTTTCTCGCACTGTCACAACCACACGACGTTTCTCTTATTTGGCCCTCGCATGTGCTCTTTGTAGAAGTCATGACTCATTGAAGAAAATGAGCCGAGTTGAGGTGAATGCAATTCAAATATTAAATTTCGTATCTAAAAAGCGATCCAAAACGAGCTGAACCAAGCCAGTTCGGTTAAAAACATGTCTAGTCCGAGCCTCGGTCCGTTTCGGCTCTTAAACACCCCTAGTTTAGGGGCCTTTAATCTTCACATGTATGACATAGATTATAGGATGTGTTTGAACTTTAGTCACTTGTCATATTTACCTCTGTATATATTTGAGGCAAAATAAACATTTTAAAGAAACCTCTTCTTTAAATATATATAGAGAAAAAAAATCATATAATAACTCATTTTTAATTATCGTAATTCATTAACTAAAATTCAATGGTCGAAAAACTCAAGATTTAACAACATGATGTCAAGTGTCAATAACTGGTTTTTAATATAAAATGGTATTTTATTCATTTGACTAATTATCAAACATCATGTCTAATAACAATGTGACAAGTGTAACACAGTAATTACTTTTATTTTTCTAGTTCTAAATCAAGTATTTTTCCTTTGAAATATGCACTTGTAACTTTATTATATTATGTTATTTTCTTTATACAAATTACATTATTAAACTCAATTTTTCTCCGATTTTTTTTCAAACGTTCGTAATTACACCAACGTAACACATAATAATATTTGCATAATAGTCTCCTCCCCCTCAAAAACTCTCTATCTTTTAAAAAAACTTTCCTCTTCTTAATTCTTAAATATTACAATCTTATTTTTATATAAAAGTTAGACCATTAAATAAATTTAAATCAATAAAAATTAGAGATGATATCAATGTAATGAGTTGTAACATTAACATAAATACAAAGTACAACATTACGTATAGAACTGTAATTACAACAATGTAACAATTTGTATTTTATGTTATAATTTTTATAAAAGGTAACATTTTTATAAAAGACTTATGATTATTTTTAGAAGTGAGAATTGTTTTCAGGAGTTTTTTTTAAATGGAAAGGAAAAAACTTCTAGAAAAAATGTTAAATCTTATTATCTTAATATAACAACTCCTGTACATTAGTATAGTTACAAATACTTTGAAAAATCTATGAGACTATACTTGAATTAGTTAAGCGAGTTATAATTTGGTCTTACAAAGATAATAATTTCATTTAAAATGTAAATAAATATATTATTGTAATAAAAATATTAATTTATTCAGCTACTCGACAAGTATGAAGTTGTTTTAATAAAAGACAAGACCGGTAAATATGAAACAAATTATATTAATTTTTTTAGTTCTCTAACTTAAATATTATACTAAACTAGAGCAATAAGAAAATTTGACTCTGGAAGAGCCATCTCTTTCAGGGGTGAGCAAAAATCCGGAACCGAATTAACCAAACATAAAACCAAACTGAACGAATAATCGGAAAAAAACCAACCGAACCGATTTTGAATCTTGTTTAGAAATTGACCTATATGTTGCTATTTTTATACTTATTTAACTGGATAAAAACACACAAAGAGTCTACCATTAGGGATGATAAAGATTTGACTTCGATGAACTCTACCATTTAAAAGATGATGAAGATCTGAATATTGTAATAAGTTGGTGTTCGATCAATTAATTTATAAATTATCTATTGTTATATATGTTTGTGTCTTCAATATTGGGTGTGAGAGAACAAAAATAAAACAAAAACCAAAAAAAAAAGAAGTAAAAATGTAAAACAAAAAAACAACAAAAAAAGCTGAAAACGACAAAAAAAAAAGCGAAAACGAATTGGTTTTTAATAACTAAAAACCGAACATACCCCTATTCTCTTTTCTATTAAGGAGCCCAGTCGCGACTCCTGGTTAAGGCTGTTCAAAAAGCTCGAAACTCGGATTCGACTCGTAGCTCGTTTGGAAAAAAACTCGAATAAGGCTCGTTTGTAACCGAGCCGTTGTAACATTCAAGAAATTCCGATGATGGATCCCGGCACGTAATTTGACATATCTCAAAATTAGAACAATTACTTGTATATGCGTAAATAAAAGATTTTATTAATTTAAATTAATTATGTTTTATAAAATGTAAGGCTATTAATGTTAAAAGTAAAGTTTATAAGCTTTTATAAAATGTTTTAATATACAAATTTAACATACAAACTTTTATGGGCCACCCTTACAATTTTTGATGCCTAAACGTAAACCTAACCTGAGAATATCTGGATTAGAAATGAAATAAAGCCATAACCACATAGACTAATCCTACCAAATTTCGTCTTCCTTTATCCGTCTCCTTCGGCATCTTATTCAATTTATTTTGCACCAACTACCCATCTCTAAAGGACTAAGACTTATGTTGATCAAAAACGTTGGAAATTTCGTGAACACACCTAAAAATCATATCCCGACCTTCATATCATCCAACTATATTATATGCATATCCTAAGATAGGACATTGTTTTTTGCAAGGCTTAGATGTAAAGGCTAGCAAATAAGAAGCTCTACATGTTAAATTCTTAATTTTAGCATAAGATAACTCTCAATTGACTATCTTGCCAATATTTTCCCATCCTCAAGCTATAATTTTGGATCATTCAAATCTCCTAGATATAAAGGTATACTAAGGAGCAATTAGATTCAAAAGGTGCATAAAACCGAGCCCAAACTGTGACAATTGCGTTCGAAGATTACATCATTATCGATTGAAAGAACATATTGTCGTGCTTGAAATTCACGTTGATTTAGCAATTGTGATTATTACAGGTTGAAAGTATGCAAGAAATCGTAAATGTGGGTGAAAATCGTGCGCGAAACGGAGTTCCGGATTCTCTGGAATCGTAAAACGAAGAAAAACCCAAAGATATTGAACTCCGGGGGTCTTCGCGGTACGCCAAGGCTCAGTTGAGCATCCTTAGCGGTACGTGAGGAGTCCAAAGTATTTTTTGGACTCCGGATTTCTTCGCGGTACGCCAAGCTTCATTTTGCCCTCATTGGCGGTACGCGACGAGTAGGGCGGTCTAATGGATCAAATATTCTATCAAAATTCATGCAGAATGTTTACATTTCTTCTCCTTCTCGAACTCTCAACATATACAGGCGAACAAAGTCGAATTTTTGACACCAAAACTTAGTTCTGAAGACATCCGAATATCCGGATCGTACCAGGGAACAATTCAACGAGTGCTGATCATCATTTCTGCTCGAGAAATCCGTCCAATTAGTAACGATTTGTTTCATACTACTAGTTTGATAATGGTTTGATTAGATCTTGTTTTTGAATGTAATGCAATAGTTAGTTTTGTTGATTATTCCTAGATGATGGCTAAGAATGATTGTAAACGAAGAACTCGATATGTTAACGGTTAAATACTTGTTTTGATCCGTTGTAATGCCTGGTTATCATGAAACTATATCTATAATTATAATGGTTTAAGCCATTTGATTGTAACAATGTGTGTGATTATCTTGATCGCTCCTTGAAAGGCAAGGTTAAATCCAAGTGTTTCAAACTAATCACAATCATTAAGATAATCATTGGAATAATGATCTGATGATTATGATAACAGTCAGATTAGTACTTTGAACATGGTTATTAAACCTATTTTAATGTCACATTATGATGTTTCATAATATCTGGATAATCAGTAACAAGGGTTGACTATTCCTTAGCCATAAATCCATCTAGAGACTGTTTTAGTAATATAATCAACAACAATACATAATTGGTTAATCTGAGAATATTCTGATTAATCAAATGAGCCATCAACCTTGTATTAGGAACCTAAATCAGTAAAGGTTCCTACATTATCATACATTGTATGATATTACATTAAAACAACTAATTAAGTATCTAATATCGGCTTAATGACTTTCAATGCAATGTCTTTGACATTGAACGCTCAGAAAGATCTAATCAGTAAGTTTAAACATAAATAACTTATTAAACATAAACTAATGCAGAATTAAGCTATCATTATCAGTCTGCGTGTGATTCTATTATCTTTGAGACTTCAGGTGAGTTTCGTACCACCCCTTTTATTTTTAATGTTTTACAAATACCGGGGTATCTCTGTGAAACTATTTCTGAACATATGATATGTATCACTGTAATCTGTGTGATTTCATGTGAACTCGTAAGATTTCATGTGATTTTGCCTGTAAATCTATCACAGTATCGAAAAGTCCCCATATCTCAAAACTGTATATAGTGAAACCATATGGGGCCGAACAGGAAACATTGATAGTACTATTTGCTGAGTATTCAGTGACATCATCAACAGGTGACGAGAGGTGGGGGTGCGACACAAATGAAGAAAGAATCACAAACACAAGTTTGAGAACACAACCCTTGACTCACACCAAGATCCAAAGTTTAACCCAATTATCGACTCCAAGAAAATTGTATTGCTCTCTTCCATTTGATAGTACTATGAAAACGAGGAACTTGGGAGAAAATTGTGCGCGAAACGAAGTTATAACGAAGAAGGAATTGTGAAAAAAAGTTTAGTGTTTGTTGACAATTGCAAGATGTGAACTGTCCCTTAAAATCATCCCACATTACACAAGAAACCAACATTTTGTCTCTTTAAACACCTATAAATATCCTTGATTAGTCTCATATAATTTTCAACTTCTAGTTGAGTATACACAAGTGGAATGAACAAATTTTGGTGGTTCTACAAGTGCAACACCCCTTGGGATTTTCAACATAGTAGTTTTATTTAATGCTCTCAACGAAGAGGTGCTTCCTTTCGAGATCGTCTCGTCTATAAAGATTTTTTGAGGTAATTTTCTTTTTCTTTTTATTCTCTTCATTATACATTTATTTATTATTTCCCTAGTTCAAGTAGTTGAGATTAAGTTCTTAGTTAAGGGGCATTAGGCTCGTTTAGGTAGCCTTGTTTAGGCCGCTTTTAGAGTTGGTGTAGCCTTGTAGAGGCTCGTTAGGCCCAACGAGTCCGGCCTATGATGCATGTTCATTTCTCTAGCGTAGCATAATGTTACCCATCCTTATTGCATTTTTTTGACTAGGTTGAACCATGTTTGCATTCGGATCGTATACTTATTTCTTTATGTTGCTGTCTAATCACATACGTTCAAAACTCAGGACACAGTGACGAAGCTTGGATTTATTGTGTAGGGGGCCGACCCTTAATATAAAATTTTTAGAAAGAAAAACCAAGGGGGCCGGACTCTATTAATATAAAATTTCCGACCAAATCCTATTACATACCTGCTTCTGAGCCGAAAAACAGCAGGGGCCGGGGCCCCCCCAGGCCCTCATGAAGCTTCGTCCTTGTCAGGACATCCATTTTGATACAGTTGTTGATATTGATTTTTTTCATTATTTAAGTTTGCTCGAGCACCGTTAATGTGATTTAATTCTTACTCCCTTTTATATTTTGTAAACTATTTGGGATGTTACATATGCCTTATACAAAACATATTCATATAGTGAAAAACATATACATGATGCAAACTCTTAAGCTTAGTAGGCATGATTTAGATGCTATGTGAACTTATGTACTAAATGCTATGTGGGAATTAGGTAGAAGTAATTTCATACATGAAACATATACTTGTACATAATAGCCTAAGAATGAGGTTACATTCTTCGCAATGACTTATGTCTTGTGCCGTTGGTAGGGGAGTGACAGATTGGTATTAGAGCCGTGGTTATAGGGATTTAGGTTATTAGAAATGGTGGCCTATAGTATAACTAAGCTAAACCAAATATGAGTTATCTCATATTATCATTGTATGTTCATTATATGCTTATGTGCCTGATGATATGCTATGTTCTATATACATTGTTACCATAGAGAAAATCCTTAGATTTTAATAACTATACATCACTTGCCTTTACTTAGCTTAGGAATGCTTTATAATTGTCTTAGGAAACTCTATTTCTTACTCACATATGCGCAAACGATCTTCAGATGATAGGACTCAAACTCAATTGGCTAAATGCCTAATATTATTCCTTAAACTATGTATATACAAGTGTATGATTCCACTATTGATTTTATAATCTCGTTAGAATTAAGATTGTAAGGTGGGCATGTAATAACTGGAAGAGTGTGTTGGGAATTCTAGGCAACCTTTTATTTAATCAGAATCAATTAATCATATTAATTGATAAAATCAGTTTTCTCAAAAAACCTGATTAATCAGTCAGATTAGATCTAACACAGCGGAAGCAATTAGGTTATTAAAACTTTTTGATTCATAATCGAAACAATTCCCAAATCGGGATCCAATTACAAACGATGGATCAACAACGGTCTCGCTAGTTGACACAATACGATCTCCCCAGTCTAGATTTCGTCCTATGAATCACCGGAATGATCCAAAACTGATTTGGCTCGTCTTCGCTCCCGGTTCCCATATCTCGGTGTCACACCCTGCGCCGCGTGCGTAATCCACGGCAATGTGACGGCTGATCGATTGAATCATGACCAAGATTTATGAAAAACAACCACAATGATTTACTAGATTTCATAGGATTAAAGTAGTGTTTACAAATATTGTCTAACTACTAAAAGAATACAACTAACCAGCCTCAAAATATAGTTTACAAAAAAAGAACAGACAAGATAATTAAACAACAAGGATTTTAGTGAGTTTCTAATCCATCCTAGCTTGTTTCTTGATCTTGTTCTATCTTAAACTAGGTCATCTTAGTTGTCCATGTCTTGTGCCTACCTTTGATCACCTGAAACATGTGAAAAAGTGTAACATCAGTGCCGGAACAGTACCGAAACAGTGATCACAAACAGTAACATGAACAATAATCAGGTACGAACTACATGCTTTTCA
Organism: Mikania micrantha; assembly: GCA_009363875.1. Classification (NCBI taxonomy): domain Eukaryota; kingdom Viridiplantae; phylum Streptophyta; class Magnoliopsida; order Asterales; family Asteraceae; genus Mikania; species Mikania micrantha. Next base: position 52,564,532 of record CM018695.1, read on the forward strand.
TTTCATGTCATGTTCAATATCATATGTCATTATCATGTAGTGTTATCAAACAGGGAATTCAAAATCATTTTAGAGAAACAAAACTCAGAAAACATGGTTCATCAGTCAGATAATTATCTGGCAACACAGAACCCTCATGTGATTTTTTTGTTAGGATTTATTATGTATAAACGTATGTGAGGCTTTATAGAACAAAACAAAAAGGATGTCGTTACGTGAATGCTAAATCGACAGATTGTTCGTATAGGTGACGATCTGTATGAATAAATCTGAAAGTTTAACGTTCTGAATGATATCCGATAATTAGAAAACAATATTGAAAAGTATAGTTATCGCCATGTTCGTACAGGTGACGATTCGAATGAATACGCGCTACGACTGTACGATTCGATTTTAAACAGTAAATTTAATCTTTCTGGAAAATTTAAAATAAACAGAAGATATTAGTTAATTTATTAGGAATCACAACCTACTTTGATTTTGTAAATCTTATTTTAATTCCGAGTCGTTTTACGAAGAAACGACATTTTACTCGAAACCGAACGAAACCGAACTACCGGGTATTTTCTAAGACATTTAATGAGGCATTAAAACCTCACAACAACCACCACCAACCTTCTCACCCTCCCAAATTATTTTTTCCCCCTCTCTCTAAAATCCCAAACTTCTCACTAAGATTTCTTGATCAATTCTCCTTGGATTCGAGTGTTCTTGGTGTCAAAACGTTCATCTTATCACGTAGATCACGAAAGTACAAGATATTCAAGCTTTTATAAACTGAATTTGAGGTAAATCTTAGTTTTTATTTCGCTTTTAATGTGAATCACGAACGCTTTGAGTTTGTTGTTGTTTAACCGATACAACACGTAGTAAACACTTAGATAATCACCTAGGAACAACTAGGAAACTTTGGAAACTAATATGCAGCAAGGTAAGGATGAAAATGAAGAAGATGAAACAGGTTCGTGACAAGAAACGATCGGCCGAACCTATGCCCAGGTAGCCGAACCTGTCATCTCTGAACAACCAACAGGGCCGAACCTGTCGACTCTGACCAAAAGCTGGAGCCGAACCTGTCTTCCCTCTGAACGAACCTGTTAAAGTGACGAACCTGAGTGAGACGAACCATATGAGACGAACCTGGAACCCTAACTGAACCTCCACTCTGGTTGGCCGAACCTGTGGCCAACGAACCATGGGAACCGAACCCTTGATCAACGAACCCTCTTAGCCGAACCCTCCCCTTAGAGCGAACCCTTCATGCCACGAACCTGTAGCTATGGCCGAACCTTCAGACGAACCAAGAGCCACGAACTAGATGACCACGAACAAATTGGGCCGAACCCTAAAGGTTCGCCGAACCTATTCTCAATGCCAATAGGTTCGCTGCCCTAATGGTGGTGGAACCTAAAGTGTTGGGTAATTAGGGAAATTCTGGACTTAGGGCTATTAAATTTAGTTTTAAGAACAAGGAAATGAATATACAAGTACTCAAAGCCTAGAACGAACTAAGGAACATGCATTAGTGGATGTTATTGCATAAGGTGTTGGTGTTAATTTCAACATTAACATCTAACACTTAGAAATTTCATACAAATATATAACTAAATTAGATTGTTCAATTGAACACTCTAAGCTAAGTTATACACACGGAAGAACAAAGAACTATCGTGAACAATGACCTAGTAACAGGTTGAGGTTAATCGAATGTGATTAACCTAAGCCTAACTTGTTGATCATAATTCCTTAAATTAAATTATAAGTTTTTATTAAGATATTCTTTAAATTAAATAAAATGATTTTTAACTTAACAATGTAAAAATGAAGTGTTTAAAATGTTCTAATTGAGAGATATTGAAGATGGACAACGTGAACCATACATCACTAAGGTGTAATGGTCATTAATTATGAGATTGGGATTATGATTTGTGTAATAAGTTAGACTAGTTAGATTAAACCTTATAATCACATTAGCAACATAGGACACTTAGTTGCACACCGAGACCAAACTCTAGATACGACGACAAATACGTATACTTATCGTATTCGAACTCTCTTAAAACAACTCAGGAACAGAAGATACTTAGTCTACAAACAAGAGCGCGCATTTTGTGATAGTACATTACACAGCAACACAGGTGAGTTCATTGCCCCTTTTCTAAATGTTTTGTTTTCAAACGCGGGGCTGAGAAGCATGCGTAAATTATTTTCGCAAGATTACATTTACTTAAATGCTTTTACTTAACATATGTTTGTATGTATAATTGTTATCCTAAATTTTGTTTAGGTTTACAATATACAGGAATTCAAAGTAAGTTGTTTATTCATTATGAGTAGATAACTGTTTCAAATCAAAGAACTATTTTCAAAGGACTATTTTCAACGAACTAAATATCTAAAACAAAGAACTATTTTCAAAGGTCTATTCCAAAGAACTAATGGACTAATCAAAGAACTATTTTCGGGGTTGTGTTGTCAAAGAACTAACGATCTATTTCAAAGAACTAAGTACAAAGAACTATTTCAAGGGTCTGACTGGGAAATATCAAAGATAGCATGTGCCATTCTCAGGTTTGAAAGATGTCCTAGCTAGACTGATCGAATATGAGACGCATGTTTGATGATATTTACAGTATTCCCTAACTATTTTGAGGAACATCTGGGAAATGCTCAAAGATAACATGTGCCAAAGAACTAAAGAACTATACGAACTATGGACGGTCAAAAGAACTATAAAAGCCTATATATCAAAAGATGTCCTAGCTAGACTGATTGATTATAGGTCACATGTTTGATGAGGTTTACAGATCTCCTTTACTACTTAAAACCCTGATTGCTAGACTAGTCTACTCGAGTTGACCAAGGCCCAATCATTAGGTCTTAGATTTTAGTAAATGTTTATATATTTATTAATTAAGCATTTATTTAATTGTTTCTACAAATGTTGTGGTTGATCATAATTATGTGATGAACATAAGGAATCAATAGAGATTCCAAATTGTTGTATTTACAGGAACAAAGAACTGAAGATCTAGTGAGTTGTGATGGGGGTAAAACGCTTAATTATCATTAACAGCACTGCCATATGTGATTTAGTATGTGGTGGGATGTTCGTTGGGCGGGTGGTAAGTTCGACCCTACATATGCCCTATATATAAACATACCGAATTGGATATTGCAGGTGGTGTTAATGAGACTAAGGTTGTTACCCGAGGGTTTAACAAATGTTTTGTGTTTACATTAGAACTATGGTTGAAAGGAAGTGAATGGTGGGTAAAAATGCTTAATTATCATTAACAACAATGTCATATGTGGTTTAGTATGTGGTGGGATGTTGGCTGGGAGGGCGGTAAGTTCGACCCTACATATACCCTATATATAAGCATACCGAACTGGATATTACAGGAGAAGTTAATGAGGTTAGGATTTTTACCGAAAAAGGGTTTACAAAGCTATTTTCAAATACTAAACTATATGAACTCACCAACCATGTGTTGACTTTATTTTTGCATGACTTCTCAGGTGACGAACATGTCAATTAAGAAGCTAATGCTTTTGGGCTAGGATTTATGATAGAAGACCAAGTATTTTTGGACCTGCATACTTTTGGAACATCATTATACAATACAACTCCGTGTTGACATAACATGACCAATATGACCTACGCTGGTAAACTTAATTAGCAGCAAATCCATATTGACGTAACGCATCCAGTCCACAGTCAGTTTCTAAAACAAATTTAAAACGCTAACCATGGCCTTGGCGTAACCAAACGTGACCTGCTTTCCCTTGTTGTGATCACCCAATACTAGCATTATAAGATTAAGAATGAATGAATGAATGTGCCTTCATGTGTATAAGTTTGTTTACAATGATGAACACCATGACTACAATTTATGAGAGTTTAACCATGAAAATGTTTAAATGATATAAAATGTTTAAACAATGACTTCTTGGTTGAATATCGTGGTTGAATACATAGGTTGAATACCTTGATTGAGTATGATGGTTGAATATCCTGGTTGAATACAAAGAATGAACTAAAAACTTTTTCTTTGACGTTCCAAAGTTTACAAGTTTAATAGTTTATAAAACCTGTTACTGTGAAAGAGTTTTATAAGAACTTACTTGATAGAATTGTATAAATGAAAACATTGGATCTCATGTCTCACCTTGGTTTAGGGTAAGGAGCACTAACTATGATTGATTACCGATGCTTTCAGATGTTCTTGTACATTGGTTGTATTCGGGTTCCTATGTTGTATTTAATATGGTTTATGACTTATAAATGTATGTTTGTTTTGTCCTACCAAGATTGATTACTTCTATCTTGGGTGATTAACCATCCTAAGTATCATAGCCATTTTATTCCCAACTTAAGTTTAAATCAATAAAGTTCATCATTAAATCACAAAAGGTTGTTTAAGTACTATTGTATCTATGTTTAAAATCATAAGAAAATATGTTTAAACTCTTTAATAGTATGCCACATACTTAACCATGCATGAATTTGTCATGCATGGTATAGTATTAAGCTTATGTGTTTTGTAAGATTTTCAATCATATCACTTTTATCAATAACTTAAGCATTATATTATAAGTTAATTTGATCAATGATTAACCATGACAAACTCTTGTTGACGAAATGGCTAAGGGTAAATACCTAGTGTCGAGTTAAAGGATTCTAACACCCCATCCGACTACCCTAGGTTATCCTAGTTGATTCTCCATTTATTTATAGTTATCTTTGGTTATTGTATGTCCTGGAATACTTGGACATGTTCAAGGGACAAGTATCGACTATTTATGGCAAGGCAAAAAGGAGTGTCGATATTGTAAATGTCGATAATCATGTTGCATAGAGACCCATCGATACTAACAGTATCGATGGTCCCTTTAACCATCGATCCTTTGTCCTTGATCTCCCCAATGTCGGACTTACTTGATATAACACCCTTGGACCTCATGTTTCTAGTTAATTGTGGTCATTACAGGTGATCAATAAGGGGTTCAAGCTTGCCATCTTTGATCCAAGTCTTGACCGTTTTTTAACAACACACACGTCGATGATGTCAATATCGATGGGATGTTGGCATCGATCCTATGGTTCCCCCACGATCAATATCGACATGTTTATGTTCATTCTTCTTGGAGGACCCTTGTTTAATTAATGTTGATGAATCTGGGCTATTGGTGGGTTGTCAAGAGGCTTATTATCGACAAGAACTTCCTTGAGCTGCCCATCGATACTAGCAATATGGATGGGTCTTTAGTATCGACCGATGGTCATCGATTTTGATACTTTCGACCAGGTTCTTCTTCCAGCACACTTGGAAGAGATCAAACTTGGTGATCCATGTGGTTTGTGGTGATCCCTTGGAGCATCGAACTTGTTAAGTTTGAAGGAACTCACCCCTTTTGACCAACTACCCGTCGATACTACCAACTCAGCATCATCCCCATCGATATTGGCTTCCCCGATCGACCTATCTCAGCCCAACTCTCCAAACCCTAAACCAATCTTATCCAAAGAGTTATAAATAAAGTGTTTTTGAGCCTAGACCTCAAGTTTTAAGAGCTGAAAAACTGGTTTTGTATTCAAAGAGAAGATGAATAGTGGAAAGCCCTAAATAAGCGAACCTTCTCTCTATGATTTCAGTCGTTTGAGCTCGAGTTAGGGCATATCCTTCGTACTTTCAGCTTCCTTTCATCAAGATGAATGCTTTGAGACCTTATTTGCTCAATTTGGTGGAGTTTAGCTATGGTAGCTTGTGGATTTTGATAGTGAATTTTAGAGAGAAAGAGAGAGAGAGCAAGAACGGACATGTAGAGAGAGTGTGTGTATTTTCTACAATAAATGAAGGGTAGAAGGAGAAGTAAGTGCTTTTATACCCCAGGTGGTTTCCCGCGCATTGGTGTTAGATCAGCTTCATGTTGTCGCGTTATTTTACGAATATAACGTAAATATTACGTTTTCATTACAAATGGTTTTATTATATCTTTTAAGGTTGTAATTCCTAATAAATATTTTACGTGAAACATTGTCATTAATTTATTTTCGAAATCGTTTATTTTAACTGTTTGGTTAGAACGTATTACTTTCGCGCGTATTCTTACGAATCGTCACCCGTACGAACACAACGATTGTTTTGCCTTCTGTTTTAGTTTTCTAATTATACGATACCATTTAAAATATTAAACTCACAGATATATTCATGCGAATCGTCATTCCCTCGAACCGTCAATCCCTTGAACATACTGTTAATTTAATATTCCATAATGTTATCATTGATTGTTTAGACTTGTTTCATTACATCGTTTATGTTTAATCATTTGGTTGTTTTGGATTACATGACTTATGAAATATGATGTCAGACATCAGGTATCTTTGTTAATGAGAGAAATATCATGTCTTAGCTGTAGTGCGTGTAACCTATTTAACCTGTTTAAACATGAATAAACTTTATGTATATACAAACGAACTTGTAATTACATACATGTACTTAGAAGCACCGTCCGTAGTGATGCTTATTGTACATATGTTACAAGGAGGGAGAGAGAGATTTCAAAATTAGGGTTTTGAAACTTTCTTAGATCCACCAAATGTGGAGTGAAATACTTTTATTTATCAATAAAGTATTTACACTTATAACCCTTGTAAGTATTTACTTAATAAACCCAATAGTAATTAACATATTTAATTATTGTACTCTCCTTTAACTAATTGACAATTAATTAGTTGATACCCATTAAATAGTCAATGTTTAACTAATTAAACATTACTTATCTAATCAATCCTCCTTTTATTAATTAACAACTAATTAATAAATAATACTTTAACAAAGTTCAAAACTTTATTCGTTCAATGAATTAATTATCTCAATAATTAATTTCCACTGATTATTATTTCATAAATAATAATAGCCAGTTCGATAAAACCGACAATTCATGATGATATATTATGGTTAACAATTAAACATAAAGTTGTTGCCTTTCAAAGTGTAACTCTTTGGAACATACCTTTTGTAGTAACGTTGAACTTATCGTTAATCGGACATCCAATATCCAAAGAGTGAAATGCCGGCCGTCAGGAATTCTATCTACGGAAGATATTCGTATAAATCTCCGATATGCAGTGGGAACTGCAAAACTTTCATAGGGAATTATAATGAGAGTGTTCTCACTTATAGGCCAAAACATGTCATATCGAACATTTTACAAACTATACAATTCTAAATTGTCAAAGGTATTCAACTCTGGATACTATTTTCCTCAAAGTCTCGACACCTACACCTATGATTAGTAAGGGTGATTCCTTATTTTATCTAAGGTATATTAGTGTCACAATTTCTAAAAATTCCATAAAAGTTATGTATGATTTTATGACTTTTCATCTATGATTTTATGAGGGTGATTTCTAACTACAGCTAAGATGTCATAATGTCACACATTTATACATTTTATACAAACCAAATAAATCTTGTAATGAGTTTTATTCATTACTAAACCTAAGGTATTACAATGTTAAGTACTTATACATTACATTGTTATATGATTGATAATGATTATTCATTACTATATCTAAGATAATAAAAATGTCACACACGTTATACATATCTTATCATAATTCTAAGATATTATACCTAAGATTAGTAATGGTGATTCATTACTATATCTAAGGTATTATAAAATATCACATACTTTATACATATTTTGTCAAAATTATAAGATATTATCCCTATGAAAAGAGATGATCATTTGTCCATTTTATCTAAGGTTATAATGTCACATACTTGTGTATTTTATATCATGCTCCTCATAGATATCTAAGCTTACACAAAACGTATACGTTACTACTTGTATAAAACTTTCATTTTCATATATCCATATACTCAAACGATAATTCCAAATTTCTAAGACATTATGCTTATGATTATTGATATTCATTTATTATTTTAATCTAAAGTCATATAATGTCACACTTCACATATTCACCTACTTAGACTACAATACAAAAGCTTTAAGGCATTTAACTTAGGTGATATTCATTATCATCTTAACTTAACGTTCTAAAGTGTCTTATTCCACATATTCTTTTGCTTAAAACAAAATTTTATATCATGAGGCTTATGTTACATGATAATTATTTATCATCATAATCTAAGTTTCATAATGTCACAAATATCTTCAATATCCTTTAATATCCAAACCATGCATACACATTACTCACAAACACCGTATTCCATTTGAAAAATTTTACCCAAATTTATAATTTTGGAACTACGATACTTAATATGTTTTCAAACTATTTATGTTTAAGTGACATATGGCGGACGAGTAGAAACTGAATAGGTTATAGTTTGTCACTCCAAATGTCATGTGGATACAAAACTTTGTAAATGCAAATCGAGTCAAAGAATTAAGGCTTCAGAGGACGTACCACTTCAATCTACGAATTTAATGTGACACCCCGTAAATTCCAGGTCAGCAATTGTTTTAATTAAATGTTTATTTAATTGATATTTGTACATGTGGCACTACAATTAGTCTAATTTAGTGTGACACGTGGCATTACAGTACGAACTCTGACACACAATAGGATAATCCAAGGGATTATCGAAAACCACACACATGTGTTAGAAAACACGAACGTTGGTGAACATCACAACATTTGGTCACAAAAACACTTCACATAATAATTGACAATTAGAGTCCCAACGATGCTCAAACGACGCGTTACAGCCGAGAAACGGGCGAAAATGGGCCCAGAACAACAAAATAGGCTTATTGGGCCTACCAAGTGGGCCAAGCGCTACGCCTGACCCTAAAACTTGACCCTTGGTGATCCGCACGAGAAAAACATTGAGCGCCTCATCCGGCTCACCCGCGCGTAACGACCGGTGCCAAGCGTTCTCGCCAGGCGGTACGCCTGGGAGCTCTAACAGCTTAAAATCTTCTTGAGCAACACAAAACCATCATGCACTCTATCCTCATCATTTCAGTCGATATAAGACGCAACTAGCACAAAATTATCTTCTTTAAAACCTCTGTCATCATCTTCTACACTCCCTAAAACCCTTGGTAAGCCATTGGAGCCACCTTGCTTTGGAAGCTTGAGAAGAGGAGTTGGAGCTCAAACCACCACCAACATCATTTCATTGCTACAAAATCCCACGACCCAGGAAGCTTAGAAGCTGTTTTCGTGCATCATCTCAGCCTCTTGAAGCTTTAGAAGGTAATTCTACACTCCTTATAGCATAAAAACACTTCTACACAGACACGCATGCACTAGATTACACATGCAAGCGCTAGATCTACACATGCACGACTTTTAGATCTGGGTTTGATGATTACACTACTAATTTTGATGTTCTATGATGATTTGGTAATGTGTTATGATGTTTCATGAAGATCCATGATAATGGGTATGTGTATAATGCATGATTAGTGCATGAATAGGTGAAATACCCACATGCATGCATGATCTAGGGCATTTTAGATGATATTGAATGATGAATATGATTGTAAGTGTTATTGATGATGTATTACATGATTTGTTATTGTCAAAATGGTCAAAAATGGAGTATTTGATGATCTTTCTATTTTTAGTAACTTTTTAGTTACAACATGATGTTATGGATGAGATTAGGGACATGCATTTATGTAGATTTGTTATTTGGATGATTATACGATGATTAATATGCTAAGAAATGGATTTGGGTTTGATTGTGGTCATATTTGGCCTAGTTACTATTTATAGGAACTTTTAAGACCAAAATATTGATAAATGGTGATTTGACATAGACATGCTTAAATGATGTTAAATGGTATATTATGATGTTATGTTATATAAAAATGGCTTGGATATGTTTAGAATGATCATTTGGATGTAGATTGTCAAAGTTACTATTTATAGTAACTTTATTTTGCGAAATATCGATATATGAATGTTTTGTATGTTTCATGCTTGTTAAATGACTTAATATGTTTTGATATGGTGATTGCATGCTAAGTTAGATGGTTTCCGATGATAAACTTGCTAAATCTAGAAACTTTCCTTTTAGGAAACTTTTGTATGCAAACGTGACTTGTATGCTTTTTTAATTTCGTATGATAACGTGCTAAGTGATAACATGATCACATAGGACTTAACGAGCATGCTAGAACTTTAAAAATGATATGTGATGTGGAACTTGCCATAAATGGAAACTTACTATAAATAGTAAGTTGTCCACGAACGTGATTTGCGCGTTTTGCACACAACGAGCACTAACACGAATGTTACACGATTCACAACCAACACACGGTTCACCAACGGGTCGTTGACTTGACACGGTCAAACACAGTTAATGTGGGCCAACATGAGCAAACACGGTCAACGAGGACCGACACGGACAAACATGAACAACCGAGGGATGTTGAGCACAAACACGAGTACGAACACAAAACATGGTCACTTACACGAACTCATGTATGGTATACGATATAGGTAGCCGGTGACCGACTACTCTGTGACGCAGGAGCTTACGCGTTTACTTTTCAATCACTTCTAAGGTGAGTTTACGACCCCCTCTTTACTCTTTTACAAGATTTTCAAATAGGGGGAGAATACTTGTTGAATCGAGTCAAACATTATTACTGTACAAACATATTATGTGTATACTGGTTTATTAGACAAACATTAAGTGTTGTAAATCGTAACAAGCCCTCACAAAGTCTTACCGTTAATGTACAAACAACGAGGTGAGTTTGAATAGATCTATTTGGGTGTGACGAACCCCGCGTGGCACAATATTGACTGGAGGTCATAACACGTGAAATCTCGACCTATCTTGCTATGTTATTACGAGACATAGCGGAGGCAATGTAACATCAGTGCCGGAACCGCCACCGGAACAGTGATCTTAAACAGTATCATGAACTAAAACAGGTACGAATCATATACATTTCAGTACGTTTCAGATTCATATCATTTATCATTGTCATTTTGTGTTATCATAGAACAAATTCAGAAACAATTAACGGAATCACAGTTCATAACAATGGTTCTTGAGTCAGATAATAATCCGGCAATACAGAACCATCATGTGATTATTAGTTTAGGATTTATTATGTATAAACGTAGGTGAGGCTTTACAGAACAAAACACACGAATATCGTTAAGTGAATGCTAAACCGACGGGATATTTGTATAGGTGACGATCTGTACGAGTAAACCTGAAAGTTTAACGTTCTGAATGATATTCTATAATTAGAAAACAAGATTGAAAAGTATAGTTATCGTCGTGTTCGTACGAGTGACGATTCGAACGAATACGCGCAACGACCGTACATTTCGATTTAAAACTGTAAATTAATATTTTAAATTTTATAAATAAGAAGATATTAGTTAATTTATTAGGAATCACAACCTAGAATAATTAAATGATTTCTACTTTTTAAAATCGTGCCGTTTCGTCGCGAAAACTACGCAAAACGACACTTTACGCGAAACCGAACGAGACCGAGCAACCGGGTATTTTCCTAAACATTTAATGAGTCATTAAGGCTCCAACCACCACCACCAAGACCCACACTTCATCCCATTTTCGTCCACCAACTTTCTCTCTCTAGAAACCGTTTCTCCAACTTCTCTCTAGAAGATCTCACTCGATTCAAGTCGGATTCAAGTCATCTTTGTGTCACTACGATCCTCTCATCGTGTAGATTTCAGAAGTACAAGCATTGTGAAATTCCATCCACGAAATCTAAGGTAAATATCCATTTTATTTTCGGGTTTTATAGGGTTTTCACGAGTTCAAGTTGTTTTGCGATTAGAATCGACACTAAACACATAACACACTTATACGAAGGGGTAGACATGTTTAGGTACTGCTAGAAACATGATTGTAACAGATTAGATCGAAGAGGATGATGAAGAAACAGGTTCGTGCAGGTTTAGTGATCGGCTGAACCTTCTCATGATGAGCCGAACCCTGTAGCTACTGAACCACGAACCTGCACCGAACCCTTCTTCCTGCAACGAACCCTGCGACCTGCAGACGAACCCTGTGCCAGCCAGCACCGCATCTTTGGGTGTCGAACCTCTCAAGGTTCGCCGGACTGGTTTATGGGCCGAACCTTACATAAGGCGAACCTAGGACTCACGAACTTTGCATGGCGAACCCTCAACCACGAATCTAGAAGCCGAACCTACATACATGGCGAACCTTCACCTGCTAACTGAACCTTAGGGTAACGAACCATGAGCCGACGAACCTCTCTGTTCAGGCCGAACCCTATTTAGCCGAAGCATGAGTGTCACGAACCCTACATGTTGCCATCTTAGCCGAACCCTTGCCTAAATTCAAGAAGGTTCGCTGCCCTAAGCTCAATGTCGAACCAAAGTTGTCTAATTAGGTCGATGTGGAATATAGGATCAACTAAACTAGCTTAAATGACCTAGGAAGTGGAAAGTTGGCCATAAAACCTAGGTTGTATGAGAAGTTGATTCCATAATGAGCATGAATGGGTATAATTAGTGGATGTGTGTGTGCATGGGGATTTTTCAAGTGTTAGTATAAACAATGATGAATAATGAAGCCAATTGTGGGGTAGAAATTCTATAACAAAGGTCATTAACTCACAATAACAACTTAATTTGAGTTGTTAACATGCATATATTGGATATCTATGTCATGTGGTTTAAACATTCTTGGTCATGATAAAGGAAGAATTTAAAATTATCATTTGCGATTAAGTGGGCCCAATGGGGCTTAATTAAGCCCATCATGTATTAAATGATGACGTAAACTCAAGTAATGATATTTTGATAAAATAAAAGCATTATTAATTTATTTAAAAGTTGGTTTAATAATTTCTAAAGTTTTGTCTAATTTGAAATGTGAATTATAAATGGCATTGTCTTCGTTTAAGTTTATTTAGTTATAAAAATTAATTGTAATGTTGGTTTAAAGAATTATTGTGATTTAAATTGTTGGGATTTGATTTTAAAGAGACAATATCATTGTCTGGATTTTAGCAGAAAACAAAGGAGACTCTGCCGAAATTTCTAAAAATGTAAAGGTAAGTTATTACAACTAAGTAACTAAACTATGGGATTGGGGATCAAAGAGGGTAACTAAGTTAGATTAGATTCTAGATGCACTAGTACTAAGACACTTAGTTGCACACACAACAAGACTCAAAGTCTTAGGCACAACGACTACTACGCGTACTTATCATATCCGGAACTCTTATAAAACAACTCAGGAACTGAAGATACTTAGTTTACAAACAAGAACGCGTATTCTGTGACAGTACATTGGACATCAACACAGGTGAGTTCATTGCCCCTTTTCTAACATTTTTGTTTTAAAACGCGTGGCTGAGAAGCATGCGTAAACTGTTATTTAAATTGTTTACTTAAATGCTTTTAAATTTATATGTTTTACATATATATAAATGTTATCCTAGACCATGTCTAGGAAGATTTTATGCAGGTTTACTACTGATTTTACTTATAAATTAAGTAAATAATCGGATTTAAACTAAAAGATTTCAATAGATCAAAACATTTCAAAAGGATCACATCAAACATTTTGACAAAACAAGTGTGGGAGTTCAAGGAATCAAACTAAACATTTTGACAAAACAAGTGTGGGAGTTCAAGGAATCAAACTAAACATTTTGACAAAACAAGTGTGGGAGTTCAAGGAATCAAACTAAACATTTTGACAAAACAAGTGTGGGAGTTCAAGGAATCAAACCAAACATTTTGACAAACAAGTGTGGGACTTCAAGAAACCAAACAAAACAATCTTTGCAAAGACAATATTCAATGTTCTACAAATCAAGTGTTTGTTGAACTATGAATCAAGTGTACATTTGATCAATGAATCTAATATTCTATGATCAACGAATCAAGTACATCTTGCAACAGCATCAGACGGATCAATAAATCATTTTCAAGGGAAAGCCTGGGAAATATCAGAGATAGCATACGCCAAAAACATTGACGAAACATAAAATCCTGCATTTCAAGAAGTCCTAGCTAGACCGTTTGACTTGTAGGTCGTATGTTTGAGGATATTTACAGTTTCCCTAACTACTAAGTACCTTGATTGACAGACTAGTCTACTCGAGTATGACCACAGGCCCCAATCATTAGGACTTAGATTTTATTAAATGTTTATTTATTTATTAAATTAAGCATTTATAACTGTTTATACAATTACTATGGTTGATCATATTGTGTGATGAACTTATGAAATCAACATGGATTTCAAATGATTGTAATTACAGGGACGACAAACAGAAGAGTCATGGGTAAATGGTAGGGTAAAAATGCCTAATTATCATTAACAACAATGTCCTATGCGGATTAGTATGTGGTGGGATGGCGTCTGGGCGGGGTTGTAGCCTCGACTCAGGGGTATGCCCTATACATAAGCATACCGATCTGGATGATACATGTGGAGTTAATGAGGTTAGGGTCTTTACCAAAGGAGGTTTTCAAATCATTTTCAAATCATGTTCAAATCATTTTCAAATCATTTTCAAATACTAAACTACATGAACTCACCAACCATGTGTTGACTTTTATTTTTGTATGACTTCTCAGGTGACGAACAGGTCAATTAAGAAGTCATTTCTTTTGGACTAGGACTTCAGATAGAAGACTTAGTATTTTGGACCTGCATACTTTTGAAGACATCATTATACAATTTATTTTGTATATCTTGTGTAAATACATGATAGTTATTTTATGATGTTTACAATAGATTTACATTGTTAAATTATAAACGATACTGATGTAATTTAACTTTCTAATTCTATTTTAATTAGCATTTCTCATTTATATCATGTGCAATGTAAACAATCTGATCACTTCTGATTATCACTCCCGATATCGCGCCCCGGGAACCTTCCGCCCGACGGGGACTCCGATCCTACCCCGCCGGCTCGGGGTGTGACAGGCAAGGACTAACAAGTCTAGTTCGGTAGTGACGCACTGACACTTGGAGCCTAGGGCTCGGGACTAACATTATAATAAACAACATGACACATGATTTCTTACTATATATGTATATCAAAACCTGTGAACTCACCAACCATTGTGTTGACACTTTTTCTTTAACTTGTATTCTCAAGTAACAGACAGGTACATGGAATGCACTTAAGGAATTGAGCATAGGAATTCCTGCATGCATACTATATCTTTTGAACAACCTTTATTTTGTTATGTATTTTGAAACAATGTAGCGTCTGACATTCTATTATTCCACTGCATTTATCAAACATATTTTATTCCGCTGCTTATTCATAAAACTGTTTGGTTGTATATACGTCAAACAACGTATTTTGAAAACGCATATAGAGTTGTTCTATATGACCATGAGCTGCGATTCTGGCCACGTTACACCCATGTGGACTGAAACCATACGTGGGATTTTGGCGGTGTGACATTAAAGATTGTTGTTCCAAACGTCCCATAAATCACAACTTTGATAAGACAAGTTTTCACTCTATGTAATCCTAAATCAACTCATTCATGTTCCACGTCTGGGATGATGTGTAACGACCGGTTTTAACGGTCACGTATATGTAAATAAATAAATGTTATTATGTTTAAAAATTGTGTTGTGATAATAATATAATAACATTTGGGTATTATAGTTAACTAGTAACTAACTTGATTAAGTTGGTTAAGTGGGTTAACTAGTTAAAATTCTGAGGGGCTAAACTTGCCGAATAGGCAAAATTGATTTAAAAGAGGGGTAAGGGCTTTGACTTAAGTCAAAGTCCAGAAATTTCATTTATGTGTGTGTGTTTTACGTGAAGAGCAAGAGGAGAAGAAGAGAAGTTCAAGCCCTAGTTCTTAATCCATGATTCTCGTTGACTACATGGTCAAATTTCAAGATTTAAGTCTTTAATCTTAACCCTAAGTGTTATCTAGCATCTTGTAAGTGATTCTAATCTCATTCATGATGTTGGTTGAAAGATCTTAAGATGAAAAAAGTTAGGGTTTAGTTTAAATCTTGAAATTGGTTGTTTAAATGGGTTAGAAACCATAAGTAGATGGGTGATCAAGTAACTAAACATCTAAATTGATTAGAAATCAATGATTATGAACATGGGTGTTCATGGGAGGTTTTATGATGGCTAAAATTTATTGAAAAACAAGTTCGTAAGTTATGCACATAAGGTGCTTGATGAAATGCTTGAACCAAAAGAGATTATATGCTGAATTGAAAGAAATTGTGTTGCTGCACTGTTATTGTAAAATCTGTATAAAATCGTAGAAAAATCATGAGAAAATGATCCTTATATGGTTGAAAAGCTCTTTGAAAGGACTACAACCCATATTTTGACATGAAAAGCTGAAAACAAACTTAAGGTGGGTTAAAATGGCAATTACAGCAGCAACATGGAAAAATTCAGCAACCTGAATTGGGAAAATAAAGGTGCAGACCTGATTTTGTAAATTGTGTATAAAATCAACCGTGTATCTGTTTGAGGCGTATTTTATATTCCTGGAAAGGTCTAAGAGTCTACTACAACCCATATTTGAACATGAAGAACTAAAACATATTGTAGATGTGTCAAAAATGCTGATTACAACAGCAACTCAGAAAGTTGCTGCACAAAAATGAGATTTTCCAAAATGTGATAAAAATGGGAAATTAAGTATGAGTGATGTCGAACATAAATAGATGATACTAGTGGGTTATGTACATCTAAATAAATGTTTTTGAAGTATCTAAGATACTTGTTCATGGGTTTTGATGGGAATGATGGGTTTTGGGTAGAACTCATGTAAGAAAGCGTTGTTGGGTGGATATGGATCATAATCCATGGGTTAAATGTTAATATGCAATAAATTGATGTTAAAATTGATAAAAGTTATGATCTTGGGTGAATCTTGACTAAAATGGGTGATTATGGGTAATCATGGGATGACTAGGATCATAACTAGTGTAATGAACATCAATATTTGATAAATGCCTAAGGGAGGCATATAATATGATTAATTGTGATAATTGGCTAAAACTTGCTAGATGTAGTAAGATAGAGTCAATTGAGTGATAAATTGACTTTGAGAAAGGCAAACGGGTCAAGTGGGTTGAACTTGACTGTATGTATGTGTGTATGTTAAGATGATTGCAATGTGTGCATATGTGATGAAAATAAAGTTCATAGGCAAGGAAAGGAGCTTGCTTTGTAATTAGAGCTTTGGACCAAAGGTAAGTCACCTAATTGATTGAGTCACTTAATATGTTGTTAAATTCACAAGTTGTGTGATTAAGGTAAATTGACTCTAAGTGATGGTTAGTAAATTGAATTTACTATGTGGTTGACCTATTGGATATATGGGCATCTATACACGACAAGTGTGTAACTCACACGGGTGTGACATTAATGTCTTGGGTGACATGTGCTGCATAGTAATTATGTGGATTAAACACATTGTGTGTGTGTGTGTTAACTTAAATCTACAAATAAGTGTACAATAAGATTGTGGTGGCAATCGTTATCTACTAGTGTAGACTAAACTTAATAGCCATGAGGGTTAATATGTGTATGTGGTGCAATGAGTGCGTAAACATAAATGTAAATTGTAATGTGTGTGGTTAGAGTTTACATTGAGGGTATGAAAGCGTTAGTAGACTATTGACTTATGGTAGTAGCTACCAGTATGTTGACTTTTAAAGTCAAAGTTGTGTGTTTTGTTTAATTATTGTTAGAATTGAAATGTGTGTGTGACTTTTTGATTAGATTGTGTATGTGTATGGGTTGTAAGTCACTTAATTGAAATGAGTTGTGCTTAACGTGGCTAAATTCACAATGTGTGTGATTGTGTTAAGTGACTTCATGTGTTCATTAGTAAATTGTGTTTACTATATTATTGACCCATTGGACATATGGGTATTTATACACAATGGTGTGTAAGTCATTCATCTTACTAAACATTACATATATATAGTAGAAAGTGTTTACTTGAGTGTTGAATTAAATGATTTATGCACAATTTAGTCATTGGAACTATTTGAATGGGAAAAGCCCATTGGCAAATGTGTATTAAGTTCCAATATAAAGTGCTATGTGTAACTAATATATGCAACATAATTTGCATATCAATAGCCGGATGAGCCGGTGATTGAGTAATTATACCACAAGTGTGTGTGGATAGCCAAAAGAGTTGGTAAAATTGATCAATTAAACCGCTAGAGGGAGGACAACCAAATGAGTTGGTAATAATGAGTCAAACCACTAGAGTGTGGATAACCGGAAGAGCCGGGAGTTTAAATTGGTGAAACCACTAGCATGTGGGTAATTGGATGAGCCAATAATTTGAGAATAGTGTTGTAATTAGCCAAACAGTTTTTCTGAATTCGTGTTTGGCTGTTCGGGTGGCATTCTAAGGCACTGTAACCCCTGGGAATGTTCCATAAACATGTGTTAAAGTTGTTTAGGTGTTCTTACTTAGTTCTAACGAACTAATGGTGAAAACAACGTGTGTTATGCAGGTACTTAAGTAATAAAGGCGAATGTGATCGGGAAATGATGATATTGGATCGAATGAAGCTTCGAGCGATACAAGTTAATATTGAGAAGACTTGTTTATTTAAATAATAGATGAGTTTGTATATATTAAACTATATAAGTGGTTTTTAAACAAGTTTGTGTTGGTTTTTGATTGTGACAGGTTATAAAGGGTTATTTATTGAGTTTTCAAACAAACCCTTGCAAAAAAAATTTTACGGGACCAAATTCCGCAACGTTTTTATGTTTAAACAAGTGTTTTCTGATCCTTGTGGGATCAGGGTGTCACATGATGAAAAAGAAGTAGGGTAATATGCAATGCAAATTGTCGTTGTGGGTGCACACGTAACGTGAATTTTCAATACATGCAAATCCTAGTAAATCCTATTGTTTCAAACAATGGAAACAATCATAGCAAACTTTGAATCCAAATCCTAAACTCATTCAAATCGTATTCTAGGATTCAAACACATGAGTACTTTAAGTTTAGGTTAGTAATGGTAGGTGGTTAGTATGCCTTCAAAGTATTAGTGGTGTGTTGGGTAGGATGTGGTATACCTTATATATAAGCACCAATAGTACATTAAGAGTATAATCAAAAGCATGACCATGGACTGTGATATTAAATTCAAGATTCATTATCAAGTAGGTTATTCTTTAGTCAAAAACTAGTGGTCGAATCAATTATAGCTATTGATGCTCCGTCTTGGGGCGTATTTAAACATTAAGGCAATCAAGGGTTTTATTTATACATCAAGACCACTAAACTATCATTAATCCAAACACTCTGAACCGAGGAAACTAGATGAAAGCAAATTCTAAAGTCAAATAGGATATTTTTATACCTTCTTTTACCATTCATTTAAATCCACATTCGAGGGAAATTGTCAACGTATGATGTTAAACTCTTCAAATGCCATGATCTCATGGTAGTTCATGATTGGGAGATGCTAGTTCATAACACCAATCAACAACCTACAATTCTAATACATCAAACAACAATTCCGACAACATTCTAGTATGCAACCTAAGAATTTTAAAATCACAATTCATGATTCAAATTTGACAATTTACGATTCAAAATCCTAAGCCTATATAATGTATTGTTTGATGCTTCACAAACCACGAAAGTTTTACAGTCAAAACCTATTCACCACTTACCTCTACGCTAATACGTGACATCAAGACTCTAAAACAAATTTGAATTTTAAAAAAACCTTTAGTACAATAGGATTTGGCTAGGGAAAAGCTATTGAGTATTTATAATGTGGGTTGGTGGCTGGGAAAAGCTATGGAATTCTGGATATTTTGAAAGCAAAGCTCACAGTTGACTTATCTTTTTGACTTCGAAAGCTAAAATTTTACCTTCCCTTATTTGGCTCTCGCATGTGGCCTTTAAAGAAGTCATGACTCATTGGAGAAAATGAGCCGAGTTGATGTGAATGCAGTTCAAATATTAAATTTCTTATGTAAAAACCAAGCAAAAAACGAACCGAGTTGAGCCAGCTCAGTAGAAAACGAGCCGATTCCGAGCCAAGATTTCAGGCACGGTTTACAATCCGAGCCGAGCCAGGCTCGGTTTAAATCCTAGCAAAATCCGAGCTGACAACTGGGTCGGTTCAGTTCGGCTCGTGAACACCTTGCTCCTAGTGATCCCGCTTTCCATTTTGTTTTTTTTTGTTTTATCCCAAATCCCATATAAGTTAGTATCTCTTTTATAATTTAATTGATCTATATTTTTATTTTTTCAAAAGAGAAAAAAAATTGTTTTAATCAAATGAGCTTTCACAGCTTTTTTTCTTTCTTTTTTTTAGTATTTTAATTATATCTTGTGACAACTAGTACCGGATCGTTCGGCAAATCCGTACGGTATATGTATATGTACATTCACTTTTTCAGTGTGTAAATACTATGTGTTAAACAGTTGTGTAACAACATGACTATGAAAAACATATAACAGTTATATGTATTTTGATGAAAAATGAAATATAAATATGCAACAACATTTGAGAAATAATGTGACACCCCGTAAATTCCGAGTCAGCAACATATTTATTTAAATGTTTATTTAAATGTTTTATGTACACGTGGCACTAGAATTAGATTAATTTAGTGTGACACGTGGCACGACAGTACGAACACAGACACATGACCAGATAATTCGAGGAATTATCGACAAACAGCACACACGTGTCAAAACACACGAACGTTGGTGAACGTCTAACACATTGTGTAGCACAACACTCGAAATCTCAGGAAACCCTCACACACTGAACTTGGAAGTTCAATTGAGGCCGAACTATAGTTCGTAAACGTGAAAACGGCAACGAACGGATCAAACCAATGAAAATGGGCCTATTGGGCTCTTCAGTGGATGTGTCGCGCTACGCGACGGCCCACAAGGAACCTGTCGCGGTACGCGACAGGTGGGCGGGGGAAATTCGAACCCGAAATCCCTCGCGCTACGCGAGAGACCCTCTTGAACATGTCGCGCTACGCGACAAGACCCAGTTCGCAGAATCTTTATTTAACCAAGACACCATCATCACTAGCCACCCTATTTCGCACAAATCGAACCCCAGGCACTCAAGATCGTCTTCCCCACCAGAAAAACTCCATTTTTACTCTGTTACAACCATTATCAAGCTTGTGGAAGCTTGAGGTGAAGATTGGTAGCTTAAAGAACGACGTTGGAAGCTCGACACCATCACCACCTCTACATCCCTGCGTGAACCAGCTGTCCAGAAGCACTTAGGAGCCTTCTTGCTCGATTTCATCATCATCTCAACCATTTTGGAGCACTCAAAGGTAGTTTCTATACTAGAAACTCATTTTCACACCTCTTACACCCACATGCAAGACTTTAAACTCACATGCAAGCATATATAAAGCACATGCACGAATTTCTCTTCTGGGTTTGTTAGTCTAGATGTGTTTCTTGATGATCTATGATGTTTAGATGGTGATTTATGATGATCCATGTTGTTGTGTAAATGTAGAATGCATGATTTAGTCTTGTAATGGTGAAAAACCCACATGCATGTATGATCCATGGCATGTGGAATGATTTTCAGTAAATGGTTATGTATCTTGATGATTTTGAAAGAGGATTTCACGCTTAGATGATATTAGAAGGGCTAAAACTATGAGTTTTATGAATCTTTCCATTATTAGAAACTTTTTGTTTGTAAAATGATGTTATGAATGGTATGGTAGACATGCATGTATGTAGAATTACTCTTAGGATGATAATAGGATGATTGAAGTACTTGGAATGTGATTTCGATGTTGTTCATGGTCATATTTATCGTTATTACTATTTTTAGTAACTTTTTAGTCACAAGTTGATTATTTGGTGAAAACGATGAACTTGCATGATTACTAGAATGTTGGTTGATGGATATTATGATGATTAAAGGTTTAGGAATGGGATTTGGAACTTGATTGTAGTCACAAATGATAACTTTCTGTTTTTTAGTAACTTTTATGGATGAAATAATGCTAGATGATGAATTGGATTATGTTAGTATGTTTAAAGGATGTTAAATGAGTTACTATGATGATTTGTAACATGAAAATAGGTTTAGAAATGTTAAATGGTCATTTTTATGCAAAAACCACAAAGTTACTATTTATAGTAACTTTATTTTTACAAAACCCGACTTAGGAACATTTTGTTTGATTCAAGCATGCTAAGTAACTTAATATGTTATAACATGATGTTTAGATGCTAAGTTAGATGGTTTCCGATAACACGTATGCTAAAAATGGAAACTTTCCATTTTACGAAACTTTTATGTGCTAACATGTTATAAACGACTTATGTGAAACCGTATGATGACGTGCTATGTATTAACATGATCACGTAGGACTAATGAGCATGCTAGAACTCTAAAACCGATATGCTTTGTGAACTTTCCATAAATGGAAACTTACTATAAATAGTAAGTGTCCATAGACGCGACTTACGCGTTTTGCACACGACGAGCACTTACACGATTGCTACACGATTCACAACCGTCACACGGATCACCAACGGGTCGTTGACTTGACACGGTCAACTTTGGTCAACTCTAGTCAAACATGGTCAAACACGGTCATTGTGGACCAACACAGTCAAACACGGTCATTGTGGACCAACACAGTCAAACACGGTCATTGTGGACCAACACGAGCAAACACGGTCATTGTGGACCGACACGAACAAACATGAACAACCAAGGGTTGTTGGACACAAACACGAGCACTAACACAAACACTAGCACGGTCACATACACGAACTCACGTACGGTATACGATATAGGTTGCCGGTGACCGACACGCATTACGACGCAGGAGCTTACGCTTGATTTGTACTTACTTCACTAAGGTGAGTTTACGGCCCCTCTTTACTCTTTTTCAAACGCTTTTAAATAGGGGGAGAATACTAGTTGCATCGAGTCAAACATCTATTACTGTACAAACACTATGTGTATGCTGGTTTATTGGACAAACATTAAGTGTTGAACTCGTAACAAGCCCTCACAAAGTCTTACCGTTAATGTACGAACAACGTGGTAGATTTGGATGGATCCATTAGGGAATGACTAACCCCACGGGGCACTATGTTGACTGGATGTCATAACCCGTGCAAACTCTGACCTAACTTGCTATGCATACGAGGCATAGCGGAGGCAAGGACAAACAAGTCTAGTTCAGTAGTGACGCACTGACACTTTGGGCCTAGGGCTCGGTACTAACATTTGATAAACAGCATGACACACTTTCTTACTATATGTATATCAAAACCTGTGAACTCACCAACCATTGTGTTGACGCTTTTTCTAACTTGTATTCTCAGGTAACTGACAGGATGATGGACATCCAGGAATGCACATTTAAGGGACCGAGCATAGGGACATACATGCATTTCTGTTTTGTTTATCTTTTGAAAACAATTACTTTTGAGTTATGTTGTGTGTGACAATTTCATTTCCGCTGTGTAAACAACTATCTTTCCGCTGCATGTTATGATAACTTTACTTTCCGCTGCAAACCATTTGTTAAGTGTATGTGTCAAACGTGTGATTTGTAAACACATATAGAGGTGTTCTATATGACCTTGAGCTGTGATTCTGGACACGTCACACCCACGTGGACTGACACCACGAGTGGGAATTTGGGGGTGTGACAAATAACAAGTTGTGAAAACAAATGACAAAAGCATATCGGTTGCGATCTGATTTCCATAGATAACATAAATCAGATGGCCGATAATTCAGTAAGAAAACAATGTGAAAATAGCTTAATTAGTTGAGTCCGTCATTGAGGATGTCCAATCCAAAACAGAAATTTCAGTATCATTTCAGAATAACAAACTGACAGTGTGTTTGCGTGGGTGACGATTCACACAAACATATATGTGACATTCTGAATGATAACTGAAAGGTGGAAAACAAAATCAGAAAGTGAAGCCAACATCGTGTTCGCTCGGGTGACGATTCGAATGAATATGCACGAAGGCGATTCGATCTAATGAAACATATAAAATAAACGTTTTCGAAACAGTAACATAAGAAAAATAAATTTACTAGGAATAACCACCTTAAAAAGTTTTTAAGAAAACTATTTTAAAACTCTTGTAATTGTGCGCGTTACGTATCGTAAACTTAACGTAAACGAGAACCGAGCAACCGAAACAAAACTGAACTTATACGGGGTATAAAAACCCTAAATATCATTTACTCATCACATTTAATACACACCCACCCATTCTCTCTCTAGAATTCCCGGATTGTTACTCTCTCTCTCTAAATATCATCACAAAAACCTTCATAACTCTCTCATTTCTTGCTCAAATCCTTCAAATTTGGTATCAAAACGAAGCTCTCAACGTTTCCCACATGAAAGTACAAAGGATCAGGCTTGGAATCAACAAAATCGAAGGTAATCTAAGCTAGAACATTCGGTTTTTCAGGGTTTTAACAAAGCCCAGCTATTTGAGCTTGGAGCTTATTTTAAACCATCAAACCTTGTTAGAACTGCATGAAAATGGGTTTGTTATACTTGGAATACATTAGAATAAAGATCTGGGAAGTTTGGTGATAATATCAACACAAGAAGTCTTAGTATCGACACATGAAACCCAGATCCATAATATCAATGATGTTCAAATGATTCTGCCACTTTGTCCATCGATTCTATCAAGTTCGATGAACCCCAGCCCTTTCCATTCATCGATATTGGTAGTGTCGGAGGTTCCAAGGATTGGGCAGCAAGTTTCCATCGATATTAGTCAATATCGAAGCTAGTGCATCGATACTAATCCAGTCTCGACATTGATAGTGTCGACATTGAGCACCCAGCCTTATAGTCGATATTATCAGTCTCGATGGACCTAGGAAGGTTGAAATCCTGTCGATAGTAACACTATAACCAGATCCAAGTAATACAAAACAAAAATCAAGCAAATTGGTTCACAAATGAAATCATAATCATGAAGAGAAGGACATAGTATCGATGGGACTCCTCAAAGGAGGCTAAGTGTTAACCGGTTTTGAAATTTCATCGATACTAAACCCTTATGGTCCATCGACACTAACTTAAACTCATTCAAAACTTATGTAAACCATAAACTAAGTGTGTTAACATTAAAGATATAATCTAGAACAACAATATGGTTGATAACAAGTTATGGTTTTGGTATAAACATTATTAGGGTTACACTAAGAAGTGTAAACCCATTTTCGGACTTAGTTAATAAAAACACTTGTCAAATATGTATTTAACATATAAGATAGTTAAGTTTTATAACAAAATTACTTATGTTAACATATTAAAGTGATGATAATCATTTTAAGTTAACCCAAAAGTAATATACAAAGTCTTAACATATAAACCTAAGATTATACATAGGAAATTTTATAATTTCACAATCTATGAAATATGTTAAGGCTTTAACCCAAATCTAAAATAAGAAAGCAAAGAACATTAATTACCATATACTAATGCTTAACCCATATTGGTTAGGTGTTAGTGTATTATGTCACCAATGAACTAGGGTAAATAAACTAGCAAAAGTCCATAAAAGTTAACCAACTTTAGGGTTAACATACGAGATATAACTTATAGTTATAAGTTGCAAACGACATTGAATCAAACACAGGACTTTGAATACAACATCCTTACAACAACAAGTAAGCGCGTGCATTTCTGAGTCTTAGTCAACCACTTCAATATCCAGGTGAGTTCATATGCCCGTTTTCTAATCTTTTAGTTTTAAATGCGGGGCTGAGAAACATACTAACTCTTTTATTTAAAAGTTTTAGTATATTACTTTAATTATCATGTGATTTAGATATCATTATGTGTGCTTGTGTGTGAAATGTCAATTGTGACAGATCAAGGATGATATCATGATAATATAACTTCATGATATCACCAACTCAATTGAATGACACAATTTATTAAGACTAGAGTTTATATCACTGGGTTATAACGCTGAGATGACAATGAGATATCAATGAGACAATTACTAGAGATAACTAGAATGATATTCATGATAACATAATTTCATGAGGACATCATTCACCACATACACTAACATTGTGTAATAGGACAAGTTCTTATAACACATTGTTAAAGTCAATGAGAACACATAACATTGAGATAACAATTGTGATAATTACTCGTGAAATCAAGGATGACAACATGATAATATAGCTTCATGATGTCATTCCCCACATATGCTAACATTGTTTTTAAGACAAGATCTTATAAAACAATGTTAAAGATTAAATATCATGACATTATGTTCATTTCATTGAGATCACATCATTGGGTCAAGATGACAATGATGCATTAGCTAAGAGTGTGAATCATTATCTGAGTTAATTATATAGTTTTCATATGCATGATAACTATAATAATCCTTACATCAGTATGGGTAGATTTCAATGTTAATTGCTATGGTATTAGTTAATCTAATGGGACCACATCGGGCATTAAATGTGCTATCATTTCAATTAATGAAAAAGAATATGGTTTGGGAAAATATGCATATCTTATAGATATTTTGGAGAGAATATCTTACCTTCCAGACTGATTAGAAATGAAAGTCACAGAGACTTTTAAGTCTCACCCTTATAGATATCATGGAAATGATATCTTACCTTTCGGGCGGGTCAGAAATGACAGTCACAGAGACTCTTAAGTCTCACCCTTCTAGATATCATGGAGAGGATATCTTGCATTTCGGATTAATCAGTAGTGACATGCATAGAGACAATTAAGTCTCGCTCTTATAGATATCATGGAGAGGATATCTTACCCTCTGGACTGGTCAGTAATGACAGTCACAGGGACTATTAAGTCTCGCTCTAGGTATCGATGAGGATATCTTACACATCTGGGCTGATCAGTAATGACCAGCTAACATAGACTGTCAAGTCTCTATCTTATAGGTATCGTTGGGGGATATCTTCTTTCGATTAGCATTTCTCATTATATATCATGTGTCATGTAAACAATCTGTAAACAATCTGATCATTTCGATTATCACCCGATATCGTGCCCCGAGAACCTTCCGCCCAACAGGAAAGTCGATCCAGCCCGTCAGTTCGGGTGTGACATATCTTCGTTTTTTTTAAAAAAAAATCACTTTAAAACAAATTCCACATATATATTTGTTGAGGGTACGTTTAGTGACGATCTGCTGGAGTGTGCTCCTACTTGCACGCTGCTACCCTCCTTGACATCCTATTTTGGAACAATTTGTTTGTAATTAGAAACATGGAATGCCAAAGAGCTTGTAGCGCAACTAACACTTCATAACGCAACTAACACTTCATGATTCTCATGAGACTTAGGTTATATCACGTCATTCGTTCAAGTCGTCATAGCATGCAGCTAACACCTCATGATTCTCATGAAACTTTGAGGTTGTGATAGAATTCTCATCAAGTCGTAATAGCATGCATGTGAGAAAAGCTAATTTACGTTTATTAGCTGGTGTATGACCAGTATAGTTTATGTCACTACTTTTATATCAATTTGAATATTACTATGTCAACGTTATGAGAGACTCCATAATCATGTATGTCATTGGGAGTAACCTTAATTAACTTGATTAATCTATACTACTTAATAAAACAATAACAATTAGCCACATGTCAATTTATGGTTTAACTAAATGACAAATGACAACAATTAATTGGCTTATCATCTAATAATGCCACATGGCGTCTCATGGTGATTATTTTTTTTATTTCAAAAATGTTTTATTACTATTAATAATTAATTTCATTTAACTCCTAAATCGTTGCCTTTTTTAATCACCATTTTAATTTTGATTATTATTTTCTGTTTTGAGTGAACTTTTATTTTTCAAAACTCATTTCAAAATTAAAATTTTTATTTATTCATATATAATCTGCCTTATATTTTAAATCATATATTAAGGTTTTGATTTAATTTAGATCAATTATTAACACATTTATAAACAGTAAATTATTTCCTATGTACATAACATATTAATTTGTAAAAAATATTAATTTTCTGTATTTTATATATTTACCTTATTATTTTCTAATCAAATCTATTAATAGTAATAAATCAAAATAATTTTGGACACTTGTCATAATTCTAGGCCATCTAAAATTTTGTTTTCCCGCTTCTCTCTCCTCTTTAATTATTTATATTTATTATTTAGTTGGAAAAATAGAAATAATAATTAATATATTATTAGTTATATGCATTTAAAATGAAATTAATTATGAAGCTTTTAAATAAACCTTTTTTATCTAATAGTTTCTATTTAATTTTTTAAATAAATTCAAATTATATTTCTTATAATATTTAAAAATAAAACATTAATGATACTATTTGTTTTTTTGTGAATGATTTTAAAATTTTTTAAACATTTAATATGATTGGATGATTTAAATGAAAAAAAATACACTATATTGAAATAATAAAAAGTAAATATTTTTTTTAAAAAAAAAAGTCATATGTACTAATATAAATTTTAAGTCAACCCGTGTAATACACGGGATTTTAACCTACTATTAGTATATAAAAATATTAGTTGTAATATTCTCGAGATCATTTGTATTTTAGGATAAGATCAGTTTGTAATTACTTGTATTCATATATATTGGTGATAATGAGATACCAGAGGCAACAATTGATTGCCAACATTAAAATGATCTCCAGAATATTACACCTAATATTTTTATATACTAATAATTAATATGAAATACGTGCAAGTTATGTATATGTAGTTTGTCAAACATATTAGTAAAAAATTGCGAGTTAAATTGCCTTATAACGATGACTCTAATTTCATTGTATTTATCTAAAATTTATTTAGAATTAAACATCAACTGCTGAACAAATGAGTATTAGATTTCACACACGAACTAGTTTCCATCCACTAACTCCTTGTGCGTTCGACCCCATGGCATTCTCTACAAAAGATTTTGCAAATCTGTTCACTATTGATTGTTTGTAGTAACCGTGTAAGTTTAGTGATTCTAACCCCCATGTCTTCAAATGGCCTTGATGCCATTGTAATGTCCGACCTTCTAAATCAACTATTGCAATTTTAACTTTGATTTTTCGGAGGTTTCATCTATGACGTATCTTTGGGTGTAACATTTTTATCTTATAGGATAAGAGTAAGGTTTCTTCTTATCTAAAGATAGCTTACACTTGACAACGATTTTACAGGTATGTTGAGTTTGGTTCAATAAAGTTTATATGGGAGAGTGGCTTCGGGACAAGAGAAAACAAGGGTAGGAGCAAGAAACATTTCGTCATGATAATGTGTTTTAGCCATTTTATGGATACAAGCTAACAGCTAACTCGGTTTTTTTACTATAAATAGAATTTAATGAGGGTACACACTAGGCCTTGCAAAATGAGCGGGGTTGAGTTTGGGTCTAGTAGCAGGTCAAAATAAGTGGTGGTCAGAGTAAA
Source organism: Mikania micrantha (assembly GCA_009363875.1). Lineage (NCBI taxonomy): Eukaryota > Viridiplantae > Streptophyta > Magnoliopsida > Asterales > Asteraceae > Mikania > Mikania micrantha. The sequence continues at coordinate 52,594,013 of CM018695.1, forward strand.
TGGATAATTTTTAAAAAACATCAATCTAATTCAAGTTCAAGTTTTAATCTTTATTGAGTTTCTCTTCAAATATACTTTTGATAATTCTTGTCCGTTTGAATCTATTATATTCACATAGTTTTAAGGTTACGTATCTTGACTTAGATTATATTAAGGTGTTACACATCTCAGCTGCTACTATTTCAAGCTAAAATATCAAAACTCACCCTACCCCTCCCTAAACTTTTTATCCAAATTTCGGACATTAACAGTTTAACACCCCCGAATTATTACTAACAATCATCTAAATGATCCCTTTCACATGATTTTTCAAAATATTTTTAATCAAGTATATCTTTTATAGTTTTATGCAAAAATCCAGAGTATACATTAGTGCTATCGCATTCTTTTAGTTTGGGCTTTCACATTTAATCAATAAAAATATTATCTGGCATCCAATTAACAAACCTTAATGGTGTGTGCTCATCATATGTTTGGCTAATTATTTTTAATCATGCATAGTATATTATTAGCATACAATATTAAAAGTCTTGTGTCAGTGATAAGGGAGAATCGAAGTCTTGAATGAGACAAGGGTTCGAACTTCAGTTGGGGCATTTCTTTAGATATCTTGATGAGAGGTTGAATATAAGTTTTAATCTCAATTAGGGGTGAGGGTTTACCTATTTCATAGGATTTTCGTGCATCTGGAGGGTGAATGTCTTATTTCTGTCCGATAGACACGGTTAAAACAACATACGTGATACGTAAGATCATTGTTCTTCAAACAAAATTATTTTTAATCTTTTAACACCTTTGCTAATTTGGTTATAATCATTTTATTTTAGACTACACTTTTAAATACATAGACAACCAACTTGTGAACCTATATATAATTGAGATGAAAACAATATTATCATATCATGCGACAAGTCATCATCGAAGTGCAACAATTATAGAAAATATAGAAAATTCAAAGAATTAGCGTCACGACAGGTGTTCGATTTGATAATCGGCGTTAGATCAGTCATCAGTACGCGATTGAATTTTACGCGGGTTTTTAACGACCAACGAAATATTCGTTCCCCCAAGGTTTCCTTCGCAAAAATGTCGTTTCTGGAGGATTTTCAAGCCAGTAATCCTCAATCTCTCTTCATCATCACTGTTTTTCAATTGCTCGAGTTATAAATTGTGTTTGTTTAGCAAAATATTCAACCCCTTGTTGTGAATTTACAGTTTGATCGAGAAAAAACCAGAAAATGATTCGAACCCTAGTTTTCTAGGGTTTATAATGTGCTCTTGGAATGTTACCAAAATGTTAAATTGTGGGTAGAAGTAGACTTATGTGGGTAGTCTGTCGTTATATTCGATTGTGCTTGGATTCAATTGCTTGTTAAACGGAGAATTTGTAAGATTTTGATGCCTGATCGAAGAGCTTAACAAACCAGCACGATGAACGAGTTTTTAATTATTAGGGTTTCATAACAAAGTTATTAAATTACTGACTTTAATGTAGGTTTAGAGCCACTGCCAAACATTTTACAGAGGAAATATGCATTATTACGTGATTTGGATAAAAGTTTGCAAGGTATACTACATACAGACTCTTGATCACATGTACCTATATCCTATTTCTGACATTCTACATAAAATATTACCAAATTAACCAGTATACTTTATCAGGTATTCAACGACAAAACGAACAGCGATGTTTACAGGAAATAGAGGAATTTAACGAGGGAATTAAGTCTGGGAATATTGCACCAGGTACATCACTTAACAAATTCTCAGATGAGGCACAGGATGAGCAGAAACATTCTATTAGAATTGCAGATGAGAAGGTTGCTTTGGCTGTTCAAGCATATGATTTGGTACCGTTCACGTTTGTTTTGTTTTTTTTGTTCTTGAATTTCTGCCAAAAGTTATAAACATTTGTGTGATCCATAAGTATGAAGTCTGGCATGTGCTGTTAGGTTGTTTATTCTTTCCACAGGTGGATGCTCATATTCAACAACTTGATCAGTATCTGAAGAAATTTGAAGAACAACGGCGTGGTAGATTTCTTCTTTTTTTTCTAGATTGGTCATACTGTGTAGAGGCGGCAAGATTGTGCGTGTGTGGGTGTGTGTCATGAGCTCATGCTCATATTCATGTGAGACTAATTGTGTCTTTTCAGATTTGGAACCCTAATAAACTAACTTTTCAAATTCCAGAACTCCTAATGTCAACTTCATCGCCTTCACTTATGCACCGAATTTTCGATTTTGCATTGTACAAAATGTCGACTTATGAATTGTGTAGTTTGAAAGAGTATTTTATTAGAGTTCCGAAGTTTATAGGAAGACAATCACCCTCACAAATGTTTAGAATAAGTTTGCAGGTTCTAAAATTTGGAGATTAGATTTTCAATATAGTTAAACCACAGGAACCATTTGTGCATTCTTTTTTGTTTTTGTTTAAATTATGATTACAAACTAAACTTATTAGAAAATAATAATGACTTTGGAGGTTTTGCATTAAATTAGATTTGAAGTGATTTTCAACTCGTTTGAACTCCATGTGACTAGTTTTTCCAGCAAGCTAAAGTTTTTTTATATTGAGATAAAACACAACCCATATTGACTGTTTGACAATAGACACACTCTAATTCCATTTGTGATGTTTTTGTGGTCGTTACAGAAAAGGATGCTGTTGCTGCAGCTGGAACACCTGGTTTGGTCCCTGATGGCAACGGGAAGCCTGCAAAAGAAGGTGGCAGAGGAGGACGAAAAAAGTAATGAGTTTTATAACATAAAGTGTTTTTTGCTTGAAATACAGTGTTGAATTTGGTCACAATGGTCTCTTTGGATGAGACTTTTAACAGCCAAATTTTGGCTTTTTACTCCTCAGGTCCCGCCTTGCTAATGCAGCAGCTGCAGCTGCAACAGCTGCTGCAAACCCACCTAGTATGGACTTGGACCTACCAGTTGATCCTAATGAACCGACATATTGTTTTTGCAACCAAGTTAGCTATGGGGAGATGGTGGCGTGTGACAATCCTGATGTAAGTATTTTAGAAGTTCCAAAAGGAACAGGTTTTGTAACAGGTCAAAATGGGTACTTTTGTGCGGATTCAGGTCAAAATTTTGTCTACAAAAGTTTTCTTTATAAAAAGTTAGCATCATAAATTATGATTCAAATCTTTTGTAGTAATAATCTAAGTATTGGAAAACAATGTTCTATAATTGTTTTGTAATAGTAATACATGCTTTGAAATACAGTGCTCTAGGACACTTTATGCATAAAAAGTATACCATGTTTTTGACCCGTTTCCTCTTGATCCTTTTTTTTGGTATTATCCATTTTGCATGTTATAGATAAATATAACCAAATTAACCCATTCATAAGTAAATGGGTCAAAATTGCTACTTTTTTTATGCATATATAACCAACAAATACTAATTAGGTGATAATATGTCCACAGTGCAAGATCGAGTGGTTTCATTATGGCTGTGTTGGTCTGAAAGAGCAACCCAAAGGAAAATGGTATTGTAGTGATTGCAGCGGGATGCAAAAGCGACGAAAGGGAAAATAAAATAAATTTTTCATGGTATGTAGGAATTAATTTAACTAGAATTTTGTGCCTTTTTAGGGTTTGACTTGATAATTTGTGCTGCATTTAGTGGTTAATAATAAACTGTTTATTGACCTTTAGTATGATGATTGAGTTCCTCATATTTGATAATGTTGTTTGCTAGATTTGCACTAGTGTTGAAGATTCTGACCCGTTTGTTGGTAAATGGTTTGTTCCATAAACATGTTGATTCTGGTTATTCTCAAATGGCTTTATTTTTTCTTTTCTTTTATTTTATTATTATTATTTTGTAAATAGGCTAAATTAAAACAAATTGAAGATTAAGCAGGTTAGAAGTCAACCAAAGTGTATTTAAAATGTATAAATTCTTCATCTTGTTATTTCGAAAAATAGATTAATTTCGAAAAATCACCAAAGGGCGTATAGTCTAATAGTAGATTCTTGACTTCTCTTATGAGAGGTCTTGGGTTGGAATCTTACATAGAGCAAATATTGCTATTAGTTGAGCCAGAGGGTTTTCCTAGTTGTAGGTTTCCTCCTGGCCGAGTACGTGGGTCAGGTCATCACACTCTGTTCTTCAGGTGGAAGGGTGATCTATTTGGCAGGGAGATCCCGGGTGACCGGTCGTTTGCTGCACTTTTGATGCAAACTATTTATAAAATTCAAGCTACACATACTAAACTCAAGGCTAAAACTGTCGGTTTGTGGTTGGATAACAGGTTTAAACATATTGTACGGGTTGAACATGGGTTGTGCCAACCCTTTTTGTTCATCTTTCATGATTTTTTTTATTAAAAAAAAAAAACCATTGCATTATATATGATCACAAAAACTAGATTCTTATAGGAAAAGATCAAATAAAAATAACATTTTGCCTAAAAACAAACAAAATACTAATCTTTTGTATGGGATTTTTTTTTTCTTGTGTTGGATTTAAGTTCTTTTACTATATTTATTTTATGTATAGTATTTAAAAATACACTAAAAAAAACAATACAAATTTTGTAAAAGGTATATATGTTTTTATGTTTTTAAAAAAACTTGTTTTTAGCGGATTTTGTTATAGAAGGTCCACTTTCTTTTGGACCTTTTATAATTAACACATTAATTAGATTTTTTTACATGGGAAAAAGAAGTGTTTGAAGGCCTCCACTTTTGTATTTTTTTTAATGTATATTTTATATAAAAACTAGGTTAGGACCCCGTGTATTACACGGGCTGAATGATAAAAATATAATAAACATCCATTAATGAAAATATAGATAATATAAGATTTTTAATATAAATGGCTAAAATTTTGTATAATTTAATAATTTAAGTAATAAAATAATTATATTGTTTCTTTAAACAATAACTTTTTTCAAAATTTGTTTCTTAATTTTTTTAAAATACTAATTTTAAAAATTATATATTTTATAATAAGTTGGATATTTAATATGTTTTTTTAATATTAATATATTTTAATGTATTATAAAATATGTTTCTTAGTTTAAAAATGTAAAACAAAGTATTTTATATTTAATATTATTATTTAATATGAGGTAAATTTAATATGAGAGAGAGGCGGGAAATCAAAGATGAGGTGCTATAATCACGACATGTGTCATCCTATAAACTTTGATTTATTATAATAGATAGATTATTTTGATAACAAATATATATAATATACAATTAAATATAACATTGTGTTCATAGGTTCAAGACACAAGTAAACAGTCTTTTGCAAAAATATGCAGGGTAAAACTGCATGCATCAGATCTCGACGTGATATGGTCCCCTCCCCCACTCTCGTGCAAAGCGAGAGTTATGTCAAGCACCAGATACACTCTTTTTTAACTATTTAAATATCGCATACATGCATTAGGCCTAATACACGTTACAAATTACAGTTTACAATAAACAAATCAATTAAATTTTAAAACCTAAAACCCAACCCAAAGTTCTCAATTTCTATACGACCTGTTCAAGGCATAAAGCCCCTCTCCTTGCGATTCTGTTCCTTGTCACTCTGCCGATAGCCGGAATTCCGCCAGCCCCTTGGCCCGTCCGATTGCGAACAATTGAATTACGAACCAAATTAGTTTGTTATCATCTGATCTTTTAATTTTGTTTCATATCAATGCATTGCATTGATGATTTATTTTTATAAATTTTGTAATATAAAAGTGATGAAAATGATTATGGAGTACACTGCGGGTGTGGATGTAAAAGGGTCAAACCCGTCATGAACCCGCAAGTTTGACACGAACCCAAAATCATGTTAGGCCAAACACGATACAAATATTCCCAGGTTGACTGATACAACCTTAATAACCTTTTTTTTTTTTTTTTTGCATATTAATATTCTTAAATTTCAATTATTACAAACAATACCGTTGTTCATAAAACAAAATTGTTTAAATTGTAAAAATTGATGAGAAAATTTGAGTTTAGTTTCTTGAATCATTTTAAGGCTAAAAACAATTTAGAAAAAAACAATAATAAAAAATAATTAAAAAGGTTTAAACGGATCAACCTCTGAGCCTATGAGGTCAACCACAATCCAACTCCTTTAGCTAAACTATTAAAACTAATATGTACATGTTTAGACTAAATTCATGTCAAAATTTTATATGGTGTGATAAGATTTGATTCAGTTAACTAGTTAAGTCTAAAATTGTCAAACTCGTGAGTGGAACACATCAGATTTATTGAGTGGAACACTAGTGAAGCACATCTATTAAGTTTGGTGCCAAGACTCAAAAGTGGAAAACATGTATATAATTGAGAACATACCCGTGGCACGCTTTGTTATTTGGTGCCTTAAACACGGGTGATTTGTACATGGGTAGGACAAAGTGGTCACTCCAGATATATTCACCACAAATATGTGCACCCAATGGGGACTCAAATTACATGTGTTGTATGAGAGAATTCTATTTTTTGAGTCACTTTGTGATGGTAGGGTTTGCGTAGGGTTTAGTATTTTGGCTAGTTTTGTATTGAAAGCGAAATTTTGGTATTAGAAATTGATGGGTTTCGGTTTTTTAGTTTTGGATTTTCAATTCTCAATTTTACACATGAGCTCGACATGGTTTATGTCGATTTTTGGTTCTAGATTTGCGCCTAAAATGTTTGGGCATGAAAAAATTATCCAAAAATGCTAATTTTTAGTCTTATAAGCCTAAAATTGTTGTTAACCACTTGGGTCTTAAACTTATGGCACAACATAGTTAATTAAGGTAATAAATTCAACAGCAAACAAGTTTGGTTAGCTTGATTTACTTTGAAGTAAGTTTGGTGTTGTTTTATTCGGCTCATTTAGGAGTGGTTTGGTTTTGGAACAGGATATGACCGAAACCAAACCGTATTTTCAATTTAAAATGAAATAAAACCTACTCCATCGGTTAATATTTTGGGTATGCTATTTTTGGTTCAGTTTTAGTATGGATTGTTAGTTTTTTTTCTCCCCCTTGTTTGTTGTTGATAACTTGATCACTTTGCGCCAATCTAGTAGTTATATCTGCAACAAGTTAATCAAATACCCACTTAACTAAAAGATCAGTGAAAGCAGTTAGAGTTATTTTCGTGTTCTTTCAGATGAGATTAAAAAAAACAATGAATACGGTTATTTTCGTGTTCTTTGAGATGGGATCCAATGTAGTGCAAGATCATTACAAAGCTTTGACAAAATAAAAGTATACTGATTTGTGAGACCTTTTGGTTGTGGTGGCCTGGTGGGTAAAGAAAACATCATTGCTAAAAAAAACCTAAATCATCACCTCACCTACCCATTTAAATTTAAAACTAAAAGGGAATATACAAAAAAAAATATAAAAAATAAATAATAATAATAATAATAATAATAAATAAATAAAGTATTTGGATCTTATTCTCTATGTTCCGTATAATTTGAATTTTATCCTTCTTCTTTTTACCTAAAACGTGTATAAAATCGTTTTTCATTTCTCAGGGGTTGTTGACAAACGTCTCTTAATAGATAAGATGTATGAATGATTTATCATGTGTTTCAGTTTAATAATTAGAAGATTTGCATACCAATTCAGATTTAGCTTTTAGAGGCTACAAAACAGTCCAACATCCGATCGATTAAAAAGCTATCAAAAAACCTCTTACTCACTAATCATTATCCCTTAATTCATGTTTTATAAATACCAAAAAAAATAAATAATGAGACGTAAGAGGTTTTAAAAGATAACGTAATTTTTTTTTAAAAAGTTTGTCTTAATTAAATATACAGACGAGGGAAGAAACTAAATATAAATGCAAATAATAGTAATAATTCCACATTCAAGTGATAAAATTATAAAAAGAAATATCTTTTCATTTCATGACCCAAGTAGCTTTGACATTCGACATTGCAACTTGTATGAACTCAAGAGACCAAAATTACACTTTAAAAACCAAGGAGAAAAAAAGAATCCGATCTCGTGATGAAAAACCAATGTACCTAGTTAGATCTAAAATACAAAGTAGCACACGATGACAACACTTCGATCATGATCGAGGTTGCACGACTCAGAACAACGTGTGATGAAACGAGCATGCGTGTGAAAAAAAACTTGCACCAAGAAACACGTAGGAATAACAGGAGAGCGAAATTGAAAAAAAAAACAAAGAAAAGAAAAGAAAAATGAAATGGTGAGGGGGGCTAGCATTGGTGACCCCTACGACATTTAAGAACACCCGCATTGGCCGTTATGGCTGCAACCATGCTAGATGATTTAGCACCTAAACTTGAGGCTTTAGCGTAGCCCGAAGAGGCACCAGCACCAGATGGGGTGAAATAAGCACCATTAAGAAGCAGGTCACCTTCTGATCTCCAGTTCCACCCGTGCCATTTGCTTTCATCAGTATCCACCCTTTTTGTAACCTGTAATTCCCATTTCAAAATCAACATCATGCAAAAGCTACTGGTTTGAATGTTTTTTGTTTGTATTATTGATATCAAATAAATGAACATAAAGGATTTTTATGGCATTGTTTAATTAAAATCATAAGAAAGCCTATTTTGGCCAACCTTTTAGGAGTCATTTGATAATTAAAAGTGATTACAAGAAACTGTACCTAAATATGAAGTTTTGACCTCAAAAATCAACATTTGCCCAATTTCGGCTTTAAAAGTTGAAAATCACACGAGCAGCCATTCAAGGGAAGACATGTCAACTCTAAACAAAGAAAAATGGCTTGGGTACAACTATCTTGTTTAACTAATGAGATTTTGACATTTGGTTCAGAATTTAACTTTTTTTGCTTTAATGATTACATCCAAATAAAAAAGGCCTGGTCATGAAACAATTGGTAACTAAAGACGCATTGTCTCAATGCTACCCCATGATTCTTCTAAATGGGAGGTCATGGGTTCAAATCCCTCCCGCAGCGAAAAAGGGGTCTGAGGGGGGTCAGGGGGTTTTCCCAGTGGGGTTTCCTCCTGGGGTGGTTGTGGTGGCTTATGGGAGGTCCAGGTAACTAGACCTTGGTGACATGGCCTGGAAACAGTGGGTTCACACGATTGAGACCTTCGCCGTTAAGAAAAAAAAAATGAAACAACTGGTAAGGTTGTTTATTTGTGACTTTTAGGTCATGGGTTCAAATCATAATAAACAGTCTCTTGCACTAATGCATACATCAGATCGTGATTTGGCCCCTCCGAGTGCTCCAAAAGAAACCAACCAAGTTGCAATCAAAAACTAGAGTATTAAAGCGTGTATAAGCTTATTGGTATCCGAATGTGTATATAATGAGCCAAGTAGTGAGCAATGGTTTTTTTTAAAACAACAATTTTTTTAACCTTTTATGTCCGCTATAGAACTATTTTTAAGGATAAACGACTTAAAACACCTATTTTTAAGGATAAACGCCTTAACGCACCTTTGTATCATTGGAACAAATGTTGTTTGATAATGGTGCTATATTTGATGGGATAATAAAAAAAGAGAAGAGTAGAGTACCTCTTTTGCGAAAGGATTGGCAGGGGCAAGATATCTGTTGCCTTGGCTGTTGATGGTGGGGGTTGCACTTCCACCAATGGCGTACATCTCCCAATGAGTGTAGTCGTTGTTCACCACGTGGAAATACCCGTGCCTGCATCTACAATTTTTTTTTATTTTTTTTTAACAAAAATTTGAGTCAGATGAGATATTCGAACAGAGAAATAAGTACATTAATAATCAGTGATGTTAATTAATACCTTGGCATTCTCTGAATCAAACCTTTACCAAAATGGTTATACGCAATGGTCACTTGCATCATTTTGTCTCTTACATAAGAGTCACTATGCCCCAACAACATCACCTGCTTTACAAAACTAATTATTACAACTTTATATATTATCTTAACAAAAGCAGAGGTGTGACAAATAGGACCAACTTAATTATTTAGAAAAAAAAATTTTAAATGTTTTAGGTCAGCTCAATAGAGGCATTCATTGGTTTTTATGAAAATAGTGGAACAAACCGCTAATTAAAGTTTCGGGATCTACAAAATATACTGGCAAACTTACAGTTAGTTTTTAGGTTTGGTGGTTTATTTTTATTTATTATTATTATTATTTTTTAAAACCATTTGTTTTGTTTTTTCAAAATGGCTATTACTTATTAATATAATACGAATACATAAGATTAGGTTGCCACTTTAGTTACACGTATTGTTTCTAAGTGTTAACCTTCAAGAAAGTTGTATATTGGTTAAAGCAAAGAAGACACAATCCAAAGGTCTTAGGTTCAATTCTCATTTATAGTGATTTTCTTTGAAAGCCACCGACTCAGTTGCTTGTAGCCGCAATTTACCTGTACCTTCCGATTAGTCGGGTATTAGGTGGAACCCGGGGTTTTATGGTTTCAACTTTCAAGTGTCAAACCGACAGCTGAACCTTTCAAACCATCAAACCAAATCATGAAAAAAATGGTATAAATTTCAAACCAACTGAATCGGCCTACGTGTTTTGTTTTAGATCGTTTCAATGGTTTTTAAAATTACTAATAAGCCCCGTCCCGTAACTTGTCATCTCTAGTTACATTGTAAAGCTCTACGAATGAACCATACCTCGTTGTGGTGCGCAAAGTGGTTATTAGAAATGGTGATGGCAGTGGAGCCCATGACCGCATCAACGAGTCCATCAGCACAGTTCGAAAGTGAGTTATGATCGATCCAAATATGACTCGATCCAAAAATGGAGATGGCATCACCATCAGCCTTTGTCCTCCAACCATAATGCGAAGGAGAGCTTCTAACCATGGCATTACCTGTGGGTTTACAGTCATGAATATGTAACCCATGAATAATTACATTAGTAATGAATTGAAGAGTCAAGCAAGCTCCATTAGCTATGTGCACATTGACTCCACGTGCATCGATGGTTTTAAAGCTGTTCATAATAAGTTCTTGCTTTAATTGTATCACCATGTCACGTTTGAACACGATCCAGAGTGGTGCGGTTTGTATGACCGCATGGCGTAGGGTGCCAGGTTGTGGGTTGACAGGGTCATCGTCTCGGTGATCAGTGACCACGTAGAACCGACCTTCGCGGCCTCCGATTGCATTTCGTCCGAACCCTATGCCGCAGTCTGCGAGGCGCTTGCGGTTGCGGTGCCAATTTGGGTCGCACCGCCAGCAGTCGTCGATAGGGTTACCCGTCCCACATGACAAGTATCCCAGTTTCCTTCTCTCAGTGTTGTTTCTGATGCTCCTGCACAATACGTATCCAGTCACAAGGAATTGAAAGGAAGAGATAGTTGAAATTATACTCTGTATCTTACAACTTTAATGAAGAAAAAAAAAAGTATTTACAAAAAGCATGTGTCTTTACTGTCGTTAGCTTAACTTCTCTTTTACATAATTACATTAAAGTAATTATTCACATGTGTATTAGATAGAAATAGCTAATACACAGGCTTGATATATAATACTAATTAGTTATTAATAGATATATAAAATGAATAAAGTATCTATTAATAGTTCAATAATTAAAAATTTAACAACTAAGGATTTGATATCCGACTTTGTTAATTTGTAATAACTGAAATTTAAACTAACTAATGCTAAAACCTTCGGTTAGTTTTTTTTTTTTTTTTTATCAAAAACTATCTACTACAAAATCAAGAAGATTATGTACGGTTTTTATAATTATTAAAGTTAAATAACTTAATTTGAAAATATCATAAAACAAAAAAGACTATTTTTTTTCTATCACTTTTATAACTTTTGGTTTTTAAAAAATTATTTTCAAGCATATTGTGTTAAAAAACATTATTTTTATATAAAAAATATGTTGTTTAAAATATCTTCTTAATGATTTATTTTATTTAATTTAAATCTTTTTCTTAGAAAACTTGTTTTTAGATTTTTTTTTTACCTAAAAATGCCTATTTAGTATATATTTCTTATTAAAAATTTTTTTTTTAGAAAAGTTCGAATTTTACAATCTTTTTAAAGTGTGTTTTAATATTAAAAAGGTAAATAATATTATTAGTATTATAGTTATTTAATATAAGAGATATTATAAATATTTAATAGATGAGGGAATTAAATGAAATGATAATAAAATGACAAGTGTCATTATCGGTCTAAAAATGTGATAAGTGACAAAAAAGATTTTTCTTTATTATAACAGTAAGATATTAATATTTTAAATAATAAAATTATATAATTAAATGTTGAATATGAAGATCGCATTTAAATAATTATGAATTTAATAAATTATAAGAAAATTTAAGTTATATCTTATCTTAAAATACAATTTTATAATTCTGAAATCTTCATTATTTTATTTTATAATTTTTAAATATACATTATTTCTTATTTCATTAATAGTTAATGATATCCAACATTTAAATCTTTATAAAAAAATGTTGTTACAATAAGTTGGATTTATTGAGCTAATATAATACATGTGTTTATAACTAGTGTAAAATAAAACACAACTATTATTACTAAGTGCGGCCATCTGTTTGTATTTGTAACATTAAGTAAAGTTGAGTATTTTGTATCAATAAGGCACCTATTACCTTATCGGTAATGATTGCAGATTGATACATGCTGAACAATATTGATACCAATACTTCTTTTTTATGTTTTCATTCTTAAAATTCTTTAAAAGCATGTTTAAAAGAAAGCTATTCGTGAAACGAATATATGGGAACATAGCACTGACTAAATGCTTTTTTTTTTTTTTGAACAACAAGCTTCATTAAATGGTACCGGCAAACAAGCCGCTAGCATGGCACAAGAGAAAAGTAGGCCTGTAAACGAACCGAACAGTTCATGAACTGTTCGTGAACTGTTCGGTAAGAAGTTCGTTTATGTTCGTTTATTTAATAAATGAACGAACACGGACATAAAATTTGTGTTCGTTTAATTAAATGAACGAACATGAACACACCTTGTGTTCGTTTATTTATGTTCATGAACAGTTCGGTTATGTTCGTTTATTTACGTTCGTTTATTTGTGTTCGTTAATGTTCGTTTATGTTCGTTAACTATGTAATGTTAGTTTTTGTTCGGTTAACTAACTAATTTACGAATGATATGTATTTACATTTAAGAGACTTGTCGTTTGTGCTCGTTTATACTTGTTCAATTGTGTTCATTTATGTTTGCTCAATAGTGTTCATGTTTGTTTATGATTGTTCAATGGTGTTAAAAAAAAGTCCATTTATGTTTGTTCGTTTATTTTAGTTCGTTTGTGTTCGTTTTGTTCATGAACAGTTCGTTTAATTTATTAATGAACGAACACAAACGAACACGAACATATTCATTTTCTAAATAAACGAACACAAACACAAAATTCATGTTCGTTAAGGTGTTCGTGTTCGTGTTCGTGTTCAGTTAAGTTTAAATGAACGAACACGAACATGCCTGTGTTCGTATTCGTTCGGTTCGTTTACAGGCCTAGAGAAAAGTACACCAAAAGAAAATTTTAACACAAAAAAAAAAAATCGCCCAGCTGGGCTGTTTAAATACCAATGAGACATTGTCTCAATGGTACATCAAGATTCTTCCAAATGAGAGGTCTTGGGTTCAAATCTCTCCCGTAGCGAAATAGAGGTCTGAGGAGGGTCAGTGGGTTTTCCCAGTGAGGTTTCCTCCTGGGGTGGTTGTGGTGGCTAATGGGAGGTCCAGGTAACTAGACCTTGATAACATGGTCTGAAAACAGTAAGTTCACACGATTGAAACCTTAATCGTTTAAAAAAAATTGAGCTGTTTAAATACAAAGTGCATTTAGTTATGGAATTTAAAGCCAATGCATTGCCAATGAGGGTTCCGGTAAAAACCGGATGTTAAAGATGTCAAAATCAATCAGAAAACCATGTGCAAAGTAAGCAGACTGATTTCGTTTAGGTAAAGAGTAGGGTCACATGGGTTGATTCCTCTGATAAGTCATATTTGATACAGGACTACAGTAGTAAAGGGGTGGTTAATTAAAAAGGGAAAATTTGGTCGTATATCAAATATTAGGGTTGTTTACGAGCCGAACGGAACCGAGCGAGGGTATGCTCGTGCTCGGCTCGTTTTCAAACCGAGCGACTCGGCTTGGTTCGGTTTGCAGAACCGAGCCAAATGTTGTGCTCGTTGCTCGGTTCGTTTTAAAACCGAGCGGCTCGGCTTGGTTCGGTTTTGCTCGGTTTAAAAAAATTTAATGCCACGAATAACTACAACTGCCATCTAGTTGGTTATTATAGTTACATATCAACACTCACATAAGTGGCTAATAATCCCAAACCACAAACAATCAAATTTAACATTAAAGGAAGCCATGTTCGGTTGCAATAATCTCAAGCAATGAAAGAATTTTTTCAAAACATAATTCAAGTAGTGTAAACCCTTAAAAACACATCCAAACATCCATACTATTCTAAGTAAAAAAATCATGGTTTGGAGCAAACAAATGGCTGAGTATTGAGCATTCGGGAATTAAATTTTAACATGAAAAGTGAAACAAATGAATCTGAGAATTAGATTTAAATTTATGAGTATTGCGTATTTGCCTATTTGGATATTGAGTCTTTTGAAAATAGTTAAAATATAAAAAAAGTATATCTGTTATACATTAATAAAATATTATATATACATACATATATATAATTCAGTTATACTTTAGCAAACAAGCCAACCGAGCGAGCCAAACGAGCGACCATCCGAGCAAGCAACGAGCGAGCTTACCTTGGCTCGTGCTCGGCTCGTTTATAAACCGAGCCGAGCGTGCTCGGTTCGTTTAAAATCGAGCGAAATTCAAACGAGCTTTTTCCGAGTGAGCGATGAACGAGCAACGAGCGGCGAACGATTTAAACACCCCTATCAAATATACATGTTTTATACAAGAGTTTATTTTATAAGAGTTTAAAGCCTAAAGAGAATATAAGTATTATTATAATTTAGGGTATTTTATAGTAGCTTATTTACCTGTGTATTAGATTTTCGTTAATATTTAAATAAAATTAATACATTAGTTTTTTTTTTAATTTGAAATTTTGACTTAATTGTATTAAATGACATTAATTTTTAAAATTTTAAAATATGTCATGTGAATAGACAACAAAGACGTCAAGCGATAGATGTGATGTACATAGACTAAAAAAGACGGCATGTGAAGTAATCCTAAGTTTTACTATATAGTATAGATTGACATTTTATAATTATAATAATTACAGTTTTATTCTTTGACTTAACTAATTACTGAGCTTATCTTTATTTTTAGAATTTTGCACATATTAACTGATGTTAAGTTTTTGTGTTTGTTACAAATAAATGACCAAACTACTTATACTCATGGTTGTAAAAATCCCCTACTAGGCCGATTAATCTGTCGATTAATCGTTAGTCTCCTAAGGCCTACTAGGCTCGACTATCCAATTAGGCCAATTAGTTGGCCGATTAATCCCGAATAATCCCGATTAATTCCTAGTCCTCACCCCACCGACCGACTAGCGACTAGTGATTTCTAGAACATTGCTTATACTCACGCTACATGCTCTTTCCACTGGTGCGCTCCTTTATTGTCTAATGAAAACTCACTATATATCAATTGTAATGCAACAACAATAATAATACATTTGGATTAGTTGAACTGGCATATTATGAGAATTCCACAAATCATCTCTCTTTTAATTTAACAATAAATTTACTTTAAAAAACCATTTAACCATGCATTTAAAAAAAAAAAAATCACGCTACTTTTGAAAAAGACAACTAAGAATGTTAATGTTGTATCAATATAGAAGTCCATCTCCCCCTGAATCATTTCTAACGTACAATGTTTTGAGATGAAATGTCACATATTATTAAAAATATAAAAAGATCGTGTTTTATGTGATGCGAAAATAAATTTGTTAGGTATGCCTTCCCCATGTCACTATAATCCATTTAAAATAATTTTATATTTATTAATGTTGAACTTTCATTCAATTTTATGTAATTTTTTTATCTTATGAAGATACATATACCGTAAATTGTCTCTTATAATATAATATGATGAAAGATAATGTTTGTTTATAGTGAAACAAAGGTTATTTCCAGTAATTTCATAAATTCATTAAATTTAATCATTTCTCTTCTTATTTAAAAGCCCATTGTAAGGTGATTTTCTAGTGATGTTTTTTTTTTTCTGGATTTGTGAGGTACAAGTGACGTGACTTAGGCACAAGCTTCTCTTTGGAACATGTCAACCAATTAATTGTTTTTGTTAAAAAAATAAAAAAAATAAAAATTAAGCCCACCTCACTAAGTATTTGAGGTCTGTAATAAGATATACTTACATTTCAACAAGGGAGGCAACCTCATCCGGATCTTGAACAGCCTTTTCATTCAAAGCTTCAATCTCCTTTGATCTTCAATCACCAGAAAATGAAAATTAGATCCAGAAAACAACAAACAAAATCAATTTACACTTGTATATAAATCATCTTCGTCTCCAAATCTAATACAAGTGGTTTTGAAGTGCATGTTTTGTATTTCATTTGAAACTAACTTATTAACTTATTAGCTTTATGAAAAAGTCAAAAGTACGTTTTGTTTTAACTTTTTGAATAAGATTAAAAAGTAATTTTTAAAAAGCTATAATTTGTAGATTTTAAAATTACTTTTTAACTTTTTGATATAATAAACTAAAAACTAATCTCAACACTTTTTTTAAAATCTAATCCAAACAACTTATTGACTTTTTGACTATTCACATATCAAAAATTAATTCAAACACTTTTTAAAAACTTTGTTTTAAAAACTCAAAAGTTAATAAATACTTTTGACAAAAACTCTTTTTAAACTTAAATAAGTAATCCCAAACATGCCCCGCCAACAAAGATAACGCCACAAATCAGGTTTTGGTCAAAATAATGGGTCATGCATGGCCACTAACAGATGCGACAAACCAAACCAGCCGTTTTTACTAGTTTGACGGTTTAGTGGTCAGTTTAAACCGATTCTTATTTTATTATTAATAATAATATTTAGTTTGTATTTTAATTTATTTAAACGATTATTCATGAAAACAATATATATACATGACTATATATTTAAAAATATAAGAATATGTATATAATTAATAAATGCTAAACATTGAGTTCAGTTTATGGTCGGTTTTATAGAGTAGGTTTCAACCTAAAAGCCAAAACAAACTGTTAGAATTAAAGGAAAATTCTTAAAATATCTAAAATTGAATTTTTTTAAAAACATTTTATCTATTTGACCAAATATTAACTTAAAATGTCCATGTTTTACGAGTGTCAGCACCTACATAAAGGCGTCGACCTAGACAACAAACTAATCAGAAGAGGTCATATGATGTTTATAAACACATGTACATGTAGGAGGCGGGTGCCCGTACATGTAAGGGTGTCCGCCCGTAAATGTAAGAGCATCTGACAAGGAAAGTAAGTGTGTCAATGCATATAAATGTCATGTGGCTTCTTTTTATTGATTTGTTGTATATACTACGTGTGTGTGTATAGACATCCATGTCTATAAAAGAATGAATTGTTGCACAAAGTATTTAAAAAAGATTTAATTATGATCTTATTAAGATTTTTTTCTAGAATTAAATGTGAAACAAGCCAGTCAGTTATTTATTTCGACTTCTACTTTAGTTTATGAATATACTTCTGTCTTTCTCTCTCACTTGAGAGAGAGGTGAGTGCAATAAATGATTGGGTTGTTTCAAAACGTATTTAAAAAAATTCCATTATGATCTTTTTAAGATTTTTTTTTCCAAAATTAAATCACGAATTAAACCGTTGAAACGTGAAACAAACCAATGACTTATTTATTTCGACTTCAACTTTAGTTTATGAATACACCTCTCACTGAGATGTGTTTTTTCGATGTGTGAGAGAGAAATGAAATAGTGCAACTTTTTTACAGTATTAACGGTTAAAAAATAGAGAAATCCAACACAAAAATCAACTGAAAATGACTCTTCGAATCTGAATAAGGAGAAATGCAATGCAGGAACCAATGAAAAGATGAATAAGAGGATTCCGAGATGAACAACGGCGATAAACCGTCCAGATCTCAAAAACCGGTATCCAAACGGTTGAAATTCTGTTTCGTTTCAGGTTCTCTGATCGTCTAACCGTATTTTAATGGATGTGATATGTGAGGTTTCATAACTCTGTAAAAATAAAGCATTGAGGTCGATAAACTGTTCTTACCTCTCCGCCATTGATGAGTTATAGGAGCTCAAGTTCTGCAACTTCTCTGCTTCCGCAATCCTGCACCGTCTATTCATATAACACAAATCTAAGCTCCTGATTAAGCTAAGACACAAGATTGAATCTAATTTGCTCATTTATGATTTAACAACCAAATCTCTCTGTAATTTCGACCTAAATTAGCTCTGAAACTTTACGTTCTGTTGAAATAATCGTTTTCAGAATTCAAAATGTAGACGATGAAAGTTGATAATTGAAGTTTGCGAATACACATAATTGAGCTGAAATGTCACAATTTCGTACTGTAAATCCTAAAAACGAAGAGAAACTATCTATCCGTAACCAAAAACCGATACCTAGGGTATGAGGTGTCGTCTCTGTGCACGGCGGCGACTACGGTGGCGAGCAACAGCATCAGAATCAGAAAGGAACATAGAGCGAGTGATTTCATGGATACTTTCATCGTCATTAGGCACATTGAGCCTCCTCCGTTCACCGTCGTAGATAACTTTTTTCACGCACTGTTTGTGTTTGTGCGCGTCTCGGATCGGGACAAAGAGTACTGAGGTTCGAGAGACAATGGACAGTGTGGGCTCAATGTAACAACCTAAATAAGCAGAGTATGTTGAGAGTTAACGGTCGTCCTATCGTTGAGTCAACCACTAACTCAGACCCACAGTGACGAAGCTTGGGCGGAGTAAAAGGGGGCGAAAATTTTTGAAACCCGGTATACATGTTAATTTTTTGAAGCGAGGGGTGACGAAACCGTTATTTTTAACTAAAAATAATATTTAAGCCAAAAAATTTTCAATACAGACGGAAAAAGAGAGGGGCGGTCGCTGCAGACCCATAACACAAATAATAAAGGAAAAATTCCAAAAATACCCATGGCTCCTCTGACTTTCACAAAATGACCATATCTAGTCAACTGGCCACCCTCCATACAGGCGTGAATGTCTGCGCCAAAACGCTTGTATATGCAACAAATAGGAAGAAAACGCGTGTGCTATAAGGTCGGTGACGCCCGCTTGTATATTTTCAAAAACAGTCTCAGGCTGTTGGACTAAAAGAACCAATGAGCCTGATCAGAAAAATCTCTAAGTCTCACAGCATTACAACAACTGAAGAAGAACACAAAGGCTGATATTCAAATGTGCTGAAGTCACAAGATCTGAAGAGATGTACAACAGCTGAAGTGTAAGTCGTCAGGTGTTGTAGTGTATAGTTAGTCTTCAGTAGTTTTCTTATTGTTTGTAAAAGTCTGGTGAGTAATTTACTCATCAGAGGTTTTAGTATTTTGTATTTCAGTAGTTTCAGTATTTGTACTTCAGTAGTTTTGTTCTTCAGTAGTTGTAGAGTTTGTCTTCAGATGTTGAAGACATTCTCAGTCGTTTAGTTAATTTCAGTTGTTTTGTTTTGTCTGTTAGATGTCAACATCATGTGACATCATCAGACGTCACTGCCTTCTATATATAGGCAGTTAACATGATTGTAATGTAACGAAGTTAATCAATTGAATGAGATATTCCTTTTACAGAAAACTTTCTCTCTCTATAACAAACTTGCGTTACTGTTTGATTGAACTTGTTCTTACTTTACTTATGCTAATTCTGTGTTGAATTCCGCTGCTATACTCTACTGATTTATCAATTGAGAACATCTGATCCTACAATTGGTATCAGAGCCGGTTAATCATTGATCGATTACACAATTGATCTCTGAAACTGCTCAAATTTGTTCTCAAATTGAGTGAATTAGCTGATTAAGTAAGAATTTGTTATAGATTGAAATTTTCTGTTAACTTCTGTTGATTTGTATTTCAATATCAATCTGAGCTGCATCAATTGATTGAGATTTGAAATAGTTTGTGTTAAATTGATTGAATCTGTGATCATGTCAACTCCGAACAATGATCCACACAATACAGGCTCCGCAACCAAGCCTCCGATGCTGGTGCGGAGTGAGTACAACATCTGGCAACGTAGAATGCTACATCACCTGTCGATTAACAGCGCAGGATGTTGGAAATCTGTTGTGCATGGACCATATAAACCCACGATCACTGATCCTGAAACTAAGATCATGATTCCGAAACCTGCTGATATGTATTCGGATGAGGACATTAAACTGTTTGAAATTGATGCTAAAGCTCATGGTATTCTGGCCATGGCTCTGCCGAATGAGATCTATTCTGGTTTGATGCATTATGATACTGCTCATGATCTCTGGGTTGCACTGAAAGAACAATTTGGTGGAACCGATGAGGTTTTAGCAAATACTAGAGAAATTCTGGCTCAGCAGTATGAGACATTTTCTCACCGAAAGGGTGAATCTTTGACTCAACAATTTGAGCGATTCTCATGTTTAATTTCTGAGTTAAAAATGGTTAAGCAAGAATACACTAATAGTCAGATGAATAACAGATTTCTCAGATCATTGCCTGAGAGATGGGACACTTATACAATTGTCCTACGCTCTAATGCTAATCTAGAAAGTCTATCTCTCACCCAATTACATGGGAAACTCTTAACTTTTGAGAGAGAGGTAGAACAGAAGAGAAAACTGTCTTCATCTGGAAAACTTGCTGATGATTTTGTTCCTGGTAACACTGCTTTACTTGGTCAGGAGTCAGAGTTTAATGGGTCTGAATGTTCTTATGATGAACATATTGACTTTTCTACTAACAATTCTGATCATGCTTTTGTGGGAGTTGAGGGTAATGCAGGAAGTTATAGTGACAACTTGTGTTTTGTGATGGATGATTTGAAAGGTATCCCGGATGATGATCTAGAGGAGATGGACATTTTAAGTCAAATGGCATTGATCAACATCAGATCACAAAAGTTTTATAAAAGAACAGGAAGGAAGTTCCCTGGATTATCTGGCAAGACTAAGGTTGGATTTGACAAAGGGAAGTTGAGGTGCCATAAGTGTCATAGGCTTGGTCACTTTGCTAGGGAGTGCAAAACATCTGGCTCTAATCCTGCTGCACCTTTTGTGACCTTTCCGAGCAACAATTCCTCAGGCAAAGGACTACAATCTTCTGGTACTAGTCAACAGCAATTCTATCCAGCTCACTTTGTTCCACAAAATCCAATGCCCTATCCATATCCTTGCTTTTACATGCCTCAACCTCCTCACAATCCAGCATTAATCTCACCACAATCACCTGCTCTTCCTGAATCCAGCAAACCTCAATCAACTCAACAGTCTCAACAACAACAGCATCAGAGTTTCTTCACTCCTGGAGTTGTTGATTGGAGTAGCTTGCCTGATGACTTATCAGACTTCAACATGCAGTCTTTTTCTGAAACTGGTCCACATGGTGGAGACAATCCTTTTGGAAATCTGGCACTGATGGCTATTGATTCAACTGACAATATCTGTCAATCCTCTTCAACATCTCAGGTATCTTCTGAATCAAAAGCTAAATTATGTTCAGAGTCATGCATTTCAGCATTTGCTTCCATTAGGGAAATCAATGTCGAACTGATTAATGAGAAATTTGAATTGGAAAAGGTTGTGGCTAAAAACAAAACTGAGTTTGAAAAAGCCTTAAATGAGAAAGAATCTGAAATTTATAAACTTAAATGCTTGTTGTCTGATGAAAAAGCTAGAGTGGAAGTCATGCTAGTGAAGCATAATGATCTGAAACAAACACTTGCAGCAACCCAAGTCAATTGTGAAAAATGGGTTGAGTCTTGTAAGGGATTTGAAATGTTATTGAGCAAACAGTCAGCTTCAAATGTTAAGTTTGGGATTGGTTATAATCACACTGGCCCCCCTACTGATTATAAACCAAAAAGTCTTGACTGTGAAACTGATGGGGAGAGTGTGTACCAATCTACCAACTCTTCAGAAATGTCTGATTCTGTCGACATATCTGAAGAAGACTCAAATGTTTGCAAAGCTGCTGCTGAAAAGATTGAGATTGAAACATATTCTTATTCAATTGGGTGTACAAATGTCATTGAAGATGACTCTTGTCAGGATAATGTCTTATTTGAGATTAATCCTGATGAACATGTTTCAAATGTTTTAAGATTACACTTAATTGAATCAGATGGGGATAGTGTTGGTGAAAATGATGCAAGAATTTTGATAAGTCAAAGTCATTCTTCAGCAGTTGTTGAAAAAGCTGATAATGCAACAACTGATGTTGGTAAATGTGTTGAGACACAAGTGCTGAAAAATAACTCTTCAGATGTTGTCAAAACATCAGCTGTTGTCAATTTGACTACAAATACTGATGCCTTAGATGTTCTGATGAACAAACAATCTGTTTCTAAGTCATCAGTACTTGTAGACAATCACAAGGAAAGGAAGAAGAGGGTGCCTTGTGATATTTGTAGGTTGTTTAATCATTCAACTGATGAATGCTGGTACAGAAAAGGTTCAAAATTCAATAAAATCAAGAATAAAAACAAGAATATACTTAAAATGAAAAATGCATTCAGTTCAAAATTTGTACCAGAATCATCAGTTGTTTCAAAATCTGGAAAATCAGTACAAGGAAATACTTCAAGTCAATTCAAGAAAGGAAAAGAAATTGTTCCAGATTCAGGGAAACAACACTTGAAAACATCTATTTTAACTACAGACACAAAACTGATCAACAAGAAAAATAAAAAATCAAGTCCTGATGTGTCTGATGAAATCAAGCTTTTAACTCAAACTCATAATCAACTGATGCTAATGATGCAACAACTGATAGGACGGGTCAATATGGCAGAGGCATCTGTTGATTCATTTCATAAAAAGAAATCAAAATCAAAAGTCAAACCAAAAATTTCTGATAAGAATGCTTCAAGTGTTGCTTCAACTGATAATGCTAGTTCTGTTTCTTCAAATGTTAACAGACCCAAAACCAAAATGGTTTGGGTCCAAAAGGCTAACTGAGTGTGTTGTTGTATGCAGGGTCCTTCAGCATGCCAAAGTAGCATCTGGTATGTTGATAGTGGAGGATCCATGCATATGACTGGGAGCAGATCTCTTCTTCATAACTATTTCACTGGAAGGAGAGGATTTGTGTCCTTTGGTAATGATGCTAAGGGGTATATCATAGGTAAAGGTGTAGTCACTAATGGTGAGATTAGGTTTGATGATGTTAATCATGTTGAGAATCTTAAGTACAATCTGCTGAGTGTTAGTCAAATGTGTGATAAGGGTGATGTGTCTCTCTTCACTAAGCAAGATTGTAGGATTTTATCTTCTGATGTGATGCCTTTGATTAGCAAAGTGTTAGATGAGTATACACTTCTTAAGGCTAACAGAGTGGGAAAGGTATATGCCTTTGATCTTTCTAAGAAAATCTCTGTCAAAGGTCATCCTTGTTTATTTTCTAAGGCCTCTTTCAAGGAATCAAATCTGTGGCATAGAAGATTAGGTCATGTGAACATTAAGAACATGAATCAATTGGTGAAACATGGTTTGGTTAGAGGTCTTCTTTTAAAGGATTTTAGTTGTGATGAAAACTGTTCTGCATGCTTGAAAGGAAAGCAACACAAAGTCTCTTTTCCTTCAATTGGAGATTCCAAATCCACTGGTTGTTTACAACTGTTACACATGGATCTGTTTGGTCCAGTGCAGATAATGTCTATGGCAAAGAAGAAGTATTGTCTAGTTATTGTTGATGACTATTCAAAGTTTGTCTGGACTTTCTTCTTACACTCAAAAGGTGAGGTTGCCAAGGCTATTATCAATTTTGTGTTGTATGCTGAAAAGCAGTATTCTCTTTCTATCAAGTGTGTTAGGAGTGACAATGGCACTGAATTCAGAAATCATCTTCTTGATGAATTTTATCAGTCAAAGGGAATTCAGAGACAGTATAGCATTCCCAGATCTCCTGAACAGAATGGAGTGGTAGAAAGGAAGAATCGGACCCTGATTGAAGCTGCCAGAACAATGCTTGCTGATTCTGGTTTACCTCTCACATTCTGGGCAGAAGCTGTTAACACAGCTTGCTATGTGCAAAACAGAGTTTTGGTGAATCAAAGATGGTTGAAGACTCCATATGAAATCCTTCATTCTTTAACTCCTTTGATTTCCTTCTTCAGAGCTTTTGGGTGTCCTTGTTTCATTCTCAACACCAAAGATCAACTTACCAAGTTTGATTCCAAAGTTGATGCAGGATACTTTGTTGGATATTCTTCAACATGCAAGGCATATAGAGTGTTCAATTGTAGAACAAAGACTGTAGAAGAAACTCTTCATGTCAAATTCAATGAATGTCCTAAAGATTCCATTCCTCAGAATCCTGCTGAGATGTTTGATCTGAATATCTTGCAACATGATTTTCATGTTGAGAATAGTGGTGTAGAAGATGAAGTTCTTCCAGCTGATCCACCACCAGCTTCTAATGCAACATCACAAGGAATTTCAGATGATGAAGATGCAAGTACTCATTTGTTCAGATTCAGTGACAATATGTCCACATCTACCAAATCTGATGCTCCTTCTGCTTCAGCAATCCCACTCACTACAAATGCTGATGAAATTCTGGCATCTTCTAAATCCTTTGAAATTCATGCTGCTGTACATCCTGAATCTTCTTCAACTGCTGCATCAGTTCCTCCAGCAAACACTTGCACTGATCTCATTCCATATCAAGAACTGAAGGATCATCCATTATCTCAAGTTCTTGGTGATATTTCTGCAGGTGTTTCAACAAGAAGTCAATTATCTAACTTCTGTCTTTATGCTTTGTTTGTCAGTCAACAAGAGCCAAAGAATTACCACATAGCACTTAGAGATATTGGCTGGGTGGAGGCAATGCAGTTGGAATTATTGCAATTCAAAAAGCAACAGGTTTGGGAGCTGGTTTCTTTACCTCCAGGTAAGTGTGCAATAGGCACAAAATGGGTGTTTAGGAATAAAACAGATGAAAAAGGTCAAATCATTAAAAACAAAGCTAGACTGGTTGTACAGGGGTTCTGTCAGGAAGAAGGTAT
Source organism: Mikania micrantha (assembly GCA_009363875.1). Lineage (NCBI taxonomy): Eukaryota > Viridiplantae > Streptophyta > Magnoliopsida > Asterales > Asteraceae > Mikania > Mikania micrantha. The sequence goes on from CM018695.1 coordinate 52,619,158, forward strand.
TGATTATGATGAAACTTTTGCCCCTGTAGCCAGATTAGAAGCAATTAGGCTGTTTTTAGCATATGCTGCCTTACATAAACTTAAAGTTTTTCAAATGGATGTCAAAAGTGCTTTCTTATATGGTAAAATAAAAGAGGAAGTGTATGTGTGTCAACCTCCAGGCTTTGAGGACAATAAACATCCTGATTGGGTGTACAAGCTTGATAAAGCTCTTTATGGGCTGAAACAAGCACCTAGAGCCTGGTATGACACATTATCCACTTTTCTTCTAAGAAATAATTTCACTAGAGGCTCCATTGATCAAACTTTATTCATAAAGAATGTAGGTCAGCATAAGCTACTTGTTCAAATTTATGTTGATGACATTATATTTGCTTCATCTGACCCAAAGTTGTGTGATGATTTCACTGACCTTATGACTAAAAATTTTGAAATGAGTGCTATGGGGGAGTTACAGTTTTTCTTGGGTCTTCAAATCAAACAAAAACCTGATGGAATTTTCATTCACCAATCAAAATACACAAAAGAGCTTTTAAAGAAATTTGATTTGCAAAACTGTAAGCCATGTTCCAACCCCATGAGCACCACCACACAACTTGATGCAGATCTGAAAGGTACTTCAGTGGATGAAACTCTTTATAGATGTATGATTGGATCTTTAATGTATCTAACTGCATCCAGGCCAGACATTATGTTTGCCACATGTGTTTGTGCTAGATTTCAGGCTGCACCCAAAGAGTCTCATTTGATAGCTGTGAAAAGAATTTTCAGATACTTGCAAGGTACTCAATTCCTGGGAATATGGTACTCCACTGGACAATCCTGCAAGCTGGTTGCTTTTTCAGATAGTGACTATGCAGGATGCAAACTCTCAAGAAAATCTACTTCTGGTGGGTGTCAGTTTCTAGGAAATTGCTTGGTTTCTTGGCAAAGTAAGAAGCAAACTTCTGTAGCCACCTCCACTGCTGAAGCTGAGTACATTGCTGCTGCAAGTTGCACTTCCCAAATTCTCTGGCTTCAGTCTCAACTCCTGGACTATGGCATCAAAGAACTGAAGACACCATTGTTAATGGATAGTGCTTCAGCTCTTTGTATTGTCAAGAATCCAGTTCAGCACTCTAGGACTAAACACATTGAGATCAGACATCACTTTATAAGAGACTGTTTTGAAAAAGGTCTGATTGATCCCAAATTTGTTCCTAGTGCTGATGAGCTTGCTGACATTTTTACTAAGCCTTTAGACACATCCACTTTTCAAAATTTAGTTCTAAGGCTTGGTATGTTGCAACTTGAATAGGTTAGTGTTTAAATGAATAAAATGTTAAATATCCTTTTAAAATTCCAAAAATTTTTTTAAAAAAATAAATATTCCTTTATCTTGACACATTTTGATATTTTCAGTACATACTGATACATATCAAAAGTACTGATTCAAGAACAGTTATGACCTTGTATAATACTCTAAGTTACAAAGTACTGATGAGTATTGATGTTCTAAGTACTGAAGGTCAAATATGGTTTACAAGGTCTGATGAACAAAGTGTTCACAAGTTCTGATGTACACAACCTCCACAAAATCTGATGACCAACTGATGAAAACACCTGATGAACAACTTGTCGCCAACACCTGATGAGTAATTTTACTCTTCAGTTGTTTTAACCTCAGTTGTTTTCTCTATTTGAATCAATCTTTCTCAGTTGTTTCATTATCACCTTCTCAGAACTTTTCATCTTTTTCAAAACCTATTTTCCCTCTTTCATCTCTGCTTCCATGGCTGCTCTTACTTTGAAACCGCGTCACAATTCGATTGCCTACTTGACCAAATCTTCATTCTGGTCCAAGTTTGATGAAGCAGTGGATTTGATGAACTCCTCTCAATTCAAAACTGCTTTTCTCATCAATCCGACTCTGTATGTCGAATCCATTCATCAATTTTGGATGAATGTTGAACTGGTAAATGTTGGAACTGGAGTCCTATCTCTTCGATCAACAGTCAATGGTCACAACATTCATATTAGTCCAGCTGAGCTAAGGGATGTTCTTCAACTGGACGATGCCAACCTTGTCGCTCAGTTCCCTAAAAGTGCCACTGACCTCTGTTTTACAAGTCATGAATACCAGGGCGATTTAAGTGACTCCACACTGTTCAAGAAACACTTTAATGATCCAGAGCGTCTGATATTCCATATGATCAACATATGCCTGGCTCCGAAGTCTTCTTCATGGGATCAAATGTCATCTCGTTGGCAACAGGTATTGTACTCTATCCTCGAATCTCAAAAGCTAAATTTTTCTCAAATACTTTTTTCTGAATTAACTGAACATGCTGGTAAGCCTGTTTCATCCAGATGGTTACTCTATCCTCGTTTTATTATGGCCATCATAGAGAAACAGCTGCCACAAACAGGCCTTGTTGGTCAGGGGATCCCTGCTCCAGCAGTTTTGCTGGAAGTATATTCCCGACACAACTCCAACCTCACTTTAAAAGAGGCTGCCCGGAAGCTCAAACCCAAGCATAGGGAACCCACAGCCTCCTCCTCCAAATCCAAATCCAAAGTCCCCACTAAACCAAAATCCAAACAAACCAAAAAGGCTGCTCAGGGAAATGAGTCCCCTGAGTCTGCCCATGCCTCACCAAGGCATGACATGGTCACTGGGAGTAGTCAACCAGTGATCCATCCGACTCCACCGGCTCAAACCGCCCAGGATTCCTCTCAACAGGAACCTGGTGCAACTTTTGAAGGGGCAGACACATCACTAGAACCTCTTTCAGTTGAAAAGGTTTCTATTGAACAGCACCAATCTCCCCGGGTGCAATCTGTTTCAAAACCAATTCCTATGGAAACCACCCCAGATAGTCCCACTTTTGTTATTGAAAACATCCTGAATCAGTTGAACACTCCTATCCCCTCCCAGACACCTATCACTACTGGGATAAGCTCCAACATTGAGGGGGAGGACCAAAGTGTCTCTGATAACCCACAGGATCATGACTACAACATCAGATCTCCTAGTGTGGAAAGAGAGATTCTGATATCTGACAAGGATGCTACTTCATCACCTCCATCATTTGGAGTGATTGCTAGTGGTACCATTGCTAAGACCTTGTCAGAGGCAACAACTGATGAAGGGGTTACCCCTGAGGTTGGAAGTCCCCAGAACCAAGAAAAAGGGGCACCTGATCATGTTGAGCCACACTCAACTCAGGTAGATCCTGATACTCTCAGGAGGTCAGATGATTTAGCTAAGGCTACTGATGACCAAAGAACACTTGCTGAGGTTCTGAAAAAGAACCAACTTCTTGAGGCTGAGGTATGTAGACTCAATGAGCTACTCACCAAAATGTCCAAGGACAAAAGTCCATCTTCCCCACTTAACCCACAGATGGCACCTTCTCATTCTGAAGGTCACCCAAACACTTCAACCACTCATATCCAATTTGAAAAGCCACCAGCCACTGTTTTTGGCACTAATCCTTTGGGTTCTGGCACCCCAGAGGCATTAGCTGCTGCCTTTCTACAAATCCTCCCTCTCATCACTCCATTACTGAAATCAATTATTGTTCAAGCCCTTGATGAGAGGTTACCTTCCCAAACTCAAATTCAACAAATGGTTGATGAGGCCGTGACTGCTAAACTTTCAACTCTACATACTCCTTCTTCCCCTGCAGCCAAAAAGGGGGAGTTAGGAACTGAATCAGTCACAACTTCAGCTTCCAAAAGGCCAAGGTCTGAAGAGGTTGCATTTGAAAGGTCTCCTGTCATTCAAGTAACTTATAAGAGACAGAAGAAGAACAAACCTGCTGAGATTATCAACAGAGATGATGTGGAAGTTGAGCAGGAAATGGTTGCTAAAGAAATTGAAATTAGTGCTGAACAATTGGAAGCCACAACATCTGATGTACAAAAACAAGTCAAAACCTCTGATGTACAAGAATTTGATGTACAAGAATTGGCTACAACTTCTGAAGTTCAAACACAGGCTACAATCTCTGAAGTTCAAGTACAAGCCACAACTTCTGATGCACAAGACACTGAACTAGAGGGGGTTCAAATTCCAGAGGTTCAGACTCAGGTTGAGACTCTGGTTGTTGAGGTAAGGGCTCTTCCAAAGAAGAGAAGGCAACTCAGAATTCAAGAAGAAGAAAGTTCTGATGCAGAAGACAGGTTGCCTATCTCCACAGTCATCAAGCCAAAAGCTCAAAAGCCTGCACCTTCAACAACTGGGGTAGATCTGACAGTTCCAAAGAAGAAAATTACTCTTCCTGCCAATTACATTCCTGAAAAGCCATTAGTTTTTAGTCAACAGCCAATTATTACACCAGAGGCTAGGATGTTGGCAGTCAAAGTAAAACTGGAAGAAGAAGAGAGCCAAAGGAAACATGATGAGCAATTCCTCAAGTTGGTGGACAAAGATTATCCTCAGACTTCAACTATCACTGCAATGAAAAAGGAAGCTCAAAGGTTGTATGCTCTGAAATGGACATTTAAATATACGAAAGAATTGATTAAGATGTGGCCTGACCCAAGGGTTCTTCATAGGATTCACAAGAGACAGCCCCCAGCAACTTATGCAAATAGGATCAAAAGGGTGTTGAGTGCTGAAATCATGCTTGGGCCAGTGCTTGATCCTTGGGAAATCATTAATGACTTCAAGAGTGTCTACAACTCGGGTGCAAAAGCTCCTAACTTCTTAGAAAACAAAATGATAAAGAAGGGACTGGTGTATAGGAGGCTGGAACATGTTCTTCAAGAAGAACTCTATTTGTTTTTAGAGGGTAAGCACCCTGATGAGTTTGTGTACAGGGAAATTACAAGAGTAGAACTGAAGGATGGGACTACGGCCAGATACTTGTCTGAATTTTATGGGCCTGAGTCCTTCTTCGAAGGTGAACCTGAAAGAATGACTCCAGAAGAGAAGATGTTACTACTTGAAGCTTATGTCCGGGAGTCTTTCAGGTTAGTATACAATCAATAGCTTCAATGAGAGGGGTTAATGCTCATAGTCCATTTCCCCAATGGAGTTCCCTCTCATATTTTGACAGTTAGAGTTTTTGAAAGCTGTTGGTTATCAGGCTTATACTTTAATTGGTCATTTTGATACTGATCTCAAAGAAAAAGACATTTCTTTCCGCCTGGAATAAATAAGTGAGACCTTAAATAAGTTAGAGGTTTTTGGCTGCATTGGTTCAGGGGGAGTTTGTTGGACTAAAAGAACCAATGAGCCTGATCAGAAAAATCTCTAAGTCTCACAGCATTACAACAACTGAAGAAGAACACAAAGGCTGATATTCAAATGTGCTGAAGTCACAAGATCTGAAGAGATGTACAACAGCTGAAGTGTAAGTCGTCAGGTGTTGTAGTGTATAGTTAGTCTTCAGTAGTTTTCTTATTGTTTGTAAAAGTCTGGTGAGTAATTTACTCATCAGAGGTTTTAGTATTTTGTATTTCAGTAGTTTCAGTATTTGTACTTTAGTAGTTTTGTTCTTCAGTAGTTGTAGAGTTTGTCTTCAGATGTTGAAGACATTCTCAGTCGTTTAGTTAATTTCAGTTGTTTTGTTTTGTCTGTTAGATGTCAACATCATGTGACATCATCAGACGTCACTGCCTTCTATATATAGGCAGTTAACATGATTGTAATGTAACGAAGTTAATCAATTGAATGAGATATTCCTTTTACAGAAAACTTTCTCTCTCTATAACAAACTTGCGTTACTGTTTGATTGAACTTGTTCTTACTTTACTTATGCTAATTCTGTGTTGAATTCCGCTGCTATACTCTACTGATTTATCAATTGAGAACATCTGATCCTACACAGGCGCCGGTCTCACATTGACAATCTCTATCACAAGCGTCCGCCTGTATAGGGATTTTTTTGCGGGCGTCTTTTTACAGGCGTTAGAACCAAGTACCATGCGTCCTAACCTCCAATATGGGCGCCCTAACCTATTTTACAGGTGTGTGCAATTGATTTTTCTTTAACCAGGACATATGTCTTTTAAAAAAGAGTATCTTTTAATATTAATATATTTGAATCATTTGATGTATTAAAAAATTTTATTTTAAAAATGTATAAAAAATATATTAAAATATTATTATTATTATTTAATAGAAATTTATATAATAAGAGATATGCATGAAATCAAACTTGAGATGTTCTAAAACATGTTATTTGTGCTTAAAAACTTTTTTGTATTATATAGACAAATATTATGTTAGAAGTATAAAATCAAACCCGGTATGAGTGTCAATAAAATGTTACTTATTTCGACTAACCTAATGATTCATTTAGTTAACACTTCGTATTCATTTTAGTTGTAGCAAACATATATTGATGCTTATGGTTGTACATTGATGAAAAGGTACAAGTTTCCTAAGCTTTTGCTTTTGATTAACCAACCCATGAGTTCCCATGATTTTGTCTCATAGATTGGTAGTACCTTTTTTCATGATACCTTTAAATTGAAGCAACAAAGGGTTGATTGAAAACAGTAGTGGGTGCATGCTTGGTATATTGTACATTATGCATAACATGTGGTTCACTACGCTTTGGATGTTGTCCCTTGTACTCAATTAAATCTTTAAGACAAGAAAGTGAAAAGCATGGATCTTGTAGGGTAATTGTGTTTTATAACAAACAAATTACATATATTTTATAATTGCAGGTACTGTATAATCGGGTAGACATTTTGTATAATATGACTTCAGTTTTTATAAACTAAACTACATAATTAAAAAACTTACTTTTTAAATATAATAACTACTTGTATAATATATATATATATATATATATATATATATATAATTTTATTCAAATTTCAAATTGAGTCGAATTGAAAATATGATAATCGAAATTCGATATTATACTCTGAATCGAATCGAATTCGAATATGAAAATTCGAATCGAATTTCGACTTGATGATTTTCGAATCAAAATCGAATCAAATTTTTATTTTTTCGAATCCGATTCGAAAACTGAATACCCCTAGGGTGTGGTTGACTTTGACAATGATAGCAAAAATGAGAAGTGTTTTATTTCAACGCAAATTTATCCTACGTACTTATATAGTAACCCTAAATTAATATAGTTTTCGTTTGAGATTGAACTTAGAAGTCAGAACTTTCCATCTAAGAGAAAAAAATATTTGTCAAGTATGCTACTCTCACATTAAAAAAGTGTGACTGTTAAATTCACAACATTGGTTATTGCTTATTATTGAGTAATTAGTTATGATTATAATTATTAAATTCAATTTGCTTTTATTTTTTAACAAATTAGGTGGAAATTAAGTTATTAATATATAGATTATATGTCCTTGATAAAAAGTAGTATCGAAATGGTGTCAAAAGGAATTTTTTTTTAATACAAATTAATTCAGAATGGTTGACTATGTTTTCTTTTATTTTTATACCCTTTACAATGAAAAGTGTGACCTTTATGAGGTTCTGCCCTTTTAAGTGCACTTTGGGAATTTTGAAATTCATTCTTGGTCAATATTTTAAAACTTTTATCATATATTATGTAGGAAAATAACCTTAATTTATACACATGGTAAATTAAAATTTTTCAATTGGTTTGATGGAATATTAAATTTTAAATGTTATTAGAAGCTTCAATAAGAAAGAAAATATTAATTTTAAATAGAAAATGTGACAATTATATACTGTATTAAAACAAAAGGGTTACGAATTGGAAAGTTTTGATTTTTCAGAGGGTCATGAATGGAGAAGTTTGGTTTTTTATAAGTTGACAACAGTATTTTACTAATTAATATTTGACCATAATAATTTTTGCTTTTATCCCACACTATTTATTAAATACAATAAAAACATTCAACTTTTCATTTTTTTTTGTTTCCTTATCATCCGTATTTATATCTGGTCACATAACTCCATCATATTATTTATGTATCTTTTTATAACTTTTAATATAATATTTTATGAACTTCTGAAAATATGTTTGCGACATAATTATTTTAGTTTAGTTTCATTGAAAATAGAGTTGTGTGAGAGAGTGTACAAGTCATCAAACCATAGATAATAAGTCATCAAAGTTGCTTCAAGTTTTCGTTTTTGCTTCAAGTTTTCTTTTAAGTGATCTAATGGTCCTAGTTAATGGCTCATCTGCCTATTCTATTAAACTAGTGTGATGCCTGCGTGATGCGACGGAAAACAAAACATTTAAGTTGCTGATTTTAGCTCCTAAAAAACATAAACCACCACATTTTCATAAAATAAACTCTTTTAATTTAATTTAATATTCATATTTAACTACAAAAACTATTATGATAAAAGTCACAATTTAAAAGGCTAAATATGGTATGACAAATGTGACATAAATGTTAAGAGGTGACTCATTTGATTTGAAATGGTTTCTTTTATAGTTATTCTTTGACACTTTATTCATTAAAGGTATCAATGTGAGAAAAACTAAAAAGTAAAAAAAAAAAAAAAAAAAACCTTTGTTTATGGTTTTTAAAGCTTTGTAATTTGTACTTAATGCTATAAGAGTTGTAAAACTCTAAATTTTAAGAGATTTTGGTAAAAGAACATTGTGTCATTCTAATATGTATTATATAGTTGTATAGATAAAGATTTTTAAGAACATGTATCATGTTTCTAGAATACCTTAAGATTAGTTTCTCACGTCTCTCTCATATTAAATATTTATATAACATTTTTATTATAATTTTTTTATTTATTACATTAGATAATAAATTTATTCGATTTTTTATATAATATGATTATACTATAAGTTATATTTTTATAAAACATATTTAGGAAATATATGGTATATTATTTAGAATAATAATTTAAAATTTTATTTATTTAACTAGTGTATTGCAAAGGCTTTTACATATAGTATGTTATATAAAAAGAAAAGGAGGAGAATAGTAAATTTTAAGAGATTTTCAATTTGGCTACAAAACTTTAGATATTTCTGTTTTGGGCATATAGTTGTCTTTCAGTTTTGGTTATTTTTTCTTCTATATTAGTATTTCGATTTTTTCGTTTTTCGTTTGTCACCATTATACGTCACACTTGTGGTGCACGCATATAATGTATATATGTGTGGGCCCTTAAGGGGCAAAAGTAAAAGTGCACTAATTTTAACGTTATTTCAATTATTTTGTGAAAATGACGTTAAAATCATTGGGATGATCAACTTCAAACGACAACTTTGAGCCGGGGACTCTTTTAGAGCAGCCTCTCTATCCCAATTAGGATAGGGGTAAGGTTTGTATCTATCCTTACCCCCAAGACCCTACTGAAAAGTGGGAATATACTGGGTAAGGTGGTTGTTGTTGTTTGTCACCATTATAATATTATGATTATTGTTACATGTGTGTGTTTGTATTCAGGCTTTTTTTATCACTCTTTTACAATGGAGTATGTTTTTGAGTTCTATTGCCAAGTAACAGTTAGGTGAAGTGCGATTTTTATTACTTATTCGGGTTTTTCGGCAAAGTGATAATCACTTTTGCTACTGTTTAAGCTTTGGGATTTTGCAAGGGCAAGGAAGATGATTTTTTGTTTTTTTTTTCAAAGCTGGAATTTGGCATGTTGTCACATTAATTGGTAACAAATGTACAAGTTAGCTAAGAGTTGACATAAACATATTCAATATGCTTTCTTATTTTCTAAAAATTATTCAATTGCCAAAATTGCATAGAATCGATTACTTTGTGTGTATATAAATTTGTTAGTAATAACCGGTTGTTTGCACATAGACACATAATACATACATTTTTTAATCTCTTCGCTAATTTATTCTAACAATACTAAATACATCCTTGCTATAAACTAAATCATAGACCATATTTCTAAAACACATAAAAATCTATCAAGTAGGCACTAGTCACACATTGACAGATAACATATACATGACATTGATGCCAGATAAATTCTTTTGAGTACTAATGTACTCATTCATTTTTCTCCTAAAAGTTCTCTCGGATTATATATAAACATACCCCTTGTTGGTTGCTTGATATGTATGTTCCTTCTAGCAGCAGAGCTTGAAAAAAGATACTCCTAAGAGGGCGAAGAATTTTTAGGAAAAAAATCATAGGAGACCCGAATTAATACCTGTAAAATTTTCTGACAAAATACTACTATATTGACCTTTATAAGCAGAAAAACAAAAGAGACCCGACTCAATATATGTAAAATTTTTCATGAAATATTACTAAATCGAGCCTTTTGAGTGGAAAAATGACAGGGTCTGAGGCACCTTTAGGCCATGAAAGTTTTGTCCATGGTTCCTTCATTCCTCTCTCAATTTGTTTGATATTATGACTGTAAGGTTCGTTCATCTGTTACACTTGACGACAACGTACCATTTTTAGTTAGTTTAAACAAATTGTTACACATCAATATTAAAAAAATTATCATTGTTACACGAAAAAACTTGTGAAAATGAATTTGAATGAAAAGAGGCAAAATGGAGAGCAATCGTTATTTTAAACACCCTATTATGTATAGATTGATTAATAGATATATATGATTCAAAAAGGGATAAAAATATTTACGTACAAACATATAATATGGCAAGTACAAGTACTTCTTACTAAAATCTCCAAAGTTCTTGTTGCAACACACATAGTTTAAACATAATTTTTAACGGTTATAGATATCAATCCAGAGGTAAATCCAGAAATTTGTTTGTGGAAGCTAAAACTGAATCAATAAAAAATGAACGGGGTAAAAACAAGTACTACTGTGATAGTATCGCTCGATTGTTAAAGGTTTTGATATATCATTGTATTCATAATGTTTAAATTATTTTTTAAAATTCATATTTTTAAATATAGTACTACTATAACAAAATTAAATAGAATAAAACTCTTGATTTTATTAAAAAGAATAGAAAATTATATTAAAGCAAAATATATATCAATCAACGTACTCAGTATATCCCGCCATTAGCATGCTAAGGCAGGGTCTGAGGAGGGTGAGATGTAGACAGCCTTACCCCTATCCCGTAGGGGTAGAGAGGCTGCTTCCAGTGAGACCCTCGGCTCATGATGCTTGATCAACCGTCCGAAACGATTTTAACGTTATTTTCACTGAATAAGTAAAATAACGTTAAAATTAATGCAATTTTACTTTTGCCCCTCAAGAGCTGTCGACACATATATACATTATATGTGCGCACCGCTAACGGAGCTTTAAAAATATTAACTTTAATTTAACGACAAAAATGTGGCGGTTTAAGACATAAGATGCACATAAAGTGGCTTAAAAAGGCAGCATTCTCCCCTAAATCAGCGGCAACTAATTACGTATCCCCTAATCATTCTCGGAATCCAGAATGTCAACATGACATGATGGGCACAAATATCAAACTCATAGCGGTTTTCTTTCTCTTCAGAACGAGTGACTTGGTGGTTGATATGAGCACATGATAATGCTGGTGACACGATAATACTGCAATAATCCATCAATGATCCTAAAATTTTGTCGTTCAAAAAGGTAATCTAAATCCCTTTATTCTATATAATTTATTATTTTGTTTTATGTTATCTTACTGATTTAATAAATGTTTGTTAAAAGTATCACATTTTGGTGAGGTGCGCAATTTTTTTTTCTTGTTCTCTTATATTAAACATATTAGGTTAAAAAAGATTATTTAAATAAAATATCATAAATTTTTTAAATAAAAATATTTATAGAATTAAACTTTTAGTATTATTTAACAAATTAAAGAAATTTATTATTATTTAGTATGAAAGAGAGACAGAAAATTCTAAATTTCACATGTTATTTAATATTGATTAAATTACAGAGATGATTCATATGTTTTGATAGTATTCACTCTTGATCTGAAGATTCTAAACAAATTAAAGAAATTTATTATTATTTAGTATGAAAGAGAGACAGAAAATTCTAAATTTCACATGTTATTTAATATTGATTAAATTACAGAGATGGTTCATATGTTTTGATAGTATTCACTCTTGATCTGAAGTTTATTACTATTTAGTATGAAAGAGAGACGGAAAACTCTAAATTTTACATGTTATTTAATATTGAGTAAATTAAAGAGATATTCATGTGGTTTGCTAGTATTCACTCTTGTTCCTTAGGTTTCATAAATTAGTCATCTTGTAACACAATAGTCCTTATGTGATGGTAATTTGGTTAAGTATGTGAGGCTAATTTGTTGACCTAAGGACTATATGCATTGCAAATGTGTAAAGTTTGGGACTATATAAATAATTTATGAAATCTAAGAACAAAAGTGAAATAATAGCGAACCATAGATGCCATATCACTAATTTACTCTTTAATATTTAATAGAGTGATGAAATTATGAGAAGGAGACAAAAAAAACAACTTTTAGATTGTCTACAAAATTAACTATCTATATTACTTTTATTTATAATGTATAAATTATTTTTTTCTCCTATTAAATACTAATAATGTTAGATAATTAAATAAGTAAATATTAAAATTTAAGTCTTTTTTTCTAATTATTCACTAAAACTTTATAAGTCAAAAGAAAATTTTAGTCAAATAATATCTTAATATATAATTTTATAATTCTAAATTTTTTTTTATTTAAAAAATTTTAAATACTTATCATTTTCATTTCATAACAGCGGTGATATTCAACAAACAAATTTTTATAATAAATAATGTTTACAATATAATAAATTTATTCACTATTACTTGATGGGTTTGTAATGTTGGAATTTTGTGTGAAAAGTAAAAGGAAAACGAAATAGAAACCTTTCATATACCAATTCATTTGTCATGAATATGGTGCTTGTTAGTGGGCAATTGTCCATGAATATGCTAGTTAGTGGGCATAATCGCAACCTTTGAAATGCTAAGACTACAAGTATAAATAGAGGCATTTGTGTCACACCCCGAGCCGGCGGGAACAGATCGGCTTTCCCGTCGGGCGGAAGGTTCTTGGGGCGCGATATCGTTGTGATAATCGAATATATCAGATTGTTTACATAGCACATGATAAAAAAGGAGAAATGCTAACATGACAATGAAATAGAATTACAAAGTTAAATTACATTGTTTCCTCATAATTTAAATAAGCAAATCTAATCAAAAGAATCAATGAGTTTATATCTTGTCACTGTACAAGATATACAAAAGATGATTCACTGTATTGTCACTCAAAAGTATGCAACACCAAAAGTAGCTAGGCCTTCTAAAAGTCCATTAGCTATGACCATGTAGTCCTGGTGACTAAACCTGTTCGCCACCTGAGAAAACATGCATTTAAACAAAGTCAACACTAGGTTAGTGAGTTCATAAATATAGTAATTGAAAACCTTGATTTGTTCACATGCACAATCACAATGTAATTTATGTTACTTGTATGTTATGTTGATTCTCCTGTTCACCCAATGGCTTCTCCATAGTTATATTCACAAGTAATATATCACCCTAGTAGTTATGCTTATATATAGGGCATATGTAATGGAACAAGCCCTAGCCAACATCCCAACACATAACTATTAGAACTCCACACTACTTGCAATACAACTATCGATATCCATTTCCATTTCACATGTTCATCTCGTTTGTTGATCACCTGTTATATCATGTATAGAATAATATAATAATAGGGTTTTAGTTATCAAACCGAAGTATTGATAACCCTCATGTGTATTAAGGATATTAGATTTACTTAATCTGCTCCTTGTATTATTATATTACTTGTGGGGTTAACTGTTAATCACTTTTAAATATTAAAAGTGTTAGTTAACCAATCGTTATTTGTTTTCAACTTGTAACGCATAGAGCCTAAAAGGAATCCGTTGTAATCCTCACGTAATCAAATTACAATGCATCCGATTTACCTCTACCACGTTGTGTGTCCATAGTCCTTATCGAAGCTGTTACTAGTATTATGACATGAGAGAAAATAAATTCCTCAGTCAACTAATCAACATGTAACGATGGATTGTGTTCATCAATGTTGTTTGTCCTCAATGTTGTGTGTTCCCATTGTTGTCAACAAATTTAAATAAGAACTTGTCTTATTACTTTATGCTAACTGTTGTGTGAATGATATTGTTATCATGAAGTTATATTATCATGATTATCATTCTAGTTGTTCCATATGGTCACCATGTTGCCACTAAGCCGTGGTAAGAACTAGTCTTACTACTCTTAATCGACTCAGGTGGTGGATGACAGTTGTTCCATATAGTCACCATGTTGTCACTAAGCCGTGGTAAGAACTAGTCTTACTACCCTTAATCGACTCAGGTGGTGGATGATAGTTGTTCCATATAGTCACCATGTTGTCACTAAGCTGTGGTAAGAACTGGTCTTACCACCCTTAATCGACTTAGGTGGTGGATAATAGTTACTCTATGTTAATTTGTAATATGTATTGATTTGTAAACTAAGTGTTGTAAGATCTTGTCTTATTACACTTACTTAACTCTTGTGTTAAATGATATTATGAAGATGTGTTATCTTCATATCATTCAATGTATTATGTTCTTGTCATCATGTTCACCTGTGATTATCTCAATGTTCGTTCTTGTAAGAATAACTAAGTGTTATAAGATTTAATCTTACAACTATGTTATTCTAATGGGTTGATAAATTATGATATTATATTATCATATTTTCCTTAGTATCCCTGTCATATCATGATCATACAAGCATGCATACAATGATAAACGATAATAAGTTAAACAATATTATCTAAATCAAAGCATAAGCAGTATGTTAAGCTAAAAATTTTAAGTAATTAAAAGTAAGCATGTTTCTCAGCCTCAAGAGTTTAAAATCAGTAAAGATTAAGGAAAAAGGGGCATATGAACTCACCTTGTTGTGGAAGTGGTTGACTTAGATTAAACAAAGAATGTTTGCGCTCTTGATTGCACTTGTTGTGTTTTCACGATCCTGTATTGATTTCACGTTGTATGTATTTTGTAAGTATAAATGGTAGTGACTTGTGTGTGTATGTGTGTTAGCCTTAAATTGGCTAACACTTAGTAGTAGTCCTGGTCTTGGTCTTCACTCGGCCCTATTTACCGGTTAGAGTTTCTAATGACACTTAATTCCATTGGATTAATGTTGATGTACTTTTTCATTTGTTTCATGATCACTTGTTTTGCTCATCATACTCAAAATAATTAAATTTATGAAACTTTAGGTTTTAAGTTAATGGTCATTAATCCTTACCCCTTGAAACATGGTTTTGTAACATAATTCTTTGGTTCATTTGACTTAACACTTGAAATCACTCGATAACGAACTCAAACTATATTGTTTTACTTAACCACATTGTTATCCCCTTTCCGTTAAGTTTTATGTGTTGAATTCAATTCAACCCATGTGGGTCAAAAGGTCAATTGAGCAAAATGATTGATGTCGGACCGGTTGACACGTGGGCTGATTGACGTGTGGGCTTGATGGATCCCCATGGATCCACTAATTAAATTTGGACCGATCCAATTGATATTGGGCCTAATAAGTGGGCTGAATAGGTACTTTGGGCCGAATTATGCCACATGGGCCGAATGCAAGAACATGGGCCGGTTATGCCTAGCTTGGGCCAAGGGATTTGGGCCTGAAACAGATCTGATGGGCTGCTCATGCACACTGCATGGTTGAATGAAGGGGATGGTTGGGTGTTGTTTTTCCAGCGAACCCTTTGGTTCTTGGGAGCCAAGGTTCGACTATAAGATGCATGGACCATGAAGGTTCGTGCATGGTGCTATCATCAAGGTTCGGCCAAGAGTTCTTGCATTCCAATCAGGTAGGGTTCGGCTATGAGATGCATGGTTCGGCTGGCCATAGTAGGTTCACGATTTAGAAGGGTTTGACCAAAGGCAATGGTTCGGCTAGGGTTTGTAGCAGCTAGGTTCGTCTTCCCCTGGGTTCGCGTAGGTGAAGGTTCGGTTAGTGACCAGAGGTTCGCGAGTCCTTGGGTGCACAGCAAGGTTCGATGGTTGGTGCATGGTTCGTAGCAAGCTTTTGGGTTCGGCTACATGGTCTCAAAAGGTTCGGCAATCAATAGGTTCGCAGGGAGAGGTTCGTTCATGATTATAGGTTCGTGAGATGATGGTCACTAGGGGTGTAAACGAACCAAGGCAGCTCGTGAAATGCTCGAGATCGGATCGGTAAAAAGCTCGAACGAGCCGAGCCTTAACGAGCCAGAGCCCGAGCCCGAGCTCGAGCCCAAAAGTGTGGCTCGTTTATTTATCGAGCCCGAGCTCGAGCTTTACTTAACGAGCTCGAGCCGGCTCGCGAGCCTTAACGAGCTTTTTGTTTATATAATTTTTATTTATTATATTAAGTGTTTATTTATAAAATTAATTATTTTTATATATAAAATTATGATAAATATATTTAAATTAAATATTTTATGTTAAATTTATAAAATATAGTTATAAATATAATTAAATTAAATTAGTAATTAAAGTAAATAATTAAATAAAAAAATCTAAACGAGCCGAGCCGAGCTCGAGCCTAAAAATTCTTTAACGAGCCGAGCTCGAGCTCGAGCCCTAATTTCTCTTAACGAGCCGAGCTCGAGCTCGAGCCTTAATTTTTCTAAACGAGCCGAGCTTGAGCCTTAACGAGCTCGGGATCGGCTCGGCTCGTTTACACCCCTAATGGTCACAAGGTTCGGCCAAGAAGCCACTGGTTCATTCCAGTCACCTTGATCAGCCAAGGTTCGGCTGATGGTTCGGCCATTGTCTATTTTCCGCGAACCTGTTTCAGTAGCACCCTACTCCTCGACTTGGAGTGGTGGTGGAGCTGTGATCTTGTTAGGGTTACACCAACGTGTGTTCTCAAGGATGTAGGGCATGGGTACGTGCAACTTTACACCGGTTGGAGGTGTGTGTGTATGGCCGAACAAGAAATATGACAAAACCCTAATTTTCAAGCCTTTCAAGCTCAAATACCTCAAGTTTTGCTGGGTAAATGCTCAGATCTGCTGTGCTTCCTTGTAGAGGAGGTTGAGAGCTACGCGTGGACACCAAGAACGCCCGATTTCGTCCACAAACGAGTGTGATATGAAGGATTGAAGGTTAAAGATGGTGGTGAGAGGTGGAATCCGGAATTGGGAGTTAGAGAGGGAGAGGAAATGGTGGAAATGAAAGAAATGAGTTCAATTGATGTTTATATACCCCGGGGGTATTCGGGTTCATTTCGGTTGCTCGGTTCGCGTTTTTGTTGCGTTTCCGGAACGTAACACGTATTTTACACGTTTTAAAATAAAAAGAGTTGTTTTAGTTATTTTGATGAGTTTCAAAATTGTAAAATAATAAATATTTCATTTTTCTTAATTTAATATCGTTTGTGTCGTATATTTTGTTTCGTCAGAACACGTCACTATCGCGCGTATTCGTTCGAATCGTCATTCGAACGAACAAGACGATGGTTTGGCTTTCTGACTCTTGTTTTCTACTTTCCAGTCATCATTTCAGAATGTTAAACTAACAGATATGTTTGTCTGAATCGTCACCCACGCAAGCACACTGTCAGTTCGTTATTCTGAAACGACACTGTTATTATGTCTTTAATTGTATTTCCTCACTAACTGACTCAACTAAACATCATGTTTTCACAATGTTTTCATACTGATTTGTCGGCCATCTGATTCCTGTCATCTATGGATATCAGATCGCAACCGACTTGTTCTTGTTATTTGCTTGAACATTGTTGTTTCTCTTGTTTCGTTGTGTTATTGTACTTAGGTTTTCACCTGTGACAATCCGACTTTTCACACTAACCTTGTTAACGGGAGTTGGTGCTATCACAGGCCCAACAAAGACAATCAAGGCCCAATAAGACCAATCAAGGCCCAATAAGGCCAATGAAGGCCCAACAAGGACAATCAAGGCCCAATAAGGCCAATCAAGGCCCAATAAGGCCAATGAAGGCCCAACAAGGTCAATGAAGGCCCAATAAGGTTAATGGAGGCTCAACAAGATCAATTAGGCCCAACATAGCCAATGTAGGCCCACAAAGCCAAGAGAAGCCCAATAAGGCCCACTAAGGCCCATTAAGGCCCAATGTAAACAAAGTAGGCCTAGGGAAGGCCAAGGTAGGCCCAGGAAGGCCCAGTGAAACTCAATTGGATTAATTTAGCTAATGGTAGTTCAATTTGGCCCAATTAATGAAAATTAGGAATTTTCGGTTTAACTTTGTTAACCGAAATGTCAAGTTATTGATCTAGAATGATTTCTAAGGGTTGAATTAAGTGAAATAAGTCTAAAATACTTAGATTATAGGATTTTAATTTGTATATGATTAGAAGGATCAATTTTGACTTTCTTAAAGTCAAAATTCGGAATAAAAGAAGTGAATAATTGCAATTAAATCCGAAATTATTCACAAATCGATTTGTAACTGATGATTTAACATCTTTAATCATCATATTGATGATTATCATTAACTATTAACGGTTACAAGAGCAAATAATGTCGAATTGGATTCAAAGGGCCTCAAAATGTTGAAACCGTAGCTCTATATATCTAAAACCTTAACACTCGATCGAATTTCGAAACATTGAACTTTCAGAGAGCTATTTCGGCATCTTCTGAGCCTCTTTGATTCATCAATTCGAACAGAAGAACATCGGGGAGCGAGGTTGACACAGGAGTAGGCCGAATATCATCCTAGAAGGGAACTACATCAATTCGAGATCAATTCGGGTAATTCTTGACTCTTACAACATCTAAAACTGCCGATTAAGAAGATCCCTAACACAATTTCAAGAAAGGATTTCTAATTGTTTAAGATCGAGTTCCTAGGGTTCGCATATAATAGAGTTTGGGGGTTTTCATATAATCGAGTTTAAAAATCAAATTAAATGGTATGGGTAGTTTCATAAATCCTCGATAAAACTAAACCACAATTCAATTTCTGTAATCGTGCACGAATTGAACTAGTTCGAATCTAGGGTTTGTTGTAAGAAACGAGTTGGGGGTTTCGATAAAATGATGTTTAAAAATCGAATTAATCTATACTGTCAGTTTCGAAATCATCTCTACTATGAAAACCATATGACAATTAGATCAAACAACAGCGGGTTTAGGGATTTCTAATTCTAGGGCTTATAATGAAATCGGGTTTGGGGTTTTAGAGGCAATCAAGGTTAAAAACTCGAATTAAGTACACAGGTTAGTTCGTTTAGGTCTAGGGATGAAAAGCCCTATGGTTTTGAGGAATATCGGGTTCGAATTCACGACCAATTTGGGGTGTATGGCTTCGGTTATAGTTTTCAAAGGGAAACCAGTTGGGGGGGGAACATAAAAGAATTTAATTTCGAAGAATGGATGCGATACCCTAGCGGGCGAGATGGTTAGCTGTGTGTGTGTTAGAGTTGAGGGTCGCGGGTTCGAGTCCCGGCCCAGCCATTTTTTTAGATTTTAAGGTGATTTTAGTAATTTGATCATATTTTCTTCGTTTGAACTCCGTTTTAGTCCGTTCAAGTTGCGTTGGAACCGTAACGAGAATGCGAACGTGTTGAAATGATAAAATCCATATTTTAATCCGAACACGAAATCGCGTATAATTAGGATTAATTGAATAAAATCAAATATGATTTTATTTAATCGATTTCAGTGACACGCGTACTTCCGTATGCCAAATTCTCACACTTTAACATACGTGTGTTGACACGTATATGATTTCAAGCACAAAACGATTATTCGAATAACCATGGGTTATTGTTTAAATCACAGATTCTTCGTAGAGGATTTCTACGCGAATTTACACATACTTGATCATTCTGCTAAAAACAAAGGTGCGTACACGGCCCCTTCTTATTTTAAACTGTTTTGGGGGAGAAAACATGTGCAACAAACTGATTTTTAGATACATAACACTTGCATGAGTTATCTGTTTACATTATGTGAAAACATATCAACTTGAAAGTCCTTACACACCTCGAACCGTTTAGTTTGCTGTAATGCAAAGCGTGGTAGTTGGAAATAGATCTATTAGGTTTGACAAACCTCACCTGGTAGATGGGATCTACGCAGGTGTTTGACTGACCAAACACAATTTTTACTATTGTTGTGATAGACAATAGTGGCAAGGCGAAAACATGCTATAGCATGGCAACTAGTCAGCTTCGGTGTCGAACACGTATGTAAATAGTTATATGACTAGCTATCATGACTGTGCAATTGTGATTATGTTATCTACAAACTTGTTATTCAAACTGATGTTTTGAACACTATGATTACTTAAAACCTGTGTTATGCACCAACCTTTGTGTTGACTTGATTTGCATGTTTTCTCAGGACGCTAAGGCGCGCGTAACAGCTGGCATGGACTAGGAAGATAGAGTCTCATGCATTTCTTTTACTTTGATTATTTAAATCTGAATATTTAAGTACTTTGAATTGTAATGTTTGATTTACAACTGTTTATGGTTTTTAAACGCTTCCGCACTTTTTGTAAACTCTGGTTATTATGTTTGTTTTAAAGACCAATGTATGTTTTTGAAATTCATATAGAGGTCTTCGCTATGTCTAATGATCTGAGATCCTGGTTTGTCATGCTCCCAAACGGTATGATTCCGTTAGTTGAAATTGGGGGTGTGACATCACCTAAATACTAACAGCTATTGTTTGTCGTGATCGTTGTACTTACAGTATTTAAGTGTACACATAAACACGTACAACTGTTTCTTGTATTTTGAATTCTGTTAATACAATCACTGTTCACAAACATGTATTTACACACAGTAAATAGTGAAAGTACATATACCGTACGGACTTGCCAGACGATCTGGTACTGGATGTTACAATTTGGCCTCTTGTTGAAGTTGCTAGTTTTTGAGATCTCTACACCACTTGAGATATACACACATAAGCTTCAAAGGTTCCAACCACAATCATATACTTTGTTGAGTTCTTAACAACCTACAACGATCGATTCCTCGTGTTAACACTCTTGTTTCAGGTGAAGTTTCGGGTTTTTGGTTAACTCCGGAAGTACACGCTGCTTCGGCTGTTGTACCCTGGGAAACAGTCGGGTTCACCTGGGTGGCCCGAATTCTGTTTTAAGGGACCTCTGTTGAACATAAATCCTCAGCCACCGAACTCATTTCAATTCGTTTCATCTTGTTTTCTACTTCTTCTTGTAATTTCAATTTTAGCATTTTTATATTTCTTGTATTACTTTATTTTAAATTCTGTATTTTTCTAAATTGTAATTCGAGTAATTGAATAATAAAAGTATTTGTTTATTTTGTGAACGGTGTTCTTATAAGCTTAAAACATAATTTAAAAACCACCGTTCACAAGTTTGTGTTTTTAAAATTATCGGTTTACAAAACAGAAATATAAACTATTCAGTTTCGTACAAATGTTTATTTATCAAAAATTTAAAATGTGTTTTTAAATTTTGTTTTGGTAAACAAGTATTTTTTTTATTAATAGGAAAATTCAAACATTTTGTTTTGGTTTTTGTAAACCATAACTGATTATTTTCTGTTTTGATGATTGTTAACAAAGTTTGGTTTTATATAATTCAGTTTGTTCTTGTGTAAATCAAAAGTTTTATAAACCGTTTTGTTAACGTTTATTTAACGAACATATTCGAATCGTTTTTTTTCGACTTTTATAAACAATAGTTATAATCGTTTATTTCTAACGAGCGTGTTAGAAAAATGTTTTTGATATAAAAACCGAAATTTATAAAACGTTTGATGTTTAAAAAAAAGAAAAAAGAAAAAAGAATTCAAATCGATTTTGGGGTCGGTTTTGTGTAAACCATAACTCCACAAATAAGTGTCAAATTTTAGTAAAATTTGATTTTGGTTTTGTGTAAACCATACTGTTTTTTTGTAAACCACAATATTTTGATAAATTAAGCTCATCAAAGTTTAAGTTTTAAGTGACGGACTTGTAGTAACTGGAAGGGTGGACATCGTTATCTGAGTTTCCTGTCTAGG
The DNA here is from genome assembly GCA_009363875.1 of Mikania micrantha. Classification (NCBI taxonomy): domain Eukaryota; kingdom Viridiplantae; phylum Streptophyta; class Magnoliopsida; order Asterales; family Asteraceae; genus Mikania; species Mikania micrantha. Next base: position 52,641,069 of record CM018695.1, read on the forward strand.
AAATTAATTCGCATATATCCCAATCAGCCGAGGGACCTGTCTTGCTTTTCTGGGGATTCTTGGAGAGAGTGTCTTAACCTATTAGGCCAAAATAAGTCATGCAAACGTCACATGAACTTAAATAACTTTGTTTGAGTTAAAAATTTAAAATTTAAATTTGGTTTTGTGTAAACCTTATTTCTGAAAATCTGACTTGCTTAGTTTGCATTTCCACTCTTGTTTCAGTAATGACAACTGTACCTGCTCAAACTTCAACACCTATGGGACCATTAGTTGGTACCCAAGCTGCCCAGACTGTGGAAAATCATGCTAAAAGACCTGAAAAATTTTCGGGTTTGGACTTTAAGAGGTGGCAACAAAAGGTGTTGTTTTACTTGACCACTTTGAACCTTGCGAGGTTCTTAACTGAATACCCTCCTGCAATTACTGATGGGGGATGTCCAATCCATGAGCGCTTTGGAAGCGTGGAAACACTCAGAGTATCTATGTCGCAACTATGTGTTGAGCGGTTTAGTGGTTGCATTGTATAATGTTCATTGCAAGATAACAACTGCCAAAGAATTATGGGAGTCATTGGACAAAAAGTATAGAACGGAGGATGCTGGCACAAAGAAGTTTGTGGTATCCCGTTTCTTGGACTATAAAATGGTTGATACTAAAACAGTTTTGAACCAAGTTCAAGAGTTGCAAATTATACTAAGCGACATACATTTTGAGGGAACGACTCTTAGGGAGACATTTCAAGTTGCAGCCATGATTGAAAAATTTCCTCCAAGTTGGGTGGACTTCAAGAACTACCTAAAGCATAAGCGAAAGGAAATGACGGTGGAGGACCTTGTGGTACGTCTTCGAATTGAGGAAGACAACAGGTTGGCTTTGAAAATAACACAACAACAATTTGCTCCAAAAGCCAATATGGTGGAGCATGGTCAATCTTCCCGTGGGTACAAAAAGAAAATTGACAACTACAAGGGCAAGGGCAAGGGCAAAGGCAAGGTTGTGGACCTTGGGCCGAAAAAGGGTGGTGTGAGGAAGCATGTTTTCCAATTTAAGGGGAAATGCTACAATTGCGGTGAACATGGTCACCGTGCTGATAAGTGCAAGGCTCCTAAACAGGACCGACCACATATGATGGAGGATGATATGCCTTTAGTTGCTATGGTCTCTGACATCACTACTATGATGTAGGAGATCAACTTGGTGTCAAATGACCCTAAGGGGTGGTGGGTTGACACTGGTGCTACCCGCCATGTGTGTCCTGATCGGGCCCTCTTTAATACGTTTAAAGAGGTGGTGGGTGACTCTAAGCTGTACATGGGGAATGCAGCAACTGCCAATGTCAAGGGTGAAGGTAGTGTGATCTTAAAGTGGACTTCGGGAAAGGAGCTCACTTTGAGCAATGTGCTCTATGTTCCTGACAAACGCACGAGCCTCGTGTCAGGATGGTTGCTTAACAAACATGGTTTTCGTTTAGTTTTTGAACCTGATAAATTTGTTTTAACTAAGCGTGGAATGTTTGTTGGTAAGGGTTATGCCCAAAATGAAATGTTTAAACTCTATGTAATAGCTAAGGTTGAGAACATGAATGAAAATGCTTCTACTTCTGCTTATTTGATTGAGTCATCTAATGTTTGGCATGGTCGTTTAGGTCATGTTAATTTCAATTCGATGCGTCGTTTGATTAAATTAAATTGCATTCCAAAGTTTGCCATTGATTCAAAATACAAATGTACAACATGTGTTGAAGCAAAACAAACAAGATCATCTTTTAAGTCGGTTGAAAGAATAACCGAACCCTTTGACATAATTCATACTGATGTGTGTGATTTGAAATCGATTCCTATAAGAGGTGGAAATAAGTATTTCATCACATTTATTGATGATAGTACACGATATTGCTATGTCTACTTACTTAAGAGTAAGGATGAAGCAATTGATAAGTTTGTCTTGTATAAAACTGAGGTTGAGAATCAACTCAACAAAAAGATAAAAGTTCTAAGGAGTGATAGAGGCGGAGAATATGTTTCACCATTTGCTGATATTTGTGCACAAAATGGAATTATCCATGAGTGTACCGCTCCTTATTCCCCACAACAAAATGGTATTGCTGAACAAAAGAACCGTACATTGAAAGAGATGATGAATGCTATGTTAATTAGTTCTGGAATGAGCCATGACATGTGGGGGGAAGCTATTTTGTCGGCTACTTATCTTTTAAACAAAATACCTTTCAAGAAAAAGGATGTAACCTCTTATGAGTTATGGATGGGAAGAAGGCCATCTTACAGATACTTGAAAGTGTGGGGGTGCCTAGTAAAAGTGGTGGTTCCACCACCAAAGGTTCAAAGAATAGGACCCAAAACCGTGGATTGTGTATCCATTGGTTATGCCCATCATAGTAGTGCATATCGATTTCTTGTTTATGATTCAAGGAATCCTGAAATACACAATAATACTATAATGGAGTCAAGGAATGCATCATTCTTTGAAGAAGTGTTTCCTTGTTTGAAAAAGGAACTCCCAAGTTCATCAACACCAGTTGATGAGATTGTTCATGAAGAAGATCAAGAACAATTAGAGGCTGAAGAGGTTGAACCAAGAAGAAGTAAGAGGCAAAGGATTGAAGAATCTTTTGGACCTGATTTTCTTACTTATATGGTTGAGGGAGAGCCTCAAACCTATCGTGATGCAGTCACCTCTTCGGAAGGACCTCAATGGAAAGAGGCAATCAATAATGAAATTGATTCGATCTTTCAAAACCATACTTGGGAGCTAGTAGATCTTCCACCAGGGTGTAAACCACTTGGATATCGGTGGATATTCAAAAGGAAGATGAAAGCTGATGGTTCCATTGATAAGTACAAGGCAAGGTTAGCGATCAAAGGATTTAGACAAAAGGAATGAGTATATTACTTTTGATACTTACTCGCCTGTGACTAGAATAACCTCGATAAGATTGATGCTTGTAATAGCGGCTTTAAGAAATTTGGAAGTCCACCAAATGGATGTTAAAATCGCTTTTCTAAATGGGGATTTAGAAGAGGAGATTTACATAGAGCAACCTGAGGGTTTCTCAGCTCCAGGCCAAGAAGGGAAAGTGTGTAAATTAGTCAAGTCGTTGTATGGCTTGAAGCAAGCTCCAAAACAATGGCATCGAAAGTTTGACCAAGTTATGCTTAACAATGGTTTCAAATTAATGAATGCGACAAGTGTGTTTATGTGAAAAACACAATGAGAGGTTATGTGATATTATTTCTTTATGTAGATGATATGCTTATCGTGGGGAGTGATGATAAGATGATCAAATCTACAAAAGACATGTTAAAAGCAAGTTTTGATATGAAAGACATGGGTTTAGCTGATGTGATACTTGGTATAAAGATCAATAGAACCCAACATGGTCTTGTTTTGAGTCAATCTCACTATGTGGACAAAATCCTTGAAAGATTCAATGAGGGGGATACAAGTGTGACTTAAACTCCAGTAGATACCACCCAACATCTATCAAAAAATAGAGGTGAGGGTGTTGCTTAGTTAGAGTATTCAAGGATTATTGGCAGTCTAATGTATCTGATGACATGTACACGGCCAGACTTAGCATATGCTGTGAGCAGGCTAAGTAGATATACTAGTAATCCGAGTTCTGAACATTGGAAGAGCATGACACGATTACTAAGGTACTTAAGATACACAAGAAACTATGGGCTGCATTATGGCCGAGATCCAGCTGTTATAAAAGGATACAGTGATGCAAACTGGATATCCGATATGAAAGATTCCAAATCCACAAGTGGTTATGTGTTCACCCTTGGTGGAGCAGCTATAGCCTGGAAATCTTCCAAGCAAACTCTTATAGCTAGATATACGATGGAATCTGAGTTTATCGCGTTAGATAAAGCTGGAGAAGAAGCAAAATGGCTACGTCCATTTGTGGAAGACGTTCCAGGATGGCCAAAGCCTATGTCGGCTATTTGCATACATTGTGATTGCTAATTGGCTATTGGTAGAGCTCAAAGTGCAATGTATAATGGCAAATCACGGCACATTAGGCGTAGACACAATACGATACAACAACTACTCTCAATGGGAGTTATCTCAATTGACTATGTGAGGTCAAAAGATAACATAGCGGATCCGTTTACAAAAGGCTTAAGCAGAGAGTTAGTGCACAAGTCATCAAGAGGAATGAGAGTAAAGCCCTTTGAACAAGTTTGTACAAAGGAAAACCTATCCTAGAAGATTGGAGATCCCATGACCTAGGCTCAATAGGACAACCTAATTGTATGAATTAAGGTCACTGTGTGGGAGTACCTCAAATATAAAAAGGGAGTTGAATACTTCCTAGTTCATTCCTTTATCAAATCAGTGATAGCAATGGAGGATAAGCATACAGCTTTTAATGATTTGTGTGAAATCACCTATGTGAGAGAGAAGTGGGGTCGCTTTGAATGGATTTGTGGGGGCGCAAATCCTAGAGCTCTTGCAGAACCAGGCTAGTGTTCCATGACCATAACGGATACGACAATGAGGGGTTAACCATACCAGGAAGAATATTGTGTGACATGTAATAAAGTCTACGTAAACAGGGATTGGTTCAAGGACATCGCGTCTACTAATTGCTAGGAGACAAAGTGCATATCACAAAGGAGGGTTCAAAGGGAACACCTACTTCTCCTGCAATACTCAACCGCTGAAATTTTATCGTGACGCTTGAGGGTAAGGATCGATTTCTTTTCATGTGGGGGATTGTTAGAATTTTGTGTGAAAAGAAAAAGGAAAAAGAAATAGAAACCTTTCATATACCAATTCATTTGTCATGAATATGGTGCTTGTTAGTGGGCAATTGTCCATGAATATGCTAGTTAGTGGGCATAATGGCAACCTTTAAATGCCAAGACTACAAGTATAAATAGAGGCATTTGGCCTCTTGTTGAAGTTGCTGGTTTTTGAGATTTCTACACCACTTGAGATATACACACATAAGCTTCAAAGGTTCCCAACACAATCATATACTTTGTTGAGTTCTCAACAACCTACAACGATCGATTCCTCATGTTAACACTCTTGTTTCAGGTGAAGTTTCGGGTTTTCGGTTAACTCCGGCAGTACACACTGCTTCGGCTGTTGTACCCTGGTGAACAGACGTCCTCAGCCACCGAACTCATTTCATCTTGTTTTCTACTTCTTCTTGTAATTTCAATTTTAGCATTTTTATATTTCTTGTATTACTTTATTTTAAATTCTGTATTTTTCTGAATTGTAATTCGAGTAATTGAATAATAAAAGTATGTGTTTATTTTGTGAACGGTGTTCCTACATGTAATACTAGTGTATAGTAACCAGCTACAGTCTTGAATTCTTTAGAGTTTGTGTAGTGAGGCGTGAGGAGGGGCTTGACCACCCTCCATCACGCCTTCAGCCCTCACTTTACCACTACACATAGGGGCGTGACCACCTTCACGGCGTGAAGGAGAAAGAAAGAGGAAATATGAGAGGTGATTGAGAAGTAATAATAACACATGTGACGATGATGATGTGGGGTAATAAGAAGGTGATTGTTTTTGTTGTTTATGTGACGCCTACGTGGAGTTATAGGTAACATACCACTACACATGGCCTTAATTAGTATCATTTCATTAGGTTGCGGGATGCCAACAAAATCATAAATTTCATAAACAAAAATAATAATATCTTCTTCATCGATTCAAATGGGACAAAAAGAAACAATCTTGAATTCGACTCAAGAATAATTAAATAATTAATATTAATATAAAGTCAATTAATGCTGTATTTGATTGATAACATTACACGTCTAAAATTAAAATAATAAGCTTAATAATATGACATTATGAGAGTTTGAATCATGTAAAGGTTCCTGACGTTAGTTAATAGAAAAAAAGTTAATGTAAGACTACTTCATTTGATAGATACTTTGTCTTTTATAAAAGGAGAGCATGTATTCAAATTCAAGCAAAAAAAAGATTATTTGAAAGTAAAGCAGAAGTAGGTTAATATTACTGTTTAAAAAATAAAAATAAGAAAGTTAAATATGGGTAAATATTATATGCCAGAAAAAAAATAAATAAACAAACAAGTTTAACGGATTAAAAAGCTACTATGCCCAGTGATTTATGAATTTTGAAATTGTTTTATTAAACATTGAAGTAATAACTAATAAGTGGCGATGAAAGAGACAGAAGAAAGCATTCTACGAAAAAAAGAAGGTTTTAATATTTCATTCTATCTTCTCTGTATTATACACTAGGTTAAAACATGTGTATTATACATGTTAAGTATTTGAATATTAAAATTATTTCTTACAAATGGCATAGTATACTTATAAAAAATTAAATAAATTAATTATAATGTAATCATATTATTTACCAAGTTTAATTAAATAATTAATATTTAATAAGAGATAGAGAATGAAAAAAAAATCAATGTTTATTAAAAAGATTATATATAAATATTTAATTCGAGAAAGACGGGAAAAACAAATTATAGATGTTTAAGAAAATTGATGTGTATCCTTGTAAAACTTAATTTATTATACATTATAGATATGGATTTGTCAAATAAGTAACATCACACACACACAATATGTTTAGTTGTACATTTTTCAGAAAAAATCTTGACAACTATATGAAGGTTTTTTCATCAAAAATGATGTTTTATGATGTTTATTCAAATCTAAGTTAAAACACATCGGGACTTGTGAATACTTTCCTAACTAAAGCACCGACAATTCTATTAGTTTTAACCAACTTTCCATGAACTTCTTGTTATGTTTAAATTTTATCCGAGTGAATTGATGTAATGAATACTTTGTTTTTGTTACAACGAAGTGTCATTTAGTTAAAAGTTTTTCTTATGATATTTAAACTAACTAAAACTAAAAGTTTTTTTTTTCTTCTGTTTTTTTTGGGCATGTCATATAATTTATGTTAACGACATCCAATGTGTTAGGGGGTTTTCTCATATGGTGTTTAGAGAAGCTTACTCCAAGATGACCAAAGGGTCAACTTGGTCGTCAATATATAATTTAAAAGCTTCTTAAAAAGAAGTAATAAAAAACCTTATTTGCATTAAAAACCCAACATATTTCGGTATATGTAAAAAGTTTGTGTATATATGAAAAGTTATGGCTGAAATGCCTCCTCTTGTTGGGAACCCCATATAAACGGTTGATTTTTTTGTGTCAACATTGTTAATGGCAAAGCTATTTTTGAAAAGTTCTTAATAAATCGGAGATAATAACCTGCCAATCCTAAAAATTGACGTATTTCAGCCATAAATTTTTACATATACCGAAATATGAGAATATCATCAATAAATTCAATCACAAACTTATCCAGATAAGGTATACACACTCGATTCATTAGATCTATGAAAACTTCAGGTTCATTGGTTAATCCAAACTGCATTACTAGAAATTCATAATGTCCGTACCGAGTTCTGAAAGCAGTTTTAGGAACATCATATCATGAATTCGTAACTGATGATATCCAGATCTTAAATCGATTTTCGAGAAATGAGTAGCACCTTGTAGTTGATCAAATAAATCATCGATACATGGTAATGGATAATGGTTTTTGATTGTCAATTTATTGAGTTCCCTGTAGTCGATACACATCCTGAATGAACCATCCTTCTTTTTCACAAAAAGAATTGGTGCTCCTAGGGTGAGAAACTAGATCCGATAAAACGTTTGTCTAATAATTCCTGTAGTTGACCTGAAAGCTCTTGCATCTCTAAGGGTGCTAAATGATAAGGAGTTTTAGCCACAGGTGCTGCACCTGAAATCAAGTCAATACAAAATTCAACTTGTCTCATTGGGGGTAATCCTGATATATCCTCTAGGAAAAACTTCAGGAAAATCTTTGACTGCTGGAATATTTTCAATACGTTTTTGTGAAGAACAGTTCTCCGTCACATGTGCTAGAAAGGCCTGACAACTTTTCCGTAAGCATTTCCGAGTTTGCATACAAGATATGATACCAAGTTTTCTACCGGCTCGTTCTCCTTGAACTATCAGTGTATTACCATCAGGTAATGGAATACGGATCACCGTGTTTTGACACACAACTTCCGCTTGGTTATCAGAAAGTCAGTCCATACCGACAACGACATGAAAGCTTCCAAGTTCAATAGGAAGTAGATTTATATTGAAAAGGTGATCATTCAGATTCAAGGGACACCCTTGAATGACACTGTTAGTTTTGATTAACTTGCCATTAGCAAGTTCAATGGCATAAGGAGTTTCTAGATCTACCGTAGGCAATGAAAGTAATGATGCAAATTCAGGAGAGATAAACTCTTATCTGCTCCTGTATTAAACAGAATTGATGCGTATAGGTTATTAAGAAGAAACGTACCAGTGACAATGTTCACATCATGCCTTGCCTCGGTTTCCCCAATATTAAAAGCTCTCCCCTAGCTTCATATCCCGAATTGGTGTTATTGTTCGGACAGTTTCTCATGAAATGGTCAGGACTTCCACACTTGAATCATGACCGTTTGTTTGAGTTGTTTGTCATGGTGCTTGGTTGACGAGCAGGAAAGTTACAATATCTAGCGTAGTGTCCTACTTGATTACAGTTCAACCAAATAGGACATGGTCCTCTGTGATGACATGGACAATTATTTAATTTGGGCGCCTGCCCGGTGTAAGTGTCACACCCCCAATTTCCCACTCGTGGTGTATGTCCACGTGGATGTGACGTGTCCAGAATCACAGCTCAAGGTCATATAGAACACCTCTATATGCGTTTACAAATCCAAGTTTGACACATACACTTGATAAAATAGTTTGCAGCGGAAATAAAGTAGTATTGCAGCGGAATAAATAAGTCATAACATGCAGCGGAAAATGATTGTTTACATAGCGGAAATTGTAAGTAGTTCAATACAACAACGTTTTAAATAAAATAAAGTCAAATTGTTTTCAAAAGACACGAAAACAAATGCATGTGGGGCCCTATGCTCATGTCCCCTATGTGCTTTCCTGCTCCACGAGCCTGTCATGCTAGTTACCTGAGAATACAAGTTTAAAAACAAGTGTCAACACAATGGTTGGTGAGTTCACAGGTTTTGATATACATATAGTAATAAAAGTGTGTCATGCTGTTTATCAATGTTAGTACCGAGCCCTAGGCCCAAAGTGTCAGTGCGTCACTACCGAACTAGACTTGTTTGCTCTTGCCTCCGCTATGCCTCGTATACATAGCCAGTTAGGTCAGAATTTGCACGGGTTATGACACTCAGTCAACATGGTGCCCCGTGGGGTTAGTCATTCCCTAATGGATCCATCCAAATCTACCACGTTGTTTGTACATTAACGGTAAGACTTTGTGAGGGCTTGTAACGAGTTCAACACTTAATGTTTGTCCAATAAACCAGCATACACAAAAATGTTTGTAATAGCAATAATGTTTGACTCGATGCAACTAGTATTCTCCCCCTATTTAAAAGCGTTTGAAAAGAGTAAAGAGGGGCCGTAAACTGACCTTAGTGAAACGAATGTATGTAAGCGTAAGCTCCCGAGTTGTCGTGTAGCACGTCGGTCACCGGCAACCTATATCGTAGATCGTACGTGAGTTCGTGTAAGTGACCGTGCTAATGTTAGTGCTCGTGTTTGTGTCCAACAACCCTTGGTTGTTCATGTTTGTCCGTGTCGGTCCACAATGACCGTGTTTGCTCGTGTTGGTCCACATTGACCGTGTTTGACCATGTTTGACCAAAGTTGACCGTGTTTGACCAAAGTTGACCGTGTTTGACCAAAGTTGACCGTGTCAAGTCAACGACCCGTTGGTGAACCGTGTGACGGTTTGTGACTCATGTAGCAATCGTGTAAGTGTTTGTCGTGTGCAAAACGCGTAGGTCGCGTTTATGGACAACTTACTATTTATAGTAAGTTTCCATTTTTAGAAAGTTCACAAAGCATGACGGTGTTCGAGTTCTAGCATGCTCAATGGTCCTACGGGGTCATGTTAGCACATAGCACATTATCATACAAGTTCATATACGTCGTTTATAGCATGTTAGTGCACAAAAGTTTCCTAAAATGGAAAGTTTCCATTTTTAGCATACGTGACATCGGAAACCATCTAACTTAGCATCTAAACATCATGTTATAACATATTAAGTCATTTAGCATGCTCAAATAATACAACACGTTGACAAATCGGTTTTTGTAAAAATAAAGTTACTAAAAATAGTAACTTTGTGGTTTTTGCATAAAAATGACCATTTAACATTTCTAAACCTATTTTCATATCATGAATCATCTTAATACATCATCTAGCATCACTTAATTATACCAATATGGTCCAAATCATCATTTATCAATATTTCATTCACAAAAGTTTCTATATTTAGTAATATTGCTAGAAATGACCATACTCATTATCGAAACCACATTCCACATATCCTATTCATCATAATATCATCTAAGTTACCATTTCATATACATGCATGTGTACCATTTCATCCATAGCACCATTTTGTCAAAACAAAGTTCCTATTTATAGAAAGTTCATCAAATCCCACCATTTTAACCATCTAAATCAAATCTAATCATGAGTAATCCTTCTAATATCATCAATAAACATACTAACATACTCAAGATCATTCCTACCATCATGGATCATGCATGCATGGACATATAACATCATCTATTATCATTTTAAGCAATAAGACTTACACCCAACCTCTTGGATCGTCCTAAAACATCATATAACCATCATGGATCATCAAGGAATACATCCAAATCATCAAACCCATATTATAAATTCGTGCATGTGCATTCAAAGTGTTTGCATGTGTGATTTTTCACTTGCATGTGAGTGTGTGAGTGTCTAGAGAGTGTTTGGACTAAGAGACTACCTTCCAACACTTCTTTGATTGCTAAGATGGTGCTTGAGCAGCTTCCAAGACTCCTGGATTGCTGGTTTCGTCAAGCTTGAGCAAGAAAAGATGAAGCTCAAGCTTGGAAGGTCTTCTCCTTTGAGTTCTCTAAGCTTCCCAAGCTCCAAATAAGGTCTTCAATGGCTTACAGAGGTGTTGCAGGTGTTTAGAGGAAGAAGATGGTCGAGGTGTTGAGTGTGAAGCCGGAGAAATGATGAAATGGGATAGCATAGGCATGATTGTCTTGGTTTTATAAAGATTCTGCGAACTGGGTCTCCTCGCGTAGCGCGACGAGTTCAAGGATCACCCTCGCGTAACGCGATGAAGTTCCGCGTTCAAATTTCCCCCGCCACTTGTCGCGTATCGCGACAGTGTTCTTATGGGCCGTCGCGTAGCGCGACAGATCCCCTGATGAGCCCAATAGGCCCATTTTCGTTGGTTTGATCCGTTCGTCGCCGTTTTCACGTCTACGAACTATCGTTTGGCCTTGTTTGAACTTCCAAGTTCAATGTGCGAGTGTTTTGTGAGGTTTCGAGTGTTGTGCTACACAATGTGCTAGATGTTCACCAACGTTCGTGTGTTTTGACACGTGTGTGCTGTTTGCCGATAATTCTACGAATTATCAAGTCATGTGTCAGTGTTCGTACTATCGTGCCACGTGTCACACTAAATTAATCTAATTCTAGTGCCACGTGTACATAATGTATTTAAATAAACATTTAAATAAAATCAAAGCTGACCTGGAAATTACGGGGTGTCACATCCTCCCCATGTTAGAAAGAATTTCGTCCCGAAATTCAACTTGTGCTGTTAGCGTTTGTCTGTTCCGCGAACAGGTGTGGGTACTTTTGTTTCATCTGGTCCTCACGTTCCCACGTGAATTCCGGTCCTCGTCGCGAATTCCATCGTACTTTTACAATCGGGATTTTACTGAGTTTGAGCTTCTTGGTTTCCCGGTCCATAATCTCTACTGGTTCCTCAACAAAGTTCAATTTTTCGTCGATTTGTATTTCCTCGAGAGGAATAACAAGTGTTTCATCTGATAGGCACTTCTTGAGGTTTGAGATGTGGAATACGTTGTGTACGCTGCTCAGTTCAACTGGCTGGTTTAGTTCGTAGGCTACAGGGCCTATTCGCTTTGTAATCTCGAAAGGTCCAATGTAACGAGGGTTCAACTTTCCTCGTTTGCCAAATCGAATGACACCTTTCCAGGGCGAGACCTTGAGTAACACCCTGTCCCCCACTTGGAATTCCAACGGTTTGCGTCGCTTGTCGGCATAGCTTTTCTGTCTGTCCCGAGCTGCTGCCATTCGTTTGCGTATTTGCACGATCTTCTCAGTTGTCTCGTGCACCAGTTCTGGGCCAGTCAGTTGGCTGTCTCCAACTTCCGCCCAGCAGATGGGTGATCGACACTTACGTCCGTAAAGTGCCTCGAAGGGTGCAGCTTGAATGCTAGTGTGGTAGCTATTGTTATAGGAGAACTCAACTAATGGTAGATGAGATTCCCAGCTACTACCAAAGTCAATGACACATGCCCGGAGCATGTCCTCCAGTGTCTGTATGGTCCGCTCACTCTGTCCGTCTGTCTGCGGGTGATAAGCGGTACTCATGTCCAATCTCGTGCCCAAGGCCTTATGCAAGGACTTCCAGAAATGCGACGTGAATCGACTGTCGCGATCAGATATGATTGAGATTGGCACTCCATGTCGAGTGACCACTTCCTTTAAGTAAATCCGGGTGAGTTTGTCTAGCTTGTCAGTCTCCTTAATGGGTAGGAAATGTGCAGACTTTGTCAGTCGGTCTACGATAACCCAGATGGTATCGCAACCACTTGCCGTCTTTGGCAGTTTAGTGATGAAATCCATGGAAATCTGCTCCCATTTCCACATTGGTAATTCCGGTTGTTGAAGTAACCCTGATGGCTTCTGGTACTCAACCTTGACTTTTGAGCACGTTAGACACTTACCCACGTAAGTTGCTATTTCAGCTTTCATGTTTGGCCACCAATAGGTTGTCTTCAAATCGTGGTACATCTTGTCAGAGCCTGGGTGTACGGAATACCGGCTCTTGTGAGCTTCGTCCATCACTACTTCTCTCAATCCTCCGTGGCGTGGAATCCAGATTCGATCCGTTAAATAGTAAGCTCCGTCGTCTTTTGCCTTTATTTGCTTATCCATGCCACGCATGGCTTCAAGAGTGAGGTTTTCAGTTTTCAGAGCTTCCTGTTGTGCTATCCGAATTTGATTCGGCAGTTCAGAATGGATCGTAAGTTGTAGTGCGCGCACGCGTTTTGTTGTTTCTTTTCGGCTCAACGCGTCGGCCACTACGTTGGCTTTACCGGGATGATACTTGATGGCGCAATCATAATCACCTATGAGTTCAACCCATCTTCGTTGCCTCATGTTCAACTCTTTCTGGTCGAAGATGTGTTGTAGGCTCTTATGATCGGTAAAGATTGTACATTTCGTGCCGTACAAGTAGTGTCGCCAGATCTTCAAGGCAAACACCACGGCTCCCAACTCAAGGTCATGAGTCGTGTAGTTCTTCTCATGCACCTTCAGTTGACGTGAAGCGTATGCTATCACTTTCTCGCATTGCATCAGCACGCAACCGAGTCCTTGTTTCGAAGCGTCGCAATACACCACGAAGTCATCACATCCTTCCGGTAGGGATAGGATGGGTGCAGTGCATAGTTTCTGTTTCAACAGGTTAAATGCAGCTTCTTGTTTGTCTCCCCAATCGAACTTTTTGTCTTTATGGGTCAGGGACGTCAATGATTGGGCAATCTTCGAGAATCCTTCAATGAATCTCCGGTAGTACCCGGCCAGTCCAAGGAATTGCCGCACCTCAGTTGGAGTCTTGGGTGCTTCCCAGTTTTTGATGGCTTCGATTTTGGCTGGGTCTACGTGTATTCCCCGCTCATTAACCACGTGTCCAAGGAATTGGACTTCGCGAATCCAAAAGTCGCACTTTGAAAATTTCGCGTACAGTTGCTCTTTCTTCAGTAGTTCCAAGACTAGCCTTAGATGTTCGGCATGCTCTTCCTGATTCTTAGAGTAAATCAGGATGTCGTCAATGAACACTATCACGAATTTGTCCAGGTAAGGTTTACACACTCTATTCATGAGATCCATGAATACGGCTGGTGCGTTGGTCAGTCCAAAGGGCATAACCAAGAATTCGTAGTGTCCGTATCGGGTTCTAAAGGCAGTCTTAGGGATATCGTTTTCTTGTATCCTCAATTGATGGTAACCCGATCTTAAATCGATCTTGGAATAGTAGCTTGACCCTTGCAACTGGTCAAACAGATCGTCTATTCGCGGTAAGGGATATCGATTCTTGATCGTCACCTTGTTCAGCTCTCTGTAGTCGATACACATACGGAATGATCCGTCTTTCTTCTTTACGAACAAGACTGGTGCTCCCCAAGGTGAGAAGCTCGGTCTGATGAATCCCTTGTCTAACAGTTCTTGCAACTGGTTAGACAGTTCCTGCATCTCCGTTGGTGCTAGTCGGTATGGAGCCTTAGCAATCGGTGCTGCTCCTGGTGTAAGGTCTATCTGAAACTCGACTTGTCGTTTCGGAGGTAGTCCAGGTAGGTCTTCGGGAAATATTTCGGGAAAATCGCGGACTACGGCGATGTCCTCAATCTTCCTCTCTTTCTTGGGTTGTTCTGCGATGAGGGCTAGTATGGCAGTGTATCCCTTTTGCAGGTACTTGTTCGCCTTCATGCATGACATGATGTTCAGAGGTACTCCCCGTCTTTCCCCCTGAATCGAAATCTGTTCTCCGTTCCGCAACGTCACTCGTACGATCTTCTCGTTGCATACAATCTCGGCCTGGTTAGTGGATAACCAATCCATTCCTACGACTACATCAAAGCTTCCGAGAGTCACCGGCATCAAATCGATTTCGAGTTCATGATCCGCCAATACCATGACGCATCCTCGAAAGATGTGTTGTGTTTCAATTAGCTTGCCGTCGGCTAGCTCTACGGTATACTTGTAGTCTAGTGGTGTTGGGGTAATATCTAGTAATTTGCTAAACTCACTAGATATAAAGCTCCTATCGGCACCGGTATCAAATAATATGCTAGCATAGACATTATTTAAAAGAAACGTACCGGTTACGATGTTAGGATCGTCCTTGGCTTCTCCCGAGCCAATCACAAATGCTCTCCCCTTGGCCGCTCCTCCTCCGGCCTTCTTCAATTGAGGGCAATCCCTCCTCATGTGGCCTGGTTTTCCACATTCATAACACCCTCTGGAGGTGTTCTGGTTGTTGTTCTGGTTGTGGTTAGGGTTGCTGTTGTTGGTTGGAAATCTTGATCTGCAATCTTTGGCCATATGGCCATGTCGTCCACACTTCAAGCAACGATATCGTTCGCATTGCCCGAAGTGGTGATAAGAGCATCGGTTACACAAGGGGTATTTCCCTTGGTACACACCCTTCCCCTTGTCGTCGGGTTGAGTGGCAGTAAAGGCTCTGGCTGGTGCAGATCTTTATTGTTGCTGAGGTTGATGAGATTGGTGGTGGCTGGGTTCCCACTTCCTCTTCTGGCTTTCTTGAGGCTTCAGATGTTCGCCTCGTTTGGGTAGCTTGCCTTGGGCTACCGCTTGGTCGGTTAGTTTGTGAGCCAGCCTGATCAGAGGTTGGATAGTGGTGAGGTCAGACGCAGTCACCATGCTCTGAATTTGTTCGGGCAGCCCACTGATGAACTGCTCGATTTTCTTGTACTCCGGCGTCACCATAGCCGGACATAGCTTACACAGCTCATGGAATCGAGTACAGTATTGCTCGATCTCAGAGCCCACCATCTTCAGTACCCAGAACTCAGCCTCTAGCTTTCTGATCTCATCACGAGGACAGTATTCCTCTTGCAGTAGTCGGGTGAAATCAGCCCATGGCATGGAGTTGGCACCGTCCAACCCCAGGGTTTGTACATGGGTATTCCACCATGTGAGTGCTGGTCCTTCCAGTGTACCAGTTGCGAACTTCACCCGGTTCTCTTCAGTACATTCGCACATGGCGAATACAGACTCCACTTTCTCCACCCAGCGGAGCATTCCCACGGCTCCCTCAGTCCCCTTGAATTTGTGTGGGTGGCAGTTCAGGAAGGATTTAAAAGAACATCCTTTGTTGTTGTTGCCTTGTGATCCTGTCAGTCAGAAACCAATGTCGTAGGTCAGAGCGTGTTAGCTATACTATGTTAGTCATGTTAGGCGAGGGTTAGTACCGTTGTTCGAGCCACTGGTTTCACTAGCAAGGCGGTGTGCCTCGTGCTCTGCCAGTATCTTGTTAACCCGTCTGTCAACCATCATCTTAATGACGGCTGCGTCCTGTGTTCGTCTAGGAGGGCGTGCATGTGGTCCTCTTCCCGCCATAGATATTTTCTATACGGAAGGGATAGAATGTTAGTAAGTCAGAATGTTAGTCAGATGTTGTGTCGGAAGTCAGATCATATGTCATGTTAGTTGTCAAGTCAAAGCAATCATGGTCAATATGTAATAAGTAAGACAAAACATAATTCTCATTAATAATAAGTTGGAAGTACAATAATTTCTAAAGGAAATACATAATAAGTTCTTCGAGCACATCCCGCTCGTCTAGGCTAAAATAAGAAAATACAAAATACAACAGTCCTCTAATCCGAATCCATAGAGACGTGTGAGATATCGCTAGCAGCGTCCCCGTCATCATCCTCCTCCGGATCCTCATTAGGATCCTCATCAAGGTCCTCATCTTCGAGGTCCTCGGCCTCGAACTCGGGACCATCCTCCTGAGGTGGTTCCTCAATAAACTGTGCAGCCCATGCATTAAGCATGGCATCACTGGCCTGCACCATGGCCTGAGTCTCGGTGATGTCCGTCCGATTCTCGGTTATACGCACGTCGTGTTCCTGCACGACATCGACGACCTGTCCATGCTCGGTCAGTAGTTGGGACATTTGGAGTCGTAGGGCCTCCATCTGGGCTTCCAATCTGTTGTTGCGCTCCTCCAGTCTCTCGTTCTGCCTCTCCAATCGATCGCTCTTCTCGCGAAGAACTCGGACCTCGTCTGTTAGCTCCCTACCCCTCCAGACTTCCCGTCGTGTGCAAGCAACATGTGCCGCGAAGGCCTGCTCCATCGGCACTCCGAACGGTGGTAGTCGGTGTCCTGGAGTGGTGTCGCCGGGATATCGATATGGAGGTACTCTCTCCTCGACGATCCAACTCTGAAGTATGGTGGGAAGCCATCCCCAATATCTGGCCCGTGCTGCGTCCCTCGCTCGCCGGTCCATCTCGGCGTCCACCTGTGCCACTATATCGTGGACTCGTCGGCGGCTCTCTGCCACCATGTCGTCAGTGGTCGGGTGTCGGTCTGCGTTCCTGCCGGTACTGTCATTGTTGGCCATCCTGTAAGTTTTAAGTTAGTAAGCAATAGTTCAATATAAGCAAAAAAAAAACATCATCAATGTGCAAGTTCTACGTGTAGTGTCTAAAGTTTGAGCAATGGCTATAGTCTAAGCTTACTACATGCAAACCTAGTTCCCTATAACCAAGGCTCTGATACCAGTCTGTCACACCCCCAATTTCCCACTCGTGGTGTATGTCCACGTGGATGTGACGTGTCCAGAATCACAGCTCAAGGTCATATAGAACACCTCTATATGCGTTTACAAATCCAAGTTTGACACATACACTTGATAAAATAGTTTGCAGCGGAAATAAAGTAGTATTGCAGCGGAATAAATAAGTCATAACATGCAGCGGAAAATGATTGTTTACATAGCGGAAATTGTAAGTAGTTCAATACAACAACGTTTTAAATAAAATAAAGTCAAATTGTTTTCAAAAGACACGAAAACAAATGCATGTGGGGCCCTATGCTCATGTCCCCTATGTGCTTTCCTGCTCCACGAGCCTGTCATGCTAGTTACCTGAGAATACAAGTTTAAAAACAAGTGTCAACACAATGGTTGGTGAGTTCACAGGTTTTGATATACATATAGTAATAAAAGTGTGTCATGCTGTTTATCAATGTTAGTACCGAGCCCTAGGCCCAAAGTGTCAGTGCGTCACTACCGAACTAGACTTGTTTGCTCTTGCCTCCGCTATGCCTCGTATACATAGCCAGTTAGGTCAGAATTTGCACGGGTTATGACACTCAGTCAACATGGTGCCCCGTGGGGTTAGTCATTCCCTAATGGATCCATCCAAATCTACCACGTTGTTTGTACATTAACGGTAAGACTTTGTGAGTGCTTGTAACGAGTTCAACACTTAATGTTTGTCCAATAAACCAGCATACACAAAAATGTTTGTAATAGCAATAATGTTTGACTCGATGCAACTAGTATTCTCCCCCTATTTAAAAGCGTTTGAAAAGAGTAAAGAGGGGCCGTAAACTCACCTTAGTGAAACGAATGTATGTAAGCGTAAGCTCCCGAGTTGTCGTGTAGCACGTCGGTCACCGGCAACCTATATCGTAGATCGTACGTGAGTTCGTGTAAGTGACCGTGCTAATGTTAGTGCTCGTGTTTGTGTCCAACAACCCTTGGTTGTTCATGTTTGTCCGTGTCGGTCCACAATGACCGTGTTTGCTCGTGTTGGTCCACATTGACCGTGTTTGACCATGTTTGACCAAAGTTGACCGTGTTTGACCAAAGTTGACCGTGTTTGACCAAAGTTGACCGTGTCAAGTCAACGACCCGTTGGTGAACCGTGTGACGGTTTGTGACTCATGTAGCAATCGTGTAAGTGTTTGTCGTGTGCAAAACGCGTAGGTCGCGTTTATGGACAACTTACTATTTATAGTAAGTTTCCATTTTTAGAAAGTTCACAAAGCATGACGGTGTTCGAGTTCTAGCATGCTCAATGGTCCTACGGGGTCATGTTAGCACATAGCACATTATCATACAAGTTCATATACGTCGTTTATAGCATGTTAGTGCACAAAAGTTTCCTAAAATGGAAAGTTTCCATTTTTAGCATACGTGACATCGGAAACCATCTAACTTAGCATCTAAACATCATGTTATAACATATTAAGTCATTTAGCATGCTCAAATAATACAACACGTTGACAAATCGGTTTTTGTAAAAATAAAGTTACTAAAAATAGTAACTTTGTGGTTTTTGCATAAAAATGACCATTTAACATTTCTAAACCTATTTTCATATCATGAATCATCTTAATACATCATCTAGCATCACTTAATTATACCAATATGGTCCAAATCATCATTTATCAATATTTCATTCACAAAAGTTTCTATATTTAGTAATATTGCTAGAAATGACCATACTCATTATCGAAACCACATTCCACATATCCTATTCATCATAATATCATCTAAGTTACCATTTCATATACATGCATGTGTACCATTTCATCCATAGCACCATTTTGTCAAAATAAAGTTCCTATTTATAGAAAGTTCATCAAATCCCACCATTTTAACCATCTAAATCAAATCTAATCATGAGTAATCCTTCTAATATCATCAATAAACATACTAACATACTCAAGATCATTCCTACCATCATGGATCATGCATGCATGGACATATAACATCATCTATTATCATTTTAAGCAATAAGACTTACACCCAACCTCTTGGATCGTCCTAAAACATCATATAACCATCATGGATCATCAAGGAATACATCCAAATCATCAAACCCATATTATAAATTCGTGCATGTGCATTCAAAGTGTTTGCATGTGTGATTTTTCACTTGCATGTGAGTGTGTGAGTGTCTAGAGAGTGTTTGGACTAAGAGACTACCTTCCAACACTTCTTTGATTGCTAAGATGGTGCTTGAGCAGCTTCCAAGACTCCTGGATTGCTGGTTTCGTCAAGCTTGAGCAAGAAAAGATGAAGCTCAAGCTTGGAAGGTCTTCTCCTTTGAGTTCTCTAAGCTTCCCAAGCTCCAAATAAGGTCTTCAATGGCTTACAGAGGTGTTGCAGGTGTTTAGAGGAAGAAGATGGTCGAGGTGTTGAGTGTGAAGCCGGAGAAATGATGAAATGGGATAGCATAGGCATGATTGTCTTGGTTTTATAAAGATTCTGCGAACTGGGTCTCCTCGCGTAGCGCGACGAGTTCAAGGATCACCCTCGCGTAACGCGATGAAGTTCCGCGTTCAAATTTCCCCCGCCACTTGTCGCGTATCGCGACAGTGTTCTTATGGGCCGTCGCGTAGCGCGACAGATCCCCTGATGAGCCCAATAGGCCCATTTTCGTTGGTTTGATCCGTTCGTCGCCGTTTTCACGTCTACGAACTATCGTTTGGCCTTGTTTGAACTTCCAAGTTCAATGTGCGAGTGTTTTGTGAGGTTTCGAGTGTTGTGCTACACAATGTGCTAGATGTTCACCAACGTTCGTGTGTTTTGACACGTGTGTGCTGTTTGCCGATAATTCTACGAATTATCAAGTCATGTGTCAGTGTTCGTACTATCGTGCCACGTGTCACACTAAATTAATCTAATTCTAGTGCCACGTGTACATAATGTATTTAAATAAACATTTAAATAAAATCAAAGCTGACCTGGAAATTACGGGGTGTCACAGTAAGCTTTCCTCTCAGGAACAACTGCACCATAGTTCTTCACCGTTGGTTTAATCTGACTGGTCTCAACCGGAACTTTCGTTTTGGTTTTACCAAACCACTTTCGTTTGGTACCCTTTGAAACATTCGATGTACCGGCATCACTACGGCCCACTTCCGCCTGAGTTTTTGTGGACAAAGTACCACTCCTTACCGCCTCATCGGTAAGCTTAGTGGTTAACAGAATTGTACGTTTAAGAGTTGTAGGTTCATCTGCAGTCACCATTCCCTGAATATGGGGAAGCAAACCTTTGATACACTTCTCAATTAAAGCTGCTTCCGTAGAAAACATATTGGGAAGTAGGCAAGTAAGTTCATGAAAACGCTCGGTATAAGCTAAGCAATCAGTACCGACCATAGAATGATTCCAGAATTCCTCTTGGAGTTTTTGAATTTCAATGATTGGGCAATATTCTGACATAATCAGAGTTTTGAATTCATTCCAGCCCATCGAATATACTGTAGTTGAGCCCAGAGTTTTTTTCTGGGTATTCCACCAAGTTAAAGCTGAGTCTTTAAGAGAACAAGCTACATAAGACAACTTATGCTCTGCCAGACACTGGCTGATTTTGAGTTTGGTTTCCATTATCTCAATCCACTTTAAGAGTCCAGCCGTTCCTTCTTTGTCGTGAAAGTAGGAGTGTTGCAAGAAGCAAGTACTTGGAAGTACATCCTTGCTATGGTGGATCAGGAACAGTTGTTTTTTTCGTTGTTGTACCAGTGGTGTGACGAGTTTCTACGTGGCCACCAGTAGCATTATGTTCAGTGTGGTCACGGTCCCCACCAAAACCAGAAGTGATATGTGGTTGATGTTGTGTCAAAACACCACAAGCAGATAGCTGTTCCCTCACAATTCGGGCTATCATTGCTTCATTCATTTCAGATCCACTTGCAACCGCAGGTGGAACCACGTTCACTTCAGGGTGTACTGGTGGTTCTGTATTCGTTTCTAGATTTTCAGGTGGAACCAAGTTCGTTTCCGGATTAACATGTGGATCCGGATTTGGTTCTACATTCACAGGTGGAACTTGATTTAGTTCAAGGATAGTAACATTCTTGGCAGCTTTCTTAGTTGGTCGACCTCATTTTGGAGCCATTGTTCTGCTCACATGAAAACAAACTTCGGTCAGTTCAAGAACATTAAATATATAACCCTTTGTCACACCCCCGCCGTCGGCGGAATCACGTGATATGCGACGAAACAGTATATCAAGAACTCATTGAGTGTGAGAGAATGTTGTTCCTTCTGCTTAAGTTTAGTCCATATCTAGCCTTAAATTAGTACCTGAAATACATACAAAAACAAGTGTCAACTAAAAAGTTGGTGAGTTCATAGGTTTTATGATTATTAAAACAGTTTAAGTAATAGCGTTTGCCATCCAGGCACGAGTAAAAAGTATTTCAATCAAAACTCAGTAGCATCATCATCCTATAGTGTGTTGGCCATTTCAGGCACGAGTAAAGTATTTCAATAAACATCGAGCAGGAACATCAAACCCATAATGTGTTGGCCATTGCAGGCATGAGTAAAATGTATCAATAAAAGTCTAGTAGGATCATCAATCCCATAATGTGTTGGCCATTGCACTCACGAGTAAAAATGTTTCAATAAAAGTCCAGTAGGATCATCAATCGTATAGTGCTATGCTATCATATAATATGTTAAGCCATAAGTGTGAATGGATGCAATCTACATGAGTCCACAACCAAGCCTATGACTGACTGCCCTTGTGTATGATCTCATGATCAACAAAGTCTTCCCGAATTCATAGTATGTATGGGTTGGAAATATTCATTCACCGTGATTGATCACGTCATTAGGTGACTGTTGCTAGCAAGACCACCCGATAGGTAAATGGGTTGTCAACCAAAATATTACTATTCAATATATCCCAGGCTCAAACCTATGAGTTAATGGTTGTATCTAGGCATAAATAATAAGGGACTTACAATAGAATAACAAAATCTCATACAATCTACATCCGACTAACTTATGTTCCAGCATTAACACATTTAGCATAGTAATGAAAACCTTTTAAGTATCATAGTAGAAAAGAAAAGTATTGTAGCATCTATTTCCCCCAAAATATGTAAAAAGTAAAAGGGGCTACGAATACTCACAGTGTGCATAGCAATGGAACCCATGTCCATGCGTTGTGATAATCGAAATGAGAGTAACTATAGTCAGCACATTAGTGCTAGTCAACTATGTATGTTTGATATAGTATAGCATTTTCCAATCAAATGAAACATAAGTTCACGTTTTCAAATCAAATGTATATCAACAATCAATGCCAACAAACTTGTTTCATGTGCCTACTTGACACAACCGTCGCACATGCTCTAATGTGTCCTCACGTATGTTAAATTTGATTAACCAAAGACTTTTGTTTACATATATTACTTGCGGTTAATATTGTCTATCTTTTAATACCTAATTCTTTATTTGATCAGATGTGTTTATAATTCATATGCTTAATGGTGCATATATAATATTAATTATCAAACTTGATAATTATTGTTATTATATATAACTTTATTTGTGACGATTGCGTACGAAAAATTCGGCATTTATGACGTGAGCACATTTAGTCGTGCTTGAAATCCACGAGGATTTAGCAATTTTGGTTATTAGAGGTTGATAGTATGTGAAAAATGATGAACGTTGGCGAAAACCGTGCGCAAAACGGAGTTCGTATGCTCCCGGAATCGCGAAACGAAGATTAACTCAAAATTGGAAGAAACCCCCGGGGGCGGTACGCCCCGGGTCATGCACCCAGATGGCGCGATGCGCCCGGGAGTAATTTGAGGCGGTGGACGAGTTTTAAGGTCAGAATTCGTCCAAAAAGTTATTTCTTCTCCTACTCGACTTCTTCTTGACCTCCAGACGTAAAAACTCAGCTTTCTATCATCCTAACTCCATCATAAAGCCATTAGAAGTCATAAATCTCACCAAGGATTGTGTTTTCAAGCCCTGATCGTTGTTTTAACCGCAGAAATCCGTCAGATCAGGTAACGGTTCATTTTAACCTTCTAGTTTGATTTTGATTGATTAGATCTTGATTTTGAACGTAATGAGATAGTTAGGATTGTTGATTATTGCCTAGATGATGGTTAGGATTGATTATAAACAAAGAACACGAAGTTTTAACGGTTAAATCCTTGTTTTGATCCGTTGTAATGCCTGGTTTGCATGAAATCATACCCATGATTATAATGGTTTAAACCATTTCATTATGACAATGTAGGTGGTTAGTTTGATTAATCTTTGAAATGCAAAGGTTAAATCTAAGTGTTTCAAACTAATCACAATCATTAACATACTCATTGGAACAATTATCTGACGCTTATGATAACAGTCAGATTAGTATGTTAAACATGGTTATTACACCTATCCTAATGCTACATTGTGATATTTCATGATATTTGGGTAATCAATAACAAGGATTAATCATTTCTAAGCCATTAAACCATCTAGAAACTTTTTTAGCATTATAATCAACAACATTAACTATTTGATTAATCTGAGATTATTCTGATTAATCAAGAGTGTCATCAACCTTGTATTAGGAATCTAATGCAATGTAGGTTCCTACATTATCATTCATTGTATGATATAATACTAAGGTAACCAATTAAACATTTAATATCGGTTTGATGACTTACAAAGCAATGTCTTTGACATTGAACGTTCAGAAAGATCTAATCAGTAAACTAGAACATAAATAACTCATTAAATATAACTAAATGCAGAATCATCTCTTTGTTATCAGCTTCGAGATATTTTGCTACCTTTACATCATATGTGAGTTTCGTACAACCCCTGTTCTTTTTAATGTTTTATAAACATTGGGGTATAACTGATGAACTTTTCTTGATCATATGATATGTGTCACTGTTATCTTTGTGATTTCATGTGATTGTTTAGAACTTGCGGATTTCATGGGATTTTGCCTGTAGAACTGAACTCTATCATGGAACTAAAAGTCCTCATTCTTAAACTGTATCTAGTGAACCTATGTGTGGCCGAACAGAAAACATTGATAGTTCTATTGGTTGACACCCCATTCGTTGGGAGGATTGCATCTCCCCTTGTGTGAATGTTTGTTATCTGTTTCCAGAACTTCTTAATGGTATGATAGACATTAAGACAATGAGGCACTAAGATATGTACCGACGGGTAATATCTTGAGAACAGAACATATCGTCCGAAAGGAACTAGATACGGGTCCCATGGTTATCTTGAACTGTGAATTTTGTTGAACTGAACTGTCATATCATATGATTTAACTAAAGTTTACGAACTCACCAGCTTTGTGCTGACGTTTCAAACTCAAACCTTTTTGCAGGTAAACAGTAATAGCCGATGAGGATGCACTTTTGGGATACTTGCACTTGAATAAATTAGTTTGTAATTAAATAGACTTAGTTGTAAGCTGTAATGTAGATTTTAATGACGAACCTTCTAATGTATTTACTTTAAGTTAATCTGTGTGATTGTGATATCGGATCAAGTAAGTCACACCTCACCTCTGAGACATCACCACTATGCTTCCGCAACCAGTTCAGTGACATCATGCACGAGGTGACGAGAGGTGGGGGTGTGACAGGGTGGTATCAGAGCCACATGTTATAGAATTTAGGTTGACTTAGAGACCTAGGCTATAACCATAGTCTCGTATAGGGACACAGAGAGCACCGAACATAACAACTGAACAACACTTGTTTTGAATTAAGCCAGGATAATCAGGTGGTACAAATTCCAGTTATGAGTGGCCAGCATAACTGAAATTTGCAACACGTGTGCATTCTAGTTTACTTTAATTCAAGCAGAACCTCAATAACTATAAAGACGAATAGTTGTCTGGAGATAGGAAAGACCATCATATCATGTTTATGTTTACGTTAAATATTGTTATTTAATATTTACTTCATGATACTGATTAGAGATTTTGATTGTACAGTGATGGCCGATCAAGCCGAACAGTATATTTACCAGAGATTTCCCTATCTGAGGTTGGATGACACCCCTAGTTCTAGTTGTGACACCTCGCATCTTCCTGGTCAGCATTTATTTTATTTTAATAATAATGTGTATTATTATTTCATACGTGGCACTAGAATAATTGTAGTTAGTGTGACACGTGGCACAACGGACCAAACACACTGATAATTCGAGGAATTATCGCACGAAACTCGCACGTGTCATGAACGACGAACGTTGGTGAACGGATCGAATCACAGTACACTATCACTGCACAATTAGGTTTCGGAGAACCTAAGTTAGTAGAAAATGTTCCTATGTCGAGAAACGATGATCGTATTCGAGAAATACGAGAAATTCGGCTCAAAACTATGAAATTGGGCTTATTGGGTTCAACCGAAACCCATCGCGGTACGCGATGGGCGCCCAATTGGGCCTTCGCGGTACGCGAGGCCTGGGTGGGAGAATTTGAATTCTCCGAAATGTATCGCGGTACGCAACGACCGATCATCTCCCACCACCGCGGTACGCGGCGTGTTTCGGGAACAGACTGATTATTATAATCGCCGCGCTACGCGGGGCTGCTTTTGGACAGATGTCGCGGTACGCGACAACCCCTATACGCAAAATCTTTTATAAATCCAAGATGTAATCATTTCTGCCGAACCCTTAACCCTCTTCTCGATCTCTCAGCGTCCAAACCCCGCCATTGTCACCTGTAAACCCCATTCTTACTGCTATAAGCCATTACCATCACAAGGGAAGCACCATTGAAGCTTGTAGGGACTTGGAGGTGGAGCTTGGGGCTAAACATCGACACCACCATCATCTTGCACGACTTAGAGCCACTGAGTAGACCATTCCAGAGCTGCTCAAGCCTCATCTTGTGATTTAAAGCCTTGTAAGGTAGTTTCCTTGTTCAATCTAGTCACAAAATCACTAGAAAACACACATGCAAGGGGAAAGACCCACATGCATCACCATCACCACTACATCCACGAAATTTGGATAGTTTAGATCTGTTAATGGATGTGTTTGTTACTGATTTAATGACTTAATGATGATCTATGATGATATTGCTAAGACTCGATGGCTATTTGTTATGAAATAGTTACTTTAAACAACATGCATGTATGATCCATGATGTGTTAGGTGATTTTCAGCATTGAGATGATGTTATGAGTATTGTTGATGATGTTTTACATGATTTAGAAGGATTGATTATGCCAAAAATGGTCATTTGGGGATTATTGCTAAATATGGAAACTTTAACATTGTAAGATGGTGATTTTGATGAAATAGCTACCATGCATGTGATTAGATCTTTGATCTGTACTTAAGAACATGTTTGATGATGTTATTGATACATTTGAATGGTCACAAATTGCTAGAAGTAGGATATTCGTGATATTACTATAAATAGTAACTTTTTGGCACAAGTTTGCAAATGGATGGTATGTATGATAATGTCTTGAGTCTAACATGCTTATTTAGTGATTTCATGATGATATTGAAAGGATTATGTCATTGGGAGACTTGATTTTGGTTGTTTTCATAAGTTACTAAATATAGTAACTTTATTTTGCTAAGTTTATGAATTATCACTTGTTAGTCGTAACGATCATGATTAAAGGACTATTTAGGACTAAGATGATGATGTTAGATAATATTGGTTGTTAAATTTGAAGAAATATGCTTATGTGTGCAAACTTTCTAAATATAGAAACTTCTACGCGCAAACTTTACTAAACCGGCTATGTGTAGCGATGTGCTATGTGATAACATGCTCATTTAGGGTAATTATGCAAGTTAGAATAATCGGAATGTGAATTATTGCATGACTTGCCTAATGTGGAAACTTTCCTAAAATAAAAACTTACTATAAATAGTAAGTTTCCTCATGGGAATGATTTTTGGTATCCGTACACTTCACACGACACTAAATCGCACATTACACGAGCACTTGATCCAAAACCGTCACCAACGGGTCGTTAGGTCAAACACGGCCACCACGGTCAACACGACCCACTTAACAACTTGGTGTTGTTGAACACGAACACGGTCCTGTGAGGCCCACATGTACGCAAACACAAACTCATAGTACCTATGTGATATATGTGACTACTAGCTGGTGAGCTACACGATCTCTTTTGAGCAAACGCATTTCACAAACTCTGGTGAGTTTACGGCCCCACTTTTTACTGATAACTGTTTTCACTTAACTTTGAGGTGAGAATACTATGCAACTATTTTAGATGTATGACTGGTATGTTGTAAAAACCATTTTCGAGTGTAACTATTATCGCTCAAAGTCCTCACTTATCCTTACCATTAGTTGTGTATCAAACGAGTCGTAATTACGTAGTACTACTGGGTTTGACTAACCCCACTCGGCACCAATGTTGACTGGAGGTCATAACGAGTGTAATTTCGATGGGAATGCGGGTTCAGCGATGACCTGCGGAGGCAAATGGAAACAGTCTAGTTTCGGTAAGATGAACTGACACACTCCACGGATCGTAGTATCCAACAACAAAACTTAACATACCCGGTATATATATCTGTTTACTATTTATTGTCTGTCTAAACCTGTGAACTCACCAACTTTTTAGTTGACACTTTTCGCATGTATTCTCAGGTAACTGATGGAGCATACGCTAGGATGCGCACAAGGATGTAATAAGGAGTCTGATTGGCATATAGACTCAAGTCCTAGGCTTATGTGTGCATTTGTTGATTCTAAAACAATTTGAACAATGTAGTGTCTGTTAAACAGATTATCTTTCCGCTGCAACTTATTTATCTTTAGATGTTAAAACACTTTCCGCTGCATATTGAATGAAACTATGTTATTGTACATACCTGTGTGATTGTGTAACTCATATAGAGTCGTTCTATATGACCATGAGCTGTGATCCTGGCCACGTCACACCCACGTGGACTGACGCCACGAGTGGGAATTTGGGGGTGTGACACTAGTGCAGGATCAGACTCAGATCCTAGTGAGGCTTCATCTGCTGCCTCTCAGGCGACCCCTGCCGGACCGCACACACCATCATCCCCAGACCTTTATCAAGTAGCTCCTGTAACTGATTAGACAATTCCTGCATCTCTGAAGGTGCTAACCTGTAAGGAGATTTAGCAACTAGAGTTGCTCCAGAAACTAAGTCAATACGAATCTCTACTGGTCGCGCAGGTGGCAAACCAGGTAGGTCTTCAGGAAATACTTATGGATATTCCTTCACAACTGGTACATCTTGTATCTTTATCTTATTTTTCTCTTTCTCCACCACATGAGCCAAGAACGCAACGCACCGCTTCTGTAGACATTTACGCGCTTTTATGCAAGAGATGATTTTGACACTGCGTTTTGCTTGATCCCCTTTAACTTCCAACACACGATCACTCGTCAATGGAATACGAAGCAGCTGTTCAGAACAGATGACTTCTACTCTATTAGAGGAAAGCCAATCCATTCCCACAATGATGCCGAAACTACCCAACTCCATCGGTATCAAATCAATGCTGAATGTATGACCGTTAAGTGTGAATGGGCAATTCCTATAAACCGTACTAACTGTGATCTGTTTCCCGTTAGCTACTTCCATAATATAAGGGGAATCTAACTGTTCTTCTATAGAATCTAGTTGACATGCAAAATCGGTAGAGATAAAACTCTGATCCGCACCAGTATCAAATAGAACAGATGCATAAAAGTCATGTAAGAGAAACGTACCAATGACCACATTTGGGTCCTGGCGTGCAGCGGGTGCTCCAATAACAAAAGCTCTTCCACGTGGAGCTTGAACTGCCGGTTGTGCCTTCTTCGGGCAGTTCTTTGCAAAGTGGCCTTGTTCGCCACAACTAAAGCATCCACCGTTGTTTTGGTTGGCTGGTGGAGGGAGAGCTAGAGCAGCATTGTTGACTGCTGGATTTGGAGTAAATCTGGACTGTTGGACCCAGTGCCCTTTTCTTCCACAACCCGTGCATTGACGGCACTTATTGTTTGCGGCATGATGATACTGGCATTTAGTGCACAGAGGATGTGGGCCAGTATACTGTTTCTTGGGCACATTTTGTTTTGCCACTGCTACTTGGTTGAGGGGAGTAGCAACTGTATAGTTCTTAATAAATTTCTGCTTCTTCTTCTGGTGTTGTTGATGATGAGGTTTCTTTGAAGACTCTTCCTTGCGTTTGCCGGTGTCAGCCTCCTTCTTTAAAACTCCAGAGGCTACCATCAGATCAGTGAGTTTTCCAGCCAATCTCACTGCAGACTCGACTGTGGTAGGGTTGGCTGAAACAACCATGCCCTGAATGCAGGCGGGAAGTCCACCTACATATCTGTCTATCCTCTTCTCTAAAGTTGGCACCATGTCTGGCACCAAAGCAACTAACTCGTGGTAACGAGTAGCGTACCCCATGTGATCAGCCCCTTTCATCACATGGTTGGACAGTTCAACCTCCAGTTTCTACAACTCGTTCTTGGGACAGAACTCTGTTCTCAGTAATGTCTTGAAATCTTCCCATGGCATGGCCATAGCTTCTTCTCTTCCTCTAGCATTGACTTGACCATTCCACCAAGTCAAAGCCCGCTTGTTGAATGTTCCAGCTGAATAGCGGACTTTGTGGTGTTCTGGGCAGCTACAAAGATCCATAGTAGCTTCTATCTTTTCAATCCATTGGATTAATCCAACGGCTCCTTCAGACCCACTAAAACTGGGTGGCTTACATCCCACAAATGATTTGTAGGAGTAGTGTGATGAACCACCAGTATTTCCACTAGCTTCCCCTGATGAGTTGCCATTGTTGTTGATATCGTTGCGGAGACGGAGGAACATCTCTGGTATCGCCTCCTTCATTTGGTTACTCAGAAAAGTCATCATGGCGATAGTGGCAGGATCCATCATCAGTGTTGTGTTCGAGCTAGATGGTTGAGTGATCAGAGGAGGAGGAGGTGGAGGTGGAGGAGGTGGTGGTGGTGAATTATTTGGTGACGGTGTGGAGGAGTGTGGAGCCAAGTCTTGTGGTGGTAGAGGTAACAAGGGAGGCTGTCTTCTTGGCGGCATTCTGATCATAACCAATAAAGCTATCGGTTAGTGAAATGATCAAATACAGAAGACGGTATGCAAGAATTTCCTAAGTCCTGTTTTCTCTACATGCAGGGTCCCTAGGTTATAGTCTAGGCCAAAACCAGTTAAATAAGTGACCTATATTTCTCTATAACCATGGCTCTGATACCAATCTGTCACACCCCGAGCCGGCGGGGTTGGATCGGAGTCCCCGTCGGGCGGAAGGTACCCGGGGCGCGATATCGTGAGTGATAATCAGAATGATCAAATTGTTACATTGCACATGATATATGAATGAGAAACTTGCTAAAATAAAATAGAATTACAAAGTTAAATTACATCAGTTAAGTTTATAATTTAACAATGTAAATCTACTATCACATCATAAATTTTCTATCTTGTATCTGCACAAGATATACAAAATAACTATATAATGATGCTTCAAAAATATGCAGGTCCAAAAAGCTAGGTCCTCTATCCGATTACCTAGTCCAAAGAAATAACTCTTCAGTTGACCTGTTCGTCACCTGAGAAGTCATGCAAAAATAAAGTCAAAACATGGTTGGTGAGTTCATTAAGTTTTATAAAATGAATTTGAATAACCTTAATGACAACCTTAACCTCACCATTAACCACATATACCATCCAGCTTAATATGCTTATATATAGGGCATATGTAGGGTCGAACTTACCGCCCACCCAGCCACCGTCCCACCACATACTAAACCACATGATATATTGTTCCTGGTGATAATTAAGCATTTCATTCCACTACTTTGATTCCATGACATGTGATTCATAGCATTTGATTACCCTGAAAATGTTTACCTTGATCCCCCGAAGTGACAACCTTAACCTCATCAAGAACCACATATGCTATCCAATCAAGTATGCTTATATATAGGGCATATGTAGGGGACAAGCCCCAGCCACCGTCCCACCACATACCGGACTGCTTAACATATTGTTATTAATGATAATTAAGCGATTCACTCCATTCACCTTTGATTTAGATTACTGATTTCCACAAATTCGATTTACCTTTGATCCTCTTGAGTTCATCATAGTTACATGATTTCCCAAAAGCAATTATAGAAATATAATGTTAAATATTTAAATAAATAAATAAATAAACATTTAAAATACAACTAAGACATGATGATTGGGTCTTATCTGACTCAATCAATTAGACTTAGTTGTTGGTGGTTGTCCAAGTTGTACCCTCTCACACGTGACCCATAACAGGCATAACTCACAAGGAGTATACCTGAGCGTGCCGGGATTTTAATGATGCCCATATCAGCTTGACCCAATGGTCTACTGTACATGCCGGGACTTTACGGATATCCTTTGATTCTTGATCTCTTTGATTCACTTGACTTGATTTTGATTTCATTTGATAGTTCACGTTATTGCCCATATAGCTTGACTACAAGAGTCTACTATTTATGCCGGGACTTTATGCGTGTTACACATGATCTTGATTTCTATACAACTGACATCCACCTTAACTCAAGTATTAATGATTTCATTAGATCTCAATGATATCATTATTTCCATGATTCACGCACATTTATGATTTCTGATTCCTTGAGTCTCTTGATTTGATCTTTAGAATTCCCATGATTTTCACAATGATAATTGATTCTTGATTATGATTCTTTGTTTTCAGATCACACACTGAATTAGGTTTCTTTGAACATGATCTTTAGCTTTAGTTCCTTTGATTTCACTTTGAATTTAGGTTCTTGAATTTGAGCTTGATGGACTAAGGGTTTGTTTAAAGTTTAGAGTTAAAGTATTACTCATAAGAGTAATTTAGTTAACTTGATAATTTGATCTGTATAATAATTACCTAGACAGGAGTCTAGGAGTATCAACAAGCATAAATATATATAACATATAATGAATAAAAGCATTTAAGTTCTCAGCCCCGCGTTTTAAAACAAAAATGTTTAGAAAAAGGGTAATGAACTCACCTGTGTTGCTATGTAACTGATCTATCACAAAATGCGCGCTCTTGTTTGTAGCTTAGGTTTCTTCGGTTCCTGAGTTATTTTATAAGAGTTTAAACGCGATAAGTATACGTAATAGTAGTAGCACTTAAGGTTTGGTCTTGGTGTGTGTAACCAAGTGTCCTAATTTACTAATTTCCTCTATGATTTAATCTAACTAACCTAGCCTAAATACCCATTTATAAACCCAATTCCCATAATTAGTTGCAACACTTATCGTTAAATTTTACAAAAATTTGGGCAGAGTCTCCTTTGTTTTCTGTTCAAATCCAGACAATTGTATTGTCTGTTTATAAACAATTTCCCATGCATTTAGTCATATCAAGTTCCTAAAACATATAAAATAGAACTCCATTTAGGTTAGAAATCTTAGAAATCATTTCATTTTATTAAAAATTTCATTTTAAATTTAACTTACTTTGTAACAACATTAAACTTAACTCAACAAAGTTCATAAAACATTTTCCTTTAATTACTATAACCATTATTTGACATTTGATATATGACGGGCTTTGTTAAACACATTGGGCCCACTTAGGCCCAGTTTATGGTTCTTTGACTTCCCATTTAAATCAGGACTTGTGTTTTGATTCTCATGGATCTATAACAATGTAATCTTGTTTGCTTAACAATCTTATACATACAACCTTTCGTTCTACACATGCATGCATGATTAGGGTTTCATCCTTGTTCATGCACACACATGTATATATAGTTGATCCATGCACACCCATGCATGACTCACCCATACGCACTCGTTTTTCCTACTCCATTGTTGAACCATATCATGAATTAACAAATCCTTGGGTCTGTCGATCATGAGGGCAGCGAACCTCTAGGTTATACCCAAGGTTCGGCAACAATAACAGCTAGGCGAACCCTTATGGTTCGGCTGAAACATGGTCCTAGGTTCGCGGCCCCTATAAGGTTAAACATAGGGTTCGGCTGGCTTAACAAAGGTTCGTGTTTCCTATTGCTTACACGATCATGGTTTGGCTAAGATGTGACCTCAGGTTCATTTGGAACTAAGGTTCGCCCCATCTAAGGAGGGTTCGTTTCACTAGAGTGGTTAAATCAGTTTGCTAGGTTCGCTCATGAATAAAGGTTTGTGAATGCATGGGTTCGTGAGTTGCATGGCCATGGTTCGGCCATACAAGGTTCGTGGGTTCTAGGGTTCGCATCCAGGAGATAGTTCGGTGATCATAAGGTTTGTTTCAAGGGTTCGGTTGGCATGTTGCTCATCACAGGTTCAATGCAGTGGATCAGGGTTCGGCTGACAGTGAGCCACAGGTTCGTAGCAGGCAACCAGGGTTCGTGGCACCTTGGAAAAGGTTCGGCTACCTAATTTCGCGCAGGTGACCCATGAACCTGTTCTAAAACTTCCATTTCCGAGCACCAACCTGTTACATGTTAGTTCTTGTGTCCATCTAACTGCGTACAAGGGTTTACACTAAGGTTTTAGAGGTGCATGAGTCGGTTCTATAACTAACCACACCAAGGATCGTGATACACACACTATAACCGAATTTAAAACTAACATTTACCTCGAGATCGACTAATGGATGACCAAACTTCTTGTACTTTCTGGATCTACACCGCGTGGGGATTGTTTTAGCACCAAGTAGACTTGAATCCGACAAGAAACAAGCTCCAAATCTTTGTGAGAAGGTGGGTTCTTGAGAAAGATTTAGAGAGAGAGAGAGGAAAACGAGATGAAGAGAGAGAGAGTGTGTAGGATCAGTTGTTCTCATTTGACCAATATTAGGTTACAGCAGCGGAATTCAGAGATGAATTAGCATAAGAACTAGCAAGAACACTTGAATATCAATGAAACAGTAAAGCACAGTTATAGAGAGAGAAGTTTCTGCAAAAGGAATAATATCATTCAATTTTCTAACTTCATTTTCATTACACAATGTCAACTGACCATATATAGAAGTAGTGATGCCTGATGATGTCACTTGATAGCGACATCAAACAGTCTTGTTACAACAACTGAATAAAAAGAAACTACTGAAGATGTCTTCAAACTTTGAAGACATCTTCTTACAAAGACTGACTAAATACAACTACTGAAAGAAAACTACTGACGAGTAAAAACATCACAACATCTGAAGACTAGCACTTCAGCTGATGTGATCAACTTCAGATCTTGTAACATGAGTTGGTCTTCAGCTGTTGTATTCTTCTTCAATTGTTGTGTGCCTGTGGGACTTAAAGGTTTTTCTGATCAGGCTCATTGGTTCTTTTGGACCAACAAACTCCCCCTGAACCAATGCAGCCAAAACCTTTAATTATTGACTGTCCCACTTATTGTTGAATTCCCAGGCATAAAGATCTTGTCTTTTTCTTTAGATCAGCTTTTGAGTGACCAATTCAGCACAGGCCTAGTAGACAGCTGCTTCTGATGATTTGAATGGCAAAGGATGAGAGGGAACTCCATTGGGGAATAGGACTATGAGCATTAACCCCTCTCATTGAAGCTGCTGACCATAGATGAGTCTGAAAGACTCCCTGACATAGGCTTCCAAAAGAACTACTTGATCTTCAGGTGTTAGTAGCTCTGGATCGCCTTCAAAAAAGAATTCAGGCCCATAATATTCTGATAAATACCTAGCCTTTGTCCCATCATATAATTCAACCCTTTTAATTTCTTTGTAAACAAATTCATCAGGGTGTTTGCCTTCCAAAAACAATTGTAGCTCATCCTGTCTAACTCCTTCCAATCTTCTGTACACCAGTCCTTTCTTAATCATTTTATTCTCTAATAACTTGGGGACTTTCAATTCAACATTATACACTCTCTTAAATTCTTCAATAATCTCCCAAGGATCCACCACAGAACCTAGCATAATCTCAGCACTTATCACCTTTTTGATTTTTCTTGTGTAAGCAGCTGGCACATCTCTTTTGTGAATTCTGTCTTTCACCCTTGGGTCAGGCCACATTCTGATTACTTCTTTTCTATACTGATAAGTGTACCTGAGTGCATACAACCTCTGAGCTTCTTTCTTCATTGCTATAATTGTTGAAGTCTGAGGGTAATCCTTATCAACCATTCTCAAAATCTTCTCATCATGCTGCTTTTGACTTTCTTCTTCTTCAATTTTGATTTTCACTGCCTGCCTCTGAGATTCTGGAGTAATTTTTAAGGCTTTTGAAGACTCAGGCATATTCAATTTTGGTTTCAACACAGTAGATATAGGTAGCCTGTCTTCTTCATCTTCATTTTCTTCTTGAAGCCTCAACATCCTCCTTTTCTTGAGAGGAATATCATCTGCAGTGGTTTGATGTGATTGGATAGATGGTTTGATATGTTTTGAAGCTAATTTAATCAGCTCCTTCCTACTTCCTTGATCCATCTGGTCCATAGCTTCTAGAACTCTTCCTTTGTTGAAATTTTCAGAATTACAGATCTTGGTAACTATGGCCAAGATATTTTCTCTGTTCCAAGCTCTAATCTCAGCAACTGATCTCCCTAGATATTTTGCAATGAATATAGCCATCACACCCAGTCTATCACTTTCTTTTGAATCATATTTTGCCCATATACCATCAATATGCTTCAGCTCCAAATCCCTGATTTTCTGATTCAGTTCATCTGGTTCAACACCATGCTTGAAGATCTTACTGATAATCTCATCCATGGCATTGAAATGGACTCTATCAGCTTGTTGGATCAGCTTCTATATTTCAGTTAATTCAGGTTCTTTGACATCAGCAGCCTTGTCCACCACAATCTTAGGATCTTGATCTACCTCAACCTCTTCTACACCTTTGCCAACCTCTTTTTCAGATTCTTTCTCAATCTCCTTCTCAACTACAACCTCTTCTTCAACAACCTTTTCAATCTCAACAGGTTTTGATTTCTTCTGCCTCTTATAAATAACCTGTATGCTTGGAGATTTTTCAGGAACATTCTCCTCCTCCTCACTTCTCATTCTCTTTTTCTCAACCTCTGATTCTTTCACTAACTCCCGCTTTTTGGCTGCAGTTGGTGAAGGTGTTTGAAAGCTAGAAAGTTTTTCAGTAACAGCATCATCAATCATCTTCTGAATTTGTGTTTGGGATGGAATCCTCTCATCAAGAGCTTGAGTAATGATATTCTTTAGAATTGGAGTGATGAGAGGTAAGGCAGTTATGAAGGCAACAACTAATGCCTCTAGGGGGTTTGAATCCACAGTATTAGTGCCTGAAGCAGAGGCTAGTGGTTTATTATGTTGTTGAGTAGTGGATGAAGTGTTTTGGGGCCCTTCAAGAGTTGAAGGTGCCATCTGTGGGTTTGGAAGGGCAGATGGACTTTTCTCCTTGGACATCTTGGTGAGCAGCTCATTGAGTCTGCAGACCTCAGCCTCAAGGAATCTGTTCTGAGTTAGAACATCTGAGAAGGACCTTTGGTCATCATTAGCCTTGGCTGATTCATCTGACCTCCTGATTATATCAGGATTAACCTGAGTTGAGTGTGGCTCAACATGTTCAGGTGCCCCTTTGTCTTGGTACTGGGGACTTCCAACCTCAGGGATAAACCCTTCATCAGTTGTTGCCTCTGATAGGGTCTTAGAGATGTTACTACTATCAATCAGTCCAAATGATGGAAATGATGAAGTGGCAGCCCTGTCAGAAATCAGAATCTCCTTGTCCACACTTGGAGATCTGAAATTGTAGTCAAAGTCCTGTGGGTTATCAAAATCACTTTGATCCTCCCCCTCAATGATGGAGATATTCCCAGTAGTGATAGGTGTCTGGGTAGGGATTGGAGTGTTAAGCTGATTCAGGACTTGTTCAATAACAAATGTGGGGCTATGTGAGGTGGTTTCAGTAGGAGTTGGCTGTGAAGCAGAGTGCACCCGGGGAGAATGGTGCTTTTCAATAGAAACCTTTTCAAATGAAAGAGGTTCAAGATGTGTGTCTTCCCCTTCAACAGTTGCACCAAGTTCTTGTTGAGAGGAACCTTGGGCGGTTTCAGTTGGTGGAGTCTGAAGCACCACTGGCTGACTACTGCCAGTGGTCATGACATGCCTTGGTGAGGCAAGGGCAGACTCAGGGGACACATCTCCCTGAGTAGCCTTTTTAAGCTTTTTGGGAGGTGACTTGGTGGGGACTTTGGATTTGGATTTGGATTGTGAGGCTGTGGGTTCCCTCTGCTTGGGTTTAAGCTTTCGGGCAGCCTCTTTGAGTGTAAGGTTGGTGTTGTGCCGAGAATATACCTCAAGCAAAACTGCAGGAGCATCGATTCCCTGACCAACAAGGCCTTCTTGTTTTAATTGTTTTTCTATGATGGCCATTATAAAACGTGGGTAAAGAAGCCATCTATTTGCAACAGGTTTTGCAGCATGTTCTGTTAATTCTGAAAATAAGATTTGTGAAAAATTAAGCTTTTGTGATTCCAGAATAGAGAAAAATACCTGCTGCCACCTTGAGGACATCTGGTCCCATGATGATGATTTTGGAGCTAAACAGATGTTGATCATATGGAAGATGAGACGTTTGGGATCATTGAATTGTTTCTTGTAGAGAGTAGAGTCACTCAGGTCACCTTGATATTCATGATTGGTAAAACAGGGATCGGTAAGATTCTTCGGAAATGTAGTGGCAAGATTAGCATCGTCTAAGTTAAGAACTTCCCTCAGTTCTGCTGGACTCACATGCACATTTTTGTCATTCACTGTAGATCTGAGTGAGATTACTCCTGTTCCGACATTGACGAGTTCAACATTTGTCCAAAATTGATGAAGGGATTCAATATAGAGTTTAGGATTGAGAAGAAAGGCTGTTTGGTATTGGGAGATGTTCATAAGATCGACAGCTTCATCAAATTTCGACCAAAATGATGATTTTGTTAGATAGGCGACTGAGTTGTGACGAGGTTTTAGGTTCATGTTCGCCATTGAAGCAGAGACTTGAGAGGGAAGTTTGGTTTTTGAAAAATAAAGGAAAGTTCTGAAGAAGTGGTAATGCAACAACTGAATAAGGTGTGATTTATAGAGGATACTGAAAATTTGGGTTTTAGGCTTCAGTTGTTTCAGATTGGAAACAACAATGGTTGTAACATCTGAAGAGTAAATTTACTTATCAGGTGTTGTCGACAGTGCTTGTTCATCAGTTGTTTCATTCTAATTTGAAACATTTTCTCATCAGACTTTGTCTAACTTCAGATGTACTCATCAGGTGTTTAAATTGTTCATCAGAACTTTTGAACAGAACAGGATTTGGTCAGCAGTACTTGATGACCAATTTACTCATCAGTACGTATTTTTTTTTGGCATATTTGAATGTTTTTGGATTTTGAAAATTTTATCATGTATTAGGAGTTGTCTTATTTTAAAATTCATTTTATTCAAATTGCAGCATACCAAGCCTTAGCACCAGATTTTGAAAATTTGAATTCTCTAAGGGCTTAGTAAAGATATATGCAAGTTCATCAGCACTAGGAACAAACTTTGGATCAATCAGACCTTTTTCAAAACAATCCCTTATAAAATGATGTCTGATTTCAATATGTTTGGTCCTAGAGTGCTGAACTGGATTCTTGACAATACAAAGAGCTGAGGCACTATCCATTAACAATGGTGTCTTAGTCTCTTTGATGCCATAATCCAAAAGCTGGGTCTGAAGCCAGAGAATTTGTGAAGTACAGCTTGCAGCAGCAATGTACTCGGCTTCAGCTGTGGATGTAGCCACAGATGTTTGTTTCTTACTCTGCCAAGAAACCAAACAATTGCCTAGAAATTGACAGCCACCAGAAGTGGATTTCCTGGTAAGTTTGCATCCTGCATAGTCACTATCAGAGAAAGCAACCAGCTTGCAGGAATGCCCAGTTGAATACCAAATTCCCAGTGATTGAGTTCCCTGCAAATATCTAAATATCCTTTTAACAGCAATCAAATGGGATTCTTTAGGTGCAGCCTGAAACCTAGCACAGACACATGTAGCAAACATAATGTCTGGTCTAGATGCTGTGAGATACATCAATGAACCAATCATACATCTATAAAGTGTTTCATCAACTGATTTACCTTTCAAGTCTGCATCCAGTTGTGTGGTGCTGCTCATGGGGTTAGAGCAGGGTTTACAATTTTGCAGATCAAATTTCTTTAACAAATCTTTTGTATATTTTGACTAGTGAATGAAAATGCCATCAGGACTTTGTTTGATTTGAAGACCCAAAAAGAACTGTAATTCCCCCATGGCACTCATTTCAAAATTCTTTGTCATTAGCTCAGTAAAAGCATCACACAACTTTGGATCATAGGAAGCAAAAATTATGTCATCCACATAAATCTGAACAAGGAGCTTATGCTGTCCTACTTTCTTTATGAACAAAGTTTTATCTATGGAGCCTCTAGTGAAGTTATTTTGAAGGAGAAAAGTGGATAGAGTGTCATACCAGGCTCTAGGTGCTTGTTTCAACCCATAAAGAGCTTTATCAAGCTTGTACACCCAATCAGGATGATTATTGTCCTCAAAACCAGGTGGTTGACACACATACACTTCCTCTTTTATTTTACCATATAGAAAAGCACTTTTGACATCCATTTGAAAAACTTTTAATTTGTGTAAGGCAGCATATGCTAAAAACAATTCCAATCTGGCTACAGGGGCAAAAGTCTCATCATAATCAATACCTTCTTCCTGAGAAAACCCCTGTACAACCAGTCTGGCCTTGTTCTTAACTATTTGACCATTTTCATCAGTTTTATTCCTAAACACCCATTTAGTGCCTATTGCACACTTACCTTGGGGTAAAGGAACCAGCTCCCAGACTTGCTGTTTCTTGAACTGCAACAGTTCCAACTGCATAGCCTCCACCCAGCCATTGTCTCTGAGTGCAACATGATAGTTCTTTGGCTCTTGCTGACTGATAAAGAGAGCATAGAGACAGGAATTTGACAGTTGGCTCCTTGTTGAAACACCAGCAGAAATGTCACCCAGAACTTGAGCTAAAAGATGATCTTTCAGTTCTTGATAGGGAATAAGGTCAGTGCAAGTGTTGGCGGGAGGTTCAGTGGCTGCAGATGTTGATGAAGATTCAGGAAACAATTCAGCAGGAATTTCAAAAGATGTAGAGGAATCCAGAATCTCATCAGTATTTGTAGTGGGAGGAACCACTGGAGCAGGAGGAACATCAGGTTTAGCAGACACTGGCAGATTATCACTAAATCTGAACAGATGAGTACTCACATCATCATCATCATCATCAGTACTACCTTGTGGATTTCCCTTAGCAGCTGTTGATGAAACTGCTTCAGGTGCATCATCTGCCATAATAGCAGACTCGGATTTTGAGATGAAATAAATTGAAGTATATCCAAATCAAACATCTCCACAGGATTTTGTGGGATAGGATCTCTTGGAAATTCATTGAATTTGACATGAAGAGTTTCTTCAACCATTTTGGTTCTGCAGTTAAACACTCTATAAGCCTTGCAAGTTGATGAATAGCCCACAAAATATCCTGCATCCACTTTGGAATCAAATTTTTGTAGTTGATCTTTGGTATTGAGGATATAACAAGGACAACCAAAGGCTCTGAAGAAGGAAATCAAAGGAGTCAAATGATGAAGCACTTCATAAGGAGTCTTCAACAATCTTTGATTAACCAAAACCCTGTTTTGCACATAACAAGCTGTATGGACAGCTTCTGCCCAGAAAGTCAATGGCAAACCAGAATCAGCAAGCATTGATCTGGCAGCTTCAATCAAAGACCTGTTTTTCCTCTCAACCACTCCATTTTGTTCAGGAGTTCTAGGTATGCTGTACTGCCTCTTGATTCCCTTTGAAAGATAGAACTCATCCAGAATGGAATTTCTGAACTCTGTTCCATTATCACTTCTTACACACTTGACAGGAAGGGAATATTGTTTCTCAATATACAACACAAAGTGAATAATAGACTTAGAAGCCTCATCTTTTGAATGCAAGAAGAAGGTCCAGACAAACCTTGAGTAATCATCAACAATTACTAAACAAAACTTCTTCTTTGCCAAACTCATGATCCTCACTGGTCCAAACAGATCCATGTGTAACATTTGAAGACAAGCAGTTGATTTTGGA
Organism: Mikania micrantha; assembly: GCA_009363875.1. Classification (NCBI taxonomy): domain Eukaryota; kingdom Viridiplantae; phylum Streptophyta; class Magnoliopsida; order Asterales; family Asteraceae; genus Mikania; species Mikania micrantha. The sequence continues at coordinate 52,682,687 of CM018695.1, forward strand.
TCTTCAATTGGAGAAAAGGATACCTTGTGTTGCTTCCCCTTCAAACAAGCAGAACACTTTTCATCACAACTAAAATTCTTCACAGGAAGACCTCGAAGCAAACCATGTTTCACCAGTTGGTTCATGTTATTGAGATTTACATGACCCAACCTTCTATGCCACAGATTAAATTCTTTGAGAGAGGCCTTAGAGAATAGACATGGATGACCCTTAACAGAAATTGTCTTTGACAAATCGAAAGCATAAACCTTTCCCACTCGGTTAGCTTTAAGAAGAGTATATTCATCCAAGACTTTGCCAATCAGGGGCAACACTTCAGAGGACAGTATTCTGCAGTCTTGCTTGGTAAAAAGGGAAATGTGGCCCTTATCACACATCTGACTGACACTCAGTAAGTTATACTTAAGATTCTCTACATGGTTCACATCATCAAACCTTAACTTACCATTAGACACATATCCTTTTCCTATGATGTAACCCTTAGCATCATTTCCAAATGAGACAAATCCCTTCTTTCCTGCAAAGTAGTCATTAAGAAGAGATCTGCTCCCAGTCATATGCATGGATCCTCCACTATCAACATACCAGATGCTCTTTTGACATGCTGAAGGACCCTGCATACAATAAAACACTTAGTTAGATTTTTGGACCCAAACCATTTTGGTTTTGGGTCTGTTATCACATGAAGGAACAAGACTGACATTATCATTTGAAGCAACACTTGAAATAGGCTTTTCAGAAGATTTAACTTTGACCATTGACCTTGGTTTCTTCTTCTGAAATAAAGCAACAGATGCAGCTGCTAGGTTGGCTCTTCCTAGCAATTGTTTCACCATTATAACCAGTTGATTCTGGTTGTGAGTCAAGGTTCTGATTTCCTCTGAAACATCATTACCTGACTTTTGATTTCTGTACTTCATCACCTTAGCTTCTTTGGATGATGAAGAAGATTTCAAGTGCTTTTTCTTTGAATCTGAAAAACCGTTTTTACCTGTCTTTGAACTGTTTTGATACACTCCTTTGGATTTTGAAGCTTCCAAAGGTTTTCCAGATTCTGAAACTACTGAAGACTCTTTTACGAATTTGGAACTAAATTCATTTTTTATTTTTGTTAATCTCTTGTTTTTATTCTTTGTTTTATTGAATTCAGAACCTCGTCTGTACCAGCAATCTTCAGAAGTATGATTGAACAAACCACAAACTTCACAAGGCTTTCTTTTTTGTTTTTCCTTGTGAGTATCTACAAGTACTGAAGACTTAAATACTGAATTTTTGTTTTTCAGTACTTTTGGTTCTTTAGTAGTTGTAGATTGTATTACAACTACTGATGGTTTAGCAACATCTGAAGACTTCTTCTTCAGAACATGTATACCATCAGTCTTTGTAGACATTTGTGGTTTTTCTTCAGCTTTTTCTACAACTTCTGATGAGACACACTGGCTTATCAGAAGCCGTGCATCAATCTCTCCAGTGCCATGCCCATCTGACTCAAGCAGCTTTAAATTTAATTCATTAGAAACTTTTTCATCTGGTTTAATCTCACTTAAAACAATATCCTCATTTGCTTCACCCTGAAGGACATTTGTACATCCAACAGAATAAGAATATGTTTCAATATCCATGATTTCAGATTCAGATTTGCATGCACTTGACTCACCTTCAGATGTATCTTCAGCATCAGATATTTCTGAAGATTTGGTGTATTGGTATACACTGTCCCCTTCAGACTTACGTTCATAAATTTTTGGTGTATAATCAGCTGGGGGGGCAGTGTGATTGTATCCAATACCTAACTTAACATTGGATGCTGATTGTTTGTTTAACAACATCTCAAACCCCTTACATGACTCAACCCATTTTTCACAATTTACTTGGGTTGCTTCAAGTGTTTGTTTCAGATCATTATGTTTTACAAGCATGACTTCCACCCTAGCCTTTTCATCAGACAACTGACACTTGAGCTTATAAATTTCAGATTCTTTTTCATTTAAAACTCTCTCAAATTCAGTTTTATTTTTAGCCACAGCCTTTTCTAACTCAAATTTCTCATTGATTAATTCAACATTTATTTCTCTGATGGAAGCAAATGCTGAAATACATGATTCTGAACATAACTTAGCTTTTGATTCAGATGATAACTGTGAAGTTGAAGAAGTTGGACATGAGGTTTCATTTGAATCTATAGCCATCAAAGCAAGATTCTCGAATGGGTTGTCTCCACCATGTGGACCAGCTCCAGAAAACATCTGTTCATTGAAATCAGATAAGTCATCAGGTAAACTACTCCAATCAGCTACCCCTGGGGTGAAGAAGCTCTGATGTGGTTGTTGAGGCTGTAGATTGGTTTATGATTGGCTAGGTTCAGGTTGAGCAGGAGATTGTGGAGTTGTGAGTGCTTGAGTTTGTGTGAGTTGTGGCATATAGAAGCAGGGGTATGGATAAGGCATGGGACTTTGTGATACAAAATGAGCTGGATAGAACTGTTGTTGACCAGATCCAGAAAATTGTTGCCCTTTGTTTTGTGTGTTGTTGCTAGGAAAGGTCACAAAGGGTGCAGAAGAACTAGATCCAGTAGATTTGCACTCTCTTGCAAAATGTCCAAGTTTGTGACATTTATGACATCTCAACTTCCCTTTGTCAAAACCAACCTTGGTTTTGCCAGTTAATCCGGGGAATTTTCTTCCAGTTCTTTTATAGAATTTTTGAGATCTGATGTTTATCATTGCCATCTGACTTAATATATCCATCTCCTCCAGGTCATCATCTAGAATTCCCTTCAAATCATCCATCACAAAGCACCAATTGTCTCCATATGTACCTTCATTACCGTCAACTCCCACAAAAGCATGTTCAGCATTATTAGTAGAGAAATCAATATGTTCATCATAAGAACACTCAGACGCAGCATACTCTGACTCTTGACCTATCAAGGCAGTATTGCCAGGAATAAAGTCATCAGTGAGCTTTCCCGATGAAGACAACTTTCTCTTCTGTTCTACCTCTCTATCAAAAGTTAAAAGTTTCCCATGGAGTTGGGTGAGAGATAGATTCTCTAGATTTGCATTAGAGCGTAAAACAATAGTATAAGTGTTCCATCTCTCAGGCAAGGATCTAAGAAATCTGTTGTTCATCTGACTATTGGTATACTCCTGCTTAACCATTTTTAATTCAGAAATTAGGCATGAGAACCGCTCAAACTGCTGAGTCAGTGACTCACCCTTTCTATGAGAAAATGTCTCATACTGTTGATCGACAGGTGATGTAGCATTCTACGTTGCCAAATGATGTACTCACTCCGAACCAGCATCGGAGGCTTGGTTGCGGAGCCTGTGTTGTGCGGATCATTGTTTGGAGTAGTCATAACCTCAGATTCAATTAAGTTCAACTCAATTCAAATGAATTAAACACAAACTCAAAAAATTGATTTAAAAAAATCTATGTTGAAAAACAAATCAACAGAAGTTATCAGAAAACTTCAAACTATAACAAGTTCTTACTAATCAGCTAATTCGATCAAAAGGAGAACTGAAATGAGCAGTTTCAGAGATCAATTGTTTAATCGATCAGTGATTAACCTGCTCTGATACCATTTGTAGGATCAGTTGTTCACATTTGACCAATATTAGGTTATAGCAGCGGAATTCAGAGATGAATTAGCATAAGAACTAGCAAGAACACTTGAATATCAATGAAACAGTAAAGCACAATTATAGAGAGAGAAGTTTCTGCAAAAGGAATAATATCATTCAATTTTCTAACTTCATTTTCATTACACAATGTCAACTGACCATATATAGAAGTAGTGACGCCTGATGATGTCACTTGATAGCGACATCAAACAGTCTTGTTACAACAACTGAATAAAAAGAAACTACTGAGGATGTCTTCAAACTTTGAAGACATCTTCTTACAAAGACTGACTAAATACAACTACTGAAAGAAAACTACTGACGAGTAAAAACATCACAACATCTGAAGACTAGCACTTCAGCTGATGTGATCGACTTCAGATCTTGTAACATGAGTTGGTCTTCAGCTGTTGTATTCTTCTTCAATTGTTGTGTGCCTGTGGGACTTAAAGGTTTTTCTGATCAGGCTCATTGGTTCTTTTGGACCAACAGTGTGGGATGATGGTGGTTGTGGCATTAAATGGCCACAATAAATGTGAAAGAAAATACCCGGTTGTTCGATCTAGTTCGGTTTCACGTAAAATGCCGTTTCACGATGAAACGACACGGTTTATAAAAATATAATTTATGAATTTAATCTAGGTTGTGATTCCTAATAAATTAAATAGTATCTTTTATTTATTTTAACTTTTAAAATATTAATTTACTGTTTAAATCTAATCAGTTACAGGAGCTACTTGATCCTAGTGATTTTAGTAGTGATCTACAACCAGAAGTGGATCTAGAAATAAAACTCTTAGATAAAGATACTGGTGAGTGGACTTTGTTCACAGGTGGATCTTCAAATGTAAGACGAATAGGACTAGGCATCATACTAAAATCGCCACAGGGGGACATAATACCTCAATCGATTAGTTGTGAATTCCAAGCAACTAATAAAGAAGCAGAATATGAAGCCCTAATAGCAGGACTTCAATTGGCTAGGGATATGAACATCAGGAACCTGCATCTTTATGTTGATTCTCTATTGATAGACAATCAATTTAATGGTTCTTATATGACCAAAGGAGATAAATTAGCAAAATACTTAGAAATAGTTAAGGATATTTCAGGATATATTCTCAACTTTGATATCACTCAAGTACCAAGGGATGAGAATGCCGAAGCAGATGCGCTGGCAAACTTAGCATCATCCCTAAGAATTCCTGAGGATATTAATATTCCTATCCTTCATATTTTAAGACCAGCGATAGATATGCAGGATATAGAGCAGGATAGTGAAACCGAGAAAACTGAAGTTCATCACTCAAAAGCACATGAAATATCCTGGACTATCCCTATTAAGAACTATCTTCAAACATGAAAGATACCTGATGAAGAAACAAATCCTAGAGCTTTTAAAGCTAAAATATCTAGATACACAATCCTACAAGATATCTTATATAGGAAATCAATATCAGGCCCATACCTGAGGTGTTTGGAGAAACCTGAAAGTATGGATGTAATGAAAGATACCCATGAAGGAGATTGTGGAAATCACACCGGGGGAAGAACATTATTCTCAAAGGTCCTGAGAACAGGATACTTTTGGCCGACTATGAGAAAAGATGCAATGTCTTATTCCCAGAAGTGTGATGCTTGTCCAAGACATAGCAATATACTTCATCAACCAGCTGAACCTCTACATCCAATAGTCTCATCATGGCCATTCATGAAATGGGGAATGGATATTGTAGGAAAATTACCCAAAGCACCCGGAGGAAAGGTGCTTATGCTTGCTATGACATATTACTTCTCAAAATGGATTGAGGCTGAAGCCTTTGTGCAAGTTAGAGAAAAAGAAGTAGTCTCATTCATAAAGAGAAATATCCTGACTAGATTTGGGATACCTGTAGAAATCACTTGTGACAATGGGTCTCAGTTCATAGGCAAAAGGACTACAAACTTTTGGGAAAGCTGGGGCATAAAGATGGTCACCTCTACACCTGTTCATCCTCAAGCTAATGGTCAAGCAGAATCAAGCAACAAGATTATAATTAACAACCTTAAGAAAAAGTTGGGATCCAAGAAAGGAAAGTGGGCTGAAGAACTTCCATTTGTTCTATGGCTGATAGAACAACCACAAAGAATGCAACTGGTCAAACACCATTCTCTTTAGTTTATGGTTCTGAAATCGTTCTCCCAACTGAAATGGTTATCCCTACTGCAAGATCAAATTTGCAAAATCTAGAATCCAACAAGGAAATACTATCTGAGGGTCTAGATACTAATGATGAACTTAGGGATATTGCAAGAATAAGAATGGCAACATATCAACAAAAGATAGCCAAATCCTATAACAAGAATATTAGGATAAGAAAATTTCAAATTGGAGATCTGGTCCTGAGGAAGGCATTTCAAAATACCACCAATCCAGCTGATGGAAAACTTGCTCCAAAGTGGGAAGGACCTTATAGGATAACATCTGAATCTTGAAAAGGGGCATACAAGTTAACTAATATGGAAAGAGAACCTCTTCCAAGATCTTGGAATGCCATTCATCTTAAGCTATATTTTATTTGAATCTTATTGAATCAAACCATATAATGTTATCACATTATAATTTGAACGTTACATATTCTGTTATATTCTTATATATGCCTATATATTCTTGTATATTCCTAATCATCATGCTACTAATCAAGCATAAGAGGGCATCAGGAATCTTGATTCCCAGCTATGCAAAAATCTTATTGTTTTATAGGTATAGCAGGAGAAGAGATGAGACTTTATGTCTTAACCCAAGTTCTGACCTGAAATCAGAAACTTGATGAAGACCCACACTGACTTTATGTCTAGCTGCAAAGTTTTGACCTGAAATCAAAACTGTAGAAGACCCCGCACTGACTTTATGTCTTGCTGCAAAGTTTTGACCTGAAATCAAAACTCAAGAGACTTTTGTCTTTCATGAAGACTTAGGGCTCATGCCCTCGCCAGTTGCGCATGTTTATCCTGTTATAGTTCGAGATAATGGGACCAGTACACGCATGAGTGGCTGACAATTTCATTATCGAGGTCTATAACCAAGGATCCTCCGAAATATCCCGGAATAGTTGAAGATTTTGGGACTAGTACACGCATGAGTAGCTGACAATTTCATTTTCAAGAACTATTACCAGGGATCCTCCGAATTATAGCATTCATATGCTATACAACCGGGCCTCAGTCGCCAGCATTTCTAGGCCTTGTCGCCAGTCTAATCGGCCATGTCGCCAGTATTTCGGCCTTAGTCGCCAGTATTTCGGCCTTAGTCGCCAGTTTGATCGGCCTTAGTCGCCAGTTTGATCGGCCTTGTCGCCAGCATCTTGGGCTTGTCCCAAGTATTTCTTGTTTTTCTATTTATACAGGACGAACTTTCAACGATACTTAGGAATATCGCAACATACATGGGGATATTCAGGTATGAAATTCTTTTGATATGTTAACAGGAATAAAGAAGATTTCGAACTAGACCTGTTATCTCTGAAAATTGGTATTTGTTTCTCAACTATCCTTTATTCCTAAATTATTTTCTATATATGCATTGTGCTAAACCTGTTTCGCCCCGTTAGCGGTGCGCACATATAATGTATATATGTGTCGACAGCTCTTGAAGGGCAAAAGTAAAATTGCACTAATTTTAACGTTATTTTACTTATTCAGTGAAAATAACGTTAAAATCGTTTCGGACGGTTGATCAAGCATCATGAGCCAAGGGTCTCACTGGAAGCAGCCTCTCTACCTCTACGGGGTAGGGGTAAGGCTGTCTACATCTCACCCTTCTCAGACCCTGCCTTAGCATGCTAATGGCGGGATATACTGAGTACGTTGATTGATTGATTGATATGCATTGTGCTAAAGTTTACTTAGGAATATTTTGGAATATATAAAAATATCTCAACAGTCAAACAAATAATCATCCTTGAAAATGTTTTTATCCAAAAAATCGCTAAATAATTACGATGATTAAAGAATTGAAATAAGTTACATCTTCAACAGTGAATAAAGCATTCAAGTTGAATTTAATATCCTAAACTATTCTCAGATATTCCCAAATATTCCTAAGATAGCGCGTACGTGAATAATCTAAGTAGGAAACTACTTGAGAAACCTAAGATATTATAAGAATAACAACATCTAAGAATATGAAACGCAGAAATGTAGCCCAACATACTGATTGTTATATCCACAACTAAAAACAGTTAAAAGATTAACATATCAAGCTTCGCCATGAAACTCATGGTCCCTCCACCTTGATTCTTATATTGTCTGCCTCAAAACCAGGGGACTTTCCTAAAGAGCTATTGTTTAAAATTATTACACCATCAACGATTAAGAACCACAAATACTAAAAAGATGGGCTCAGACCTTCGCATCATTGTCATCATCGCCCGTCGTCACCTCCTTCTCCACTGCACCAGCCTCCACACCTGTCACCTCCACATCACCTGCTTTGTTGGTCTCACCCACCTCACCAGCCTTGTTTACCTCAACAGAAGCTTCAGCCTTGTCACCAGCCAGATTCGCCAATATTTTGCCCCATTCCTTCATATTCTTGGCCAGAGAGTCCACACCGAGCTTTGGCCTGATTCAGCAGTTGGATTTTGGCCCTTAGCACAGCAATGGCAGTGGACTTCATGGCTCCATCAATATGTTCTTTGAACCGGAGTTTGTGAGTGGCTTCCATTTCTTTCATCTGTTTCTTGGCCTTGGCTAGTTCCTTCTCGTAGTGACTGGCTTTGGCTGTGAAGATCTTCTTCTGATCTTCCAGGTCCTCAATCTGCTTCTCGATTTGTTCTTTCTTAGAGGCATACTTAGCAGAGACCTACAAAGTAGGGATCATTAAGAATATGTAGGGATATTATGCTAATAGATAGAATAATTAGCATACCTTTTTCAGAAGATCAGGAATGGACAGGTCAGATGGCTCTTCAAGATCTACAGTGTCTACCCCTTTGCGTTTCTTTGTAGTCTTCGAGGAACGGGTAGTCATGGCTCGTGACTTGGGGGCAGCAGGACTGGCTTTCTCCTTCTTCACAGCAAAGTAGGTGTCAAGGTCTTCAAGATTGAAAGTTGATTCTACAAAATAAATCGGAATAGCTAGAAATAATTAAGAATATTTAGGAATGTCAAAATATTTTTAAATATACCTAAGGCCATTGGAGTGATTGCTTCGAGGTTAGCGCCAAACTTTCTATGTTGTTCGTCAATCTTCAGCAAGGAACGAATTCTGTTCCTACTTTCTTCTTCTTCCGCAACAATTGATTCAAATTTAGGAGCTGTAAAAAATAAAAACATAATAAGTAAAATCGTACAATAACGAGTCTTGATTAACAAGGAAAATCCTAAAAATTCTACCCTTTTCTACCCATTTGAAAGGAAGGATTTCCCCATGAGGGATAGAACTTCTTTTCACGAAAAAGAACATATTTCTCCACTCATCTTCATTAAACGTAATTCCAGGAACTAAGATAGGAGCCCCACTTCTCCTTTGAAGAACAAAACGGGATGACCCGTGGGTCCTAAGTTGATACATCAGAGAGATTTCAGGGATACCAATTTCTAAACCAAAGTGATGGTTTAGTTGGTCAAGAGTATGAAGAAGACGCCATCCCATAGGCATGAGTTGTGAAAAACAAAGCTTAGTGATCAAGAAAAAATTAAGGATGAGGTCGGGAAAAGGAAATTTTAAACCTAAAGTAAAGGGGTATTCCGGAAAACATACCCAAGTGGGTGAAACATGATCAGCCTTATGATTTTCAGAAAAAGGATGAAATATGGTTTCATCAGGAAATATTTTAGAAAGACGCAGCAAATCAATTCTATCATCATTCAAAACATTTCTGTTTTGACGATTCAGAGTTAGAATATTTTGATCAGTGAAATCGTTTGAGTCGAAATCGGAGGAAGAAGATGATCCAGACATTTTCAAGAAAAAAGAAATTAAAAGTGAAGCATAAAATGAAGGAGACTTACAGCAAGATCCTGTTGAAGACGATGGCATCAAATGGATGGGAAATGATCATTATATCCTGCGCAAAACGACTGGAATATGTGGGAAAACTGCAATAATCACAACCACCTGACAACAGTCACATCACGTTTGAAATTTAAAATTTGAATCAAGGAGCCAATATAAACGGTTATTTACAAATTCTTACCACCTATTAGAGCGGTAATAAGAATTTGGGGGCAATTGTTATACCTGTAAAAATTTGTCCTTATAATTCGGAATAATTCGGGATATGGAATATTTCAGGATACGGAATATTTTGGAATAATTAGGAATATTTGCGTATATAAATTTATATGATTATATGATCTGGATAATCAATAATGATAGTTTATAATTAATTATTATTAATTTGTTATTCAGCACATGCTACTAATATTTGAAATGAGTCAACAGGATTAAACTACTCTTCCTATTATTCCGGGATAACTAGAAAAACATGGACGAGATGGAGAATTCATAAACGGTCATTTGAAGCAGTAAACACATGATTGGAGAGTGGACCGAATTATGAGGAACAACCTTTTGACTATCATTGTATTATTTTGACTATAAAATGAGGCAATATCGATCTAGGAAACACACAACTCACTTAGTCTACTTCTGATTATCTCTTGTTCGCATCATTCAGAATTCAGAAAACACTTAGTTATCAATTCATTGCGCTCTTGTATTGTAATCTTATTTTTGGTATTAATAAGAACAAGGCAGAGTGACGGTTGTCACCTCCCGAGGTTTTTATGCCCGCAATCCTAAGGGATTAAGGGCTTTTCCTCGTATAAATCTCGTGTGTAAGCTGTTTATTTCATTTTATATTCTGAAATATCCCTAGGGATCCTCAGGGATATTTGGGGATATCTTTAACATATATCTGGTTTATTCAATATATTTGTCTGTTAAACACAATACCCCACTAAACTAATCCGGTTTTGCTAAAAGTTACACTTGTTAATTTTTACCTGAAACAATTTGGCGCCCACCGTGGGGCAAACTTGTGTTTTTTATAACGAAAACCTTGTTTAAAGGCATTTTCAAAGAAACATATTGAAAAATGGCTTCACAACCGAGATCTACTTCTTCATTACCTATTATTTCTGCTACTACTACTAACATATCCTCGCAAATTCCTGTTTTTTCCAAGAAGTCAGATAATCCTAGAAATGCTGGGAAGAAAACCACATTTGTGGCTGAAAGTGCTCCATCAACAAAGATGACCACTTCTGTTCCTATACTTGTTTCTAACAATGAAATTTTGAGTATGTTTCAACAGGTTCAGCAGCAAATGTTGGATCAATAGAAAATGAATCAGAGGCTTCTTAGAGAAATGGAAACTTTGAGGGCTAAAAAGAATAAGTAGAAAGAGACTTCCACTCCATTGGCTCCAAGGATTCTGGATTCGGGACATCAGGGATGTCTGGGAATCACTCAGGAGACTTTATTCCCATGCAGACTAGTCTAGGGGATCCTTCGGGATCCCAAGGGTTAAGGATATCTCGGGATAATACCAATATCCTGGGAACCTCTTGTCTAACTCCCATTACCAGCAATACTTTCAACTATTCTCCTATCGATGCAACTAATCTTGGTTCTGTGCAGGAATCCGGATTAACTCCACAAGTGGCTAAGGAAATCCAGAAACTCAGGGATATGATCTCTAGTGTTCCCGGAGTGGTCAAGCCTATCCCTGAGGTTCCTGCCACAACCCACAGGATCTCTAGATTTGCTCCACCAATCTGTGATGCTGAGATTCCAAACTCCAACCATGAAGCTGTATGATGGAACCACAGACCCTGAAGAACATGTGGCACAGTATAGGGAAAGGATGGAGACTAACCCTATACCCCCACATTTGAAGGAAGCATGCTTGTGCAAGGGATTTGGCTCGACATTAACAGGGGCAGCTCTAAAATGGCTGCTTAATGTTCCTCCCTATTCTATCACTTCATTTGCTCATTTAATTAATCTATTTAACAGTCAGTTTTCTTGTAGCAGGACATTCGAGAGGCTAACCAGTGATCTTTACAGGATAACCCAGGGATCCGACGAATCCCTCAGGAGCTATGTCAACAAGTTCGGCATAGAATCCCTGGATATCCCTAACCTTGATATTACTACGGCTGTTCAAGCATTTAAGATGGGTTTACAAAGAGACTCACCGTTTTATGATGACTTGGTTATGAATCCTTGCAGGAATATGGACGAGGTTCAAAACCGCGCATTAAGGTTTATAAGATTGGAGGATGATAAGGAAATCCAAAAGAGGATCACCACAACACCTCCCAATGATCAAGGCAAAAGAAAACTGGATTCACCTACCAGCAAATCATTCAAATCCAAACCATACTACAAGACTGATAACCATAGGATCAATGTGGTGGACGAAGATGAGGATAATGAAGAATATCCCAGGATATCCGAGTATTGTTTTTCTGTTGACATCCCAGAACTAATGTGTGCTATGCAGGACTTAGGTGAAAAAGCTAGATGGCCATCGAAGGATAAGAAGTTCACAACCAGGGATAGGTCCAAGTGGTGTGCCTTTCATGAAGACTTCGGCCACATAACCGACGATTGCATTGCACTCAGGAAGGAAATAAGCTATCTGCTAAGCAAAGGTCATCTTAAAGAACTACTGGGGAAAAAGAAAGAAAGAAAGGAGACAGGATTCCAACGGATTCCCAAAGAGAGCCACATCCCCACCAAAGGATGCAAAGATAATCAACTTTATTTCTGGTGGTTCTGATATTTGTGGCACCTCTTATTCTGCAGCTAGGAAACATGCTAAGGAAGCCAAGATGGAGAATGGAGAGAGACCCACAAAGACATCGACACTCACCACAGAGACCGTGGTATCTTTTGAAGAGCAAGATCGCGAGAATATCCTGGATCCTCACCATGAAGGGTTAGTCATTACATTATATGTTGCTAACCACTATGTACGCAGAATACTTATAGACGGAGGAAGCTCGGTCAACGTCATCCAACTGGAAACTCTCAAGAGGATGAATATCCCTGAATCGGAGATAACTACCAAATCTCTGATTCTGGTTGGATTCAGTGGTGAAGCTAAGGCCACTGTTGGAGAGATCAAGCTACCGGTATACATCGAAGGGGTAAACTCTATGCAACGTTTTTGTATAATAGATTCCCTATCTTGTTATAATATTATACTAGGTAGACCTTGGATACATGACATGAAAGCGGTACCTTCAACCTATCATCAATGTGTCAAGCTGCCAACACCATGGGGAGTAGTGACAACAGCAATCAGAAAGAAGCCAAGGAGTGCTATTCGTCTTCGATGAAGGGAACAACCAAACCTTCATCAGCATAGCAATCAAAGTGTGACCTTGGGGATACTCAGGAATATAGGGAAAAGGAAGTAAAGGAAATACCTTTAAATCCCGACAATCCTAAGGTCAAGGTCCTTATAGGGACAAATATCCCTGAGGATATTGAAGAAAAATTGATTTCTTTTTTGAAATCAAGAGTTTCCACATTCGCATGGAAACATGAGGATATGACAGGAATATCCTCAGATGTGATTACACATAAGTTAGGGATAGATAGGGATATTAAGCCTGTCCGCCAAAAGAGAAGGAAATTCGCACCCAAAAGAAATCTAATCATTCAAGAGGAAGTAGAGAAACTCCTCAAAGCGAAAATGATTAGAGAAGTGAAATTTCCAAAGTGGCTAGCCAATGTAGTCGTGGTTCTAAAGAAGAATGGAAAATGGAGAGTTTGTGTGGATTACACGGACCTCAACAAGGCTTGTCCCAAAGACCCATTTCCATTACCACATATAGACTCCATGGTAGATGCAACAGCAGGACATGAAATGTTAACTTTCATGGATGCATCAGCAGGCTTTCAACAAATTCAAATGGAACCATCGGATCAAGAAGATATAGACTTCATGACTCCAACAGGAATATATTGCTATACAGCAATGCCATTTGGCTTGAAGAATGCTGGAGCCACATATCAGAGACTTGTCAACATGATGTTCAAAGAAAAACTGGGGGACACTATGGAAGTGTTTATTGATGATATGGTGGTCAAATCGAAGATAACTGAGAATCACCTTAGGGATCTTCAAAAAATCCTTCGATATCCTGGATCGCTACAATATGAAACTTAACCCATCTAAGTGTCATTTTGGGGTAAGATTAGGAAAGTTCTTGGGATATATGGTCACCAAAAGAGGAATAGAGGCCAGTCCAGAACAAATTCAAGCTATCCTAAACCTCAAATCCCCTAAGAATATAAAAGAAGTGAAAAGACTAACAGGAAGAATAGCTGCACTCAATAGGTTCATCTCCAGGTCTTCTGAAAAATTCAAAGGATTCTACGATATCCTTAAAAAGAATAAGAAGTTCCAATGGGATGAAGAGCATGAGAAGGCACTTCAGGATCTAAAGGAATATTTATCCTCACCGCCTTTGCTCATGAGACCAGAAAATGGTGAACCACTATCATTGTACTTAGCAGTATCCCGAACTACTGTAAGTGCCGTGTTAGTTAAGGATCATCAGGGATCACAACATCCTGTGTACTATGTAAGTAAAAGCCTAGTGGATGCTGAAACTAGATATTCTCACTTAGAAAAGCTAATTTTGGCCTTAGTTATGGCATCTACTAAACTTAGGCATTACTTTGAGACACATAGAATACACATTAAAACAAATTATTCTATCAAATCTGTATTGCAAAAACCTGAGCTATCAGGAAGGATGGCAAAATGGTCAGTGAAACTTAGTACTTATGATTTGATCTATGAACCAAGAACAACAATTAAGTCACAAGCTTTAGCAGACTTTGTGGCTGATTTTAGTAGTGATCTACAACCAGAAGTGGATCTAGAAATAAAACTCTTAGATGAAGATACTGGTGAGTGGACTTTGTTCACAGATGGATCTTCAAATGTAAGAGGAATAGGATTAGGCATCATACTAAAATCGCCACAGGGGGGCATAATACCTCAATCGATTAGTTGTGAATTCCAAGCAACTAATAATGAAGCAGAATATGAAGCCCTAATAACAGGACTTCAATTGGCTAGGGATATGAACATCAGGAACCTGCATGTTTATGTTGATTCCCTATTGATAGCCAATCAATTTAATGGTTCTTATATGACCAAAGGAGATAAATTAGCAAAATACTTAGAAATAGTTAAGGATATTTCAGGATATTTTCTCAACTTTGATATCACTCAAGTACCAAGGGATGAGAATGCCGAAGCAGATGCGCTGGCAAACTTAGCATCATCCCTAAGGATTCCTGAGGATATTAATATTTCCTATCCTTCATATTTTAAGACCAGCGATAGATATGCAGGATATAGAGCAGGATAGTGTGACAATCCGACTTTTCGAGTTAATCTCGTTAACCCTCGTAGGTCCAATAAGGCCAATGAAGGCCCAACAAGGCCAATGAAGGCCCAACAAGGCCAATGAAGGCCCAATAAGGTCAAAGAAGGCCCAGTAAGGCCCAAGAAGGCCCAGTAAAGCCAAAGAAGACCCAGTAAGGTCAAGGAAGGCCCAACAAGACAAATCAGGCCCAATGAAGTTTATGAAGGCCCAATAAGACAAATGTAGGCCCAAGAAGCCAAGGTGGGCCCAATAAGGCAAGAGTAGGCCCATTAAGATCTAGGTAGGCCCAATGAAGCCCAAGATAGGTCCAGTTATAGTTATGAGGCCCAATTAGTTAATTTAGCCCAACAAGGAGTTAAAGGATCAAATTAGTGACAATTCGGGACTTTCGGCTCAACTTTGTTAACCGAATTGTTATGCAATTGAGCTAAATAGTACTTAAAGGATTGGAATTAGTAGAAATCAGTGTTAATATGCTCTAATTACAAAATTAAGACTTGTAATTGATTTAAAGGTTCAAGTTTGACATTAAAAGTCAAAATTCGGCCTAAAAAAACTAAATTGGAATTCGATTGGCATCTTATGATCAGTTACTATTGAATTAAATGACCACTAATCATCATATTGATGATAATTAACAGTTGTTATACGTTGTGGGATCATAAATCATCGAATTAACTGAAAACCGTTTCTAAATGTTAAAGTCGTGGGTATTCAAAACCAAAACCACACAATTCGATTACAACTATCAAAATTGGAACTCCAGAACACTCATTCGGCATTGTTAGAACATCCTTCAAACCCCAATTCGATCTCAACAACTCAGGACAGAGGATTTTGATTTGGGGGCGGCCGATACTCAAGGGTATAATCGAACTCCATCGATTCGGCAGCAAAACAAGTAAGTTATTGTTCCTACATCTTCTAACATGGCCGATTAGGAATAAACACATTTCAATTTCATTAAAAGTTCGCGAATTGATCAAGTTCCATCATTAGGGTTCATGCTTTGAACGGTTTTGGGGGTTTCTGTGAAACTGAGTTCTATAATCAAATTAAATGTTATAGATAGCTTCAGAAGGGATCGATTAAGGTTAAACCCAAGTTGATTGTGACTGATTACAACGAATTGGTAGATTTCGAATCTAGGGTTCTTAATGGGAAACTGTTTTGGGGGTTTCGCATCAAATAGGATTAAGAATGAAATTAATGGTTATAACTAGCTTCAGATAGTTCCGATTAAGCATGAACATGTGTCAATTCGATGTTCTAATATCGAATTATAGGATTTCGACTATTAGGTTCTGTAACATTAAATGTTTTGGAGATTTAAAACCAAACGAAGTTCTTTGTAAAATTAAATTACATATTTGGGTTCGCAGGATCATGAGGAATGAAATCCCTGTGATTTCGGGTTCGAAGGGATTCGAATCGGGGTCAATTGGGAAGGTTTATGCTTCGGCAATTAGAAAAAAAGGGGAACCGGCTAAGTTGTAATTAAAACTATTTAAGTTTGAATCTAGTATCAAATGTGACACCAGATGAGATGGTTTGTGCGTGTGTAGGTTGGGTTGGAGGTCGCGGGTTCGAGCCCGGCCCCCAACAGTTTTGGGTTTTTGATAATTGTTTTAGTAATTGGCCCATAACTTCTTCGTTCTAAATCCGTTTTAAACCGTTCGAGTTGCGTTGGAAACGTAACGAGAATACGAACGCATTAGAATGATAAAATTCATATTTTAATCCGAAAACGAAATCGCGTATAACTACGGTTATTTAAATAAAATCAAATACGATTTTATTTAAACGATTTCAAAAGCACGCGTACGATTGTATGCACATTTCTGACACTTTAGTATACGTGTGTTGACACGTATGTGATTTCAAGCACAAAATGAAATTCTGAATAACATTAGGTTATTGTTTAAACACAGATTCTTCGTAAGAGGATTTCTTACACGAGCTTTTAGTGTGTGATCATTCTGCTATACTCAAAGGTGCGTACACGGCCCCTTCTTATTTTAAACTGTTTTGGGGGAGAAAACATGTGCAACAAACTATTTTTAGATACATATCACTTGCATGAGTTAGCTGTTTACATTATGTGATAACATAGCAACTTGAAAGTCCTTACACACCTCGAACCGTTTAGTTTGCCGTAGAGCAAAGCGTGGTAGTTGGGAATAGATCTATTAGGTTTGACAAACCTCACCTGGTAGATGGGATCTACGCAGGTGTTTGACTGACCAAACACAATTTTACTATTGTTGTGATAGACAATAGTGGCAAGGCGAAAACATGCTATAGCATGGCAATCCGTCAGCTTCGGTGTCGAACACTTATGTAAATAGTTTATATGACTAGCTATCATGACTGTGCATGTGTGATTATGTTATCTACAATCTTGTTATTCAAACTGTTGTTTTGAACATTATGAATGATTAAAACCTGTGTTATGCACCAACCTTTGTGTTGACTTGATTTACATGTTTTCTCAGGACGCTAAGGCGCGCGTTAAAGCTGGCATGGACTAGGAGATAGAGTCTCATGCATTTTAAACACTTTGAATATTTGAATTTGAACATTTAAGTATTTTGTTTTGTAATGTTTACTTTACAACTGTTATTGGTTTTATAACGCTTCCGCAACTTTTGAAAACTCTGATGTATTGTTTTAAAGACCACAGTATGTTTTGAAAATTCATATAGAGGTCTTCGCTATGTCTAATGATCTGAGATCCTGGTTTGTCATGCTCCCAAACGGTGTGATTCCGTTAGTTGAAATTTGGGGGTGTGACAGATAGTGAACCCGAGAAAACTGAAGTTCATCACTCAGAAGCACATGAAATATCCTGGACTATCCCTATTAAGAACTATCTTCAAACAAGAAAGATACCATATGAAGAAACAAATCCTAGAGCTTTTAAAGCTAAAATATCTAGATACACAATCATACAAGATATCTTATATAGGAAATCAATATCAGTCCCATACCTGAGGTGTTTGGAGAAACCCGAAAGTCTGGAAGTAATGAAAGATATCCATGAAGGAGATTGTGGAAATCACACCGGGGGAAGATCATTATTCTCAAAGATCCTGAGAACATGATACTTTTGGCCGACTATGAGAAAAGATGCAATGTCTTATTCCCAGAAGTGTGATGCTTGTCAAAGACATAGCAATATACTTCATCAACCAGCTGAACCTCTACATCCAATAGTCTCATCATGGCCATTCATGAAATGGGGAATGGATATTGTAGGAAAATTACCCAAAGCACCCGGAGGAAAGGTGCTTATGCTTGCTATGACATATTACTTCTCAAAATGGATTGAGGCTGAAGCCTTTGTGCAAGTTAGAGAAAAAGAAGTAGTCTCATTCATAAAGAGAAATATCCTGACTAGATTTGGGATACCTGTAGAAATCACTTGTGACAATGGGTCTCAGTTCATAGGCAAAAGGACTACAAACTTTTGGGAAAGCTGGGGCATAAAGATGGTCACCTCTACACCTGTTCATCCTCAAGCTAATGGTCAAGCAGAATCAAGCAACAAGATTATAATTAACAACCTTAAGAAAAAGTTGGGATCCAGGAAAGGAAAGTGGAATGAAGAACTTCCATTTGTTCTATGGGCTGATAGAACAACCACAAAGAATGCAACTGGTCAAACACCATTCTCTTTAGTGTATGGTTCTGAAGCCGTTCTCCCAACTGAAATGGTTATCCTTACTGCAAGATCAAATTTGCAAAATCTAGAATCCAACAAGGAAATACTATCCGAGGATCTAGATACTATTGATGAACTTAGGGATATTGCAAGAATAAGAATGGCAACATATCAACAAAAGATAGCCAAATCCTATAACAAGAATATTAGGATAAGAAAATTTCAAATTGGAGATCTGGTCCTGAGGAAGGCATTTCAAAATACCACCAATCCAGCTGATGGAAAACTTGCTCCAAAGTGGGAAGGACCTTATAGGATAGAATCTGAATCTTGAAAAGGGGCATACAAGTTAACTAATATGGAAAGAGAACCTCTTCCAAGATCTTGGAATGCCATTCATCTTAAGCTATATTTTATTTGAATCTTATTGAATCAAACCATATAATGTTATCACATTATAATTTGAACGTTACATATTCTGTTATATTCTTATATATGCCTATATATTCTTGTATATTCCTAATCATCATGCTACTAATCAAGCATAAGAGGGCATCAGGAATCTTGATTCCCAGCTATGCAAAAATCTTATTGTTTTATAGGTATAGCAGGAGAAGAGATGAGACTTTATGTCTTAACCCAAGTTCTGACCTGAAATCAGAAACTTGATGAAGACCCGCACTGACTTTATGTCTAGCTGCAAAGTTTTGACCTGAAATCAAAACTGTAGAAGACCCCGCACTGACTTTATGTCTTGCTGCAAAGTTTTGACCTGAAATCAAAACTCAAGAGACTTTTGTCTTTCATGAAGACTTAGGGCTCATGCCCTCGCCAGTTGCGCATGTTTATCCTGTTATAGTTCGAGATAATGGGACCAGTACACGCATGAGTGGCTGACAATTTCATTATCGAGGTCTATAACCAAGGATCCTCCGAAATATCCCGGTATAGTTGAAGATTTTGGGACCAGTACACGAATGAGTGGCTGACAATTTCATTTTCAAGAACTATTACCAGGGATCCTCCGAATTATAGCATTCATATGCTATACAACCGGGCCTCAGTCGTCAGCATTTCTCAGCCTTGTCGCCAGTTTAATCGACCTTGTCGCCAGTCTAATCGGCCATGTCGCCAGTATTTCGGCCTTAGTCGCCAGTATTTCGGCCTTAGTCGCCAGTTTGATCGGCCTTGTCGCCAGCATCTTGGGCTTGTCCCAAGTATTTCTTGTTTTTCTGTTTATACAGGACGGACTTTCAAGGATACTTAGGAATATCGCAACATACATGGGGATATTCAGGTATGAAATTCTTTTAATATGTTAACAGGAATAAAGAAGATTTCGAACTAGACCTGTTATCTCTGAAAATTGGTATTTGTTTCTCAACTATCCTTTATTCCTAAATTATTTTCTAGATATGCATTGTGCTAAAGTTTACTTAGGAATACTTTGGAATATATAAGAATATCTCAACAGTCAAACAAATAATCATCCTTGAAAATGTTTTTATCCAAAAAATCGTTAAATAATAACGATGATTAAAGAATTGAAATAAGTTACATCTTCAACAGTGAATAAAGCATTCAAGTTGAATTTAATATCCTAAACTATTCTCAAATATTCCCAAATATTCCTAAGATAGCGCGTACGTGAATAATCTAAGTAGGAAGTGACTTGAAAAAACTAAGATATTATAAGAATAACAACATCTAAGAATATGAAACGCAAAAATGTAGCCCAACATACTGATTGTTATATCCACAACTAAAAACAGTTAAAAGATTAACATATCAAGCTTCGCCATGAAACTCATGGTCCCTCCACTTGATAAGTTAGCAAAAGTTAAAAGAAATCAAGGCTTCGCCATTAAACTCATGGTCCCTCCACCTTGATTCTTATATTGTCTGCCTCAAAACCAGGGGACTTTCCTAAAGAGATATTGTTTAAAAGTATTACACCATCAACGATTAAGAACCACAAATACTAAAAAGATGGGCTCAGACCTTCGCATCATTGTCATCATCGCCCGTCGTCACCTCCACATCACCTGCTTTGCTGATCTCAACCACCTCACCAGCCTTGTTTACCTCAACAGAAGCTGTCACACCCCGAGCCGGCGGGGTAGGATCGGATGTCCCTGTCGGGCAGAAGGTTCCCGGGGCGCGATATCGTGGATGATAATCGTGTTGGTCAGATTGTTTACATAGCATCAATGTCAAGAACAACTAAATCACAATCAAGCATTAACTAGGATTACAAAGTTAAATTACAATATCAATGTTCAGTAATTTAACTCGGTAAACCTAACAAAAGAATCAATTGTTTTCTATCTTGTAACTGTACAAGACATCCAAAAGTGATTCGTATAATAACAAAAAGTGTGCTTTCAAAAGTCTGCTAGGTCCTCTAGTGGGGCTGCCTAGCATGCAATCCTGAAGCCTTAGTCTATTCCTGTACGTCGCCTGAGAAAGCATGTAAAGAAAACAAGGTCAACACAATGGTTGGTGAGTTCATGTAGTTTATAAGTTTAAATAGCTTTAGCAAACCTCTTCCGATAAAACCTTAATCTTATTAACCCCACCTGCAATATCCAAATCGGTATGCTTATATATAGGGCATACCCCTGAGTCGAGCCTACGACTCGCCCAGACGCCATCCCACCACATACTAATCCGCATATGACACTGTTATTAATAATAATTAAGCATTTTACCTACCCTTCAATCTCGTTTCCCCATTATAGTTTGAGCATTTTGTTTATAAGTTTACCCATAGCATCCGTGAGTTTAGCTTGAGAGTCACCAGAATGAACAACTGAATGCCCGAAGGAATACAGTATCAATCCATACCAGTTCAATGTGAAATTAGGAACTTAGGGGGAGATAGAGGATTCCCATGATGACACAAAGTCAACTAAGGATCACCAATATCGTCCTAGTTACTGATCACGTGTGTAAATAGTTTTGGGAAACACTGCATGGCAAGCACTGAGAGGCCATCAGTCCGTTTCCTCGTTTCAGAACATGAAGGACACCCTATGGCAAGCACTGAGAGACCATAGTATATGCCTTCTAGTCCCGACTGTGAAGAACACATGAAGGCATGCACTGAGAGACCAACTATTGTTCTTCAAGTCCCGACTAGGAAGAACACATGAAGGCAAGCACTGAGAGACCAAATATTGTTCTTCCATAGCCAATAGTTTTAGCATAGCATTCAAATAATCCAGCATTTACGTAACTTGTGCACAAGTACTAGCTTTACAACCGGTAAGGCAAGCACTGAGAGGCCAAACCGTTGTTTTAGCATGGCAAGCATATAGCATTCAAGAATTTATAGTATCCGTAGCTTCAAGTATTCAATATGCATGTATGTATGTATTTAGCATCCTCATAGCATCATAGCATCATTAGTATTTAGTGTTAACATTAGCTTCTAGCATAAACCCATAGCATTAGCATGTAGCATAACCCCGTAGCATTTGTGTTTAGCATAACCCATAGCATTTACATTTAGCATAACTCGTAGTATTAGCATTTAGATAACCCATAGCATTAACCTTCACAATAGCATCACAGATAGTAAATACCCTTAGCACTTGGTATTAACCCATAGCTTTATTATTAGCAATTTAGCTTATGCCTTTAGCACTTGGCATAATCATGTAGCATTAGTATTAACAGTGAACTTATGCCTTTAGCACTTGGCATAACCATATAGCATTGGTATTAACAGTGAACTTATGCCTTTAGCACTTGGCATAACCATATAGCATCAACATTTGTATACAAGAATCATATAAAAGCATTTTGTTAAGTTTAAAACATTTGTTTTAAAATGTATAACATGCTTCTCAGTCCCGGTTTAAAATCAAATAATTTGAAAAAGGACAATGAACTCACCTTGCAGTTGTTGTAGTTGACTTAGTCTCAAACAAGAATGCACACGCTCTTTGTTGTAATTGATATTGTTTTCACGATCCTGTATTGATTTCACGTTGTTTATAACTTGCAAGTATAAGTTGTATGTGTTTGAGCATGTGTGTAGGTGTTAACCATAAACTTTGGCTAACACTCGTAAGTCTCGGTTGTCATTCGGCCCTTGTTTCAAGTCTCATAGTTTGACATTACAATGTATATTTATGTTGTGTTTAACCTTATTTCGTCCTAGTCATAATGGGTATTATTGTTACTCATTTTAGTTTATAACTATCAACTTAAACTTTAGGTCATAGAATAACAATCCTTAACATTTTGTAAAAGTGTTTAAATGCTCATTATTCCAAGTGCGTCATTACTTGAAATTACTTGTTATCATATACTATATGATTAAATTGTAGATTTTTATGAACTTTTTATCTTAGAAACATGTTAACTTCTTTTGTCGCATGGGTCAATGGAATTTACTGGGCCGAAACAGCAAATGTGGGCCAATTATTGATCTGACCCAAATCAGTAACTGTGGGCTAAATTAATAGGTTGTTGGGCCGAAACAGGAATTCTGGGCCAAATTCATATCTGGGCCGAATGAAATGCTGCTGGCCCAAGGATGCTGTTGAATGTTATTGGGCTGAAAAGATTTGCATGGATCAAAACCATGGGCCTTGGGCCGAGTACTGGGCTAAGCAGTCTGTTGGGCCTGAAGCATGGTTAGTGGGCCGACAGGTGGGCTGGCTAAAACTTTTGGGTCATATCAACTAATCTGGGCCACCTTGGGCCTAAATGAGAAAGTTGGACTGATGCACTTGCAACATGGGCCATCTATTGGACCTAATTTACTTGCTGTTGGGCTACATCATAGAAGATGCTTCTGGACCAGCCTTCCGGCCGAAGGAAGTCGGCATGGCGACTGGCCTGTGGGTCAAATGGCATGTGCGAATGAAGAGGTGGGAGTATGAGCAGCGAATGGCTCATTCTGAGGTGGCCGGCGAAAGACTATTGGCGAAGGTGTGACAACCAGCGAAAGGGTAGTGGTTGGCGAATGAAGGTGACTGGCGAATGAGGATGTGACAACTGAGTATGGCCGATCGAATGAGGTTTCCCGAATGTGAGGCTTGGTCGAAATAGTAGCGAATGAATGAGCCTCATACGGCCTGAAGGCCATTCGACCGAAGGTGCCATTCGGCGGTCTGCAGATTGGAGCGGCCTAAAGGTGCGAACCAGTGGTTAGCCAAACCAGTTGGTGGTGTCCAGTGGTGTTAGCACTCAAGGGCTAAGTTTCGAGGGTGAGGGTCGAGAAGAACTAGGTTTAGAACCGGTTAAGAGAGAGAGCTCGACCAAAGGTTAAAAAACCCTAATTTTCGTAACATTCAAGCTCAAGTACCTCGATTTCAGATGGTTTTGGCTCTAGATCGGTTGTACTTTCGTGTAGTAGATGATGAGAGCTTCGTGTAGGTTCAAGAATGGAACGATTTGGTGGAGTAATGACCAAGATATGAGTGTTCCAACAATGGTGGTGGTGTTAAATCCGGATCTAGGGTTTTCAAGAGAAAGGGGAAGAAGAGAAAGTGAAGAAAATACTCTCATTTAGGGTATTTATACCCCGAGAGGGTTCGGGTTCGTTTTTGTTGCTCGGTTCACGTTTTCGTTACGTTTCCGGAACGTGACGCGCGTGTTTACGGTTTTAAAATAAAAGGATTATTTTATAATGTTTTAAAATACAATTATTGTTAGAAATCATTTTTAAATATTGCGGTAATTATTTATTTATCGAATTATAATATTTTTACGCGATTATTTAATTTGTTCGCGTTTTAACAAAACGGTTTCGTTTAATTTCATTTATGATGAGTTTCAAAATTGTAAAATAGGAAATATTTTATTTCCTTAGATTTATGATCGTTCGAATCGTTCATCGTTTTCGTTCCGTCAGAACGCGTCTCCATCGCGCGTATTCGTTTGAATCGTCATTCGAACGAACACGTCGATAGTTTGGCTTTCTGATTCTTGTTTTCTACTGTTCAGTCATTATTTCAGAACGTTAAACTGTCAGAATCATTCGTATAGATCGTCACCTATACGAATAACTCGTCGGTTTAGCATTCTGTAATAATAATCGATTATAGTTTTGTTTTGTTTAACCTCGCATACGTTTACACATAATAGCACATCAATAAGAATTTGTATCACCGTACAATGTTGTCTGATGTGTATCTAACTGTTAAACTGTTAAGTTTAATCAGATTACAGAAACAATAGCATAATAGTTTAATATCGAGCGTCATGATATTAATAGCATAACAATAGTTTACGTAGTTTGTACCGGAGTTACTGTGCGTTTACTGTTCAGCTCACTGTTCCGGCGACGTTTTCGGCACATATGTTACAGAAGCTTCAGCCTTGTCACCAGCCAGAGTCGCCAATATTCTGCCCCATTCCTTCATATTCTTGGCCAGAGAGTCCACACCTTCAGCTTTGGCCTGATTCAGCAGTTGGATTTTGGCCCTTAGCACAGCAATGGCAGCGGACTTCATGGCTCCATCAATATGTTCTTTGAACTGGAGTTTGTGAGTGGCTTCCATTTCTTTCATCTGTTTCTTGGCCTTGGCTAGTTCCTTCTCGTAGTGACCGGCTTTGGCTGTGAAGATCTTCTGATCTTCCAGGTCCTCAATCTGCTTCTCGATTTGTTCTTTCTCAGAGGCGTACTTAGCAGAGACCTACAAAGTAGGGATCATTAAGAATATGTAGGGATATTATGCTAATAGATAGAATAATTTGCATACCTTTTTCAGAAGATCAGGAATGGACAGGTCAGATGGCTCTTCAAGATCTACAGTGTCTACCCCTTTGCGTTTCTTTGTAGTCTTCGAGGAACGGGTAGTCATGGCTCGTGACTTGGGGGCAGCAGGACTGGCTTTCTCCTTCTTCACAGCAAAGAAGGTGTCAAGGTCTTCAAGATTGAAAGTTGATTCTACAAAATAAATCGGAATAGCTGGAAATAATTAAGAATATTTAGGAATGTCAAAATATTTTTAAATATACCTAAGGCCATTGGAGTGATTGCTTCGAGGTTAGCACCAAACTTTCTGTGTTGTTCGTCAATCTTCAGCAAGGAACGAATTCTGTTCCTACTTTCTTCTTCTTCCGCAACAAGTGATTCAAATTTAGGAGCTGTAAAAAATAAAAACATAATAAGTAAAATCGTACAATAACGAGTCTTGATTAACAAGGAAAATCCTAAAAATTCTACCCTTTTCTACCCATTTGAAAGGAAGGATTTCCCAATGAGGGATAGAACTTCTTTTCACGAAAAAGAACCTATTTCTCCACTCATCTTCATTAAACGTAATTCCAGGAACTAAGATAGGAGCCCCACTTCTCCTTTGAAGAACAAAACGGGATGACCCGTGGGTCCTAAGTTGATACATCAGAGAGATTTCAGGGATACCAATTTCTAAACCAAAGTGATGGTTTAGTTGGTCAAGAGTATGAAGAAGACGCCATCCCATAGGCATGAGTTGTGAAAAACAAAGCTTAGTGATCAAGAAAAAATTAAGGATGAGGTCGGGAAAAGGAAATTTTAAACCTAAAGTAAAGGGGTATTCCGGAAAACATACCCAAGTGGGTGAAACATGATCAGCCTTAAGATTTTCAGAAAAATGATGAAATATGGTTTCATCAGGAAATATTTTAGAAAGACGCAGCAGATCAATTCTATCATCATTCAAAACATTTCTGTTTTGACGATTCAGAGTTAGAATATTTTGATCAGTGAAATCGTTTGAGTCGAAATCGGAGGAAGAAGATGATCCAGACATTTTCAAGAAAAAAGAAATTAAAATTGAAGGATAAAATGAAGGAGAGTTACAGCAAGATCCTGTTGAAGACGATGGCATCAAATGGATGGGAAATGATCATTATATCCTGCGCAAAACGGCTGGAATATGTGGGAAATCTGCAATAATCATAACCACCTGACAACAGTCACATCACGTTTGAAATTTAAAATTTGAATCAAGGAGCCAATATAAACGGTTATTTACAAATTCTTACCACCTATTAGAGAGGTAATAAGAATTTGGGGGCAATTGTTATACCTGTAAAAATTTGTCCTTATAATTCGGAATAATTCGGGATATGGAATATTTCAGGATACGGAATATTTCGGAATAATTAGGAATATTTGTGTAGATACATGTTTTGTCCCTAGTTCGGTTATGTAAATGACTATCATGTAATCATTCAAAGTATTAATGGAAATTGTCTTTGTATCTAATTCATCATGTTTATGTCTATTGATTATTGATTATTAATGTTTATCTAAGTGTTTGATTTGATTATTATATGTTTAAGTATGAAAACTGCTCATTCGGCCGAATGACTCTAGAATGAAGTCATTCGGCGAATGAGAGTTGTATCGAATGTCTAAGTTCAGAATGAGTCATTCGCCGAATGACTCATTCGAATGACTGCTCATTCGAGCTTAGTCATTCGCCGAATGAGTTGCTTCGGCCACTCATTCGGCCGAATGACTACAGCTTATAAATAGAAGTTCAAATCATTTCAAACCCAACTTTCCAGAGCCCTCCTTCTTCCCTAGCACTCCAGTGTCAAAACCCTTGAAGATTTGAGCGGTTCTTGTGCTTCCAAGTTCGATTCTCAACCCGTGGTGTTCGATCGTTGCTTCCAAGTTGTTCTTACAGTCTCGGATCACCACGGTTTCTGTTGGTTTCGTTTGGAAAACCCTGGAATAGGATTCCGCACTATCCCAGAGGTTGTCGAGTAGTTTTTCATTGGATTCGGATTGTTTCCGAGCTCCCGATCGGACCAACAATTTGCGTATATAAATTTATATGATTATATGATCTGGATAATAAATAATGATAGTTTATAATTAATTATTATTAATTTGTTATTCAGCACATGCTACTAATATTTGAAATGAGTCAACAGGATTAAACTACTCTTCCTATTATTCCGGGATAACTAGAAAAACGTGGACGAGATGGAGAATTCATAAACGGTCATTTGAAGCAGTAAACACATGATTGGAGAGTGGACCGAATTATGAGGAACAACCTTTTGACTATCATTGTATTATTTTGACTATAAAATGAGGCAATATCGATTTAGGAAACACACAACTCACTTAGTCTACTTCTGATTATCTCTTGTTCGCAGCATTCAGAATTCAGAAAACACTTAGTTATCAATTCATTGCGCTCTTGTATTGTAATCTTATTTTTGGTATTAATAAGAACAAGGCAGAGTGACGGTTGTCACCTCCCGAGGTTTTTATGCCCGCAATCCTAAGGGATTATGGGCTTTTCCTCGTATAAATCTCGTGTGTAAGCTGTTTATTTCATTTTATATTCTGAATTATCCCCAGGGATCCTCAGGGATATTTGGGGATATCTTTAACATATATCTGGTTTATTCAATATATTTGTCTGTTAAACACAATACCCCACTAAACTAATTCGGTTTTGCTAAAAGTTACACTTGTTAATTTTTACCCGAAACAATAACCATGAGACCCATATCTAGTTTCTTTCGGGTTACTCCGTTCTGTTCTATAAAGATACTACCCGTCGGTAAATATCTTAGTGCATCATTGTCTTAATGTCTATCACTACATTGAGAAGTTCTGGAAATAGGTAAAAAAACATTTACACCAAGGGGAGTTGCAAGATCCCGGCAAATAGGTTGTCAGCCGATAGTACTATCACTGTTCCTGTTCGGCCCCACATGGGTTCACTAGATACAGTGCAAGGAATGACGACTTTTAGATACTGTGATAGTGTCTGTTCTACAGGCAAAATCCCATGAAATCCGCAAGTTCTCAACAAGTTCACATGAAATCACACAGATAAGAGTGATACATATCATATGATCGAGAAAAGTTCCACAGTAGTACCCCAGTGTTTATAAAACATTAAAAAGAAAAGGGGTTGTACGAAACTCACCTGAAGTTTCACTGATAGTAGAATATCACACAAACCGGTAATAATAGGGTGATTCTGCATTAGTTTATGTTCAATGAGTTATTTAGATTTTATCTTCCTGATTAGATCTTTCATAACATCCAACGTCAAAGACATTGCAGTGAAAGTCATCAAATTGATATTAGATGTTTAATTAGTTAATTTAATGTCATATCATACAATGTATGATAATGTAGGAACCTATACTGATTCAGGTTCCTAATACAAGGTTGATGGCTCATTTGATTAATCAGAATAATCTCAGATTAACCAAATAAGTACTATTGTTGATTATAGTACTGAAACAGTTTCTAAATGGATTTATGGCTTAGGAATGATCAATCCTTGTTATGGATTATCCAGATATCATGAAACATCATAATGTGACATTAGAATAGGTTTAATAACCATGTTCAACGTACCAATCTGACTGTTATCATAAACATCAAATTGTTATTCCAATGATTACCTTAGTGATTGTGATTAGTTTTAAACACTTGGATTTAACCTTGCATTTCAAGGATTAATCAAACTAATCACATACATTGTCACAATCAAATGGTTGAAACCATTATAATCATTGTTATAGTTTCATGAAAACCTCGCATTACAACGGATCAAAACAAGGATTTACCCGTTAACACATCAAGTTCTTCGTTTATAATCATTCCTAGCCATCATCTAGGGAATAATCAACAATCCTAACAATAGCATTACGTTTAAAAACAAGATCTAATCAACCATTACCAAACTAGTAGGTTAAACCGAATCATTACCTAATCAGACGGATTTTTAGCTGCAGAACAACGATCAACACTCGCAGAAACGTTCCCTAGTATCAAATATATGATCTGATGGCTTCACAATAGAGTTTTAGAGCTGAAATGGTCGAAATTTTCTTCTGGGAAACGAGTATGTTCGATAGGATGATAAATGAAAACATTTGCATGCAATCTGATTTGCCAAATCGCCATAAGCCAGGCGTATCGCCTAGCGTGTAGCTTTGGCTCCATGCATACCGCACGGGACTCCTAAATCTCAGATATTTTTGGGTCCGCGCGCATCACGTAGCGTGGGCGTTTGGGCTAGTCGTACAGCGCGGCTTCCCAAAATCTGATATTTTTGTAATTGTCTTCGTTTTTCGATTTCGGAGATTCCGGAACTCTGTTTCGTGCACGGTTTTCTCCCACGTTCACCATTTCTCGTATACTTTCAACCTGCAATAATCACAATCACTAAATCAATGTGGATTCCAAGCACAACGACATGCACTTTCATTCTTGATGACGTAATTATTTAAATGTAATTGTTACATAATAGGCCTTGTCGCTAGTATTTTCGGCCTTAGTCGCCAGTATCTTCGGCCTTAGTTGCCAGTCTAGCCGGCCATAGTCGCCAGTATATTGGGCCTGTCCCAATTTTTCTTGTTTTTTGAATATGTGGAGAAACAAACTTTCAAGAATATTTTGGGATATCGCATATACCTACAACAAACCTAAGGACATTGAGGTACACAATTATTATACTATTTTAACAGGGATAAAGAAGGCTTCGGGAATGAACCTACTATTCCAAAGAGTTGGTATTTTTTTTCTTAACCTCTTTAGTATTTTACAACAATCCTTATTTCTGATTAGAAATATGCCCTTAGAAAATACTCATAATAAAGATTTTGACCTTATAAACATTTTCACTTAGAAATATCTAATCAAACAAAATCTTATAAGGATAATGCATATATATGTGCCGAATATCCCTAAAAAATACTTTAACCAAATTAGAAAAACGATATTAATATTCTTAATTTACATATAATCACTATCCTGATCAAGATAATCGAGACTTTTCTTAATTATTTCTTGGTTATAAAATATCTATTAGCAAAAATATTCTAAAACACCTTGAGGGAAATAATAAGAACATTTACAAAACATAAGAATAGATAAACCTATAAATCCTACCATTTAACAACCAATTGATGGGAAGAGACATCCCTCGGGATAGAACTCCTTTTAACAAAGAAAAATCTATTCCTTCACTCTTCTTCGTTCATAGTAATCACATGAAGCAGAATAGGAGCATTACTTATCCTTTGGAGTAGAAATCGGGAGTAAGCATGGGTACGAAATTGATAAACATAAGAAATTTCAGTGACCTCAATTCTCAAACCATATTTTTGGTTCAACCTAAGGAGAGTAACACGTAAACGCCAACCCATTGGCATCAGTTGAGGATAACAAAGACTAGTAATGTGAAAGAACTCAGAAAACAAAGGGGGGAAATGGAAAATAATACCAAGGAAAAGGGGTACTCTGGAAAACAGACCCAAGAGGAGGAACTATGATCAGCTTTGTGGGTAGGATCAAAACGACAAAATGTAGCTTCATCGGAAAATGCTTGAGACAACTGCATGGAATCAATGTGGTCATCATCGAAGATGCACACATTTTGCTTGGTATATGGCTGAATGTTTTGGTTGAGAAACTCGCCGGATTCAGATGAAGAAGTGGAGTTCGACATTTTATCAAACTAAAGAAAAAAAGAAAAACAGAGGATGATAACCAAAGACTTACCAAAGAAGACGATCAAGAGAGATTTGTGATATGAAAGAAAGATACGTGATGATTATATGCAGAAAAAACTGACACCTATAGTAACCGCTATCCTGATCATAACCGTTCAATTAATCTTCAAACCGTTCAATTTAAAATTCGAAATTTAAGTTTTTACAGCTGTAAGACACTATCTGTAAAAATTGGGGGCAATTGTTATGCGATAAAATTTTACCCGGGATATTTCAGGTTTAAGGTTATTTAGGAATATTTAGGGATATATTATTGACTAACCATTATCTCTGTTATTCCTAATCTGGTTTGTGAGGTTTTAGGAAGTGACACGTTGACATATGAATCAACAATAATCACAAAATGGGAATACAACTGACTAATCATGGAACGTGGCTATAAGGAGAACTTCTCGCCATTATTTTGAACAAGTCTCCCACGTTTGGAAAGCGCCCGAGATATTCGTATTGGCTTTGTGAACGGTGTTAATCGTTTGTTTGTAATTTCATCGTATAAATACCGAGACAATTGATCGATATAGGACATATGAACCACACTGATAACCACATAAGCTTACTTGCACTATTAACATCGATCATATTGTGCTCTTCCATTGTATTTTGACCACTTTCTTATTAATAAAACTAGGCAGAGTGACTATTGTCACCTTCCGAGGTTTTTATGCCGGCAATCATAAGGGATTAAGCTCGTATAAATTTCGTGTGTCTTGCTATTTTTCTGTTTTATATTCTGAAATATCCTTAGGGATCCTTAGGGATTTTCTGATCACAGAATCGATATATTTAAGATATTTGGTTGTAAAACACAATACCCCACTTTTCTAATTATGTTTTGCTAGAAATTAAGCTTGTTAATTTTTACCCGAAATAACAACATTTACGCAAAGGTTCAACACGGCGATATAAGTAATAACCGGTGGCATTTCTCGGAAATTTATTAAAAGTTTTAATTTCATTGGTGGAATCATATCACTTATAGGTTTTGGTTTAAAAGACAATTCACAAAATTTTGAACTCATTAAAAAAATTTGGTTAAGTACTAAAGGGCTTGTAGGATAATAAACACCGGATAAAAATATTATTGAGGTTTTAAAAACATGAAACATTTTTGTTATTTGTTCAATAGTCTCCCAACCCGATGGATTAAATGGTTCAACTGACCCTTTTGATCTAAAAGATTATGAAATACAATTAAACTTTTTTTGGTTTCAACCGACCCTTTCAATTTTTTACAAAAACGACAATAATTAGTATGCATTTTTTTGAGCTAAAAATGTCATGTTGCATTTGTTTAAAACTATCCTTTGTTTCTTCAATAGTTTTTATCTCGTATGAAACCGTCAAATTAATGATATGTGAAACACATAGACTATGGAAAAAAGCACATTTGCAATTAGGTTTATATTTTAAAATCAGTTGTTGGACTGCACACGTATTATTCGACACGTTATCAAATGCGATTGAAAATATTTTCTTTTCCAATTTAAAAGTTTTTATTTGTCTAAAACGTAAAACAAATTCTCACCCGTGTGAGGATAATAAAAACTCAAAAGCGATCGTACGTTCCACTAGTTGCCACGTATCGGGTTGTACCCAATGAGTGGTAACACAAATGTACGAGTCGGGTGAACCGTGTAGAGCTGACCAAACATCACAAGTTAAACTAACGTCGGTTTATAAGTTTTCAAAACCCAAAATAAGTTCATTTTTAGCCTTTTTCCACATTCTTCAATAATTTCTTCTAATGGTAGAATGACTTACGTTTGTATAACGAGGTTGAAGAGTTTATTGAATAATTCGAGTTAGATGAGGCTTGCCGAGTTGTTAAATGACAAACTTTGTTGAATAACAATTTGCACCATTTGTTCTCGAACCGCATCAGCGCTATAAGCAAAAATAGTTCCTTCGTTCGTCATCGTAGTTGACCTTGTGCGGCTTCGTTCTTCAAAGCTTTGCAATATTTGTACTCATGGTGGTTTTTCAAAGTAATATTGGCGTCGTGATTGAAAAAACTGCCACATAGCTTGCATGGAGCTTTGTTTGGACAACTTAATATTTTACACAAGTACATTATTGTGTTTGTGTTTATGAATACAAATACTCAAAACATCTCGTAAACTTTGTTTTATTATACATGAGTATAATTATAATTTAAATTTGGAATAGAAAAACCTTTGGTGTTACAATGTGCACTTTGAATATCCCGCCGCAACGCGCAGCAGGATCATTCCTAGTTGATTTAACTTAACATATTTTTATTCTGTATTTTTTGTGAATAATGAAGATAATTATTAATATGGTTATGTTATTAATTGCGGTGTATCAATAACATTGTATTTTTGTATTTTTTTATTATTAATATATGTGCCGATAAAAGTAATATGTGTGTGATGGGATGGATTTGAGATAGCTGTGATGTATAGATGATGGGAGTAATGTATGAATATTAACATATATTTAATGTAGTTCAGGTCAGAATTTTAATAAAAATAAGGATGGGTTAAAAACTTAAAACTAACTCAATTTATAAAAATCAAATTATTAAAAAAAATTTATTGTTTACAAAGTTACCATATGTAATTATTTTTTATCACAAATATCTTATATGTGACGTTTAATATATGCTGATGTATATAAGCATTGTTGTAAAAGTCGGCCTAGGCGGCCACCTAGGAGCTAGGCGCCCTTCTACTTTCTCGATTTTACTAGTCGGCCTAGTTAGATTTTTATTTTATTTCTGACTTTTTTCTGGTAAAAGGAGACCAATTTCATGATTATTTAGACATTTCTCAACCCAAAATCTTTAATATGTCTCTGAAACATTGAATCCAGCCACTTAACATCGAAATCCATCTCTAAACTTTGAACTCGGTTTTTTAAGTTTTAACTTTGAAGTACTTGACTTAGTATGTTTAATTTTATTTTTTAAATTATTTGAAATATTACATTAAATTATTGATATTGATGTGTGTATATACTATATATTTGTAAAATTGCATATAAAAATTCCAATCCGCCTAGCGCCGGTTAATCCCGATTAATCCAGATCAATCCCTAGGCGGTGCCTCGCCGCCCAACTAGCGCCTCATGTATATAAGAAAATTTTCTAATTATGTTTCTTTATCTAATTTTAATTGATTATTCTAGCTTTTTAAGTCATTCTCTAATAATTTACAGCTTATTAACTTTTTATAAATAAAAAACATAATTGTTTTGTCTATACTAAGAGGGTGACATAATTGCTAAATATGATAACACCGATATGTTGAAATATGATACTTCATTCTTTAAACATAAGACTCTTTAAATATAGTCTAATATAACGTAAACAAAATAACAAAGTAACTAGAAATATACAACTTATGAAAGACTAGGTAAATTGAAACAAACTTTAAAGTTAAACTCAAAACAAACTTAATTTGACTTAAACAAACTCCTGCCATGTCACTCATGCAGCCATGCACGTGTCTTTTATTCCAACATACCCTCCCTCAATGAAGACTTGAATTTACTCAATCTTGTTTGTCTTTTGTTCAACATACACCAAGCTTCAATCGTTGTTCTTCAAATATATCTCTTTTTAAAGGCTTAGTCATGATATCTGCCAATTGTTCTCTT
Source organism: Mikania micrantha (assembly GCA_009363875.1). Taxonomy (NCBI): domain Eukaryota; kingdom Viridiplantae; phylum Streptophyta; class Magnoliopsida; order Asterales; family Asteraceae; genus Mikania; species Mikania micrantha. The sequence goes on from CM018695.1 coordinate 52,717,508, forward strand.
GTGCCACAATAATGTTGGGAAATTTTTTTTCCTTCTTTACCCATGTCTCTTAGAAAATGAAAACGAACCCCCACATGTTTGCACCTTACATGAGCACCGTGTTCTTTGATAATTTAATAGCTGAAGAATTGTCACATTTAATGACAGTACTACCTTTCACAACACACACAAGATCTTCTAGAATTCCTTTAACCCATATCACTTGACATTTACATGTTGAAGCAGCCACTTATTCCACTTTGGTAGATGATAGAGCCATTATATTCTGCTTCTTTGATTCCCATGCAACTGCTCCTCCATCCTACATAACCATATAACAGAAGTACTTTTTATGTCATCTAGATCTCCACTAAAATCGCTATCAGTATATACTTCCATTATAGATTTTCCTCCAAAAGCATACCAAATACCATAATCTGATGTTCCTTGAAGATATCTGATCATTTTCTTCGCAGCTTCATAGTGAATCTCAGTAGGACTTGACATAATAGGGCTTATCAAACTTACCACAAAATGTATATCATGTCTTATTGTGGTAATATACATAAAACTACCCACCATTTGCTTTAACAAAGTGTCACCAATCCTCTTTCCTTCCTCTTATTGTAATCTACATCCTAGACCAATGGGGCAAGAAACTAAATAACAACCTTACATTTTGAAGCTTTTTATTATCTCCAAGGCATGCTTCTTCAATGTAATATGAATTCCACCTGCATATTGCAAAACCTCAATACCCAATAAGTACATATTTTCCTAATGTCTGACATTTCAAATTCCTCCATCATTGACTACTTGAATTTTCACAACATCTCAATGTTTTCACATGTATAAATAAGATCATCGACATAAATAATGACAATCAATATATTACCTTGCAGATTCTTCTTCACAAAAATGTATGTTCAGTCTTGCTATGAAACCTTCTTTGAAAAAATACCCCTCAATCCAACTATAACCAAGCACGCGGACCTTGCTTCAATACTCCACGCCCCTTGTAACATAACCTTGAGGCTGCTCTCCATAAACATCTTCATTTAACATCCATTTGAAAAATGGACCAACCTTTCTGTGCATCCATGGATATTACTAACCGTATTGTATCCATTATGGCTATGGGTGCATATACCTTAGTATAATCAATACCATATTCCTGCTTATAAACTTTAGTCACCCATCTTGCTTTATATTTATCTGCCTCACCTTGTTCATTTAGATTGACTTTATAGACCCAGTTAACTCCACTTAAATCCAATACATGTGACTTGCATTACATTCAACTCTGCGTCATCTCATGTAACATAATCATTTTGATAAGAAGGAGGTCGACGTGTACGCCCCTCCCTTGATCTAGCATTATTTGATTCTAGCATCTCCAAATTCCCATTAGCTAACTCTTCTGCCTAATCATCATGTACTTCAGTGTCTTCAAGTTGATCATCAACATCTTGAAACTCTTTAACATCTCCCCAAGTTAAGCCTTCACCATCTATATTTTCTTGAGCTTCATTCCAATTCCAATGTTTATCTTCTTCAAACACCACATCATTACTTGTTATCACCTTCATGGTTAATGGGTCAACCAGTCTTTGACCTTTTGATTCTTCACTTACTCCTGTTAAAACACACCGAATACTTTTGCTATCTGGTTTATGTGTTTGTTGAGGCACATGCACATGAGCAAGACAACCCCAAACTCTCAAATTCTCCACATATGGTTTATTTCCATTCCAGGCCTAATGTGGAGCATTGTTGTCTAGAGCTTTAGTTGGTGTTCAGTTCAGAACATAAAAACTCCATACAATAACTTCCGCTTAGAACCATTTAGGCATTCCTTTAACAGCTAGAAAAGTTACAACCATATTCATTATGGTTTTGATTTTTTCTCTCCGCCACACCATTTTGCTACGGAGTAAATCTTATGGTTAGGTGTCCTTTAATACCATGATCCAAGCAAAACCTGTTGAACACATTTGAAGTGAATTCTTTACCTCGATCCATACGAAAGCCTTTAATTTTCTTTCATGTTTCTACTTCAACCTTTCTCATGAAATTCTTGAAGTTTTCAAAATATTCAGACTTTTGGTTCAGCAAATAGACCCAACTTTGTTGAATATAGTCATCAATAAAGCTGAGTATATATCGTTTACCACTTTGAGAGATAGGATTTACTAGCCCACAGATATCTGAATGGATTAAATCAAGAATTTCTTTTGCTCTCCAATTATTGTACTTAGGTATGGCATTCTATTTTTCTTTCCAACCAAACAATTAATACACACCTCATTATCAACATTGAACCTAGGCATACCTACCACCATTTCCTTTCTTTTTGTTGCAATAATTTTTGTACGGCTCACATGGACATACCTTTCATGCCATAACTTTGAAAAGTTTACACTATTGGAATATATGCATTTGACCGGTTCTTTTCCTTTAGATTGAATAGTTTTGTGACAATCCGGCAATTTCGGATTAACTCCGTTAACACCAGAATTAACCGAAATGTAATGAAATTATTCAAAAACAAACGAGAGGGGTTGAAAGTGAATAGAATTAATCCTAAAACATTCAATTTATTAGGATTAAACTTTCAAGCTTTAAAATTAATCAATTTTGACTTATGAAAGTCAAAATTCGACCATATGATTGGGTAAATTCGAATTTCACAATAAGGAGGCTTGTAACCGAAATTGAACTGTTTCAAATCATGTCATTGATGATTGTTAACAGTTACCATGTGTTATTAATCCAATTATCAGTCGAATTAAAGGCGAAATGAAACCAAAAGGTGATACCGTAGCTTGTAGTTATCAAACCCACACAAATCGACTTCGTCTCTCACAATTGAAACTTCCAAACCTTTAGTCGACATCTTTAGAGTGTTCTGCATATCACAATTGCATCGCAGAAGCTGTGGATCGAAGAGCTTGAACGGAGGTCGGCCGAAGAACACCCTATAGTCGATTAACAACAATTCGAAACCAATCCGGGTAATGCTCGACACCTACACATCCTAAAATGGCCGATTAAGCTAACCCCTATGCTGATTTCATGTCAAAACATCGGATTATATGAATCCTAATTCTAGGGTTCCTCACGAAAAACGAACTGGGGGATTCTTATCAAACGTGATTTAGAATCAAATTAAATCATACTAGTAGTTTCGTGAGGTTCCATAGAATGAAAACCCTATGTTACTTGCATTTAACAACAACGAATCGCAGGAGATTGAGTTTTAGGGTTCTTCACTCATGACGGTTTGGGAGTTTTTATGAAAATGAGGTTAATAATCAAATTAAGGGGCACCTTTAGTTTCAGACGTGTTCGACTAAGCATAAACACATATTAATTCGAATTCATAATATCGAATTTCATGATTTCATGTTCTAGGGTTCCTAGATTAAAACGGGTTGGGGTTTTTGATCAAAACCAGGTTAGAAATTAAATCAAACTATATACATAGTTTCGAAATCATCTTTTCAAGGAAAACTCTATGTCAATTTTGTTAAACTACATCGAATTTAATTCGAACCGGTTGCAAGTTTCAAATTGAAAAACGTTTTGGGGTTTTCTAAACAATCAAGATTAAAAGTGAGAATTAAATACACAGAGAGGCTCGTTTTTATCTTAAGATGACAAAACCCATGGAATTGGATTCTGATAAGTTCGAATTCGGGGTAAGGAAATCAAGAGTTGGGTTGTTCGAACCCGACACAGTCGGGGGATTGATGTGAGGCGTTTAATTGAATCATTGGGTGAATTAAAACCCACTATAGATGCGTCTGGATTCAGGGAACAGAAGCCCCAAGGTCTTGGGTTCGATCGAGTTCGAATCAGGGACCAATTGGGTGGTGATGGGTTCGGTGAAGGATCATAAAGGGAAACTGATTAATTGAAGCTTAAAAGAATTAATTTGGGAAGATTATTGCGAAACCCTAGCGGGCCTCACTGGTTTGGTGCGTGTGTTTGGACTTGGAGGTCACGGGTTCGAACCCGGCCTCCGCCTATTTTTGATACTTAAACAATTTTAGTATTTTTGTCATAACTTTCTCGTTCTAGATCCGTTTTAACCCGTTCGAAATCCGTTGGAACCAGAATCGAATCCCGAACAGGATGAAATAATAAAACTTATATTTTAAACCGAAAACGAAATCGCGTATAATTACGCTTGTTTAAATAAAATCATAAACGATGATATGATTTTATTAAACGATTTCAAAGTTACGCGTACATTCGTATGTACATTTCTAACACTCTAACATACGTGTGTTGACCCGTATGTGATTTCAAACACAAAACGACATTCCGAATAACACTAATTTATTGTTAAAAAACAGGTTCTTCGTAGAGGACTTTCTACGCGATTTCACGTGTTTGATCATTCTATTCGCAATCAAAGGTGCGAACACGGCCCCTTTTCTTATTTTATTGTTTTGGGGGAGAAAACATGTGCAAACAAAGCTTTTAGATACATATCACTTGCATGAGTTAGCTGTTTACATTAAGTGCAAACATAGCATTATAAGTCCTTACATTTCGAACCGTTTAGTTTGCCGTAGTGCAAAGCGTGGTAGTTAGAAATAGATCTATTAGGTTTTACAAACCTCACTTTGGTAGATGGGATCTACGCAAGTGTTTGACTAGCCAATTCATATTACTGTTGTTTGTGCTAGACAATAGTGGAAAGGAAAAACATGCAACAGCATGCAACAGTCAGCTTCGGTGTCGACCACTTATGTAAATAGTATAAATGACTAGCTATCATGACTATGCATGTGTGATTATGTTATCTGCAACATTTTGTTCAAACAGTTGTTTCAAACATTTGTGAATACTTAAACCTGTGTATGCACCAACCTTTGTGTTGACTTGATTTACATGTTTTCTCAAGACGCTAAGGTACACAAGCAAGCAAGCATGGACTAGGAGATTGAGTCGCATGCATATTTTACATTTCTGTTATTTGGATTTGAACATTTGAAACTTTGCTTTGTAATTTACAATTTTCAAACCGTTATGGTTGTTTATGTTTTAAAAATGCTTCCGCAACGTAGAACTTTGATATTATAGTTTTAGACCAAAGTATGTTTTGAAAATCATATAGAGGTCTTCGTTATGTCTAATGGTCTGAGATCCTGGTTTGTCACGTCCCAAATGGTATGATTCCGTTAGTTGAAATTTGGGGGTGTGACAGATTGGTATCAGAGCATTGGTTATAGCGAACTAGGTTTGCATTAGTAGACTTAGACTATAACTGTTAGACATTAGACACTTGTTTACACAACTGTTTTTGCCTAGTATTTACATATGGTCTTATGTAACAGATATGGCAGCACCGTCACCACCGCACGTGATCGTACTCGATGACGAGGATCCGATAGCTCCAGCATTTCAAGATCATGAGGAGGATCCGGAGGAGGATCCCGTAGAGGACCCGGACGAGGACCCGGAGGAGGACGATCCAGAGGAGGATCCTGAGGAGGATCCACAGGAGGATCCTGAGGATGACCCACAGAGAGACCCAGAGAAAGCACCTGTGGAGGATTCCACCAAGGAATCTTCATATCGTATGCCACCTAGGTTTCGTGCCTGTAAGAGGCCACGATTTGAGTCAGATGATGTCGCCCGATTGACATGGGAGTCAAAGTGGGCGAATGATCGGATTGAGCATATGGCACAGGAGCTTCGGGATGTAAACGCCCGATACGCAGAGCTTCGCAGTGTAGTTCAGGGGATGGAGTCTCATATTGTCCATCTGACTACACGAATGCAAGAGGAAGAACGTCGAGCTGACATTGCCAAGGGGAGGTTGATTGCATTGGAAGAGCAGTTTGTATCTGAGGCTGAAGAGGAGGAGGAGGAGGAGATACCAGCACAGGATGTTGATTCTGATGCTGACTCCACTATTGAGGATGCTTGACTTTCTTTATTTTGTTTAAACTTATTAGGGGAGGGTTGTGTCCCTACATTAGATGTTTGAAAACCTATGTTTTGATTTTGAAAGTATTGTACTCAAATCAGATTATTATCTATTGAAAACTATTACTTATTGCCAACAGTTGTGTTGATTCCTACAATTACATGTTTGTTTGTTATGTTGTTTACACAGTTCGCATTTGATTTTGATAACTCTCTAACATTCATTTTAATTATGAAAATCATGTATGGCGATAACATACACATGATAGTTGCTGAGCTCAACGAGCTGATCAATAACAGGGTCGCGGAGGCTATCGCGAACTACACTCAGACACACACTATAGGGCCACATGGTCCAGCAGGGGGATTGGTGAACCCACAGGTGTGCACGTTCAAGATGTTCTTGGACTACAAGCCACATAACTTCCAAGGATCGGAAGGAGCCATTGGACTCCTACGATGGATTGAGAAAGCCGAATCAGTGTTTGAGATGTGTAACTGTCCTGATGAGAATAAGGTTAAGTATGCTACTGGAACCTTGGAAGGTCCAGCATTGACTTGGTGGAACTCTAATGTTCAAACTCTGGGATTGGGTGAGGCCAATGCCTTAACTTGGAATGGGTTCAAAACCTTACTGCAGGAGGAGTACTGTCCTCGCAGTGAAATGCAGAAACTAGAAGAGGAGTATTGGCACCTTAAGATGGAGGGGTCTAACATCGAGGAGTACACTACTCGATCTCATGAACTGGCCAGACTCCTACCTCACATGGCTACTCCAGCAAGTAAGTGGATAGAGAGGTACATAGGAGGATTGGTGCCTCAGATCCAGGGATTGGTCACTTCTGCAAATCCCACAACGATTCAACAAGCTGTTCGACTAGCGCACCAATTGACTGACCAGGCAGTTTTACAAGGAACTTTGCCTAAACGAACAGCAGCTACTAAGGTGGGAGACCATAAGAGGAAGTGGGAAAGCACCAACACCAAAAATTTTAACCAACAGCCGTTTCAGCAGAACCGAAAGCAGGATTCACACAAATCTTATCACAACTCGAACAGTGGTCAGCATTCATCATCATCAGGGGGTTATATTGGTAAACACCCAAAGTGCAACAAGTGTGGATTTCATCATGCTGGGAATCAGTGTGATAAGTTTAAGTGTCAACGGTGTGGCAAAGGAGGGCATGCAGCTAAGGATTGCCGCGGAGAACTGCAAAACAATTCCAACAATCAGAACAGCAACCAGAACAATGCACAGAAGGGTTGTTTTGAGTGTGGTAAGCCGGGGCACTTCAAAAAGGATTGCCCACAACTCAAGAAAGGCGGGACTAATGATGCAAATGGCAACGGCAACAGCAATGGCACCAATAACAACAACAATAACAACAACAATGGTGCTAGGGGCAGGGCGTTTGTGATTGGAGGACGACAAGCAAGGGAGGATCCCAACATTGTTACGGGTACGTTCCTCTTGAATAATCACTATGCCTCTATGCTATTTGATACTGGTGCAGACCGGAGTTTTGTATCTAGTTCACTTTCTAAGTTGCTAAATGTTAGTCCCACTGCCTTAGAAAACCCATACACTGTAGAACTAGCTGATGGCAAGTTAATTGTAGTAGAACATATCCTTAAGGGATGTATACTTGATTTGATGGGTCAAACACTAGAAATTGACCTTAAGCCTATCACTTTAGGCAGTTTTGATGTAGTCATTGGCATGGACTGGTTTTCCAAACACCAGGCTGAAATAGTATGCCATAAAAAGATCGTTCGTATACCTCTTTCGCATGGTGAGACATTGTATGTACAAGGTGAGAAGAGTAGTACGCCACTGCGTCTCATATCTTGTATGAAAGCACACAAATGTCTGCGTAAAGGTCATACAGCAGTTATAGCACTTATAATTGAAAAGCCGGTAGCGGAGAAGAAGATTGAAGACATTCCAGTAGTTTGTGAATTTCCTGAAGTATTTCCAGAAGACTTACTGGGATTACCACCCATCAGACAAGTGGAATTCCGAATCGACCTTACACCAGACGCAGCACCGATAGCTAGGGCGCCTTATCGACTTGCACCATCTGAGATGCAAGAGTTATCTACAAAACTGCAAGAGTTGTTGGATAAGGGTTTCATAAGACCTAGTTTTTCACCGTGGGGAGCTCCAGTCTTATTTGTTAAGAAAAAGGACGGGACTTTCCGTATGTGTATCGATTACCGGGAACTTAACAAGGTTACCATCAAAAACCGGTATCTGTTACCTAGAATTGACGATCTATTTGATCAGTTGCAAGGTTCGAGTTACTACTCGAAGATTGATCTCAGATCGGGTTATCATCAACTCAGAGTTCAAGAAGAAGATATTCCGAAGACAACATTCAGGACGCGCTATGGCCATTATGAGTTCTTGGTCATGCCATTTGGGTTGACGAACGCTCCAGCAGTATTCATGGATCTCATGAATCGTGTTTGTAAACCTTATCTTGATAAGTTTGTCATTGTTTTCATTGATGACATTTTCATCTATTCCCAGACTGAGGAGGAGCACGCTGAACATCTTCGATTGCTGTTGGAATTACTGAAACAAGAACAATTGTACGCTAAGTTTTCGAAATGTGACTTCTGGATGCAGGAAGTACAATTCTTGGGTCATATAGTCAATGAAAAGGTCATACATGTTGATCCAGCAAAAATTGAAGCGATTAAGAATTGGGAAGCGCCAAAGACCCCTATCGAGGTACGACAATTCCTTGGTTTGGCGGGTTATTACCGACGATTCATTAAGGGTTTCTCAAAGATCGCTCAACCACTTACAGCTCTTACGCACAAGGGAACGAAGTATAACTGGACGGATAAACAGGAAGCTGCATTCCAGTTATTGAAACAGAAACTCTGCAGTGCACCGATTCTGTCCTTACCGGAAGGGACGGAAGACTTTGTGGTGTATTGTGACGCATCAGCACAGGGTTTGGGATGTGTGTTGATGCAACGTGATAAAGTGATTGCTTACGCTTCAAGGCAACTGAGACCACACGAAAAGAATTACACTATTCACGACTTGGAGTTAGGAGCAGTGGTTTTTGCTTTGACGATTTAGAGGCATTATTTGTATGGAACCAAGTGTACCATTTACACTGATCATAAGAGTCTGCAGCATATCTTTGATCAGAAGGAGCTTAATATGAGACAGCGACGGTGGGTCGAGTTGTTGAATGATTACGAATGCGCAATCAAGTATCATCCGGGAAAATCTAATGTGGTAGCTGACGCTCTAAGCAGAAAAGACACAACAAGAACAAGACGGGTTCGTGCACTTATGATGACGATACATACTGACTTACCTGACAAGGTACGCAGTGCTCAGCTTGTAGCCTTAAAAAAGGATAAATTGGTACAAGAATCCTTACGAGGGATGGAAACACAATTGGATGTCAAGCCTGATGGAATTCGTTATTTCATTAATCGACTGTGGATACCTTTGCATGGTGGTTTAAGAGAACTCGTGATGGATGAAGCACACAAGTCTAGATATTCAGTCCATCCGGGGTCAGACAAGATGTATCATGACTTGAAGGCACTGTATTGGTGGCCTCACATGAAAGCTGACATTGCTAGATACGTTAGCAAATGTTTGACTTGTTCAAAAGTCAAAGTTGAATATCAGAAACCATCTGGTTTGCTGCAACAACTAGAAATACCAATGTGGAAATGGGAACAGATTTCGACGGACTTCATTACTAAGTTACCCCGTACACCGAGTGGTTGTGATACGATATGGGTAATTGTCGATCGATTAACGAAATCTGCACATTTCTTAGCAATCAAGGAAACCGATAAAATGGAGAAACTGACACGTATTTACATCAAGGAAGTGGTAGCACGACATGGCATGCCAATTTCCATCATATCAGATCGGGATGCTCGATTGACTTCAAACTTTTGGAAGTCACTTCATAAGTCATTGGGGACTCGTTTGGATATGAGTACCGCATATCATCCACAGACCGACGGTCAGATTGAACGTACGATTCAAACGCTCGAAGATATGTTACGAGCTTGTGTGATTGACTTTGGTGATAGCTGGGAAAACCACTTACCGTTAGTGGAATTCTCTTACAACAACAGTTATCATACAAGTATTCAGGCGGCACCGTTTGAAGCATTGTATGGCCGTAAATGTCGTTCGCCAATTTGTTGGGCTGAAATTGGTGACAGTCAGATTACAGGTCCTGAACTAGTGCATGAAACGACAGAGAAGATAGTTCAAATCCGGAACCATACGGCAGCGGCCCGGGATCGACAGAAGAGTTACGCTGACAAACGTCGTAAACCGTTGGAATTTCATGTAGGAGACCGAGTTCTTCTAAAGGTATCACCTTGGAAAGGTGTGATACGATTCGGTAAGCGCGGAAAGCTTAGCCCACGATACGTAGGACCTTTTGAGATCCTGAAAAGGATTGGTCCAGTTGCGTATCAACTCAAATTACCGAATGAACTCAACGGAGTTCATGATGTCTTTCACGTTTCGAATTTAAAGAAATGTCTTTCTGATGAGACATTGATTGTACCTCTGGAGGAAATACAAGTAGACGAACAGTTACGATTCATTGAAGAACCAGCTGAAATCATGGACCGAGAGGTCAAACAACTCAAACAAAGCAAGATTCCGATAGTCAAAGTCCGTTGGAATTCAAGACGTGGACCTGAATTCACATGGGAAAGAGAAGATCAAATGATGAAGAAGTATCCTCATCTGTTCAAAACAACAACTGCAAACACTGTGAAGACACGTTAAATTTCGGGACGAAATTTCCTTCAACAAGGGGATGACGTGATGCTTCACACATCAACACTTCAGATTTCAAACTGTAAGCACAAACACTTTATGCAATTGGTTTTGTGATAAACATTGTGTTACATTACATTTTATGTTATTACAATTTATGTGCTACATTTCATATGTTACATGTTATGGTAGTACATACATGATTAGTTACACACATTTTACTATGTACGAGGTTATATAGTACAAACAGTTGCGAACACTCACTATGTGCGAGATTACATAGCACAGTATGATCAAACACAAACATACACAGTTAGGTGAACTAACTAGTGTACACGCAAACAGTTACATAGAACGATCACACTTAGGTGTGATGTTGCAAACATTGGATTTTTTGTATGAGTACACACAAGCACACAGAATGATCAAACATCACGCTAACACGCACAATTTGAACTCACAAGTAGTGCCCTAACTACTTCTAACACTAATCAATTTTCGGGACGAAAATTCCTTCAACAAGGGGATGATGTGACAATCCGGCAATTTCGGATTAACTCCGTTAACACCAGAATAAACCGAAATGATATGAAATTATTCAAAAACAAACTAGAGGGGTTGAAAGTGAATAGAATTAATCCTAAAACATTCAATTTATTAGGATTAAACATTCAAGCTTTAAAATTAATCAATTTTGACTTATAAAAGTCAAAATTCGGCCATATGATTGGGTAAATTCGAATTTCACAATAAGGAGGCTTGTAACCGAAATTGAACTGTTTCAAATCATGTCATTGATGATTGTTAACAGTTACCATGTGTTATTAATCCAATTATCAGTCGAATTAAAGGCGAAATGAAACCAAAAGGTGAAACCGTAGCTTGTAGTTATCAAACCCACACAAATCGACTTCGTCTCTCACAATTGAAACTTCCAAACCTTTAGTCGAAATCTTTAGAGTGTTCTGCATATCACAATTGCATCGCAGAAGCTGTGGATCGAAGAGCTTGAACGGAGGTCGGCCGAAGAACACCCTATAGTCGATTAACAACAATTCGAAACCAATCCGGGTAATGCTCGACACCTACACATCCTAAAATGGCCGATTAAGCTAACCCCTATGCTGATTTCATGTCAAAACATCGGATTATATGAATCCTAATTCTAGGGTTCCTCATGAAAAACTAATTAGGGGATTCTTATCAAACGTGATTTAGAATCAAATTAAATCATACTAGTAGTTTCGTGAGGTTCCATAGAATGAAAACCCTATGTTACCTGCATTTAACAACAACGAATCGCAGGAGATTGAGTTTTAGGGTTCTTCACTCATGACGGTTTGTGAGTTTTTATTAAAATGAGATTAATAATCAAATTAAGGGGCACCTTTAGTTTCAGACGTGTTCGACTAGGCATAAACACATATTAATTCGAATTTATAATATCGAATTTCATGATTTCATGTTCTAGGGTTCCTAGATTAAAACGGGTTGGGGTTTTCGATCAAAACCAGGTTAGAAATTAAATCAAACTATATACATAGTTTCGAAATCATCTTTTCAAGGAAAACTCTATGTCAATTTTGTTAAACTACATCGAATTTAATTCGAACAGGTTGCAAGTTTCAAATTGAAAAACGTTTTGGGGTTTTCTAAACAATCAAGATTAAAAGTGAGAATTAAATACACAGAGAGGCTCGTTTTTATCTTAAGATGACAAAACCCATGGAATTGGATTTTGATAAGTTCGAATTCGGGGTAAGGAAATCAAGAGTTGGGTTGTTCGAACCCGACACAGTCAGGGGATTGATGTGAGACGTTTAATTGAATCATTGGGTGAATTAAAACCCACTATAGATGCGTCTGGATTCAGGGAACAGAAGCCCCAAGGTCTTGGGTTCGATCGAGTTCGAATCAGGGACCAATTGGGTGGTGATGGGTTCGGTGAAAGATCACAAAGGGAAACTGATTAATTGAAGCATAAAAGAATTAATTTGGGAAGATTATTGCGAAACCCTAGCGGGCCTCACTGGTTTGGTGCGTGTGTTTGGACTTGGAGGTCACGGGTTCGAACCCGGCCTCCACCTATTTTTGATACTTAAACTATTTTAGTATTTTTGTAATAACTTTCTCGTTCTAGATCCGTTTTAACCCGTTCGAAATCCGTTGGAACCAGAATCGAATCCCGAACAGGATGAAATAATAAAATTTATATTTTAAACCGAAAACGAAATCGCATATAATTACGCTTGTTTAAATAAAATCATAAACGATGATATGATTTTATTAAACGATTTCAAAGTTACACGTACGTTCGTATGTACATTTCTAACACTCTAACATACCTGTGTTGACACGTATGTGATATCAAACACAAAACGACATTCCGAATAACACTAAGTTATTGTTAAAAAACAGGTTCTTCGTAGAGGACTTTCTACGCGATTTCACGTGTTTGATCATTATATTCGCAATCAAAGGTGCGTGCACGGCCCCTTTTCTTATTTTATTGTTTTGGGGGAGAAAACATGTGCAAACAAAGCTTTTAGATACATATTACTTGCATGAGTTAGCTGTTTACATTAAGTGCAAACATAGCATTATAAGTCCTTACATTTCGAACAGTTTAGTTTGCCGTAGTGCAAAGCGTGGTAGTTGGAAATAGATCTATTAGGTTTGACAAACCTCACTTTGGTAGATGGGATCTACGCAAGTGTTTGACTAGCCAATTCACATTACTATTGTTTGTGCTAGACAATAGTGGAAAGGAAAAACATGCAACAGCATGCAACAGTCAGCTTCGGTGTCGACCACTTATGTAAATAGTATAAATGACTAGCTATCATGACTATGCATGTGTGATTATGTTATCAGCAACATTTTGTTCAAACAGTTGTTTCAAACATTTGTGAATACTTAAACCTGTGTATGCACCAACCTTTGTGTTGACTTGATTTACATGTTTTCTCAGGACGCTAAGGTACACAAGCAAGCAAGCATGGACTAGGAGATTGAGTCGCATGCATATTTTACATTTCTGTTATTTGGATTTGAACATTTGAAACTTTGCTTTGTAATTTACAGTTTTCAAACCGTTATGGTTGTTTATGTTTTAAAAACGCTTCCACAACGTAGAACTTTGATATTACAGTTTTAGACCAAAGTATGTTTTGAAAATCATATAGAGGTCTTCGTTATGTCTAATGGTCTGAGATCCTGGTTTGTCACTTCCCAAACGGTATGATTCCGTTAGTTGAAATTTGGGGGTGTGACAAGTTTGTTCAATCAAGGGAACCTATCTATTTTTGGACATAAAGCTTTCAAATAATAAACCCATTTCATAATGTTAAATTTTACAAACATCGTCCTTTATTAAAAACGTTGATCCTTATTCTGTTAACTGACCCAAACTCAGAAGGTTATTTTTAAGATCAGGTACATAGTACACATTACTGATAGTATTATATGTACCTTCAATCATAAATTTAACCACACCCTTTCCTTCTACTTTTATTCTTGAGTTATTACCCAACTTTACTGAGTGAAAATAAGTTTCATCTAGATTGATAAACTTTCCCTTTTCACCACACATATGGTTTGAACATCCTCAATCAATGAACCATAAAAACTCTTACCTTCATTATGCATTTGGGCCATGAAAACGCTATCTTTATAATTTGACTGAAGCTCCTTTTCAATGGTTTCAATCGGATTAACTTGTGCCATAAGCATAATTGTTTCTTCGTCATTAGCATAGCTAGCTTCCTTCAAACTTGGACATTCATATGAAAAAGATCCAAGTTTGTGGCATTTGAAGCATTCAATGGTCTCTTGATTCAATGATTGTCTACATCGTCCTCTACCTCGAGGATCACCTCATCTTCTTCCACGGCCTTTATAGCCAGAACTTTCATTATACTCAACTTGCGGAACTTGCTCATCTTTCTTTTCTGGCCTTTTAAATTTTTGTTCATGAACCAAAAGTGTGATTTCAAGCTCATTAATTGACATGATATCAATATCTTTGGGTTCCTCTATTCAGACAGCGACAAACATGTATTTTTTTGTGAGATCCTCAGTATTTTCTCCAAAATCTTCATATCTAACTGTCACACCCCCAAATTCCCACTCGTGGTGTCAGCCCACGTGGGCGTGACGTGGCCAGAATCATAGCTCAAGGTCATATAGAACAACTCTATATGCATTTACAAATCCAACGTTTGACACATACACTTAATACAACAGTTTGCAGCGGAAAAGTGATTCATATCATATTGCAGCGGAAATCAAATGTTTGACAAATTGCAGCGGAAAAGTATATAGTTTAACACAACATTGTTTAACAAAATGAAAGAAAAATGTTTTCAAAACGACAGAATGCATGTAAGTCCCTAATGTGCGTCCCTTAATTTGTGCATTCCTGTCCTCATGCTAGCCGTGCTAGTTACCTGAGAATACAAGTTAGAAAAAGTATCAACACAATGGTTGGTGAGTTCACAGGTTTTGATATACATATAAAGTAAGAAAGTGTGTCATGCTGTTTATCAATGTTAGTACCGAGCCCAAGGCTCCAAGTGTCAGTGCGTCACTACCGAACTAGGCTTGTTTGTCCTTGCCTCCGCTATGTCTCGTATACATAGCGAGTTAGGTCAGAGTTTGCACGGGTTATGACATCCAGTCAACATAGTGCCCCATGGGGTTAGTCATTCCCTAATGGATCCATCCAAATCTACCACGTTGTTCGTACATTAACGGTAAGACTTTGTGAGGGCTTAATACGAGTTCAACACTTCATGTTTGTCCAATAAACCAGCATACACAATAAGATGTTTGTAATAGCAATAATGTTTGACTCGATGCAACTAGTATTCTCCCCCTATTTAAAAGCGTTTGAAAAGGAGTAAAGAGGGGCCGTAAACTTACCTTAGTGAAGTGAACGTAAGCATGCGTAAGCTACTCGAGTAAGTGGCGCGTCGGTCACCGGCAACCTATATTGTATACCGTACGTGAGTTCGTGAAAGTGGTCGTGCCAGTGTTCGTGTTAGTGCCAACAACCCTTGGTTGTTCATGTTTGTCCGTGTCGGTCCACAATGACCGTGTTAGCTCGTGTTGGTCCACATTGACCGTGTTTGACTGTGTTGGTCCACATTGATCGTGTTTGACCGTGTTTGACTAGAGTTGACCAAAGTTGACCGTGTCAAGTCAACGACCCGTTGGTGAACCGTGTGACGGTTGTGAATCATGTAGCAAATGTGTAAGTGCTCTTCGTGTGCAAAATGCGCAAATCGTGTCTATGGACAACTTACTATTTATAGTAAGTTTCCATTTTTCGAAAGTTCACAAAGCATAACAATTTTATAGTTCTAGCATGCTCATTAGTCCTACGTGATCATGTTAACACATAGCACGTCATCATACGGATTCACATAAGCCGTTTTCATCATGTTAGTACACAAAAGTTTCCTAAAATGGAAAGTTTCCATTTTTAGCATACGTGACATCGGAAACCATCTAACTTAGCATCTAATCAACATATTATGTCATAACAAGTCACTTAGCATGTTTAAATCATACAAGATATTTATGAGTCGGTTTTTGTAAAAATAAAGTTACTAAATATAGTAACTTTGTAGTTTTGCATAGAAATAAACTTTTTAACATTTCTAAACCAATTTTCATATCATCAAACATCATTTTAGGCTACTTAGCATCATGTAAACATATTAACATAGCCAAATTCATCATCTATCAACGTTTCATCAAATAAAGTTACTAAATATAGTAACTATGTCCAAAATGTCCTTAAACATTATCAAAATCACATTCTAAACCTTATCATCATCCCAATAACATCTAAGCAACAATCCATGAACATGCATGACACTAAGTATTATTCACATTCACATTTTATAAGTAAAAAGTTAATATTAATGGCAAGTTTCATCAAATCTCATCATTCTAACCATTTCAACATCATCAAATCATGTGAAGATCTTCTAATATCATTTATAACCACATTTACAACTACTAGATCACTCCATGAGTCATGGATCAAACATGCATGTACTCATAATGCCATAAATCATTATTTCAAGCAAAAAGACTTATACCCAATATCTTGGATCATCATAAAACATCATCTAAACATTATAGATCATCAAGAAGCATAGTAAAATCATCAAACCCAGAAGCTAAACTCGTGCATGTGTGTTACCCATGCTTGTATGTGGGTATAAGGCCTTGCATGTGTGTGTAAGAAGTGTGAAAGTGAGTTTCAAGTCTAGAAACTACCTTTGAGTGCTCCTAAAAGACTGAGATGATGATGGAGTCGAGTTAGAAAGCTCCTAAGTGCTTCTGGACAGCAGCTTCTTCGAACAACAAGGTGATGGTGACGTTTCTTTGAGCTTCTAGGAGGTTGATGAGCTTCAATCCTTCAATTTCTAAGCTTTTGCAGGTCTCTAATGGCTTCCAGAAGGGTTTCAAGTGAAGAAGACGAAGTTTTGATGGTCTGGGACTCGAGAAATACAGAATAGGATGGCTGGAAATGACGGTGTCTTGGTTTTATAAAGATTTGGCGTGCTGGGCTCGTCACGTACCGCGAAGAAGGTTCAAAAAGTGTTTCACGTAGCGCGAAGGAATCCGGGAGTCAACTCCTCGCGATGTCTGTCGCGTACCGCGACAATGCCACCTGTTGGGCCATCGCGTACCGCGATGGGTCCCTGAAGAGCCCAATAAGCCCCTTTTAATGGTTTTGATCCGTTCGTCGTTGTTTTCACGCTTCCGAACCATCGTTTGGCCTTGTTTGAACTTCCTAGTTCAATGTGTGAGTGTTTCGTGAGGTTTCGAGTGTTGCTACACAATGTGCTTGACGTTCACCAACGTTCATGTGTTTTGACACGTGTGTGTTGTTTGTTGATAATCCCACGAATTATCTAGTCACGTGTCAGTGTTCGTACTATCGTGCCACGTGTCACACTAAATTAATCTAATTCTAGTGCCACGTGTACATATAGCATTTAAATATACATTTAAATAAATAAGGTGCTGACCTGGAAATTACGGGGTGTTACACTAACATTCTTTCACCATTAATTGTGATCTGGTTAGAAACTACCAACACCCTTCCAAAATAATCAGGAATTCATTCATTGGCCTTCATCTCCAGAAGCTCAAAGTCTAGACGAAGTTTTTGAAACATGAACTTCTATACTCGAGCATTTCCTTCAAATCTTTGTTTCTTAGCCTCCCAAACATATTTGGATGAACTGTGATCCAGAATCTATTTGAAAGTCACTCGGTCAATAGCTTGGTACAAATAATGCTTCAGTTGCAGGTCTTTAGCGCGCGGCTCTGATAACGTCTTCCTTTGTGCATCACTTTGAGCGATACCGGCAAGAGGCTTAATGATTCTAGGTTCAATAGATTCCATAGTTGTTTTGCTCACATCATGTTTTCCATCATTTAGTTCCAGCATCAAATACAGGAAGCTTTGCTTTCTGCTACTTATTCTCACTTTTTTCTCTCCTTTTGATCGTGATTCGCTCTCATACTAGATGTTAAATATGATAACACAGGTATATTGAAATGTTATACTTCATTCATTAAACATAAAACTCTTTAATACAATTTAAACAAAATAACAAACAAACTGGAAATATGGAACTTACGAAAGACTAAGTAAAATGAAACAAAATACAACGTTAAACTCGAAGCAAACTTAATTTGGTTATGTGTCTCTCTTAAACGTTTGTGTATAATTATTTTTGTGTTTTTCTTACAAGTAATTGTGTCTTTTTTATAGGGATTAGCCAAGAAAACTCATATTAACCAATAAAAGTTTTAAAAAAAATCTTCATAATTTTTTATTATAATGTTAGAAATGTTATAATAAAAACGAATTTTTTATAAAAAAGAATTTTTTGAAAAAAAATATGTAGATCTCGAAACTACGTATATGTAACTAAAAAATTTTCGTATGTAACTTATAAACTTACATATATCTAATCAGTATGTGTTACATACAAGTTACATATATGTAATTACCTAAAATACATATTTTTTTTATTTTTTTCTTTTTTTACATTTTTATCTTATAATAAAAGGAAACAAAAAAGAAAAAATGAAAAAAAAAATTAATTGGTAATAATTGTGATTAGTTTTCTCCAAAATGATGGTTTTCTTGAGAATCTTCCGTATATAAGGAAGGTTTATGAGAAAACTCATCATTTTAAAGAAAACCAAGAAAACTCATGTTAAATAATATATATATAGGATGTGGATCAAAACATAACCCTCCCTTATCGCGTTAACCGCTTAACCCTTTGCAACCAATGAGGTCATGCCATGTGGACTATAGTATGTGAATATCTCAAGGGTATAAACATCATTTGCCTACGTATTTTAAAAGACTAAAAGTAATTCTCTCATTATTACGGTACACTTCATATCCCATGCACACCTTTGAGATCTCTATGACCATGCTTTTTACTGACCCACTTTTGAAAAAAGTCATTATTTAAATTTATTATATTTCCCAAGTAACCCATCTCATCCATACGGTACACTTCATCCATTCTCATCTTCCCCAATTCACTTCTTACTTTCAGACGCACATCTCCATTGTTTAACCTTCAATCGCATTTTTTTTGAATGAGTTTGTTTCAGCACTTATATATTACTATTGCTTGAACATCAAAAATGGGTGGAGGTGATCAGCCATTGATATTAGCTGACTGTTCTTTGGAGGAGACGGAAAATTTATTATCTCCTGTTGTACACGAAGAACAACCAGACCCTCTAGATGTTGATATATTCGGCATACTAACAGGTGATTCTCCTCCGCGTTATATTGGTTTCGATCAGCAAGGTATGTAACGTGTTTGATATTGGTATTTGGTTGTTTTTTAAGTTGGTCTCCCCTGGTCCATGAGTATATTGTTTTGTTGTTTTATTTTAGGTTGTCATAGTAGCTTGGTATACCAAACCCCTAATGGTAGTCGCTACTAATGCCCTGATGTTAGCTCTCAATTTAAGCCTGTAGTTGGAAAGATTTATTTATCTTGGGATGAAGTTTACAAGATGTATGAAACATATGGAGAGATGTCTGGTTTTCAAATTCGTGTTGCTGGGTATAAAAAGTGGAAAGGAGAAATAACTCATAGGGTTTTGGTATGTAACAAAGCAGGTAAACCTAAGGGCAAAATGGTTGATTCAGTCAATCCTGCTTCAATGTCTGGTGCTCGATCTAGTTGCTTTAAAGTTACTGGTTGCAAGGTACTTATTAGATTAAGAGCCATAAAAGGAACTACTAATTATGTGTTATATGAATTTTCTGAAAATCACAATCATGAGTTAGTTTCTTCTGAAAACATGGAACTAACCCGTAAAGGGAAGCATCTTAATTTTGATGACCTGCACTTTGTTCATGCCATGAGTCTAAACAGGGTAGGTGCAACTGTAGCACATCGGTTACAAACTTCCTTGAAAGGTGGTCACCACAACATGCGTGGCACTCGGAATTCCTACAAGAATGTCAGTCGTGATATTAGAATGTTCATTGGTGAGCGTGATGTGCAGCTGGGATTGAAGAAGCTAGAGGACCGTGCGAAAAACCTTCACAATTTTTCATTTGAAGTATATCATTTTGAAGGTGTTTTGCAGGCTATTTTTTGGGCTGATGATGTTTCTAAACTTAGTTACCAGTTGTTTGGTGATGTTATAGCCTTTGATGCCACCTATTCGACAAACAAGTAAGCTTCTATAGTATGTTATTGTTTATTTTTTTGTATAGTTAGTTGAATGTATGTTAATTATAAATTTATAAACTTTAACAGGTATAACATGATTTTTGTCCCCTTTACAGGTGTTGATAACCACAAAAGATGTGTCACCTTTAGGGCTGGTCTTATTCACAACAAGACAGTGGAATCGTATTGTTGGCTTCTTGAGGCTTTTATGAAGATTCATGTTAAAAATCTTCGATTAGTTTTGTCAGATCAAGACCCCGCAATGAGGATTGCCGTGCCAAATGTTTTTACTCAATCTGTGCATCGTCTTTGCATGCGACATATCATGAAAAAATTGTCATCTAAGGTATTTTGATGAAGTATATTTTATGATACTTAGGATTATGTAGACATGGTAGACCAAAGTTTATGTTAATCACATCAACTTACATCAACTTACAGTTATATCATAAGTAATATTTTAGTTAATTACATCAACTTACATCAACGTAGTATTGTATGAATTCTATAAGTAATATTTTAGTTAATTACATCAACTTACATCAACGTAGTATTGTATGAATTCTATAAGTAATATTTTAGTTAATTACATCAACTTACATTTATATCATAATATTGTATATTTTTTATTTACAAAACAAATAGTTCATACAAATAGTATTCACTTACATCATTTACAGTTTATCTTTTTTGATGTTAAAATTTGTTGATTTGTATTTTTAGGTATATGGCGATTTGATTCATAATTCAAATATACGGTCCAGATTACATAAGTTAGTTTGGAATGTTTACATTTCTACTACTACTTTTAAAGAAAAATGGCATAACCTGATGGCTGAGTATGCACTGGAAAACCACATTTGGTTAAATGAAATGTTTTCTATTCGTGAACTTTGGGTGCCTTGTTATTTCCGTCACATTCCCATGTGTTGTCTTATGAAGACTACATCTCGTTGCGAGAGTTCTAACTCGATGTTTAAGGTTACATCTGGTAGCACCAACACACTTGTTCAATTTCTGATGTGTTTTGACACCGCTATAGACTATTTTCAAAGGGTGGTAGATTTCAAATCAAAGAGTACCACATGTGTTTTCAAAACAGGATTAGAATTGGAAGTTCATGCTGCTAAGATTTACTCACAAACAATTTTCAAAGATGTTTAAAAAGAGATTTGTAAGTGCATGATAAATTGTTTTATCACTAATGTTGATGTTGTTGACAATTTCAAAGTGTACACAGTTTCACACATGGACAACAGAAGTGACTTTGTCAACCATTTTAAGGTATTATATTTTACCTCATTAACTGCTCTACAGATTGAATAAACTTGTAGTCAACATTATATGTTAATGATTTTATTTTTATAATTGTAGGTTTCTGTTCATATGCTAGAGCATTCATATGAATGCTCCTGTATGGGATTCACTCGTGTTGGTTATCTCTGTCGTCATATATTCTGTGTCTTTAGACTGCACCAAATAAAAAACATCCCTGATCGTTACATTTCAAACCGTTGGAGGAAAGGGAGTCTACCAAGCTGTGTTTATAGCATTTCCCAAAGGCTTAGTGTTGATAATTCAGAAGTTTCGGTTATGAGGAATGAAGTGGCTGACTGTCTTAATGAATGTGTGGATCATTTGGCATATAATGTGGACGGACTTTCTTCTTTTAACCAAAAGATGAAGGAATTGAAGAGGGAATTAGTTGACAATTTTCCAGGTTCATCAAGTTCACAAAAAAAAAACAATGTGTTATTGAACATTTGGTTGGCCAACATGATGAAGACACTATAGACATGTTACCTCCTCATGGCATTCATAACAAGGGATGTGGTACGAATAGGCGTTTAGTTGGACCTGGAGAGAAGGCTATTGAGAATTCCAAAAAGAATTCGAGAATGTGTCGTTCATGCAATCAGTTAACCTTCCATGATTCTCGCAATTTCAAAAAGAAAGCAAATGTTGGGGAATCAACATCTGAAAAGTAGGTTTTGTACCGACGACCTATGTCTTTTTGGTTTGCCATGAAACGATTTTTGTGAACCTAAAATATTACATAATATTTTATGGTTTGTTGGTTATTGGAAATACAACTTTTTGTTAATGTTTCTGTAAGAAGATGTCACAGGTGTGTAATTTTTTGATGTGATTGTAGGATTTTAGTCTTGCGTATATTAGAATGTATCGCTATAAGCGTTTTACGTTTCATGGGGCAAATACTAATGCAATTTACTGTACGAACAACTTACAAACGATGTATGTATTTTTGGTGATATCATTAATGTAATCTAGTATTTGACGCATTTTAGTCTTATATCGTAACCATTAATTACCATGTGCATGAACTTACTTCTAATTACAGTGAGAAAATGTAATCTTCACTTACAGGGACTTACACTAATGTTTTGTTATAATACATGCAAAGTAACTTACAGTAACTTACATTAATGTGTTAAATACAATAATGTAAGAAAATGTAGTATTAAATTACATCTACTTACACTTATGTGTTAAGCATGTTTTAAACACAAAGTTCTACATAGAAAAAAATATGGCAGCTATCTTTTTTAGTTAATAAGTTAATTTTCACAATTTTTTATTTAATTATTATTTTTTTAATAAATCAATAAATTTAAAACCGTATTATTTTTTAAACAATTAAGTAGCATGTCTGTTTTTTAAATAACTATTTTTACGGACTTTCATTACTGATTTAACTACATTAATTTACAACAGATTTATAAAAATATTTTTCAAAAAAATAATGTCTGAACATTCATAGCATATCAATTTTCAATAGATTTATACTTACAATTTTATACAGTCAAAGAAACACCGAACTATTTTTGTTGTAGCCATATAAGACACTTTATGACTTTGATATGATTGTAGAATTTTTAGTCTTTGAGTTTTTTAGAATGTATCGCTATAAGCATTTTACATTTCATGGTGCAAATACTAATGTAATTTACTGTAAGAACACTTACAAATGATGTTTTTATTTATGGTGATATCATTAATGTAATCTAGTATTAGACTCATTTTAGTCTTGTATCGTTACCATTAATTACCATATGCATGAACTTACTTATAGTTACAGTTAGAAAATGTAATATTGACTTACAGGGACTTACACTGATGTTTTGTTAATACATGCAAGGTAACTTACAGTAACTTACATTAATGTGTTAAATACAATAATGTAAAAACACTTAATATTAAATTACATCTACTTACACTTATGTGTTAAGCATGTTTTAAACACAAAGTTCTACATAGATAATAACTTCCGAATTTTTATGTAACCACATTTTCTGCCCATGTTATTTAATCAAAACATATAAAAATTCACATATGAATTACATAACTGACTACCATGTTATTTAATCAAAACATAACAGAACCTATCATGTTTATCGAGTTTGATCAATGTAACATATAACAAAAATTAACATATAAACTAAAAACTCACCGGAAGTTTAAAAAAAACGACCGGAATTCGAAAGGCTAAAGTGACCGGAATAACTCTTAAAACGTCCCAAAAAATTCAAAATATCGATTAAAATTCAAATTTCATAACCAGACATGGGTTATCTACTGTTCATAGCGATTATCGTGTATGTCCACATTGGGGGGTAAAAATCGGTGTTACCGACTGGGTTTTTACGGATTGTTACCGGCATTTGATTTCGTTTCCACAGTGAAGAAGAACCCTAAATAACAACTCCAAATAAGAATGAAGACGAACAATGAAGACATGCGTATGACAGATTTAACTTACGGTAAAATGAAGATGACGACGACTATCCAAATCGGAAAGGTTAGAACGACGAAGGCCCCAAATTCGTAATGCTGCTTTGAACGGCGATGTACAGTTCTGCCACTAAACACTTCACTTCTTCGAACGAGGAACCAAGAATCGGTATGAAACCAAGGTAAAAGCAAGGTATGGAACCAAGGAGAGAGAAGTACCTTTTTACTGTGTATGTAACTGTTTGATTTAAATCATTTTGCAGCCTTTTGTGTAAACCGGAAATACCAATAATACCCTTCTGAGATACTTACCACATTAATATAATACCATTAAATCAGATGCATTCCAAACAGCTGTTGTATCACCTTTTAATCTTGATTTAAGCCACTAGGATTGAGTTATACGGTTATCGCGATAAGGAAGGGTTAACAAACAGGGTATGGATAATTGAAAACCAATCTTTATTGTGAAAACCCAGCAAACCGCTGTGTAAAACATACGTAACACAACTAAAAAAAGAAAATTTGTAAAACATACGTAAAAACGTACAAAAATTACGTCAGATCTGACTCAATGTTACGTATGTTTTACAACGTAAAAAAACTTATAAAATATTTTTTTTAAAAATATTTCTTCGGCGCTTTTTTGATTTTTTTATAAAAATGTGCCAAATAATGTTACAAACCTGTAAAAAAATTTAAAAAAAAATACGTTCGTTTTACATGAGCTTTCATAGTTTTCTCACTAAAACAAGGTTTTCACTTTATTAATCCCCTATGTATGTATATATATATATATAGGGTAAGGAGTGAATAATAACCCTCATTAATTGCGGTAACCCATTAACCCTGGCAAAAAACGCTCAAATCGCAAAAAAAAAATTTCATGGTTTTTTTATACAAAAATAGGGGGCTCCTTTTTTAAGCGTTCGCTAATTCACAAGAGTTAAAAAGTTAAACGAAATGTAAGTTTGCGTTACACTGCGACACTTAAATAAATGTTCGCAGTGTAACGGTGTAACGCAAACTTACATTTCGTTTAACTTTTTAACGCTTGTGAATTAGCGAACGCTTAAAAAAGGAGCCCCCTTATTTTTGTATAAAAAAAAACCATGAAAAAAAAATTTGCGATTTGAGCGTTTTTTGCCAGGGTTAATGGGTTACCGCAATTAATGAGGGTTATTATTTGAGCCCAATCCTATATATATATATATAATATATATATATATATATATATATATATATATATATATATATATACATGGGATGGAATTTTTTATAACCCTTATCTTTTGTTACAACTCATTAACTATCATCCAATAGTTACTTTAAAAATGTAAGTGTATAGGATCGTGCCACGTGTCAGTTTCCTTTTTTTAATAAGAATGGCATTTAGGACATTTGTTATTTAAGTAAAGTTTACCCCCTTTTTTTTAAACATTCATAACTTTTTTATACTATATTATTTTTTTAAAAAAATTGCACCATTATACTCGTCTCATTTTTTCTCTTTAATTTCGTTATAGTCTCGACTAATTTTTTTTTTTGATATCATGTATTTACATCATTGTAACGAGCTTAAAGATAGCAAATTAATTAGAAATTTTTTCTAACAATGGTAAATTATAGTTATGTAACATAAAATGAAGTAATGTAACACAAAATAAAGTAATTTACAATGACATAATTAACGGTAACGTAACACATTATTTACAGTGATGTAAATTTCTCTTTATTTCCCGATATAATGTTGACGAGTTTTTTTAATTTTTTTCTCATTGTCCATTATTTACATCGATGTAACGAGCATAAATATAGCACATTATTTTGAATTTTTTTTCTAACAATGATAAATTACAGTGATGTAATATAACACATTATTTTATTTTTTTTCTCTAACAATGATAATTACAATGATAAATTACAGTGATGTAATATAACACATTATTTTGATTTTTTTCTCCAACAATGATAATTATAGTGATGTAATTTATCATTGTTCGAAAAAAATTCAAACTAATTTGTTGTATTTAGGCTCGTTACAAATTAGGGATGAGCAAAAAACCAATAAAACCGAACCGAAACCGAATTAACCGGAAAAATCGAACCGGAACCAAATTAACCGAAAAAACCGAACCGGAACCGAATTAACAAAAAAAAAAACCAAAACCGAATTTTGCGTCAATGTAAATTACACTGTAATTTATCATTGTTAGAAAGATTTCAAATAAATTTGTTATATTTCAGCTCGTTACAATGATGTAAATATATGGTATCTAAGAAAAGTAAAAAAAAAATAGTCGAGACTATAACGGAATTAAAGAGAAAAATGAGACGAATATAATGGTGCAATTTTTTTTAAAAAAATAATATATTATAAAAAAATTATTAATATTTAAAAAAGAGGGGGAGAAAACTTATAAAAGATAAAATGACTATGATGCCCTTTCTAATATTTTAATTAAAAGCGTATGTGTAACTTTGTTATTGGTTGAAATGTGTTATGTAGTTGTAACAAAAGATAAGGGTTATAAAAAATTCCATACTCTATATATATATATAGGGGATGGTTCGAATGTTAACCTTCCTTATTGCGTTAACCGAATAAATACATCTTATTACTTTGGGCTCATATTGAAGTAAATTTAAAGGTTTAGGTTTTTTCTTATTTTTTTATTAATGTAAGTGTACCCTACATTAATTAAAAAAGGAAAAAAATGTAGTCCTTTAGATTTACTTTAATGTGGGCCCGAAAGTAATAAGATGTAGTTATTCGGTTAACGCAATAAACATGTGTTAACATTTGATCATCTCCCTATATATATATTGAAAAAAAAACATGGTTCTTTCTAGGGTATCAGTGGTGTTTGAAGAAGGTAAAGGTGATTTATTTGTTCTCATATAAAATCGATGTTTGCTTAGAGATTTAGGTTTTTCAATTCAAACAATTGATTGCCGGTGAGATGAATAGTAATTATCTATTATTTTCGTAACATGTTTCAATGATTTTTATATAATTTTATGTTTTAATGAAAAATTGGTATAAAGTTTATGATAAGAGATTTGATTTTGTTATATAACTTATAATTTTCCAAAAGATATATAATATACATTATCGAAATTGCACTACGGTAACCCGTCCCAACGCGCTGCGGGAAAAACCTAGTTTAATTAATTAAATAAACTTAAATAAAATTAACAGAAAATAAAAAAATGGGCCACCGATGTACGTACGTACCGAATAGTGGTTGCTTTGCTTTTTTCAAAGGTGACACTGAATGATCATTATTGAATATTTGAATATGCCCAATAATATTCCATTTTTTAAACTTTAATTATTCATAATTTCCATGTGATAAAAACTTTAACACATAAAGCTTCTCGCCATGAAGACTATTGTTCTCCGTCCCCTAGTATTCATCACAATGATCATCTGGAGTGTTTCGGGTCAAATACCCACCACTTTAGACGGCCCATTTAACCCGGTGACCCAAAAATTCGACCCGTCACTCCGTTTGGGAAGTGATGATTTGCCCATGACCCATCCCAGATTAAAGAAGAATGTGACTTCGTATTTCCCAGAACAAATTGCGCTGGCGATTTCCTCAGCAAATTCCATGTGGGTTTCATGGGTTACTGGTATGATATTATTGTTATTAGTTTCTCAAATTTTGTTTGGTGTTCTTAGACCATGTTTGAGATTTCATTTAAAATGACTTATTGGCTTTTTCAAAAAGCCAAAAAGTCAATAAGTTGTTTGTCAAACCTAAAAGGACTTTTGAAAATGATTTTTTGTAAAAAGGTGATAATTTGTTTTTCTAAAGCTAAAATTTCTAGCTTTTCAAAATTACTTATGCCTTATTGACATAAAATGACAAATTTACTCTACTCGTTACCCTTTACCCAATAACATTAAATAATGTTAATAAAAAAATTTCATTTTTGGTCATTTTGAAAAAGCTAATCTAAACACATTTTTAAAAAACCATTTCAAAAAGTTATAAGTTAATAAGCACTTTTGACAAAAAGGTTTTTTAAAGTTAAATAAGCAATCCCAAACATGACCTTAGATTAAATTTCGTGTTCTTGTGAAGGAGATGCACAGGTTGGATAATCGATGTATAAAAAATAACAATTATAATCACGCATGTAAATGAGTCAAACTGAGTTTGAGCTTTGTTTGTTAAACTTTGTTTGTAAGAAAATTTAATCTCGAACTCAGCTAGGTTCGTTAAATGTAATTTCATCCCTATGATTTAGTGAATTTTGTAATTTCAGTCCTAAAATTTAAATCTTATCATTTCTATATTTGTGATTTCTATTTTTATTGTTATTTCAGTCAATGAGCTAACAATGTTATAATGGTTTTTTTTGTCAATTTCATTTATTAACAAGGCATAAATGTATGGAAACAATTTTTATATCTACATAAAAATAAAAACTTTATGTAAGCCCGAAATAATAATTTTGTCAAGGCTCGAGTTTGGATTATAAATCTAGTTAGTTACAAGTTTTGTCTAATAAGTTATTTATATTTTATAAACTTTATGTTAGTCATTTCTACCGATACGATCTAGAATGGTTTACGAGTCTGCCTCATTCGCCTTCCGTAATAAAAATAATTTGTTTAGTATCATGACCATTTTGTCTCGCATATTGTATAGTTTATCAATACTGGTACCAATCTGATACTAACAAAACACTATCAGTACCAATATATGTTTTTAAGTTGTAAACTAAACGAATAACAAACACTAATCGAACGAAAATTCTTATTCGTGTTCGTTCATTAAGAAATTAAATTTGTTCATGAACGCAAATGAATATATATTATTTAAAAAAACTAAAAACCAACATTCTTAATATCAAACATTGGAGATAATCATTTGCATAAATTTAAAGTTAAACACTTTATATAAAAATTGAAAAAAATTATCATTAAACAAAAGTTACAAATAATAATCGCAATTGAAATTATCTTTGAAAGATACAAATTACAAAGGACCAGATTTCAAGCTTAAATGTTATGGTATTAAATTAAAAATTAAAAAATAAAGAATATACAACACATTTAATGAATAAATATAACAAAAGAACATATACGAACGTAATCGTACACATTACCGAACGTTCACAAAGACAACGAACGAACACGACCTCTATTTAAGTTCGTTCATTTAACAAAATGAACGAAATTTCTTGTTCGTGTTCGTTCATTTAATAGACGAACGAACATAAACAAACCACTTATCAAACGGTTCACGACTGTTCGCTGAATGTTGGGTCTGTTTACAGCCCTATATATTTTTCATTTTTTGGTCTCAAACCCTTTGGTTTTTGTATTTTTAATGATAGTACTGAGATAACTTGTACAATATTCGGTTTGGTTTATACTTTAACTGGTATTCGGTGTTGGAGAAATTCGTCAAATTCGCTTGAAAATCTATCGGACCGTGTATGAATCACTATCCGTAATCAAAATTTCTTCGCTTTCGAGTTCAAGAAACTTGATTATGGGATAATCCAATAGAGAGAATTAGAGATACGAATTTCGATTGTTCTTGAAAAGTTTGCGAATTCGTTTCTATATTCATCACCAACCAACCGCAAGTTAGTTATTGGAGGTTGGTTTTGGCAGGTGAAACTGCGGGTAAGTCACGGGTCAAGGCAATTCCGAAACTTGAATGGCCAGTGGGACCGCCACCAGGGGCTCTGCTCCTTGGACCCCGTTAGGGGCGTTGCCCCTAGGACCCACAAGGGGACGTGACCCACGTGCTCGGTCAGGAGCTCTGAAATATTAAACGAGTGTGCACTCCGCACCTCCAACTCTTTAATATTCCTTTGCATCCAATTACACTAAAATAAACTAACATTCGGTTGGTTTGGTATTTTTGGTGGTGTTGTGAAGGGGATGCACAGATTGGGAAGAATGTGACACCACTGGATCCATCTGCCGTTGGTAGCGAGGTGTGGTATGGTGAACAAAGTGGAAATTATTGGAAGAAACAAAATGGGGTTTCTGTGATTTATAATCAGCTGTATCCCTTTGATGGGCTGCTTAATTACACCTCTGGAATCATTCATCATGTCAAGATTGATGGTTAAAACTCACCCCTCAAATCTATTTACGATCATTAATTGCTAGTTTAATGCTTAAAATTTTTACATTTATGTAATGAAGGTCTTGAACCCGGTTCAACGTATTACTACAAATGTGGAGACAGCTCTATTCCCGCTATGAGCAATGAGCATGTTTTTGAAATGTTACCGTTGCCCGGTCCAGAATCATACCCTCAAAGAATCGCGGTTGTAGGGGATCTTGGCCTCACAACAAATACAACCACCACAATTGATCATGTTGTTGCAAACAAGCCCTCCATGGTTCTAATGGTTGGTGACCTTAGTTATGCCAATCAGTACCTTACAACCGGTGGTCAAGGTGCACCATGTTTCTCTTGTGCATTCCCGGATGCCCCGATTCGCGAAACTTATCAACCGCGTTGGGATGGATGGGGAAGGTAAACTCTCATTCTTTTGAAGCTTTATTCTTGATCAAATAAAAATCATACCCGATAAAGTCCCACTAATAATCAAGCTATTGGTAGGGTACTAGGATACTAGACTCTAGAAATGATGAGATGTAAACAAACATTATCTTTATCTCTATAGTAACGAGACTGCTTATAAAGATATCCCTAGCTCGATTGACACACATGCAATTATGCAAACATACAATCAAGGCACTGTTGTAAAAATTGGCCTAGGCGGCGTCTAGGCGCTAGGCGGCCATTTACTGTGTCGATTTTGGCCTAGGCGGCGCCTAGGGCTAGGCGGCCTAGTCAGATTTTTTATTTTTTTCGATTTTTTTGACTTTTTTGACTTTTTTTCACTTTTTTATGGTAAAAAGGGACCAACTTCATGATTATTTAGACATTTCTTAACCCAAAATCTTTTATATGTCTCTGAAACATCGAATCCAACCACTTAACATCGAAATTCATCTCTAAACTTTGAACTTGGTGTTTAAGTTTGCTTTGAAATACTTGACTTAGTATGTTTAAGTTTATTTTTTTAAATTATTTGAAGTATTATTATATTAAATTATTGATATTGATGTGTGTACATAGTATATATTTGTAAAATTACATATAAAAATTCCAATCCGCCTAGCGCCGATTAATCCCGATTAGTCCCTAGGCAGTACCTCGCCGCCCGACTAACACCTAGCGACTTCTACAACTATGAATCAGGGTATTATAGAGGTGTTAATATAGATGGCAAATGGGTGGATGAACAATAGAGTTAGCAAGATAGGTGGATCGGGTCATGGATTAGTACCATTTTTTTGGATAAAAGGCAATGCGTGGAAAAATATATAACCAACGAATAAAAGAATTACAAGTTAACAAGGGGGCATACCCCCCGAATTGCACATACCCGGCAAACCCGATGTGCCTAGGAATACCAAACCTATACAATAAAACACTGGTCCCAGCTCCTAACAAAAAACACCACAGCCCACTACACATAAAAAACCAGTCCACTAAGAAGGTGGCCCAACTATAGGGGTAAACCCAACCAAGCCCAACACTACAAACAAAAAATAAAAGGAGACCCAATAAACATCATAATAACATATAATGTTTAGCCAAAAAAAGCAAAGTCAAAGGAGGAGAGCCCATAGACCACTTGAAGAAACTCCAAGCTCAGTAGCAAACAAGGGCCCATCCAGCTCATAATCAATCCACAGAAAGAAGGGTAGCACAGTAGACAACAAGAAAGCCTAGAGGCCAGGCCGGCCATGGACTGCAGCCCCCTCTCCAAGCGCAAAAACAAGCAAACAGTGAGAAAACTCAGCCATCCTCGAGCCACTGTTGAGCCGCATCAGGCATAACACAAACACAACACAAGAAACCACAGGCCATAGCAAGAAACTACCAATGGCAACAGCCAAGCAAACACTGCTGGGGCACAACTCCAGTCTACATGGCCAACCAACAGGGCCGCACAAGCCCTACCAATAGGCCGCAGGATCAAACCGTAGGGCGGCTGGGCCGCTGGGCCTCCCTAGCCTTCTAGAACCCCCACAACAGCACACCTATACCCTCTAATCTCCTGAACCCATCTGTGCAGCTCATCCTCCACCAACATAACAAATTATAAGTTTGAATACACCCCTCAGCCCAAAAAGAACCCAACAAGAACCAAATATTTACATCAAAATTAGTGAACCCATTTTTTAAGTAGCCCAAATAATCTGTAACCCAGCAGCAAACACTCGGGGTATCCCTCCCTCCCTTCTTGTAGACAGTAGCCCAGCCACAATAGTTGCAGTCCCAACATGGCCAAAAAATCCCAAACCACATCCTGCTGGTCAAACCACACTCCAAAAAGTCATTGAACCTATGTCTATACTTCGACCAACCCCACAGGAATTTAGTACAATAGCTTCCCCAAAACAAATGATCACCCCAACATCTCCTATAGCAATTAAAACGTTTCAAGCTAGGTAAACCCAACCTCTATACATCCAGACATAGAACCAAGTCCAACTGAAACAAAACAACAACTCCAAAAAAATAGTAAACCCGCTACCAAAAGAGTGATGGCTTCGGTTCTTAAGCAAAGAACTTATTAGATGAGGTATCGTCCACTGGTTTGGGCTAACGCGGCTGAGGCTTGCTTGACCTACCATCACACCAACTCTCGCAACCCTGTCACTACTGACTTGGATTAACCAAGGCAGCAACTGGAACTCATTTGACTTATGTGCCTCTCGTCTCACACTTCTGATCCGAATAATTATATATAAAGAACTTCAATGAACTAACCTCTATCGCGGCTGAATTAGCATACCCCAACCAAGACATATCCTAACCGTACGAGAACCTTCAAAGTAAACTATGTACTTAACAAATAAAGTAAATCACACACACAAGCATCAAGGGCAAACCCTCGGCCCATACCAGTCGCGGCTCACACATGGTAAGAAGCAGGGGGCCGGGTAAAAGACTTGCTCTCTCGTTAAGGAAGAAAAGGTAACCTAGGAAAACCTCCAAGGAACAAACAAATTAATACAACCAACAGAACCTGTCAATAGCCTGAAAATAGTACAGACGGTAAAGTCAACTTTCAAGACAAAACCAGATTAATGAGGCAACATGAACCTTTTAGCCAAGAAAGAAAAGAACATCTGATCAGAGAGAAAGGACAAGACACGACCAATAACAAACTACCTCAAATATCAGGATCCTTGTCTTGACATCCTAACCCACTATAAATACATTCACAGCTCATGGATCAAGGAGAGGAACTACTCCTGGAACAAAGAGGCACACTCAACACACACACACACTTGTTTTCATCTCTGTCCGGCTCGTGGTGAATATTGCACTGTTCACAAGCTATAGCACGCTTTGTGTTAAGTTTTGTAGCAACATTATCCAAGAACCCAAAACATCACCCAAGCACCAAACAACATAAACAAAACCAAAAAGCATCCAAGGCAGCAAAATAAAAAAGAAACAAGCCATAAAAACAGAAACGAGAACCAAACTAATGTGTTTTATATAAACTAGCCCTAACTCAAATGCTTTAGTAGACAAGTGACAAACGTTTTACTAAAATGATAACATCTAATTGTTGGAGAATTCGGTAATAAACGCAAAAAAATCTATCAGATCGTATATGAAATCACTATCCGAAGTCAATATTTCTATCTTTTCAAGTTCAAGAAATTTGGTCAAAAGGATAATCAAATAGATGTTGTTTGTGACATTTGCGGGTCAAAATCTCGGGTAAAGGGAATTCCGATCATAAGAATTGAGTGAATTCCGACCAACACATTCTCGGAACTGCCATCAGGGACGCAGCCCCCTTGACCTCCGCTTGTTTTGGAGATTGAAAATCTTAAATGAGTGTAGACTCCGTACCTTTAACTATTTAAGATTTCTTAACATCTAATTACACTAAAATATACAACAAAAATAACTTACAAGAATGACATATTTTGTTAAACTTTTTTTTTATTATTATTATATAATTTTATTGTATTTTTTTATTGAAGTCTAGGTTCATGGAACCCTTAATTTCTAGGGTACCTATGATGGTCATTGAAGGTAACCATGAGATCGAGCCACAAGCCGCTGGAGTCACTTTTGAATCATATCTAAAACGGTTTGCAGTCCCCTCTAAGGAGTCAGGATCTAACACCAACTTCTACTACTCGTTTGATGCGGGGGGCGTGCATTTCCTCATGTTAGGAGCATATGTTGATTACAACAAGACTAGTAAATAATTCGTATTAATTTGTATATATTTTAGTAAGTTTATTGTGCTAGTAATTGATAGGAATATAATCATATGTGAAATATTTAGGTGCACAATATTCTTGGCTTCAAAAGGACTTGGGTCGATTAAACCGCACCGTGACACCATGGTTAGTAGCCGCGTGGCATTCCCCTTGGTATAATAGCTACTCGTCACATTATCAAGAATTTGAGTGTATGAGGCTAGAAATGGAGCAACTTTTGTATCAATATCGCGTTGACATCGTATTCTCTGGTCATGTAAGTTTAATGTGAACTAGAGGTGACAAAATGAACGGGTTAGGAGAGTGGGTCAAAATAAGGGCTGACCCATTACATCAGTTTTCCTAAAACGTTTGATTTTTTTTTTGAATCATCAACTTTTGATTACTTTCTTTTTAGTTGTGTTAAGGTGTTTGATGTGTTAGAGATAAAACAAAGCACGAATCCACCCGTTCAAGTAAGCGGGTTGAAATTGCCAATGTAACCGCATATGTAATATTCAAAAAAATAATTTAGTGAATGACAAAGTTGGAATCTTTTATACCCAATTCTTGATATGAATAATGCAAGTTTTAATAAAATAAGGGATTGTTTGGTATCGTTTTAATAACAGACTACCTCTTAATTGTTCATAGTATCTGAATGATTAAGATGTAACCTTAAGTCTAAATGATTTAAAGGTTATCTCTTAATGTTTTCTCTTAACTATTCAGACTTAAGGTTAATTACCTCTTAATAATTAAAAGACTATGAAACATTAAGTGTTATGAGTTAGTCTCTTAATGACCATTATGAGGCTACCAAACAGCCCATAAGTCTTGTTCTCATTTGTAACATGTGTTGTTGCAAACTGCAATCTTTGTGTGGGTTCAGGTGCATGCCTACGAGCGGATGAATAGAGTGTATAATTACAGTTTGGACCCGTGTGGGCCCGTGTATATAACGGTTGGAGACGGTGGTAACATTGAGAAGATTGATGTAGATCATGCAGATGAACCAGGAAAATGTCCTTCTCCTAGTGATAATGTACCTGAATTTGGAGGGGTATGTCATACAAATTTTACATCTGGTCCTGCAAAGGGCAAGTTTTGCTGGGATAAACAGCCTGAATGGAGTGCTTATAGAGAAAGCAGCTTTGGACATGGCATTCTTGAGGTAAAAAAACTGAAAAGTGTGATAAATCCATCTTTTATTTGAGCATGTTAATCAATAGCTACACAAATGGTTAAAAATGGTTTTGGATTCTTGTGTTTTTATAAAAATTTGTGCATTAAATAATGAAAATAGTATAATTTAAGATGTATTTTATGGATACGAGGTTACCTTGGTCAAATAGTTTAACAAGTTTAACTAAAAGGGTAATAGATTAAATAGGCCAGGAGTAGCTCTTAATTATTAACAGTATCAAATGCTTGTGAAGTTTTATATTGTTTTGTTTTATAGATATTATAATTACTTCATGATAAAGTTATTTACTCATATTCTAACAATTGTAACACATTATTAGTTACAAAATATAATATTGTCAAAATCTATTGTTAAAAATCCTGCTTATAGGCTATGGGTGGGGTTGGATTGACCAATTACCACTTTTTTCTTTTCTTATTTCTAGATTTATTTTAAAATATTGAATATGTTAAATAAAATTACAAAAAACTTATATTTTTACTAAAATAATCTTTAGTTTTGGAAAAATTTTCTTTTAGAGTTTTATGCACCATCGATAGTTTTTGGAGCTAAAAACAATCTTTCTTTCCTAGTTATAACAATAACACTTGCTTTTATGAATAAATAGCTTTTATGAATAAATTTAGTGGGTATAGTTGTTGTATACATTAAATATACGTCTTGGGTGACTTTACCATTTAACTTGTTTGTGACTCATAACATATTTACCCACCCAATTGACCCCCAAAAAAACATTACCCAAGACTACTTATACATAAGGAAAGATATGACACTTATTAGAATAGATTTAATTTTCGATTAACTTGTCTCACAATATATTTACTTGAGAGGTATTTAAATTTGCAATTAGAAAGATAACATGTTTTTTAAATTACATATCGTAATTTTTAGGTTGTGAATTCTACATATGCACTATGGACATGGCATAGAAACCAAGATATATACAAGAAAAACAGCACAGGTGATCAGATCTATATTGTTCGTCAACCTGAGTTGTGTGTGGTTTCTGCACAGGTAACACCTTAACCTTGTTCTTGTTTGTAATCCTTTGATTGCACACGACTGATGTTGTGATTTGATGTAGCAACGTAGTCACACGACTACAACCGGATTTGGAGTTCCTGAGTCACATCATTCGTCTTGTTTCTTGATTATTGTTATTGCTTATATATATGGCTTCGTCTTGAGTTGATTAGAGGTGAGAATGTCCTTGTGATTATTTGAAAAGCTTACTAAATGTGACACGCTCATATGGTTTGTGTTATTGTGTATGTAGATAAAAATACATAGCCGTGTGCTACATTTGTTAGATTCTAATCTTACACTTTGTTAACTTTCAATCATAAACCAAAATTTCCGATTGTGTTTGTTTGATTTCCAAATCCATTCCTCTGATCCAATGTCACTTTGAACACATAATTAAAGGGCTCTTTGATAGCTCTTAATGATCTTAATATGTCATTAAGAGCCTACCTCTAAATTGGTCAAATGTTGGAACTATTTGCTTCATTAAAAAAACACATATTAATCAATTAGTCACTTTTTTAACTATTAAGCTTTAAAAATAGTAAAAACTGTCAAAACCACCAAAATTCTCTGGTTCTCCAAACACAATTTGATTTACACTTTAGGGGTTTTCGGTTTAGAAATCGGTGTTCAGGATTTTTTTTATTTTTATTTTTTTACCCTTTGTAAAGCCTAAAATCATACTTTTATTTTCAACCATTTCTATTTGTCACCTTTGTTCATGTAATTGTTATCTCGCATGACTAGTTTCATGGTAGTTAATGTTTCTACATTATAGCCATTCCAAAAGAAAATGATGGTATATTGAATTCTTAGCATTGTGATACATAAAAGTTGTTTGCTTTAGCAATCTCTAGATGATAAGTACGTGTAAATTTAAAGGCGGCTTTTTACAATAGTAACCAAGTTTCTCAAATGTTCTAACAAAATCATCTAATGTTTTTTTTTATCTATTTAAAGTCAATCATTTTTCATCATGTGCTATAATGATATGTAACTTTTTATAAGTGTTTAATTTTATGAAATTAACCAAGGAAAATGAATTAATTTTTTTCTCAATTTACCTTAAAATTAAAAAATATGAAACTTTGTTATTAATTTGTGAATTTGTTTTCTTTACAATTACATCTTATGTAAAGTTAATTAAAAAGTATTGCTTATTATTAATAAAAATTCATATATGTTTCATTTGACTCAATTAATTTCAAAAAAAAAAATTGAACAATTTAAAAAATATATATACATATTATTGGAACACCTATTGAAAGTTAAATAACTTTAGAATTACAAAAAAATTGATTGACTTTAATAGAACACTAAAAAACTTGATTACTATTATATAAAGTATTCCCAAATGTAATATGCAAATAGGCTTATGTGATGAGCATTTGGATAGGTCTAGGGCTGGTATAACGGGTCATACACGACTTGTTAAGATACGAAACACGAAATTGGTAGACACGAACATAACACAAAAAATTATCGTGTCTGGTTTTTCAAACACGAACACGACCCATTTAAAACATATAAACACGAAATAACTTGTTAACTAACGTGTTAATAGTTAACACGATAAATGACTTCTTAAAGAATCTGTTAAGGAACTCGTTAAGGAATTAGGTTACCCACTTATTTTATTATATTATTTATTTTAAATTAGAAATTATAAACATGTCTTAATA
Source organism: Mikania micrantha (assembly GCA_009363875.1). Taxonomy (NCBI): domain Eukaryota; kingdom Viridiplantae; phylum Streptophyta; class Magnoliopsida; order Asterales; family Asteraceae; genus Mikania; species Mikania micrantha. The sequence goes on from CM018695.1 coordinate 52,755,921, forward strand.
GCTCTTAATGGGTTTTAACGTGTCGAAATATGTTAGCACGAAACATGTTAAGGCAAACACGAAACATATTAAAATCGTGTCGTGTTAACGTGTCCATGTATAAAATTGTCAGCCCTAGTTAGGTCTGTCTCTTATGCTTTTGTGATCATCTCTATTATGATAACTAGATTTTTTCCTGCCCCGCGTTTAAGCGGCGTATCACAGTGCACTCTCGATAACGAGTATTATATATCAATTGCACAAGCATAAGTTACGTAACAAATTCAAATCTTTAATCACGAACTCTACAAATTTTTCATAAAATCATACAAAATCCATACAAATACGTTACAAAAATTATAAAAAATTACTCACAAAATTCTTTTCACTAGCAACCAATCAATTGAATTAAAACAAAATTAAAACGTAAATTTATAATTAAATCTCTCAAATTTAATACCCTCATCTCTGTTTATCACTTCTCAAAGTTAAAAGGTTTCTAGTGGTTGAATTCTAATTTATCAAAACGTCACTATCTTTTTACTTGCCTAAAGTAAACTAAAACCATTATTTATTTATTTTTACTATTCATATTAACTTAAAATTAATTTGTGGTCAAAAGTTTAAAAGATAAAAATTATACTATTTCTTTTCACTTTCTTTTTAATATATAGTATAATTTTAACTAGGTTTATTCACCTCGCGCGTTGCAACGGGTTATCACAGTATACTCCTGAGAGTGGATATTATACATATCATTTGCAGAAGCATAAGTTATATAACAAATCAAATATCTTATCACGAACTATATACAAATATTTTATAATATATAAAAACCTCACAAATATGTTATAAAAATAATAATAAAAAATTACTTACAAAATCTGTCTCACCAGCAATCAATCGTTTGAATTAAAAAAAAAACCCAAATCTTTAAGCAAGTATCTCAAATTTAATAAAACTCAAATTTTTAAGCAAAATTTTCAAATTGAATACTTTTTATATATGTTTACTACTTTTCAAAGTTAAATAACTTCTAATGGTTTAAGTCTAAATTTTGAAAATGTTAATACACATTGATTAGACATCTAAATAATAATATAATTATAATATATAATAATACATATAATATAAGCATCGAGGCCCACTCATTATATATATATATATATATATATATATAGGATTGGGATCAAATATTAACCCACACTTAGAGCACTAACTCATTAACTCTCTTTACCCAATCATAATTAAACACATGGATTTTTCTTTTATTATTTGATAAGGGTAAATTAGTAATTTGCTTTATGTACTAACTTACCCTCTCTTTTTTTATATATCCATAACTTTTTTATACTATAATATTTTTTTATAAAAATTGCACCATTTTACTCGTCTTATTTTTCTCTTTAATTCCGTTATAGTCTTGACTATGTTTTTTTATTTTTTTCAGATGTTCGTATTTACACCAATGTAACAAGTATAAAAATAACAAATTATTTGGAACGAGTTGTAACGAATTTGGGGTTCACATTGTTGTAGAATAAATAGGGTTTACATTTAAGAGTGTAAACGAGCCAAGCCGATGCCGAGCTAGTTAATTACGTTATATTCTTGACTAGGTTTTTTTTATTTTTTCCGGATGCTCCAAAATTCGTTATATCTACAAGATTGTAAATACATTTTAATACTTTAAAAAATAGTATAACATTTTGTTGATAAAAAACAAAATTCGTTATATCTACTAGATTGTAAATACGTTTTAATACTTTAAAAAAATTATATCTACAAGATTGTAAAGACATTTTAATACTTTAAAAAAAATAATATAACATTTTGTTGATAAAAACCAAAATTTCGTTATATATACAAGATTGTAAATACATTTTAATACTTTAAAAAAATTATATCTACAAGATTGTAAATATATTTTAATACTTTAAAAAAATAATATAACATTTTGTTGATAAAAACCAAAATTCGTTATATCTACAAGATTGTAAATACATTTTAATACTTTAAAAAAAATACTATAACATTTTGTTGATAAAAAACAAAATTCGTTATATCTACTAGATTGTAATACGTTTTAATACTTTAAAAAATACTATAACATTTTGTTGATAATAACCAAAATTCGTTATATCTACAAGATTGTAAATACATTTTCATACTTTAAAAATTATATTTACAAGATTGTAAATACATTTTAGTACTTTAAAAACCAAAATTCGTTACAAAATCAAGAATATAACGTAATTAAGGAGCATCCGGAAAAAATAAAAAACCTAGTCAAGAATATAACGTAATTAACGAGCTCATAATCGGCTTGGCTCGTTTACACTCTTAAACTTAACCCCTATTTATTATACAACAATGCAAACCCAAATTCGTTACAACTCGTTACAAATAATTTGTTAGTTTTATAGTTGTTACATTGGTGTAAATACGAACATCCGGAAAAAAATAAAAAAACCTATTCAAGACTATAACGGAATTAAAAAGAAAAAAAAGACGAGTAAAATGGTGCAATTTTTATAAAAAAATATTATAGTATAAAAAAGTTATGAATGCATAAAAAAAGATGGGGTAAAGTATTTAATATAGCAAATTATATTAATACCCTTATTCCCTTTTCTTTCAAATCAATTACATTATTATATTATAGTTTAATATCAACCATTAGATTAGCATCTTGTAATTTAATCATTAAATATGGTGAGGTTAATGGGTTATTGCTCTATCCTAAGGTTAGCATTAGAACCCTTCCCTATATATATATATATACACAATATTTTGGACAAATAAAGCAGAAAAAAGACAAAGCATAAATTAAAACTTACTTGTAATCAGAAAGATTGAGGAGCGGAAGAGTGAGCAGAAGAATTCCTTAAAGAATATTTGCAGCAGAAATTCTTTTTTTTTTATTTGCAGCAAAAAAAATTCAAGATTTGGCTTCATTTTGACAAAGTTGTTCGGGTTAATGTTTTAAGAGTGAGTTATTATTTGTACACAATCATATATATATATATATATATACACACACAATATTTTGGACAAATAAAGCAGAAAAAAGACAAAGCATAAATTAAACTTACTTGTAATCAGAAAGATTGAGGAGCGGAAGAGTGAGCAGAAGAATTGCTTGAAGAATATTTGCAGCAGAAATTCTTTTTTATTTTATTTTATTTTATTTTATTTTATTTATTATTTTTTTTTTGTTCAAGATATAATATTAAGCTCGGATAATAGGGAAGATATTTTTGGAAGGTTTACCGGAAGACAGAAGGTTATGGTTTAGTGTGCCATATAGATAGAAGATTTCAAATATTTTCTATTGAAATTTCGGGGTGTTTACAAATGAAAATCAGAGTGCCTTAAATAGGCATACAAAAGCTAACTCATTATATACAATTAACGCTCTGGATTAAATCTACGAAAAAAACGACTAAGATTAAAAAGTACACAAAATTATTTTCAAAATGTAAAAGCAAAAGTAAAAGATTATGTCTGTCTATCTGTTGATGCTTGCTGTCTTCTTTTGTCTTTATCTGTGTAAGCGTCATTCATGACGACTTCTTCTAGAAATCTCTGTGAGTTTCTAAAATGCTAATGTTGTCCCCAGAGTGTGGTGATTCTGGGCTATTATCGTCTTCTTTATTGATAATATGTTCTAATTCCAATTCTTCACCTTCTAATGCGAATGATAGAAGCATCTTCCAGTTTTCATGTGCATAAATCTGTATATGGTGTCCTTCTCCTAGTACAGCATAGTTTTGCCATCTAAAACTTGCCGGTAATTTAGGAGTTTGTTGATGTTTTTTGAAGAATTCTGAGAATTGTTGTTCATTGATGGGTTCATTAAACAATTCACTCACCCATGGAAGATTTCCAAAATCAATATCAACATTTACTGCTAGATCTTTTAAATAATTATGCAAATACATTCTGTGAGAGACAAATATTCTCTTTCTAGCATGCCTATAACTGTATTCATCCATATATGGGAAGGACGAAAATATTTTACAACCTATTATTGGATCCCTTTAATGTGTAGAGATGTTTCCAACAATCTCAAGAAACTTATCTCCAAATCTTTGTATTAGTTTCTCTGTTCTTCTGTTTAATTTTATTTCCAAATAATCAACCATACCATTATGGTAAAATTCGATTATTTCATTATCTGTTAATGTCAATGTTTTCATAACCGGACCGGACGTCGAACCGGTCTCCTTACCGGTCAGAGGTCGGACCGGTCGGACCGGTCGAACCGGATTTAAGAACCGGATGATTTTATATACATTTTATAGATATATATATATAAAAAATTAAAAAAAATTAAAAAACCGGTCCAACCACCGGCCCGACCACCGGCCACCGGTCCGACCGGCCGGTTATCACAAAAACGGGTTTGAACGTAGAACCGGACCGTTGCACTAGCCGAATCCCGGTCCGACCGGCAGGTCCGGTCCGGGTTTAACAACATTGGTTAATGTTGTTGGATAAAAAATCTGTAATAATAATAATCTTGTTTCCCCATCTTCATTGATTCTTTCTATAACTTTTACTCCGGTATTATCATATATATATATATATATAGGGGATTAATAATTTGGAAACCTTGTTTAATTAAGGAAACCATGAAAACCAAAACCTTGTGGTCAAGAATGTGCCACCTCGTTTTACAGGTTATTTTGTCCTAAGAGGTAATAAAGTAATTTCACAAAATTTTTAGTGTGCATGCAGAGTTTTTTTTGTGTGTTTCCCGCGCATAAGTATTGTTTTGTTTTTTTATTGAGAAGCTTCAGTTTTGTTTACGTGTATTTTACACTGAAGCAAAGAACGCATTTTACATTTTTTTTGTATTTCTTTTCCGTATTTTGACCATTTTTTAGTTATGCAATTTAATTTTTGGGCCTGCAGGTTGTTAAGATGGTGTTACGTATAAGTTTTGTTATACTCATATATATATATATAGGATTTGGTTCAAATAAGAACTCTGCTTAATTGTGGTAACCCAAATAACCCTGCAAAAAATGCCCGAATCTTTGATTTTTTTTCATGGTCTTTATTATACATATTTAGGGGGTTTCTTTTTTGTGTTTTGGCTAATTCGCAATGCAAATCGAATTTGCATCGGTGTAAAAGTTTTGCACTTTTCTAAATGTTGTGAAGTGCAATCAAATTTACACCGATGCAAATTCGATTTGCCTTGCGAATTAGCCAAAACACAAAAAAGAAACCCCCTAAATATGATAATAAAGACCATGAAAAAAAATCAAAGATTCGATCATTTTTTGCAGGGTTATTTGGGTTACCACAATTACAGTGGGTTAACAACGGAACCTTCCATATATATACATATATACATATATATTGCAAGTTTTTTTCCGCCTAATTGTTTAAACAAACTTAATTATACAATTTTTTTCTTTGGGGGTCAGATTCTCGAAACATAAGTATGCCCCCCCTAATTATTTTTTATTTTTTCTATATCACATCATGTTCCTTGTTTAATCAAATCATGTGTACTATAGAGTATGGAGTGTACTTTATCATAATGAGTTTCAATAATTAGAAACTTCTTTGTTAAAGCAAACATCACATCATCATGGAAAATACCAATGTATCTTCATTAGGTCGTTTGAATTCTAAAACTATAAAAAAAAACCGATCTTCTTTATGCATGTTGTGTTCCTCCCCACATTCTCTCCATTTTTATGCAACCTAACTTGTGTTCTTACATTCAAGAATGGAAGATACAGTTGATATTTCTACGTTTGACTCATTGGTGTCCAGAGACGAGGATGAGTCCTTTATTTCTTCTGATTTGCAAGTTTAATGACTTTGTTTTTCTACATAAATTAGTTTTCGTTTCCTTTTGAAAGTGTTTGCTTTTTTGTATGCATGTTGGGTCTCTTTGAATACGTGGTTGTGTTATATATGTTTGAATTTTCTTTTTCTCATTTTATATTGACCTTTTTGTTTGTTTTTTTATTTGTTCTGTATGTTGTTTGTTGATGAAGTATTGTCTTCAAGGGGAGATTTGGACGATGTGTGTGTCACACCCTAACCTCTCGTCACCTGTTGATGATGTCACTGAGAAGGTTGCGGAAGCATAGTGTTGATGTCTTAGAGATGAGATGTGACTTACTTGATCCGGTATCACAACACACAGATTTACTTAAAGTAAATATATTACAAGGATTCGTCATTCACAATCACACTTACAATTTACAAAGCGAGTTTATTACGCAACCCGACTTATTTAATTACAAGTGGTTGAAAGTGCAGTCTCACTGTGGTCACTGTCTCCCTGCAAAAACGTTTGAGTTTGAAAGATCAGCACAAAGCTGGTGAGTTCGTAAAGTCCAAGTTAAACCATATGATATGACATGATATACAAGTTCTCAAAATATTCCGTTCAAGATAACCACGGGACCGTATCTAGTTCCTTTTGGACAATTCAACGTTTTACGAAGATACTACCCGTCGGTAAATATCTTAATGCCTCATTATCTTAATGTATATCACTAACATTAAGAATGTGTTTCGGAAACAGGTAACAAACATTCACACCAGGGGAGATGCAAACCTCCGAGTGAATGGGTTGTCAGTCAATAGTACTATCATTGATGCCTGCTCGGCCCCATATGGGTTCACTAGATACAGTTTCGAGGAATGAGGACTTTTGATACTGTGATAAAGATACTAATGGCAAAATCCCATGTAATCACACAAGAGTCACATGAAATCACACAGATAACAGTGATACATATCATATGTTCAGAAATGGATTTACAGAGGTACCCTGATGTTTATAAAACATTAAAGATAAAAGGGGTTGTACGAAACTCATCTTAAGTCAGATGAGTAGTGAAATCACACGCAGATGATAATGGTAGCTAAATTCTGCATTTTTTTATGTTTAATGAGTTATTTGTATTTTTAATTTATTGATTAGATCTTCCTGAACGTTCAATGTTAGACACATTGCCTTGAAAGTCATCAAACCGATATTAGGTTTTTAATTAATTATTTTAATGCCATATCATACAATGTATGACAATGTAGGAACCTATACTGATTCAGGTTCCTAATACGAGGTTGATGACATGTTTGATTAATCAGAATAATCTCAGATTAACCAAATAATTAATGTTGTTGATTATGGCGCTAAAACAGTTTCTAGATGAATTTATGGCTTAGGAACGATCAATCCTTGTTATTGATTACCCAAATATCATGAAATAACATAATGTGACATTGGAATAGGTTTAATAACCATGTTTAACATACTAATATGACTGTTATCATAAACATCAGATAATCATTCCAATGAGTATGTTAATGATTGTGATTAGTTTGAAACACTTGGATTTAACCTTGTATTTTAAAGATTAATCAAACCAATCACCTACATTGTCACAATCAAATGGTTTAAACCATTATAATCATGGTTATGATTTCATGAAAACCAGGCATTAGAACGGATCAAAACAAGGATTTACCCGTTAACACCGTGTTCTTTGTTTATAATCAATCCTAGCCATCATCTAGGCAATTATCAACAACCCTAACTATACCATTACGTTCAAAAACAAGATCTAATCAACCATTATCAAACTAGAAGGTTACAACGAACCGTTACCTAATCAGACGGGTTTCTCAGTGTAGAACAACGATCAGAACTTGCAAATACGTTTCCTAGCTTCAAATATAGGATCTGATGGCTTCAAGATGGAGATTTGAAGTTGAAATGGTCGTCTGGTTCATCTGGAGGTTGCTGGAACTTGAGAAGAATGAAAAACATAAATTTTTTGCATGAAATCCGACATTTTGATCCTATCTGCCAAACCGACCCACTCCAGGAGTACCGCCCCGCGTGGCCGCTTGGTCCGCGCGTACCGCCTAACGAGAGCAGCTGGCGCTAGGCGTACCGCTTGGACCCTTTGACTTTGACATTTTTGTAATTTTCTTCGTTTTGCGATTCCGGACAATCCGGAACTCCGTTTCGCAACGGTTTTCGCCTATGTTCACAATTTCTCGCATACTATCAACTTGTAATAATTACAATAGCTAAATCAACGTGGATTTCAAGCACTACCAAATGTGCTCTCGTCATTGATGACGAAATTTTCAAATGCAATTGTCACAGTCTCCTCCTGTTAGTTAAATTTCGTCTCGAAATTTAGTGAAAACTTACCTAATGACAATCGTTCATGAGAACAGGTGAGGATACTTTTCTTTCATTTGATCTTCACGTTCCCACGTATACTTAGGTCCACGTTGTGAATTCCATCGCACTTTAACAATTGGTATGTGACTGCGTTTCAAGACTTTCAATTCTCGATCCATTACCTTCACTGGTTCTTCGCTGAACTGAAGTTTTTCATCAATTTGAACTTCTTCAAGAGGTACAATCACTGATTCGTCAGTTAAGCATTTCTTCAAATTTGACACATGAAACACGTCATGAATATTACTGAGTTCAAGAGGAAACTCAAGTCTGTAGGCTACTGATCCAATTCGTTCTAGAATTTTGAATGGTCCTACAAATCTTGGTGAGAGTTTACCTCGCTTCCCAAATCTGAAAATGCCCTTCCAAGATGAAACTTTCAACATTACTCGATCACATATTTGGAATTCTAAAGGTCTATGACGATTATCAGCATAACTGTTTTGACGGTCGCGAGCAGCTTTAATTCGTTCTTGAATAAGTGCGATCTTATCAGTTGTTTCTTGAATGAATTCTAGGCCTATGATCTGACTTTCACCTACCTCTGACCAACAGATAGGTGATCTACACTTGCGTCCATAAAGTGCCTCAAATGGAGCGCATTGAATACTGGTATGGTAGCTGTTATTGTATGAGAATTCAACAAGTGGAAGATGAATATCCCAACTACCTCCAAAATCAATCACACAGCTTCTGAGCATGTCTTCAAGAGTTTGATTTGTTCGTTCGGTTTGCCCGTCTGTTTGTGGATGATAAGTTGTGCTCATATTGATTTGTGTGTCCAGAGCATTCTGAAGAGTTTGCCAAAATCGCGACATAAATCGACTATCTCTGTCAGAAATGATAGAGATGGGTACTCCATGTCGAGATACAATCTCATTAACTTAGAGTTTAGCCAGTCGATCCATGGAATAATCTTCTCGGATGGGTAAGAAATGTGCAGATTTAGTAAGGCGATCAATGATAACCCATATAGACTCATGATTACGTAATGTTCTGGGTAGTTTAGTGATGAAATCCATAGAGATCTGATCCCATTTCCACATGGGAATCTCAGGTTGTTGCAATAACCCAGAAGGTCATTGATGTTCAGCCTTAACTTTAAGACATGTTAAGCATCTATCCACGTATTCAGCTATGTGTTTCTTCATTCCAAGCCACCAGTAAAATTCTCTAAGACCTTTATACATTTTATCTACACCTGGATGAATAGAATACCTGGATTTGTGCGCTTCATCCAAGATGATTGTTCTAGAGTTACCGAATAAAGGAACCAAAATTCGTCTTTTGAAATACAATACTCCATCAGCTTTGGTTTCGAGTTGTTTGTCTAATCCTCTTAGTTCCTCAGCAGGGTAGTTCGTTTCTTGTAAAGCTTGTTGCTGAGCTTTTCTAATTTGAGGAATTAAACTGGTTTGAATAGTCATTCCTAGCGCTTTTACACGTAGAGGTTTGACTCATTCCTTGCGACTTAAGGCATCGGCTATGACATTCGCTTTGTCTGGGTGATAACGAATTTCACAATCATAGTCGTTTAGAAGTTCTACCCACCTCCTTTAGCGCATGTTCAACATTTTCTGATCTAGAATGTGTTGAAGACTTTTGGGATCAGTGTATACAATACACTTAGTTCCGTATAGATAATGTCTCCAAATCTTGAGTGCAAACACCACTGCACCAAGTTCTAGATCATGAGTGGTATAGTTCTTCTCATGTACTTTCAGTTGTCGAGAAGCGTAAGCAATTACCTTATCCTTCTGAATACACACACCCAAGACCTTGACGAGAAGCATCACAGTACACTGTGAAATTATCCGTACCTTCCAGTAATGCCAAGATAGGTGCGTAGCAGAGTTTGTGTTTCAATAGTTGGAATGTCTCCTCCTGTTGGGAACCCCATATAAATGGTTGATTTTTATGTGTCAAGGTGGTTAGTGGCAAGGCTATCTTTGAAAAATTCTTGATAAATCGGCGATAATAACCTGCCTGTCCTAAGAATTGACGTATTTCAGTTGGGGTTCGTGGTGTCTCCCATTGTTTCACAGCTTCTATCTTACTGGGATCCACTTGAATACCGTTTTCATTCACTACGTGCCCAAGAAATTGAACTTCTCGTAACCAAAACTCACACTTTGAGAATTTGGCATATAGTTTCTCACGTGCCAAAAGTTTTAAGATCAATTTCAAGTGTTGAGCATGTTCTTGTTGGTTTCGAGAATAAATAAGAATGTCATCAATAAACACAGTCACAAACTTATCCAAATAAGGCCTACATACTCGATTCATCAGATCCATTGAAACTGCAGGTGCATTTGTTAATCCAAACAGCATTATTAGAAACTCGTAATGTCAGTATCGAGTTCTAAAAGCAGTTTTAGGAACATCATCATCATGGATTCGTAACTGATGATATCCAGATCTTAAATCGATTTTTGAAAAGTAAGTAGCACCTTGTAGTTAATCAAATAGATCATCAATTCGTGGCAATGGATAACGGTTTTTGATTGTCAATTTATTGAGTTCCCTGTAGTCAATACACATCCTGAATGAACCATCCTTCTTTTTCACAAAAAGGATTGGTGCTCCTTGGGTGAGAAACTAGGTCTAATAAAACCTTTGTCTAACAGTTCCTACAGTTGACTTGAAAGCTCTTGCATCTATGAGGGTGCTAAACGATAAGGAGCTTTAGCTACAGGTGCTGCACCTAGAATCAAGTCAATACGAAATCCAACTTGTCTCACTGGGGATAATTCTGATATATCCTCAGGAAAAACTTCAGGAAAGTCTTTGACTACCGGAATATCTTCGATACGTTTTTGTAAAGAACAATTCTCGATCACATGTGCTAGAAAGGCATGACAACCTTTCCGTAAGAATTTTTGAGTTTGCATACAAGATATGATACCAAGTTTTCTACCAGCTCGTTCTCCTTGAACTATCAGTGTATTACCGTCAGGTAACGGAATACAGATCACCTTGTTTTGACATACAACTTCCGCTTGGTTATCAGAAAGCCAGTCCATACCGACAACGACATCAAAGCTTCCAAGTTCAATATGAAGTAGATCGATATTGAAAAGGTGATCATTAAGATTCAAGGAACACTCTTGAATAACACTGTTAGTTTTGATTAACTTGCCATTAGCAAGTTCAATGACATAAGGAGTTTCTAGATCTACCGTAGGCAATGAAAGTAATGATGCAAATTCAGGAGAGATAAAACTCTTATCTGCCCCTGTATCAAACAAAACTGAAGCGTATAGATTATTAAGAAGAAACGTACCGGTGGCAATGTTTGCGTCATGCCTTGCCTCGGTTGCACCAATATGAAAAGCTCTCCCCTAGCTTCATTCCCTTGATTGGTGTTGTTATTGTTCTGACAGTTTCTTATGAAATGTTCAGGACTTCCACACTTAAAGCATGACTGGTTACTTTGAGTGGTTTGTCGTGGTGCTTGGTTTGGTTGACGAGCAGGCAAGTTACATTATTTGGTGTAGTGTCCAACTATATTACAGTTGGCACAAACTGGACACGGTCCTGTATGATGAAATGAGCATTTGTTACATTTGGGCGCCTGCCCAGTATAAGCTTTCCTTTCAGGAACAACCGCACCATAGTTTTTCATAATTGGTTTGCTCTGGCTAGTCTCAGCCGGTGCTTTTGCTTTGGTTTTACCAAACCACTTTCGTTTGGTACCTTTAGAAACATTTGAGGTACCGATGTCACTACGGCCTACCACCGTCTGAGTTTTTGTGGACAAAGTACCACTCCTTACCGCCTCATCGGTATAGTGGTCAACAAGATTGTATGTTTGAGAGTGGTAGGTTCAGCTGCAGTCACCATTCCCCGAATCTGGGGAACCAGCCCCTTGATGTACTACTCAATCAACGCTGCTTCCATAGGAAACATATTGGGAAGTAGACAAGTAAGTTCATGAAAACAATCGGTATAAGCTAAGCATCAGCACCGATCATTGAATGATTCCAGAATTCCTCCTGGAGCTTTTAAAATTCAGGGATTGGGCAGTACTCTGACATAATTAGAGTTTTGAAATCGTTCCAGCCCATTGAATCTACTGTAGCTGAGCCCAAAGTTTTTGCCTGGGTATTCCACCAGGTTAGAGCTGAGTCTTTCAGAGAACAAGCAGCATAAGACACCTTATGCTCCGTCGAACACTGGCTGATCTTGAGTTTAGTTTCCATTTCCTCGATCCACTTCAAGAGTCCATCCGCTCATTCTTTACCAGTGAAAGTAGGAGGGTTGCAAGAAGCAAAGTACTTATAAGTACATCCTTACTGCGGTGGATCAGAAACAGTAGTTTTCATTGTTGCTGTACCGGTGGTATGATGAGTTTTTACGTGGCCTCCGGTAGCATTATGTTCAGTGTGATCATGGTCCCCACCAGAACCCGCAGTGATATGTGGTTGGTGTTGTGTCAAAACACCAAAAGCAGATAGTTGTTCTCATATAATTCGTGTTATCATTGCTTCATTCAGTTCAGATCCACTTGCACCCGCAGGTGGAACCGTGTTCACTTCCGGGTTCACGGGTGGAACTGTATTTGTTCCCAAATTTTCAGGTGGAACCACGTTTGTTTCCGGATTAACCTGTGGATCTGGATTTGATTATACATTACAGGTGGGACTTGATTCGGCTCAGGGTTAGTAACATTCTTGGCAGCTTTCTTAGCTAGTCGACCTCGTTTAGGAGCCGTTGTTCTGCTCACATGCAGACAAGCTCAGGTCTGTTCAAGAACATTAAAGATATAACCCGTTTGATCACATAAATTCAATCATATTCAGTTATACTGACAAGTTTTATGTTGAAAATGTGATTATATGAAATATAGTATAACTACTTGATATAATCCGGATATGTTCTCGGTACACAGTAATCATAATGATGTTTGTAGTTATACTCAGTCCTGTTATTTCAAAAATATGTTATATTATCACTTAGCTCACGGCATTGTGACATTAACACAGATATATTATTATTCACATGTTTTTGATATATGATCATATAGGACTTTTAATATGTTACCTCACATGATTTTGAAATGTACCTCACAGGATTTTGAAATGTACCTCACAGGATTTTGATATGTACCTCACAGATTTTGATATGTGCCTCATAGGATTTTGATATGTACCTCACAAGATTTTGAAATGTATCTCATAGGATTTTGATATGTACCTCACATGATTTTGATATGTACCTCACAGGATTTTGATATACATACACATTTCACACTTCACACTTAACACAACAGATACAAACATATATCCATAAACAAACATTTTATTACCACCATATCAGTATTATACAATCACGAAACTTTGATACAGAGAGTGACAAAGAACCACAATACACAACTAACTACCGGGGTTCTATTCTACACCCAAACATCCCCACCCCACACTACATACCTTCAACCTATCCGACTATAACTGGTGGTATCCACAAGGGAAAATCCCAAAATAACCTCCTCCTGATCACCATTACCGCAGGAAATACGGTAAACAAGCCATGATGATAGCTATAGTGGCAAGTCCTATAGCCAAACACAAGATCCTAGCCTTTAGGCTAATCATACCAAACCACTGTATAGTCTCTCTCACTCTCACAATCTCCTCCCTCAACATCTCAATCAGCTGCCAGAATGCAGCAGTGATCATCTGTCTCCACGTCCTCCCTAATCGATCCTCTACGGTAATCCTCCAAGCCCGAGTATCCGTATCCAATGTATTCACCTGATCCATAAGGGTCAGGTGAGAAGTAAGGATATCTAGTACCGTAGTACGTGCATCCTTTATGTTGGCCTGCTGCTGCTGCAAATCCTGCCTTGCACCTTGTAGGTCCTGAGAGACCTGCTGTAACTGGGCTCTAAGCTTGACCTGGTGGAAGGATTCTCCCACCTCATGTATAACAGGAGGCTTGTATCTCGGTGCCATCTGGTGCCTGGGAGGCAGTCCCGTGGTCTTGCGGGCCTGGCCTCGCATCTGTCTCAAACCATCCCAAACTGGGACTCTCTGTGGTGACGAACTCTGTCATGCTGAGGCATTCTCAGCATGCGGCTGAGAATGTCCGTGTGAACCTGATGGTAATGCTGATGGTGGTGGTGTAACTGGTACAGGTGGTGGTGGTGTCTGAGGTACTAAAGGTACCGCCTGGGATGCTCCAGATGAAGCCTCTGATGGGTCCGAGTCTAAACCAGAACTCGAACTAGGAGTATCTTCTAGGATAACATAGGGAAATCGCTGGTAGATATATCGTTCACAAGGATTGGCCATCGTTGTATACACAAAATTTCCAAATCAGTACCATGAGATAAATATTGAATAATAATATTCAACTTAAACATGATATGATATCTCTTCCTATCACAAAGCAACTACTCGTCCTTATAATTATTGTCGTTCTGTTTGCATTGAAATTCACTAGGATGCACACGTGTTGTGAATGTCAGTTATGTTGTCCACTCATAACTGGAATCCGTACCACCTGATTATCCTGGCTTAATTCAAAACAAGTTTTCCTCATTAGTTATGTTCTCTCTGTGTCACGATACGAGCCTATGGTTATAGTCTAGGTTTTTAAGTCCACCTATATTCTATAGCATGTGTCTCTGATGCCACCCTGTCACACCCCCACCTCTCGTTGCCTTTTGATGGTGTCACTGAGAAGGTTGCGGAAGCATAGTGGTGATGTCTCATAGATGAGGTGTGACTTACTTGATCCGGTATCACAACACACAGATTAACTTAAAGTAAATATATTACAAGGATTCGTCACTCACAATCACACTTACAGTTTACAAAGTGAGTTTATTACAACCCGACTTATTTAATTACAAGTGGTTGGAAGTGCAGTCTCACCGTGGTCACTGTCTCCCTGCAAAACCGTTTGAGTTTGAAAGATCTACACAAAGCTGGTGAGTTCGTAAAGTTCAAGTTAAACCATATGATATGACATGATATACAAGTTCTCAAGATATTTCGTTCAAGATAACCATGCGACCCGTATCTCATTCCTTTTGGACAATTCAACGTTTTACGAAGATACTACCCGTCGGTAAATATCTTAATGCCTCATTATCTTAATGTCTATCACTAACATTAAGAAGGTGTTTCGGAAACAGGTAACAAACATTCACGCCAGGGGAGATGCAAACCTCCCAGTGAATGGGTTGTCAGTCGATAGTACTATCATTGATGCCTGTTCGGCCCCATATGGGTTCACTAGATACAGTTTCGAGGAATGAGGACTTTTGATACTGTGATAAAGATACTAACGATAAAATCCCATGAAATCACACAAGAGTCACATGAAATCACACAGATAACAATGATACATATCATATGTTCAGAAATGGATTTATAGAGGTACCCCGATATTTATAAAACATTAAAGATAAAAGGGGTTGTACGAAACTCACATGAAGTCAGATAAGTAGTGAAATCACACGCAGATGATAAATGGTAGCTAAATTATGCATTTTTTTATGTTTAATGAGTTATTTGTATTTTTAATTTACTGATTAGATCTTCCTGAACGTTCAATGTCAGAGACATTGCCTTGAAAGTCATCAAACCAATATTAGGTTTTTAATTAATTATTTTAATGCCATATCATACAATGTATGACAATGTAGGAACCTATACTGATTCAGGTTCCTAATACGAGGTTGATGACACGTTTGATTAATCAGAATAATCTCAGATTAACCAAATAATTAATGTTGTTGATTATGGCGCTAAAACAGTTTCTAGATGAATTTATGGCTTAGGAACAATCAATCCTTATTATTGATACCCAAATATCATGAAATATCATAATGTGACATTGGAATAGGTTCAAACCATGTTTAACATACTAATCTGACTGTTATCATAAACATCACATAATCATTCCAATGAGTATGTTAATGATTGTGATTAGTTTGAAACACTTGGATTTAACCTTGTATTTCAAAGATTAATCAAACTAATCACCTACATTGTCACAATCAAATGGTTTAAACCACTATAATCATGGTTATGATTTCATGAAAACCGGGCATTACAACGGATCAAAGCAAGGATTTACCCGTTAACACATCGTGTTCAATGTTTATAATCAATCCTAGCCATCATCTTGGCAATAATTAACAATCCTAACTATACCATTACGTTCAAAAACAAGATTTTTTATCAACCATTATCAAACTAGAAGGTTACAACGAACCGTTACCTAATCAGACGGGTTTCTGAGTGTAGAAGAACGTTCAGAACTTGCAAATACGTTTCCTAGCTTCAAATATAGGATCTGATGGCTTCAAGATGGAGATTTGAAGTTGAAATGGTCGTCTGGCTCGTCTGGAGGTTGCTGGAACTCGAGAAGAATGAAAAACATAAAATTTTTACATTAAATCCGACATTTTGAACCTATCTGCCAAACCGACCCATGCCCGGCGTACCGCCCCACGTGGCCGCTTGGTATGGGGCGTAGCGCGCGAGAAACCCCATCCCAGATACTTTTCTTGGTCCACGCGTACCGCCTAGCGAGAGCGGCTGGCGCTAGGCGTACCGCTTGGACCCTTTGACTTTGGCATTTTTGTAATTTTCTTCTTTTTGCGATTCTGGACAATCCGGAACTCCATTTTGCAACGGTTTTCACCTACGTTAGCTATTTCTCGCATACTATCAACCTGTAATAATTACAATAGCTAAATCAACGTGGATTTCAAGCACGACCAAATGTGCTCTCGTTATTGATGACGAAATTTTCAAATGCAATTGTCACAGTATGTGATGTATTCGACGATTGTGATGTTTACGTTCCATTGCCTTTATCATATGAGGAGCCCGGTCACACCCAAAACACGCCAATGTCGTTAAACGAGGTAATAGGTGATGTTGCTGACATTTTTGATGGTTTCGTGCCTTAGTCAATTTGCAACGATGGATCTAGAGTCGGGAAACAACAGATCCCCGTCAACGTATCAGGTTACACGGATTTTAACTGTATTTTACTTAAAATTTACAAAAAGATTATGTACCCTTTGATATTTTATTTTTTTGTGTCTTTGAAGATGAGGAAGATGTGCAGAGGTCCTACACATTCCTTACTCCCAACGGTACGAAGCTTTGGTGACCCATCTCAAATAGCGATGCAAGACCATATGTAGGTGCTACATATGGTTCTTGGGACGATGTTATTAACATGTACAAGAACTATGCTCTGAAGTGTGGGTTTTGTGTTCGTGTTGGTCAAACGAAGAGGGACAAAGAAGATGTGATCACACACAAGTATCTAAGGTGTAAAAATCTGGAAGACCACAGAGCAAAACGTAAGTTCGACACATTGGTTGAGAGTTCCTTGTACGGTCGGAAAAGTTCTTTTCAAGTAACTGATTGCAAAGCCCATATTGGTGTTCAAGTAACAAAAGCGACATCAACATTTGCTTTATACAAGTTTGTTGAGTGCCACAACCACCCTCTCGTTGAGCCTTATAATCGTGATCTCACAAAAGCAGGCAGAAAGTTATCATTTTCTACAAAGCAGTTTATCCATCACATGACTCTGAATCGGATAGGTCCTACAATTGCTCACAGGCTTCAGGTGTCTATGAAGGGTAGTCATCATAATGTTAAGGGCACCCCCAATGACTTTAAAAACTTTAGCCAGACTATTCGTTCGTTTATCGGGAATCGTGACTTTCAACTATTTCTTGATCATCTGCGAGATCGTGTTCAAAATCTACCAGACTTCTATTTTGTTTTTTGTGATGTTAATGGTGAGCTCAGACATGTTTTCTGGGCAGATGAGATATCCAAGAGAAATTATGAAGTTTTCGGTGATGTGCTTGCATTTGATGCGACCAAACATACTAACAAGTAATCATACCATGACATCTATTGTCCATGCTACTACATGTTATTATACATATGAGTTACCTTTTTTATTACGTTTGTTTTTTATCATGGAAAAAAGTGATAACATCATAATTTTAAAATGTCTTTCGGTTTACATGTTTTTTACGCAACAATTAAGTAAATTTTACTACAACTGTAAACATGTATTGAAGTGTTACAAAGTTTTCCCCCCATGTTTTACAAATGTTTTTAACATCCCATTTTTTTTGTTGGTGTTGATATATTTTAGTGACAAGTCTTTTTGTTGTCTTTTTTCATTAGGTACAACATGATTTTTGTACCTTTTACGGGTCTCGATCATCACAAGAACTGTGTTACATTTGGGTCTGGTCTGGTACATAATGAGACAATTGATTCGTACACATGGTTGCTTAATGCTTATCTTAAATCTCAATGAAATAGGCTATATCTCAAGTACTACATGTCACACCCATGCGCCGCGTGCGGAATCCACGGCGCGGTGACGACTTGATCGAATGATCGGTTGATTCAATTGCACAAGATTAACGATGAACAACCACAATGAATTACTACATTTCATATGATTAGAATTAAGTTTACATGTCATGTCTAACTACCAAAAGAATACAACTAACCGACCTCAAAAATAATGTTACAAAATAAAAACAAACAATATAATTAAACAACAAGGATTAGATGAGTTTCTAGTCCATCCTAGCTTGTTTCTTGATCCTGTTCTATCTTAGACTAGGTCGCCTTAGTTGTCCATGTTCTGTGCCTATCTCTGTTCACCTGAAAAATGTGAAGAAAATCTGTCAACTACAAATTGTAGTTGGTGAGATACATAGGTTTAAATATTTGAAAAACATATAGTTTATTAATATGAAAATATAAGTTTCAAAAGATAATCCTTGAAAACCGATGAGTAGAAACCTGTATCAAAACCTGCATAAAACCTGTGTATAACCTGAGTCAAACAACCATTGAAAACCAGTACAACAACCACTATGTACTACCACTTGTACAAACTATATAGATATAATTGTTTAAGTATAAATGTAAGAGTTATAACATGCTATTGTAACACAAACTATAATCAAGTATATCCCATTGTCGTCTTAAATCCAACTCCCAAACCACGTTCGGAGTTAGGAAAAGACTGACGAATAAACAACACAGCCCATGGTAATAAAACAAATTAAAACCAACTCTGTGTTAATGTACTCAATATGACCCGAACTGTCCAAATTAATTAACAGTTACTTCATATTTCAAATCTACATCAATCCATCCTTGGCTATAAACTTAATTAAAGCCAACTTTGACCTTGGTGTAGAGCCCGTTTTCCCTTGGTGTAGAGCCCGTTTTCCCTTGTTGTGATCACCCAGTACTAATGATAATAGACTATGAAAACTCAAATCCTGAAATACTAAATTAATAGTTTCTCAGGCTTTGAGCCATGTAATCGAACCACATATCATATAAAATGATTATGGAATATGCTTGATCATGTAAAATGATCATAGGATGTAACTGGGATTAAAACTATTTGTACAAAAGAGTGCATTGGATTAGGTCTTGTGTCATGCCAAGACATGACCAAGGGCCTTATATCCAAAGTTTATTGTTCAATGTTCAAATGTATTAATGTATACCAACATAGCCAAACATAAGTTTTAAAGTATTGAAAACCATTAAAGTAATCGAGTAATGAAAACCATTTAAGACATTGAATTTCAAAAATAGTAATCACATGTTCCACCCAAAAGATTTAAAAGTAGGAAATGAGGGGCTATGTACTCACCTTGAATAGCTAGAGTGTACGATGAACGGAGGCTCGATAGACGATGTTCTCACTTGATGTTGATGTGTTGATCGTGCTCAAAACCCTAATTGTATTAACATTGTTCATATAATTGTAAGTTTATGCTCATTCTTGTTCTTAGTTCTCATGCTCATTAGACTTAGTTGTTTTGACCGTGTGTTCTAGTATTTTGATTCTTGTAATCATTCCCAAGCTTATCCATAATCTTAATGTTAACATCATAAAGCTAATTAGTTTACTTAGTTATAAGTTAGAAAAATTAACCTAAGTTTGTTGAATTTTACTTGAAAGAATAATCCATTACACCATGCATGAAACCCATGCATGGGGTATTTTAGATTACTACATGTTGTAAATCTTGAATTGTTCATCATACCCTTGTTAAACCCATTGGTTATCACTTAATTATATTAACTTAGGTTATGGTTAGTCAAATCTAAGCTTGGTTGATTACATGTTCCCAAAAACTCAAAAGTTTGTTGAATTTTACTTGAAAGAATAATCCATTACACCATGCATGAAACCCATGCATGGGGTATTTTAGATTACTACATGTTGTAAATCTTGAATTGTTCATCATACCCTTGTTAAACCCATTGGTTATCACTTAATTATATTAACTTAGGTTATGGTTAGTCAAATCTAAGCTTGGTTGATTACATGTTCCCAAAAACTCAAAAGTATAGGGTCGGTCAAGACCAAACCCTAACACCCGAGCCCTTGTGCTTCCTTGATCAATTCCCGACTCGTTTATGGTTAATTTCAACTCAACTTAGGTTCTAGGCACTTGGATGGGGTCAGCTTATTAGTATCGACAGGTGATGTGTTAATCCTAGGTGGCGATACTAATAGTATCGGCACCAAAGTCAAATGCTAAGTTTTAAAGCCCATCGATATTATAGTACGACAACCCAGCCTTCCATCGAACCTATTCCATCGAACCTGACAGTATCGATGACCTAACCAGCATCATCACCCTTGAACCATCCTAAACTAAGTGAATAACTTTATTTCAACCCTTTCTGGACCCTTAGAATCAATGTTAGGCTCGGTTTAACCGGAGATGTAGTCCATCGATACCGTTAGTATCGATGAAAGCTTAATTTCGATCATCCCAGCTCTGATCCTAACAATGTCGATGGAGTTTGACTTGGTCTTCCTTGGAGGCATCGACATTAGTAGTATCAACAAAGGTTGGGTCGATTCTGGCCTGGTCGAACTTAATAATATCGACACAAGAATAGCCCTTGCTGTTCTTATGTCGATACTACCTGCCTTCATGTTTTCCAGCCGTCGATCCTATTCTCAACCCCCAAGTTCGATCCAACTAACTTCCAAACTTTATTCTAAGATTATCCGGGTTTGAGAAAACCCTAAGATCCCGTACCTTTGAGCTCAAAACCGGATCAATTCTTGTGGTTTCAACTCCGATCACTTGTACTTCCTTGTTGTAGACCTTGTAAGCTTTCCGTAGACACCAAGAACGTCAAATTTTGTCAAGATATGGGAGAGATCACTTGTTTTTATGATTTATTTGTTTTACTATTCGTCTGTACGTTACGTACTAACACTATCCCAATATACCGAACGCAGTTTATCTATAGGGCATACGCAGGGTCAAGTTAACTGCCTGGCCCAGCCAACATCCCACCACTGTTTCGATATATTACGATAGTGTTCTTACGTAGCGTAATTAACAATAAATATTTACTAAGTGTATACTTTATCGCTCACGATAAATTCCTAAAACACATAAATAATCGTACGATGATGTTATGAACGTGTTCACACATGTACTATGAATTGCATATCACCAATGATTACACATGAATATGTACAGATGTTACACTACATGATTCAAGACATCGTTTATGCATGTGGCACGTAATGAAAAAACTGTCGCTTAAGGTGTGACAGTTACATTTGAGAATTATGTCATTATCGATGAATGCACATATCATTGTTCTTGAAATCCACGTTGATTTACCGATTGTGATTATTACAAGTTGAAAGTATGCGAGAAATCGTGAACGTGGAAGAAAACTGAGAGCGAAACGGAGTTCCAGATTATCCGGAATCGAAAAACGAAGAAAAATCTCTAAGTATTGCAATCCGGGACCCGTCACGGTATGCCAAGGCTATGTTGAGGTCCCTTGGTGGTACGCAAGGAGTCAAAATATCTAATATTCCTCCGGATGTCTTCGCGGTACGCCAAGCCCCACTTTGCTCCTCATGGCGGTACGCGACGAGTAAGGCGGTTTGAAAACTCATATTACAATATCAGATTTGCATGCAGAGAATTTTATTCTCATTTTCTTGAATACACTCACCACAAGGATAAAAACTCGACTTATGGAGCATCAAAACTAAAATTTGAAGCCATCTAAACCCACGGATCGCACCAGGGAACATTTCTACAACACCCGATCGTTGTTTTGCAACGGAAAATCCGTCCGATTAGGTAACGATTCGTTTTAACCTACTAGTTTGATAATGGTTTGATTAGATCTTGTTTTTGAACGTAATGCAGTAGTTAGGGTTGTTGATTATTGCCTAGATGATGTCTAGGAATGATTATAAATGAAGAACTTGATATGTTAACGGGTAAATACTTGTTTTGATCCGTTGTAATGCCCAGTTATCATGAAACTATACCTATGACTATAATGGTTTAAAACATTTGATTATAACAATATATGTGATTATCTTGATTAATCTTTGAAATGCAAGGTTAAATCCAAGTGTTTTAAACTAATCACAATCATTAAGATAATCATTGGAATAACTATCTTATGTTTATGATAACAGTCAGATTAATATGTTGAACATGGTTATTAAACCATTCCAATGTCACATTCTTATGTTTCATGATATCCGGATGATCAATAACAAGGATTGATCATTCCTAAGCCACAAATCCATCTATAAACTGTTTCAGTAATATAATCAACAACAGTACCTATTTGGTTAATTTGAGAACATTCTGATTAATCAAATGAGTCATCAATCTCGTATTAGGAACCTGAATCAGTATAGGATCCTACATTATCATACATTGTATGATATGACACTAAATTAACTAAGTAAGCATATGATACCGGTTTGATGACTTTCAATGCAATGTCTTTGACATTGAACGTCTAGAAAGATCTAATCAGTGAGTTAAAACAAAAATAACTTATTAAACATAAACTAATGCAAAATTAAGCTACCATTATCATTATGCGTGTGATTTCACTACCTTTGCGACTTCAGGTGAGTTTCGTGCAACCCCTTTTCTTTTAACAATTTACAAACATCGGGGTATTACTGCAAAACTGTTCTCAAACATATGATATGTATATCACTGTTATCTGTGTGATTTCATGTGACTTCTGTAAGATTTCATGGGATTTTGCCGTTAGTATCTTTATCACAGTATCAAAAGTCCTCATCCCTCGAAACTGTATCTAGTGAACACATGTGGGGCCGAACAGGAATCAATGATAGTACTATCGGTTGACAACCCATTCACTAGGAGGTTTGCTTCTCCCCTTGTGTGAATGTTTGTTACCTGTTTCCAAAACACCTTCTTAATGTTAGTGATAGACATTAAGATAATGAGGCATAAAGATATTACCGACGAGTAATGTCTTCGTAAAACGTAGATGTGTCAGAAAGGAACTAGATACGAGTCCCATGGTTATCTTGAACTCTATATATCAAAAACTTGCATATCATATCATATTGTTTAACTTGAACATTACAAACTCACCATCTTTGTGCTGACCTTTCCAAACTCAAATCTTTTTGCAGGCGGACAATGAGTTTCGGCAAGATTGCACATTTAGACACTTGTAACTAAATAATTTAACTTCTGTAATAAACTTAGTTGTAAACTGTAATCTTGGCTGTGATAATGAAACCTTGTAATATGTTGTCTTTAAGTTAATCTGTGTGTTGTGATACCGGATCAAGTAAGTCACACCCTATCTCTGAGACATCACCACTATGCTTCCGCAACCTTCTCAGTATGACGAATGACATCATCAACAGGTGACGAGAGGTGGGGCTGTGAAATAAGGTGTTAAAATCCACTTTAGTTTTACACGTTTATATAATTACGTATGTCATTGCCATCATACTAATAACGATAAATGTTTATATTGAAACAGCTTCTAGCGATTTCTTGAACAACACAAATTTTAGGTCGTCTATTCACCATTTAGTGTGGAATTTGTATATTTGTCCAGCTACATTTGAAAAACGTTGGGGCGACCTTATTTCAAAGTTCCATCTCGGGGATCATGTTTGGTTGAGCGACATGTATGCGATTAGGAGTCAGTGGGTTCCTGCATTTTTTCGAGAATTGCCAATTTGTTGTTTAATGAAGACTACATCTATGTGTGAGAGGTCTAATGCTTCTTTCAAATTTAATTCAAGTGGCGCGGATACCTTAGTTCAATTTATATTGTGTAATGACACATCAATAGAAAAACAACGGTACAGGCAACGTTTGGCTGAACATAAAACTTCGTGTAGACCTTTTCAAAGTTTATCAGGTTTGGAAATCGAGAGGCATGCGTTTGACATATACACTCGTTCTATATTTCTGGAAGTATAGAAAGAGATTATGAAAGGAAGTTGTATTGTTATGTTTCACACACCGAGTGCATCGACGAAAATGTTATCTATTCGGTTATGCACCTCAACAAAAACAATGATGTTACGAATGTCTTCCAGGTTTGCAACCCAGTAACATTTGTTTTACAGTATTGTTACGTGATAGATACACATATGTTACTGTACTATTACGTGTATGATGTAGCTTACATTTTTTTTTATTTATTTTTTTGGTATTTTATCCAAGTATAAACTTTGGCAAACAGGGGTGCTTACGAATGTTCTTGTCGGAATTTCACTCGCATTGGGTTTCTTTGCAGGCATATTTTCTGTGTTTTTAGGGTTACTAAAATTCTTCGGATTCCTTCTGAGTACATCGCAAAATGATGGATGAAAGATGTCTTACTCAAAAGGATTTTTGAGATTCAATATCGTTATGGTGTTGATAATTCTCCATAGTCTTTGCTTAGGAATGAGATTTTAGATGTTGTGGCTGAATGCGTTGATTCACTTCGTTACGATCCGGAGAGATTTTCAGTCTTTGCTTCTAAGGTGAAAGAATTGAAAAGCAGCACGTTTATTTTGGATTCAGCGGATTCAAACAAGAAAGGGACTAATGTTGCGAATATACAACAGTTGGTTGGTTTAACCGGGGAAAAAGAAGTAGTGGGTGCAGATTTAGATTACGGTAACCCTCAAGGTATTCGAAACAAAGGTTGCGGGAAGACACGTCGTATGAAAGGTATACTGGAGAAAGTCGTCGAGCAAACTGTTAAGGCCCCCAGGCTTTGTCGTACATGCAAGAAATATGTAACCGGGCATGATTCACGTAATTCCAAGAAGAAGGGTATTTGAACCCATCAACCTTTTTTTTCAAGAACAAGGAAATGATGATTAGTTATTTTGTGTATTAAGTCAATGGGTTTGAAGAATTTTTTCGTAATTTTGTGTATTAAGTCAGTGTTTTGCAGACGTATTGACGCGTAAATGGAAGTTAGTAGTTTGTGTATTAAGACAGTGTGTTTTGAAAATGTTTTGGTACTAAGCAGGTTTTGGAGATGTCTTTAGTATGTAAGAAGGACGTTATTGGCGTGTAAACTAAATGAAGTTTTATATTTTTGTCTTTATGAGGTTGTACTTTTTTGAAATTTCAACCACCCATTTATTTACCTCCCAACTACCACATTTATCTGTTTTTTAAAGCCCTATATAAAGAACATAAAGCCTCATAACCTTGTGTTTATACCATTCCCCACTAAGTTTTTCATTGTTTTCTATCTTCCACCATGTCAAATGGAAAGAAAGTTTTCTTCAAAGTTGAAGAAGACACCAAAGATTACAACAAACCTAGGACAAGTTCCCCAACTGTCAACAATCCTTCAAAGTTTGTCCCCCTACCCCCCCCCCCCCGGTTTACCCGAAGGATGCAGCCCGTGTTGGATCTGCCGTTAAAGAAAGGAGTCCCTCCCCTCCTGTTGTATGGGTTTGCAGACATTATCAACCACCGCCATGTGACACCCCGTAATTTCCAGGTCAGCAATTTATTTATTTAAATGTTTATTTAAATAATTTTGCACACGTGGCACTAGAATTAGTTTAATTTAGTGTGACACGTGGCATGACGGTACGAACACTGACACACAACAGGATAATCCAAGGGATTATCAGAAACCGCACACACGTGTCAAAACACACGAACGTTGGTGAACGTTCAGCACATCGTGTAACACAGAAATACTTCACTAGTCAATTATGGTTAATAATTAGCAATTAGAGTCCAAACGATGCTCAAACGATGTTTTACAGTCGAGAAACGGGCGAAAACAGGCCTAGGATAGCAAAATGGGCTTATTGGGCCTGACAAGTGGTCCAGGCGATACGCCTGACCCGAAGTCTTGACCATGGGCGATCTGTGCGGATGGATTAAAGAGCGCCTCATCCGGTGGCCCCGCGTGCTACGCCCGACACCAAGCGCTCACGTCAGGCGATACGCCTGACAGCTAGGATCGCAGAAAATTTCTTGGACACCACAAGCATCATGGCTATCCTATGTATACTCATTATAATCGGTTTTAGATGCCACCATTCGAGCGTATCTTCCCCAAAACACTCAGACAACCCCTGTTTCTGCCATTAGAAGCCATTGAAACCCATTCTTGAGCTTTGGAAGCTTGGAGGAACCACTAGAGAGCTTGGAGGAGTCGTTGGAGCCCAAACCACCACCATCACCACTTCGTTTCTGCTAAGCACGAGCTGTCCAGAGGAACTAGAGACTGTAAAATCATCATCTCAAAGGTTTTGAAGCATTAGAAGGTAGTATTATGCTTAAAACACCCTTATCACACCTCTACACTCACATGCAAGCACATATCCACCACATGCATGATTTTTTCTTTGTTTAAATATGGGTTTATTGATATTTCTATGATTGATGATGATCTATGGTGTTATTATGGTGATTTATGACTATCCAAGATGTTGTGTATATGTCTATTTGCTTAAAATGATGATTCATGACATTATGAATGCATGCATGTATGATCCATGAATGTGGGAATGATTTTGGATATTTGTAGATGTTTATTGATGCTATTAGAAGTATGTAACATGATTAGATCTTGCCTTGATGACTAAAAATGTGATTTTTATGAACTTTCCATTAATAGTAACTTTTTAGGTATAAAATGGTGTAATGGTTAAGATGATGAGCATGCATGTATCTAGATATGTTGTATAAATGATATTGTGATGATTAGAAGCTTAGGATATGTGATTTTGATATTAATGATGGTCATTTTGGCATAGTTACCATTTTTAGTAACTTTTATAGATGAAATGTTGCTAGATGATGATATGGTAAAGATTATCATGATTTGATAGTGTTAAATGGCATAATATGATGTAATGTGTTATAAAAATGGTTTAGGAGTTACTAGGATGGTCATTTATATGAGAATAGTCATAGTTACTATTTATAGTAACTTTATTTTTAGAAATGTTAACTTAAGAATGTTTTGCATGATTTGAGCATGCTAAGTGGTTTATTATGTTTTAATATGATGAGTAAATGCTAAGTTAGATGGTTTCCGATATCGCGTATGCCAGAAATGGAAACTTTCCATTTTAGGAAACTTTTATGTGCAAACATGATGTAAGTGATTTATGTGATATCGTAGGATGATGTGCTATGTGTTAACATGATCGCGTAGGACAAATGAGCATGCTAGAACTCTAAAATCGTTATGCTTTGTGAAACTTTCCATAAATGGAAACTTACTATAAATAGTAAGTTTTCCATAGACGCGACTTGCGCATTTTGCACACGACGAACACTTACACGATTGCTACACGATTTACAACCGACACACTATTCACCAACGGGTCGTTGACTTGACACGGTCAACTCTAGTCAAACACGGTCAATGTGGACCAACACGAGCACTAACACTAACAGAAGCACGGTCACTTGCACGAACTCACGTATGGTATACGATATAGGTAGCCGGTGACCGACGCGCTTTCTACTCGAGGAGCTTACGCTTACACTACTTTTCTTGATCACTAAGGTGAGTTTACGGCCCCTCTTTACACTTTTCAAACGTTTTAAATAGGGGGAGAATACTAGTTGCATCGAGTCAAACATCTATTACTGTACAAACATTTTACTGTGTATGCTGGTTTATTGGACAAACATTAAGTGTTGAACTCGTAACAAGTCCTCACAAAGTCTTACCGTTAATATACGAACAACGTGGTAAGTTTGAATGGATCCGTTTGGGTGTGACTAACCCCACGGGGCACAATATTGACCGGATGTCATAACCCGTGAAACTCTAACCTGACTTGCTGTGTATATGAGACACAGCGGAGGCAAGAGCAAACAAGTCTAGTTCCGTAGTGACGCACTGACACTTGGAGCCTAGGGCTCGGTACTAACATTATGATAAACAGCATGACACAGGTTTTCTTATTATATGTATATATATCAAAACCTGTGAACTCACCAACCATTGTGTTGACACTTTTTAAACTTGTATTCTCAGGTAATTGACAGGCATAAGGATTCAGGAAACGCACCTAAGGACTTGAGCTTAGGATCTGCATACATTTATGTCGTGTCGTTTTGATCAAACAATTATATTTTGTGTCGTGTATTTTCAAACAATTTTGTGCCTGACACTTTAATTTCCGCTGCTTGTATTAGACATATATTTTCCGCTGCTAAGTTATTATAATTTCCACTGATTATTTTGTCAACTGTTTGGTTGTGTATGTGTCAAACATTGTATTTGAAATGCATATAGAGTTGTTCTATATGACCTTGAGCTGTGATTCTGGCCACGTCACACCCACGTGGACTGACACCACGAGTGGGAATTTGGGGGTGTCACACGCCAACACAACCACCTCCCACTAACACAAAGTTTTACAACTATTATTACCACGATGTTACGTCACCTTTATTTGTAAGTAACGTATCATTTAACCAACATCAACCAACAAGCCTTAGACAAAGAGCCCCCCTCCCCCTACCCTCATCTACATTCAACTTTGGCAACACATCTTTTTCTTCAAATCTGCCATACTCACCACCATCAGTGAACAAAGTTTTTCAAAGCCGTGTTGCATGTCAAGTTCCTGCCTCACAAGAATCTGTCAACCCACGTATGTTGTCGAAAACTTTTCACTCTTCATCATATATAAGCAAAGGAGGCTATCAACTCCTCCTGGTCGTCAATGTCCCATATTCCGAGGAAAAAACCGACACCTTTTGACTTAACTCAGAGCGAAGAACCTTTTGATGATGATTGGGTTAGAAATTACAAGTTCACCCAATAGGTTAGCATATGTGTGTGTGTTTTTGTTGTATTTGTAATGCACTTTGTTTTCTTTAATATGATATTTCCATATGTTTGGTACGCTTTTGGAATTGTTATGTATTTTTTTATGTATTTGTAATCTTTTCTTTTTATTGATATATAGAGGATTTTAATGTTTTTTTTCTACCCATAAAATCACATTTTTTCATATAAATTTGATTTTAAAAATACAATCATTATTTTACAGGTTGTGATTACCTATCAACACACACTATCATATTGCCTATACATACCATTGTTTTTCATTCATTTTTTTCACCATTGTTGCTTACAAAACTGTCTTTGCATATTTGTGAATATATGGAATCTACACAACAGCATGTTTTATGTTCTTGTGGGCATCCAGCCACTACTCGTACGTCATGGACATCCACAAACCCTGGCAGGCGGTTCCACTGTTGTACTAGAAACGTATGTTTACAAGTTATATATCATGATGTGTTTTTTTCTAGATATTAAGTGATTTTTAAAAATTTCAGGTAGGTGGTTGCGGTTTTGTCGGATGGAGAGATCCACCTATGTGTTCAAGATCTGTTGACATTATCCCTGGCATTCTTAGAAAGAACAACATGCATGAGGAAGCTACTAGGAGGATTGTTTTTTAAAACCGTTGTTTGAAAATCATTTTATCTATAAGTTGGATTTTTTGTGTGTGTATGGTTGTTTTTGTAAGAACAGCTTTTATAGGTTTACCTCTTGTATTTTCATAATGTGCTCTTCATTTTATTGGTTTGGATATGCAATCTGTGTTTTTTTAAACAGTTACATGTTTCTTACAATTTAGTTACATATTTGTTACAATTTTTAATTGTTCTGTAACACCTACCCACACATTAACCGAAGCATGATATATTTTAAAAAAGTGTTTGGAATTGATGGTGGAAGTTGAGAGTAGGTTATGTAGAATGGTACTTGTGTACTTTTTATAGGTGTTGACCCTATAAATATACATGCATGTGTACTTTTTTCTTTTTTGAAAAGTTTTTTATGAGTTGATGGGTATAGTGTATTTTTGTACAATATTGTACTTTTTTCCTATTTTTTTAAAATGCAATGATTTCAAATGAACACATATTTTTAAAGTTGAATTTCGTAGTAAAAATAAACACCAAAGCAAGCATAAAATTCAAATTGTCTTAACAATCATCCAAATAGTTAAAAAACCATCATTTGTTGCCAAACATTGTTTTTACGTCAACTTTCCACTACAATTACTTCTTCCGCGCATCCGTTAATATCGTATCCCGCAAGACATTCACCTCGGATCTCAATAGATGGAGCATGAACCTCTTCGTCAGCAAGTTTAGTTGGCTTTTTTTCTTCTTGCCATTTGTCGAAAACCCACAGTTGAATTGTTCCCACACGACCATGAACTTCTCCATGTGTCTCATCACAAACGCAGCACAATCTGCAACATTTGTTTTTGTTGCCCACGGAAGGTGTAATTTTTGAACTGGAGCTGCATGGATGTCATCTATTTTTGGATGTTGAATTTGTTTCAAGTACTGCACGAAAACATCTTTCTACGGGAAAGAAAATATGTCACATGTAATCATAAAAAATAATCACATTACAAGTATACATATCTTACCACTTTGTATGGTGAATCTTTAAGATAATAATCTGCGTTGTATCTAAGTCCAACCAAAGGGATTGATTCATGAAAGTTATCAATTACTGAAATGGCAGAATTCTTTAATTCAAAATTTATCAGGTAGTAATGGTTGAATTCTAAAACTGGGAAGAAAACCATGTCAAACAGTTTTAAATCCGCCAGTTTTAAGTCGCCTTTGACCAAACCATCCATGTTTTCTGTGAATTTATCAAGTCTCTCTTGATGATTGACCCTTTCTTGATTCAGCACCCATCCCGGCTGTAATTATTGTTGTTAAAATACCCTTATAAATTTTCTTTAGATAATAAGAAACCCACAAACATACATAATTTAATGTTAGAAACTTACAATGACACTAGTTCCACAAAACAACTTGTGTGGGGTACCTGTTGATTTGTATTTTTCTTCAAAGTTTAATACCTTAGCCCAAGCATCTATAATTTGGTTGTTTACCTCGTTGCTTGGTCTCAACGAAAAAAAATGACATCTCTCTAAAACCAGATGGTTTATACCATGGTAAACAACCTTCCTGCAACATATTTTTATACACTAAAGATGTAATTTTTTTGTAAACACAAATGCACATAAAGTTTACGTACAAAATACATATGTATTACACATGTATTATAAGTGTTACATACACATGTAATAATCATGTATTATAAGTTTAACATACATGTATTATAAGTTTCACATACATGGTAACATACATGGTACATGTAAACACAAACGTTACGTAATTTTTTACGTACAGAAAACATATGTATCACACACAATTTACACATAGAAAACATGCATGTCCTCAATTGATTGTTTCTGTTTCTCCATTAGTTTGCTTTTTATACAAAGTAACATAGAAAAAAATTTTGTATTACATTCAGTGACATACAAAAAATGTATGTGTTACATTCAGCAACACACAAAAAACATATATAGTACATTATAAACAAAGTTTTTTACCTGTCGTCATTTTTTTCGGTCACCGTTTCCTTCATTTTATTGTTACTGTTGAAAAAGATGTCAATGTTAATGTTCCGTTAGTTACCCTTCTAGATAATTTATATCTTCTTGTAGTTTTTGTAGGAAATACAGATCTGTTAATTCAAAATTAGTGATACCTATCATCAGTTGCTTCACTCAGATTATCGGTCACCTTGTCTTTACTGTTACACATATTAACACACATTTTACATAGACTTTACATGAATATTATGTATGCTTACCTGTAATCAAGTCTTCTATTATTTTTCAATCATAAGTATTATGCATTTTGGTTACCGGTCGTCAGTTGCTTCTGTCACAATCACCTTCATTTTGTTTTTACTTTTGTCACCCATCCGTGTGTACACACTATATAAAACAAAGTTGAGTATATTCTCTTCATATTTAGTAAGCTCTTTGATAAGATCAACCCCCCAAATAAGGTAAGGATATTTGTTGACATCAGCTATTCCTTTTTCTCAAATCGATTTTACTTTCTTTGCTTCAAACTTTGCTATGACCTCAAGCCAATTGGCTTCAACAATAGTCAGCTCTTTCTCTTGAACTATTACAATAAAAATATTTTCAGTATTATTTTACTTTGATTAAAAGCAAATACTTAATAACATATGTTTTGACTTACTAGTATTTTCAATAGCTTCACTAACATTAGCCTGAAGACCACTTGCTTGATATGTATTTTCATTAACTGGGAAAGACATAAGTATATTGTTGTTTGATCTAATTCCAATTCGGGATGACTTTGTTTTTGAGTGTCGACAGAAACATCAGATGTTTCTGCCATTAAAGCAAAATACAGATTTTATATTATAGGCGAGAATAAAGTATATTGTAAAACTATCCTAAATAAAAAAAGTTACCTTTCACTGGTGTTTCCAAAGCCTTTTCTTGTTGCGACATAACATGCTGAGAAATGCCTAAACTCCAGTTTGGTCCGCAAAATATATCTTGTTTTGCAAAGTTAAAGACAAGGTCCCAAACATGTAATTGACTTATTAAAAAAGTGCACATTCCATGCTTTTACCACGTATATATGATGTATATTTCTTGGATGTTCAGAATACATGGACATTCTATGTTTTTACAACGTTTATATCACCTGTTTACAACGCATTTGTACGTACTAGGGGGCACCGGGAGATTCCATGGAATCATTCAAGTTAACGTCCATCGTTCCCCGGTTTGTTTCGTTTTCAATGTTTGCAAGTTCTTCCATTTTTTTCTCTGGAACAAAAGCACAAAAAACATATTTTTAAGACACAAGTACAAAAGGACAGGGAAAACTTGCTTCATATTGCGTTATTACCGTTAGCATCCATATGTAATATGCCCCCTGAGGTTCCTGTTACATCTTGCATTGGCGTTTCATTCAACAATGACAGGCAAAACTGGCTAGCAATTTGATCTGTCTCCATTGCATGTTCTGTGACACTTGTTGTTGTACCAATTTGTGAAACCCCAAGACTCCAGCTTGGCTCGTCGGGATTAATACTTGATTTTTTGCCATCATCCATGTCTTTTGTTACACCTGGTCCTGTTTTCAAATTGACTACCCACTTTTAAGTACGAGAGTACAGATGAGACTATGTTTTTTTGTTATACAATCAACTAACCTTTTACAGTTTGTTCAACATCATTTTGTGAAATCCCAAGACTCCAATTTGGACCATTGAACAAATTTTCCTCATTGATACAATCTAACATTATTGTTTTTGTATGGTAAGTTAATAAATATTGTCATATTTTATCATAAGTATGGATAAAATTAAATAAACATCTACAAAATACCTTGACCAACTATCTTTTCCCTCGTTTCCATACCCTGTTCTAGTATAAAGTTTTGAACTGGATCGTTGATATTCAGGTCCACAACACCTTCTTTAACAAATAATTTCCACACCCAGGTTCACACTTTCACCTATGTCAAAGAATCATATGTTAAAGTTTAGTTACAAACACGTAACATAGAGGTAAACTATATGGTACCTCCAACTGTTTCCTCTTCTAGATGCACACCTATTCAAACAAACATATGTTAAAGTTTAGTAACAAACATGTAACATACCGTAAACTATATGTTTATTTTTGTAGACATCCAGCAAGTGTGCAGTTTTATAAAGTATTTGTTTTAGAAAGAATCATATGTTAAAGTCTAGTAACAAACACGTAACATAGATGTAAACTATATGTTTATTATTTTAGACATCCATCAAGTGTGTTGTTTTAGATAGTATTTGTAACCTTTTGTTATACAATCAACTAACCTTTTACAGTTTGTTCAACATCATTTTGTGAAATCCCAAGACTCCAATTTGGACCATTGAACAAATTTTCCTCATTGATACAATCTAACATTATTGTTTTTGTATGGTAAGTTAATAAATATTTTCATATTTTATCATAAGTATGGATAAAATTAAATAAACATCTACAAAATACCTTGACCAACTATCTTTTCCCTCGTTTCCATACCCTGTTCTAGTATAAAGTTTTGAACTGGATCGTTGATATTCAGGTCCACAACACCTTCTTTAACAAATAATTTCCACACCCAGGTTCACACTTTCACCTATGTCAAAGAATCATATGTTAAAGTTTAGTTACAAACACGTAACATAGAGGTAAACTATATGGTACCTCCAACTGTTTCCTCTTCTAGATGCACACCTATTCAAACAAACATATGTTAAAGTTTAGTAACAAACATGTAACATACCGTAAACTATATGTTTATTTTTGTAGACATCCAGCAAGTGTGCAGTTTTATAAAGTATTTGTTTTAGAAAGAATCATATGTTAAAGTCTAGTAACAAACACGTAACATAGATGTAAACTGTATGTTTATTATTTTAGACATCCATCAAGTGTGTTGTTTTAGATAGTATTTGTAACCTCCAGCTGTTTCTTCCTCCAGATCCACACCTAGATCTCTAAGAACTCCATCAACTGTGTCGTAAACTTCTTCATTTTGAATACTTGGTTGTAGCCACACCGTTTTTTTTTCAAGGAGGCTTTCATAGGATGCCATTACCGTTTATATGTCCTCATTATCATGACTACTTTGAATCAATTCACCCCAAGTGCAACTCAATTTTGTTTTTTGTCTCTTCCCATTGTACCAGCAGTTGTTTTACAGTTTCTATGTCAACCTGTTACACAGAAATAAAGAAGCAAAAGTCAAAATTTCATTTGATTTAAAAACAGAAACTATGTATAAAACAAACCTTCGGGCTATCCCTAACATGTTGAATTGTTTCTTCTATGATTTCCCACAACTCCTGATTAACTTTCCCTCTACCCAATCCTCCATGTCTTATTTCTCATTCTTCTATTATCTTTAAACGGTTTTTGTTCCAGAACTCTATAGATTCAACAGTTTTGTCAACTGAGATACCTTTACACTCGAATCCTTCGACATACAGCAGCTACAACAAAGTGTATATTAAATTTGTTTTAACATTAACAAAGTACTGCAACATCATAAACCATACCATTAGTATTGCATGAGGCCCATTGAAAGGTGAGCTGTTGTCATATGGGACCATCTAAGTTTGCATGATTTAATGGATTCGAAAATAAAATTACACCAGTCAATCTGACTAAAATCTGTCTCTGATGTGATATACCTAAGAATTCCTTCTCTTGCCCTTCCGTTTTTATGAAATTCTACCAACACTATCATAAACAACATTATGAAGTTCATCCGGAAGTTGAAAGCGTCTTCATCTTCTGTGCTTTCAGTTCTTTCAACTAGTGTTCTAGTTGCCAACAACCTACCCTCGAATTGTGCTCTCCACTCTGAAACAGATGCATCATAAGTCTCTGATGGGACAATGGACTCTACTTGAATTCCACCATTTGGGATCCCCCAAAGTTTATGGATTAGTCCTGGTGTAATTTTTAAGCTTCGGCCCTTACAAACAATTTCCATCCTTTTTGGTTTCAACCTGTCTACAACAAAGTGTGCCAACCTAGATGGAATACCATCCAAATTGAACTTAAGCAATTTGGCGAAACCCACTTTTCTAACACCCTCTCTTTGATTATCTCTTAACAACTTGATGCATCGAAATAGTTGAGCGGGGGATGACCTGGTGTTTAGAACCATCCATTTCTTGCTTACACCGCTCTCATGAACCACACATGTTTGTTTCCTTTTTGTGTCACTCCCAACCTACCTGCATCTCCTTTAGAATCTGTGTCATACACTTTCTCTTTACCTGTAATAAAAACATTATCTCTCAATGACGTAAAAAAATGCATCAAATCTGTAACAAACAAGAATACCAGTAATGTTAGTACATGTTTGTAATAGGTTGCTTGTCAAAATATATAAGTTATAGAAGGTTTGGCTGAGGTTCGTCCGGCCCACGAACCTTAGCAGGTTCGGCGAACCTAGGCCTTTTGATGTAAAGGTTCGTCCAGCTAACCTCAAGGTTCGGCTGGCGAACCTATTGGTTCGGCTAGGTTAGGTTCATCTGATCTTAGTATATATTGTAGGTTCGTCCAGATATTTCATAACTTTTGGAAAACTTCTGATTGATTTTCTCTGTGTGAGTAAGAACTGTGTGTTCTTGTATTTCATTGTAATCAGTTGATCTTGATTAATGAAATGGAGATTATATAAATGTTTGTTTCTTCTATGATTCATATAGATCAAATATAGATTCCGCATATATTTGATTGTTAATAGGATTCCGTTGTACGATCGAGAGCAATTCTACAAGTAACTATTAAAAATATACCAACCTTTATTTGTTTTTTGACCCACCTTAGATGGTACCCTACTTCCCTCTTCCACACGATTTGTAAAAAATGCTAAAAAATTAGACTTTTTAAACTGGGTAAAAGAAAAATGGGGTTCAGCCCCAAAAATTACACTAGTCTTTATCATGTTTACAAACCTTTTATCTTTTTCTTTTTATGTCTCCCATTTTTTTCATCAGCAGGTGCTTCATAGACAAAGTAACCATGATGTGTTACAAACAAAAAAATAGTTATTGATGCACCAAATTATCCTACGATAGTAATGGGTGTTACCTTTTTTCCTTTTCTTCACCAAGTCGACTTTTTCCTTTTCCAGACTGACCTCAATTTCTGCCATTTTCACAACTTGTACATAAAAATCATGTAACAAAGATGTATCATAAGTTTAACAAATTATGTTAAAAGGTTTACGGCTTGTTACCAACACATGACATTGTCTTCATACGATCCTTCTGCTTTTTGCTTCTTGTTGCCAATATTAAACGTTGTTTCAGTTTTTTTCCCTTCTTTACACGAGGTTCTACTTCTTCGGATTCGGTGTCAGTCAATTGTAACTTACTTGTTATTTAGTGTTATAATGCAAGTAATTTTTTTTAAATGCCAATAATAGAAACACAAATCCAATCATATACTTGCCTTTTTGGCATGATGACCGCCTTTGATATTGATATCTTCCACCATTTCCACCGATTCTGTAATTATCAACACATAAAACAAATTAACGACATTTTTGCCATTAACCAAAACCCAAATAGAAACACGTGAAACATGTGTAAAAGTATTGTAACAGTACCTGGTATTCTAGTTTTTTCTTGACATCTTTATGTTTATTTAAATGTTTCTTTTTTTTCTACACCGCCACACTTTCGTCTTGTTCACTCTCACTGGTTTCCCCTTTCAGCATCACTATATACCCATTAAAATTTCGAAACCCTCAGGCACAATAAAGAACAAATTTTTGTTCTAAATTCGGGAACAAAAAATACCTCTTTTACTCTTTTCCTTTTTTTCCCACGTGCGGAGTTAGTGCCTTCATTCACACCTTTGTGTCATTAAAGAACAAACATAATATTATTAACAAGAACTACAGAAAAAAGATAGTAGCATTACAATTCGTCATATAGTCCGTACCCTTTTTTCTTTCGTTTCAAATCTTTCTTATTCGATTTTTCGACAGTATCTAAGTTGATTGGATCATCTGCAGCGTTTGTAAACTTGCCAAGAGTCTTGTTTGTGATTCTTCCACTTTTTCTTCTCGATGACATATTTTACAGAAGATTAACAGAGATCTTGCATGAAGAAAAAATAAAATCAGATTTATGTTACAATCTTTTCCATGAAATATACAGAACCAAAACAAACTTCCTTTAAATGATTTTATGATTCAAAGATATTTACCTTAGAATCCAGCAGTGACGTCAACAACCCCGGGCGAAATGTTGCCTTTTTAGTCAGGCGGGCACCTCCTCTTTCCGATTGGCAGAAAAATGAGTGTATTTTGGGGATGGGAAGAAGAAAAAATATCAATTGTGGTTGGGGACCAGAAGAAGGCTTACGTATGGGTTGCTATTTTGATTTGACGGTTTTGAAACTTTCAAGAACAAAAGTACCAGAAGGAAAATTCCAATACTACCCTTTAGTACTCTTATTAAATCACATATCTCATTTTTTTTAAAGATAAACGGTTAGATTAATCTCAACCATTCATAAAGACAATCTAATGGCTCACATTAAGTTTCCATGGTTTTCTAAATAATATATGGTTTTCAAATTATACCTTCCCTATATATATATATATATATATATAGGGAGAGGTTCAAATGTTAACCCTCCCTTATAGCGTTAACCGCTTAACCCTAGCGTTTTTTGCCCGAATCTTAAAATTTTTTTTTTCATGGTTTTTATTATGTAAAATAGGGGGGGTTTCTTTTTTGTGTTTTTGCTAATTCATCATCGTTTAGAAGTTATTTACAACTGTAAGTAAGTGTAACGACTTACAGTTACTTACATCACATATCTGATGTAAGTAACTGTAAGTCGTTACACTTACTTACAGTTGTAAATAACTTCTAAACGGTGATTAATTAGCAAAAACACAAAAAAGAAACCCCCCTATTTATGTATAATAAAGACCATGAAAAAAAACAAAGATTCGGGCAAAAAACGCAAAAAAGTGCTAGGGTTATGTGCTTATCGCAATAAGGAATGGTTAACAAAGGAACCATCCCTATATATATATATATTAAAATTTACGCTAGTTAACAAAACATAAACCAAATTAAATTACATGATGCATCCAAAAATAAATAAATTATAGCCACAAATATATTACATTGCTAAATCTAAAACTTGAAAACATATCAAATAAATAAAGAGTTATATACTTTACTTCTATCAGTGTTACTTTAACCTACAATTACATCAATATAAGTCAATAAATAATAATTTGCATCAATATAACACACAATTACATTAACGTGAGTCGAAAATAATAGATTACAACAACATAACCTACAATTGCATTTATGTAATAATAGATTACATCAATGTAATTTGTTGTAAGTTGATGTAAGTGACACTGTTACGTTGATGTAAGTTGTTGTAATTTGATGTAAGTGACTCTGTAAGCTGATATAAGTTGATGTAATCGAGTATGTAAGTTGACGTAAGCATTTGTAGACTCATTTTCACATCACGAACAGTTCCGAGCACTCGGTTCCTTGTGTTTTCTACATGTCATAAACATTAGTTGTAACGAAAGCAGTAAAAAAGTTCCAATCTTTAACAAGATGCTCCAAGGCGTTGTTTAGAGTATATCCTGAAAGCTGAGAGCAAAAGGTAGGTATACAACCAAATAAACTTTATATATTTATGTAGAGTAGTTGTTTAATTTAATTTCTATAAATTAACCTATGATCATTAATCTTTTCCCTTTAGCTGTAAATAATCACTAGCAAAGCAAACGATCAACTTGGTTGTTCTAAAATCAACCCAATACAAAAACACGGTAAAAAAATAGCCATAAATTCAAAAACACAAGTCCTTAAAAACACCATTAAGTAGCAAATATGTATTAATAAAAGTAAAATAATGTAATGAGACGTGAAGGGTAGCAGCAACTTCATTAATTTGTTGGGTCGTAAATAAAAAATAAATAAATCTCAACTTGATGTAAAAATTATTTTCTTTAAATGGTGATGATGAAAAATAAATGGTTACAGTAAGAAACTTATGAGATGAAGAGAGAGAAAGTTAGAGAGAGACCTAGAAACCCCATCCCACAATGGGCATTTGTGATTAGCTTCTTTGAACTTAGATTCAAGACTTGATCCGACTTCCAAAAGAGTTAAAGTTTCTTACCTTGGCCACCTACAATTTCCACCGCCATCGCCACCACCGATTTCGTTTTCTAAACCACATCCAATCTCGTTGTTGCTCGTCACTTGAGACAGCCACCAGTCTCCGCTCGATGTTGGTGGTGGTGGTGGTGAAGATGATGGTCAGAAACATGAGATCAGCACTTTATTGGAGGAGAAGGCCGGTAACTTACAGAGAAAACGTTAAAGAAGGTGCAGCCAAATCTAGAAAAAACTAAACCAACATTGAAGGGATTTAAATCCAAATTTCATGAGTTTGAAGAAGCAAATCGAGTTCTGAAAATTGCAGAAAAAAGTAGAGAAAGAGAACACAAATTGGGTGAATTATCTGAAAGATTATTAATGTGGATGTGTGTGTGTGTATAATAGAGTAATGAAAGATGCTTTTGAAAATTGGTGAAGATGATGGTCAAAAAAGTGATGGAACATCTGCAAAGAAACTACTCTCCCTTACTCTCATTTAATACACTAATAAAATGTCCATATTGCCCCTTTGATGTAAGAAATTGGTCTGGTGACGTGGCTGATTTTCATTGGCTAAATGGTTAACGCAATAAGGCAAGTTAAGATTTGATCCTCCACCTATATCTATATATCTATATATATATATACATATAGTGTTTGAATACTTTGAAAACCCGATCTTAAAGAGAAAACCCTTAAACCCAACGTGGACCGTTAGATCAAACTTATTTTAGATGTTAATTAATTAAATAGAAAAAACATGTGATCCACAATTAAAGTTCAATATTTTATTGGGGTTTTTGAGAAGAAAATGTCTAGAGTATATTTCTCATTATCTCTCCTCTCTCCTCTCTCTCTCTCTTCTCTCTCTTTCGGTCTCTATCTCTCAATTTTATATATTTGATTACCCAGATACTACACATGTGTAGTGTTTTAGTTAAGTTAAAAAAATATTTTTTTAAATATTACACCAGCAAAAATAAAAAAGTCATATTTTAAGAAACAAACAAATATGCGTATGTGTATCAAAAAACCTACACAACGTGTATCAAACACAATTTGCACTACACAAAACACAATATTACATATTCTCAAGTCTTAACCACAAAATAAAATATTACGCATGTGTATTTTTACATATGAAACAAATATTATACATGTGTAATATTATACAAAGAACATAAAATTAACCAAAACAACAAAAACTACACATGTGTAAAAAAACAAAAATGAACAAGTTTTACTACACAAAGTACACATGGTCAAGCAACTATAAAATCTGAAAAACTACACATGTGTAGAAATAAATATGTACAAGTTTTACTACACAAAGTACACTTGGTCAAGCAACAACTATAATATTTGAAAAAGTACACATGTGTAGTAATAAAAAAGTACAAGTTTTACTGCATAAATGCACCTGGTCAAGCAACACATATAAGATCTGAAAAAACTACACATGTGTAGTAATAAAAATGTACATGTTTTACTGCATAAAGTACACATGTTCAAGCAATACCTATAAAATCTGAAAACTACACATGTGTATAAATAAAAATGTACAAGTTTTTCAGTATAATGTACACCTGGTCAAGCATGTGTTTGAACCACCACCATGACCACTACCTCTTGAAACTGCCACCACCACTGACGCCGCCTAGATCACCACCACCACCACCTCTTGAAACCCATGACCACCTCCTCAAATCCACTACCATAGCCATTGTCATCTTTAGAGAGAGAGAGTAGAGAGAGAACCACAACCACCATTGTCACCACACCAACCGAGAAACACCATCACCACCGTTGGACCACCACCACCATGGACTCGCCTACTCCGCCGCCGTTGTTGCCGACCACCCCACAACCACCCGTCAAAAACCACCCCACAACCATTTTCTTTAAGATCTCCACCACCTCCCGCCGGTCGCCGCCACCATTTTCCGGTCAACACCACACCCACCGGTCACCACCATCACCACTTACTTTCTCCAACAGGTGAGAGAGTTGAGAGAAGTTGAGAGAGAAGGGATTAAATATTTATGAGAAGAAGAATAAAATCAAATATTTATATGGAGAGAGTGTGGGAAAATACCATTATACCCTTTTTATTTAATTAATTCAAATGTAAAATAAGTTTGATCTTATGGTTGAGATTGGATTTAAGGGTTTTCTTTTTAAGATCGGGTTTTCATTTGATTCAAATCCTATACATATATGTATATATATATATATATGTATGTATACATACAATCATACATACATATATATACACACACACATATATATATATATATGGGCGGGTTATTTTGAAAACCTTTTATAGTTGAGAAAACTTTGATAGCAATGAAAAAAAGCAACAAAATTTTTTTTTTACAGTTTAGTTACATCATTAGGATCATTTTTATAAAAATAAAAATAAAAAAGCGTCGACTATATTTTTTAAAAAAATTAATAAAAAACCGATGTAACACAGACGTAACATCATTGTACAGGACAGGAAGAAGGAGTTACGTCAGTGTTACATTTTTATTGTATTAATTTTTTAAAAAAATTGGGTCATCCCTTTTTAATAATTTTTATATAAGTGACCCTAATAATGTTACAAAACTATATATATATATATATATATATATATATATAGGGGATGGTTCAATTGTTAACCCTTCCTTATTGCGATAACCCATTAACTTTGAACAAATCAACCCAAATCTTTGGGTTTTTTTCATGGTTTTTATTATACATAAATAGGGGGTTTCTTTTTTTTTTTGTGTTTTTGCTAATTTATCACTGTTTAAAATTTAAAACAAGTGTAATGAATTAGCAAAAACACAAAAAAGAAATCCCCCTATTTAT
Organism: Mikania micrantha; assembly: GCA_009363875.1. Lineage (NCBI taxonomy): Eukaryota > Viridiplantae > Streptophyta > Magnoliopsida > Asterales > Asteraceae > Mikania > Mikania micrantha. Next base: position 52,798,902 of record CM018695.1, read on the forward strand.
TTATGTATAATAAAGGCAATGAAAAAAAATTCAAAGATTTGGGTTGATTTGGTCAAAGTTAATGGGTTATCGCAATAAGGAAAGATTAACATTTGATCATCTCCCTATATATATATATATATATATATATATATTGGGCATGTATAAAATAAAAATCCACTTACACTCACGTAATTCCTTCTTTTAGGCTTGTACAATGATGTTACATCGTTTTTTATAATTTTTTTTAAAAAATCTAGTCAGAAATTTTTTATGTTTTTTATAAAAATGACCCTAAAGATGTTATCCAACTACTAAAAAATGAAAAAAAAAAATTGATGGTTTTTTTCATTGTTTTCAAGGTTTCTTAAAGGTTTCTTAACTGAAGGAGGTTTTCAAAATATCTCTTCCATATATATATATGGGAAGTATAAACAATAACTCACTAAATATGCAATAACCCGAATAATTCGTTAAGATCAAACCAAATCTTCGCTTTTTTTTTAACATTTTTGTAAACACATTTAGAACACTTTCTTATTTTATTAGTTTACGTAAACTCATAAAATAAGAAAATGTTCTAAATGTGTTTATAATGATGTTAACAAAATTCGAAACATAATAATTAAATACATTTTGGAAATTTTATTCATCATGTTTAATTTTCTTCCAAGCTAATTTGATTCGATTCATAATATGCGGCTTCTTCCTTGTCGGTTATTCCTTCCAACAAACCCGCCTCGACCTCTTCTTATAATAATTCGCTCTCATAATTCATTTCGCCTTCAAGTGAAGATTTATCTTAAACTCTTTTCGCAACATCCAAGTATTCCTTCAAGCAAATCGACATCTTTAACGCCGAAGGAGTGAGTCTTGTTCTTCTTGGTGAAATGACCATGCCACTAGCCAAAAATGTCGATTCTGAAGCTATCGTGAAAGCTTGGACGCTAAGTAGATCTCCGGCCATAGCGGATAGGTTCAGGAATTTTCTTTCTTAACTTTCTACCAAGCGAAGATATCAAAGGCCATAAACTTTTGGGGAGTCATACCCGACAAAAGTCCGTCGCAATATATCTTCCAAGTTCGCTACTTGGAGTGTTGTCTCTTTGTCTTTTACTATTTTCGTTCATTAATAAATTATAAAAAGCGATTTGTGGATCTTGTGAGCTACTAGAACTTGATGATGTGTTTCTCATTGTTTGGTGTATAGTGGATGTTGGCATCGAGCATATGTGACAATTGTTTGTTAAAAGTTGTTTTTAATGTTTGCATGCAAAAAGGATCTTTATCGTGTAAATATAAATCAAAACATATTTTTTCAAGTAAAGTTTCAACCCCCGCAACATTTATGCAAAGCTTCAACACGGCGACATAAGTAATAACCGGTGGCATTTCTTTGAAATTTATTAAAAGTTTTGATTTCATTGGTGAATCATATCACTTATAAGTTTTGGTCTAAAAGACAATTCACACAATTTTGAACTCATTAAAAAAAATTGGTTAAGTACTAAAGGACTTGTAGGGTAATAAACACCGGATAAAAATGTTATTGAGGTTTTAAAAACATAAAGCATTTTCGCTATTTGTTCAATAGTCTCCCAACCCGACGGATTAAATGGTTGAATCGACCCTTTTGAGCTAAAAGATTATGAAAAACAATTAAACTTTTTTTTTGTTTTAAAGTTTTCTCAAACATTTTACATATCAAATCCCACCTAGTCATATCTAGTATTCAAATTTTTACAAAAACGACGATAATTAGTATGCATTTTTGTTGATCTAAAAATGTCGTGTAGCATTTGTTTAAAACTATCCTTTGTTTCTTTAATAGTTTTTATCCCGTCTTGAACCGTCAAACTAATGATGTGAGAAACACATAGACTATGGAAAAAAGCACTTTCGCAAATAGGTTTATATTTTAAAATTAGTTGTTGTACTGCACACGTATTATTCGACGCGTTATCAAATGAGATTGAAAATATTTTGTTTTCCAATTTAAAAGTTTTTATTTGTCTAAAACATAAAATAAATTCTCACCCGTGTGAGGATAATCAAAAACTCAAAAGCGACCGTACGTTCCATTAGTTGCCACGTATCAGGTTGTACCCAATGAGTAGTAACACAAATGTATGAGTCGGGTGAACCATGTGGAGCCGACCAAACATCACAAGTTAAACTAACGTCGGTTTCCAAGTTTTCAAAACCCAAAATAAGTTAATTTTTAGCCTTTTTCAACATTCTTAAACAATTTCTTCTAATGGTAGAATGACTTACGTATGTATAACAAGGTTGAAGAGTTTGTTGAATAATTCGAGTTAGACGACGGTTGCCGAGTGGTTAAATGACAAACTTTGTTGAATAACAATTGCGTCATTTGTTCTCGAACCGCATCAGCGCTATAAGCAAATATAGTTCGTTCGTTTGTTATCATAGGTTAACCTTGTGCGGCTTCTTTCTTCAAAGCTTTGCAATATTTGTACTCGTGGTGGCTTTTCAAAGTAATATTGCCATCGTGATTGAAAAGACAACCACATAGCTTGCATCGAGCTTTGTTTGGACCGCTCGACAATTTACACAAGTACATTATTGTGTTTGTGTTTACGAATACAAATACTCAAAGTATCTCGTAAACTTTGTCTTATTATATACGAGTATAATAATAATTTAAATTTGGAATGGAAAAACCTTAGGGGTTACAATGTGCACTTTGAATATCCTGCCGCAACGCGCAGCGGGATCATTCCTAGTTTATTTAACTTAACATGTTTTTATTCTGTATTTTTTGTGAATAAGGAAAATAATTATTAATATGGTCATGTTATTGCGGTGTATCAATAACAATGTATTTTTGTATTTTTTTTATTATTAAAAATATAAGTATGGATAAAAGTAATATGTGTGTGATGAGATTGATTTGACATAGCTATGATGTATAGATGATGGGGGTAATGTATGAATATTAACGCATATTTAATGTAGTTCAGGTCAGAATTTTAACAAAAATAAGGATGGGTTAAAAACTTAAAACTAACTCTATTTATAAAAATCAAATTATCATAAAATGTTTATTGTTTATTAAGTTACCATATATAATTATTTTTTATCACGGATATCTTATATGTGACGTTTAATATATGCTTATGTATATAAGCAATGTTGTAAAAATCAGCCTAGGCAGCAACCTAGGAGCTAGGCGCCCCTCTACTATATCGATTTTGGCCTAGGCGAGGCCTAGTTGGCCTAGTTAGATTTTATTTTATTTTTGACTTTTTCTAGTAAAAATGGGCCAATTTCATAATTATTTAAACATTTATCAACTTAAAATCTTTAATATGTCTCTGAAACATTGAATCCAGCCACTTAACATTGAAATCCATATCTAAACTTTGAACTCGATGTTTAAGTTTCAACTTTGAAGTACTTAACTTAGTATGTTTAAGTTTATTTTTAAATTATTTGAAGTATTATATTAAATTATTGTTGGACCTCGGAAACGTGACGGTTCCTTGCGGATTCTACTCGGCAGGTCCTCGAATAGTGCGGAATTCTATTTGGGGGTTTTCCAATCGAAATCAACTTACCACGTGATCAATCGATGATAAGGAGTAGACGTTTTGTGTGGAAATGATCGACCACGAGCCAAGAGTCTAAGTTGGACGTAGGGAGGCGCTGAAACCTTGGTTGATATGACAGAGAATGAGCAGAGGTGCTTAGAACATTATGTTTATCATGTATTTATAGTTTGATGCCATTCATACGAATGAGTCATGCTGATGACCATTCTGCACGAATGACAACAGACGAATGAGCTGATCACGCGAATGAATCATGCTAATGACTCATTCCTTAGAAACAGTCATTCGCTAGGCGTTCATTCGCATGAATGAACTCAATTCTAGGTTCATTCGTACGAATGGTCAGTTTGTTAAACAAAATTAAAGTTAAACATGTCAAACACAACTAAACATTAGATAATACTTGATTTCATTAATAATAAATGCTATAATACAATCACAAAAGATAATCACAAAGAACTAGGGACAAACTATGTATCAACAATTATTGATATTGATGTATGTATATAATATATATTTGTAAAATTGCATATAAAAATTCCAATCCGTCTAGAGCCGATTAATCCCTAGGCGATACCTGGCCGCCCGACTGGCGCTTAGCGACTTCTACAACCATGTATATAAGAAAATTTCTAATTATGTTTCTTTATCTAATTTTAATTGATTATTCTAGCTTTTTAAGTCAATCTCTAATAATTTACAACTTATTAACTTTTTGTAAATAAATCACGTAATTGGTTTGTCAATACTAAGTGGATGATATAATTGCTAAATATGATAACACTGATATATTGAAATATGATACTTCATTCATTAAACATAAGACTATTTAAATATAGTCTAATATAACGTAAACAAAATAACAAAGTAACTAGAAATATGGAACTTATGAAAGACTAGGTAAATTGAAACAAACTTTAAAGTTAAACTCAAAACAAACTTAATTTGACATAAACAAAATGCTTCCATGTCACTTATGCAGCCATGCACGTGCCTTTTATTCCAACATACCCTTCCTCAAATTAGACTTGAATTTACTCAATCTAGTTTGTCTTTTGCTTAACATATACCAAGCTTCACTCATTGTTCTTCAAATATGTCTCTTTTCAAAGGCTTAGTCATGATATCTGCCAATTGTTCTCTTGTGCCACAATAATCTAGTAAAATTTTTCCTTCTTTAACCATGTCTCTTAGAAAATGAAAACGAAGCTCCATATGTTTGCACCTTACATTAGACACCGTGTTCTTTGAGAATTTAATAGCTGAAGAATTGTCACATTTAATGATAGTACTACCTTTCACAACACACGAGATCTTCTAGAATTCCTTTAACTCATATCACTTGACATTTACATGTTGAAGCAACCACTTATTCCACTTTGGTAGATGATAGAGCCATTATCTTCTGCTTCTTTGATTGCCATGCAACTGCTCCTCCATCCTACATAACCACATAAGAGAAGTACTTTGTATGACATCTAGATCTCCACCAAAATCGCTGTCAGTACATACTTCCATTATAGCTTTTCCTCCAAAAGCATACCAAATACCATAATATGATGTTCCTAGAAGATATCTTATCATTTTCTTCATGGCTTCATAGTTAATCTCAGTAGGACTTAACATAATAGGGCTTATCAAACTTACCACAAAATGTATATCATGTCTTATTGTGGTGATATACATAAGACTACCCACCATTTGCTTTAACAAAGTGTCATCAATCTTCTTTCCTTCCTCTTATTGTAATATACACCCTAGAATAATGGGGCAAGACACTCAATAACAACCTTCCATTTTAAACCTTTTTATTATCTCCAAGGCATACTTCTTCTATGATATATGAATTCCAGCAGCTGATTGCAAAACCTCAATACCCAATAAGTACCTCATTTTCCCAAGGTCTGACATTTCAAATTCCTCCAACTTTGACTACTTGAATTTTCATAACATCTCAATGTTTTCACATGTATAAATAAGATCATCAACATAAATATTGACAATCAATATATTACCTTTCGGATTCTTCCTCAGAAAAAGTGCATGTTTAGTCTTGCTGTGAAACCTTCTTTGAAAAAATACCCTTCAATCCAACTAAACCAAGCTCGTGGAACTTGCTTCAATCCATACAAAGCTTTACGAAGCTTATAAACTTTATCCTCCATGCCCCTTGTAACATAACCTTGAGGCTGCTCTACATAAACATCTTCATTTAACATCCATTTGAAAATGGACCAACCTTTCTGTGCATCCATGGATATAACTAACCTCATTGTATCCATTATGTCTATGGGTGCATATACCTCAGTATAATCAATACCAAAATTCCTGATTAAAACCTTTAGCCAACAATCTTGCTTTATATTTATCTGCATCACCTTGTTCATTCAGCTTGACTTTAAATACCCACTTAACTCCAATACATTTCGTATCCTTGAAAAATCAACAACATCCCAAGTCTGGTTTCTTTGTATTGCTTGAATCTCTGCATCCATGGCCTTTCTCCACTTTTCTTGTACCATTTCTTCGAAAAAAGTTGGCCCTTCATGTGAATTGCATTACATTCAACTCCGTGTCATCTCCTGTAACATAATCATCTAGATAAGAAGGAGGTCGACGTGTACGCCCCTCCCTTGATCTAGCATTACTTGATTCTAGCATCTCCAAATTCTCATTAGCTAACTCTTCTGCCTGATCATCATGTACTTCAGTGTCTTCAAGTTGATCATCAACATCTTGTAACTCTTCAACATCTCCCCAAGTTAAGCCTTCACCATCTTTATTTTCTTGAGCTTCATCCCAATTCCATTGTTTATCTTTTTCAATCACCACATCATTAATTGTTATCACCTTCATGGTTAATGGGTCAACCAATCTTTAACCTTTCGATTTTTCACTTACTCCTGTTAAAACACACTGAATACTTTTGTTATCCAGTTTACATGTTTGTTTAGGCACATGCACATGATCAAGACAACCCCAAACTCTCAAATTCTCCACATGTGGTTTATTTCCATTCGAGGCTTGATGTGGAGTATTGGCGTCTAGAGCTTTAGTTGGTGTTCAGTTCAAACATAAAAACTCCATACAATAACTTCTGCTTAGAACCACTTAGGCATTCCTTTCACAGCTAGAAGAGTTACAACCATATTCATTATGGCTTTGATTTTTTTCTTTCCGCCACACCATTATTTTGTTGCGGAGTAAATCTTGTTGTTAGGTGTCTTTTAATACCATGATTCAAGCAAAACCTGTTGAACACATTTGATGTGAATTCTTTATCTCGATCCATACGAAAGCCTTTAATTTTGTTTCATGTTTCTACTTCGACCTTTCTCATGAAATTCTTGAAGTTTTCAAAAGCTTCAGACTTTTGGTTCAACAAAAAGACCCAACTTTTACGAATATAGTCATCAATAAAGCTGAGTATGGTAAAACATAATAATTAAATGTGTTTACAATGATGTTAAAAAAAATTCGAAGATTTGGCTTGATCTTGACGAGTTATTTTGGATTATTGCATATTTAGTGGGTTATGTATACTTCCTTGCCCATATATATATTTACAAATAAAAATAATAATATATAAAATTATATAATGGTGATGATGTGGCACAGTAGAAAAGATTTCAGTGAAATAACCAATATGGAGTTTTAAGGTTTTCAGTGGAGTGATGGCGTGGCCAGTACATATGGTCTTATTAGACTATCCACAGCGATCATCCCACTGAAAATCCCTCCCCACCGAAATTTCCTGTCACGTCATCACCCAACTGAAAACCTTAAAACCACACAGTGGTCACCCCACCGGAAAACCTTACTTATTGTGAGAGAGGAGAAAGCTGTGTGTGAGAGGGGGAGAACGGGGATCGGGGGCCGCGTTGCCTTTGATTTTGAGCCCGCCGGAGAGGGGGCGATGTGCCCGCTTGGCCCCGCCTCGCCGCTGATGCCCGCCCGTTCCACGGCCTACCCGCGACGCATAGTCTTATTAGGAAAAACTTATCTTTTGCTCCCTGTGATTTGACAATTTTAATTCTTTTACTCTAAACTATTCAAAATAATCATTATGCTTCTTGTGGTTTTACAGTTTAACCATTTTGCTCTAAACTTTTTCAATATGTCTCCATTATACTCCATTTTTTTCGAAACCATAGAGAGTAAAATGGTTAAAATGTCAAACCACAAAAAGAATAATGATCATTTTGAAACGTTTGGAGCAAAATGTTTAAAATTGTTAGCACTAGGGGTGAGGATAATATAACCATAACCGAAAAATAACCGATAACCGCACCGAACCATAACCGATTTAACCGAAACCTACTTTAACCGATGGTTATGGTTAAGCAAAGCCATTAACCGAACCACGGTTATGGTTATGGTTAAGGCTAGTCATTAACCGACTTTAACCGAACCGAACCGAATAATGTATATTTGTTTTTTAATATTTGTATGTTTTTAAGAAGTTATGGTGTAAGTCAAGTATAGAAGGTGAATCCTCATTTTTTACTATATCAAAATATTATGAATCATATATGAGACTAAATATATTAGAAAATAAATCAAAGTTCACGTGGTTTTTACTTTTTGTTCACACATGCTTAGTCACTACAAAATTTTACAAGCTTCACTAAGATTTTAATCATTAATATATCTATAATTCACAAGCATATTTCAAGTTTTTCTTAGTTTTTCAACAAGTCAATAATTAACCGAATTTAACCGAAACCGAACCGTAACCGGTGGTTAACCGATTAGTGGTTAACCGATCAAATGGTTATGGTTATAGTTTAGGATTTACAATTAACCGAAGTAGCGGTTTTGGTTATGAAAATGGTCATAACCGCACCGATCCGAACCATGCACACCCCTAGTTAGCACATGTCTTGTTATTGTTGCTGTTGTTTAATTTATTTATTCATTTTTTTTTTTTTTTGACGGTCGGTTGCTTTTCACGGGTGTACTCTTGCAATGCCCTGGCTAAACCCCTGGAAATACGAATAATATTCCTTATACTATCTGTGCCTGTCACTCTGTCCGTCACATGATAAGTAAACCCACTCCAGATCTACTCACTTCCCGCCTCAAACTTCCGATCACCGGCGACCGGAAACCATGGAGTACAAAAACCTCGGCCGATCAGGCCTAAAAGTCTCACAACTCTCATACGGTGCATGGATCAGTTTCGGCAACCAACTAGACGTCAAAGAAGCCAAAAACCTTCTCCAATGCTGCCGCGACAACGGCGTCAACTTCTTCGACAACGCAGAAGTCTACGCCAACGGTAGAGCCGAGGAGATCATGGGCCAAGCGATCCGAGAACTCGGCTGGAAAAGATCCGACATCGTTGTGTCAACGAAGATCTTCTGGGGCGGGCCTGGACCCAACGATAAGGGTTTATCTAGGAAACATATTGTTGAGGGAACCAAAGCATCGTTGAAGCGGTTGGATATGGAGTATGTTGATGTGATTTATTGTCACCGGCCGGATCTGTGCACGCCGATTGAAGAAACGGTTAGGGCTATGAATTATGTGATTGATAAGGGTTGGGCTTTTTATTGGGGGACGAGTGAATGGTCGGCACAGCAGATTACGGAGGCGTGGGCGGTTGCGAATCGGTTGGACCTTGTTGGACCGATTGTTGAGCAGCCTGAGTACAATATGTTTGCTAGGCATAAGGTATATATGAAACCCTAATTGATTGATTTTTGAGTTTTAATTGATGTGATCCTGTTAAATTTGAAATTCTAAATCATATGTTGCAGTGATTAATTCAAATTTCTAAGTGATCACTATGTTTGGGATTTGTTTGAGTATAGATTTGGTTTTGAGTAAATAATTGTGGGGTTGTGTATCTTGATTTTCCATTCCAATTGTGTTTGGTGTAAGAAGGCAAGCTACAAGCCTATGAGACCTTTTCACTTAATAATGGGTTTCTAAACAAAGAAATATGCAAAATGTAGCCCCCTAACCACCCCCACATGCCATTTTGTGTGCTTTTTATTTGTAATTTTGTAAGAATGTTGCTTGGTTTTAAAAAGTGTGAATGCAATCTGGAAAATGCATCGTGGCATCGAGGCACATGTGCCTAAAAACGTAAAAGTTGGTCAAATAAAACAGTTTGAAATGCCAACCACTACTTTCAAACTCAAAATCAGCATGAGTTTGAGATGATTGAGTATGTATAAAATCCAATGCTTGTTACATATGATATGGATATTTGGGATCACTAATTGATTAAGCAGAAAATATATGTTTTTTAAATTTAAGCAATTTTATGGTTTGGTGATTTGGATGATGGTTTTGCGGTGTTTTGTTTGTTATGCAGGTTGAGAGCGAGTATCTTCCTTTGTATAGCAATTACGGCATTGGGCTTACAACTTGGAGTCCTCTTGCTTCTGGAGTGCTGACCGGAAAATACAATTCAGGAATTCCTCCTGAGAGTAGATTTGCTTTGGAAAACTATAAGGTAACTTGAAGTTATTACCTGCATTTTCTTATTTTGGTTTCAAGTGTGTTGATTACTTATGTTTTGTATATGTTTATGGTTCGTATTTGTTTGTCTATTCATACTTGTTTGTTTATTTGTATTTGAGCTGGGGTCCAGTGTTGTAAAAATCGGTTTATGAGGCTGATTAATCGTCGCTAGGAAGCGGTCCACTGCTTTAATTTTGGCTAATCGGCCGGAATAAAAATAGGGCCTAGGTGGCGAAAATTCTATCAAAAACCTGAAATTAACACTAGATATTTTTATAAAAATTATATAGAAAACACCGCAATTTTTTATTTAACTTTAACGTGGACCACGTAAATAAGGGTTTTCACTCTAAAATCGGGTTTTCGTTGAGAACCATTGTTACTTGAGAACTAAAGGAACCAATTATAGCCACAAATTTTAAAGGGTATAATAGTAACTTCTCATACTTTAAAGGAAAATTACCTTTATACCCCTTAAATCATGTGGCTATAAATATGTTTCTTTTAGTTATTTACAACTTGTTGGTTTTTAATAGAATGAATCCCTATATATATATAATTTCGAAAAATTAGGTATAAAAAATCCAATCCGATAGCCCACCACTCGACCAGGGCCTAGTTTTTTTTACAATACTGGAGGGGTCTCTTTGAAAGTTGCCTCTCTTTCTCAAGGTAAGGTCCGCTTATATCTCATTCATGCTACAAGTGAGATTTCTTGGGTATCATTGATTGATTGATTGATTACTTATGTTTTGATGCTTCAAAGTTTCAGTATTTATATCTTTAAGAGCTTATGTTGGCATTATGGTGACATTGAAATCAAATTGTGATGTTAAACTGTTGTAGAATCTGGCTAGTAGAGCATTGGTGGATGATGTGTTGAAGAAAGTGAAAAAACTAAAACCAATTGCTGATGAACTAGATGTGCCATTATCTCAGCTTGCGATTGCTTGGTGTGCAGCAAACCCTAATGTATCATCGGTTATTACTGGAGCTACAAAGGAACATCAGGTCACATTATGGATTCATCAGTTTTTGCATTGTCCATTCCTCAGTTGATTAAATTCCCCCATCACCCACACACACACACACCACTTGCGTGAATCTTAATAGTTAGAAGTGGCAACTTCAACCAATTTACTTGTTCAAATTGGGTTATGTTTTATTTTTACCAGGTCAAATTGGCTACATTGTTTCGTAAAACACTGTAGCTTATTAGAAAACTGATCAAATGAGTTGAAGAAAACATCTTTTTTAGTGCACGGAACATCCTGATGATATGTTAGGGATTGCATATTTTCTTTCTGTATGTTTTCTAAAAACAGACACACCCTTTTAAATGTTTCGCATATATGCTTATCTTTTATGGTAAAGTTATTTCTTTTTTATTAAGAGCTTGAGACTCTGAGTCAGGGGTCTCTTAGACCTATTGGGGATAAAGATAAGATTTGCCTTCATACCATCTCAAATTGAATAGTGTGACTTTATTGGGTATGTTTATTTGTTTGTTTGCTAATGAACAGCTTGAGAGTGCTTACTTTAGCCAAGCTGGTAGATCTAAAACTACAAATTCTACAAGCACAAGTTTAATTATTTAGCAATCTTAAACACCCCCAAGTCATTATGTCGAAAGAAATAAAATAAAAATAGACAGTTATAAATATTTTTTTCGTCTTCAAATTTGACATTTTCTTATAAATAATCACTTTTTTTTATCCAACCCACCTGACGTGTGTGCTAGACATGCTCATTTTGCTACATCTAAGCCAAGTGTTGTCATTTAGCACTTGTTTTAACCTTTTACTGTGCATAACATCTTTTGGGTTGTCATGAATTGCAGATTCAAGAAAACATGAAGGCGATAAACGTCATTCCGATGCTTACACCAGATGTGATGGACAAGATTGAGGCCATCGTCCAGAGCAAACCCAAGAAGCCAGAATCGTATCGGTGAAGGAAAACAACAAACACAAACCAAACTTCCATACACATTTATTTTTCTCTTGATGGCCCCGTATATTGTTACAGTAAGAACTGTGTTTGAACATTTATTCGAAACATTTCCTTCTATGTTTTGGGGATGTTATATATAATTCATACAATTAAGGGTGGCAGTTAAAATTTTTTTACTTGTGAATGAGTTTGATTTGAGTTGCAATTTTATCTTAGAATGTCAATCAGATGATTTAGCTAAAAAATAAGCGTCTAATGGTTGAAGATAGATTGAAACTTGCCGGAACCATTAGAAAAGTACTAATTATTTTTGATTTTTGCATGATAAAATCATATGAACGTTCTATTATCTCATTATCATGCAAAAAAATCAGTGCGAAATTCCATTTGTACGTGACGTAAAATCACAGACTTTATGCATTTGCACAAAAAAAAAAAAAAAAAAAAAGCATTTGAATCGACCACTAAATACGCATGTCTGATGACTCTGATGTTCTCACCTAGAAATATTTTGGTAAAGAAAACATAGGAAAATTAACAAAGTGGATAGTAAACACAATATTCAAGTCTTGGTGACCTGGTGATGATTGTGTCTAAGGGGTCGTTTGGTTGTGTCTGAATCATTAAGATCTGAATGGTTAAGATGTCTAAATGGTTAAGAGGGTCTGAACCATTAAGTGGTGGTGTTTGTTTTAACATCTGAATGAAAAATCAAAAATACATTTTAATTGAAAACCCTAAAAAAAACAAACACATCCCGTCGGTCGAACCCACTTAGCATCCCCGATTCTTCCCTCGCCGTCACCGCCTCCGGTCACCGCCCCCGCCTCCCGTCGCCACTTTGCATCATGTCGTCGACATCAACAACTCATCCCCATCGCCATCGACCTCCTTCATCGATCCCTCGCCGCAATCGAACCATCTGAACCTCTGTCTAGCATCTGAACTTCCGCATTCGAACCAACAGGCGTCGGTCGGCTGTGGGATGTGATGCGGCCGGCGGTGGGGTCGAGGGGCGGTGCGGTCGAGCGGCGTTGCAGTAGCGGGGGGAGGGTCGAGCGGCGGTGCAGTAGCGGGGGGGAGGGTCGAGCGGCGCTAGGGTTGAGCAAGGACGAAGCCAACGGGAAGGAAGACAGGAAAGAACACCATTTTCTCCATTCAGAGCCATTCAGACTTGGTTCAAGGTCTGAATGGTTCAGACCTCCATTCAGATGTTTTTTTTCGTTCAGACGTCTCAAACAAACGGTCTGAATCTGAATGGTTCAGATTCAGACCCATTCAGACCTCTTAAGTGGCTACCAAAAAGCCCCTAAATGACAAAAGTAATTGAATTTTTATTTTTTTTAGACTGTAAACTATCTTATTTTTAAATGACCCAAAATTTACATATTTTTTTGTCCTAGTTTGAACTTGAGGCATTTTACGATCAAATAGGTTACTTTTGTAAAAGTGATTTAAATTAAAATATTGTTCTCATAATCTCAAAAGTTTGCCCTGCAAAAGACAAATGAGCGTATAAGTGTTGTTAAAAAATGGGTTATGTAACACATATTTATTTATATTGAATCACCTGATTGAGAATCAAAACCTACGCAAAAAGAAAATTCAAGCAACAAACTAAATACTCATGTTCATCTTGTAGAGATTGAATAGTTAGACCAAATTCAAAACAAAATGTGCTAAAAAAGAAAACCCTGTGAGTGAAACAAATAATCAACCAAAAAGATTTGTCTGAAATTACTTGGATCATTAACGCTAATCATAACCATATGATTAATCAAACCTAAATTCTACAAAACTATTACAAACAACATAATAATATTGCATTAATTAAAACTTAAAAGACTCAAATAATCTAATTAGAATTTTGATTCTCTAAACAAATTAACTATTTTATTTTCTTCAATTATTCAGCTTTATATATCAAGTCATAGTTATCGTTCCTCTAATCTTGTTCTACTCACCAATGCAATTTTGTTTGAAGACCAATCTTCATATCTCTTTCACTCTCATAAATTAAACCGAAATAAAATCAAATTATATAGTGTAGGAAACACATTCATCATATGAAACTAAAGTTTAAGCTTAAGTTCATAACTCAATTCAATACGAGCTTTTAGCTACATTTTTTAAACAACAATATGCTTTGTAGCTATTAGCAAGGATTAAACTTGATCTTCTAACTAGCTTGTTACGAGTAGCTGCAATATTTATGTTCATGCTAGTAAAAAGGCATATCCGATACTTGACTTACCTACTCTTTTACGAAAAAAAAGTAGGAAGATGTCGGATCATTTGTGATATGATATGATGTATGGAGCTCTATATATTTGTAAAAAAGGTTGTTTTTACGGTATGTTGAAACTAATTACATTATTACAATATTCATATCCTAAAATCATTAGTTTGATGCAAGTCAAAAACCATTAACAAACACACCTCAGTCTTCGAGCATATATGATATATATATATATATATTGACAAATGAACTATCCAATGAGTGCGATTTATTTATTCCTACAAACCCTAAACTTTTTTCGCTGATTCATCTCTGTCACTCGTCAATTGAGTAACCCTAATCCTCTTCCAATGGAACCAGAGCAGCAGCAGCCATCACAAGAAACCAGCAAAAAGGCTGCCAAAAAGGAAGCCGCTAAGGCAGAAAAACTACGCCGGAAACAGGAAGCCGCGGCCGCATCCGCCGCTGCGTCCGGGGTTGCCGGCGTTTCCATCGACGGCCCTGATCCTCTCGCCGCCAACTACGGTGACATTCCGATAAAAGATCTTCAATCAAAGGAGATTTCCGGCCGTGTATGGACCACGATCAGTTCACTGACAGATGAACTCAAAAATCAGACGGTGTTGATTAGGGGCCGAGCTCAGACGATTCGAGCTGTGGGTAAGAAGATGGCATTTTTGACGGTTAGAGAGAAGGGCTACACGGTGCAGTGTGTGTTGACTGTGGCTCCTGATCATGTTAGCGCTCAGATGGTTAAGTATGCTACGGCCATTAGCAAAGAATCGTTTGTTGACATCGAAGGAGCTGTAACGGTTCCTCCTGAAGCCATTAAAGGTGCCTCTCAGCAGGTGAATTGCATTTGGGATTATTACTATGTTAATTACTTACCTTCAAGCTTTCAATTGAAAATCGGTAGATACTTTGGATGATTATTGTGTAGTTTTGAATTAGGGTTTAGTGATTTACTGAATTTTATACAAATTTTCTGTAATGTGCATTATTGATTGGGTACATTAAATTTAACATTCGTAGGTTGAAATCCAAGTGAGGAAGATTCATTGTGTAAACAGGGCTGCTCCTGTGCTTCCTATAAATGTTGAGGATGCTGCCAGGAGTGATGTTGAAATTGAGAAAGCTTTGGAGGTATAATATGAAGAAATTGAACTTCATTTTCTAAATATTAACTTTTATAGTAATTTTAGCAATTTTCCATTTATCTTTCATATTAAAAGTTACTGCTGAAGCAACTGTAACTTATCTTTTTTGTGTGTTATAAAAGGTTTTATGTTTTCTTTTCCAATTGTGCAGGCTGGAGAACAACTTGTTCGTGTCAATCAAGATACTCGGTTGAACTATAGGATTTTGGATATGCGAACTCCGGCAAATCAAGGGATTTTTCGTCTTGAATGCCAAGTGTTAAATGTATGGCATTCTGTTTATTTTATACATATATGTAATATGTCTGCCTTTATGCGTTAAAAGGGTTAAAACTCATTTGAAGGGCATTGTCAATGCATACAAGCTGCTATATTACTTTGTTAGAAATTATTTATTATTACTTTTAGTAATCACATCTAACGCAAATTATTTATGAAAGATTGAACAAAAATGTGTTATGCAGTGTTAGTTTAAATTGTAATTAGCTAAATTAGGACTTAATTTAGCAAAGTTTATTAATGTTTTGTTTTTAGTCTTATCGAGTCTATATAGGTTAGAAAAGAATGTTTTTGATGTTTATCAGCTTGGTGGGTAGGCCAGAGCAGAGATTCTAGGCTCTTTATTTGAGTTAGGAATAGGGAGTTTGTTGCGATTCTTGGAGTGCAAGGATTGCTTGAGTCGGCTATAAAAGCCCGGGTTGTATTCCGTTTTTTGTGTGCAGAAATTTGATAGAACCCTTAGAGGGAGTTATCCTCTAAATACCGAGTTGTGTGTTCGTGATTAGTAGATACCAAAACTTCATGCAGATTCAATCTGTACCTAAAGTTGCATTTTTTAACCTGAATTTGTTATTGAACATTTGGCCTTGTACCCAACCTTCTTAACCCTTCATTTTGCCACCTTTAGAAATACTGTAAGTAATATTGTGGTGATAACTTTTAACTAAACTGAACTTAATACTATTTTTGCAGCTGTTTAGGCAGTTTTTACTGAATGAAGATTTTATCGAGATCCAAACTCCAAAATTAATTGCAGGCAGTAGTGAAGGTGGTGCAGCTGTTTTTAAGCTGGAATACAAAAAACAGCCAGCATGTCTAGCACAGTCACCACAGCTTCACAAACAGATGGCAATCTGTGGTGATTTTGGGCGTGTTTTCTTGGTTGGTCCTGTTTTCAGAGCTGAAGACTCGTATACACACAGGCATTTATGTGAATTCGTAGGTCTTGATGTGGAAATGGAGATTAAGGAGCATTATTCTGAGGTATTACTAGTAAATTAGTATATAAAAAAATTTACAATTTTGAACAAGTTCTAATAGTTGGGTTTGTATAGGTGATGGATATAGTGGATCGCCTTTTTGTTGAAATGTTTGATAAATTAAATGAAAGATGCAAAAAAGAGCTAGAAGCTATTGGGAAGCAGTATCCTTTCCAACCTTTGAAAGTAATGAAAAACTGTTATATTTTCATTTCTGTAAATATCATTTATGATATTGTTTTTGTATTTCATACACTATGTTTTAATACTGGTGTTATTAACTATGCAGTATTTACGGAATACCTTACGGCTTACGTTTGAAGAAGGGGTTCAAATGCTAAAGGTTGGTAATAATATAACATTCTATGATAATCTGGGAAATGATATTTTCTAAACTAATTAAACATGGAAATTTTCATTTATTTACTTGTGAACGGTTGATTTGGGTTTTGCTGTAGCACGTAATGGAAAATCAAAATATTAAGTTAAAAGAGAGAATATTGAAAAATTGCTATAAATTTATATTTTAATAAATAGTTCACTAAAACCCTCTAAATCTTTTAATAAAAATATCATTTTGCTGTTGTAATTTTTATGAAACATACAAATAAAATCAGAAACCTGAACAAAAAGTTTCCAGGCCAGTTTAATCTAATATGACTTGTTTTGGCCCTTTACATATCCAAGATAAGTGCTAATTTTTCCATATTAAATAATATATTTGCTCATTGAGCCTCTGGATGATAGATTTGTTCTTGAATTTTGAAAATTGATCTGACAGGATGCTGGTGTTGAGGTGGATCCACTTGGAGACCTGAACACAGAATCAGAACGAATATTAGGAAAACTTGTATTAGAAAAGTATCTGAAAATCTTGAACTTTAATTTGCTATTTTTTATTTACAAATATATCAATTTATTATTTAATCTGCGTTTTTATTTGTTGATTTTAGGTATGGGACTGAGTTTTATATACTATACCGCTACCCTCTGGCAGTTCGACCGTTTTATACTATGCCTTGTCCTGACAACGAAGCCTATAGCAACTCATTTGATGTTTTCATTAGAGGCAAGCAACCATGCAAATGCATTTAGTTTAGAGTTTTATTTGTGAAGATGTATGATGTTGACATCTTGAACTATGTTTGTTGCAATCTATTCAGGTGAGGAGATCATTTCTGGAGCTCAACGTGTGCATGTACCTGAACTTCTGGAGTCACGTGCAAAAGAATGTGGGATTGATGTCAAAACAATATCAACATATATTGATTCTTTCAGGTACATTTTTATGAAATAATCTTTTAACTATTTAAATCTTGTATACATCTTTGCCGCATCATTGATGGTCAACTAGTTCTTTTAGGATTCAAACTAGGGGTATGTTAAGTTGGTGGGTTGAATGTTGAACTGAACAGACCTTATTTATACATGGCATTGTGTCAAAGGCATCAACCCTAACCCGTGACTTGTAATTGTGTAACCCAAACACTACCCATTAAATCATTTATATAAAGGAGTCAAATGGATTGACTAGCTGACGTCTTGTATACAAGCTGTAATATCAGGTTGGTTGATTGTAGTAAATTATTTAAATTAGTAATAAATGGGTTTGCAGTGAAATCTTTTAGTTACACTGATTGATGGGTAATAAGGTTGACTCAAGCAAGGTTCATTTATTAGATGGGCTATGTATGATTACCTAATTATTATTGTGTTGTGTTTTTGGTATGTCAAGAATTGCCTCCTCTTTGTGATAACCAGAAATCTCAAAAATTATTTAATTTATAGCGGAAGTAAAAAATGCATTCTTTTATGCTGTTCTTGTTAGGTTGGGTACCCATAAGTTTTTTTCCCTTGCATGTTTATAAATGGTGAATGCAATAGATATTGGCTAAAAACTGTTATTGACATAATAATTGAATATTGATTATTGAAAGATAAAAATCAATTACTAGATTGTTAGTCTTATAAGGCTCCTTTTAGCTTAATATTACTATTTGACCTGTTGCGGGATTATACTGTAACCCAAAGTCAAAGCAACTCATTTACAAATTTAAATGGTCTGAAATTAACATCATTGCTGCATTTTGAAGGTATGGGGCACCGCTACATGGTGGGTTTGGAGTCGGATTAGAGCGTGTTGTGATGCTCTTCTGTGCCCTCGACAATGTACGTAAAACGTCTCTCTTTCCTCGTGACCCACGAAGGCTAGAACCATAGAGATAGCTTGTCTGTCACGTGATTTCAGCTTACAAATTATTTTAGCAAAAACTATTAATTTTTTTGTCATTTTTATGCTTGAGAAAGTGAAAACAGATGAATGCTTTTTGTGGTGGAATTTGCTGTTTTTGGTGAATAAATGCTTCAGCCTGATCTTGAGTAAATGCATGGCTGGCTTACATTAAATGGTATATGTTCTTGCCAAGTATATGCTAATAATTTGATTGATGAAAGTATGAAAATATGGATTAATGGATGTTTATGATATGATATGGTAATTTTGGTCCAATTAGGCTGGATCATTAACATTGAAAATATCATCTTTAAAGGGAGCTGCGTTCTGCGTCATTAAGAAGCTTGCAAACATACTTGCATAGTTTTTTTTTAACAGCTGAAAACCCAATTTTATTAATAACACCCAAGCCTAGCAAGAAGCTAGACAAAATACATCACCAAAATAAAAGACATATCACCAACATAATTACATATTTGTTCCAAAAGAAAATGACTTCCAATCTTCCCAACTTCAATCGCCCATCTTTATTCGGTTTTTGATCCATGTATAGCTCAATCTCTTAACTTTCTCTACTAAACATCCAATGGAAGGTCTAATGTTATTAATAACCATCTGATTTCTTGCTCTCCATAAGCACCAACAACCCATAATAATAATTGCATGAATTATTTCCTTTTTGTACTCCCCAACAGAAAGTGTTTTATAAATACATAACAAATCCCGCGCCTCAAAAGCAAAAATAGTAGGAATTTTACACCATTGCGAAATGATAAGCCACAACTCAGAAGATACCTCACATCCAATTAATAGATGGATTGTGTTTTCTTCTTCTTCTCCACATAAAGGGCAGCTTGACATCGGTACATGAATATGCCTACTCATAAGGGCAGCCCTCGTTGGAATCCTATTCATTTCAGCCCTCCATGCAAAGGCATTTACCTTGATAGGGACCCATTTGCTCCAATGAAAAAACATATTCCGGTAAAACTGCATTTACTTCGTTTAGTCTTGATTAGAGTGAAGCCACTGAAAACCTGCCACCTTTATCTCCCTGCCACATCCATTTATCCTCATCTTCACCCAATTTCATTTGCTTTATGAGATCCTCACACGCCTCCGGCTCATCCTTCACCATCTGATTTCTAGGAGATCTTATCCAATTCCAATTGAGAGTCAATTCCCCATTCAGTTGAACCATTCGTTCTTTTACTTTACACTTTTTGTTGGACTCCAGTTTGAACAAAGTTGGAAACTTAGAGCAAAGGGGAATTTCGCCTACCCATAAATCCGTCCAGAACTCTATATTAGAGCCATTCCCCACGAGCCCCTTGAATAACATTTGCAGGTTGACTCCTTTTTTGTTCAAATCCATTTCTACTTTCACAATGTTTTTCCATACTCCGGCCAAATTATGTCTCCACGGAACAATCCCCCCCATCGGATGTATATTATGGATGCTCGCAATGACCCGAGCCCATAAACTCGTTGGTTCTACTTTAAACCTCCACCACCATTTAGACAACATACAGAGATTGATATCCCTAAGGGATCCGAGGCCCAAACCCCCCCCCCCCCCCCCCGGCATGCTTTTTTGAGCCGTGACTTTGTCCCATGCAACCTAATGAATTTTAGAAACATCACCACCTCCTCCCCATAGGAACTTTCTTCTTATTCTTTCTAAGGAATCAATTACTTTGATTGGAGCTTTATATAGTGTAGTTGATTATAATTCGAATAAACAAATGGAAATACACACACACAGATGGAGGTTTATAAGAAAACTTCTCATTTTAGAGAAAACCAAGAAAGTTCATACTTACCAATAAATTTTTAATTTTTTTTTGTAATTTTTTTATAAGGCTAAAAATATTATAATGAGAAATAAAATTTCAATAAAGATATGTAAATCATAAAGTTACGTATATATAACTCAAAAAGTTAAATGTAACACATAAAGTTACATATATGTAATCATCATGTGTCATATACGAGTTGCATATATGTCATAAATGAAATACATATTTTTTTAATTTTTTTTCTTTTTTGTACATTTCTTACCTTGTAACAATGGGAAATAAAAAAGAAAAAATGAAAAAAAATGAATTGGTAATGATTGTGATTAATTTTCTTAGTTTTCTAAAAAATGGTGGTTTTTAACGAAACCCTCCCCTATATATGTATATATATTCGAAAACTGAAATTACACTTTAAATGCTTATAGAAAGCAAACTATTAGCGTTGAAGCTCTCTCAGTACATTACCTAGAATACGTACAAATTTTTTTTGAACGGTTTGTAATGACAACATTTAAGACAAGATTTTAACTGTACTTTAGGATTTGACGTTTTGAGGCGTATGGTTGAAGCCACCTTATGATGAACCCTAATTGAGTAAACCTTTTACTTTATCTTTGCAAGTATGTCTTAGCTTAAATACAACAACAACAACAACAACAAGCGTACCCAGTAAAAATACCACTTAAAGTGGGGTCTGGGGAGGGAAAGATAAAGACACACCTTACCCGTATTCTACAAGGCCGCTTCGCTAGAGTCCCCCGGCTCAAAAGAGGTTTTTTTTTCCCAACAAAAAAGCAATCACAACATATATATAACCACAATTGGAAACATGAAGTATAAACATGAAGCAACAACGATTAAGCTAAACAAGTAAGCATTAATCCTATAAGTC
This sequence comes from Mikania micrantha, assembly GCA_009363875.1. Lineage (NCBI taxonomy): Eukaryota > Viridiplantae > Streptophyta > Magnoliopsida > Asterales > Asteraceae > Mikania > Mikania micrantha. Next base: position 52,820,462 of record CM018695.1, read on the forward strand.
ATCGAACAAATCAAACAACCAACAAGGAGATATCCTGACATAGGCAAAGAAACGAATATACATACAAATATCTTAGATTAAATTTGCACCTAAAATGTTTCATAGAAGAAGTTAAGAGAGTAATTATTTGGCTATATTTCAAAACCTGAGGAGTTAAGGCCTTAAAACAAATAAACTTACGCAGTATATGTAACATCAGTGCCGGAAACGTAACCAGAACAGTGATCTACACAGTAACTTGCACAGCAACTCAGGTACAAACTATGTGTGCTACATGTATATCATTATCATTTTATGTTTGACACAATACTATTACGCATTCATTTCAGAAACACGATTTAAAACAATGGTTCAACAGTCAGGAATTTATCTGACGATACAGAACCATCACGTGATTGTTAGTTAGGACATTATTATGTATAAATGTATGTGAGGTTTAACAGAACAAGATAACAACGGATGTCGTTATGTGAATGCGAAATTGACGGATTATTCGTATAGGTGATGATCTGTACGAATATATCTGAAATTTTAACGTTCTGAATGATGTCTAATAATTAGAAAACCATATTGAAGAGTGTAGTTATCGTCGTATTCGTACGGGTGACGATCCGAACGAATACGCGCGACGACTGTACGATTCGATTTAAACAGGTAAATTTAATATTTTCAGAAATTTAAAATAAACGGAAGATATCTAGTTAATTTACTAGGAATTACCACCTAATTTAATTTAATAAATTCTATTTTTAAAATCGTAACAAAACGTTACGAAAGCAAACGAAACTGACGCTTCTACGCGAAACCGAGCGAGACCGAACAAACCCGAACGCACCGGAACGATTAAAGAACATTAAATGGCATTTAATGTCCATTTCTACCACCACCTACTAGCTTCATTCTCCCAAATTCGTTTCCCCCTCTCTTTCTAAAACTTTCTCTCTCTAGAACCAAGCCCTAGATTCTTCATTTCTTCACCAAATCGAACCATCTTGGTGTCAAAACGACCACAACAACCTGTAGATCACGAAAGTACAAGCAATCCGAGCCTAGAACCATCCAAATCTAGGTAAAATCGAGTTATAAGTTGCGGTTTTAGGGTTTTCAAAACCCTTTGTTCGAACCCCATGTACAACCGGCTGGAACCACTCAAAAACACTAGGGAACTACACGAAACCACTTAGGAGTGGTGTAAGAACTTGTGAGGTTTCATGATTTGGTTGTAAAGTCCGAAAATGAGGGGCTGCACCTAGCTAGGTTCGAACCAACCGAATGGGCTACGGTTCAGCTCAACCGAATGGGCATTGGGGTGAATGGAGGTGATGCGATTGAACCATGAGCCTAATGACCCCCATTCGTGTGTTCATCCTCTTTATTCACATGGAAATCCCCGATTCGGCCGGACCCTCCTATTCGTGTGAATACCTACATTCTGCCGAGGATCACCATTCGGATGGTCATGCCCTTCGCCCGATATCACCTTCGCATGTGCATTCATTCGGGTGAAGCTTCTTATTCGGCCATCCTTCTTCGTATGACCTGACTTTCGCATGAGTCCCTATTCGGCCAGACACCATCACTCTCATTCAACAGTCATACGGCCCTCATGTCATTCGCACCACAACCCTATGAGGTACTAAGTGTTTTTCACATGAATTGCATGCATGGGGTTTGGACGTGGAGTGCATGCATGGGAAAAATCTATTAGGGTTTTCATGGCATGTAACCAACCTTGTATTATCTAAGATTCAAACATGGATTTTAGCTATCTATTGAGTTTAGAACAATTGGATGTTATGAAATGAAACCATAAGTGAGGGTGTTGGAAATAAATTTTAACTAGGGGTGGCTAGCTAATAGTCAACCCAAAACCCTAATACTTTTTCATCTAATTTGGATTCTAAACAATTTTAAACTACACACATGAATTTTCGGACATTAATTGGAATTGCAACATTCGGATTTCATTAAACTAGATCATGAATAAGTTTGATGAGAATTAATCAAAAATCAAGAAAACAGGCTAAGTATAAGTGTTGAATATATTGCAAACACCCAATACTTAGTAATTCCATATAAACATATAACTACATTAGATCGTTCACTTGAACTTTCTAGGAAGGGTTATACACAAGGACGATCAAAGAACCATGGGAAACGAAAACATTGCAAAGGACTTAGAGTTAATCGAGTGATATTAACTCAAGTCTAACATGTTAACTTTTGAATTCTCAAAATAAATTATGTTTTAATAAAAGGAAAAATGATTTGTAAGATTTCTTAATTAAACTGTTTTAAAATAAATTATTTGACTTCTAACTTAAAAATTATAAATTAAACTGTAATTATTAATGATGATTTAACTAAAAAGAATCATGAATGTAATGAACTAGACCTTATATAAGTAAGGTTTAGTTGTGAACATCTACGGGGTAAAGGGATGATTAGTGTGGACTAGTTAGAGACACATAGAAACACGCTAGTAACTTAGGACACATAGTTGCAAACCGAGACCAACACCCTAGATACTTCAACTGTAAATACTGATAGTATTCGAATCCTCTTAAACAACTCAGGTACTGAAGATACTTAATCTACAAGTAACGAGCGCGCATATCTGTTAAGATTCATTACATAGCAACACATGTGAGTTCATTGCCCCTTTTCTAAACATTTTTGTTTTACAAACGCGGGGCTGAGAAGCATGCGTAAACTATTTTCTTCAAATATATTTTACGTAATTGCTTTTACTTCATATATATTATATGCTTAATTGTATCCTAGACTCCTGTCTAGGTAAACTATTTACAGGTTCAATAAATGAATTAATTACTCTTTATGAGTAAGACAATGACTTTAAAGATCAAGAATTAATTATCAAAGCTCTAATTCAAAGAGTCTAAATTCAGTGAGTGTTCAAGAAAACTAATAATCAAATCCAAAGAATCTAAATTCAGTGTTGCGTTCAAGAAAACTAAGGATCTAATTCAAAGAGTCTAAACTCAGTGTTGTGTTGTGTTCAAGGAAGTCTAAGGATCAAAATCAAAGAAATCATATCCGTGTGTGAATCAAAGAACTAATGAAATCAATAATGAACAATTCAAGGTGGATGTCAGTTGTATGCAGATCGAGACCACGTGTTAACACACAGAAAGTCCCGGCATAAATAGTAGACTTTTATAGTCATGCTATATGGGCATAAATCAAACAATCAAACGAATTCAAGAGAACAGAGGTGAACAAAGATCAAAGGATATCCCAAAGTCCCGACCTGTACAGTAGACCTTAAAGGTCAAGCTGATATGGGCACATCATAAAGTCCCGACACATACAGGTAGACTCTTTTGGGTCAAGCCTGATATGGGCTACGTGTGAGACGATACAAGCTGGACACCACCAACAACTAAGGATAATTGATTGAGTCAAATAAGGCCCAATCATCATGTCTTAGTTGTAGTTAAATGTTTACTTATTCATTTAATTAAGCATTTAATATTATGATTCTACAAATGCTATGGTTGATCATGAATGTGTGATGAACTCAAGAAATCGATAGAATTTCAATTTGTGGAACTCAAAATCTATTATGTCGATGGTGTGAAATGAAATGCTTAATTATCACTAACAACAATATACTAAGTGGTTCGGTATGTGGTGGGATGTCGGCTGGGGCTTGTTTCCATACGTATGCCCTATATATAAGCATATTTGATCGGATAGTATAGGTGGTTGCTAGTGAGGTTAAGGTTGTCATTTCGGGTGTTCAAAGGTAATCATTTTCAGACAGTTCAAGTACGTGACTCAGTGTATGGAATGAAATCCTTAATTATCATTAACAACAATATACTATGTGGTTCGATATGTGGTGGGATGTCGGCTGTGGCTTGTTCCCCTACGTATGCCCTATATATAAGCATATTTGACCGGATAGTATATGTGGTTGTTAATGAGGTTAAGGTTGTCATTTCGGGTGATCATGTTAACAAATTATCAGGTTATTCAAAACGTTGTGAATCAAAGGTATGGGATGAAACGCTTAATTATCACTGACAACAATATACTATGTGGTTCGGTATGTGGTGGGATGTCGGCTGGGGCTTGTTCTCCTACGTATGCCTTATATATAAGCATACTTGGCTGGATAGTATAGATGGTTGTTGGTGAGGTTAAGGTTGTCATTCGGACAGATTTTGTACAAATCCACTTTTAAACAAAACTATATGAACTCACCAACCATGTGTTGACTTGATCTTTTTGCATGACTTCTCAGGTGACGAACATGTCTGATTTAGAAGTCACTGCTTTTGACTAGGATGCCAGATAGAGGACCTAGTATTTTGGACTTGCATATTTTTGAACGTCATTATACCAATTATTTTGTATATCTTGTGCAGATAGAAGATAGTGGAATTATGATGTTGATAGTAGATTTACATTGTTAAATTATGAAAAAAACTGATGTAATTTAACTTTGTAATTCTATTTTATTTAGCATTTTCTCATTACATATCATATGCAATGTAAACAATATGATCATCACGATTATCATTCCCGATATCTCGCCCCGGGACCTTTCCGCCAGACAGGACACACGATCCGGCCCGCCGGCTTGGGGTGTGACAGTATATTTCTATTTTTCAGTAGAGTCGGGGAGAGGATGGACACAAACCTTACCTCCATTCCAGTTGGGATAGAGAGGCTGCTCCGAAAAAGTCTCCGGTTCAAAGTTATTGTTTGAAACTGATCATCCCAACACTTTTAACATTATTTTCATAAAATAAGTAAAATAACGTTAAAATTAGTGCAATTTTACTTTTACACCTTGAAAGTCCACACATATATACGTTATATGCGTGCACCACAAATGAGACACAAGTTAAAGGCCTTAAAAAATTTAAAAATGAAGATGTGTCAGGCCTACTATCTTAGGGGTATGGATTTTTTTTATTTATTTTAAAAAAATTTTTAGGATTCTACATTTAAGTGTCTTACTTATATGCATATGTGTTATTTCATGCGATTATGATCATCCATATGTGGTTATTTTTTTAGCTACCATTCCTATAATATTGGTTGTTTTCCAGGTACATGTTTTAAATATATTTTGTCAGTTATTTGTTTGTTTTTGGAGCTTAAGGTTTTTATGAAAATTATGTTTTTCTCAAATTATAGGTGTAAGGTTTATCTTTATCTTATATTTTTTATAATCTACCAAAATATGAGGAATTTATCAGGTATTATTTATTGTTAGAAGCCTATCCAAAAACTAAATTCATAATTGGTTTCGGCTTCTTTGCTTATAATTTTCAAGACATTATACTTTCAACACATTATGGTTTAAAAAATTCCAAATACATCTATGAAACGTGTTACTTTTATCTATGTTGTAGCATATTTTCGAGAGATGTAAATTAAGTTATTTTATTTTAATTAAGTTACTTTCTACTTTGAAGATGTGTTTTAATCCTACATATTTTACTTATATAATTCATTTCAATGCCACTTGAAATTATATTCCTTTTTCCCTTTATTACATTACGACGTATATTAAAGTTGATTATATGAAAATAAAAATACATAATTTATTTAAAAAATATATTATTAATCATTTGAAGTATTAATTAGGCAACAAAAAATATTTTTTAAAAATCAATGATCAAATGTTAATTAATTTCTTAAATAAATAATTATTTTTAACCCACATAATTAACATTAATCCAAGCTATTCTTTTAAAGAATTGAATTTTAAATAACATGATAACATGTTATTGTATGTAAAACATATAAGATTATAACACATCTTAAAATAGAGTGGCCTAACTAAAAAATATATATATGACTTGATTGAAACAATAGTAAAAGTTGATTTAAATGAACAATATTAATTGATTGAACTTCATTGTCATAATCATTATAAAACCTTCAATGCAAACCCCACTATTGTTAGTAGATTAATTTTTGAGACAAAATATAAAAGTGGCATTATCATAATCATAAAAACCATTGATGGATTTGATGCTAAACCGCTTTCGTAGCAAAAGTAGATTAGTTTTTGAGACCAGACCAGACCAACCAATATAAACAAGATTTTAGATACTTTGAAAAGTCTATTAATTCCATGACATGTGTTTGACTTGTTCAACTACAACAATCCTAGGCATTTCAACTTTAAAACGTGTATGGCCTATTGAAGACTTGTTCCTTGTCAACTTGTTTGACCCGTAAGTTTATCATAATTGGTTTTTCAACAAGACTTTATCCTCTCTACAGCCATAAAACATCTGTCCAAGCCAGTGCTTGGTAGTTGATTTGTTTTACATAAATGTACAAAAAAAAAAAAAAAGACTGGTTTAAGAACTAAAATTGACTATCTGATCTAACGTGACATAATTTTTCAACCGATTTGAGTGAAACTGGTTCTAACTTGACCCAGGCCTCCATTTGATGTGGAGTATCCTTGTAGTCGATCAATTTACAAGAATCAATGGAAAACAAAGTTATTGTTAATGGAAAAGCAATAATAATGTGTGTGAGAACTATTGTATATTTTAGAAGAGATCGGAGGTATGGAGTGCACGTTCGTTTAAGATTTCTAAGTACCGGACCAAGCGAGGGTCAAAGGGGTTGTGCCCCCTTGTGGGGTCCCAGGGACAGCGCCTCTGACGGGGTCCAAGAGGCAAAACCCTTGGTGGTGGTCCCACTGAGGTCAAGGGGGGCAACGTTCATTGTGGGTTTGGAGCAACGCCTCGAAACCTAAACGAAATTTACGGATTATTATATCTACAAAAATGACTTGACCCACGACCCGGAACATTTTAACCCGTGATTGAAGTTACTCGCGGAAATTAGCAGCAAGTAACTGTCATCTTCCAGGTAAAAACACAGAAATCGGAACTGTACCGACCCGTTTTTTTTAATAATAAGAACTCATTTGAAATAATCATTAATAAAATGATTATGATTGTTACAAATTGATAATAGGCGAGAAATGATGAACATGGGAGAAAACCGTGCGTGAAATGGAGTTCCGGATTGCCCGGAATCGCAAAACGAAGAAAAAGACAAAAGTATCAAAAATGATGATGCTAGGCGTACCGCCTAGCCCCAAGCCTCCACGCTAGGCGGTACGCGCGGAAGGGCACAAAATATCTGAGACTATAGGTCTCGCGCGCTACGCCCCGGGCCAAGCGGCCACACGGGGCGATGCGCCCGGCGTCTGTGGCGGCGGCAGAAAGCTTATCTTCGAAGGATTTCACTCACAAACACATATCTATCTTTATTTCTCGATCCTTTTCACCATAAACACACACATATACGAATTTTAAGCTCCCAACATCAATTTTGAAGCTATCCAGACGTTCGGGTTGAGCCGTAGATCGTTTCTACACGTCCATATCGTTGTATTTCAATCAGAAATCCGTTTGAAGGGTAACAATTCGTTTTATCTCATTTATTTTGATAATATACGGATTAAATATAGTTTTGAGTATTATATAATGATATGGGATGATTAGAAACGAAGGACTAGGTGTTTTAACGGTGAAATCTTGATTTTGATCCGTTATAATGCCCGGTTGTTATGAAACTCATTGTATTGAGTAGAATAATTGGTGGTTTTAGATCATCCTTTGGAAGGGTAACCCCAATTCCCAAGGTTGATTGAATGTTGAGATATGAGACTGTGATAATTTAGATATGATTAAAAACATGTGTAGATTAATTTCTACACATGGGTTATTGATGAAAACCTCAACGAGGTTTTGACTGAAAATAAGGAATGGAACAGGTCAAATGAAATAGATTACATAAATAACACAAGTTGTGTGTTCACGTTGTTAAATCCTGTTATATGTGAATATATAATAGGAAGAGGAGGTGAATCTAGTTCTAGAAGGCCTGGAAAAGAAGTGGAGATTATTGTTAACTCGTCGAATTAAAGTAAGTTACCTAACTGATTGAACTTGTAGTTAAAAGACTGGGTGAGTCCACACTACAAGTAATTGTGCTTTTAGCATGTATACATGATTCGTTGAGTTGGTTGATATGAATATAAATGATTGTGGTTATTGTTGTTGCATGATTCATAAGGTGTGTGAACATGTGGTGATCTACGAATGTGTAGATGTTAAATTGGTAATGTGCATGTTTTGATTCACAAGGTGTGTGAACATAAGACTTGCAATTCCAATGTAATTGATTCACAATGTGTGTGAACAAACGGTGGATTGGTAATGTGCATGTTTTGATTCACAAGGTGTGTGAACATAAGACTTGCAATTTCAATGTAATTGATTCACAAGGTGTGTGAACAAACGGTGGATTGGTAATGTGCATGTTTTGATTCACAAGGTGTGTGAACATAAGACTTGCAATTCCAATGTAATTGATTCACAAGGTGTGTGAACAATAGATGACCTATAAGGGGGTAGACATTTGAAATTCAAGTGTCAAATTGTATATTGTGATTTTTTGTGAAATATGATGCACAATTGGAGTTTTGTGTGTTTATATCTGTGTTATATTAAATTATAATGATTGTGCATGAATGGGAGATATAAAGAGGTTTTGGTTGAAAACGAACCGTTAGTAAATCGTTTTGTATGTGGTCGACTGTTGTTGACAAATTTTATTTGGAACCTCATTAGTGTATCCATATGGTGTTATGGAATACACTGGGTGAATTAGTGAGGTAATCTTACTTAGTTCTAACGAACTAATGGTGAATTTAAATGTGGTGGTTACAGGTACAAAGGAGTAGGGTGAGCGGTGATGATGATCGGGAATCGAACATGGAGGCTCGTATGGTGGTTTAATCTTTAAATAATCGAATTTGTGGAAGCTTTTGTGTAATAAATGTTTTGTGAAGTTTGTAAACATACTAAAACTTGTTTTAACAGGTGTTGGTAATAGTATGTTTAAAGGTTTGTAAAACACAAAAGTGTTGTTTTTACTGGGACCTAAACGTAATTTACTAAAATATGGTGTAAAATGTCCGGAGGGGACATGAAAGTGACTGGGGTGTCACATGAACAGACAAAGAACATTCGAATTTTCCTAATTACACACAAATTCTCTTGGATTATCCCGATCAAGTTTTTTGAACTCGGATACGTAGGAATATTAATTTCAAAAAGTGATTCTTTTCACGATCTATTAGAAATCTTGGTTAGAATTTCTGAAATTTTCCAACAATAATCTTGTAAAGCAATGGGTATTTTTATAGTCAAAATACATATGTTCTAGTCACAAAATACATGTAAACATGATTCAACATGTAATGGGTTTGGGCACATCATGTAATAAGAAGTTGAGCCGAGCTTCGACAGTTGAGCTCGTAACTGTTGAGCTCTTGTTCAATGTGATTTGGTAGCGACACGTCACTTTAGAGCAATGAGTATTTTTGTAGTCAAATTACTTATATTACAAACACCAAATATATGTAAGCTTGTTTCGGCGTGTAATGGGTTTGTGCACACAATGTAAATAAGAAGTTAAGCCAATCCGAGCTTGACATCATTAATTCAATTAAGCCAACACTTGTGCTTGTATTCAACTTCAATCAACTTATATAACTATGAGACAAGACATCATCAAACTACCAATATATACAAAAATTAATAATATAAATTTATTGAAACATGTGACCTTTAGTTCAAACCTACTTGAGTGTCAATCGAGCCAACAAGCTCAAGAAAAATCAGTTATAATCAGATAACAAAGTTTTTACCAAACTAATTATGAATGAGTCATGAGATCTAGTTAAATACATGTAACTAAAAACATATAGACTTATTAATGATTCTGTTCTTCCCTACTTGTATCTTATAATGTAAGAATAAGAACGAGGGGCAAACTGATATTTAATCCAATTTAAATGGAAATTTAGACACGACTAATAAAAATAACGTTAATAAAACATCATGTTGCCAACATACATGTGTTATCATTTTCAACTTCCATAGATTAGCATGGAGAATTCTACTCATAAAAAAAAAAAAAAAAAAAAAAAAAAAAAAAAAAAAGTCTATGTAGCTTTAAAAGTTGTGCATTCATGTTTCAATCATTTGTACAATTTTACAAGGCCTTGATTTTGAGTAAACACTACATAAAAATAAAGAAAAATTTTATAAAAATATAACCAACTTTCACATCTGTTTCAATTAAATTAGCAACAAAAAAATTTTGTTTCGATTTACCCACTCAACTGACATGCTAAAATGCATAGGATTAGCACATATACGTGTAAAATGTATAGGATTAACACATTACCTATAAGTTGAATAACTAAATTAAAACAATTAATTACACTTTTATAAAGTTTGACACACAAACACACACGTATACATGGTATACACATATACATAAATATATACATGAAATACATATGCACTCACACATGCATATGCATATGTTTGTATACATGTATATATACATACGTATATATGCATTGGGAAAAGATAATTTAAAAACCTCCTATTAGTGTGAAAACCATGAAAATCATGGTAAAAACATGTAAAAAAGGTTTTTTTTTTAAAAAAAAATTATTACAAATTTGTCACATTATTTGACACATTTTTATAAAAAAGTGCCGAGAGGATTAATTTTTTTGTAAAACCATGTAAAACCATATAAAACATATGTAATGCTACGCCTAGATGTTACATATGTTTTACATGTTTTTACAAAATATTTTTTAAGAAAATTTTCTCCATTTTTTTTATAAAAATATGTCAAATAATGTTACAAACATACAAAAAAATTTCAAAGAAAAACCTTTTTTTACATGGTTTTTACCATGGTTTTCACACTAAGATGGTGTTTTCAAATTATATATCTCAAATTATGTGCGTGTGTACACATAAAAATATTTTAAAAATGACGCGTCAACATTTTAACCTATTAAATAGGTAAAATATATAGGATAACACATAACCTATAAGTTAAGTGATTAAATTAGAGCAAAACAAGTTTGAATGACTTAATTATAACAATTATGAAAATTTGTTATATTTAATAAAGTCATTTCTTTACATTTTTATGAAGTTATTCCTAAAAACAAATACATGTATGTGTTAGTGTCTTAATTCTTGTTTTACCAAAACATATGCAATGGACAAATATTTTTTAAGAGCTTAATCTATATAATGAAATGATATTATTATTATTATTATTATTATTATATATATATTATAATTCATTAGAAATAGTAATTATATTAATATTATATTTAATAGTAAATTATTATATATATTACGCGTTGCGGCGGGTTATCGCAGTACACTCTTTTTTTTAACGGCAATTTGAATCACTGGCGGGTTATAAACCCACCCGATCATATCTACACCCAATAGGGGAAACCCACCATAGGTGAAAGAAAACTTCTTAGCCTAGCATGAAACCTCTATTTTGTTCATGCTAGGACTTGAACCCATGACATCCTTAATATTGAAGCCACATGATACCTCCACTCAACCAATTAAGCTAAGGATCATTGGTTTCACAGTTGACTCCTAAAAGCGGGTATTATACATATCATTTGCAGAAACATAAGTTACATAGCAAAATCAAAATATCTCATCACGAATTATATACAAATATTTAATAAAATCATACAAAACCTCACAAATATGTTATAAAAATAATAATAAAAAATTACTTACAAAATTCGTCTCACCGGCAATGAATCGTTTGAATTAAAACAAAAACCTAAATCTCAAAGCAAATCTGTCAAATTTAATAAAAACTCAAATATTTAAGCAAAATTTTCAAATTTAATACTTTTTTATCCGTTTACTACTTTTTAAAGTTAAAAAATTCTTATAGTTTAAGTCTAAATTTTGAAAACATTAATACATAGATCAGACACCTAAATAATATAATTATAATATATAATAATACATATAATATAAGCATCGGGACCCACTCATTATTTTATATATATAAATAAATTAAATTTACTATTAAATATAATATTAATATAATTTATTATAATATATTAAGATAATTTATTTATTAGTTTGTAGCAAAAACCGAAAACTTGAGTCCTTGTGTCTTGAGTCTCCCTCTTCCACTTGAAGGTTGCCCAGTTATTACATCTGTCACCGTCTTTTATTTCTGTAAATCTCTAATAAATTCTTCATTCCTGTTGATGCTTTCTTCCGATCTCATCATTCCTTTCCTTTCCAACACATACAATTATACCCCTTTTCAATACCCCCACATGCCTTCATCTAATCTCAAATTTGCTTCCATTTTCGTCGATCAAACAGACCACAACAACAATTAAAAGGTTTGATTTCTTGAAATTATCATCTGATTTGTGTAATTTTGATCCAAATTGAAATGGGTTTTGCTTTTTGTGTTCTTATTTCGCTGGTTTTGACACGTTCTATGAAATTTCGTTGACCTGATTAGACTTGATACAGATAAGATAATGAAAATACGAGTGTAATTATATACGTATTGTGTATTACTATGTAGTCATTCATGTCATCAGACGTAGTTCTGACAAGGTTTCAGCATAATTCCGGCAAAGATTCCGGTCAAATCCAGTAAATTTCGCCCAAAGTTGCTTTAACCTTTAAAAATAGAAGGGTCGTGTTAAATAAATGAATTGTATGTTTACTCTTTTTTTTATATATAAAATTTAGTTTGATTGTGTTTTTTAAACATGACGAGACCTAATTCAGCCCATCTCAACCTAAAAGAAATTGTTATATGACGATCCTCAAACAACCTTAAAAAATTTAAGTCCTCGTAAAAAAATCATGGGTCCGCTTCTGCATACATGTGCTATCATAGATTAGTCCTAAATGATATGTGAGAGCATTCGTATCTCATGCTTTATTTCTGTCTCTATCTATGTTCATCCAAATGTATATATCTAAAATTTTGAGCTTCTTTAAAGAGACATCTCTAAATATAAAGATTATTATTTACCATCTCTATAATTTTCTGTAGGTGTATAAGAGAGAAAAAATAAAAAATAATAAATAATAAATTAGTGATTATAAGTAAAATGGAGATACATGTGGAGAATGTGATGTTTAGGTTAAACAAAATTTAAAAATAAATTTTAGAAAAAGATTATATTTGGTTAAATTATAGAGATCAAGATATAGATTGGGATGTGAGCGCTCTAAAAAACCCCTAAAAATGGTATGTTACGCATTCAATTCCTATGGGTATTACTAATCAACAACTTATAGGAGTACATTATATCTAACGTATTTTATGTGATCATAGCTAATATAAATTATCTATTAATCTATTGTATATCACTAACGATGATGCATCCGATTTTTGTTATTCGATTGTATTTAGGTTAAATCAGTGGCACAAATTTGATATTAGTCGAATTTCAAAAGAGGTTTTCGGATCTAGGGGTCTCAACAGAAGTAGCATCTTTGTCCCGTGTGATAGAGGTCAGGCTTTGCTCGTCGCACCCTCCCCGACCTTAGCAAATACTGGATAAGTTTGTTTGTTATTTTAGCTTTATGTGGATACGGATGGTTGAATAGGGTTAGGTAATTGAAAAACTCAAGGTTTTGCACTAATTGCTTCAATGGAAGGCATAGATGTTGCTGCATACTCCCATAGTCCTGTCCACAAAGCAGTATTGACTAAAGATTACACTGGTCTAAAGAAACTAATCACGGGTCTCCCTCGGCTCATTGAACCGTCTGAGATCCGCACTGAATCCGCCTCTCTTGCAGAGGAAGCCAAGGCAGATGTGATATCCACCTTGATTGACCGTCGGGATGTCCCCAACCGGGACACCCCCCTCCATTTAGCAGTCAAGAACAGTGACATAACCGCCACAGAGATCCTTATGCGGGCTGGTGCTGATTGGAGCTTGCAGAACGAGCACGGTTGGAGTGCTTTACAAGAAGCCATATGCAGTCATGAAGAACTCATTGCTAAGATTATAATCAAGCATTATCAACCCGCAGCTTGGGCTAAATGGTGTAGAAGATTACCGCGTTTACTAGCAACAATGAGAAGAATGCGTGATTTCTACATGGAAATAACATTTCAGTTTGAAAGCTCGGTTATCCCATTCATTTCTCGTATTGCCCCTTCGGATACTTATAAGATTTGGAAGCGTGGTGCAAACTTGAGGGCGGATATGACTTTGGCTGGTTTTGATGGTTTTAGAATCCAACGAGCCGATCAAACATATTTATTCCTTGGTGACGGGTCTGAAGACAAGAAAGCACAGCCCGGGTCCCTTTGCATGATTTCACACAAAGATAAAGAAGTGATGAACGTGTTTGATGGTGCAGGTGGGTTAGCCACTGATGCAGATGTGCACCAGGAGGTTCAAGCCATGTCTAGGAGTAATATATTTAGGCCTGGGCTTGATGTGACTCAGGCGATTCTTGTGCCACAGATGACATGGAGAGGGTTTGAGAAAACAGAATCAGTTGGGAACTGGAGAGCAAAAGTTTATGATATGCAAAATGTTGTTGCAAGTATAAAATCGAGAAGGGCCCCAGAGGCTAAACCAGATGATGAATCGTATACAAATTTTAACGAAAACGAAGCTGAAAGTGAAGAGTTTGATGATATTTTGACCGTTGAAGAGCGGAAGCAACTGGAAGAGGCATTAAAGTCTGGCCGTTTAGAAGAAAACAAAGAAAATGGTTTTGTGAGCGAAGAGAGATCGCGATCGAAGAAGGTTCTAGTAATGAAAACACCTATACTAAGCGCGATCAGGAAAAGAAAGGGTGGTTTGATAGATGGAGGAAACGGGATACTAAGACTAATCAAAGTCAGGTTATATCAGGACGTCATCGCGCTAATGGAGACGAGAATAAAAAGGTCAAAAATGTGGGTGGGAAAAAAGACGGGAACCACGAGAACGAGTATAAGAAAGGGTTGAGGCCGATTCTTTGGCTTTCACCCGATTTTCCATTGCATACCGATGAATTGTTGCCTTTGCTTGATATTTTGGCGAATAAAGTCAAGGCGATACGAAGATTACGAGAGTTGCTTACCACAAAACTTCCAGCCGGAACGTTTCCTGTTAAGGTTTGCTTTGCTTTGCATTATGTTGCTAATATTCATGAGTTTGGGGAGAGGTGGGAAAATGGGCGGGTCGGATAGCATGTCAAAACGGGTCAAGTTGGATTGATCTGCAAACGCTCTATTGGTATATATAACATGTCAAGAAGATGTGCAGGCAGTTTTTTTTGCCATTTTTTATTAGTGTTTTACCCGTTAAGATTAAATTTATAATAAATATGTAACTTTTTTGCAAAGCAATATTGGAGGTTATATGCATTTGAAAATACATTTTGGGTTACTTTTGACCGCTCAATACAATGAAATCGAATGCAGGGCGTTGCTTGTCGAAGCGGGCCAGCGAACGTTTTTTCCGAAAATACATTATGAACGTCTTTCGACCGGCTAAATCTATCTATACAAATAAATCAAAATAAAATGTGACACATGTCACTTTTTCAGACCATTCTTATAAAAATTCCCCCGCCTCTCTCTCCTATTAAATGCACCTATATTCAATAATAATATTATTAAATATTAAATATACTTTTATACATTTTTAAATTAAAAAATGTTTTTAAAGAATTAAAAAATATATTAATTTTAAAAAAGTACATTTTTTAGAATCCAAATAATGATGAAATATAAAATATTCAATAATTGTTTTTCAAAACGAAATATTCAAAAAACAAACTTTAATAAACTTAGTGTTTAAATAAATAATATTATTATTTTATTACTTATGTATTAAACTATATAAATTATTAATCATATTATTATTTACTATTTATTATTTTTTATTTAACCCGTGTAATACACGGGGTATTGACCTAGTATATAAATAAATCGACTCCAGGGTTGCCAGTCAAAGAGGGTCAGGTTGGATTGATCCGCAAACACTTTTTTTGTCCATTTTTATTAGTATTTTACCCATTACTCCATTAGCCTATACGCGCTTGAAGCTACATTTAGGTGGCTTTTGACCCGTTCAAGATAACGAAATCGACACGTTCTTAACGGTTTTACACTTTCAGGTTGCCATTCCAGTGATCCCCACCGTGAGGGTATTGGTTACATTCACAAAATTCGAAGAATTACAACCGTTGGATGAATTTCTAACGCCACCTACGAGTCCTACAGCCACAGATCACAATCTTTCAGCAACCACAAGCTCGTCATCATGGTTTCAGTGGATCAAAACTCCATATCAACATGCGAGCTCATCAATGAGCATTTCAACTCCTTGTACAGATAACATTTACGACCCGTTTGCGATACCCGCTGACTACACGTGGATCACAGCCGAAGCAAAGAAGAAGAAAATGCAGGAAAAGAAGATCAAAGAAACGAAAAACTCGAAAGGGAACATACGAGTTTAGGAAAATGATAATTTGGAAATGTTATATACTAATTTACATTAATATATATAGTAGTTGATGAACAAAAATAAATTGCGAGTATGTTCAATTCTTGCAACAATTTATGTTTTGAATTCTAAATCATGTTTGAAGAACGATGTATATTATGTATTAAAACTTATATCTTAGAAAAATATTTAATTTTTCAAAGTTATAAAGAAGAAATATAACTATGGGCTAAGGGCTTGTGGTATGATGATTACTCCGTGACTTCTCTATGGATATTTTGGGTTCGAATTCAAGCTGAGACATATTTGCTAAAGCAATGTCAGAGTGTTTATCTGGTTGTAGGGTTCCTCTTAGGGCTGAGGGTGGGCTTGGGTATACGCTTTATAATATCAAATTCAAGACGACAGTTGAAATCTCGTCTTAGGGGTCTTTATGGCAGATCATTCAAAAAAAATGAAAGAAGAAATATTTAATTATATTTCACAATAAAGAGAGGTGGGATACGTTTAACAAAACCTCCGAAAGAATATCGTCAATTTTCTAGAATGCTTTTTTAAATGGTCATACATGCATATCTATATACATTGAGGTTTAGCTAGAAAGAAGCATCTGGCAAAATGGGTCGGATTGGGTAACGGGCTAGAATGGGTTCGGGACAAAATGGGTGCAGGTCAAAACGAGTTTTAAGCAATATCAGTTCGAGTATAACCGTATAAATTGATTGTTCTTAAAATACATTAATTTAGTTTAACTTAAGATGTTTTATAAGTAAACAATTATTCCATTTGGATAATTTTATTAAATTTCTCATCAAATATGTTATTAATCGTTCTTAAATGTTTGAATCCATTGCATTTACATAGTTTTTTGATTACTCATCTTGACTCGCATTGTGTTTAAGTGGTACTCATCTTAACCCATCCAATATTATGATGTTACTCATGTTAACCCATTATATTACAATTGTTTACCCAAACCAATTCATTTCCTTTGATTCGGGTAAACATTGCCACCTTTAGAAACAAGCCCAAGCTTAGAAAGTTAATGAAGGAATCTTGACTGTAAGATCTTTGTGTTTGATTCTTGCATTGATATTTTTGGAAATATTTGTAGACTAGTGTTATACATGTGCTTTATTGTGGTAAGTTTACTAGTTTTAATAAAATTTAATTTGAAACGCAAACTGAACGGCATATAGTAAACACAATGTTAAAAGAAAATTTTTGAAAAAAATAAATACGTCTGCACGTGCCCTGGCTTGAAACATGTTTTAGAAAATCTCTTTTTAGGGAGATGGCATTTTTTTTACAAAGGTTTTACTTCAAAGAAAAGAAAAACAGTTATAGTCATTTAAATAAAGGATGTAATAAGATTTCAATCATGGTTTACAAAGAGCTTAACAATTCTGAAGATTTCTTGAATAACATTTCAATTGTGGTTTACGAAGAGCTTAACATTTCTGAATATTTCTTAGAGTGTAACTTACTTCGGATTTTTTTTTATGATGGGAAAAACAAAACCCGGTCACAACGGTAAACAACAAATGCGGAATTATCTTTCTTTGACCAAACTTTCCAACTCAAATGAACTTATGAGGATGCAAACAAATAGAGAATTTTAAAACAATAAAGAACACCAAAATTTTTAGCGTGAAAAAACCTCTCAAAACGCGAGTAAAAACCACAGGACTACTAGAGCCGCTTCAAATTCACTATTACTAAAATTAGAGCAATACAAAGTCTTCTCTATGTATACTAGAGGCATACAATAACCATCATACACTTGGAAATGCTCCATCAAGCATATGGAAACAAATCAAAGACAAAAGAAGGAAATAACCACAAAATACGTCTGTTGTGAACAGGTGCTCGAAAACCCGACTTCCGGACGTTATTAAACAAAACCCACCGTTGGATAAGCTCTCCTGGATGTGGTGAACCAGCTGCCAAAAAATCAGAACGATCCAACGGTTGAAACTCTGGAAACTGACTGAGAATGTGGCTGGATATGTGGGTGACGGGAATTAGGTTTTTCTCCTCTTCTTTTCTTTTTCTCTGGACTTTCAGCTCACTCCCCTTTCAAAAACATCAGCTCTCTTTTATCAAACATATTCTTTATTTTTAACTTAAAGCTAAATGGGTCAACAAATCTCCCCCTTTGGCCTATGAGAAAGAGTTTGCCATCCCGGCGATTGAGCAACATACCTTCAACTTTGCCCTTGCTAAAGCTTTAGTCATATCGGAACAATTATCATCGGTATGAACTTTATCAAGCTCAAATAGCTTGTCTTCAAGAGTATCTCTGATCCAATGATACCTAACATCAATATGTTTTGTTATTTTGTGAAAAGTAGAGTTTTTAGCAAGGTGAATAACACTTTGATTGTCACAAAGAACCACGTAGCGCTGTTGCATAAAACTAAGCTCTTGCAAAAATCTTTTCAACCATAATAGTTCTTTGCATGCTTCTGTTGCTATCAAATACTCAGCCTCTGTGATAGACAAAGTAACACACTTTTGTAATCTAGATTGCCATGACACAGCCCCCCCTGCATAAGTCATCAAATAACCAGAAGTGGATTTCATGTTGTCTTTATTTCCTGCCATATCAGAATCCGTATAACCAACAAGCATCAGCCCCCATCCCCAAATGATAACCAATTTGGAGGTACCACGCAGATATCTAAGAATCCACTTAACTGCTTCCCAATGTTTCTTACCCGAATTTGACAGAAACCGACTAGCAACACCAACTACATGGGCAATGTCAAGCCTGGTGCACACCATTGCATACATCAAACTTCCAACTGCTAAGGCATATGGAACACTATCCATTTCTTCAATCTCTTTCTCATAAGAAGGACAATCTTTATCAGTTAGCTTAAAGTTAAAAGTAAGAAGTGAGCTCACAACTTTAGCATTGAAACATGTTAAATCTGAAAAGCACCCTTTCAATGTGTTGATCTTGTGACATGTTTAACTTTTTTGAAGCTCTATCTCTACTAATCCGAGTGCCCAGAATCTGTTTTGCTTGCCCCAAGTTTTTTATAGAAAAATACTTGCTCAATTCTTTCTTCAGCTGTAAAATTCTATCTACATTCTTGCCAACAATCAACATGTCATCAACATAAAGTAATAAAATGATGAAATCATCATCAACAAACCTCTGAAAGAAAACACAGTGATCTGAAGTAGTCTTTCGGCAGCCTTGCTCCCCCA
This sequence comes from Mikania micrantha, assembly GCA_009363875.1. Taxonomy (NCBI): domain Eukaryota; kingdom Viridiplantae; phylum Streptophyta; class Magnoliopsida; order Asterales; family Asteraceae; genus Mikania; species Mikania micrantha. The sequence continues at coordinate 52,840,053 of CM018695.1, forward strand.
TAACTGACTCAAACTTCTTGTACCACTGTCTAGGTGCTTGCTTCAACCCATAAAGACTTTTCTAGAAGTTTACAGACACCGTCTTCTTTGCCCTTAACCTGAAACCATTCATGTTGCTCCATGTAGATATCCTTATCTAAGTCACCATGAAGGAACGCGGTCTTGACATCCATTTGCTCAATCAAGATCAAGGCTAGCAGCCAAACCAGGAATAATCCGAATAGAACTCATCTTCACGACTGGAGAGAAAATCTCATCAAAATCAATACCTTTTCTTTGACTGAACCCTTTGACCATCAATCTAGCCTTGTACCGAGGCCGTGAGGTATGTTTTTCAATCTTCAGTTTATACACCCATTTGTTCTTCAAAGCTTTCTTGCCTTTAGGCAACTTTACCAACTCAAAAGTATTTTTCTCATACAAGGAATTCATCTCATCTTGCATGGCTTCAACCCACTCTCTTTTGTGTTCATATTCCATGGCCTCGGCATAACATTCAGGATCTCCTCCATCAGTGAGTAAGACATACTCATCAGCAGAAAAATGAGTGGAAGGATGATGGTCTCAGGTAGACCGCCTAAGTGGTACAAATGCAGGCATATCTGGTATTGGTAACTCTGGATTAACAATATCACCATTTTCATGTTGTTCGTCTACTTGAGTCTCATCTCCACTTTGTGGTTCAGAATGTTGTGGTGGGACCCGATCCAAATCAGTAAGATCATCACTATATTGAGGAACCGTTTGTACCTTCTCAATATCTTTCAAAGTCTGATCTTCCATAAACACAACATCTCAACTTCTTACAAGTTTCTTCAAAACTGAATCATATAACCTGTACCCAAACTCGTATTGGCCATAACCAAGGAATATACATGGCTTAGTCTTCACATCAAGCTTTGATCTTTCATCTTTGAGAACGTGTACAAAATTTTTGCATCCAAGGACTCTCTGATGATTATAAGAAACATCCTTGCATATCCAAACCCTGTCTGGAACATCAAAAGACAAAGGAACACAAGGAGTAAGATTAATAACATCTACTATTGTATTTAAAGCCTCACCCCAAAAAAAATTAGGCAATCCTGCATGTGAAAGCAAACATCTAACTCTTTCAACCAATGTTTTGTTCATCCGTTTGGTTAAACCATTCAACTATGGTGTCTTCGGAGGACTCTTTTGGTATCGAATACCCTTCTCTCTACAATAAGCATCAAAAGGATCAATGTATTCACCTTCATTATCTATTCGAAGCACTTAAGCTTCTTACCAGTTTGTCTTTCCACTAGGGCATGAAACTATTTAAACACATCAAATACTTGATCTTTAGTTTTTAAGGAATAAACCCAAACTTTCCTTGGATGATCAACCGCCAAGTGATCTAGTCTTCATGGGACCTCATACATCAGAATGCACCAAATCTATCACACCCCCAATTTTCAACTAACGGAATCATACCGTTTGGGACGTGACAAACCAGGATCTCAGATCATTAGACATAACGAATACCTCTATATGATTTTCAAACATACTTTGGTCTAAAACTGTAATATCAAAGTTCTAATTGTTGCGAAAGCGTTTTTAAAACAATAACAAACATAACAGTTTGAAAACTGTAAATTACAAAGCAATGTCTCAAATGTTTAAATTCAAAACAATAGAAATGTAAAATATGCAGGCGACTCGATCTCCTGTCCATGTTTGCTTGCTCGTGTACCTTAGCGTCCTGAGAAAACATGTAAATCAAGTCAACACAAAAGTTGGTGCATACACAGGTTTAAGTATTCACAAATGTTTGAAACAACTGTTTGAAATGAAATGTTTGCAGATAACATAATCACACATGCATAGTCATGATAGCTAGTCATTTGTACTATTTACATAAGTGGTCGACACCGAAGCTGACTGTTTGAATGTTGATTGCCTTTCCACTATTGTCTAGCACAAACAATAGAAATGTGAATTGGCTAGTCAAACACTTGCGTAGATCCCATCTACCAAGTGAGGTTTGTCAAACCTAATAGATCTATTTCCAACTACCACGCTTTGCACTACGGCAAACTAAAAGGTTCGATATGTAAGGACTTATAATGCTATGTTCGCACTTAATGTAAACAGCTAACTCATGCAAGTGATATGTATCTAAAAGTGTTTGTTTACACATGTTTTCTCCCCCAAAACAGTAAAATAAGAAAGGAGCCGTGTACGCACCTTTGATAGCAAACAGAATGATCACACACGCGAAATCGCGTAGAAAAACCGCTACGAAGAATCTGTGTTTAAACAATAACGTTGTGTTATTCGGGATGTCGTTTTGTGCTTGAAATCACATACGTGTTAACACACGTATTTTAGAGTGTTAGAACTGTGCATCAATAAGTACGCGTGCCTTTAAAATCGTTTAAATAAAATCATATAACCATATACGATTTTATTTAAATAATCGTAATTATACGCGACTACGTTTTCGGGTTAAAATATGAATTTTATTATTTTATTTTGTCCGGGATTTCGTCACGGTTCCAACGCAACTTCAATGGGTCGAAACGGAGTTAGAATGAATAAGTTATGAATAAAATACTAAAATTAGTTTAAAACTAAAAACCCAATGGTCCTTGGATTCGAACCCGCGACCACCTGGACCCATAACTCAAACCCAAACCAGTTGCTCTACCTTAATTTTTAGCAATGGATTTGATTTCTAATTGGTTTTAAGCAACAACAGATTGGATCCCCTTTGTTTAACATTAACCGAACCATATGGTTCAATAGGCCCGCGATTCGAACCCACCTGAGCCTGAAATCATGGGGCTTTTGTTCCATGAATTCAGACGCATCTATAGTTGGTTTTAATTCACCCCATGATTCGAATAAACAACTCAAATCAATCCCGAACTAGGTCGGGTTCGAACAACCCAATCCTTGAGTCCATTAAGCCGAATTCGATTTTATCAGACCTCCAATTCATAGGGCATTCCATCTCATGATCAAAACGAATCTTTCTGTCATGTTTAATTGAATCCTTTGATTTTGTTTGATTAAAAACTCTAACACGTTCTTTGTTCTAAAAACCTTTAAATCGGTTCACACCAATTCAAGCTTGTTTTCTAAAATTGTTATAGGGAATTCGTATAATAACATATTCCGAAACTATCTGCATCAATTAATTTGATTATCAAATTCATTCCGACAGAAAACCCCAATTCGTGTTAACTAATGAACCCTAATAATCAAAATCTCATAATTCGTTGTTTTTCGTTAGATCTAACCTAGGGTTACTTGTGATCGGGATCTTCTGAAACTCACTGTAGCATTTAATTTGATTTTTGAATCCATCTAGATCAAAATACCCAAAGTCGTTTTATCACAAGAACCCTAGAATTGAAATCATTCAATTCGTTGTTGTTTGAAAAACTAAACATAGGGATTTCATTAAGAATAGTATTCTGAAACTGCTGATGTAATTTAATTTCAACTTCTAATTCGTTTGATCATAAACCCCCAATTCGTTTTAAATTAAGAACCCTAGAATTAGTCTTCATAAAATTCGATGTTTATTCATGAATTAAGCATAGGGGTTAGCTTAGTCGGCATGTTTAGAGTGTTTATGAATGAAAACTTACTTGATTTGATATTGAATTGATGATGTTCGACTTAAAGCTTGATATTCGGCCGCCCCTTAATTCAAAATCGTCTCCCAATGCTTCTACAATCGAATTGTTGCTTGTAAACACTTCTAAGGATGTCGATTTGGTTTACAGATTTTCAATTGTGAGAGTTATGATCGAATTACATGAGTTTAGTAATGAACGACTTCGTTTTCAAGTTCTTGTGACCGTTTTCAATAAATTCGTTAATGATTCGCTCCCATAACGTATAAAAACTGTTAATAATCATAATTGTGATGATTATAATGGTTCAATTCGGTTACAACTTGGGTTTGATGTTAATTCCGAATTTATTTGATTTTTTTTCACTCGAATTTGACTTTTTAAAGTCAAAATTACAATCTTTTGTTTAATTTAGATATTTATAGTCTTATGTAACCATCAATGGAATGTTTTAGAATAGATTAGTTCGATTGTAGTTGATTGTAGAATCAAATTTGAATTCCAATTGACTCTTAAACTCGAATTTTGACCATAAAGTCAAAATTTGTACTTTAATCAATTCTTAACCCTAATTTTTATAAATTAGCAAATTATAAACTTGTTTTGTTCAATTAGAATCCTTTTAGTTTGGTTTTGTATCGTTTCATATCATTTTCTGTTAATTTCTATTAACGGGGTTAACCGCGAATTGCCGGATTGTCACAAAATCAAGTATTCTTTCCTTCCTAGAAGGAGGATGACTCTTAAAGGTAACTCTGTTTTGCTTACCTTCAAGGCAATGAGAACATTTCTTCAAATGAACATCATGCACACTTGATAAGGCATTTCTCTTCAACAATAAAGACATCCCCTGTTCACTCATGTGACGAAGTCTCTTATGCCATAACTCAGTCATATCTATATTCACCAATGAGTGAACTAAATCCTTAGAGATCTTTGGATGCGTCATGTAGAGCTTGGAAGCTCTTTTACCTCTTGCCACGATCAAAGAACCACGAGTGAGTTTCCAATTACCATCACCAAAGTTACTATGGTAACCATCTTCATCGAGTGTACCTGCAGATATCAAATTAAGTCGAATATCTGGAACATGTTTTACATTGTGTAAAACCAACTCCATCCCAGTGTCAAACTTCAAACAAATATCTCCAACACCAACGATGTTAGATAGCCCACTATTAACCATCTTAACACTCCCAAAGTAACCGGTGTGTAAGATGTATAGAAATCCCTTTGTGATGTCACATGACAGGTAGCACCACTGTCAACAACCCAACTCGAATCATCATGTGCAACGTTCACCATATCATAATCACAACAAATAAAGAACTCATCGGCGGTAGTATTTGCTTCTGCACTGTCATTACCACCATCATCTTTCTTATGGCTGTTCTTTTGGTTGTTGTAATTAGCCTTCTTGTCAGGGACGAAGCTTCAAAATTTTGGGTAGGGGGGCCGATCCTTAATATAAAATTTTTTGGAAGAAAAACCAAGGGGGCCAGACTCTATTAATATAAAATTTTCCGACCAAATCATACTACATACCTGCTTCTGAGCCGAAAAACAGCGGGGGCCGGGGCCCCCCAGGCCCTCACTATACTTCGTCCCTGCTTCTTGTTCTCCATTTTTAGTTTTCTGCGATACCGAACTGTATGCCCTTTTCTACCACAATGATAGCACTATAAATCTTCATTTTTCCCTCTTGACTTGCTACGATGCTTCCCTTTGTTACTCCCCCTGCTTTCTATGACTAAGACATTTGAGTGTAAAGAGGAACCTTGTGACTTTCTTCTCATCTCTTCATTTAAAATACTACCCTTAGCCAATTCCATAGTAATAACACTATTTGCTGTAGAGTTGGACAATGATTTCTTAAAAGTCTCCCAAGAATCCGGTAAAGTACCAAGGAGCCATAAACCTTGTATCTTGTCTTCAAACTTAATACACATTCCTGCAAGTTGATTAATAACACTTAAAAAAACATTCAAGTGTTTAGTAACAGGAGTTCCATCACGGTACTTCAAGTTTATCAATTGTTTAATCAAAAACAACTTATTGTTCCCGGTCTTACGAGCATACAATTCCTCAAGCTTGTCCCACAAAGTACGAACATGAGTGTCCCCGCTAATATGGTTCAAAACATTATCATCAACCCATTGACGAATATACCCGCAAACCTTTCTATGATACCACTTTGATGGGAAAAACAAAACCCGGTCACAACGGTAAACAACAAATGCGGAATTATCTTTATTTGACCAAACTTTCCCAGCTCAAATGAACTTATGAGGATGCAAACAAATAGAGAATTTTAAAACAATAAAGAACACCAAAATTTTTAGGTTGGAAAACCTCTCAAAACGAGAGTAAAAGCCACAGGACTACTAGAGCCGCTTCAAATCCACTATCACCAAAATTAGAGAAATACAAAGTCTTCTCTAGGTATACTAGAGGCATACAATAACCATCATACACTTGGAAATGCTCACATCAAGCATATGGAAACAAATCAAAGGCAAAAGAAGGAAATAACCACAAAATACGTCTGATGTGAACAGGTGCTCGAAAAGCCGACTTTCGGGCATTATTAAACAAAAGCCACCGTTGGATAAGCTCCCCTGGATGTGACGAACCAGCTGCCAAAAAATCAGAACGATCCAACGGTTGAAACTCAAGAAAAATGACTGAGAATGTGGCTGGGTATGTGGGTGACTGGAATTATGTTTTTCTCCTCTTCTTTTATTTTTCTCTGCACTTTCAGTTCACTCCCCTTTAAAAAAAAACAGCTCTCTTTTATTAACCATATTCTTTATTTTTAACTTAAAGACCAAATGGGCCAACAAAAAATTGTGGGTTTTTCTCATGGGTCAATAATAACCCAACAACTTAATTGCTTTTAGGAATATATAAGGATAACGAAGAAAAGTTTAGGTTATGTTTAATAGAATTTGACTAAGATATTTTTAAGTTAAAATAGGTAAAATTAAGAATAAAAAACTCATAGTTAGTTAAGTCATGCTAAAATAGGTTAAAGAATAAAATATCGACTAGTTGAAGTAGATTAAGTGCCAAAGTGGCCTCGGTCCCCTATCGGAATATAAAAATAACAACATACCTTATTAGTCCAAAATATTTCATCGATATATCATGTATGCCATATCCTTGACTATGCTTATTAATTATATCCTACATACATAGAAAAGAAAAGAATTTGGGACACGCCCAAGATGTCGGCGACTGGGCCGAAATGCTAACGACTAAGGCCGAAATACTGGTGACAACGCCGAAATACTGACAACTAATGGAAAAATACTGGCAACAAGGCGGGAATACTGGTGTCTAAGGCCAAAATACTAGCGGCTAAGGCCAGGTTATATAACATGTAAACGTTATTTTTGTGAGAATCCATGGTTATAGCCCTTGATAATGAAATTATCAGTCACTATAGCGTGTATTGGTCTCACTATCTCAAACTATACTTGGATAACGTGTGCTCCTGGCGAGGGTGTATAAACCAAAATTCATGGGAGAGGTGCCATGGGAATCTTAGAATGTGCGTGAGATGGTCAATCTTTGCCTTGAGTTTTCTCCGTTGCTTGAGTGAGGATCCTCAGAAATAATCAGCAAAACACGCGGACCTTGGTTTGATGAAGGTGGACATTAGGAAGCCTAACACACATCCAATGCGTAAGTCAGTAAATTTATAAATAAACATAATATTTAAGTATTAATGAACATTAGTAAGAATAAGGATACAAGGATACTTAGGAATAAAACCAAATGTAAGAACAAAGTATATACCTTATGTAGTTTGAAAAGACGTATCTTACATGAAATATGTTTTAAGATGAATAACATTTCATGACCTTGGAAGAGGTTCTCCTTCCATGTTGGTTTGCTTATATGTCCCCTTTCCTGCTTCGGATTCAATTATATAACGTACTTCCTATTTTGAAACAAGTTTCCCATCAGCAAGATAGGTAGTATTCTGAACTGCTTTTCTTAAGACAAAATCTTATATTTCTATTATAAGATTTTGCCATTTTTTGCAGATAGGCTGTCATTTTAATTCTTGCAATATCCCTAAGTTTATCAACCGTGTTTAGATCTTGAGATAATGTCTCATGATTGGATCCTTGTGGCAGCCGTCAAAAATTCAATAATCGATTCGTTGTTCATCGGACCGAATTAACTGGGCCAAGTAAGCCCATCAAGGACCAATAAGATTTTAGGCATACCTAAGGCCTAATTCTTAAAGTTAAATTCATTCAATCTAACAGACTTTTCTTAACAAGTTTTTACATAACTATCTGATGCTTGCGAAATGAAACAAGCAAGTAACCGATTAACGTTCGGTGATTGGTTAGTGCCAGAAATGTCATGATTAACTTTTTAACATAACCGAATATTGGTATTATTAATAAACTCCAATTAAAGAATGCGAAGTACGAGAGCTAAATGATAACATTTAGCCTTCTAATTTCCTATTTGTTTATTTTATGATTGAAACTTTTATAAAAGTATCATTTAGTGATTGTTACTTAATATTTTTATTAAACCTTATAGATTTTAAACACTATATTATTATTATTATTTTTAGTAAAATATATTAAAGCTTCAAACGTTTTAAAAATATTATTTTTTGTTCACATAATAAACCTTATCATATTATATTATTATACATGTTGTGACTCAATTTTTATGATCTAAGATTCGAGATAGCCGAGGACAATCCGGAATATGAGATTTCTAACTATTCTCAAGTATCATGAATACTAACGCCACTAACCAATCTCTTCTTTGTATAGTTTGACTTGGTCTTGCAGGCAACTTATTGCGAACTTGGTTTTACCTGAAAAGTCGGGATAAAGTCAAAGGAAACGTAGTGAACATGCTAAATAATGGTTACAAGTGGAGAATAAGTCTCCAACGGTAATGTTGGCTAGATTGGACCTAAAGACTCGGGTAGGGTTCCTTCGTGTCATGCGTAGGGTTCTGTGACCGGCTTTCTTTTTCTCATTGTTCGATTTCAATTTCGGTTTAGTGTTTGATTTGTTATCGTTTTTACTTAACCGTCAAAATTCGTTTTTATCGTGTGTTCACTTACGGCTTACAGTTGCACGTTCAGTTTCTTAGTATGTAAGCTCACCAACACTCGTGATTCAAGACACGTATGTTTGTTTCTGGTAATTTATCCGAATAACTATTTAGATACCATTTGTGTTTGAACTCATGTGAGACGTGTCACACTAAATTAATTGTATGTTAAGTGTCACGTTACTCACGTATGCATAAGCATTTAAATAAATTAACTTCAAAATTCGTTGCTGACCTGGATTCTATGGGTTGTCACATATTCTTAAAATGCCACAAGCTTTATCTTTTATTATATTTGAGTACGATTAACATATTAATTCGAAACTAAAAAAACCCTAGGGATTATATTTGAGTACGATTAATATTTGATTAACGTTTACAAATTCATACTTATTCAGAAAATAGTAACTTGTATAATTTTATATAATACTTATCTATCTATGAGTAATTTAAGATCGCATTGTTAGATAAATTAAGCCAAGTCGACTTTAAACTAGATAGAGTCAAGTTGTTACACCCAACTAATAAAAATTTTATTTAAAATACGTGTGAAAAGAAGGACATGTTTAGAGAAGCAAAATATAAAGTCAAATACAGTTTTACAAATGCAATTTTATGAATAAAAAATGTGCCTTTTTTTAGAGCAAAAAACATGTTTTTAAGTTTTTAAACTAAAAAATCCATATCATTATTCCTATTTTCACTTCATATTAAAGACCAAAAATATTTAATGGAACATGACACATCATCATTAGCTGCCTAGTAACTTGCTAATTAAATAGTATTAAAACAACTAATAAAAGTTTAGTTACAATTAGAGAAATAAAAATAATCAGTGACTTAATTGAAACAATTTATAAACTTTGTTACATTTATATAAAGTTACTTCTAAAAAATAAATAACAACAAAGGACACAATTATACATACGCCTAATGGTATTATTTGTGACCCTTGGTAAGTTACAGATCGTATGGTACCACACGACTCATATTGTTCTGTAACTTGTCAAATCAAATATGATTTATCCTCTCATTATACGTATAATACAGTTTATGACTTTGGCATTGACTAATTGATTTAGGAGGATGTAGTCTCATGATTTTTTAATATAAAAGTAGGGGCATCTCGATAGGTAAGACACCTAAAACAACTGTTTTAGGCCCATAATTTCTTAGGGTCATATTTTAAGTTTATTTTATATATGTTTTATACAATTGGGATTGAATTTTATGTTTAATAGGTTAAAAAACCAAATAAATAATGAAAAATATGGAAAAGAAACCAGATAATTTATGTAAATCACTTTTCAATACATAAATTAAAAAAGGTGCTTTTTCATTTGTTTAATAATTGTTTCTATCTTGTAAATTTTTCAGGTGTCGATTTCTAATTGATGAATGATTGCTTGAATCTTTATTTTTCACCATTTTACCTTTAAGCATCAGTATTGATTTTGTCTATTTTAGTTATTTGTTAATAATTTATGCAGCCCATTTGCATGAAAAATAGAGGATTTTAGTTATATTTTTTCATATTTGAATTAAAAGAATAAAAAAACTACGAAATGACCCAAACTTATAAACTTGCTTTAGGCCCCTAAAATGCTTGAGTTGTTCATGTATAAAGATCATGTGGCCTAGAGGTTTTACGATAGTTGGTGTTCAGACGGTAAGTTTCCTTTGAAATGTTGAGACAGGTCACTGACGATGTCAGCATTTCCGGTCATCTTTGGGTTTGCCCGGGTTAGGGGGCTTAAAACGTATTTATTACACGTTTAAAAAAAAAGGCTGTTAACAATGCGTGATAGTGATGAATGACGAATAATCTGTTTCCTCCACTGTTTCAACCAACTAAACAGAATGAACCTGGCCTCGTTCACGACCAAGTTCATTGTGGACACTTTTTTTCATCTCTCTTCACAATCACCATTAAAATACTTCCCTAAAGCTCGAATTTTTCTCCACTTTTCAACTTCCAGAATCAGAAATCAAGCATAAATCAACCGTTTTTAGAGAGAGAAAGAATACAGGTTCAGACAATTACAAATGAAGGGGGCAACGAGAACGAAGACTGAAGTTGCTGCTGATTCTGTTGATGAAGCGTATCATGTGATTCACAAGCTCCCGTCCGGTGATAGTCCGTATGTTAGAGCCAAACATCTGCAGGTTTGTTTTCTCGTTCTGTTTTTTTTTTTTTTTTTGGAGACTGTTTTCTGTGATTTATATATTTTTATGAAACTGAAAAAAAGATGGATTATTTGTCTGATACATTTATGATCATGATTAGCTTTAAGTGTTTCGTTTAAGTGCATATTTGTGATTTTATTTGAAATCAACCTTTTAACCAGAAGTTAATAAGATTAAAAGATGTTTGGTAATTTGAAAAACGCTCCTAGTTTTAACCTTTTGAGTAGTATTAAAAAAATCATTTTTGAAAAAAACTATTTTTTTAAACTTTTAATGGTTGGTTATAATCTGTGAGCTTTTGTGGAACTTACGAATGTAAATAACTTATTCAATTATTGATCTTTCATACACAACAGCTAATCCAAACACATCTTTAAAAAGTTTATTTCAAAAAATCATAATATAATAAGCAATCCCAAACATGCCCCAAGTATTTTGTTACTATTAAGCATACCTTAGTTTAAATGTAATGTTTATCAGATATGTATGTGCATGACATAAATTATTTGTTTATATTGTTTGATTGTATGTTTATGTTTTTGTTTACGCGTTTGTGTAAACAAAGTAAATACATATACATCACAATAATAAATAAATTAAAGTTTTGTGACACATATGAGTCATGATATCTTTTTATTCTATTGAAGAGAGGTAAGATTTATTTTCATTTTATCCTAGACCTTCCTGATTAGTGAGCTGTGTGTTTGTTTGTTACAATTATGATGATGATGATGACTGATTATCGCATCAACAAATTTGAAATAGTTGATTCCTTAGATTAGTTTTAATTAATCTCTCACATTTCTTAACATTCTATATGTGTGAATTCATTGAAATGAATCAAGATGATTGCTTTGTGGAGAAGCATTCTTATGTATGGTCTAGATCTCATCTTCACTTTTGATCTAGATGCTAGACTTAACTTCTGCTTTGCTTGGAGCCGAAGAGACAAGATAGATTATTCCGCGATCTAATGGAGACATCTTCTTAAGGACGAAAACCAGTTGCTCTAGGGTCCGCTTCTCTTTTGACTAAGATGCAATAATTAAACTATTCGACCATTGAATTTGTTTTTTGTACCATATTTAGGAAGAAAACAGTAAAATATATGCATAAAAGAAAATTTAACAAGATTTCACGATGAAAATTTTTCAAAAGGTTTTCTTGTTCTTTCTATTTCAAACTATGGTTTGAAGCTAAACCAATGACTTGAAAACCGGACCGGTCATTGAACCGAGTATAACTGGTTCACTATCGGTCCAACCAATAGGTTTGGTGGTTCAATGACCGGTTCTTGTTTTCAAAACATTGTTTACCACAAGTAACCTCCCTAGAACAACAGTAGGCATCTTATGGTCCGAACAACAGTAATTTGTTTGTGCCAAACCCAAAATCACCACATGTGGTATAATGCTAAGTGATATCAAGAAATGCCTTATAATTGGCTTGTCTACAGATAAATTATGGATTGGGATGCCCAGAAATTAATTAATAAACGCGTCGTATGAACCCGTTTGCAGGGCCGGCCTCACTTCACAAATCTTGAGGAAAAGGCCTAGCGCCCCCACATTTTTGGGGCACCAACCATTCGGGTTATGTTTGCGTTTTTTGAATCTGAAAAGTTAGAGACTCCACTTGTATTCTTAAAAGAGAATAATTACACCTTATACGTTTTTTCTGCATCTTTACTTGACATTAAAATAATTTTTTATTAATGGTACGAGTGAATGATTTAGACCAACTTTCTAGTGGTACCAAGGGTAATCAAGCCGATTAACAAAGAGATGCAAGAATATAAAATATTATCTCTAAGTATTCTACTTTATAGCATTATTTGTTTATATCATTTATGATTATCACTGGTTAACCGTAACTATGAGTGAATTTATGTATATAGAGAAAAACTAACAATTTTTTTTATGTTTTTAAAATTTACGAATCATAAGCGCATGCAAAAAATTTTCTAGGGAAAGGGCCTCAATTTTTTATTTGCCTTAGGCCCTCGAAAAGCTTGAGCTGGCCTGCCCGTTTGACAAACGATTTCATTGACTTGTTTAACTATTTACAGCTAGTAGAAAAGGATCCAGATGGAGCTATAGTTGAGTTTTGGAAGGCAATTAATGCAGGCGATAGGGTCGATAGCGCCCTAAAAGATATGGCAGTGGTCATGAAGCAACAAGATAGAGCTGAAGAAGCAATTGAACTTATTAGATCCTTCAGAGAACATTGCTCCAAACAAGCCCAAGAATCACTAGACAATGTCCTAATTGACTTATACAAGGTAAGAAAATACCATTTAAAAGTTGAAATTGTATTATTTAAAATCTATTGTAGTTATTAAATTTATCCCAAAAGTTAAAATATATTCAATTTGTCTTTAATCTATACTCTATAGCGGGTCAAATAAGCAGAAAAAAGTCTTGTAAAGGATACAGATCAACTGGGTCGAAAGGAAAACAAAAAAACAAACAAACATACCCAGTTTATTCCCACTGTTCAGTAGGGTCTGGGTGGAAGGATGGACACAAACCTTACCCCTATCCCAGTTGGGATAGAGAGGCTGCTCCGACGGAGTCCCCGACTCAAAGTTGTCGTTTGAAGTTAGTCATCCCAACACTTTTAACGTTATTTTCACAAAATAAGTAAAATAACGTTAAAATTAGTGCAATTTTACTTTGGATCGAAATTTCCAACAGACACGAAAATAATCAACTGTTTGGCTATCATATCTAGCCGGTTTAATAAATGGCTAAAATTTGGGTGACATGTTTTATCAGTTTAATTAAACAAGTCAAACCGCCAACATAATCTGTCTAGTTAAATAGTTTGACCGCTTACCATTCCCCGACCCTTTAACTCGTTTGTTACAACCCATCAACATTAGCACGTTTGCATCTTAATCGATACGCGTCAACTTGGTTGACTCGGGACATGGTTGTGTTAAGATTGATAGTTTTACTCAAACAAATGAACAGGTTATTTCGAAATTTTTGCTTAACTGATTTTGATCTGTTAACCTCTAACGATGCTTTTGACCAAAAAGTCAAAAAAGAATTGTATATGTTCTTCATGAGTTACTTAATGGTTTGTAGAAATGTGGCAAAATAGAGGAGCAAATAGAACTTCTAAAGCAGAAGCTTCGGATGATATACCAAGGTGAAGCATTTAACGGAAAACCAACAAAAACCGCGCGTTCTCATGGAAAAAAATTTCAAGTTACAATCAAGCAAGAGACATCAAGAATACTGGTACTAACTAGTTACCGCATGAATATTGAAATTTTATAACTTTGGTTTGTTACATATAACTATCAAACAGGTTAGAAACGGAGAGTGAAATTACTAATTTACCCTTGGGGCGATGTAATGCAGGGTAATTTAGGATGGGCATATTTACAGCTAAAGAATTATGCAGCAGCAGAAGCTGTATATCGTAAGGCTCAAGAGATAGACCCGGATGCAAACAAGGCTTGTAATTTGTGCCTTTGTTTAGTCAAACAAGGCAGATATGAAGAGGCCAATGTGGTTCTTGGGGATGTATTGGAAGGTCGACTTTCAGGTTCAAATGACCATAAGTTGATGAACCGGACAAAGGAGCTGGTTCATGAGCTAGAGACATGGCAGTTTGCTCAGATGAACACTGGTCCTAGCCAGGGGCTAGTAACTTTGGAAGATGCTTTCATTGAGGGGCTTGACCAGTTAATTAACCAATGGACTCCATTGAGATCAAGACGACTTCCGGTATTTGAAGATATATCAACATATAGAGATCAACTAGCTTGTTGATCGGTTTTGAACGTGTGCTTGTGAGTCGATAACTTATTAGTTGTCGTTAGCGTGTATCTACCAAAATTAATCAACCTTTGCAACTGTAAGAGGTGTGTTCATTTCAAAGGAAATGGTCATATGTAAGTTGGTTTTGGACGACTTGTACAGTAAGATGTTATTACACGTCTTAAGATCATGGATGGTTCAGTTTGGTAGCCGCATTCTAGCTTGCAAGCGGTTACCTACTTGACCATTTGTGGTCTTAAGGCTAATTATGTTGGCTGCATGTTTGATAGTTTACTGTGAGCCAGGGTTGTACTAAAAAAAACCCAATTTGTTAAGACAGTATAGTTTTTTAACCTTCTTTTAGGGTGGTTGGGTTACTTTACTTGGGGTAGAGGTGGGCAAACCGGGTTCAAAACCCAACCCGAACCGGGTTCAAAACCGGGTTCAAAATGGACCGGGTTCGGTGGAACCGGTTTTGAGTTAAACCCGAACCGGTTTGGAACCGGTTTCACATTTGTAGATCTAAACCCGGTAGAACCGGGTAGGGTAGGGTCGGGTCCAGAACCGGGTACACCTACCGGGTTCAAACCGGGTTCGGTTTAATTTTTTTTTTTTTTTTTTTTTTTATTTTTAAAATTTGAATACATAAATAAAAAAAAATAATATTAAAAACATTCATTATTATTTATAATAATTTACAATAAATTACATACATAACTTAAAAATAAAAATAACTTTTAATACATTTATTTATATTTCAATTATTTAAAAAAAAAGACATACATAAATAAATAAAAAAATACTTGATTTAAGAACATGAATAAAAAAATAATGATATTAAAAAAATTCATTATTATTTCTAGTAATTTTACAATAAATTACATACATAACTACATAACATAAAAATAAAAATAACATATTTAACATTTATTTCTCTTTTAATTATTTAAAAAAATAAAAGACATACATAACTTAAAAAGATAAATACAAATACAATAACTTGAAAACATGCGTTTTATTCCGTGCTCGTTCCCGCTTGCGTTTGCGTACGTTTACGAGCACGAGCTTCTTGTGCAAGTTCTTCATCGGATATGTCGGGAGATAATCCTTCCTCCACCTCCTCTTCGTGTACCATTGTTTCAAGTTCGATTTCATCTTCGAGGTTTGTTATGTTTTGAATTCGATCGATCGCGTCCAAGTGATCTTTTAAGCAAATACACATCTCTACTGATTCTGGAGTAAGTCTTGTTCTTCGTAAAGATAATACCCTGCCACTAAGAGAAAACGCAGATTCCGAAGCTACCGTAGAAGCTTGGACGGTTAGTAAATCACGTGCCATAGTGGATAGAATCGGATAATCGGATTCCTTTCCTTTCCACCATGACAAAAGGTCTAAATTGTGATAATCCTCGGATTGAAAAGTGGAAACAAAATCTGTTCCAATGTACCTTCCGAGCTCACTTGAAGGGGTGTTACCCCTTTGTCGTTTTGCCGTTTCATTACGAACGGTATTAAATAAACTAAGAAGCGGATCACGAGGTCTACTACTCGAGCTTGATGCGCTCGTGCTCGTACGTATGTTTATATTAGGACCATATTTATTTAAATAAAATTCATACATACTTTGTAAACTTTTTTGAAAACTTTTTTTTGCATCATTTGAAAAATTTGGATCTTCTTCATGAATATCCAAATTATCATTTATTTCGTCTATCAAACATTCAACTCCCGTAACATTTAAAATTGGGTTTAAAGCAGCGGCACAAGTAAACACGGGTGGTAAATCTTTAAAATATTTCTTTAATTTGAGTTTCATTGGACTTATCATTTCTTCAAACATTTGGTTTTTCATTTCAAAATTTTTTAAATTTGACGTCATCAAATACAATTCTGGTAACACCAATGGACTAGTAGGATAATAAACCCCTGATAATTTTGTAGTGGCGGTTTTAAAAGCTTCAAGAAAATCTTTTAAATCTTGAATATTCTCCCAAGCTAAGTCCGAAAATTGTTCGGCGTAACCACTTTCACAAAGACTCGTATGAAATGTTTGTAAAGTTGCTCTTTGTTTTAAAGCACTTTCAAACATTTTAAAAGTGGAGTTCCACCGAGTAGGTACATCCCAATTAGGACCATAACAAGGTCTGTTCGTATCTTTACACAATTTTTTGTAATCGGTAAATGTTTTTCTACTTTTTTTAAAAACATCATGTATCATATTTCTAAAACCATATTTGAAAGTTTCAAGATTCGGTGAAGAAAGACCGTCTTGCACCGCTAAGTTAATAATATGTGCTACACATCGACTGTGGAAAAATATACCATTGCAAAATGGTGTGTATTTTAATTTTAATTTTTCCACTGCAGCAGTGTTGTTTGAAGCATTATCAAATGCTATTGAAAATAGTTTATTTTCCAACTTAAATTGTGTTATTACGAAATCTAATAGTTGAAACAAATATTCAGCCGTATGTGGATACGGGAAAAGTTCAAACGCAATCGTACGTTTCATCATTTGCCACGAAACGGGATCCACCCAATGGGCGGTGACGCAAATATACGATTCCGGTAAACCATGAGGTGCAGACCAAACGTCTGTAGTTAAGTTTACACCAGTGTTTAGGTTTTCAAAAAATAAGATCAAATCATTTTTTGCCTTGTTCCACATTTTTAAACAATGACGCCTTAGCGTCCTTCGACTTACATGATTATAACGAGGCTGAAGCGTATCTCGAATCATGTTTGTTAAACGAGGGTTGTCGAAATGTCCAAACGGCAACGCCTCTTGAATCACGAACTTCGCCATTCTATCACGAACCTCGTCTACGTTGTAGTGAAAAATTCCACCATCATTACTGATTTGTGTTTGTTGACTTTCTGGATCATTCTTCAACGCCTTGCAAAATGGTTTGGTAATATGTTTCTTCAAACTCGTGTTTGATTCTTTTGCAAGAAGCATACCACAATACTTGCAACGAGCCTTTTGAGACCCATCACTCATCTCAACTAAATCCCAGTTACACCATATTTCCATGTTCCTACTATGCGTAAGAACACGGACAACTGTAACTTCGGTGTTAGAACCTTGACCAACAGAAGATGTAGAGTGAGCCATTGCTTTAACAAGGTTATACTTGTTTAAAATACGAGTGTTGAAAAAAATGGATCGCGAAACAAAGAGTGTAAAGCAGTCGGGTGTACGAAACGAGAGCGTTTTTTGCTTAGATTGTTCGTTTTCAAGTGTGTAATCAAACTAAACCAAGCCACAACAATTTATACTAAGTTTTGGACCAAAAAACATTAAAAAAACGGCTAGAAATCGGTCCAAACGGCTAGTTCAACGGCTAGAACTCGAATTTTTTGTTAAAACGGTCAAAACCGGGTTGAAACCGGGTTCTAGCTACCGGGTTGGAACCGGTTCGGGTTGGAACCGGTTTGGACCCGCCTGAAAATTTCAAATTCGAAACCGGTTAGGAACCGGTGGGTTCTACCGGGTTGGAACCGGGTTGGGGGTAGACCGGGTTGGAACCGGGTCCGGTTCCGGGTTGAACCCCGGGTTCGGGTTTGAAACCGGTTTTGATGCCCACCTCTAACTTGGGGTATGTCTCAGGAACCCTTCAATGCCTTCATTTGTACTTTTTATTCTTATTAATAAGTTTTACAGGGATATTGTCTACTTTAACAAAAAAAAAGTAAATAAAACATAAAGTTATGAAAATAACTGTTAAACATGGGCGGATATCTAGGGTTATGGGAACCGGCTCACGAAAAACCTATCGTGTTTGAAGATTTAGTAAGAATTTTTTTTCAAAAAACTTAAGGATACAATGAACTCATTAATATTTCTAAAATTTAATCCTTAATGTAATTTTTCTAGCAGAGTGCTAACTTAAATGAGGTAAGTAATATTTGTAGAGAATTCTCAATAATCAATGCTTGGATTTATATAGAATCGTGTTAAAATCATTTTCTGAAATCAATATTTCTTCTCTTGTGAGTGTCAGAAATCTTTAACAAACATACATTCCACACCTCCGAACTCGTTAATGATGATGTTTTTTTAATTATTGACTTAATATATCGTACTTTTATTACGTGATGATCCTTATAAGTTCCGAACCGTCAAACCGACCTAGAAATTTTTATGTCAGGTTGTATATAATAGAAACGTCTGAAAATAATGAACCAAGTGAAAAATATTATGGATCCACTACTGACTTTAAATACCCATAAATTGTTGATCTTATCCATATTGCATTTACAACGAGGGCAAGAATGAGATTAGTCAGGTTTGTCAATATCAAACAATGGTTTTCTGTTTTAACTGCAAGCAGCCTATGGTTACTTAGGTTTTTTCTTTCTTTCTGTCGAGACTTTCAAAAACTTCATATATTAATTTTCCACCTAACTATCTAAGGATACCTACTTATCCTCTTATTTAAGGTCAATACATCTAAAATATGTTTGTGATATTCGAGGTCACGTAATTCTCGTGAGTTGTAACTCGTTATATGTCATGTGAGAAATAAAGTGATTTAACTGGGGACTGTTTGCTAGCTTTTTAAAAACCATTAAGAGACTACTTTACACGGTTCCTCACTCAGATCAATTGTCTTTGAAGGTCACCGGCCCGGTTGCTTGCAGTCACGCTTTACATATTTCTCTTGGTTAGTCAGGCGTTAAGGGGACCTGGTGGTTACCATGTAAGTAGGTTCCCATGGTAAAAAAAAGTATTAATAGTAAAGAGACTGATTTTTAATGTTACATTTTAAACTATTTAAAGATATACTCTTAATGATTATTAAAAGGCTACCAAACAACCCTTAAGTTGTCTAGGTCAAGAGGTCGCATTGATGTGGTCCTTAAAGGACATACAAGGCCATCGCCCTTGCAAAATGCATTATTTTCTCCTACATCAAGTAACAAAACCAAGATCTCTTAAACGACTTTCTCGTGTTGACAGGGTGGATCGAAGGAAATACAAGAATCACAAAGCTGAAACACCAGGGGAATCATGTGTTACGTTTTATGTCTCCGACCTTGCTAAGGGAACGACGAGCTATAATCTGTGGAAATCGGTAAGATATATGGGGAAGCTGGTGGACTCTTATGTCGCAAGAAAAAGAGATAAGAACAAGAATTGTTTCGGATTTGTGAGATTCAGTGAGATGGAAGACGTTGAGAATATGATACGCTCACTGAAATCGACACTGGAGCCAAAGAAAACAACAGACACAACAACACTTCTATCAATATCAACAATGGTACAAAGGTAGGACGGGGTGAGGAAGGTTTCAAGGAGAACTTACAAGAAAAAATTCACATTGGCCGACATTTCACGAACATGGAGCATGGTTGTCATATAGGGATGCTCTAATTGGCAAAATTTCGGAAAAAAAGTAAAACAATTGTAATATCTGGAAAGGAAGCATGGGGAGCAATGAAATACAAAAAAAATTGCGCTAATCGGGGAGGTACTCAACATGCAACTAATATGTAACCTGAAGTCTACTCTATCAGCAGAGGGGCTCAACAATTTTGAGTTCATATACATAGGTGGTTTGAGAGTGATGATTTCGTTCTTATCATTACAATTGGCAAAGGAGTGTCTCGAGAAGAAAACTTCCTGGAAACATATCTTTAACAACCTGGAAATTTGGAATGGACAAGACATTCCATTTGAAAGGGTGGCGGGTTTACGTATTCACGGGGTGCCACTGGCGTTAAGAGATGAATGTACGTACAATAAAATCGCACTATCTTTTGGCAAAATTATATGGGGTTCGGAATTCTCATGGAATAATGCCATTGTATCGTACAACTTTGTGTACGTCTTGGTGAATCATGGCAGCTTCATTAGCGAGAAAGGAATTTTTTGGCAAAAATGTGTACTTTTCACATTTGAAATGAAAACTGGG
This sequence comes from Mikania micrantha, assembly GCA_009363875.1. Lineage (NCBI taxonomy): Eukaryota > Viridiplantae > Streptophyta > Magnoliopsida > Asterales > Asteraceae > Mikania > Mikania micrantha. Next base: position 52,860,639 of record CM018695.1, read on the forward strand.
TTGGTCAATAAATGTTAATGGTTTATGGGTGGTGTGCCAATGCTACCAGCGGATTCAAACAGTCAACCGGTGATCCGCCATTGGTACCAGCTGATCCGAGGTTGTCATTAGCGGATTCCAACATTTTCTGGATAATTAATGTGGTTGGATGGGGTTTAAACAGAGCCATTCCATTCGCTGCTACCACTAGCGGACCCTATGGGTTCCGCACCTAGCACCAGCGGACCCTAGGGTTCCGCATATGACACTAGCGGATTCATATGTGATGTGCTTTTTTTGTTTTCAAGTCGCAGATGTCTTACACCAGCACATGCACCATGCCATGCGAAAATTTAAGGGCTTCCACGTTTTGATGGGCTTTCACGTTTTTTTTTTAATGTTTTTTTTTTCTTTTTTCTTTTTTTTTTTGTTTTTTTCTAATGTGGTCGAAAGCACATCACGCAGCTTTTTTTATTTTAATTTTAAAAATAGTTATTATTGTTGTATAAAAAGGTGTAAGTAGGTGTTATTGTTGCATGTTGATAGAAAAATGTCTAGGAGAAGAAACGATATTTTTTCAACTCCAAAACCACCACCTGAAAATTTATCAGAAACGTCTAGTGATGAGGAAGACATCCAGCCTCCGATTGTAAACCCAGACATCCAGCCTCCCATTGTAAACCCGGTTATAAACCCTCCTGCAAACCTGGATTTAATCCCTCCTGTAAACCCGCCTGCAAACATTCTTGCAAACTTTCCAAGCATTGAGGAATGGGATGAAGAAGGCAATGATGTGTATTGGAATTGGGCTTTCAATAACCTATTTCCAGATAATCAAGATCAGGAAGAACCGATAGTTGAACAACAATTGCGTCAAGAAGAAGAACCAGAAGATGAGTACGTGCCGGCTAATCCATGGGCAGTTGATGATGATGTATATGAAGAGACGTTAAATCGTTGGAGGAATCACGACCCATGGGAGGACGAAAGTAGTAGAGATTCGGATTACTCGTTTGATTCAATATTTAATGATTAATTATATATGTATGGTTATCATATTTGATCACTATGTGCTTTCTTTATAAGGAAATGTTTAAATCAGTTTAATGTTATTTGAAGTTGGTATGTGTTTTCACATGGGTTAATAAATAGCAACAGTTAAAGAAAACACTAAATCCTTAGAAAAGACATATGACATAGTTGTTACAACACATACGACATGGAAAAATACAAATATATAATAATCTTAAAAATAAAACACTAAATCCTAAGAATCACCCCGGGCGTAACATCTCCAAAAGTACATTTGGTCGGCCATGAATCGTCTGTATGCGATGCACGACTCCCTGAAGTTATTAGAGATGTTCAACGGTTTGCCAGTAACCAAATGCTCCATTAACATGCATGCATGCACCCCTTGATTATCATACAAGTCAGCGTGAGACTGAACATAGTCCTCGTTGACTTCAAAACTCATCAATTTCGGTGGGAAGCCGGTTTTCTTAAAATACTTGATGTTAACCAACAAAGCACAAAAATAAACCGAGATCTACATCAGTTTAGGGTGAACCGCCCGTTTGTACTTTTCGCTTGAAAAGCACTCACTACAAAACATCACCAAATTGACATTTCGTAGTTCCACTTGAACAAGCAACCACTCGTTATTTTCAACACAGAATGGAAAGTAAACATAATCAACATAAAAAAAAGACGGAAATGGGCTTGACTTCCTGTTTGCAAAGCTAACGGTATTTTTGGTACATGAATCTACGAAATAGTCATAAATCTGAGGCGGCAAAATTGACCAACGCATATCAGTAGCTCCTTTTTGTTGTTGTCTTTGTCTCCAGTTCATCATTCTTCCCACCCAACCTTGAATATGCTGAAAATATAATGTTCAATTAAACAAAAAGACATTAATTATTTTAAATTTAATTTTAAAAAAATGAAAATCATGTATAGTATTTTTAACCTCCGGCCTAAGGTATCCATTACTAGTGTAACCCAACATTGTTCCCCAAAAACTGCGGTCTAGCGGTAGAGGCATATTAAAAACACCGGAATAACATAATGGAGCTTCTCCATTAAGATAAAATTGTTCCACATTTGTAGACCAATTTTCAGACTCATCGTCCAAAATGGCCCATTTGTGAACACGTTGACGGTGTACACTACGTCTGTTGTGTGTGTACTCCGGTTCTTCTTGTGGTTGTTCTTCTCGTGGTTGTTCTTCTCGTGATTGTTGTTCATGAACCGATGATGTTGATGAACTTACATTCTTAGTTGTACGCCTCCATTTTTGGAAAACCCATGTTGAAGCCTTTTGGACAGGTTAAGAATTATATTCATCATTCACAGATTGCTTGTTATGACGGTTATCCATTTTTTCTTAAAGAAAATATAGGAATGTTGCTTGTTAAGAAGTGGTGATTACTTGTTAAGAAGTGGTGATTGATTGTTAGGATGGAGTCACTTATTTATATATGTGGTGGTAGGTATGAGTTTAAGTGGTAGGTAGAGTTCAAGTAATAAGTGGTAGGTAGAGTTCAAGTGATTCTTGGTAGGTATGAGTTCAAGTGGTAAGTGGTAGGTAATGTTCAAGTGTTGTTGGTGTTTAGCACGTTTTTTATTTTGCTTACTGAATTGGTGGTAGGTATGAGTTTTAACTTTGGTGGTAGGTAAAGTTCAAGTGATTCTTGGTAGGTATGAGTTCAAGTGGTAAGTAGTAGGTAGAGTTCAAGTGTTGTTGGTGTTTAGCACATTTTTTATTTTGCTTACTGAATTGGTGGTAGGTATGAGTTTTAACTTTGGTTGTAGGTAGAGTTCAAATGATTCTTGGTAGGTATGAGTTCAAGTGGTAACTGGTAGGACGGTACGAGACCTATACCACCTCATGTAGTCATCACTAACAGTTGGTGCCGGAACATGTTGTCCGCCAATCATGTTAGTTAAACGCTGGTTCCAAGAAGACACTGATTGCTGATGATGCCTTAACCAATCCTTATTTAATTTACCACCACGATTCAAATTATGAATCGTGTGATGTTGGTCCATTGTTAGAGAAATTGGGCTTGGAATGTTTTGCAACAAACCAAACTGTCTCATGACTCTAGAAGAGTGATGAGGCTCAACAACTTCCCAAAGAATGAGAAAGCATTCGCACGTCCAACTAGCTTCACCGCTACGACAGATGAAAGGTAGTCTTTCCATTATGCTATCGTAGGGGGTCCATGCAAACTATGACAAAAAAAAATTCACAATTAAGACTATCAATGTGTTAATAAATTAAAAAGAAAATTTTTTAAATAACCTGCTCATCTCGTAACGATTGTAGTTGCGATCGGTAAGCTTTCAAGACATGAGACGGACTGTCTCGATAACTTAAATTCTTGAACCACCTATAAAAAAGCTTAAATTAAATAGGCAATTTTGTTTATAAAAGAATATAGTTGACTTGAAATACGTACCGATAACCGATTGGTTGATCATACGTATACAACGAGTGTATACTCGGGGCAATATTTACAAACCTCTCCAATGCCCACAATTGTAATAAATATACAGGTCCGGTGATTTCTACAGCGTCGGGATGTGTCGCCTTACTCAAATTTATGTACAGGCATGCAAGTACAGCACTTCCCCAACTATACCTAGCACTAACTGATAAATCTAAAAGATTATTTAAATATAACAGTGGCACCTTACTGTTCATACTGTCAGGAAACAGGGTACCACCATATAAATACAAAATGATAAGGCGTGCACGCTGAGTGCACTGCAGAGCATTTGGATTTTCAGAAAAATCATTTTCTAGTTGGTTTAGAAGGCATACTAATTTAATCCTTCCACCAACTATATCAGTGTTTGAAGGTGTGAACCCCAACAAAAGTTCACACTTTTCGATTAACTCGCTTAGTTTGAACGAGAAATCTACCCCAGATACTGGTTCACCTTCTATTGGTAAACCCCAAAGTACGTTTACGTCTTGTAACGTAACCTTTGCTTCACCAACAGTAAGGTGAAATGTATGTGTCTCTGGCCTCCATCTTTCAACCAGAGCATTTATCAACGCATGATCGACCTTACGATAACCGCGTGGCAGTTATCAACGCATGATCGACCTTACGATAACCGCAGTCGATAATGCCACCAAAAACAGTATCGTTTAATATATTTTTAACCATCGGATGAATAGGATGGTTTTTAATATATTGCCATAATTTCTAATCACCACCTCTAACGTTTAACGGGTCTCTGTCTGCATAATCATTTGAATTAAACAAATGAGTAGCACGATGCCCGTCTTTTAAAAACAGAAGATCGTTCACAAGCGGACCAGGATTTACTCTTAGACTCATGTTGATTGTTAAAATTTAAAATCAAAGATTGGTTGGAATAGAGAAAGAAGAAGGGTTGTGTGAATTTTTCATGGAGTGATTTTCATTATAAATAGGCTAGATAAACCACCTCATTTAGTATCACCACCAACTTCAAAAAAATCAATATGATGGGCCGTTCAAAATAAAAAAAAACATAGCATTGCATGCAAAGCTGCATGCATTCATGTATCACACATCACACTATACGAAAACAGGAGCAGTTTTAACTTTTTTGCATGCTTTTGCATGCATGTATCACATCACACTATACGAAAACAAAAAAAAAAGGTTGTATTGTGTCTGGTGGTGCATGTGAGGCTTTCATGCATGTGACCCGGATGAAGACAAAATAAAAGCAGCACCTGGTACACCTACTCCACTGGTGGTGCATACGGAGCCCCTAGGGTCTGCTGGTGGTGCATGCGGAGCCCCTAGGGTCCGCTGGTGGGACTAGCGAACATAGACCTCCGTTTAACGCCATCCAACCATGTTAAAAAAAGAGTTTTGTCCCTTGCTGTAAACTTAGGATCCGCTACTGACAACCTCGGATCCCCTGGTACCAATGGCGGATCACCGGTTGACTGTTTGAGTCCGCTGGTAACATTGGCGGACCACCCATAAACCATTAACATTTGTTGACCAACCCAGTTTCCATTTCAAATGTGAAAAGTACACCTTTTTGACAAAAAATTCGCAAGAAAGTTAAGCAAGAATGGCATGGATATTCATACGATGTTTGGGTCCAAGAAGAATGGAAACAATCAATTCCGATATTCCCCGAAGATGATATGTCAATACAAGAGGAGGAAGATCAGAAGGACTCAGTGGAGGATGATGATGAAATTCTCATGAATGATATGGAGGATGGAAATCTCATGCATGCAACGGGTAATGATGTATGGCCGGAAAACAGGAACATGTCATCACTGGAAGGCTTTGCTCCGGCCTAGGGCAATCATGACGTTGGTGGGAGAATCGACTTTCGAGAATATTTTAGCTGCTCCAACGTTCTCGAGATACCTAGAGAACAGGAAGGGGTGCACATGACAAATCAAAGTCATGAGGTGTTGCCATTCATTTTTGAAGTCCAATCGATGGCACCTCAACTGTATAAAGCACACATTAATTTGGTTGGGCCTATTGGTATTACCAGTGGTGCCTCAACAGATCATTCTGAAAAAAGGGATCCTCACTTAACTCATTGGACTTAAATGTTGCAGTTGAAGATACTTTTAAACAAAGGGGAAAAAGAAGAACTTCTAAACAGTTTTCTTTCACTAAGCAAAATGCAAAGGCATCCAGGGCTGCTCACATCAGAAGAGAAGGTAGATTATGGGAAGCATGGTCCAAATAAATTTGGGGTGGCCCTGATGGCACAGGCGTTCGAGACAGTCCAAACGAAAATGAAGAAGCCGAAGTAAATCCCAATTCCCCAATTTTTAGACATGTTGAAAGGGAGGAAGAGATCGAAAACACTATTCGATTAGGAAATGAAGTGGGCTTTCAAATGGATAAATTCAGATGACAGGTTAGTGCTCTTATGCTGGGTGGAGGTGTGAATACGGTTTCTCAATGAATTGCCTCTCAATAAACATAAGAGGTGGAGGTGGAGGTGGAGGTGGAGGTGGGAGTGGTGATAAAGGAAAATGAATTAGAAATTTAAAATCACTACATAAAATAAAATTTATTGCCATGCAAGAAACTCAACTGAATGATTGTACCAAATTCAATGTCTCAAACTTCTGGGAAAATCCAATTGTGAATTCACTTCTGTGGATGCAAAGGAACTATAGGGGGCTTAATACGCATTTGGGATTCAGGGGTCATTGTCAAAAAAGATTGTATAAAGGAAGAAAAATTCATTCCTATATTCGCGACAGTAGTCGGAATGCAAGGGGATTTGGCACTAGTGAATATATATGAGCCTCATGATGATTTATTAAAGAGACAGCTATGGGAGAGACTAATACAACTAAAAAAACTCCTTCAATGGATCTTGGATGTGCATGGGTGATTCCAATTCAGTTAGGAAGAAAGAAGAAACTCAGTCTTTGGCACACATGACGCATAATATATCAATGAATTTATTACAAATGTAGGCTTGCAAGAATATCGAATGGGTGGCAGAAGATTCACATACATGTCAAACACAGGTGACAAACTAAGTAAGCTTGATAGATTTTTGGTTTGCTCAAATTTTATGTCTAGAGGGACTCATGTTGCACTTTTGGCACTCCCACTTGAACTATCCGGTCATTATCCACTAGTGCTTTATGTGGAATCAAAGGATTTTGGTCCATCTCCCTTTCGTTTTTACAACTCTTGGCTGGACAAGGAGGGAATTGATGATGTTGTTAAAATGGCCTGGTAGGCTCTGGTAAAGGCAGGACATGCGTTAAATGTTTTAGCTTGGAAGCTAAAAAACGTGAAGACAAACGTAAAACAATGGAGAATGGAAACGAGTTCTAAGGAGGAAAATTTGATACATGAATTAAAGCTCAAAATGGATACTTTGGATCTACTAGAGGAATCCAAGGATTTGGATCAACTTGAAAAAAACCAAAGGACTCAAATGAGGAAAGAAATTGTAAAATTAGAACAAGAGACGCTCATGGATCTATAACAAAAAGCTAAAATATAATGGGAAGTTAGTGGGGATGAAAACACTGTCTTCTTTCATGGTGCAATCAAGAACAACCAAGCAAAAGGAAGAATAAATGGGTTACAAATAAATAATGTCTGCTCCACTGATCCAAGTGATATTAAAGAGGAGGCTAGAAGATTTTTTGAGTATAAATTTGATGAAAACATGGAGTGAGGCCAATTTTGGTAAATAATGGTTTTAGAACTCTCTTGGATGACAATGCTATTGACCTCCTGTAACCATTTACAATGGAAGAAATCAAGTAAGCAGTATGTAGTTGCGGTAATGAAAAATCCTCGGACCGGATGGATTTACATTTAAGTTCATTAAGTCTTTCTAGAACGAGATTTCATTTGACTTTTGGAAAGAATTGGCTGATTTTCATGAGAATGGTACTATTGGGAGACGAATTAATACTTCATTCATTACTCTGATTCCAAAATCTAGTAATCTGATTGGATTAGAGTACTAAAGACCCATTAACCTAATTAGATGTGTTTACAATGTGATTTCCAAAACTTTGGCTAATAGATTAAAAAAGGTGATCAGGAAGGTTGTTAATGAGTCCCAAAATGCCTTCATTGAAAGTAGAAGTATTCTTGATGGGCCCCTTATTCTCAATGAACTTATTTCATGGTTGAAGAAATACAAAAAACAAGCTCTGATGCTCAAAATAGATTTTGTAAAGGCTTTTGATTCTTTAAATTGGAACTTTCTGTCACACCCCGACCGATGGCAGAATACGTCAGGGCGCGAGTTTGACTGTTCATTAGCTCATGGTGCTATTTTAACGTTTGAATATATAATGCATCAATATTGCAAAACAAACGTTACATTCATTGAATCAAATTGTCATTACATAAATTGAATACACAACATTTACATTTGAAATGCTAAAACATTGATTACAATTTAACTAGGTCACCAATCCTTATCCTATGTCTTCATCATGCTTCCTTATCCTGTTACAAAATGTAAAATAGAGTTTGTCAACTATTTACATAGTTGGTGAGTTCACACACTAAGTTTAATAACAGTTATAATTCAACAAGTTTGCTAGGTGTACTTTTCACCTTTTTCACACAAAGGCAAAAGCCATTGCGAAGATGGTATCTAACACATCTTATACTACTAGGTACTAGCTTGCTTGACTGGCAACACAAATAGAATCACACATAGGATCAACACATTTTATAAGCTTAGCATCTAACACATAAAGCTAACTAGGTCTAAGGCTTGCATCATAGATTGAATGAATAAAGTTTGAATAAGACATGTGTAACATCCCAAAAACAAAAAATGTAAAAGAGAGTGTAAAGAAACTCACAGTTTGAATGCTTAGCTAGTTCCAAGTCCTTGAATAATGATTTAGGAACAAAGCTTTCTACTCACCCTAAAGTTTGAGTAACAAGTCTTAGCATCCTAAAGTTCAAGATTCCTAGAACTATGGCATCCTAATGGAAATCCTAGTTTGAATAAATCTATGTTTGGATGGATAGCTTGGAATATTTATCAAATAAATATTCTTCTAATATTGAATGATAAATAAAGTAGAATATATAAAATATTCTTTTTATGTATTTTATCAATATTAGTGTATGAATAACTAGAATAATTGTCACACCCCAACTGACGGCGAAATAACGTCGGGGCGTGACGCGACTGTTCATAACACGTGACGCTAATTAAGCTTCATAATTCAATAATACCAAATTTAATACATGCTCAATTCAAGTAGTGTCAAACATAACAAAACATAAATTAAACATTGTTTTCAATTACTACACTAAGTCCATGGTTTCCTACATATAGCAACGACTTGTAAACTCAAACTGCATTTCCTGCAACATGTATAAAAATAGAGAGTGAACAAATATTTTGGTGAGTAGACATAGGTTTGAATATATGTAATAGATTGAAAAATGTGAATTCGTATGTCAATGGTAGAATCTAAGTATGTATGAATAAACATGTGCATGATCACACCTTTATTGACTAGACACTCGACTCGCAAGTCAAGATTAGAATGCGGTTTCAATCGCCCAAATGCCCTCTATAGGGACAAAAGATGGACGGGCGTCACCCAATAGATCTATCATTGTTACCGCTGGCTTGTACAGTTAGTGATCATGCTAGAATATTGAATTTAGAATAGCACCCACAAATTTTAACACATATAGCATTGAATCATATACATAGACAAAGATTAGAATTTCACATAGTTTAAGGAAATTGAATTTTAATTTGAATTTGAATAATGCATACATGTTACAGCCAAAGCTTAAAAATGAAAAAAGTCTTATGTATACTCACATAGTATGATTGATGATTGACTTCTTGATTGTAGTTTATACGAAAACTTGCTCGGTTCCTATAACATAATGAGTTTCTTTTGAGTTTGTATACTTGCTACAGTTTATGTAGTTGTGTTTGCGTTTTGTGTGTCGATATTTTCTCAAAATAATTATTTCTTAAGTTATACTTGAAATATTATTTTATGATGCCTTGAAATTACTAAATTTCGGATTTTATAAAAATTTCGTCATTATAACGACGCATTTTGGGAAAATTATCATTTTGCTTAGCAACTTCAAAACTCATAAATTATATCAACATATATAAATATATATTTACAAGTATATACATATATCAGATCATTCAAGTGTGTATATGAAATATATACACATTTATATATGTGAAAATAATTAATATTGGTAAAAATGTTAAAGTTTATAAAACTGCTTTTGGACATATTCTGTCCGGCTTGTTTGGGTGAACTTTAAAAATGGAAATCGTTTGAATAAAATTATGAAACTTCACACTCTACAATTTTAAGGTGTTTTGAACAACTTTCATTTATAAAACATTTCGTGATTTTGCTTGTAAATGGGTCAAAACAGTCACACAAAGATAAGTCCTTGAAGTTTTTGTTTTAACAGATTTAGTCCAGTGAGTTTGGATTCGTTTTTGACATAGTAAACCTTTGATTTAAATTATTAAACTCTCCAGTATACTATTTTAAGATGTTATGAAAAACTTTCATTTATAAAATTTTTTATAATTCAGAACTTAGATAGGTCGAAACAACAACACAAGTCAAGGGGTACAAATCCGCACACTAATCTTGTGAAGGTTAATTGAGCTATCATTTGGTCGAGTTATAAGCTGTATAAGTAGTGCATGGAAAGCTAACATGACGAACTTAGTCATGGGACTTGATTTTGTTCTATTTGAAGTTGTCATGACCATTTTATGACTTTTTGAAGTCGTGACAACATTCTGCCAAAATTTTGGAATGGAAGATTATTACTTAATAAGAGTTTCACCAAGCTTTAAATCCCCAAACGTTGAATGTGTTCACCAGAAATCTGACTTAGCAACCTTCTGCTTAGACCGACAACGATAAGGAAGGAGACCTATGCCATGTAATGGGACTAAGAATATGAAATCGTTCCTTGGCCTCAGCTATGGTTTTTAGATTATTCCTAACTTGGATTCATATGTGTATATGCATACATACATACATACATATATACATATACATACATACATACATACATATATATATATATATATATATATATATTTATCATACTCACACATACATACATATGTGTATATATGCGTATACATAATATCCATACACACATACTCGTATATGTATATATGCATATATGCATGCATTCACTCATCCAAGAGTAAAAATAAAATGGATGGTATACCTTTGAATGATGAAAACTAGAAGAAGATGAATCTTGTTCTTGTACCAAGCCTTACAAAGGTCTTTCAAAATACCAAATGGGTAAGGGAATGGTGGATTTTGAAGAAAAATATGTATGTATATATAGATAGGGGAGGGGGACGTGAAGGAGAGAGAGAGAGAAATGGAAGTTGAGTGTGAGAGTGTATAAGATGATTGTGGAGTGTAAGAATGGTGAGGAATATTTGTAAGTCTTTTTATCTTTTCAAAACATCATAGATATTCTTGCAAGACTTTTAAATATTTGACTCCACACCTGTCCTATTTTGGTCATTTACAGATTAAAACATGTATATTCTGAGTATTACAGTATTTGAATCTTGTACTGAGTATTTCACGAGCTGCCTTGGTTCGTTTACACCGCTACATATATATATATATATATGTATATATATATATATATAATTATTCATGTTAGAAATGAAATATGTGTTATAAAATATTTTTATACACATAAAAAGATTGTTTTTTTTAAATTCATAAAGTATGTATGTTAATTTTTTTTATAAGAAAAAGTAATTAAAATCTGCTAAAATTTAACTTGGATTAAATCAGAATTTGTAGAACTAATTTTTAGGATTTTTTAACATAATTTTTATAAAAAAAAAAATATGGATGGGAAGAGGGGAAAGACCCAAAAACCGGTTTCGGGGCGTATCCGGAAAGGTTAGAACCCGGGCACCTTAACTTCCAAGCCCCAACCAGCGCAAGCCTTGACCAATTGGTCTAGGCTTTAAGCTTGGTTAGTTTTGGCACTTTTTAAATAAAAGATAATGAGGTCCGGTTCCCCTAATCCCCTTCAAGGACCGAAGAACCAACAATGGATTTTGATCGAATTCGTGCGACTGAAGGACTATGAGCCTATAAAACATTAGGGCTTTTTGTAACATCTGTGCCGGAATCGTTACCGGAACAGTAACCTGTACAGTAACTTGTACAGTAACTCAGATACAAACTAGAGAATTACATAGAAGCTAGTAACATTCGATGCTAAACATAAACTATTACACTACGTTTCTGAAATCCTGAGTTAAACTTTATGGTTTAAACAGTCAGAAACACATCAGGAAACGATGAACAGATGCATACATGTTTGATTTGTTATTATTAGGTATAAACATATGCGAGGATAAACAGAACAAAACTATAACAGTTGTTGTTACAGAATGCTAAACCGACGAGTTATTCGTATAGGTGACGATCTGTACGAATAAATCTGATAGTTTAACGATCTGAAACGATGACTGAAAAGTAGAAAACAAAATCAGAAAGTGAAACGTACGATCGTGTTCGCACAGTTAGTGCTCTGTACGAAAACGCGCATAAGTGACGTTTTCTGACGAAACGAAACGAATACAATTCGAACGATAATAAATTTAAGGAAATATAATATTTCCTGTTTTACAATTTTGAAACTCATCAGAAATAAATTAAAAAGAAACCACTTTTAATTAAAATACGTAAATGCGCGAAAGAATTAACGTATCGAGTAAAAATAATACATTACGAAAAATAATTCAAGGAAATAATATTTAAACTGTTTACTAGAAATAATCATTTTCCGAACGTTTAAAATAAAACCTTTTATTTTAAATTAATAAAAACGCGCGTTACGATCCGGAAACGCAACGGAGACGAAACCGAGCAACCGAAACGAACCCGAATACCCTCGGAATATATAAACTTTGAAAGAACACATTTCTTTCATTTTAACACATCTCTCTCTCTCTAGCTCTCATTCTCGTCATCTCTCTCTCACTCTAAGATCTCATCTTTAACCTTCAAGATCGAGCTCAAATCTCAACGGAATCGCGAGTTCTTGGTGTCCACGCGTAGCTAGGAACGACCTCTACAAGGAAGTACAACTGACGTTTCATCCAGTCATTTTCGAGGTATGATGATGAGAAAATCACGAACATTAGGGTTTTCCTTGGTTTTGGTTCTCACACACACACACACACCGCCGGTTCTTAGTCTTCCTCTTCGAACTCACAACCATCGAGAACCTGTTTAAGAATAGCAACAACATGGAGACGACCGAACCAAGGGCTGGAGCCGCATGGGGATATTGAGAATGTACAGGTTCGTGGGGCGCCTGGACGGCCGAACCTTAGAGTTCCCGAACCTGCAACTCTCGAGCATGAAGGCCACGAACCCTGTTGTCCCGAACCTTTTATGTTGAAATCCCAGTTGGCCGAACCCTGGAGTCTTGGCGAACCACCAGCCGAACCATGTGGGTGTGTCAGTGAACCATAGCCGAACCTAGGATGCATGTTATCAGCCACAAAGCTTCATGAGAACTTGTGAACAACCGAACCTTAGCACACCACAGCCGAACCTTATTGATTCTGAATATATGGTCGAACCTGATTGAGATTATAGGTTCGCTGGACTCGATTGTTCAACCACGCCCCATTGATTTCGGCCCAAACAGTTTATGGTGTTCGGCCCAACAGTAGGCCCACATAGCTTATACGGGCCAGCGTCATTCTGTCGACCCATTAACCATTTCGGCCCACAATGATTGATGCGGCCCGACATGATCAGTAGACGGCCCATATGGTTCCTTTCGGCCCAATAACACCACGTAGTTGGCCCATTATGGCTAACTCTTTTTCGGCCCACTAGGCACACAAATTAGGGGTACCATTCGGCCCACGCACTTAATCATTGGCCTAAGGCTTCGGTTGGGCCCAAGCCCAATTCATTCGGCCCATCTGGAACAATTGAGATACATTTGAAAAAAATTAGATGAACAAACTGCATGGCATTTTGTAAGTGCTGCAAAGGTGATAAAACAAGGGGTTAAATTTCATAAAATCCACCATTCAGTATTTTAGAATGGGTTAACAAGTGATTTAGTTAAATGGATTAATGAGGATACAAAAACTATGATGCAAAGTGCTAAGAGTCATTAACTCTAAAACTTAAGTTTCTATACTTAAAATATTGTAATTATGAAACTAAAGCAAATAAACGCGAATGTAATACTAATCTAAGGTGGAGATGTGTCTCTAAAACCTTTAATAAACCTGAAGGGCCGAATGATGACCGCGACTCACAGTGTTAGCCAACGTTAGGGTTAACACTAACACTTACACGCACAACGAATCCTTACAAACTCATACTTATGAGATACAATAACATGAAACCAATACAGGAGCGTGAATACAACAACAAACCCAACAAAGAGCGCATGCATTCTTTAATTAAGCTAAGTCAACCACTACAAACACAAGGTGAGTTCATTTGTCCCTTTTCAAACCTTTTGTTTTATTTCGGGACTGAGAAGCATGTTAAACAATTATTGAAATGTTTATTAAATGCTTTTACACATATTTACAATGCTTATACTAATGCTTGAATTTGAAATGCTTGTTTGGAAACCAAAGACTAAGGCTATAGTGTAAATAGCTAATGCTATTTACCTTATACTTATTTGCATTATACTAACACTTTGTGCTCAAACTGGAAACTAGTATACTTTGAGAAGCTATAAACTTGACACTTATACTACAAACTAGAAACCTAAACTATATACTTGAGGCTTATGCTAAAGACTTGAAGTCTAAACTTTATGATATACGATTATGATATAAACTTAATACTTAAACTTTGAGCTAAATATTTATACTATAAGTTATGTGCTTAAACTATACAATTGACATTTAACTTACAAACTCTATGTTTAAACTACACACTTAATGTTAAGGCTTTGAAAATACTTGTACTGAATACTAATACTCTCTATAATTATTTCAGAAAGTTAATGTTTTACACGCTTAGTAAAGTGTTAAATTGTTTTACACTTACAATTACTTACTTAAACTTAACTTGAAAACTTATATGCTTAGAAATACTTATATGCGTGAGATGCTTGAAACACTTGGATGTTTAATACACTTGAAATGCTTGAAATCACGTGAATACTTGTTATACTTTGAGATACTTGAAAACATGTGAATACTTGATATACTTGGAATGCTTGAAACACGTGAATACTTGTTACACTTAGAATACTTGAAGCACGTGAATGCTTGATACACTTGGGATACTTGAATACATGAATGCATGATATACTTGGGATACATGAACACTTGGATGCTTGAAACATTGGATGCTTAAACAAAAGACTGATTGACCGCCGCGTGTTGACCTGTGTGTCAACCCCTACTAGTCATCAGTGAAACTATGTGGATGCGTTAAACTTGTATGCTAAAGCTATAGGACATTGTAAGACAGACTGTTGGCCGCCGCGTGTTGACCTGTGTGTCAACCCCTACTAGTCATCAGTGTTCTTCTTTGTCATAGTCATGTAAGACAGACTGATTGGTCGCCGCGTGTTGACCTAGGTGTCAACCCCTACTAGTCATTCAGTGTTTTTCTTGATTCATCCATGGTTATGACAAGTGACTAGAATGATTTGGGTTCTTCTAGTTGACTTTGTGTTGACTTGAAGGTTCCTCTATCATAACACGTCACGAGTCATATTCAGGACCATTATGGATGGATGTTGAATTCCCTAGGGTGTTCAGCTGTCCATAATGGTGCCTCTTAAACTAAATACTTATATGCTATGGAATCAATAGGGTGGAATGAAACGCTTAATTATCGTTAATAACAATATGTTAAGCAGCCCGGTATGTGGTGGGACGGTGGCTGGGGCTTGTCCCCTACATATGCCCTATATATAAGCATACTTGGTTGGATAGCATAGGTGGTTGTTTGTGAGGTTAAGGTTGTCATTTCGAGGAAACAAAGTAAACATTGGTAGGGAAAACAAATGCTAAGAATCATATGTCATGAAATCAGAGTAGTGGGATGAAATGCTTAATTATCATTAACAACAATATGTTAAGCAGCCTGGTATGTGGTGAGACGGTGGCTGGGGCTTGTCCCCTACATATGCCCTATATATAAGTATACTTGGTTGGATAGCATAGGTGGTTGTTAGTGAGGTTAAGGTTATCATTCAGGGAATCAAGGTAAACAATTACATGGTAATCGAATTCAAAGAATCAAACGTTATGGAATCAAATATGTAGGATGAAACGTTTAATTATCATCAGGAACAATATATCATGTGGTTTGGTATGTGGTGGGATGGTGGCTGGGGCTTGTCCCTTACATATGCCCTATATATAAGCATACTGAAACAGATGGTATAGGTGGTTAATGGTGAGGTTAAGGTTGTCATTCAAAGGATTTTTCAAACTATTTTTACATAAAAACTACATGAACTCACCAACCATTGTGTTGACTTTATTTTTCTTACATGCTTTCTCAGGTGACACACATGATTAAGCTAAGATTCAGGATTTCATGCTAGGATGCCCAGATATAGATCCTAGTTGACTTTTGAAGAAGCACATCTTTTGAGATCAATATGAATCTCTTTTGATATCTGGTACAGATACAAGATAGATATATTTGATTCTTTTGGATAGGTTTACTTAGTTAAATTACCAAACCGTGACATTTGTAATTTAACTTTGTAATCCTAGTTAATGTTTTATTGTGCTTAATTATTCTTAACATTGATGCTATGTAAACAATCTGATCATCACGATTATCATTCACGATATCGCGCCACGAGAATTTTCCGCCCGACAGGGACTTCGATCCAACCCCGCCGGCTCGGGGTGTGACACTTTTTATTCTAGTACTATTATGAGTAGATTGATGTATCTGATTACCTAATTGGCGATGGAATGGAATGAGCTCGAGTGAGTGACAACGTACGACGGTTCTTGATTCCAATTCGTATTATAGAGCTTATGTGAATGTGTTTTCCATGCACAGAACGATTCACATGATGCAAGGAAGGTTCTGTGTTAGATTGATTTTAAGTTTTATACTAGTTTAATATGATTTGAATTTTTGGTCCGTGTGTTTATATTTGGAAACC
This sequence comes from Mikania micrantha, assembly GCA_009363875.1. Taxonomy (NCBI): domain Eukaryota; kingdom Viridiplantae; phylum Streptophyta; class Magnoliopsida; order Asterales; family Asteraceae; genus Mikania; species Mikania micrantha. Next base: position 52,877,309 of record CM018695.1, read on the forward strand.
AATTACCGCGTGTATGATGTTAATCACCATTTATTTCTGATTGTAAACGATTTGTACATTCAAATCCTTGCCGAAAATACTTAGAATCGTGCTGTTGACGCGTAGGAATGAGTTGTTAAACGACCGGGTTGCGGTGTTGTGTGACAGTTGAATACGAGAATTACGTCATCAATGACGTGAGCACATTTGATCGTTCTAGAAATCCACGTTGATTTAACAATCGTAATTATTACAGGTTGATAGTAGGTGAGAAATGATGAACGTGGGCGAAAACCGTGCTCAAAACGGAGTCCTGGATTGCCCGGAATCGAAAAACGAAGAAAAATTTCTAAGTATTGGTCGAAAAGGCTCATCGCGGTACGCGGAGGTGGGCTTGAGGATCCTCCGCGGTACACGAAGAATGTAAAATATCAAAGATTCCCGAAAAACTTCGCGGTACGCGAAGCTCAAATTGGCCTTCCGCCGCGGTACGCGACGGATGTGGCGATGGAGAAATCTGATCTACTTCATCAGCTTTCATGCAAGTTGATTTTTCTTTACATCTCTCGCACCAGAACACCACCACAGGCGAAGAACATCATTTTTTAGCATCCAATATCAGTTTTGAAGACATCTGATCGTGTGGTTGAAGCTAGGGAACTTATCTGCAAGTACCGATCGTTGTTTTGAAGTCAGAAATCCGTCAGAATTAGGTAATGATTCGTTTTAACCTTCTAGTTTGTTATTGATTGACAAGATTTTGATTTTGAACGTAATGACATAGTTAGGATTGTTGATTATTGCCTAGATGATGGCTAGGATTGATTATAAACAAAGAACACGAAGTTTTAACGGTTAAATCCTTGTTTTGATCCGTTGTAACGCCCGGTTTGCTTGAAACCATACCCATGATTATAATGGTTTAATCCATTTAATTATAACAATGTAGGTGATTAGTTGGATTAATCCTTGAAATGCAAGGTTAAGTCCAAGTGTTTCAAACTAATCACAATCATTAACATACTCATTGGAACAATTATCTGATGTTTATGATAACAGTCAGATTAGTATGTTAAACTTGGTTATTACACCTATTATGATGCTACATTGTGATATTTCATGATAATTGGGTAATCAATAACAAGGATTGATCATTCCTAAGCCATTAAATTATCTGGAAACTGTTACAGTATCATAATCAACAGCATTAACTATTTGGTTAATCCGAAGTTATTCTGATTAATCAAGAGGGTCATCAACCTTGTATTGGGAACCTAATGCAATGTAGGTTCCTACATTATTATACATTGTATGATATAACATTAAATTAACTAATTACATAACTAATATCAGTTTGATGACTTTTAAAGCAATGTCTTTGACATTGAACGTTCAGAAAGATCTAATCAGTAAACTAGAACATAAACAACTCATTAAATATAAATAAATGCAGAATCACTTCTCTATTATCATTTTGGAGATATTCTGCTACATCTATATCATCAGGTGAGTTTCGTACAACCCCTTTTATTTTTAATCTTTATAAACATCGGGGAACACTGTTGAACTTTTATTGAACATATGATATGTATCACTGTTATCTGTGTGATTTCATGTGAGTGTTGAGAACTTGTGGATTTCATGGGATTTTTCCCGGAGAACAGAACACTATCACAGAACTTAAGTCCTCATTTCTGAACTGTATCTAGTGAACCCATGTGTGGCCGAACAGGGAAACAATGATAGTACTATCGGCTGACCACCCATTTGTTGGGAGGATTGCATCTCCCCTTGTGTGAATGTTTGTTTCCTGTTTCCAAAACTTCTTAATGTTGTGATAGACATTAAGATAATGAGGCATTAAGATGTTACCGACGGGTAGTATCTTGTAGAACAATATCGTCAGAAAGGAACTAGATACGGGTCCCATGGTTATCTTGAACTGAACATTTTGAGAACTTATATTACGTATCATATCATATCATATTGTGAAACTTGAACTGTATAAACTCACCAGCTTTGTGCTGACGTTTTCAAATCAAACCGTTTTGCAGGTAGACCGTGACTCCGGGGAGAATGCACCTCACAAACTTGTAATTAAATAGGTTAATATTGTAATGTAAATTGTAATAACGAAACCCTGTAATGTATTTATTTTAAGTTAATCTGTGTGCTTGTGATATCGGATCAAGCAAGTCACCCCTCACCTCAGAGACATCACCACTATGCTTCCGCGACCATTTAGGGTGATATCATACATGAGGTGACAAGGGGTGGGGGTGTGACAGGGTGGTATCAGAGCCACATGTTATAGAATTTAGGTGGATTTAGAGACCTAGACTATAACCATAGGCTCGAATAGTAACACAGAAAGCACCGAACATAACAACTGAACAAAACTTGTTTTGAATTAAGCCAGGATAATCAGGTGGTACGAATTCCCGTTATGAGTGGCCAGCATAACTGAAATTTGCAACACGTGTGCATTCTAGTTTAATTTAATTCAAGCAGAACATTAATAACTATATGGATGAATAGTCATTCTAAGATAGGAAGAAGCATCATATCATGTACATATTAAATATTGTTATTTAATATTTATGTCATGATACTGATTAGAGATTTTTATTGTACAGTGATGGCCGATCGAGGCGAACAGTATATCTACCAGAGATTTCCTCACGTGGTTGTGGATGGTACTCCGAGCTCTAGCTCAGGTTCGGATTCGGATCCTTCGGAGGCGTCGACTGCAGCCTCACGGGCGCCATCTATAGTGCCACAGGCACCACCAGCATCACCACACCCACTGGAAGACCCTAGACCAGTTACACCACCACCACCAGCACATGTAGCATCACCCGGTCATTCTCAGCCTCGTGCTGAGAATGTAGCAGCTGAGGGACAACATAGTCCTTCACCACAGCGAGTCCCTACTTGGGATGGACTCAGGAGGATGCGGGGTCAAGCCCGCAAAACCACGGGATTACCTCCCCGGAAGCAGCTGGCTCCCAGGGACGAGTATCATGCTATACACGAGGTGGGAGAATCCTCCCATCAGGCAGAGCTGAGAGCACAGTTGCAGCAAGTTACTCAGAACTTGCAGGGGACACAGCAGAGCCTACAGCAATGCCAGGCTACGGTTGAGGATACGCGTATGACCATATTGGAGATCCTCACTTCTCACTTGACCTTGATGGATCAAGTGAAGGCTTTGGACACCGACACTCGAGCGTGGAGGACCGCGATTGATGATAGATTGAGGATGACCTTGGTACAGATTATGCTTGCTGCATTTTGGCGGCAAGTGGCATTGGTGACCGAGCGATGGATGTGGGTGAGAGAGAGAGCGACAGAGTTTTTGGCATGGTTTGGAGTGGTGAGTACTGAGACCAGGATGATGGTCCTGGCAGTAGTCATGGCAGTGGTGGCCATGATATTTTCTTTCTTATCATACTTTATGCGATGAGTATGTACAGAAGATCATTCTGGGATCTTCAGATCATCAGTGTGTAGATGGGGGAGTTCTTTTTTCTGTTCTTTTCTTTCTTTGGTTGTAGTGTCTTGTGTTGTGTTGGTAGTTTGTATAAAACAAATAATGGTAGCAATGTAATAAAATGGGTGTTTTTGTGTATCGATCTGTGCCATGTACTAATTGGGTGTTGTGTGAAGTATAATTAAGTTTGTGTGAGAACATATCAATATCAGAACGTATCAATATAAGAACATATCAATATCAGAACGTATCAATATAAGAACATATCAATATCAGAACGTATCAATATGAGAACATATCAATATCAGAACATATCAATATGCGAATATATCAAACTGAAAACATATCTTTCGCCGAAATATAGTACGGGAGCAATACTGTATGCGAATATATCAAACTGAAAACATATCTTTCGCTGAAATACAGTACGGGAGCAATACTGTATGCGGATATATCAAACTGAAAACATATCTTTCGCTGAAATACAGTACGGGAGCAATATTGTATGCGAATATATCTACTACTAAAGTACAGTACGAGAGCCATACTGTACGAGAGCATATCTAAACGAGAACATATCTATTGTTTGTGTGAGAAAAAAAATCTAGTGCATGAACTGAGAACATATCATAGAACATGGTGAGGACGTATATCTGTATGGGAACATATCAATGTGAGAACTTATCAATGTCCTGAATCTGAATTTATCAAAAACATGGGTAATAACATATTTATATCACAAGTACTGTGAGCTGTGAAATATTTTAACATGTTTTTGAATTAACGAGACTGAGTATAACTACGAACATCTGTGTGATCAGTGTGTACTGAAAACGTGTCTGAACTAAATTCATGTAGTTATACTGTATTCTTTATCTTCACATTTCAATATAAATTTTCAGTGTAACTGAATATGATTGAATTTATGTGATAAAATGGGTTATATCTTTAATGTTCTTGAACTGACCTGAGTTTTGTCTGCTTGTGAGCAGAATAATGGCTCCTAAAAGAGGTCGACCAGCTAAGAGAGCTACCCAGAACATTACAAACCCTGAATCGAATCAAGTTCCACCAGTAGATACTGAATCAAATCCAAATCCACAGGTGAATTTGGAAACAAATATTGTTCCACCCGTGAACCCGGGAGTAAACTCTGTTCCACCTGCTGGTACAGGTGGATCCGAATCAAACGAAGCAATGATATCACGGATTGTGCGAGAACAGCTATCTGCTTGTGGTGTTTTGATACCACATCAACCTCATATTACTTCGGGTTCAGGTGGGGACCACAATCACGCCGAACGTAATGCTACTGATGGCAACGCGGAAACTCATAGAACCACTGGCACAACTACAACTACTCCTGATCCACCACGACAGGGATGTACTTATAAGTATTTTGCTTCCTGTAACCCTCCTACTTTCACTGGCAAGGAAGGAGCGGCTGGATTGTTAAGGTGGATTGAGGAGATGGAAACCAAACTCAAAATCAGTCAGTGTTTGGAGGAGCATAAGGTGTCTTATGCTACCTGCTCTTTGAAAGACTCAGCTTTGACTTGGTGGAATACCCAGGCCAAGACTTTGGGTTCAGCCACAGTTGACTCGATGGGCTGGAATGATTTCAAAACTCTGATTAGATCAGAGTACTGTCCCATCACTGAAATTCAAAAACTCCAGGAGGAATTCTGGAATCACTCCATGATCGGTGCTGATTGTCTAGCATATACCGATCGTTTTCATGAACTCACTTGTTTACTTCCCGATATGTTTCCTATGGAAGCAGCCTTAATCGAGAAGTACATTAAAGGTTTGATTCCCCAGATTCGGGGAATGGTAACTGCAGCTGAACCTACAACTCTGAAACATGCAATTCTGTTAACCACTAAGCTTACCAATGGGGCGGTAAGGAGTGGTACTTTGTCATTGAAAGCCCCGACGGCTTACAGCCGTAGTGATATCGGTACCTCGAATGTTTCAAAAGGTACTAAACGAAAGTGGTTTGGCAAAGCCAAGGCGAAAGCTTCGACTGAGATCACCCAGAGCAAGCCAACTGTGAAAAACTATGGTGCTGCTATTCCTGAAAGGAGAGCTTATACTGGACAGGCGCCCAAATGCAACAAATGTCCATTCCATCACACAGGACCGTGTCCTGTTTGTGCCAACTGTAACCGAGTTGGACATTATGCTAAATATTGCAACTTTCCTGCTCAAACACCAAACCAAGCACCACAACAAACCACTCAAAACAATCGATCATACTACAAATGTGGGAACCCTAATCATTTCATGAAAAATTGTCCAAACAACAACAACACCAATCAAGGGAGTGAAGCTAGGGGGAGAGCTTTTCAGATTGGTGCTACCGAAGCAAGACATGATGCGAACATTGTCACTGGTACGTTTCTTCTTAATAATCTATACGCATCAGTTCTGTTTAACACAGGAGCAGATAAGAGCTTTATCTCTCCTGAATTTGCATCATTAATTTCATTGCCTACGGTAGATCTAGAAACTCCTTATGTCATTGAACTTGCTAATGGCAAGTTAATCAAAACTAACAGTGTCATTCAAGGATGTTCCTTGAATCTGAATGATCATCTTTTCAATATCAATTTACTTCCTATTGAGCTTGGGAGCTTTGATGTCGTTGTCGGTATGGACTGGCTTTCTCATAACCAAGCGGAACTTGTGTGTCAAAACAAGATGATCCGTATTCCATTACCTAACGATAATACACTGATAGTTCAAGGAGAACGAGCCGGTAGGAAACTTGGCATCATATCTTGAATGCGAGCTCAGAAATTCTTAAGGAAAGGCTGTTATGCTTTCCTGGCACATGTGACTGAGCACAATTATCCACCCAAACATATCACAGACATTCCAGTAGTCAAGGATTTTCCTGAAGTATTTCCTGAGGACATATCAGGATTACCCCCAGTGAGGCAGGTTGAATTTCGTATTGACTTGATCCCAGGCGCTGCACCAGTTGCCAAAGCCCCGTATCGACTTGCACCATCAGAAATGCAAGAACTTTCAGGTCAATTGCAAGAACTTTTAGACAAGGTTTTATTAGACCTAGTTTCTCACCATGGGGAGCACCAATTCTTTTTGTGAAAAAGAAAGATGGGTCATTCAGGATGTGTATTGACTACCGGGAACTCAATAAACTGACAATCAAGAACCGTTATCCACTACCTCGTATCGATGACCTGTTTGATCAGTTACAAGGTGCTACTTACTTCTCAAAAATTGATTTGAGATCCGGATACCATCAGTTGCGAATCCATGATGATGATGTTCCTAAAACTGCTTTCAGAACTCGATACGGACATTACGAATTTCTAGTAATGACGTTTGGTTTAACCAATGCACCAGCAGTTTTCATGGATCTGATGAATCGAGTATGTAGACCTTATTTGGATAAATTTGTGATTGTGTTTATTGATGATATTCTCATTTATTCTCGAAACCAACAAGAACATGCTCAACACTTGAAATTAATCCTAGAACTTTTGGCACATGAGAAATTATATGCCAAATTCTCCAAGTGTGATTTTTGGTTACGAGAAGTTCAATTTCTCGGGCATGTTGAAAACGAAAACGGTATTCAAGTGGATCCCGGCAAGATTCAAGCGGTGAAACAGTGGGAGACACCACGAACCCCGACTGAAATACGTCAATTCTTGGGGTTGGCAGGTTATTATCGCCGGTTTATCAAGAACGTTTCAAAGATAGCCTTGCCACTCACCACATTGACCCAAAAGAATCAACCTTTTATATGGGATTCCCAACAGGAGGAGGCATTCCAACTGTTGAAACACAAACTCTGCAACGCACCTATCTTGGCATTACCGGAAGGTACTGATAATTTCACAGTGTACTGTGATGCTTCTCGTCAAGGTCTTGGGTGTGTTCTAATGCAAAATGACAAGGTAATTGCGTACGCTTCTCGACAACTGAAAATACACGAGAAGAACTATACCACACATGACCTAGAACTCGGTGCAGTAGTGTTTGCACTCAAGATTTGGAGACATTATCTATACGGAACCAAGTGTATTATATACACTGATCGCAAAAGTCTCCAGCACATTCTAGATCAGAAAATGTTGAACATGCGACAGAGACGATGGGTTGAACTTCTAAACGACTACGACTGTGAAATTCGTTATCACCCAGGTAAAGCGAATGTCGTAGCCGATGCCTTGAGTCGCAAGGAACGAGTCAAACCTTTACGTGTGAAAGCATTAGGTATGACTATTCAAACCAGTCTAATTCCTCAAATCAAAGATGCTCAGCAACAAGCTTTACAAGTAACAAACTATTCTGCTGAGGGATTGAGAGGATTAGATAAGAAATTTAATACCAAAGACGATGGACTGTTGTATTTCAAAAACCGAATATGGATTCCTTTATTCGGTAACTCTAGAACAATCATCTTGGATGAGGCGCACAAATCCAGGTATTCTATTCATCCAGGTGCTGATAAAATGTATAAAGATCTTAAGGATTTTTACTGGTGGCCTGGAATGAAGAAACAAATAGCTGAATACGTGGATCGATGTTTAACATGTCTCAGGGTCAAGGCTGAACATCAACGACCTTCTGGGTTATTACAACAACCTGAGATTCCCATGTGGAAATGGGATCAGATCTCTATGGATTTCATCACTAAATTACCCAGAACCTCGCGTAATTATGACTCTATATGGGTTATCGTTGATCGCCTTACAAAATCTGCACATTTCTTACCCATCCGAGAAGATTATTCTATGGATCGACTTGCTAAACTCTATGTTAATGAGATTGTATCTCGACACGGAGTACCTATCTCTATCATCTCTGATAGAGATAGTCGATTTATGTCACGATTTTGGCAAACTCTTCAGAAAGCTCTGGGTACACAAATCAATATGAGCACAGCCTATCATCCACAAACCGACGGGCAGACTGAACGAACGAATCAAACTCTTGAAGACATGCTTAGAAGCTGTGTGATTGATTTTGGAGGTAGTTGGGATATTCATCTTTCACTTGTTGAATTCTCGTACAATAACAGCTACCATACCAGTATTCAATGCACTCCATTCGAAGCACTCTATGGACGCAAGTGTAGATCACCTATCTGTTGGTCAGAGGTAGGTGAGAATCAAATCATAGGCCCGGAATTCATTCAGGAAACAACTGATAAAATCGCACTCATTCAGGAACGAATTAAAGCTGCTCGTGATCGTCAAAAGAGTTATGCTGATAATCGCCGTAGACCACTCGAATTCCAAGTAGGTGATCGGGTAATGTTGAAAGTGTCACCTTGGAAAGACATTTTCAGATTCGAAAGGATTCACCAAGATTTGTAGGGCCATTCAAGATTCTAGAACGAATTGGATCAGTAGCCTACAGACTTGAATTACCTCCTGAACTTAGTAATATTCACGATGTTTTTCATGTATCCAATCTGAAAAACTGCTTAATTGACGAATCATTGATCGTACCTCTCGAAGAGATTCATATTGATGAAAAACTTCAGTTCAGTGAAGAACCAGTAGAGGTAATGGATTGAGAAATGAAAGTGCTGAAACGTAGTCGCATACCAATTGTTAAAGTGCGATGGAACTCGCAACGTGAGCCCGAATATACTTGGGAACGTGAAGATCAAATGAAATCAAAGTACCCACATCTATTCTCATAAACGATTGTCCTAATGTAAGTATTCACTAAATTTCGGGACGAAATTTCTCTAACAGGAGGAGAATGTGACAGTTGAATATGAGAATTACGTCATCAATGACGTGAGCACATTTGATCGTTCTAGAAATCCACGTTGATTTAACAATCGTAATTATTACAGGTTGATAGTAGGTGAGAAATGATGAACGTGGGCGAAAACCGTGCTCAAAACGGAGTCCTGGATTGCCCGGAATCGAAAAACGAAGTAAAATTTCTAAGTATTGGTCGAAAATGCTCATCGCGGTACGCGGAGGTGGGCTTGAGGATCCTCCGCGGTACGCGAAGAATGTAAAATATCAAAGATTCCCGAAAAACTTCGCGGTACACGAAGCTCAAATTGGCCTTCCGCCGCGGTACGCGACGGATGTGGCGATGGAGAAATCTGATCTACTTCATCAGCTTTCATGCAAGTTGATTTTTCTTTACATCTCTCGCACCAGAACACCACCACAGGCGAAGAACATCATTTTTTAGCATCCAATATCAGTTTTGAAGACATCTGATCGTGTGGTTGAAGCTAGGGAACTTATCTGCAAGTACCGATCGTTGTTTTGAAGTCAGAAATCCGTCAGAATTAGGTAATGATTCGTTTTAACCTTCTAGTTTGTTATTGATTGACAAGATTTTGATTTTGAACGTAATGACATAGTTAGGATTGTTGATTATTGCCTAGATGATGGCTAGGATTGATTATAAACAAAGAACACGAAGTTTTAACGGTTAAATCCTTGTTTTGATCCGTTGTAACGCCCGGTTTGCTTGAAACCATACCCATGATTATAATGGTTTAATCCATTTAATTATAACAATGTAGGTGATTAGTTGGATTAATCCTTGAAATGCAAGGTTAAGTCCAAGTGTTTCAAACTAATCACAATCATTAACATACTCATTGGAACAATTATCTGATGTTTATGATAACAGTCAGATTAGTATGTTAAACTTGGTTATTACACCTATTATGATGCTACATTGTGATATTTCATGATAATTGGGTAATCAATAACAAGGATTGATCATTCCTAAGCCATTAAATTATCTGGAAACTGTTACAGTATCATAATCAACAGCATTAACTATTTGGTTAATCCGAAGTTATTCTGATTAATCAAGAGGGTCATCAACCTTGTATTGGGAACCTAATGCAATGTAGGTTCCTACATTATTATACATTGTATGATATAACATTAAATTAACTAATTACATAACTAATATCAGTTTGATGACTTTTAAAGCAATGTCTTTGACATTGAACGTTCAGAAAGATCTAATCAGTAAACTAGAACATAAACAACTCATTAAATATAAATAAATGCAGAATCACTTCTCTATTATCATTTTGGAGATATTCTGCTACATCTATATCATCAGGTGAGTTTCGTACAACCCCTTTTATTTTTAATCTTTATAAACATCGGGGAACACTGTTGAACTTTTATTGAACATATGATATGTATCACTGTTATCTGTATGATTTCATGTGAGTGTTGAGAACTTGTGGATTTCATGGGATTTTGCCCGGAGAACAGAACACTATCACAGAACTTAAGTCCTCATTTCTGAACTGTATCTAGTGAACCCATTTGTGGCCGAACGGGGAAACAATGATAATACTATCGGCTGACCACCCATTTGCTGGGAGGATTGCATCTCCCCTTGTGTGAATGTTTGTTTCCTGTTTCCAAAACTTCTTAATGTTGTGATAGACATTAAGATAATGAGGCATTAAGATGTTACCGACGGGTAGTATCTTGTAGAACAATATCGTCAGAAAGGAACTAGATACGGGTCCCATGGTTATCTTGAACTGAACATTTTGAGAACTTATATTACGTATCATATCATATCATATTGTGAAACTTGAACTGTATAAACTCACCAGCTTTGTGCTGACGTTTTCAAATCAAACCGTTTTGCAGGTAGACCGTGACTCCGGGGAGAATGCACCTCACAAACTTGTAATTAAATAGGTTAATATTGTAATGTAAATTGTAATAACGAAACCCTGTAATGTATTTATTTTAAGTTAATCTGTGTGCTTGTGATATCGGATCAAGCAAGTCACCCCTCACCTCAGAGACATCACCACTATGCTTCCGCGACCATTTAGGGTGATATCATACATGAGGTGACAAGGGGTGGGGGTGTGACATGTTGGGTCGTGGGTCAACCAGTTACCGATGGGTTGGGAAGAGACCCAACTTTGGAGTTTTTACAGTTTTGGTCCTCCACATTTGATTGTTTTATTATTTCAGTTTTTTTAACTTTTAAAGCTATTTCTAGTTTGATAAATTACCAGAACAGCCCCTCATGTTTATTTAACTTATTATTTCATGTAAAAATGTTTATAACTCATTATAACAATTATAAAACTTTTTTTTATTTTTATTATTATTATTATTATTATTTTATTATAGATTTATATATATATATATATATATATTTGCTTTAAAGATTTATTACTTTTATAAGTTAACTTTATTATGTCTTAATATATGATTAATATTTTTATTGTTAACATTATAGTTAATATGTTTATATATATATATAGTAACTATATTTATTGTTTTATCTATTATTAACTTTATAATTTTATAAAGTGTATAATATATGTGTGTGATCTTATAAAAGATATATGCTTATGAATTAAAATGAACCCTTTATCAAATTTATTTAATTAAAATTATTACAATTTAAATTCGAAACGAAAAACCCTGGGGATTACACTTTCTGGATCTTGTAATGGTCTAGATGGGCTTTCAAGTAAGTGGAGACTATGGATTTATGGTTGTCTATCATCGGATTCTTCTTTGATTCTAACTAACGGAGCACTGTCCAAGGAATTTACACCAAAAAGAGGAGTTAGACAAGAAAATATACTGGCTCCTTTCTTGTTCATAGTAGCAATGGAAGCATTACATGTGGTTACAAACTCGACAGTCGACAAGGGTCTTATCCAGGGCGTTAATACAAATCAGAATGGTCCATCTTTATCAAACTTTTTCTATGCAGATGACACAATCTTTACCACTTACTGGTCAATGCATAATGACTTATACATTGGACGCTTGTTAAGGTGTTTTTATTTGGCATCCGGTCTTTGTCTAAATCTCAAAAATACCACAGTGTATGGTGTGGGCGTTACTAAGGAGCAAGGTGATGATATGTCACACATTCTGGGCTGCAAATCAGGGATTCTACCATTCACTTATTTAGGCTTACCTGTAAGTGCCAACATGAATCTAGTAAAAAACTAGAAGCCAATTGTTGATAAGATTTTGAACAAGTTATCCACCTGGAAGGCAAACACGTTCACCTTGGGGGGGATCACTCTTATTAAAGTTGTCCTGGGAAACCTTCCAATACATTATTTGTTACTCTATAGAGCCCCGGTACATGTGATAAATAAACTGGAATCCATTAGAAGAGACTTCTTATGGGGTGGTTCGACAGCCTCAGAGAAGATTGCATGGGTGGCTTGGGATAAACTTTTAGCTCCAAGAAATAAAGGGGGACGGAGTATAGGGAGTATTAAATCTATGATTCTGGCATTGTTGTTGAAATGGTTCTAGAGATTTAAAACACAACCAAATGCAATTTGGGTGAAGTTGATCAAAGTGTTCCACAATCAAAGAAGGGTAGAAGCTTTTCCATGGAAAAATCAATCAGTGGGGTATGGGGAGGAATACACAAAGCTTCCAGGGATGCTCTAAACCTTAATGTGAACTTCTTGCCTTACTAAAATGTGAAGCAAGCAATGGTGTAGAGACTTCCTTTGGGACGATAATTGGACAAATGTTGGTCCATTATCTTAAGCTTTTCCTAATATTTTTGCATTAGAATCCAAGAAAGGTGTAGTAGACAGATTTCAATGGTGTGAGGATAGATGGCTGATGAAGTGGGAATGGTTGAAGCATCCGGAGACTCAAATGGAGGTGGCGAATCTGATGAACTGTTTGTCAGTTCTGCAATACCATGAGCTTACCAGCTGCAGAGACAGATGGAATTGGCTAGGCAATAACATGAGAATCTTCACAGTGCACTAGTGCAGAACTTCAGAGGCTTATTAGAAGATGTCGGATAGGTTATATTTCAAAAGAGGTTTATTCCTAATAAATGGATCCCTATTAAAGTCAACCTCTTTGTGTGGAGAGCTGGAATGGAAAAAATCGCCACAAGAGGAGCACTCAGTCGAAGAAACATCATCGTACTAAACAATACTTGTGTGATGTGTGGGTTAGCAAAAGAAAGTGCAAGCCATCTACTATTATAGTGTGACAGGCTTTTTGTCCGCCACAACACACAGGGAAAACCCCTAGTTACATACAAACTCATTTGCATGTGTTACGCAAAACCAACCTCCAATTTTATTTTTTTAAAGAACTCTATAAAATGTCTCATTATTGAAGTTTTTAATGTTTAGATTTTATTCCGTATAATATACATAATCTTATTTTTTTTCAATAATTGTTGATTTAAATAATAACAATTATGTACTATATTGACTTATGGTAGCATAACTCTCCAACTTGGAAAGCTTTTCAAAATCACCTTCAACTTTGTAAAATATTACTTTGACTTCTTTAGGTTTATAAAATTTGGAAGTTTACCTCATAATACAAATAATTTGATAGTTAGTTGATACTTTTCGTTTGTTAAACTAAAAAAAAAAAAATAATAAACGTAAGTTATATCGACTGACTGTAATGTGTTAGTGATGTGAAGAATGAAACCAACACTGGCCAAGGAATATCAATACCCTTGTGTGACTATTTTTATGTATGTTTTGATATGTATAGCCATCTTGATGTAGCTTCTATGTTTTTTTAGTATTTAACTACATTAATATCACTAACGTAATGCGTGTAATAAAATTTGTAAGCACACCACATCGCACAATGTTGCTTAAAACTTTTCTAACTTTTTTTCTATTAAATTATCTTTTAAAAAATTCTTATACAATATACAAGGCATAATAATATCATCTGTCTACATTTCAATCTTAATAACTTATCTGTTATATTTCATATACTTTTTAATCGTACTCTCAAATGACAATGCACGGGTAGCTGACAATCTCATTCAGCAACTCAATCTTATCTTTGAATTCAAATCAATTTTATTATAGTTCTGTTAAAAAAATTATGTGATTCTCCTTATTGTATGTTAGCTCCAGTGTTGTAATTAGCTATATATACATCCAATCATTTCAATAGTCGATCCTCTTATTGTTCACATTTCATGTCATGCCACTTAGCATTTGTTAGCCTCGTAATTGTTTGACCAAGTTTGAATAAAGTTAATATGTCAAATTATAATTAGTTTAAAAGTTTGTATTTAATAACAAGTATGTAAATATGTAAATTAAAGGGTCTTATGTGTCAACAACCAAGTTTATAAAGGTGTTAGGGTTATATAAAACCTACATAAACGATGTCTGTCATTCTCATTCTATAAAAATTTTCATACGTGTTCAAAGCAATTGATCATAAATCTTGATTTTGATTTGAGTATTCGATCAATTGGGCCATCAAGATTGTTGCAACTTCAACCAGTTTTCTTGCAGACAATAATGTTCACATTGTCTAAATACTCCAAAGAAACAAAGGAAATGAAAATTAAAACTAAAAAATAGGATTACTTTTTTTTAACAGCGATATTCTCATGTTTTTTTATCCTTTGGGGGCGATCGTCCAAGGTCGGACTCTTCCAAACCCATGAGAACACATACCCCTGATGCGTAGGAACCTCGTGGAATGGGTCAACCTTCACCCCATCCGAATCGAACCTGGAATAAACCTCAAGCTGACGTTCACCTAATGTCCTTCAAACTTGCTCTCAGATGAATTCAAAACACCGACCTCCACAATGGAAGTAGAAAACCCTAGCCATTGGGTTGAGTTTTCAGGACAAGTAGGATTAATTTGGTTGTGACTTTAGCAAACAAACTAGAAATTTTTATTTTTTTTAGTTTATATGTTATGACATGCATTGAAATTATGTTGTTTTGTGTTATATTTATTTTTAGAAAACTTGTTCTCATTTTATTATTTGAATTGCTTAATTCAATTTTATTTCAACTTATTTGTTACATACATATAACCTGCTAATACCATGTATGAAAGTTGATTTTTTTTATTGTTATAATTGAGTAAGTTTTGTACACAAAATCTCTACATGGCAATTTACACATGGAACCACGTGCGGGAAACAATTTCTCAAATATGTAACACTAAGCCAAACGTTTGATTATACATATAAACACAATTACTAAATATTTGTGTAAGTGTGAAACAACACTAAGGTATTTGAGAACAACTTTATTATACTAAATAATATGTTTGATTACATATGTGTAATATTTAGAAATATGTATAATATTTAGAAATAATTAACTAATTAAGAAAGATGTTATACGATATTGAAGGAGTGTGCGTGTGTGCGTATATATATATGCAACAATTGAAATTTAGTGATGTATACTAATACTGTCTTTGTATGTTTTGTCTAATAAGTTTGGTTTTTTACATTTTTATTGAGAAATGTGTTATACTAATTAGAAGGATTAATTACATATATGTAACCATTCAATTGTTACTTAACCGTGTAATGTAATGTTAAACTTGTTTATTTGTTTGCTTAGTAGAGTTGTTTGGTTTCTTGTGTATGAAGAAATATGTTATACTGGGTAGAAAGAATTAATATACATGTAACATATGAATTTCAAAACAAATCTACTTTCTTTTAGTTTTCAACAAAATTGTCACAAGATAATTTTCATTCTCAAACACTACTGACAACAACAAAATTTCGGGATAAAATTTTTTTCAACAAGGGGATGATGTGACACCCGGCAATTTCAGGTAAATTTCAACCCTTGCAATTCTGTATTTCGCATTCATACTTGTTGCATTTCATTTAATTAGGTTTAATTAAATGAGTTAAACACAAATAACTGCGAAATGATAGTTCGAGGAACTATCGAATCGTACATTGCACATTAGTTTTGGAAACCAAGTGTGGCAAACACAAACGCAAAACAATAACTCGAGGTACTGAAACAGGTGGGTTTTCATTTTTCTGGTTGTGAACTTGGTGATCTGTTTTCTTCTTCCAAAACACTTCGATTATACACAAAATTGGATTAGCATGCATGGAAATATGTTAGTTTAAATATTTGAAGTGATAACAAGAACTAAAACCCACTGTTAATAGTAGCATTGGTCCAAGAAAGAAAAAAAAAACCCTTATGGGTTAATATTGGCAAGCTATGATCTGGGGTATTCTTTATCGATTCTATCATACTTGATCGATTTGACCAACTTTGCTGGTGCGTATACTAACTGATCTCCTTCGATATTACTAACATGATGTAATCCAAGAGGATTATGGAACCTGCAGCCACCGATGACGACAGAGTTGGTGTCTAGTATCAACAAGCATGTGTATGTCGGTATTTTAGGATCAGTACTTGCATCAGTTGCAGTTTTCAACTACATCGATATTGGGTTTTGGATAATACCCAGGACCTATTAGATGTTAATACCCATGTGATATCCATGAAATCTGATTTTCAAATATAGTATAATTAATTGAGAATAATATAAACAAGTGAGTAGTTTGTTGGGTGGGGTTCTTAATTGTTATTAGCTCTTCAAATCTTGGACACTTTTATGTTTGTTTTTTTTAATCCCATCGATATTAGCCTCAATTCATAAAACAAGGATAATACTAACTAAATCTCAATGAATTAAATACGAGTTTGAACAATACGAACCATTTTTGAGCTTATAGAACCGGATTAAAACAAGTGATGTTAATGGTGTCTTATAAGGGTTTTTTAGAGGATAACCTTATTATGGGACCATCAATACTATCCGTGATCTTTCTAAACACATATACCTTACAAAATATATGATTCTACTAAACTAAACATGATTTAAAGTAATAATAATTGATAACTAAAAGGTGATCAAAAGGGTTTATATAGGTTAGGAGCAATTAAGACATGGTTAAGTGTTAAAAAAAAGTATATAATTTAAACTTAGTTTTTATAAACTAAACCTAAACTTTTATTAAATATAAAAGTAATCAACATTATATAAATAAGTTTCGGTTATAAACATATATAGTTTTGTAATGAAATATCATTTGCATTAAACAAGAGTAACACTCTCATGCGAAGCATGAGACTTAGAAAACTTAATGTTTTAAAAACACGTTTTCTTTCAATATAAATGCTAGCAACATCAAGTAGGTCAATGGGTAAAGGTTATTAGGGATAACATCATAAACTAAATAGCTACAAATCTAGTAACTCACTAGAGTGATCTTTAGGACACTTAGTCGATACACACAATTCTCATCATAACTCTTAAACATATACTAATGTTAGCAAGGTTGAACACTAACAAATCAAACACAGGATTGTGAATACAACATCATCACAACAAGTGAGCGCGTGCATTCTAGTTTAAGCTAAGTCAACCACTTCAACAACAAGGTGAGTTCATTTGTCCCTTTTCAAACATATTTGTTTTACCTCGGGACTGAGAAGCATGTTATACATTTTAAACAAGTATTGAAATGTTTTATAAATGCTTTTAAACTTATTCATAATTCAAAAACTAATGCTTATGCTTATTACACTTGCTTTGAAAGCTAGAAGCTAAGACTTTGACATAAGTGCTATTGCTAATGCTACATGCTCAAACTATGTGCTCATGCTATGAACTATATGCTCAAACTACATGCTATTGATAATGCTATAAGCTACATGCTAAACTAAAAGCTAATACTACATGCTAATGCTACAAGCTACATGTTGAACTATATGCTAATGTGAAGGTGATGGACTATATGCTCAAACTATATGCTAATACTAGATGCTAAATGCTAAAAGCTATGATTATATGCTAAATGCTAAGCTTGTATCTATGCATGAGATACGTGAATGCCAAACTATGCTATTGCAAGCTGGTATCTATGCATGAGATACATGTAAGCTAAACTATGCGAATGCAAAGCTTTTATCTATATATGAGATACGTAAATGCCAAACTATGCTAGAGCAAGGCTTGTATCTGCATATATGAGATATGT
This sequence comes from Mikania micrantha, assembly GCA_009363875.1. Classification (NCBI taxonomy): domain Eukaryota; kingdom Viridiplantae; phylum Streptophyta; class Magnoliopsida; order Asterales; family Asteraceae; genus Mikania; species Mikania micrantha. The sequence continues at coordinate 52,895,610 of CM018695.1, forward strand.
GAATGCTAAACTATGTGTGTGCACAGCTTGTGTCTATATATGAGATACGTAAATGCCAAACTATGCTAGAGCAAGGCTTGTATCTACATATATGAGATACGTAAACGCTAAACTATTCTGATGCTAAGCTAAAACCAATTCATGAGATACGTAATGGCTAAACTATGCTAGAGCAAAGCTTGTATCTAGTCATGGGCTACGTAAATGCTAAACTATGCTAGAGCAAAGCTTGTACCCATGCATGAGATTGGTGAAAGCTAAACTATGATTTGTGAAACTATTATCCTTGTACAACATACTTTAAAGCTAATCTACGTGAATGCTATAAACTTGTAAACTTTTAACAGTATGCAAAAGCTATGATGAAGACGGAATTGGGTTATAGGTAAAACGCTTAATTATCATTAAAAACAGTGTAATATGTGAATTAGTATGTGGTGGGATGGCGTCTGGGCGGGTTGTAGGCTCGACCCTTTCGTATGCCCTATATATAAGCATATTGAATTGGATATTACATGTGATGTTAAGGAGGTTAAGGTTTTACCGAAAGAGGTTTGCTAAAGCTATTTTTCAACAATTAAACTATATGAACTCACCAACCATTGTGTTGACTTTGTTTTCTTACATGCTTTCTCAGGTGACGTTCAGGAGTAAGCTAAGGCTCAGGAATGCATACTAGGATGCCCAGTTAGAGGACCTAGTAGACTTTTGGAAAGCACATATTTTGTTGTTGATGCGAGTCACTTTTGGTATCTTGTATAGATACAAGATAGAAGCATTTGATTCTTTTGATAGGTTTACATAGTTAAATTATCAAACATTGATATTGTAATTTAACTTTGTAATCCTAGCTTAATGTTTTATTGTGCTTTAGTTATTCTCAATGTTGATGCTATGTAAACAATCTGATCATCACGATTATCACTCACGATATCGCACCCCGGGAACCTTCCGCCCAACGGGAAAGTCGATCCGTCCCGCCGGCTCGAGGTGTGACACATTCATACTTGTTGCATTTCATTTAATTAGGTTTAATTAAATGAGCTAAACACATATAAATGCGAAATGATAGTTCGAGAAATTATCGAATTGTACATTGCACATTAGTTTTGGAAACCAAGTGTGGCAAACACAAACGCAAAACAATAACTCGAGGTATTATTGAATTGTGCATTACATGTTGATTATGTTTAATCAAGTATGCAAACACTTCGAAAACACGAACACAAACGATCACCGACAATTCGAGGAATTATCGAAACACACACGAGTCTTACGAACATTGGTGAACAAACAATAAACAAACAAACATACATGCCATTATGTGATTATCTGCTAAACATGAACTAGACGTTTAGGATAAACGTTATGAATCGAACACAAACGAAATCGAGTCAAAAAAATCGAAAAACTGAAAAATGAAGCCTTCGCAGTACGCCAAGACTTCTCAGCGACACGCTTGGCGGTACGCGAAGCAGAAGCGGGAGTTTGAATCCAGAAAACCTTGGCGGTACGTGAAGAGTCCCTGTAGACAAACTTTATAAAAGCAACCCCATTCTCTTTCCACTCGGTTCCTTTACATTTTCTCCGAGTTTTTACTTTCTCTCTCGACCAAAACCCACTGGACCAACTCCCAACCCTCTAGAAACCTTCTTGAATCTATTCCTTGGTAATTTGAAGACATTGGAGCCTCAAGGAAGCTTTTTGAAAGCCATCAATCAACAAGAAGCTTAATCCCAGCCACGTCTAGAGCTCCACAACTTCTGTTCAACTAAATCTAAGCCATCCAAGTGCTTATAAGGTAGTTCTTATGGATCATCTATAGTTAGATCGTACATGCAAGGGCTAAAAACCCACATGCAAGTGTGTTTGATCAATGAAACTCCGATCCACTCACATGCACGAATTTTCAGTTAGTTTTGGATGTCTATTGATGTATTTTGACTATGATTGATGATAGAAATCATTTAGGATTGGGTCTTGATTGATTTGTTGATGATTGGTAAAACTTACCATAAAAGGAACCTTTGTTGTTGCATGTAGTTGATTTGTAATGATCTAGACTTGTTAGACATGTCTAGATGGTATCAAATGTGTATTGAGGTGTTTAGAAACAAATTTGGATAGTTGGATTGTAAAAATATGGTTTTATGACAAACTTACTATTTTTAGAAACTTTTGTTAAGTCAAAAGAGGGATTTTATGTTTTAACATGATTTGATGAATTTGAACTATTAAAATATGTTTAAAAATGATTTTCAACATATTTGGAACCTTGATTTTGTGAAAATGTATCTTTAAACGGGTACTTACTATTTAAGGAAACTTTATTAGGGCATAAATGATAATTTATGCGCAAAAGATATATTTTAAGTATTAAATATGTTTCTATAAACATACTAGAAGTATTAGTTTTATGAAATGGGATTTCATAGCTACACTTTTCAAAAATAGAAACTTTCAAAATATAGAAACTATCCAGAAATGGAAACTTTATGATTTTCATAACAAGACTTATGTGAAAACATTATGATTGGAGTCGTAGGATGCATGCTGGTGTCCTACTTGCATTAAGACACATAAACGAACTAAACACAACAAACGTGTCACCAACGATTCGTCGAGTCAACACACAAACACTCGGTTGAGCACACCGACACTTGGAGTTGTATGGGATACAACACACCACAAAACACATACTCATGACCTATATGATTATAGGTGCTTACTAGAAGGTGCTAGCACTCGCAGTCCCGAACACACTTAAACGGGTGTTGCTCTATCATGCGAGTTCACGGGCCCTTTTTATCTTTTCTACCTTTGAGGGGAAAACATTGCATGATAAACTGTTTTGAAACAACAAACATATTTTGGTTAGATATGAACATGCTTTATCACTATATGTATATGTGTGGCACACATCATAATTCACAACCCAAAGTCCTCACAAACACACCTTGGATCGTTAGTAGCGCGGGGCGCTTAGCGTGGTAATCTTGGATAGTACTATTTGGGCCTGACAAGCCCCACCCATTGCACCAGGGAGGCCAACTTGACTTGGAGGTCGGAATGGGTGCAAAATTGACCAAACACTTTGCCATTATCTTGTGTGATGGACATGGCGAGAGGCATTGTAACATCAGTGCCGGAACCAGTGCCGGAACAGTGATCTCAAACAATAACATGAAAAGTAATCAGGTACAAACCGTATGCATTTCATTGTATGTCATGTTCAAATCATGTATTGTTATCATTTCGTGTTATCAAAGAACGAATTCAGAATCATTTAAGAGAAACAAAGTTCAGAACCATGGTTCATCAGTCAGATAATTATCTGGCATTACAGAAACATCATATGATTGTTTTTTAGGACTTTATTATGTATAAACGTATGTGAGGCTTTACAGAACAAAACAACACGGATGTCGTTACGTGAATGCTAAATCGACGGATTATTCGTATAGGTGACGATCTGTACGAATAAATCTGAAAGTTTAACGTTATGAATGACATCCGATAACTAGAAAACAATATTGAAAAGTATAGTTATCTTCGTGTTCGTACGGGTGACGATTCGAACGAATACGCGCGACAACTGTATGATTCGATTGTAAACTGTAAATTAAATAATTCTGAAAATTTAAAATAAATAGAAGATATTTAGTTAATTTACTAGGAATAACCACCTAAAAAAATTATAAACTTTTGTTTTTAAAACCGTCACGTTTTGTTACGAAAACGAAGGAAAACCGACGTGGTACGCGAAACCGAGGAACACCGAACGAACCCGAACACAAATGGATTATTTGAAGCCATTTAATGAGGCATTCAAGACCTCAACCACCACCACCAACCAGCCTCACACCCAAATTTTGGAGCCTTCTCTCTCTAGTTTCTCTCTCTAGAAATCCCTAGCAAGAACTCCTCCATTTTCCACGAAATTGTGTGATTTTGGTATCAAAACGATCACTATCATCTGTAGATCACGAAAGTACAAGGGACCTAAGCTTCCATCCATCAGATTCGAGGTAAAACCACGAAATCTTGTTCGGTTTTTAGGGTTTTTGGAACCTACCCTTTGGGTCGGTCCCTTGCTAGCCGGTTCTAACCCATTTAGAGCCATAGGATACACATCACAACACCTTAGAGTGAAGTAGGAACAAGTGATACACTATTGGATGATCTTAGAGCTCGATTTGTGGGTGCTGCGTCTGGGAAAAACGATTGGCCAAATGAGCACCTACCCTCATTCGCCGAAAGGGCCATCTACCCCTATTCGCCGAATGGCCTAAGGCCGAAGCAGCTATTCGATCGGGCCAGCTCCTTCATTCGGCGAGCCCTCCTTCGCTGAACCCAAATCCAGTCGGCCATGCCATTCGATCGGATCAATTTCACATTCGATCGGCTCAGTGCTTCGGCCAACACCCATTCGCTCGGGCATAGTCATTCGGCCATCATCTTCAATCGGCCATCACCACCATTCGGCCCACCCTCCTTCTGGCCAACCTCCCATTCGCTTGGTCAGAAACCACATTCGGTCGAAACTCCATTCGACTAGCCCAACTCCTTCAGTCGGCCCAAGTGGTTCGGCCCAACCTTCATACGGCCCCATGAGTTGTCGGTCAAGTCGATTCGGATTGGATCGTTTATGCATGGGAGTACGTATTGCATGGGTGATTGGGTTTGGGCATCGAATGAGAGTGTGTGTGCATGGGATGCTATTAGGGTTTCCATCCCCATGCAATTAACTTGAGTGAATATGGTTTCATCGTGGGACATTAAACTAAGGAATAATCATAGTAACCATGGGGCTTAACTTTGGATATAAAAGGTTAATGATACGAATTTATTTCGAGAAAGTAAAGAACGAGGGTTTCTATAACAAGAAATCTCATAGGCCAAGGTATCATCTAAACAAGGGTTGTCAACTTCAAATTGGAATCAAACATGAGGAAAGGCTATAAAGGCTAAAGCGATAACATGGGGTTTGAAGTGTTGAATCAATTATTAACACTTAGACCCTAGGAAAATCCATAAAGATATGTCATTAACCTAGATGGTTTATCTAAATCATCTAGTATTAGTTAATCAAAATATCGAAAAGAAATCACCAAGAAATCAAAGTCTACTAATGGGCCTGAGGCTGGCCCAATGGACTTAACCTAAGCCCATCATATGTTAAATATTCTTTATTTAAATTAATTAAGTTTTGGAATAAAGGAAATTAAACTATTAACCTTATTAAATTACATTAAATGATGTTTCTCTAAATGTCTAACCTAAAATGAAATAATTTTAAAATATATAACTAAAGACTCGTAATGATTACTTGTGGGATTAGGGTTACTAATGGGTAAGGAGTTAGAATAGTTAGGTGTAATCTTAGAAGCACATTAGTAGTATAGGACACTTAGTTGCACACCGAGACCAAACCCTAGATACAACGACTAGTATAAATACTTATCATATTCGAATTCTCTTAAAACAACTCAGGAACTGAAGAAACATAGGCTACAACAACAAGCGCGCATTTTGTGGTAATTCAATACAGAGCAACACAGGTGAGTTCATTGCCCCTTTTCTAAACATTTTTGTTTTCAAACGCGGGGCTGAGAAGCATACGTAAACCTTTTTACTTAAATTGTTTTACGTAAATGCTTTTACTTATTATATGCTTTATATATATGCTTGTTTATACTCCTAGACTATTGTCTAGGAAATTGTTATGCAGAATTAACTAACAAGATAGTTAATTACTCTTATGAGTAATATCTTAACACTAAACTTTAAGCAAACCCTTAGTCCATCGAATTCAAATTCAACAATCTAAATTCAAAGTGGAATCAAAAGAACTATAGCTAAAGATCAAAATCAATGGAATCTAATCTAGTGTGCGATCAGTATACTAAGGATCCTAATCAAGAATCTATAATCATTATGGAAATCATGGAATTCTAAAGATCAAAGTCAAGAGAATCAAGGAGATCATAACCGTGTGTGAATCATTGAAATAATGAAATCATTAAGACCTAATGAAATCATTAACTGCTTAAACTAAGGTGGATGTCAGTTGTATGTAAATCAAGACCACGTGTAACACACGGAAAGTCCCGTCACAGTAGTAGACTCTTGTAGTCAAGCTACATGGGCATAACTTAAACTATCAAACGAAATCATGAGAATCAAAGAAGATCAAGAATCATAGGATATCCTTAAAGTTCCGACATGTACAGTAGGCCAATGGGTCAAGCTGATATGAGCATCATGAAAGTCCTGACGCATACAGGTAGACTCCTAGTGGGTCATGCCTGATATGGGCCACATGTGAGAGGGTACAACATGGACAGCCACCAACAACTAAGTCTAATTGATTGAGTCAAATAAGGCCCAATCATCATGTCTTAGTTGTATTTAAATGCTTAATTATTAATTTAATTAAACATTTAGTATTATGTTTCTACAATTGCTTTGGGGTAATCATGAATTCATGGTGAACTCAAGACATCAAAGGTGAATCTATTTGTGGAAATCAAAATCTGAGATGAAGGTGAATGGAGTGAAATGCTTAATTATCATTAACAAAAATATGCTAAACAGTCCGGTATGTGGTGGGACGGTGGTTGGGGCTTGTCCCCTACATATGCCCTATATATAAGCGTACTTGGTTGGATAGCATAGGTGGTCGTTGATGAGGTTAAGGTTGTCATTTCGGGGAAATCAAGGTAAACATTTTCAGGGTAATCAAATGCTAAGAATCAAAGGTTATGGAATCAATGAAGTTGGATGAAACGCTTAATTATCACCGGTAACAACATATCATGTGGTTTGGTATGTGGTGGGACGGTGGTTGGGCAGGCGGTAAGTTCGACCCTACATATGCCCTATATATAAGCATACTGAATTGGATGGTATACGTGGTTAATGGTGAGGTTAAGGTTGTCATTCAAGGTTGTTCAAATTCATTTTTATAAAACTACATGAACTCACCAACCATGTGTTGACTTGATCTTTTTGCATGACTTCTCAGGTGACGAACATGTCAACTAAGGAGTTATCTCTTTTGGACTAGGATACCAGTAGAGGATCTAGCTTTTTGGACTTGTATATTTTTGAAGCATAATTATACACATTTTTTTGTATATCTTGTGCAGAGACAAGATAGAAAAATTATGATGTTGATAGTAAATTTACATTGTTAAATTATGAACTAAACCGATGTAATTTAACTTTGTAATTATATTTTCATTTAGCAAGTTTCTCATTTATACATCATTTGCAATGTAAACAATCTGATCATTTCGATTATCACTCATGATATCACGCCCCGGGAACTTTCCGCCCGACGGGGAAGTCGATCCAACCCGCCGGCTCGGGGTGTGACAGGCATGCAGTCAGCTTCGGTTTCGAACCCACATATAATATAATTGTATTGACTAGCTATCAATCAGTATTGCATTGTAATGATATGTATTCCTGCAAACACTTACTTTAAACATTTGATGTTCATTGCTTGTGAAAAACCTGTGCTCTCACCAACCATCGTGTTGGCCGTTTTACTCGCATGTATACTCAGGTAACTAACGCATGCTTACGAGGAACTAGGATGCTAGGAGTGGAGTCCTATGAATATGTTTTAGTGTCTTAGGCTAATGAACATTTAATATTTGCCTGCTATGTATTGTTGAATAACTTTAATCGCTTCTGCAAACGTTACTTTGTATTGATTTGAAAACTGTTTTAATAACACTTTCCGCAACTTATGAATTCAACGCAGTTTTGATAAACTCATACGTTAACTTCTGCAACTCTGATTTTACAAAATTTTTATCCAAGTTTTTGAATGTACATATGCAATCAGACATATAGGTCTCGCAACTGTAACTGGAGACTGCGATCTTGCAGAGACCCTGACCGGTCTCTCGCCGCGCCCTCGGAAAGGCCGGGAAAACCGGGTTGCGACAAAAATCATTAATTTTAAGTTGATAAGTAAACCGAAGAACACAATGATGAACACCATGTGTCTACATATATGTAACTTGCATATATGTAACTTGGTATGTGTATGAGAACCATTAATCTTAATTTAAAACTCGAGATCAAAGTAAACATCTTCTAGTTATAGCCACCGTGACATATGGTTACATGCATGTGATATTAATAGTTATATATATGCAACACTGTTGGTTAATAGCATCTTCTTTAACAAGAAGCTCATTCAGATCCAAAAGATGTGTCAATTCATATGCAAGAAAACAAATAATAATGATAGCAAGTGATTGTTTGATATTGAAAGATATATAGAAAAATGGCAGGAAATTATTAGTGATGAAAGAGTAATTTTAGAGGGAATTAAAAATATTTAATTAATGGCCATGAATGAAAGAAAAATTTAGGAGGGAACAATAGAAGGATAAGCATGTTAAAAAGTAAAAAATTAATGAATATGAACGCTAATTTTAATATAATAAATGCTTCTTATATGTGTCGTGGCACATGTTAGAAAAACCCTTTACATAAACCATGTGCATGTCCTACGTGACTTTCATGGATCTGTTGGAGTTGAATTGAGTTGTGCCCCTTTGCACCTCATTAAGTGCACTCAAGTGCACAAAATTTGTGGGCCACCCTTTTAAATTCAATGTTTTTTTTTAAAAAAAAGGCCTAACATCAATATTTTAAAAAAAAAAATATTTTTCAATATAACAGCTATATTTTAAAAAAATGCTAGTTTTCCCCATATAAATACCCACTCAAAATAACTCATTTTTCACCCAAAAATCTTATACAAATTATCTCAATTTTTTCAACTTTCATGCTCTCAAAATGGATCCAATATCCCCATTTTCGTTCACTCAAATGTTGAACGATGACGATGATATCCACCAAAACCCATCGCAACGATCTTCATTCCCTCAGTTCTCACAAACACAAAATTTTTCTCAGTATTAACAACCACGATCGTTTCCCCAGTTTCACCAACAACGACCATCTTTCTCCCACTTTGGTCAATATCCTGTCCTGCCACAGTTTTCTCAACCACAACGAGCTTTTGATGCTCAACAATGGCAACAATTTCTTCAATGGCAACAATATCAAAAAAACCTCCCAAATGAAACAAACTCAATTTCAACAAACTCAGGAACATGTGGAATCATCGTCAAAAGAAATACCATAAAAAAGAAGAAAAAACCAAGCAATATGGTGACTGAGAATGACAAGCAACCAACCAAGACGAGTTGTCAAAAGTGGCCACAAATTGATAAGGTGTTTCTTGCACAAGCTATGATTTCAACTTATGAGAATCCAATCACTAGCAACAACCAAAATGTAGATGCTTTTTGGAGTAAGATTGAAAAATACTACATTGTGTAACATCAAGTGCCGGAACCATTACCGGAACAGTGATCTGCACAGTAACTTCCACAGTAACTCAGGTACAAACTACGTGAACTATTGTATGCTAATAACATTTGATGCTTAACACTAAACTATTATGCTATTGTTCTGAAATCTGACTTAAACCTTATGGTTTAACAGTCAGAAATGCAACGGAGACGAAACACGCGCATAGCGATCCGGAAACGCAACTGAGACGAAAAACAAGCAACCGAAACGAACACGAATACCCTCGGGGTATTTAAAGCCTAAGTGAGGTTTTAATCTCATTTATTTCTCACTCTCTCTCTAAACTCTCCCAAGCCGTCACTCTCTCTCTTTATAATTCTTCCCTTCAAATCACCATAACTTGCTTGTTTCTAGACGAAATCGAGTGTTCTTGGGGCCTAAACGAAGATCTCGACACTCTCTACCTAGAAGTACAACCGATCTAAGGAGTTATTCAGCCAAATTCGAGGTATGAAGCTTTGAAATTTCGAAAAACTAGGGTTTTGTACCCTTTGGTTCGACACACACACATAACCGGTATACCCCATCACTTTACAACAATTTTAACCATGGAAACCCTAAAACGAGCTAGACAGAGTATGATAAAGCCATGGGTACAAAAACTCCAAGCTTGATGAGGGTGATGAAGCAGGTGGCCGAACCTTTGATGCATGGTTCCTGGCCAAACCCTGTGACCATCATTGCCGAACCTAACCTAGCCACGAACTTCGGACCCTACGAACCTATGCCCAGCAACCTATCAGCCGAACCTCCTAAGCAGCGAACCTCCTAAGCAGCGAACCTTTCCTGAGGAGCGAACCTGCATGCGAGTCACAACCCCATCCGGCCGAACCTATGTGTAATATATCACCATCCGAACCTGCACACCTGCGAACCCTAGGTGACGAACCTAGGGGTCCCCGAACCTCCATCCAGCTGGACGAACATATGAGATTCGAACCTTCTATGGCCGAACCATCGCTGAACTGTGGATCCCCGAACCAGTTGGCCCAAGCTTCTAATCACGAACCTTGTGTCCATGAACCATTAGACGAACCAATGAGACCACCGAACCAATGGGAGACGAACCTCATGGCTAATAGGTTCGCTGACCTAAGGTGACCCAACCCTAGGCTATTGGACTATTCGACCTATGTTAGCCAACTTGGCCCACCAATCATGCGATCTAAGTAATCCCAACCGGCCCAGATACTTAGGCCCAGGTGCTTTTGCTCGGCCCATGTACATAACCTTCGGCCCATTAGGCTTGGTTCGGCCCACTGTTCATTTGGATAAGGAGATCATTCGGCCCACATGCAACAACTCGGCCCCCATAGGTTAACTTGGAATAAACACATGAAATCTATTTCAACTAATTATATGAATGAGTTATGCAAACGAAAGAACTACAAAGGTGATGGATTGAGTGGGTATATATATATACTAAGTCTCATATTAAAATAACGTTTTGAAGATAAACATATAACATAATAGCTTGTGAAAATAACAACTTAAATGATTAAGGGGGAGTACAATTGGCAATTAGCAAACGAGGCCGAATGATGGCCAACACCACTAAGTGTTAGCCATTTAGAGTTGAAGCACACGCGCACACAAGTCACTACAACTTATACTTATGAGATACATACAATGTGAAATCAATACAGGACCGTGAACAATAACAACAAATACTACAACGAACGCGTGCATTCTTGTTATACTTAGTCAACCACTTCAAACACAAGGTGAGTTCATTTGTCCCTTTTCAAACATATTTTTTTTACCTCGGGACTGAGAAGCGTGTTATACATTTTAAACAATTTTTAAAATGTTTATTAAATGCTTTACACTTATTCATGATGCTTATACTAATACTTAATGTCACACCCCGAGCCGGCGGGCTGGATCGACTTTCCCGCTGGGCGGATGGTTCTCGGGGCGCGATATCTTGAGTGATAATCAAATGATCAGATTGTTTACATAGCACAGCTAACACATCCATGATATAGAATTACAAGATTAAATTACAATGTATTGTTCATAATTTAACCAGGTAAATCTATCCAAAAGAATCAATGAACTATATCTTGTATCTGTACAAGATATACAAAAGATGATTCATTGTTTTTGTCATCAAAGCATGCAACACAAAATGAAGCTAGGTCTTCTAAAAGTCCACTAGCTTAGTCCTTGCATGTAAGTAGCTACACCTGTTCATCACCTGAGAAAAACATGCATTTAAACAAAGTCAACACTAGGTTGGTGAGTTCATAAGTATGTTAATTGAAAACCTTGATTCATTCACATGCACAATCACAATGTATGTTATGTTACTTGTATGTTGTATGTTCACCTGTTCACCCAATGGCTTCTCAATAGTTATATTTACAAGTATTATGTCATCCTAGAAGTGATGCTTATATATAGGGCATATGTAAGGGAACTAAGCCCTAGCCAACATCCCACCACATCACTACTAGAACTCCACACTACTTGCAATACAACTATTGATTTCCATTCTCATTCCTCATGTTCATCCCCTCTTTGATCACCTGTGTTCTCATGTATAGAATAATATGATGATAGCGTTGTGGTTATCAAACCGAAGTATTGATAACCAATATATGTGTTAAGGATATTAGATTCTCAATATGTTCCTTGTATTATTCTATAATTGTGGGGTTAACTATTGTTTCACTTTTAAATATTAAAAGTGTTAGTTAACTGTTTGTATTGTATTCTCAAATGCAACGTATAGAGCCCAAAAGGAGTCCATTGTGATCCTCACGAAATCAGATTACAATGCACCCGATTCACCTCTATCCCGCTGTGTGATCCCAGAGCCTTCATCGAAACTGTTACTAATAATATGACATGAGAGAAATTAATTCCTCAGTCTACCAGTCCACAGGGATGATGTACATATATGTTGTTGTTGTTCTCAATGTGGGATGTTCTCATGTGATTAACAAAGTTGAATAAGAACATGTCTTATTACGTTATGTCAACCAATGTGAGAATGATATTGTTATCATGAAGATACATTATCATGAATATCATTCTAAATGATCCATATGTTCACCCTGTTGCCACTAAGCCGTGGTGAGAACCAGTCTTGCCACCCTTAATCCACTCAGGTGGTGGATTGATAAATGCGTTCATACTATCACATAGTATGTTTTTAAGTTGTAACTAAGTGTTATAAGTACTTGACTTATCACACTTGGTCAATTATAATGTGGAATGATAGTTAGAAGATATTTTATCTTCTAATCATCCATGTGTTGTGTAGTGTCATCATGTTTCACTGTAATTGTTCTCATTGTTTGTTTGTGTTTGAATTGTCTCAATGTTTGCTCATGTAGGAATAACTAAATGTTGTAAGATAAAATCTTACAACTATGTTATTCCAGTGTGTTGATGAATTATGAAATTATATTATCATATTCATCTGAGTTTCCCTGTTATCTCATGATCATACAAGCATGCATACAATGATAAGCGATAATAAATAATATAATATTATCTAAATCAAAGTGTATGTAACATGTTAAGCAAAACTTTTAAATAAATAAAAGTAAGCATGTTTCTCAGCCCCGTGAGTTTAAAATCAGTAAGATTAAAGTAAAAGGGGCATATGAACTCACCTTGTGATTGATGTGGTTGACTTAGCTTAAAAGAATAATGCACGCGCTCCTTGATTGTATTTGTTGTGTTTTCACGTTCCTGTATTGATTTCATATTGTTGGATCTTATAAGTCTAAGTTAATTAGATCTGTGTGCGTGTATGTGTTAGCCTTAATTTGGCTAACACTCGTGAGTCGCGATCATCATTCGGCCCAATCCAATTTAAATACACTTTATTGACTTTCAATCAATTAAATATGAGTGTGGTGTATGATTGTAACTTACAACTAATTACTTGATTTTCCTTACTTCTTCTTGTCCCTAGCTTAATCTTGTAACAATTTAGGGACTTAGTCATCATTAGTTGTTTTAACCCACCAATTCCATCGCCTTTGTATTTTCATTTGTAAAATTCTATATACACCATGTATATCCCGACTCATATGAATTTTTAAGTATTTGTGTTTGTCTTAGTTAATGTGGGCCGAATGTAGGTGGTCTTGGGCCGATCTAGTTTGTTATTGGGCCCAATTAGTCATATGGTTAAATATGTGGGCCAAAACAAAGGAGATGAGCCGGTTGAACCGTGTGGATCAAAGGTGTGGGCTAAAGTGTTTGCTATTGGGCCATGATAAGTCAAAAAGATTTATTGGGCTGGGCCAATCGAACTGGACCCAAACAATCCTACCGGGCCGGTTCATGACTTGGGCTATGCTTATAAGTGGGCCTTGGACCGAAAATCTCATGGGCCGAAAGAACATGTTTGGGCCGCTCAATTAATGTCTGGGCCAAGATTCACATGACCAAATCATTTATGATGTTTGGGCCAAGGAGTCTGTTATTCAATTTGGTTGTTAAGGCCCAATAGGAGAAAGTGGCCGAATTAACTAGCTGGGTGGGATACGTGGCACGGCTTGGGTTCGGTCATCAGCAGGTTAACGAACCTGTTAGGCCTAAATGACTAGGGTTCGGCCATGATTGGTTCGGCTAGTGTTTGTGGCTATCAAAGGTTCGCCTACTAAGATGCATGGTTCGGCTGCCCTTACACAAGCCAATAGGTTCGGTGGTCTTCACAGGGTTCGACTAAGGACTGAGATACATAGGTTCGTCTAGGATTCTAAAGCCATGCAGGGTTCGGTGATGCTAACTCATTCGGCCACTGGTAGGTTCGGCGCCATAAGGGCTCGTGACACACACAGGGTTTGCCACCCTCAAAAGGTTCGGGACATTATGAGCTCGCCCCTTAGGGTTCGTCTGCATGGGTGAAGCATGCAGGTTCGGCTTGACATTGGTTCTCTAAGCAGGGTTCGGGAGATGATCAAGGGTTCGGTTGATTGTCCTGCTGGTTCGCTGATTATGTGGGTTCGCAGTCACCATAAAGGTTCGGCTCCTGCTATTGAGAGGTTTGTGAGTTGTAGGTGAGGAGCAAGAAGGTTCGATTAAGGCACATAAGGGTTCGTTGGAAATTAGGGTTCGGGCATGGCTAAACCACCTCACGAACCTGTAACCACTACCCATCATCATCAGCTGCGAGTTCATTGTTCCCATGGCTGTTGCTGTGTTGTCGATATGCCAAGAGTAATATTCAAAGGTTTAGTTCGATTCACAAGAGATCTAGATCGGTTGGGTGGACTTAGGTCGATTAAGGGTAACGAAAACCCTATTACCAGATTTCTTTATGGCATCATACCTCGTTTTTCAGTGGCTATCTCCTCCGATCTGTTGTACTTTCACGTAGAGGGCTTCAAGAGCTTCGTCTAGGTTCAAGAATCACCCAAATTCGTTGAGAAATGAGCAAGATATGGGGTTTTGAAGGTTGAAAGTTCTAGAGAGAGAGAGGGTTTCAGAATTGGAGTTTTAGAGAGAGAAATGGCAGCCAACAAATGAGAAAACACCCTCATTTGGGGTTTAAATACCCTCGGTGTATTCGAGTTCGTTTCAGTTGCTCGGTTCGCGTTTTCGTCGCATATCCGGAACTTTACGCGTAATTTATATGTAATAATTTGAAAGAAATGTTAATTTAATTATTTTGATGAGTTTCAAAATTGTAAAAAATTATTTATTTAATTTCATTAATTTATGATCGTTCGTGTCATGTTTTCGTTTTCGTTTCGTCGGATCGCGTCACCATCGCGCGTATTCGTTCGAATCGTCACTCGAACGAACACAACGATGGTTTTGCTTTCCGACTTTTGTTTTCTACTTTCCCGTTATCATTTCAGAACGTTAAACTCACAGATATGTTTGTGTGAATCGTCACCCACGCAAACGCACTGTCATTTCGTTATTCTGAAACGACACTGCTACATTGTTTTAAATTGTATTTCCTCACTGTCGGACTCAACTAAACATCATGTTTTCACATTGAAATGTCGGCCATCTGATTCCTGTCATCTATGGATATCAGATCGCAACCGATTTGTTCTTGTTTTTGTTTGAACACTGTTGTTTCTCATGTTTAGTTGTGTTAACTATACTTAGGTTTTCACCTAAACACTAACAACTAATGTTTATAATGATTGTTGTACTTACGGTATTTAAGTTTACTCAAAAATACGTACAACTGTGTCTTGTATTTTGAATTCTGTTAATACAAGTATTGTTTACACGCATGTATTTACACATAGATACTGTTTAAAGTACACATACCGTACGGACTTGCCAGCCAGTCAGGTACTAGTTGTCACACTTAAGCTTGTAACTCTTATTCTGGGAGCTAGAGACTAATACTTAAACTATATGCTCGATGCTTATGCTATAAACTCTATGCTTAAACTACACGATCGATACTTATGCTATAAACTCTATGCTTAAACTATATGCTCGATACTTATGCTATAAACTCTATGCTTAAACTATATGCTCAATGCTTATGCTATAAACTCTATGCTTAAACTATATGTTCGATGCTTATGCTATAAACTCTATGCTTAAACTATATTCACAATGTTAATGTTACAGACTATATGCTCAAACTATATGCTAATACTAGAAGTTAAATGCTCAAAGCGATGATTGGATGCAAAATGCCAAGCTTGTATCTATTCATGGGCTACTGCAAAACTATGCTAGAGCAAAGCTTGTACCCATGCATGAGATACGTGAAAGCTACACTATGTGAATCCTAAGCTTTAATCTATATATGAGATACGTAAATGCCAAACTATGCTAGAGCAAGGCTTGTATATGCATATATGAGATATGTAAATGCTAAACTATGTGTGTGCACAGCTTGTGTCTGTATATGAGATACATAATTGCCAAACTATGCTAGAGTGAGGCTTGTATCTGCATATATGAGATACGTAAACGCTAAACTATTCGGATGCTAAGCTCAAACCAATTCATGAGATACGTAATGGCTAAACTATGCTAGAGCAAACCTTGTATCTAGTCGTGGGCTACGTAAAAGCTAAACTATGCTAGAGCAAAGCTTGTACCCATGCATGAGATTGGTCACACTACAGGGGAAGCTAGTGGAAACACTGGCACTACTTCAGACTGCTCCTACAAGTCATTTGTAGGATGCAAGCCACCAAGCTTTACTGGTGTCGAGGGAGCTGTGGGACTGATCCAATGGCTAGAGAAAATGGAGACCACCCTGGACATAAGCGGTTGTCCAGAACATCACAAGGTTCGATATGCTGCTGGTTCTTTCAGCAAACGGGCCTTAACATGGTGGAACTCCCAGATCAGGGCTAGAGGCAGAGATGAAGCATTGGCAATGCGTTGGGCAGATTTCAAAATCCTTCTGAGGAACGAATTCTGCCCGAAGCATGAACTACAGAAGCTGAAAGTTGAGCTCTCAAACCGTGTGATGAAGGGAGCTGATCACATGACTTTCACCACACGC
The DNA here is from genome assembly GCA_009363875.1 of Mikania micrantha. NCBI lineage: Eukaryota > Viridiplantae > Streptophyta > Magnoliopsida > Asterales > Asteraceae > Mikania > Mikania micrantha. The sequence continues at coordinate 52,912,474 of CM018695.1, forward strand.
TATCATGAACTCGTAGCTTTGGTGCCAGAGATGGTGCCCACACTGGAAAAGCTGATTGATATATATGTAGTAGGATTACCCTCCAGCATAGCATTGTGCTGGCTGCAAATCCTGCTACTTTAGAGTCATCCATCTCTCTCTAAACTAAACTCACTGATGTGATGGTGAAGTCAGGAGTTTTGAAGAACGACACGGGGAAAGCTAAGGAGGAAAAAACGAAGAAGCCCGAGCACCACCAAAAGAAAAAGCAAAAGGTCGTTAAGAATAATGTGATGGTCACTCCTTTGAGACAAGCCCCTGCGGTACCTGCTAATGCTGCACCCAACAACTATGTCGGAGTGCATCCTCAGTGTACTCACTGCAAGTACCTTCATACTGCTACGGTGCAGTGTAGGAAGTGCACAAACTGTGGTCGATTTGGCCACTGGGTTGCGTAGTGCCGTACTCCCGCAACACAAGCTACCAACAATGCTGCTAGAGCATTACCTCCACCACCACCCCCAGGCAACAACAACAACAACAGGGGATAATATATCTGTGGAGAAATGGGTCACTTCTCCAGAGACTGCCCGAAGAGAGTGCAACAAGGAGCACAAGCACCTCGTGGAAGGGCTTTTGTTATAGGAGCCAATGCAGCACGCCAAGACCCTAATGTGGTCTCTGGTACATTTCTTTTGCATGACTCTTATGCATCTATTCTGTTTGACGCTGGTGCAGACCAGAGTTTTATTTCATTTGATTTTGCACATCAACTTAATCTTACTGAGGAAACTTTAGACTCCCCTTACATTATCGAAGTAGTGAATGGGAAACAAAACACAGTTAGCACTATACTTAGGAACTGCCCACTCACACTCACTGATCACACATTTACCATCGACTTGCTACCGATGGAGTTGGGCAGTTTCGACATCATTATTGGGATGGATTGGCTATCTCTCAATAGAGTGGAAGTCATCTGTTCCGAAAAGCTACTTCGGATTCCATTGACGAGTGATCGTGTATTGGAAGTTCATGGGGATCAAGCGAAGCGAAGTGTCAAAATCATATCCTGCATAAAAGCGCGGAAGTGTCTACAAAAGAAATGCATAGCTTTCTTGGCTCACGTGGTGGAGAAGGAGAAAGACAAGAAAACGATACAAGACGTGCCGATAGTAAAGGAATACCCCGAAGTGTTTCCCGAAGATCTACCCGGTTTGCCACCTGTGCGACCGGTAGATTTTCGCATTGATTTAATTCCTGGAGCAACACCTGTTGCTAAATCTCCCTATAGGTTAGCACCTTCAGAGATGCAGGAATTGTCAAATCAACTACAGGAGCTACTCGACAAAGGTTTCATCCGACCGAGCTACTCACCTTGGGGAGCTCCTGTTTTCTTCGTGAAGAAGAAGGATGGATTCTTTCATATGTGCATAGACTACAGGGAGCTAAACAAACTAACCATCAAGAATCGGTATCCATTACCGAGGATTGATGATTTGTTTTACCAACTGCAAGGAGCACAATACTTTTCGAAGATTGACCTGCGGTCTGGATATCATCAGCTCAGAGTTCAAGAAGACATACCAAAGACGGTGTTTCGTACCAGATACGGGCATTACTAGTTTATGGTGATGCCTTTTGGATTGACGAATGCACCCGCGGTTTTCATGGATCTCATGAACCGAGTGTGCAAGCCGTACTTACACCAATTTGTCATTGTTTTCATGACATACTAATCTATTCCAAAAGCAAAGCAGAGCACGAGCAACATCTTAGAATGATCTTGGAACTATTGAAGGAAGAGGACCTCTATGCCAAATTCTCTAAGTGTGAATTTTGGTTAAAAGAGGTCCAATTTCTGGGTCATGTAGTCAACAGCAAGGGAATACATGTAGACCGTGCCAAGATCGAGGCAATAAAGAACTGGGATACTCCGAAAACACCGACGGAGATACGTTCCTTTGTGGGCTTAGCAGGCTATTACAGAAGGTTTATCTTGAATTTTTCTAAGATAGCCCTGCCACTCACAAAGCTAATGCAGAAAAGAGAGCCGTTTGTTTGGGAACAGAAGCAAGAAGATGCCTTTCAAACTTTGAAGAAAAAGCTATGTGATGCTCCAATCTTATCTCTCCCAGACGGTTGTGATGACTTTGTTGCGTACTGTGATGCATCCCATCAGGGACTCGGCTGTGTACTGATGCAACGAGACAAAGTTATCGCGTATGCCTCGAGACAACTGAAAGTTCATGAGAAGAACTACACTACTCATGATCTAGAAATGGGAGCAGTGATATTCGCTTTGAAGATTTGGAGACATTACTTATATGGCACCAAGTGTAACATATCCACCTATCACAAGAGCCTGCAACATATATTCGATCAGAAGGAACTCAACATGCGACAACGACGTTAGGTTGAGCTTCTGAATGATTACGACTGTGTAATCAAGTACCATCCAGGCAAGGCAAACGTTGTAGCTGATGCCTTGAGTAGGAAAGAACGGGTCAAACCCTTGCGTGTCAGAGCAATGGGGATGACTGTGCAAACAAGTTTACACGATAACATTATTCGAGCACAACAAGATGCCGTTGAACGAGGAAACCTAAAGAAAGAACTAGATTGTGGAGCAGAAAAGCAACTTGAAACAAAGCCTGATAGAATCGTCTACTACAAGAATCGTGTATCGATTCCTGTGGTGGATGAATTGAGAAAGCTTATCTTTGATGAAGCACACAACACCAAGTACTCTGTGCATGCCGGTGCTGATAAGATGTACCAAGACTTACGGGCGTTTTATTGGTGGCCGGGTATGAAGAAAGACATAGCCGAGTACGTAGGTCGATGCCTTACGTGTGCCAAAGTGAAGGCGGAACACCAGGAACCTTCTGGGTTGCTGGAACAACCTGAAATTCCACTTTGGAAGTGGGAACAAATAGCTATGGACTTTGTTACCAAGCTACCCCGCACTTCCAGTGGTCATGACACTATTTGGGTTATCATTGATCGATTAACCAAATCTGCTAATTTCTTGCCAATGCGAGAAACTTACACGATGGATAAACTAGCGAAACTCTACATCAACGAGATAGTGGTACGCCATGGTGTGCCATTTTCTATCATCTCAGATAGTGATAGCAGATTTACATCGAGGTCCTGGCAATCATTACAGAAATATCTAGGGACACACTTAAACTTGAGTACAGCTTACCACCCACAAACGGATGGTTAGAGAGAACGTACTATACAGACCCTGGAGGACATGTTGAGAACCTGTGTATTAGACTTCGGTGGGAATTGGGACTCTCATTTACCACTGATCAAATTCTCCTACAACAACAGCATCATAGCAGCATCGGATGTGCACCGTTTGAGGCTCTCTATGGTCAAAAAAGTCGATCGCTGATCTGTAGGTCTGAAGAGGGAGATAATTGAATAACCGGGCCAGAACTCATTCAAGAAACTACTGACAAAATTGCTCAGATACAACAAAGATTACAAGCAACCCGAAGCAGGCAAAAGAGCTATGCCGATAAACGGCGCAAGCCGTTGGAATTCCAAGTGGGAGACCGTGTCATGCTAAAGGTATCCCCATGGAAAGGCGTAGTCCGTTTTGCAAAGAAAGGCAAACTAGCACCACGGTATGTGGGGCCGTTTGAGATCATCGAGCGCATCGGTCCTGTGGCGTATAGACTAAGGTTACCTAATGAACTTAGTGGTGTACATGACGTGTTTCACGTCTCCAACTTGAAGAAATGCCTTGCTGATGAATCACTCGTTATACTAGTTGAAGAAATTCAATTGGATGAACACTTACACTTTGTTGAAGAACCTTTAGAGATTATGGATCGCAAGGTTAAACAACTGAGGCGAAGCCGCATCCTGATTGTCAAGGTTCGTTGGAACTCAAGGCGCGGACTCGAGTTTACTTGTGAATGCGAAGATCACATGAAGCTCAAGTATCCCCAACTGTTTACACAGGAAGCCGTACCGAATAATGATTCTTAAATTTCGGGACGGAATTTCACTAACAAGGGGAGACTGTAACATCAAGTGCCGGAACCATTACCGGAACAGTGATCTGCACAGCAACTTGCACAGTAACTCAAGCATAAACTACGTGAACTATTGTATGCTAATAACATTTGATGCTTGACACTAAACTATTATGCTATTGTTTTGAAATCTGACTTAAACCTTATGGTTTAACAATCAGAAACACATCAGAAAACATTGAACAGATACACAAATGCTTGATTTAATGCTATTATGTATAAACATATGCGAGGTTAAACAAAACAAAACCATAACGGTTGTCGTTACAGAATGCTAAATCTACGAATTATTCGTATATGTGACGATCTGTATGAATAAATCTGAAAGTTTAACGTTCTGAAATGATGACTGAAAAGTAGAAAACAAGAATCAGAAAGTAAAACCAACGTCGTGTTCGTTTGGACGATACGAACGAATACGCGCGAAGGTGACACGTCCTGACGAAACAAAAATGAACTATGAAACGAACGGTAATAATGCAACAAAGTTAAACATCAAATATTTATTAGGAATCACAATCTTTTAGAATTTAAAAAAAATAAATTTATTTTAATTAAATTACATAGAATACGCGCAATGGACGCGAGTTAACGAAACGTTTAAAATAATCAATTATGATAAATAATTCAAGAAAAGTTAATTTAAAACATTTACTAGCAATAACCACTTTTCAAATAGTTAGAAATAAATTATTTTTATTTAGTTACGAAACACGCGCGAAGCGATCCGGAAACGCAACGGAGACGAAAAACGAGCAACCGAAACGAACCCGAATACCCTCGGGGTATTTAAAGCCTAAGTGAGGCTTTAATCTCATTTATTTCTCACTCTCTCTCTTTAAACTCTCCCAAGCCGTCACTCTCTCTCTAAAATTCTTCCCTTCAAATCACCATAACTTGCTTGTTTCTAGACGAAATCAAGTGTTCTTGGGGCCTAAACGAAGATCTCGACACTCTCTACCTAGAAGTACAACCGATCTAAGGAGTTATTCAGCCAAATTCGAGGTATGAAGCTTTGAAAGTTCGAAAAACTAGGGTTTTGTACCCTTTGGTTCGACACACACACACATAACCGGTATACCCTATCACTTTTCCAACAATTTTAACCATGGAAACCCTAAAACGAGCTAGACAGAGTATGATAAAGCCATGGGAACAAAAACTCCAAGCTTGATGAGGGTGATGAAGCTGAACAAGGTTCAAAATGAAGCAGGTGGCCAAACCTTTGATGCATGGTTCCTGGCCGAACCCTGTGACCATCATTGTCGAACCTAACCTAGCCACGAACTTCGGACCCTACGAACCTATGCCCAGCAACCTATCAGCCGAACCTCCTAAGCAGCGAACCTCCTAAGCAACGAACCCTTCCTGAGGAGCGAACCTGCATGCGAGTCACAACCCCATCCGGCCGAACCTATGTGTAATATATCACCATCTGAACCTGCACACCTGCGAACCCTAGGTGACGAACCTAGGGGTCCCCGAACCTCCATCCAGCTGGACGAACATATGAGATTCGAACCTTCTATGGCCGAACCATCGCTGAACTGTGGATCCCCGAACCAGTTGGCCGAAGCTTCTAATCACGAACCTTGTGTCCATGAACCATTAGACGAACCAATGAGACCACTGAACCAATGGGAGACGAACCTCATGGCTAATAGGTTCGCTGACCTAAGGTGACCCAACCCTAGGCTATTGGACTATTCGACCTATGTTGGCCAACTTGGCCCACCAATCATGCGATCTAAGTAATCCCAACCGGCCCAGATACTTAGGCCCAGGTGGTTTTGCTCGGCCCATGTACATAACCTTCGGCCCATTAGGCTTGGTTCGGCCCACTGTTCATTTGGATAAGGAGATCATTCGGCCTACATGCAACAACTCGGCCCCATAGGTTAACTTGGAATAAACACATGAAATCTATTTCAACTAATTATATGCATGAGTTATACAAACGAAAGAACTTCAAAGGTGATGGATTGAGTGGGTATATATATACTAAGTCTCATATTAAAATAACATTTTGAAGATAAACATATAACATAATAGCTTGTGAAAATAACAACTTAAATGATTAAGGGGGAGTACAATTGGTATCTAGCAAACGAGGCCGAATGATGACCAACACCACTAAGTGTTAGCCATTTAGAGTTGAAGCACACGCGCACACAAGTCACTACAACTTATACTTATGAGATACATATAACGTGAACTCAATACAGGACCGTGAACAATAACAACAAATACTACAACGAGCGCGTGCATTCTTGTTATACTTAGTCAACCACTTCAAACACAAGGTGAGTTCATTTGTCCCTTTTCAAACATATTTGTTTTTACCTCGGGGCTGAGAAGCGTGTTATACATTTTAAACAATTTTTAAAATGTTTATTAAATGCTTTACACTTATTCATGATGCTTATACTAATACTTAAGCTTGTAACTCTTATTCTGGGAGCTAGAGACTAAGACTTAAACTATATGCTCGATGCTTATGCTATAAACTCTATGCTTAAACTATATGCTCGATACTTATGCTATAAAGTCTATGCTTAAACTATATGCTTGATCCTTATGCTATAAACTATATACTTAAACTATATGCTCGATGCTTATGCTATAAACTCTATGCTTAAACTATATGTTCGATGCTTATGCTATAAACTCTATGCTTAAACTATATGCACAATGTTAATGTTACAGACTATATGCTCAAACTATAAGCTAATACTAGAAGCTAAATACTCAAAGCGATGATTGTTTGCTAAATGCTAAGCTTATATCTATTCATGGGCTACGTAATAGCTAAACTATCCTAGAGCAAAGCTTGTTGTAACATCAGTGCCGGAAACGTCACCGGAACAGTGATCTGAACAGTAACACGAACAGTAAATCAGGTACACATTTCAGTTATCATTCATATATCATTGTTATTACATGTTATCATAGCACAATTCAGATTCAATTCGGAAACATAGCTCAGAATTATGGTTCATCAGTCAGATAATTATCTGGCATTACAGAACCATCATGTGATTATTTGTTAGGATTCTAATATGTATAAACGTATGTGAGGACTTACGGAACGAAATAACAACGGATGTCGTTATGTGAATGCTAAACCGACAGATTATTCGTGTAGGTGAGGATCTGTACGAATAAATCTGAAAGTTTAACATTCTGAATGATATCCAATAATTAGAAAACAATATTGAAAAGTATAGTTATCGCCGTGTTTGTACGGGTGACGATTCGAACGAATACGCGTGACGACTGTACGATTCGATTTTTAAACAATTAATTTAATATTTCTGAATATTTAAAATAAATAGAAGATATTTAGTTAATTTACTAAGAATAACCACCTAAAATAATTTTATAAATTCTTATTTTTAAAACCCAAGTTGTTTCATTTCGAAAACGAAGGAAAAACCGACGTTTTACGCGAAACCGTGCGAAACCGAACGAACCCGAACATACCCGGGTAAAACCAAGCCATTTAAAATGACTTTTAATGCCAAACCCACCCCCACCAACCAGCCAACACCCCTCTCTCTCACTAGAATTCAGCCCTTTCTCTCTCTACTTTCTCTCTCTAAAAGTTCAAGCCCTAGAATCCTTGTTTCTTAACCAAATCAACCCATTTTGATGTCTAAACGACCACCACAACACATAGATCACGACAGTACAAGAAATCCAAGCTTTACACCGTCTGATTCGAGGTAAAACCACAATTTTTGTAGCGATTTTAGGGTTTTCAAAACCCTAACTCGATCTCACCATTTGACTGGCCAAAACACCTCAAATCTTTAGGGAAATCACTCATGACACCTCTAGAACATGTTAGGAACAAGTCTTGGTTTAAACCCTGGTCGTTTACCTTGAGAAACCATGGTTGCACCTGGGTTATTCGATCGGTCGAATGGCCTGCCCATTCGCCGAATGACCCACGACTGAGAGGCCCCATTCGGTCACCCCTCATTCGGTCGGCCAGGATTCATTCGCTCGATTTCCTTCGCTACTAGCCCATTCAACTAAGCACTCATTCGGACCCCATTCGGTCAGCTGTCATTCGACCGGACCAAGGTCCCATTCCCTCGGCCTAGTTCAGTCGGCCACTTCCTCATGCGTCCAAGCCCCTTCGGCCCAAGAGTCCTTCGGTCGGGTGCCTTTCTTCGGCCGAACCCCCACCAAGCATGGCCACCTCGTTCGATTATGGTTCGTTCACATGAACACCTCCAGTCGAATGAAGCCCGACCATTCACATGGATGACCCGGATTGGGCTATGCATGGAAGTTGGGAGTGAATGGCATGCATGTGGTATATGTAAGTTGGTTGCATGGGCATGATAATTGGGTTGCAACATGAGAAGGAAATCTACTAGGGTTTAACGCTAAGAACTCATGGGTAATGATGAGATTTAATTATGGGTGATTGCATGTGGGTTTAGCCCAAGATGTCTGGGTTCATTTGAGGAAAAACATGAACTAGAGTTTTCAAAAGCAAGAGTTTTCTAAACTCATGTTGACATCTCAACATGAATGGTGGATATTATGAAGTCTAACACTTTCGAAAATCCATTAAGGATCAAACATATGAAATAAGTTTAGGTGCAACTATGTAGCTAACACCTAGTGCAAGCATATAACTACATTGGATTCGTTCAATGGAACTATTTAGTATGGGTTATACGCATGAACAATCAAAGAACCATGGGAAAATGAAAACATATCAACGAGGGCTTAGAGTTAATCGAATGAGATAACTTAAGTTTAATCATGTAAGCTATCTTTCATTGAAATGAGTTATGTTTTAATAAAAGAAAATGTACTTATAAACCCTAGTAAATTAATCAAATAAATTTCTAAATAAATGGTTAACTTAAAATGAATTAATTTGGAAATGTTTTTACATGAAGACTTTAAATGATTAATGCGGGGTAAGGGTTACTATTGGGCAATGGCATAGACCAGAAAGAAGAATGCTAGAAACACGTTAGTAAACTAGGACACTTAGTTGCACACCGAGACCAAAACCCTAGCTACGACGACTAATACGTATACTTATCGTATTCGAATTCTTTTAAAACAACTCAGGAACAGAAGATACATAGTCTACAAACAAAGAGCGCGCATTTTGTGGTAATACAGTACAAAGCAACACAGGTGAGTTCATTGCCCCTTATCTAAACATTTTTGTTTTCAAACGCGGGGCTGAGAAGCAAGCGTAAATTATTTTCGTAAGATTATATTTACTTAAATGCTTTTACTTAACATATGTTTTACATGTGTAATTGTATCCTAGATTATGTCTAGGTATACCATAGACTGGAATTCAAAGTAAGTTGTTTATTCATTATGAATAGATAACCGTTCAAATCAAAGAACTATTTTCAAAGAACTATTCCCAAAGAACTAAAGATCTAAAACAAAGAACTATTTTCAAAGGTCTATTTCAAAGAACTAACGGACTAATGAAAGAACTATTTCTAGGGTGTGTTGTCAAAGAACTAACGATCTATTTTAAAGAACTAAGTACAAAGAACTATTTCAAGGGTCTGACTGGGAAATATCAAAGATAGCATGTGCCATTCTTAGGTTTGAAAGATGTCCTAGCTAGACTGATCGAATATGAGACGCATGTTTGATGATATTTACAGTATTCCCTAACTGTTTTGAGGAACATCTGGGAAATGCTCAAAGATAATATGTGCCAAAGAACTAAAGAACTATACGAAACAATGGACGGTCTAAAGAACTATAAAAGCCTGTACATCAAAAGATGTCCTAGCTAGACTGATTGATTATAGGTCACATGTTTGATGAGGTTTACAGATCTTCTTTACTACTAAGAACCCTGATTGCTAGACTAGTCTACTCGAGTTGACCAATGCCCAATCATTAGGTCTTAGATTTTATTAAATGTTTATTTATTTAATTAAGCATTCATTGAATTGTTTCTACAAATGTTATGGTTGATCATGAATGCGTGATGAACTTAAGGAATTAATAGAGATTTCAAAGTGGAATTACAGGAACAAAGAACTGAAGAACTAATGGGTTAATGGTAGGGGTAAAAATGCTTAATTATCATTAACAACAATGTCCTATGTGGGTTAGTATGTGGTGGGATGGCATCTGGGCGGGTTGTAGCCTCGACCCTTTCGTATGCCCTATATATAAGAATACCGATCTGGATGATACATGTGATGTTAATGAGATTAAGGTTGTTACCTGATGGTTATCAAATGTTTGTGTGTATGTTAGAACTATGGTGGAATGGAAGTGAATAGTGGGTAAAAATGCTTAATTATCATTAACAACAATGTCACATGTGGTTTAGTATGTGGTGGGATGGCGTCTGGGCGGGTTGTAGGCTCGACCCTTTCGTATGCCCTATATATAAGCATACTGAATCGGATATTACAGGTGAACTTAATGAGGTTAGGTTTTTACCAAAAAAGGGTTTACAAAAACTATTTTCAAATACTAAACTATATGAACTCACCAACCATGTGTTGACTTGATCTTTTGCATGACTTCTCAGGTGACGAACAGGGCAATTAAGAAGCTAATGCTTTTGGAATAGGATATCTGATAGAAGACCTAGTATTTTTGGACCTGCATTCTTTTGGAACATCATTATACATTATATTTTGTATATCCTGTATATCTTGTGCCAAGATAGGAAATTTATGATGTTGAGGGTAGATTTACATTGTTAAATTATGAACGATACTGATGTAATTTAATTTTGTAATTATATTCTATTTTAGCATTTCTCATTTATATCATGTGCAATGAAAACAATCTGATCATCACGATTATCACTCACGATATCGCACGTCGGGAACCTTCCGCCCGACGGGGAATCCGATCCAACCCCGCCGGCTCGGGGTGTGACACTTGTACCCATGCATGAGATATGTGAAAGCTACACTATGTGAATGCTAAGCTTTTATCTATATATGAAATACGTAAATGCCAAACTATGCTAGAGCAAGGCTTGTATCTGCATATATGAGATATGTAAATGCTAAACTATGTGTGTGCATAGCTTGTGTTTATATATGAGATACGTAATTGCCAAACTATGCTAGAGCAAGGCTTGTATCTGCATATATGAGATACGTAAACGCTAAACTATTCGGATGCTAAGCTCAAACCAATTCATGAGATACGTAATGGCTAAACTATGCTAGAGCAAACCTTGTATCTAGTCGTGGGCTACGTAAATGCTAAACTATGCTAGAGCAAAGCTTGTACCCATGCATGAGATTGGTGAAAGCTAAACTTTGATTCGTGTAACTATTATTCTTGTACAACATACTTTAAAGCTAATCTACGTGAATGCTATAAACTTGTAAACTTTTAACAGTATGCAAAAGCTATGATGAAGACGGAATTGGGTTGTAGGTAAAACGCTTAATTATCATTAACAACAGTGTCATATGCGGATTAGTATGTGGTGGGATGGCGTCTGGGCGGGTTGTAGGCTCGACCCTTTCGTATGCCCTATATATAAGCATACCGATTTGGATATTACATGTGATGTTAATGAGGTTAAGGTTTTACCGAAAGAGGTTTGCTAAAGCTATTTTTTTCAACAAATAAACTATATGAACTCACCAACCGTTGTGTTGACTTTGTTTTCTTACATGCTTTCTCAGGTGATGCACAGGTTTAAGCTAAGGCTCAGGATTTCATGCTAGGATGCCTAGATAGAGGACCTAGTAGACTTTTGGAAAGCACATATTTTGTTATTGACGCGAGTCACTTTTGATATCTTGTACAGATACAAGATAGAAACATTTAATTCTTTTGATAGGTTTACTTAGTTAAATTATCAAACATTGATATTCTAATTTAACTTTGTAATCCTAGTTTAATGATTTATTGTGCTCTAGTTATTCTCAATGTTGATGCTATGTAAACAATCTGATCATCACGATTATCACTCACGATATCGCGCCCCGAAAACCTTCCGTCTGACGGGAAACTCGATCCGTCCTGCCGGCTCGGGGTGTGACACATTGAAAGTCAATCTGCAATTCCAATAGATGCTCATAATCTAAGAAGTCATTGGCATATGTTTAAATCTAAGTTGAATAGATTTAATGAGTTGTTATTACAAGTCAAGTCTCGTTACAGAAGTGGTTGGTCAGACGACCCGTACATCCAAGAGGCTAGACCGTTGTACATTAACGATCTATCCAACAAGAATTCTGTCGCTTTCACATATGAACATGTATGGAATGTTGTGAAAGAACTTGGTAAGTATAACTCTGCTACACATATTCATGGCTTTCAACCCCTTATAAGAACAAAAACTAGTAGCTCGGGGTCATATACGAAATCTGCTTCTGATGCCAACTTTGGTGAGAATCATGAAATCACAATATCATTTGAAGATATTGATAAAGAAGACTTTGAAGTTCAACTTCAGCAGGTTACTACAACACATCCAATTGGGAGGGACAAGGCCAAAGCAGAAGCCAAAGCCAAAGCCAAAGCCAAAGCTAAGCTAAAAGGAAATGTAGGAATAGATTCATCTGAGTATGACCTAAGGAAGCTAAAGCTCATTGATGAGATATCCTCGAACAATCGTGCTAAAAGTGAAGCAATTGAAAAATTCGAGCATATAATCGATAAATTCTATGAGATTGAGCAAAAGAAGCTCAAGATGAAACAAAAAATATTGAGATGCAAGAGCAACAAATACTCTTCCTTGACACCACTAACATGAATACATTTCAACGAGCCAAACACGAGGCAATATGCGAGCAAATCCGTGTGTAATATGGCTATAATCGTCATGTTTAGATTTGTTGTTTTTATTGTTATGTCTATTATGATTTATGTATTTTTATTTTTTAATTTTAGGAAAATGTAATTGTCACACCCCCAATTTTCAACTAACGGAATCATACCGTTTAGGGCGTGACAAACCAGGATCTCAGGCATTAGACACAGCGAAAGACCTCTATATGCTTTCAAACATAATTGAGTCTTAATTTGTAAAATCAAAGTTTAACATTTGCGGAAGCGTTTGAAAACCAATAACAAATTGTAACAGTTGCAAAACCATCAATACAATGTTCTATGTTTTATGTCAACAAGTAAATTAAACTGAATGCATGAGACTCAACGTCCTAGTCCTTGCTTGTCCTTGCTTGTGCTTTAGTGTCCTGAGAAAACATGTAAATAAAGTCAACACAAAGGTTGGTGCATACACATGTTTGTATATGTAAACACAAATGTTTGAACAACAGTTTGAAATGTAATGTTTGCAGATAACATAATCACACGTTGCATAGTCATGATAGCTAGTCATTGTACTATTTACACAAGTGGTTGACACCGAAGCTGACTGTTGCATGCTGTTGCATGTTTTGCCTTTCCACTATTGTCTAACACAAACAATAGTAATGTTGAATTGGCTAGTTAAACACTTGCGTAGATCCCATCTACCAAGTGAGGTTTGTCAAACCCAATAGATCTATCTTCAACTACCACGCTTTGCACGACGGCGAACTAAACGGTTCAATATGTAAGGACTTTGAGTGTTATGTGCACACTTATAGTAAACAGTTAACTCATGCAAGTGATATGTATCCAAAATCGTTTGTTTGCACATGTTTTCTCCCCCAAAACAGTAAAATGTAAAAATGGGGTCGTGTACGCACCTTAGATAGCAAACAGAATGATCACGTTTTCGTGAAATCGCATAGATAGGCTTCTACGAAGAATCTGTGTTTTAAAAATAACGTTGTGTTATTCGTAATGTTCAAATCTTGTTTGTGGTTACATACGCGTTAACACACGTATACTAGATTGTTTGAAACGTACATACAAAAGCATGTACGAATTTAAGTTCATTCGTTTAAATCGTATAAACGTATACGATTAAATTTACACACGCGTAACATACGTGATTGTGTTTTTGGGTCAAAAATATAGATTTTATTCTTTCGTGACATTCGGAATTCCATTTCGGTTCCAACGCATATTGAATTGGTTAAATCGGAGTTAAAACGAGAAAGTTATGATCAAAATACTAAAAATTGGTTTAAATCTTAAAAACCAGTGGAGCCTAGGTTCGAACCCGTGACCCCCAACTCCTAACACACGCACCTAACCAGCCGATCTGCTTCTGCAATTGTAATTTACTTTGGTTTTAAATGGTTTTAACAACAATTCGATTGGTTCCCCTTTGTTTATTCATTCAAGCCCAAATACCATCTAATTGATTCTGATTTCGAATCTAATTGATTCCAAAACCATAGGGCTTTGGTTCTATAAATTCATACAAGTTCATAGATGGATTTAATTTGAAAATTGATCAACATTCAACTGTTTAAATCGATCCAATCGAATTCGAACCTAGTTCTAAGCTCTCGATTCAAATTAGTTCAATTCGTTAATGTGATTCTGAAAAATCATAGGGTTTTCATCAAAATGATGTTTTCAAACCATTCTGTGTAATTTAATTTGATTATAGAATCCATTTTGATCAAAAACCCCAAATCCGATTACATGAAGAACCCTAGAATTCGAAATCCTTCAATTCGATATTATAACTAGAAATTGACTTAGGGTTATACTTAATCGAAACCTTCTAAAACTACAGGTACCATTTAATTTAATTTTTTAAACTCGTTTTCATGAAAACTCCCAAATCCGTTCATCCCATGAACCCTAGAAATCCAATTCATAGAATTCGTGTTTTTTTATTACAATTAACATATGATTTTCATTAACGGGATGTTTTAGAAGCTTTTTGAATAGTTTAATTTGATTATAAAACTTGTTTGAGTAAAAACCCCCAAAACGTTTTTGTTCAAGAACCCTAGAAATCGAACTAATGTAATTCGATGATGTTAGATGAAATTATGTTAGGGGTTTGCTTAGTTGCATGTTTTAGGGTATGTAGGAACGAATTTGTACCTGTTTTGATGTAGAATGGATGTGATTCGACAATAGACTTGATTTCGGCCGGCTCTAAATCGTTTTCTTCAACCCAAACCTTTTGAGCCCTAATAGTGCCGAATAGGAGTTAGGTAGGTTCAATTGTGTGAATCTTTGTCCAATTGTATGAGTTTTATAGGTGCAAGTGACGGTTTCATCTTAAATGGTCGTTAGTTGTTTTAATTTGATCATTATGGTGTCAATAACAACTGATAACCGTTGATAATCATCAATACATGTTTTATGGCTGATTAATTTGTGTAATTATGATGTTTTAATATAAATTTCAATTTTTCCCATTGTTTTTCACTCGAATTTTGACTTTAAAATTCAAAATTGCACATTTTGTGAATTTTATCATTAATTTTCCTAATTTAAATGTATAAAAACTTATTTTGTTCAATTCTAGCTATTCTAGTTTGATATTATTTGATTTCGTATAGTTTCTGTTAACTTTTTGGTTAACAGAGTTAATCCGAAAATGCTGGATTTTCACAGTAATTTCTTTTTATGCAATGGAAGATTGATTTTTAGGAAAGTGTAGCACAAACATCTAGTTTTCTTAACGGCTAGTTTCTTTCCCAACACTATAAATACCTATCTTGACCAGCCATTTTCACGCACACAAATTCTTTTCTCAAACACTTATCTATACAATTCAAAATGAGTTCATATGATGAACAAGTCCTACAAAACATCCCGATGATTTTGACTCAACACTTTTGAACTCTCATTTCCGATGATGTTGAAGAAATAACGATGCAGTTGTTTGCGCTTGATGTTGACAAATATGATGATTCAGAAGAAGGAAATTCTTCTAGACAGAAGTGCAAACGAAAATACATAAATTGAGGCCAGAAGGATGGAGACACCCGTTTGTGGGACGATTACTTTGCTCTAGAGCCGGTGTATGATGAAAACTTCTTTAAACGAAGGTTCCGGATGAGCCTACATCTTTTCAATCATATTGTTGAAGAAATCTCTAAACAAGGAAGATGTCAACATTTTAAATATTTCACACAATGATATGATGCTATTGGTGTAAAAGGTCTTTCACCAAGACAAAAATGTACAAGTGTCATTCGTCAGTTGGCTTATGGTGCATTGGCTGACCAATATGATGAGTACATACGTATTAGTGAAAGCACTTCCATCGAATATCTACACAAGTTCTGTAGATCTATTGTTGAGGTTTTTGGACCACGATATCTTAGAGGCCCAACCAAGATGACATTCAACGGTTGTTACAGCTTCATTCTGAAAAACATTTTTTTTGAATGATTGGAAGCATATATTGTATGTATTGGGGTTGGAGAAACTGCCCAACGGCTTATATTCGAGGTGATCATGGTTATCCAACCAACATGCTAGACGCTGTGGCATGACACGACCTTTGGATTTGGCATGCATTCTTTGGAGTTGCAGGTTCAAATAATGATATCAATGTTTTCAATCAATCACCGATATTCAATCAAACAATAACCTTAAAATTCAATACTATAAACTACATCAGGATTCTTGTCGAAAGGATGTTGAACTAGCATTTGGTGTCCTCCAAGCAAGGTGGACAATGATACGAGGCCTTGGAAGATCTACCAACATACCCGTGTTGGGTGATATAATGCATGCATGTATCATTTTCCATAATATGATTGTAGAAGATGAAGGTCATGCGATAGCTAATTGGTCCCCTGAAGAACACGAGCCTAATCTAGCGAGTTATAATGAAGGTGCACCGGTTGAATTTGCAAATTACCTGCAAAGGTTTAATTCCTTATGAAGCAAAGATACTCACATCGCACTACACAACGATCTTGTGGAACATCTTCGGGATCTTAAGCAAACTAATCAAGAGTATATTTGTCTAAAGGGGCGTTTGGTTGGATCTGAATCATTAAGTGCTGAATGGCTAAGATGTCTGAATGATTAAGAGGGTCTGAACCATTAAGTGCTGAACCAATTAAGAGCGTTTGGTTACACGTCTGAATGAAAATAATTAAAAAAATCCTTTTTTTTGGGTTAAAAACTGAGGACTTAGCCCAATAGTCCCCCACTCGGTAAAAAATGATTTAAGCACCGAAGTAGTGGTAAAAAGAAAATGAAAGCCCTAAATGAATCAAGAACTAAGCATCTTGCACTTGCTCCGAAAACCCTCCCGTCTGTCATCTTGCATCTGCTCCGTCAACAAGGGCGTTAGAATGGGTGGTTCTAGCAGTAGCGGTCAAGCAATCAAACGGCGGGATCTGGTGCGACAGCGAGGGAGAGGGAGAAGGTGACGGAAGGTGACGTCGACGACCGGTGACGTCAGGCGACGGCGACGACAGGTGACGGTGATGACCGACGAAGGTTGCTCGAACATCTGAATCAGCATGAGGGTGCTCCTTTCTTTCTTGTTCTCATTCAGACTTGTTTCAACATCTGAACCATTCAGATGTTCATTCAGATGTTTTTTTAGTTCAGACATGCGAAACAAACGGTCTGAATCTGAATGGTTCAGATTCGACCCATTCAGACCTATTCAGATCCAAACAAACAACCCTAAGGAAGCTTAATTTTCGGTCTTATTTCTTTAAGTTTTTTTTTTTAAATTTAGGTGTAGTTTAATTTGATTTGTTAAAAAAAAGGAAATGAAATGGTGATGTAGAAGAGAGAATGCATGTGAGAAAGATGTGTTGGAGTAAAAAAAGAAGAGAAAATACATGTAAGAAGAATGAGCAAAAAACCGTTGTGCTAGGAATGACTATGATACATGTAATAAATACATGCTTATGCATTGCGGGTAGTCTTAGGATTGTATACAACTAGGGTTTTCCACGCGTGTTGCGGCGGTAACCCCGTATTAAACAAAAAAAACATAATATCTACCCAACTAAAATTGTACCAAAAAAATATTGATTACATGACTTTGTCAGTATAGATATCTGATCACAATGTCGGTGACAATATCACGAATATCAAAACATATCATAAAATCGGTCGTAACGGATGTTAATCCGTTGTAAAACAATAAATCAAAGCATTGCAAAAGCAAATGTCAATCATAGATATGTACCCATATATAAGCATACAATTTAAAAAATCTACTATGCCAAGGTTATTCAATCACGACGATGGTGGCAACATCACGAGTATCAAAATACGGACAATAACACCCCTTGCATTGGATGTTAATCTATCCGAAACAATAACTTGCGCCCTCACAAAAGAATTGTCCATTAAATGGAATATGAACCCAAAAATAAGCACAATGTTAAAGAAATAATATAACTAAAACAAAAATAAAACGGTCACAAATGTAAAATCTAACATCAAAAAATGCAAAAAAACAAACAAACATATATTTAATCATTAACTAGGTTTATTTCCCCCGCACGTTGCGACGGGTTATCACAGTACACTTCTGAGTGCGGGTATTACACATATCATTTGCAAAAGCATAAGTTACATACCAAAATCAAATATCTCATCACGAACTATATACAATTTTTCATAATATTATACAAAAACCTCACAAAGATGTTATAAAAATAATAATAAAAAACTACTTACAAAATCCGTCTCACCGGCAATCAATCGTTTGAATTAAAACAAAAACTCAAATCTCTAAGCAAATCTCTCAAATTTAAAAAAAAAAACTCAAATCTTTAAACAAAAATTTTCAAATTTAGTACTTTTTATATCTGTTTACTACTTTTCAAAGTTCAAAAACTTCTAATGGTTTAAGTCTAAATTTTGAAAACGTTAACACATGTATCAAACACCTAAATAATATAATTATAATACATAATAATACATATAATATAAGCATTGGGGCCCACTCATTATATATATATAGAGAGAGAGAGATTAAATCCCATGAAAACTCAAACCTAAAGAGAAAACTCTTAAACCTTATGTGAGCCATTGATTTGGAATCTTGAAAATAAATATATGGTCCAAATTAAACCTGAATAAAAAAATTGGGTTTTGAATAAACAAATCATTTTTAATGTGGGTTAATGTGGACCACATATTTATTTTTAAGATTCTAAATCAATGGCTCATATATGGTTTAAGAATTTTCTCTTTAAAATTGGGTTTTCATTTGATTTAATTCCATATATATATATATATATTAACTAAATATTATATATATAAATAAATTAAATTCACTATTCAATTTAATATTAATATGTTTACTCTAAATAAAATTTACTACTCAATATAATATTAATATATTTACTATTCATTTCTAATTGAATTTAATATATAATAATAATAATTGATTTTAATATATATAATAATTGATTTTAATATATATAATTGAAATGTCTGCAAATTTGTTGACAAAAAAAAATTGATAAAAATATATATATACATATAAGATATATAATTAGACAGATAAATAAATACGGTTAAGACAATTAAATGTTTAAAAATATGTTTCAAATAAAAGAAGGTAATAATAATAATAATAATAATAATAATATATACATATATATATATAATGTATTATAGAAATCTTATCAGAAAAAAAAAACTATTTTTGTTTACATAATATAGGTTCGTAGGAGAAAAAAAAATATTATTACTAAATATAATAAATAGAGTATATAATAATGATGTTTCACATACTGGACAGAAAAATATATATATAAAATAATAAAATAATAAATAAATTGAATTAACAGCTAAAATAATATATATAGCATTATATTAGATCAGATATAGATTGACTAGTCTTTCACGCAGACATAGAGAAATGAAAAGCAGCAGCAAATAAATTCTGATCCGCCGGAAATTACCGTCGGCGAACGGCCGGTCGGACTGATTTCCATCAACACAAATCTTTACACCGACATCATGTCGCCATATATATATATATATATATATTTTTCTTTAAATAGAGAGACTAACCACAAACCCACAAACTCATTCTCCCTCATCTCTCTTATGCCATGTTTCTCAATTCCGGTGCAAAAACGTGTTCTCCGACGACAAAGAAGTAACCGTAAAAACAACACCGGCACCACCAACCACCTTTCTCGTCTCCAGTTCACTTTCACCAGGATAATAGAAGCCTAACAGCTTAGGAACGTTTCGTTCCAGGCTTTTCCAACAGCCAACAGGTTACTCCGGCAAGCTCCATTCGTGGCGATACAGACGAAGCGAACACACCACTTGCCATCTCCACTTCGTCCCAACTCTCTTCAACCACCCAGAACAGCGAAACACCTCCGATAACCACCTTCGCAACCTCACTTTCAGATCATGTTCTTCTGAACTTCACAAAGCTAAAGCTAAGGTAACCGAATCAAAACTCTAATATTTATGTAATATTCCTACATAACGTCATGTATTAAAGACCCTGCTTAAACGTTTCATGTCCGGCAAGAGAGGTTGGTTTTGTTATTAAGAAGATAATACTATTATATTATATTATAAAGAACTATAATATGCTTTTTGAAAACAAATTAGCTAATATGTGATGCAGTGGTTCAATGGTTTAAAACTCATGGATTCAAAAGATGAATATAAGTTCTAAGTTTTTTTTTTTTTTCCTCCTCTTAATAGCAACTTTCCATTTATATATATTAGTCAACGCATATATGAAGAAATTTATGGTACAAGTTAACATATATATTTTTTATTTAACACCTTTTGTTTAATATACACTCACATACGTATAACAATTGTGATAAGCGGGTCTCGAACGAACATATGCTATATATTATAAGGATATAAATGTTACCATGTATTGTTATTTATAACAATAAGATTTTAACCTTTAAATGAAAACATACAAACATAAAGACTGTGAATCTAGGCAAATACTTAAAATAATAATAATAAAAATAATAAAATAAATAAATAAAATCCATTTTAAGTTTAAAAATAAAATGTTAAAATCTCTTGAACTAATTACAATGTAGGTTGTTGCAAAGTGTCTTGCATAAATCACTTTAGCTCTCCCAAGGTACGGATTCTTACCCCCTTCTTTTTCGTTTCAGTATATGATTTAATTATTTGAACCAATTTGATTCTCACATACCTTTGGAATTCCTGAACGTCTTTGATATAATCGATCTGTTTCATTTGCATTGTCCGTTATTGATTTTCAAGCATTATTTATTATTGAATATATTTTGCTTACATGTGATATAATCATTGGATTGAAATCATTATCACATGTTCTGATATTATATTATGACTTGGTTTAACGCTTAGTGAGAAGCGTATCTGATATGCATTGTTGAGTTACCACTTCCGTTCTTGTAATCTGTTACCCGAGCATGTCCCCACTTGCGGAGGTGACCGCAAGCACGTCATTGCGGCATCAATGACGTGGCACCAACCGTGGCGGTGAGCTGAGATCACGGCGTCTTCTTCGTACTTGTGAGGTACATGAGGCCATAAGAAGGCGTATGGACTGGTCCTAGGATATATTTGATTTCTGGTGGATGGATCTGTGTATGCCCACACTCCATTGCACGTTCGGTACATAGGGTCTGCAGCTCTATGTGCATGTCAGTAGTTATTTAAGATTCGGCTCAGGGTACATCCGTGTGATATGATTTATTTTATTGTCTTGTTTTACTTTATATCATATCATTTTGTCTTTTGTTATTATCGCATTCAATTATTTATTCTGTTACTTAAGCCTTTATCTGTACTGGGCATTCGGCTCATTCCGTTAATGTTTGTTCATAACAGGTTCACAGGTTACTCAGGGCGGGACGTGAGGAGAGAAAATCTAAGCTCTAGGATTTTTGGACCGTGAAAGTATGTTAGTGGATTTTTGTAGCTTAGGCTAGTTCATCTAATACGGTCAATTGATCAATATGTAATTAATAATTTTCCCTAGGGCTCTTAAACAGTTCTTTTGGGGATCTGTAATCCTATCATTTGCTTAATAGAAACCATGTCTTCTGCTTTGATTAATGTAATAGTGACACGTCACCCCTATTTCGGGGTGGGGTGTTACAGTTATGGTATCAGAGCCAAGGCTCTTTCCTGTAGAAAACTTGAACTTTAATAATTAGAACATGTGAGGATTGGGTAGACATTTGGGTTAGGACTACAACAATTATTCTTAGTATTCCTATGTTCTAATCTTCGTGTCTATTGTTTTAGATGCCACCTCGTCGTCAACCGCGTAGGAACGCCCGTCATACGAACCACTCTCATGCCAATACTGATTCAAACGAAACTCCCGTTGACCCAAACATGGTTTCTGCCATCCATCAAGCTATTGAAGGATTATTACCTAACTTTGTTGCTCAGACCGTGGAGGCTGTTCAGAACCAAAACCGCACTGAAGGACGTGGTAACACTAACCGGAGGTTTGAAACTAATGTCAACAACACTACTGAGGGAATACACGTATGGATTCAGAGGTTCCAAAAGCAAAAGCCAAGATCCTTCACTCATGCAACAAATCCGATCGATGCTAGGAACTGGATAGCCCATGTTGAGAAGATTTTTGAAGTTTTAGGAGTTGCGGATCAGTATAAAGTTAGATTGGCTACTTACAAGTTGGAAGATGATGCACAGACTTGGTGGGAAGGATACAAGCAAGCCAAAGGTGGAGAAACTTATGTAGCTACTATTTCATGGGCGGATTTTCGTACCATCTTCTATGATAAGTATTTCTCTACAGCTGATCAAGAAGCCTACAAAAGGGAGTATGCTGTCATTCGACAAGGGAATGATGAACCGGCTTCAGAGTTCATAACACGTTTTGCAAGGTTGGCAAGTATTGTGGGGGATGCAGCAGGATCTGCGGCAGTTCAAGCAGAAAAGTGCAAATGGGCAGTGTGTGATCGAATTCGAAAGTCAATAATGTTCATGAAGTTCAAAGATTTAACAGAGGTTGCTGATGCTATGAAGACTTATGAGTTTGAAAGAAAAGAATTTTTGTCTCGCGTCGGGGACAACAAGAAAAGAGACAGAGACGGTCAACGTATTCAGACTTCGGGTCAATCATCCAATGGTGCAAATCAGCAAGACCGTAGAGTTCAAGTGATCAGACACAATGGGAATCAGTCACGACCATGGCAATCGAGACCCCAGAATCCGAAACCGACCACAAATCAGATTCAGCCGTATGTAGCACCAGTTAAAGCTCAACCTTTAAATCAGTATGGGAACCAGAACTAGGCCTTGATTCCACCATGTAACACTTGTGGGAAACACCATCGAGGCATTTGTCATCGAGCCGGGGGAAATTGTTTTCGGTGTGGTCAAACCGGACATATGATCAGGGATTGTACTCAACCAGACAAGAAGAACAATGTTGGGGCCTCTACATCACTTAACACTAGAGGAAGAGTCTTCTCACTTACTGCTACTGATGCTGCTAGTGTCCCAGGTACTGTATCTGGAACCCTTCGTATCGGTGAACGTGATATTTGTGTGTTATTTGATACAGGTGCAACACATTCCATAGTCTCTCATATGTTCACAAAATACCTTATGATTGCACCATCACTTTTAGATCACACTTTATGTATTTCCACTCCTACTGGTGAATCGATTGTCATCACACACATATATAAAGATTGTCCTATCACCATTGACACCATTGTGCGTAAAGCGGATCTTTTGCCTATGCAAATGGGTGACTTTGATATCATCCTTGGGATGGATTGGTTAACACGACACCATGTGACCATCGATTGTCATTCTCGGCGAGTTGTTTTCGGTGATTTTCACCATCCTGATCTTGTCTATCAGGGAATCCAGCCTCATAAATCTCTTAAGATTATTTCTACCCTTAAAGCTCAAAAGTTGATATCTCATGGTTGTGTTGGTTTCTTAGCATCTATCATAGATACTTCAGTTGGTGAAGCTAGTATCGATAGTCATCCTGTAGTTTGTGAGTATCCAGATGTGTTTCCGGATGAATTACCAGGGTTACCACCTGATCGTGAGATAGAATTCTCTATTGATTTGATTCCTGGTGCCCAACCCATTTCTAAGGCTCCATATCGTATGGCCCCCTTGGAGTTGAAAGAGTTAAAGGAGCAGTTGCAAGAGTTACTGGAACTTGGATTCATAAGACCAAGTGTCTCACCTTGGGGTGCTCCAGTCCTATTCGTAAAGAAGAAGGATGGTAGCATGCGGTTGTGCATTGACTACCGAGAGTTGAATAAGATTACAATTCGAAATCGATATCCTCTTCCTCGCATCGACGACCTTTTTGATCAACTTCAGGGTGCCAAATTCTTTTCAAAAATAGATCTAAGGTCTGGGTATCATCAGTTGAAGATTAGGGAGGAAGATGTTTCTAAATCAGCATTTCGTACTCGTTATGGCCACTACGAGTTCTTGGTTATGCCTTTTGGGCTAACCAATGCCCCTGCAGTCTTCATGGATTTAATGAATCGTGTATTCCACGAATTTTTAGATAAGTTCGTGATTGTTTTCATTGATGATATCTTGGTATATTCTAAAAGCAAGGAAGACCATGAAGAACACCTACGGAAAGTACTCGAGACATTGCGACAAAAGAAGTTGTATGCAAAATTTTCAAAATGTGACTTCTGGCTCAATCAAGTTGCATTTCTTGGTCATGTTGTTTCTGCTGAAGGAATTATGATGGATCCTGCTAAGATAGAGGCAATTACAAAATGGCCTAGACCCACATCTGCCACTGAAGTTCGAAGTTTCTTGGGCCTAGCTGGCTACTACCGAAGATTTGTAGAAGGATTTTCTCTCATTGCCTTACCTCTCACTCAACTTTTGAGGAAAGGGGTTAAGTATTCATGGAATGAAGAACGAGAGAAAAGTTTCGAATAATTAAAGAAAAGACTCGTATCTGCTCCGATACTCACTCTTCCCTGTGGATCAGGCGGTTATCAGATTTATAGTGATGCCTCAAAGAAAGGTCTTGGTTGCGTGCTAATGCAACACGGGAAGGTTATCGCCTATGCCTCGCGTCAATTGAAGCCTTACGAAGATAACTACCCGACACATGACTTAGAGTTAGCAGCTGTGGTGTTTGCATTAAAGATTTGGCGACACTATTTGTACGGGGAAACTTGTGACATCTTCACTGATCACAAAAGCCTTAAGTATATTTTTACATAGAAAGAGTTAAATATGAGGCAAAGAAGGTGGTTAGAACTTCTTAAAGACTATGATGCAAATATTCAGTATCACCCAGGGTAGGCGAACGTTGTAGCCGATGCTTTAAGTAGGAAAAACTTTGGTGCAGTATCTTGCCTTCAGATTCAACCTCATATCATCACGGATCTTGATAAAATGGGTGTTAGCATCCATATGGGTCAATCAGATAGTTACCTTGCAAAATTGCAAATTGAGCCTGACCTCATCTCACGTATTAAAGAAGCACAAAAAGACGATGGCGAATTATGGGCGATATTGGAAAACATGGAGGTGGGAAAACAGTCTGAGTTTCATGTAGATGAACATGGAGTGATTTGGTGTGGCAAAAGATTATGTGTACCCGACGACTCCGCTCTTCGTGAGGCATTATTGGTTGAAGCACATAGCTCGCCATTTTCTATCCACCCAGGATCTACAAAGATGTATCGAGATCTACGTCAAAACTTTTGGTGGAATGGCATGAAGGAAGCTGTTGCAAAGTATGTGAGTGAATGTCTTACATGCCAACAAATAAAGATTGAGCACCAACGGGCTAGTGGTCTTTTGCAGCCATTGGATATTCCATTATGGAAATGGGATGAAATCTCAATGGACTTTGTTACGGGCTTGCCTAAAACTTTGAAAAAGAATGATGCTATATGGGTCGTGGTTGATAGATTGTCCAAATCGGCTCACTTTCTGGCAATTCAGCAAGGATTTTCGGTCAGCAAGTTAGCGGATGTGTTTATAAAAGAAATTGTTCGTTTACACGGTACTCCAGCCTCAATTGTGTCCGATAGGGATCCGAGATTTACATCGCGATTTTGGAAGGGATTTCAAACTGCTTTGGGTACAAGATTAAAGTTTAGCACAGCCTTTCACCCGCAAACAGATGGGCAATCAGAACGTACTATTCAAACACTTGAAGATATGCTTAGGGCTTGCGCACTCGAGTGGACGGGAAACTGGGATGATTATCTATGCCTTGTCGAGTTTTCGTATAATAATAGTTGGCAAGCAAGCATTGATATGGCTCCATTCGAACTCTTGTATGGTCGAAAGTGTCGAGCACCAATTTGTTGGAATGAAGTTGGCGAGAAAATAATAGAAGGGCCAGAATTGATACAGATAACAAATGATAAAGTTGCTATTGCTCGAGAAAAGTTAAAAGAAGCACAAAGCAGGCAAAAGAGTTATGCGGATAAACATCGACGACCCTTAGAATTCAAAGTTGGTGATCATGTATTCTTGAAGGTTTCGCCTTGTCATGGCGTTCGCAGATTTGGAATAAAAGGAAAGCTTAGTCCTCGTTTTATTGGTCCGTTTGAGATTCTTGAAAGAATTGGTGAAGTTTCGTATCGATTAGCACTACCGCCTCAACTTTCTCACATTCATAATGTCTTTCACGTGTCTTTGTTGAGGGGATACAACTACCACCCGCTTCATGTTATTAGTTATCCATTGCATACGATTCAAGAGGATTTATCTTATGAAGAAGAACTGGAAGCTATATTAGATCGACAAGAAAGGATCATGAGAAAGAAAGTGATTCCGTTCGTTAAGGTCCTATGGAAGAATCACTCAGAACGAGAGGCGACTTGGGAAATGGAAGAATCTATTCGTTCTTTGTATCCAAATTTATTCAATGCATAGGTTTCCTTGTATGAGTAACTGTGAACCGTGTTCACTCCTTGAGTGCTATGAAATTCCTTTCGTTATGTGAGACTCTTCTCTAAATTTCGAGGACGAAATTTTCTTTTACGGGGTAATAGTTGAAATGTCTGCAAATTTGTTGACAAAAAAAATTGATAAAAATATATATATACATATAAGATATATAATTAGACAGATAAATAAATACGGTTAAGACAATTAAATGTTTAAAAATATGTTTCAAATAAAAGAAGGTAATAATAATAATAATAATAATAATAATAATAATAATAATAATAGTAATAATAATAATAATAATATATACATATATATATATAATGTATTATAGAAATCTTATCAGAAAAAAAAAAAAAAACTATTTTTGTTTACATAATATAGGTTCGTAGGAGAAAAAAAAATATTATTACTAAATATAATAAATAGAGTATATAATAATGATGTTTCACATACTGGACAGAAAAATATATATATAAAATAATAAAATAATAAATAAATTGAATTAACAGCTAAAATAATATATATAGCATTATATTAGATCAGATATAGATTGACTAGTCTTTCACGCAGACATAGAGAAATGAAAAGCAGCAGCAAATAAATTCTGATCCGCCGGAAATTACCGTCGGCGAACGGCCGGTCGGACTGATTTCCATCGACACAAATCTTTACACCGACATCATGTCGCCATATATATATATATATATATATATATATATATATATATATATTTTCCTTTAAATAGAGAGACTAACCACAAACCCACAAACTCATTCTCCCTCATCTCTCTTGTGCCATGTTTCTCAATTCCGGTGCAAAAACGTGTTCTCCGACGACAAAGAAGTAACCGTAAAAACAACACCGGCACCACCAACCACCTTTCTCGTCTCCAGTTCACTTTCACCAGGATAATAGAAGCCTAACAGCTTAGGAACGTTTCGTTCCAGGCTTTTCCAACAGCCAACAGGTTACTCCGGCAAGCTCCATTCGTGGCGATACAGACGAAGCGAACACACCACTTGCCATCTCCACTTCGTCCCAACTCTCGTCAACCACCCAGAACAGCGAAACACCTCCGATAACCACCTTCGCAACCTCACTTTCAGATCATGTTCTTCTGAACTTCACAAAGCTAAAGCTAAGGTAACCGAATCAAAACTCTAATATTTATGTAATATTCCTACATAACGTCATGTATTAAAGACCCTGCTTAAACGTTTCATGTCTGGCAAGAGAGGTTGGTTTTGTTATTAAGAAGATAATACTATTATATTATATTATAAAGAACTATAATATGCTTTTTGAAAACAAATTAGCTAATATGTGATGCAGTGGTTCAATGGTTTAAAACTCATGGATTCAAAAGATGAATATAAGTTCTAAGTTTTTTTTTTTTTTCCTCCTCTTAATAGCAACTTTCCATTTATATATATTAGTCAACGCATATATGAAGAAATTTATGGTACAAGTTAACATATATATTTTTTATTTAACACCTTTTGTTTAATATACACTCACATACGTATAACAATTGTGATAAGCGGGTCTCGAACGAACATATGCTATATATTATAAGGATATAAATGTTACCATGTATTGTTATTTATAACAATAAGATTTTAACCTTTAAATGAAAACATACAAACATAAAGACTGTGAATCTAGGCAAATACTTAAAATAATAATAATAAAAATAATAAAATAAATAAATAAAATCCATTTTAAGTTTAAAAATAAAATGTTAAAATCTCTTGAACTAATTACAATGTAGGTTGTTGCAAAGTGTCTTGCATAAATCACTTTAGCTCTCCCAAGGTACGGATTCTTACCCCCTTCTTTTTCGTTTCAGTATATGATTTAATTATTTGAACCAATTTGATTCTCACATACCTTTGGAATTCCTGAACGTCTTTGATATAATCGATCTGTTTCATTTGCATTGTCCGTTATTGATTTTCAAGCATTATTTATTATTGAATATATTTTGCTTACATGTGATATAATCATTGGATTGAAATCATTATCACATGTTCTGATATTATATTATGACTTGGTTTAACGCTTAGTGAGAAGCGTATCTGATATGCATTGTTGAGTTACCACTTCCGTTCTTGTAATCTGTTACCCGAGCATGTCCCCACTTGCGGAGGTGACCGCAAGCACGTCATTGCGGCATCAATGACGTGGCACCAACCGTGGCGGTGAGCTGAGATCACGGCGTCTTCTTCGTACTTGTGAGGTACATGAGGCCATAAGAAGGCGTATGGACTGGTCCTAGGATATATTTGATTTCTGGTGGATGGATCTGTGTATGCCCACACTCCATTGCACGTTCGGTACATAGGGTCTGCAGCTCTATGTGCATGTCAGTAGTTATTTAAGATTCGGCTCAGGGTACATCCGTGTGATATGATTTATTTTATTGTCTTGTTTTACTTTATATCATATCATTTTGTCTTTTGTTATTATCGCATTCAATTATTTATTCTGTTACTTAAGCCTTTATCTGTACTGGGCATTCGGCTCATTCCGTTAATGTTTGTTCATAACAGGTTCACAGGTTACTCAGGGCGGGACGTGAGGAGAGAAAATCTAAGCTCTAGGATTTTTGGACCGTGAAAGTATGTTAGTGGATTTTTGTAGCTTAGGCTAGTTCATCTAATACGGTCAATTGATCAATATGTAATTAATAATTTTCCCTAGGGCTCTTAAACAGTTCTTTTGGGGATCTGTAATCCTATCATTTGCTTAATAGAAACCATGTCTTCTGCTTTGATTAATGTAATAGTGACACGTCACCCCTATTTCGGGGTGGGGTGTTACAATAATAATGTTTGCATCATTATTTAATTTGAGAGTTGTTAATATTTAGTTATCTATTTTACTAATCGTTAATATTAAATTAGTTATGTGCATGAAAGGAAAATAAAATGGTGGAAGCATGGTTTGAACACGGGAAAACTGCATGCAAAAGCTTAGGAGATCTTGGTTTGTCGGTTGATCTAAGAAAAAAATAATGTCTTTTTTCAAAAGCAAAGATTTTATTTAATAACAAAAATAATAAAAAAAAATATTATTATCGTTTGTATGTAACTAGGGTTTTCCTCGCACGCTGCGGCGGTAACCTCTTATTAAACAAAAAAACATAATATCTACCCAACTAAAATTGTACCAAAAAAATATTGATTACATGACTTTGTCAATATAGATAACTGATCACAATGTCGGTGACAATATCACGAATATCAAAGCAGATCATAAAACCGGTCGTAACGGATGTTAATCCGTTGTAAAACAATAAATCGAACCATTGCAAAAACAAATGTCAATAATAAATATGTACCCATATATAAGCACACAATTTAAAAAATCTACCATGCCAAGGTTATTCAATCACGACGATGATAGCAACATCACGAGTATTAAAATACGGACAATAACACCCCTTGCATTGGATGTTAATCTATCCGAAACAATAACTTGGGCCCTCACAAAAGAATTGTCTATTAAATGGAATATGAACCCAAAAATAAGCACAATGTTAAAGAAATCATATAACTAAAACAAAAATAAAACATTCACAAATGTAAAATCTAACATCAAAAAATGCAAAAATAAAACAAACATATATTTAATCATTATTGTTTGCATCATAATTTAATTTGAGAGTTGTTAATATTTAGTTATCTATTTTACTAATTGTTAATATTAAATTAGTTATGTGCATGAAAGGAAAATAAAATGGTGGAAGCATGGTTTGAACACGGGAACTGCATGCAAAAACTTATGAGATCTTGGTTTGTCTGTTGATCTAAGAAAGAACGGTGTCTTTTTTCAAAAGCAAAGATTTTATTTAATAACAAAAATAATAAAAAAATATTATTGCTGTTTTGACAAATGTATACAGAGAAATTGTGTTTGTGGAAAGCCCTTTCCCGCGTCTTCTAGACTTCCCGCCAATACGTTAATCCCTCATAGCGTCTCTTCCACACACAAACGTATCTGCATCTGCTCCTAGCTCGGATCTGAGATGGAAATGGACACTCCGGCGACCGATGATCTGGAATGGCTTGAAGCCGACTTGGATCTCCACGAAGACTATCTCGATGAAGATCTCGAACCACCACTGCCAGAAGAAGAAGAAGAATCATTCATAGAACAAGTTTACAAACATCCGCATTCAGAAACTAGCATCAAACCTGATAATCATACAATCGGTTCTGAAACCGAGATATTGCAGCCGAAGAAGCGATTGTTAAACCCTAGTTTACCTGACCCTAGCAATGTTGAATATACGGTGGAAGAGAAGCGGTGCAAAGTTGATTTCTGCGTGAATGAAGCTGACGATGATTGGATGCGGTATTCGTCGCCGGAGGAAGAACCTGTGCTCGTCGTCGAGGAGGAGGAAAGATTTATCTCGCGATATGCGACTGACATTGAAGGGGATATCATGCCTGTGACTGCACCGGACGGCGATAGGGTTTATGCTAAGTTGATTGAGGAGAAAGATGATAAGCTTAAAAAGCTGGAAGTGAAAGGATCATCTAAAGGTTATCACTGTTGAATTTGTTGTTTACTTTGGTAAAATCTGTTGATTTGCTTTATCAGATTTATATGTTAGTCTTTTGTGCAATTAAAACCTTAGTTAAAAAAACCGCACCTAGTAGTAGTAGGTCGGTAGGTGTAAGGAGCACTCAGATTAGGTGCTCGGCTATTACATGAGGCTGAGGATGGGCTACAATGCTACAGGTCCGGCTCATCCATTTGTTGGCCCTAGACGAAGTTAAAATTCGAGGCCATTACTTGTGTTCAAATGTTCATCATTAAATTATAGAACTTTTTATTCAGTTTGGATTGGGTTAAGTCACATATTGTATGTATTACATTTTACTTTTGTTAGGGAGAATTGAAGTTGGTTTTGACCATATAAATTGGGTTTTGGATCAATTAGAGAATTTTGTAGACTTGTATTATATCATATAATTTATATGAGTGATTCGAAAGCAACAAAATAATAAGAATTAAAAGCGCTCTAAACATCATAACTTTAACAACAAAATAATATTCTTTAAGTATCTAAATCACTCAAAACATCACAAATATTTTGTGTCGACAAGTTACTACATCGGCCAATGAACATAGATTTTTTTTTAATATAGTAGGCTGCATGATTTTAAAATTGGGGGCCTAGGCACAAGCCTAAAAATCTACACATTGGAGCTGCCTTTGCTGCGCTAGCGATAGTGACTCACATACATGGGTGATTGTGCTTTTTTAGGTTGCATATATAGTTTTTTATAGTATGTTTTAATGGCCATTTGTGAAGTGACATGATCACATGCCATGTAGGTGTCACTCATATAGAGTGGCGATTAGTGGATAACTGGATATGAGTAAAAAATGTATGTAATAGGAAGATGCAGTGGATGAAAAGGTGAATGTGATGTGAGTTATTTTTATTGGTTTAGAACATAGTCACTTAAATCGTGGTTCGCTTCAGTACGAAAACGCGGTTCGCTTCAGTACGAAAACGCGGTTCGCTAGCTTCTACGAATTCGGTATGAAGGGGGGTTAGGTTCATTTCGGTACGCTCCGGTACGGTGTACCATATAGTCCAGTTCGTTGTACCCCATTAAAAAAAGTTAATTGTAAGATTAACAGCTCTTTAAATGATTAAAAGAAGAAATTTAAGTGATAAGCTGATTAATATAATAATAGTAGCTACAAAAGCACAAAATCTCAAAAACACCAAATAAAGTCATAGTAACAGACTAACAAACGCATAGAACAAATCAGAAAATAGTAAATTAAAAGTGAAGGCAGCTCCTCTAATCAATCCTTTTCCTTTTTCCTTTCTCGTTGTCATTTCCTTCGTCATCAAGGTCTTCCCAAACCATTTCCTCTAATCGAGCACTCGAGCCTTCAATGTATGCGCCCTCTGGATTCATATCCCACTTTTTGTGAGGGCCAGATTTATAAGAATCTGAATAACGTGATTGAAGCCTAATGTTGGAGTGAATAAACACTATTTATCCGCTCTCTTGGAATTTAAACGATTTTGCTTCACGCAATGGATACAGGAGTATGTACTCCAGTTTCTTTCGGCCGAAGAGCTGCTAATTGGTTGGGAGAGCACCTTTTTTGCTACTTCAGATATTCTAGAGTCTCTGAACCGTACGTACCCTACCAGTCAATTGAATCCATAGTGACAACATCAGCTTGGGTTGCGGCTCTTGAAAATAATCCTTTCTTCATATGGAATGTTGCAAACTGTTTTCGTAACATTGAGTCCTCATCTTCATTTTCTGCAATTTTTTTAAACGTGTCTATGACACCATTCATAACTTCCCTGTCTTTGTTTGGAGCTTTTCTTATTGTGCCACCAGGCACCAACTTCTCTAAATAGTACTTATCATAAAATTTAGGAGTTAAGGCAAATCCTAAACAGTGAAGCGGGATTGTCATTTTTTCCCACCGAGCCAAAAGAATCTTTTCAACTTCAGGTAAATAAGTTCAAAACATGTTTCGTGCCATAACATCTTTAATTTCACCAACCATGTTGTCCATTTTCTCATAGATTTCTCCCATTTTGGATCCTTCACCATCACAAAATTTAATTAGCAAATAAATTGGTTTTGTGATAGCTAATATACTCTTAACATCTTCCCAAAACAAGTCATCTTTAATTGTATCAGAAACTTTTGTATCAACTATGCGAGTATTTTCATCCCCACTTTTCACCCAATCTCGCCAAGAATTGAGGACAATTGTTGTTGCTAGTGCCTCCCTGCAATCTAACAGCCTTCGCAAGAGAATATAATGTGATGCAAAACGAGTTTTTGCAACTTTCAATAACTCCAACTTCGAGTTTTCTCTAAAAATTGCTAAGGCATGGGTATGGTTAAGGAAATACTTTACAATAACCTTACCTTTCTTATATGTGTCAAACAACCAAAAGAATTGATATGCCAAATCTTTGAAAATAAGATTTAAAGTGTGAACACAACAAGGCGACCAAAAAATGTGTTTGTACCCTTTCTCAATTTCTTTTCTAGCTGCTTTGCAATTAGCGGCGTTATCAGTAACAACTGACAACACGTTGCTTGGTCCAATCGTCTCAATGGCTCCAATAAGAAACTTGGCAATCACTACTCCTGCTTTCTCCACTCCCAAAAAGTCTTCTGAATACATAAACATTGCACCACGCGAGTTGACCGCAAGAACATTGATTAGGGGGTTATGTTTAACATTAGACCACCCATCCAAAACGATTGATACTCCTTGCATGTACCATGTGTCTTTAATGTGTGTTAGTTCCTTCTCAACATCTCGAACACACTCATCAAGTAATACTGTTCTTGCTTTTTCACTTGACGGGGGTTTATATCCAACCGGTGCATTCTTAATGGCACTAGCCATTTTAAGAAATTGCGGATTTCGTAATACGTTGAAGGGAATTCCGTTGGCACACAATCCTCTAATGATCTTCAAATCCACTGCATTTCTTTCTAACATGCCAAATGTTTCTTCAATACCTTTCTTTGAAGATGTAGTTTTTGATAGCACCGAGTTTTTTAAAGACTTAGAAACTCCTGAACCAGAACTTTCAGCTTCTTTTACCTTTGTAAAAAGCCTTTCATACAACCCTCTATCTCTAAGTACCACCGGGCATCTCTTAATCTCTGCCTTTTTCCCGACAGCAGCCCCAAAGAAATGAACATGAATTTAGTGTAAGTGCTTGTGAACTTGCCCTTACAGTGATTGCAAGTCCACTGCTTTCTACCTCCTGGATTCTTTCTGTTCCCTGTAGGTGTTGCAAGTGCAAGAGTGAGTGTTCTGAATGTATGATAAGAATGAGTGGTCTGAATGTATGATAACTCAAATTTCAGAAAAAACATAACAGAGTCAGAAACTTCTAAGTTATTACATGCACCTTGGAAGGTAACTTCATCAATTAGAGGTCTGATAGCATCCTTATCTTCATATTTTTTGTTCATTTTACTTCCACTTGCTCCACTTCCAGTTGTATCAGTCGATTTTGGAACAGTCTGCTGAACTCCATCCTCCAAGTCAACATAATCGTGTTCTTGGGTATCACTGATGTATGTTTCAGCCTCTCCTTGAGTATTATGTTGGTGTTTGCCAAATGCCATTTTTGAAATTCAGTAGTAGGAGAAGAGAAGAAGCAGAATAGAAGAAACATAAAGTGAAATTGAAGAACATCAAGTATCAATTTGATATATTTCGTGACTTACATGTGCGGTATTATGGAATTTGGAAAGTGGATCAACGTATTAACGAACCAAATCGTCGTTTATTTTGGGTATTGGATTTGTCGATCTTCAATTCCCGCTCATAATTCGAAGCGCCAATTGCTTTCCTGACTGAACCCATATTGATTGAAATTGAAGTCGAAATTCGTTGTTCCAGCTTAAGGGAAATTGAATTAACCCTCTATTGAAGTCGCCGACCCTCGTGTGCGAAGTCGCCGACCCTGATTTGGGAAGTCGCCGTCGATTGAAGTCGAATACGACGATCCCAGTCAATTGAATTCGCTGTACCATGGCAATCCAAAACGCTTGCGAATTCCGATTGGGTACAGTACGTACCAATACGTGGATCGTGGCTTGGCTAGCGATTTATGTGACTATGGTTTAGAAATTTAAAAAAAGAAAAAAAAACCATGATTGGTGGTGGTTGTGTGGTCAAGCCCCTATGTGGCATGATAAAAAGATTTGATGATGTTAGTGATCAAGTATCACCTCGAATGGTCACTTGGTAGTCAAACCCAATTAAATTATTTATATATTAAGTTGTATATGATGTTTTACTATTTAAGTTTTACGTGTTCAAAGTTTACAATTAATACATTATAGTAAATATCATCTAAGAAATAACTTATAAATGTTGTATAAATACACATCGTGTTGAATACGTGATGCGTGCGCTTTTTTTTCTTGTTCTGGTGTGCTTCTCAGTTTTTTAAATCAAGCTTGAAACTATAATTGTGTAAGGAGAACAATGGAAATTTGTTGCTGATCGTTATTGACAATATGCGTATGTCATATATGTCCTTAATCATAATAGATTAACTATGCAGGTCTTACGTCGGAACCTATAAGTGTTCTAATGCAGAAGATGGAACAAGCTGAGTTGCAAAAGGTACGCTTGCTGTATTTTCATGATCACTTGGTTACCAATTGTCCATAGTCGTGTTGTTATATATGGAGCACAATGAGCACTATTGATTTGCCTTAAGGTCCAACTAATATGATGATAGATGGATGACACTAGATTAGAAGGGCCTTTGGCTTAATAATAACCTAAGATTAGTTGTGTAATGAATGAAGCACGCATATAACATGTAACTTTGATATAATCTGTTATCTGTTAAAAGGGCAGAGCAAGTGGAATAAGGTCTTACTGCATTTAGTGTCTGTAGTTCAGTATCACCATGAAAAGGCATTCAAGTTTTTTATAAGCTTGAAAAATTTTAGCTACCCAATCATTTCTGTATCTATTTTTATTAGTCATTCTCTTACCACATATAGCTTTGGTCCTAAGTTATCATAGTTTATTTTATTCATTATAATCTATAGATAAATGATTTTGATATGATTATGTTCTTATATGGTTGGAGCCATGATCTTCTAAATGAAGTTAACATTTTTAAATCTTTTGAGGATTGCTTTCCAGATGCTATGTTTGTTTCTTTTAGTTATCATTATTAATTGGTAGTGCAATTTCTTTGTACTTTTATATTTTTGAGGTTAATACTGCTTTTTTATATAAATAAAAATTACGTAGTTTTGTAACTAAAGTTTTTTATGTTAATGCATGGAGCCAAAATGTTATTAACAGGGTTTAATTTTCAAGGACTTTAATTGATGTATTGCATATTTAAATAACCCTTCTTTCCATGGCGTGAAGGCCTTGGAAGCTAGTGTGGCTAGTCAGATTGATGAAGATCTTCCAGAAAGACCAACGATGAGTGAACGACTGTGGGTGGATAAATATTCTCCAAATTCATTCGTGGAGCTTCTTAGTGACGAACACACGAATAGAGAGGTACATGTGCCTGATAAAGCATGCCATGAACTTATTATTAGCTTAAAACTGTTGTCTCTTATCCTTTTTGTTATGTTAAGGTACTTATGTGGTTGAAACAATGGGATACTTCTGTTTTTGGTTCTGAACTTAAGAGTACGACTGACGATGTGTTGTCTGCTTTGAAAAGACATTCTTCTATTTCTCAACATAAAAGAGTTTCTAGCAAGACTATTTTTGGGAGGAACACAGAATCTGTATCTAATAGTGAAACTTTTGGAGAACGCAATCGCTTTGACAAAGAAAAATATGATTCTCATGGTATGAAGGAACTTCATAACAAGAAGAGCAAGGACTTGGGCCCACCTGAACAGAAGGTAGCCTTCAGAGCTTGTTTGACACTGATTTTAGAGATAGTAGTTATCATTCAACTGTTGTGACATTTCCTTGCTTTAAATTATCTTTCTTCCTCGGTCATTGTGAAACCTAACATCTTTCATGAATAATTATTCACAGATAAGATCAAATGATCAAGTAATTTTTTTCAGTTTTTGTTTTTAGCAATTTAGCAAGTGCCTTACATAGTTGCATTCCACATCAAATGGAATGTGAAGCAAAGCAAGTTAACTGAAATGAAAAGATCAAGTAATCAAGTTTAATAGTTCCTTTCATTTAATAGTCAAGTTGAACTGTGTTTTCATGCTCCACAATATTAATATCTTAGTTCTTATATGTGTGTACATAAACTGTCCAACAAATGCAGATCCTTCTATTATGTGGTGCACCAGGGCTTGGTAAAACAACACTTGCACATGTGGCTGCCAAGCATTGTGGATATCGTGTGGTGGAGGTTGTCATTTGTCTTTTTGGCACATACTTATACATGGTGTTTTATAATCATTTGACTTTATATATATTGTTATAAACTTAGCCATATGGTATGCACACAACCATGGACAGACCTTAAGAAGGGCGGCCCCAGCACCCCCTGTTTTCCGGTCAGAATGGTCGATTTAGTAATACTTTGTTGGAAAATCCTTCGGTCCCTTTAACCTTCTTCCTAAAAATCCTTCGGCTCCCTCCGAGCTTTTTTTCAAGCTCTGTCAATGCACACAATTGAAAATACTTGATATTCATTTAAGGTAGGATTAGACGGTGAACCTTGACAGAATTAGAAAAATTTAGATATTGCTTTTATAATTTAAGTCATGTAAATCAGTCTATGGCAGTGCTTGATATATATGAATATGTTGAGTGAATTAGTTTGATGAGCATCTTTTTAATTGATAAAGTACAATAATGATTCTAGATCTAGATTAAGTTGCTGTGTGGGGTGTTGCCATATTTGTTTTGTTGACAACCTCTTGTATATCTTGACATAATCGCTAATTTTGTTTCTAAAGAGACTATATATTCAAACTTCTAAAGTCCTATTGTTTTGTCAAGTACAATGATACCTTGTATGTTATTCAAGGAGGTATGTGCTGCTGACATTTGTATTACCCATATGTGCCAGTCAAAAAATTCATATTCATATTATCTGCTAGGAATCATGTTAAATACTATCAAATCTATTGTTCTACAGATTAATGCTAGTGATGATAGGTCATCCTCAACGATTGAAACCAAAATTCTTGATGTGGTTCAGATGAACTCTGTCATTGCTGATTCAAGGCCAAAGTGTTTGGTAAGTTCTCCTTAGTATGCACCATACTATTATAGTTTCTTGTTTTGGGTACAAAGTTTGAATTGACTGTTTATAGGTAATTGATGAAATTGATGGAGCTCTTGGTGATGGAAAAGGTGCAGTGGATGTAATTATAAAGATGGTAAGTTATTGCTTTTTCTTGACCTACTATACATGCTTTCTTTAACTATGTATATGGTGCTAAGAAAGATGAGAAATCGATCTCACTAATTGCTTTATTGTTTTCATCACATTCTAATTTACTTGTGTAATCTTTTAGAATAATTTTAACCTTGCAACTAATGCTAAAAACAATGAATGCAATTATATGCCCGAAATTACGACATATGATATTTGTAATAATCAATATCATTTTAGATAATGATTTCGAGTTCTAATGATTCTTATGCCCTAGTACAAAGCAGAAAAGCATACTTTTGGATGCTTGATAGTGTAAGTTGGTAAATGATTCGATGATCATATTTTTCAACTCTTAACCGTGTATATAAAATACAATATGTGACCTGGTCCATATTTGTCTAATGTACGACTGACTATCAAATATTTATACAAAATACGATACATATTTAATACACACCTGCAGTTGCAATGAGAGGAGGCCATTTTTTGAGACTATATCGAAAATCTTCAAAGAAACTTCGTGGAAGGCCCTTGAAAAAATATGCAATCTGGAAGCGTGATGAAATGTGAAGGATTCTGGTTTGTCCACGAGCCACATTTTATTGAACGAAATGAATATCTATCTTGATCTGCTTCGTTTGTTGATATTGACTGCCCAATCAACATTCATATAAGAAACAATGGAACAAATATTGTAGCTAGAAATTGGAGCCCATAAGCTAGTGTATCGTGAATATAATGCATGATGTGTTTGAGGGCATTCATATGTGTTGAACAGGGAATGTGCATGTGCGTGCAAACCTGTTGACACACATAACTACTATTGGGGTGTGTGGAAGTGGGATGCGGGAGTGCCTTGCACAGTTGATGATTTTATGTGGCGTTGCCAAGTATACTAATGGTGTGGAGCTGAGTTTGGTATTAGTACCAATAAGAGTGACTACAAATTGCATGTGAATGGCGATATATGCTCACTTTGTACAAAAAAACCAGTTAAAAGACAAAGTCGGCTTTTTATTGAGATGTTGCCATCCCTAGTGGCGATGGCTCAAGACTAGTCCCATCATGTCCATTTAGTTCAACATTTCAATATATGAGTTTGACCAAATACCTAAACAGCTTAACGGATGCATGATAGCCACATTTCACACACACACATCGCTTGTGGTACATACGATAATTCACACAACTCCAATCTCCTAGCATTCCGATTCCATACATTGCAATATTTTCTCAACTTCAAGTTTTAATATCATGAATACTCATTTTACGTCCGGTCCATTAAATAATGATTTGTTATGGCTAAACGGTAGTCATAGGGGTGACTGCTACTTTCAAAACCCTGGTCCAAATAACTTAAATTATTGATATCGACCCAATTGCTAGCAGAATCTGGGAATAATGTTGCATCAATCAAAAAAAAAAAATCAATCTAGCCTGCTGGATTAATTGCAGCCTAGTTGGATTTTCAGGTAAATATGTTTTTATTATGTTAAAATAAACGGAAGGTTTATTTTATAACCATTTATTGCCTCTCGAGACAGTTCCTCACCCATCAAATTTTCAAACAATGCTGTAATTTGATTACTATTTAAGTCAAATCAACACCTCAAACTACATTTCTTTCAATTGCTAGACCCCACAATATATTTACATCTTGTAATGTTATTGTGGTTTCGTCAATAGGTAGGTGAAATGTATGGGTTTCAGGACGCCATCTCTCCACAAGTGCGGATATTAAAGCTCTCTCCAGTCTTCTATTTCCACATTGAACGATGCCACCAAAACCTGCCAATGTTATGAATTCCATAACATTCTCGGGGATGGGATTTCAATTTAGATGCTTCCAAAAATCTTGATCTCCGCGTCTAATTCTTAATATCCCATCGTCGCTGTCGGGGTTTTGAAATTAGCAGTCAACTCTGTGACTACCGCTTCGCCATAACAAATCATTATTTAATGGACCAGACGTAAAATGAGTATTAATGATATTATAACTTAAAGTTCAGAAAATATTGCAATGTATGGAATTGGATTGCTAGGAGATTGGAGTTGTGTGAATTATTGTATGTACCACAAGCGATATATATATGTGAAATGTGGCTATCATGCATCTGTTTAAGTATTTGATCAAACTCATATATATTGAAATGTTGAACTAAATGGACATGATGGGACTAGTCTTGAGCCTTCGCCACTAGGGATGGAAACATCTCAACAAAAAGCCAACGTTTTTTGTCTTTTAGCTGGTTTTTTTTGTACCAGGTGAGCATATATCGCCATTCACATGGGCAAGATCTGCAAAATCAATGTTTTATCGTCAAACATCGCCACTAGCAGTGGCAATGTCTCAAAAACCATTTTTTTTTCGTTTGAACAGGTGAGATATGGTCCTGAGGTGGCAAGCCACATAGGATGTCGATAGTACCAGTGGCGATTTCCCTAATATATATTATATATATATGTATCATTGTACTTGCAATCTTTTGAACACCTAAATTATGTTTTCTCTAGTTGCAACATAGTAGACATAGGTCACATCTACCAAACCACTTTAAATTCCGTGTGTGTGTATAACCTAACAACTGGTATCAGAGTCACGACTCTCGATTGTTCACTCCACAAGTCTAACACG
The DNA here is from genome assembly GCA_009363875.1 of Mikania micrantha. Lineage (NCBI taxonomy): Eukaryota > Viridiplantae > Streptophyta > Magnoliopsida > Asterales > Asteraceae > Mikania > Mikania micrantha. The sequence goes on from CM018695.1 coordinate 52,953,749, forward strand.
GTTGTTTCCGGAGTTGCCGCCGTTGCCGGATTCTGGTCGCTAGTAAACATTTGTTGTTCAATTGGTTCTGCTAAACCATTTTTTGAATGAAGAATGTTGATTAGGGTTTCAGCCACCACTAGGTTACTGCCCCGCTGTCACCACCGTCATTTTCACCCGATTAGGGTTCCCATGAACCCTTCAACGGTCGCCAGAAGTCGATTAGGGTTCCGACTTCCGACAAACCCATCACCGGTGATACTTGACGAATTAGGGTTTGCCGCTAATACATGACATGGTATGCTGTCGTACGCCTTCTTGAGGTCAATGAACACCATATGTAAATCTCTCTTCTTCTCCCTCTACTTCTTCAGCCTCCTCAGAATATGTGTCGCCTTTGTTGGCGACCATCCTGGCATAAATCCAAACTGGTTCACAGTAACCTGGGTTTCTCTCCTCAATATTGTCTCTATCACTCTTTCCTAAAGTTTCATAGTATGACTTAGCAGCTTAATCTCTCTATAATTTCTACAACATTAGGTGTTCCTTTGTTCTTGTATAAGGGGGCTAAAACACCACTTCTCCATTGATCTGGTTTCTTACAGGTTTTGAGTATTGTGTTGAACAACATTGTCAACCAATCCACTCTTTCATCTTCTAAACATTTCTATACTTCAATAGGAATATCATCCGGTCCCACCGCTTTTCTCCAACCTATCCTCTTGACTCTTGAGAGCTTTAAGCACCGCCAAGAGGATGGGTGGGAGGAAAGCGATGTGAGCGTACAATATTCCTATTTAAGTATGGAAATGTTTAGAAGATGGAGTGGGGTGATTTATAGTGTTTTTCAACACTATGCTCAAAACCGGTAAAATGCCAGATCAGTGGAGAAGTAGTGTTTTGCAAAGCAAGATTGGGGACACTTCAAAGAAGCTTTATGATGCACCAACTATATACACAAATCTTATTATGAAACTTTAGCTGTCTATCAAGTTTTCAAATTTAGTGACTTGTTTACATGAAATCATGAGTATTACATTTGTCTGGCTAGATAAATAAAATGATGAAGATATAGTTTTATATAGTTATGTCTTATTGTTATCAGGTTTCTGCTGATAATAAGTCTGACACCAGGACCGAAAATATTATTCAATCAGAACAATCAGGAAAAACATCTTCAAAGAAGAGAAAGGACACCCCACTTCTAAGACCTGTAAGACCCATTCATTGTAATTGAATATTTGACAATATGTATTGTTTGTTTATTTGATAATTATGGTTTGCCTTCATATTCAGGTGATTTGTATTTGCAATGACCTATATGCACCTGCCTTGAGGCCGCTGCGTAACGTGGCAAAGTAAGTACTTTTTTCAGTTTGATATATTTGCAGTGTAAAATTTGTGCCCTTGTTGTACGGAGGCCAACACGAATGTAATCATTTAGGCTAAATGATTGAACATAGTTGAGAATCATTTTTTTCAATGCTCACTGATTTCAATTATAGATGAGCTGAGTGGTAAAGAGCTCTTAGTCTGTGTTGCAAGGTTTTTGGTTATTGTTTTATTAACTTGCAACTGTGGTTGCATGAAAATATTCATCTTGCAGCATCTGTTCTTATTCTGACAGTATTAGTATGATGCACAGCATTTGAGGCAATTTAAATTGATAATCTGCATTTTCAGGGTTCATGTATTTGTTCAGCCAACAGTAAATCGCATCGTTAACAGGTGATGTTTTATTACTACGTAGCATGTCATTGATACATATTCCTATTAAGTTTAAAACATCACGAATGATAACTCACTTACATGAACATTTACATAGTTTTATATGAAAGGGGTAACATTTGACGGAACTTATAGTTGACTGATGTTAAAATTTTGAGCAGTTCTTATTAGTCACACACTTAAACACTTTTTTGCAATACTTATGCACCTAACCCAGGCTTATTGCAATATATTTAGGCTAAAATATATATGCAACAAGGAAGGAATGAGGACTAGTTCTGTTGCGCTTACTGCACTGGCTGAATACACTGGTTAGTGCTTTGCTTTTTAGTTAGAATTTTTTAACCTGCTAAATTTGTATTTTGGATATTTCAGTAAATAGATATGTTCCATCAAAGCAGCTAGTTTGGAACTGATGAGATGAACCTTATCATTCTATTATTATTATTTTTATTTTTTATAATGTGTAATACATTATTTGTGCCAAGAAGATTACATAAGCTTAAAAATTCAGGAGACACCTCTAGGTTGTAATCCTGATGATGCACGGGGCTTCTGCATGCGTGGGATCTAAGGGGTGTTGGGGCTTTATTATATTTGAAGAAGCTTCATATTAAATTGCAAACAATCTACATAATTTGTAAATTACATGCAGAACAGGCCTTGGTTGTGTTGTATTCTTTACATATGGAACAACTAACAAGGTGATAATGGTCCCATGGACCTCTCTCAAATTGTGGTTTTCTTGCCATTAATTAATTTTTCTATCCTAGCTTAATATACCCGATTTTAAATGCGTAAGAATCACATAATGTCTAATCCATGTTATATTTGTTAAAGACACAAGACACACTTAAGGAGCAAAGGGTGAGCCTTGGGCCTAGCTTAAAAAGCAAGGGCTTGAGAAAAACACGGCACATAGCATATACATACCATTTTTAGAGGATTTTTGACATGTTTTAGGCTTGTATTAAGATAGTCTAGGACTCTAGGCTATTATATACTGGTTCAAACCTTTGTTTAAAGTTTCAAGCGAGTTTGGTAGGAATTTGTAGAAGTTTGCAGAAATTTACTAGATTTGGCTGAATCTTGGTGGAATTTGGCCGAGTCTTTGCTGAAACTATGTCAGAACCTCGCATGAGGGCTTAGATGGCTATAAGGCGTTTTCCCTATGCCTTGCCTCCCTTGAGAGCTTAGGTGTGCTCCTAAAGGGCTTTTGACATCATAGATTTACATGATAAATCAGGTATTATGTAAAATTGTAAGTGTCATTACAGGCATTAATAATAGGATATATTATGAAAATATATGTAACTACTATACTAGAATATAGGAGATATATTAGGTATGTTAATCATTGTAATCCCTATATATATTGGAGATGAATGAAAGAGAGATTCATGGGAAAATATTATCCTTCATGGTATTAGAGCCATAACCCTAAAACTCTTCTCCTGCCAGGGCAACTCACCTCTCTTCCTCTTCAATCGTCAATTTTTTTCAGCCACTCCATCATGGAAAACAAATTACATCCTGCAGTCATCATATCTAATATCAAAACCATGATTGCGATTACACTTGTATCCGAAACAGGTAGATATGGATCTTGGTCCGAACTGTTTCGTATTCACTGTCGTGCGTATCAAGTTTACAACCATCTCCAATCCAAACCTGCTGCTCCACCTCTTGCAGATGCAGATAAAGCCAAAGCCGAAGCGGCTGATGCTCTCTGGGATCGCCTAGATGCTATTGTTCTTCAATGGATCTACGGTACCATCTTCGCCGACCTTCTTCATACCATTTTGAAACCCAATACCACTGCATATGCTGCATGGACTGCACTAGAAAGCATGTTCCAAGATAACAAATCCTCACGTGCCATTTATCTTACCCAAAAATTTCCCCCCACTTGCCTGGAAAATTTTCCCCCATGTCCGCCTACTGCCAAGCGGTCAAGATGATCGCCGATCAACTTTCTAATGTGGACAAGCCAATTGACAACCAAACACTAGTTCTTCAGTTAATTACCGGCTTATCGGAACAATACGAAGGTATTGCCATGCTCCTCCAACAAACAACTCCCCTTCCTGATTTTTATGATGCTCGATCACGACTTTGAATGGAATAAACTAAGAAAACCGAACAAACTTGCCATGCAACTCAAGTTGCCGGGACAGCTCTCACTACCTCTGCATCCAAACAGGAAACTAACTCTTGATCCGAGACTGCTACAAGTGAACGTGGACGTGGTTGGGGTCGCATCCATGGTCGAGGACGAGGTCATTTTTCCATCAATGCTGGCCGTGGTGGTCGGGGCTCTAGCGCACCCTCTTACCGAAACCCACTCCCATCTCGGCAATCCTACTCTCCTTGGTCAGCCAATGGGTTTTCACACCCCACCCAGACATCCCAAAATTGGCCACCTCAACCATGGCACTTCACCTCTCCATGCCCATATCCGTCTAGACCCCAAATCCCATCTCCAGGTATCTTAGGACCCAGGCCATCAGCCTCCTATGCTGCCAGTTCAGGGTATACTCCCACGGATATTGATCAGGCATTCCACACAATGACCTTGAATCCACCATATCAAACTTGGTACTTGGACACAGGAGCTACTACCCACATGACAAATAATCAAGGTAATTTTTCATCATTTTCTAATATGGGTATTTTCAAAAATATTATTGTTGGTATTGGAAAAACCATTCCTGTTTATGGCCATGGCAATCAACTCCTACCCAAACCATACCCTCCATTACACCTTAACCAAGTTCTTTACTCGCCTAATTTAATAAAAAACCTTGTCTCGGTTCGTCAACTTGCAAAAGATAATCATATTTCCATTGAGTTTGATCCTTAAGGTTTTTGTGTGAAGGGCCTCAAGACCAAGACCCCTATCCTTCATGGGATAATTCCATGGGCACTTTAGATGTTATGACGACCAACATAATATGTTTCAAATGCATGTTACCTTGATGTAAAACGACAAGCAATATGTCCAACTTTTCTGGGCTCCCCTTTGAATTAAGGATAAACAAAATTGGTTTTCCAGGTCTATAAGATAATAAGAGAGTGACACAGCGTTATTCTTTGGTTTGAAATACATAAACAAGAAAATAAAATATGCAATATGAACACTGTTAGCTGCTGGGGAGCATAGTTTTAGCTGATTTCTTTATAGAAAGCTTTATCTCTCTGTTTTCTAGCTTATATGCTTAGAGAAATTGAGAAGAGGCCATTAACAGCAAAATATGTGATGGAATATAGTTACACCAATCTAGCCCAATTCCCAGCTTGATAAATTAGGACCCAGGGGATGAAAATCTATTGAATTTAGTTGTAAGGGCCCAAATTCAGAAAGTTGAAAATTAAAACTGCATCTAATTTCTACTAACATAAGTCTATAAGTACAACATATGGGAATGGGAGATGATTAGATAGTATCTTATAAAATCCTCATAACTGTTAGACCAATCTTGATAAGTTTTTTTAGTCAGGGGACTATAAATGCAATTGTTTAATTGTCTTTATTTTAAGTTGTTTTATTCGTAGATAGATGGAATGTCTGGCGATTAGATAGTATCTTTTACTAAAGGATTAGGATAGATCCTTTAAGGTAGGAATCCCTATTCTTGGTGAACAAGGATGGGAGAATTATATATAGGCTGTAATCGATGGATTGTGTTATCACTTCTATTCAATTGGAGAAGGATTTCCAGTATTTCTCTGTTCTTTACTTTTAATTTGTAAACTTGAATCTGATACCAATACTTCAATAACATGATCAGGCATAAATTAATGAGATATTGAAAAAGCTCAATTACACTATCATGGATAACATCATATGGCATTAATGGGATCTTTAGATGAATCTATGGGAGAATATGTCATTTTTCTATAAATTTATAAGGAATATAAATCACTTCATCTGGAGTTGCATATTTGATAAAACCTTTTTTTGGTCTTAGAATGTGATATACGAGCATGCTTGAACACTCTTCAGTTCCTCAACAAAAAGAAGGAAATGCTCAATGTGGTATGTTGATTTGAGCTTGTTTTTTCTGTATTGTTATTACATAAAAGAAAAAGCTTTTTTGGATACTTGCTACTCTTTTAATAAAATTGTTTTCCTTGATTGGTAGATGGACATAAGCTCTCAAGTGATTGGTAGGAAGGATACATCAAAAAGTGTTTTTGATATATGGAAAGAGGTGTGATTTAGTTTTTAGTAATTATTTTTGGCTATTGTATCCGTCAATTATTGACATCCTTAAACTCAAAATGGGAGTACTTTTTTTTTGTATTAATAAGATTTTTCAGAAGAGAAAACTGAAGGGGGTAAGGAAATCTATTGATAGCTGCAGAAGCACGGTTAACGAGTTTACATCTCTTCACTCTTTGATCTCCAATTGGTACGTTACAAATTTTCAAAATGGTGATGTACGAAATTTCACATCATTTGTCTTGCTGACTGATGACTTTTCAGTGGCAACTATGATTTAATATTAGATGGGATCCATGAAAACATGCTTCAACTAAGTTATCATGATCCAGTGCTGAAAAAAACAGTAAGTTCTATACTCCAATCCGTATAATGAGCAACTTTTGACGGTCTGTTACAGTATGTGTCTAAAGTATTCCTGTTATTCAGGTCAAGTGCTTGCACAGTCTTGAGGTCTCTGATATATTTAATCAATATATTATGCGTACACAAAAAATGTCCCTTCAAGGTGGTAAAGTTTATTATGTCTACACGCATTTATAAAATCCCACAGTTGAGTTGGAAGTTAAATAGCTAATAAATCTAAGTTACTTTTTTGCAGGTTATCAGCCTGCAATTGCAATCTCCATACATGGTGTGGTATCTCAAGTAGAAAAACCTAATATTCAGTGGCCAAAATCTTTTCATAGGTATGTCACCTAATCCAGAGCTTTGTGCTTTTTAGAAAGACTGACTTCATTTTTTTTTATGTTTTTAATAAAATTTCACAGGTATAGAACGTCACTTGTTGACAAAGTGGAGGCATTGCACACATGGCACAACAAAATATCACCATGCATCTCAAGACACATATCTACTAAATCATTTGTTGAAGACTTGGTTTCTCCGTTGTTGCATATTTTATCACCACCTACTCTAAGACCGGTAATTGCTTTTATACAACTATTCTTTTTGCCAGTTCCTTTTGCTTTCTGTTTCTGTTTTTCAATTCTTGGATAGAATTTGAACCCATAAATCGAAATGATGTATATAGTGATTATCATGGTTGTCGAAGGCACAAAATACACTAAAGGTGCAAAGGGTGAGCCTTGGGCCTAGGTTTAAGGTGCTTAAAAAACAAGGGCTTAAGATAAGCGAGACACATAGCATAAACATTTTATTTTTAGGGGTTATAGATATATTGGCTTGTTTAAAGCTAGTTTAGGATGATATAGGCTGGTTTCAGGCAAATTTTTTTTAGTTTCAAGCAAGTTCTGGAATTTGCAAAACCGCCCTATGGTTTTGGAAAAAAAGGCAGGCTAAACTGGCTGGGTTGGCATTGTCAGCTGGACCGGCCAAAACGATTCGATTTTCATGGTTTGAATTATTTTAGTCGATGCTGTCGAAGGCGATAGGCATGCTTAAGACGCAAATGTCTCGCCCGGTCTCTAGGCGCAAGACATATAAAAACGATAGCTTGAAAAAAAAGCCCACATGGGTGGGAAAAAATATGCATTTAAAGTTAATACTCTTTCACAAATATAATATAGAATTTATTATAATTAGCATATAAGATAATATAGCTACTACCAAAATTTCAATATCAATACCAAATGTTCAAAATCAATACCGAATGTTCAAAACCAAAACCAAATGTTTATAATCAATACCAAAGTTTTCTAAATGTAATGCCAAAATCATAAAACCAAATAGTTTAAAAGTACTAGCAACCATAATTAATCATCAAGACCATCATCAAAACCATTTCAAGCTTCATCCATTTCTATTGCATAATCACCTTCAAGATTCATCCTCAAATAAAATCAAACCCAAAAATTAAAATATCCAAAACAAATCCAAAGTATGTGTATAATTATAGTCGTATTTGTTAATTTCAGTATTTATCTAGGTATAACATTTAAATAAAATCATAACAAATCCAAAAAAATCAAAACCAAAAATTAAAATATCCATAAAAAAAGGATTGTAATGCTTTTATTTTCCAAAATTTACGCCTTTGTACCTTGCGCCTACAACTAAAGTCATCGCCTATTGTGGCTTTTGTAAAAAAGCAGCTTATATTTGCGCTTGAGTCCTCCAAAGATGCTTTTGCTGGTCTTGGTTTTTTCAAGGCCTCGACTCACGCCTGAGGGTTTTTGACAACACAGATTTTAGTTTCTTTTTTACCAAAATCGTGAGGTTGTACTAATTTTTCTAAATTGATAGATATGGTTTACAAATATACGCTAGATAATAAATAAAAGTTTTGTTGGAACACGTGTCAGCTATGTTTTTTTTTTGAACGGCATTTGATCTCAACGTGTGAACCACTGATTTCCAGGCCACGTCACCAAGGTCTAGTTACCATGACCTCCGTTGAGACCCCACCACCACCCTAGGAGGAAACCGCACCGGAAAACCCCCTGACCCCCAAGAACCCCTATTTCGCCTTGGGAGGAATTTGAACCCGTGACCTCCCACAGGGAAGCCAAAGGGATAACCATTAGGCTAGAAGCCCTTGGTTGTGTCAACTATGTCGACTACCTACAAATTGGCTTTCCTGCTTATCTCTCTTATTAATTGTTTTTAGGTTTTTTTTTATTAGATTTTGATTTTTCTTCTCTTTATTATTAAATACTAAAAATTTTATTAAAAGTCAGTAAATAATATGATTGTATCATAATTCATATTATTTAATTCTTTATAAAATGTATATGAGAAATACGTGATATATGTTATTTAAAATAAATAATTTTAAATTTTATTTATTAAACATGTGTAATACATATGTTTTTAACCTAGTAGGCTAGTATTATGCATAAACATAACTTCAAGTTCACAAAATGCAAAATAAAAAATAAAGGTTAAACGGCCGGTTTCAAGTTCCAAACATGTACTTTGGTTTTCTAAATTGCAAACCAACCTGAACTGTATAAATCTCATTTGGGATGAACCAGGTTTTTTTGCTTTGGTTTTGACGGGTTTTCAACGGTTTATGAACACCCATTTTCATAAAAGTAGTCAGAAGTTGTATCTTGTACATGTATATCATATTATGGTCATTTGGTCTTCACAAAAGATATGGTTGGTGGTGCCTGTGCTGCCTTTTCAGGTGGCTTTACATTTATTATCAGAGAAAGAGAAGAATGAAATGGCTCAGTTGGTGAGCACCATGGTGTCTTATGCCATAACATATAAGAACAAAAAAGTTGATTCTTTACCTGGAAAACTAAGAAATGAAGCCTTAACTGACACTCAAGTTCTCTCGTTTGATCCTCCGATTGGTGACTTTGTAAACTTTGAGGTTAGGGGGGTTCACCTTGCATGATAAAATTTGAACCATAATTGTTATGATGTCTAATTTACAGTAATCTACTGCAGGGCTACAGATCTAATTATTTCATTCTTGCTTTAGCTGTAAAGCAGGTTCTATCTCATGAGGTAACCTCAAGGTGCTTTAAATTTACTAGTGTCTTTATTACATTGATACAAACAATTTAAGTTAGCACAATGCCTAGGAATTACCTTTATAAGAGCCTTTTCAGTAGGGGTGTTCATTGAATCGGTTTTCAGGTATTCAATTTTTTATTTTTGAAAGTGAATTTGAATTCAGGTGTTTTATATCAAAAAAAATATTATGAGAAAAATCAAATTATACATAAAAAATAAGTAATAAAAATGTATTTGTGTATAAAGTATGGAGATAAAATCATCAAATAATAACTAAGTTTCAATATTGTTTGAATAAAATCATTCGTACCTTATCAACACCTCTCAAGTTTCATCCATTGTTCATTGTTGTAAATTTTTTTTATTGAATGTTCATATTTTAATATTAAGCAACATAACTGGAATTAGCATATTAAACTTGATTACTATCTAATGATTATTTGTTTTTTTAACTTCACTTAAATGAAACAATTTTAAAAACCTGTTTATTATCCAATGAATTTTGAAAAAAAAAAATATGTTTTGAATTCAGATATTTGGCTTAGATCGGTTAGATAATCACAATCTCGAATTCAAGAACTGAAATTTGAATTCAGATCGGTCGCCAACTTGGCTTCTAAATTCAAAATCCGAATATGAGTTTTGTTTGGTTTGCATTATTATTTTCAAGTCCTGTTTGAACACGGAACACCCCTTACCTTGTGTGGGCACAGAACCTTGGACAGTTGGCTTTAATATTAACATCCTGATTGCAGGTTGAAAAACAAAAGATACTGCAAACTAGCATTGGCAAGTCAAAGGATGAGAATGAAAGAATATATCTTTCTGGGAAAGAGAAATCTAGTAAACCTGAGCGTGCACTTGAAAACACCAAAAGTATCAGCAGCTTAAAGAACTCATCTACTTCCAATCGATCTGAAACCGTTTCTGCTAATACTATAGTCTCTGCTTCGGCATCTAGTAGAAGTGCCACATCATCCAGTGAGATTTTGAAATCCTCAGAAGCCACCAAGAAGCGATCAAGCGGCCCCTTCAACTTCTTTGAAAGGTAAAATATGCTTTCTGGGCTTTTTTTTAACCTTGTTAAGCCATCTGATGAGGTACTTGGCCTCTGGTTTATTGAGGATGCCCTTAAGTTTTTGCTGACAAAGATATATGCAAAGACTAGCCAACAAGCTTTTTATTGTTTACATATTACTAGTTTACCTTTTTAATATTTAATTTTCTTTTCATAGTTCTTTTTATGCCAAATATTTAAAATCAGCTTAGGAAGAAAAACTACATTACAATATATAAAATAGTCAATTCATTCAAAATCAATATAGTAAAAATACATCTAGAGAGAGAAAGAGATGAGGCCTCAAAAAAGGTGAGGCCTAACACTTTGCTTTAGCATTTTTACCTAGGAGTGTTCACGGTTTAGTTTGATCGGCTTTAATGAAAGTTTTTGGTTGAACTGCTACCTGTGGTTTCTGAAAAGGACAAACCAAACTGGTGGGCTGGTTGGCTGGCTATACCTGCTGGATTTGATAGTCTGATGGTTTGACAGTTAACCATTTTTTTTCTGAAGCATAGTTTTGTATCATTTTTTTTATAACAATTAGGATGTTTAATCAATATAATACACATACAGACCTTCATATTTCTAAAATGAAAAAAAATAAAAGTAAATATTAATTGGTGCCAGTTTCAAATTCCAAAATACAAACATCTAAAACCAAACTGTACATATTTGAAACCAGCCAAACCAGCCAAGCTGCTTCATTTTGGGTGGGTTGGTCGCTTCCAACAACCTATGAATAGTTGAACACCCCTAGTTTTATCCTCGAGTCACTGATGGTTGACTCGACGGGAGCCCTAATGATAACAAGCTGTTGGGTTCTTTCTCTTCTTGTATATGACTCATCAGTCACCTGCTCAGTGCTCACTGCGACCGGAACTGTATTATGGCTTATAATCTGTGATTTATCTGTAAAACCAGGTTCAAAAAAATGAGTGCCAATGGTTCTCAAATAACTGAAACTGTAAAAAAAGTTCCAGCAACATTAGAGAGAGATTCACGTCCAGTGTTGTTCAAATTTAATGAGGTAATTGATTAACCGTTAAAAATTTCAATGTTAGTCTTCTGATTTAGTATCTATGCTTGACCAGATATTATGGTGTTAATGCAGGGTTTTACAAATGCAGTTAAAAGACCAGTTCGCATGCACGAGTTCAGAATGTGACAATTGGATTTCTGCTAGTTTTGACGGTTATTTTTCTTTTTAAACCACCCTAAAGTTATATAGAAGTTACATGTATCTATTGTTTCTATTTGTTTTAGATCTCAAGACAACTTATTTGTGTTTAGTAACCAAGGTTTTGAAATTTATAGTGACCGATTAGTTGTGTCTTGTGTGAATACATGTACTAAAATGTGATGTAATGAACGCTATCAAAGGTATGGGTAAGCAATTGGTGAGGATGGAACAAAAAATGAGTCAGATGACAAAACGCGAAGCTCTAAACAGGTATTTGGGTGCATGACTGTATTTCTAATTTTTTTTTTTTCACGGAATTGGGATAGTGGTTCACAAAAAAATCAGGTTCGGAACTGGGTTTGAGGGTTTGAACTGAAGCTGGAACTGGTTCCTATTCGATCAACATTGGAATTGGTCAGTACCCACTTGTAACCGGAGTGTCCTTGCTGGCTTTTGCATTTTTTTGTCAAATCGGTTTCCTACCCGATAACGGTTTCTAGATGATTGGTATGTCATTTTTGACCTTTCCACCCTCCAACCTAAGCTACGCAGGAAAAGCCCAAAGCCAATCCCATAGAACAGTTCAGCTTCAATCGGTCTTTTTGTTTAGGTGGAGGTAGTCTGCATCTTCACATACATGTCTATTTCACCGAGCCTCTCATGTCCAGATCGTTTCGCATCTCGTGCTCCAGAAGGTAAGAACAGAAAATCCTACAAGTCTCAAAGCAGATACGCATTCAGTAACCTTTCTTTTCGTGGATTCGTCTTCTTTTATTGTAAAGTGAGGCGCTTATTGACTCCTCGAACATTAACTATGTCAGTTGCTCCTGTCTTCTCCCTCAGAGGGTATTCTATAAGAACTTTGTGTTAAGCCACACCTGGAGGAAGATTTGCTACTTTTATTTTTAGGCCTAGACTATTATGTTTAGAGGGTCCAAATGATTGTTTTTTTTTCCTATTGTTACTCTAGTCTGCCAAGTATAAATAGGTTGAGATGAATTGATTATCACATTTACAAATGAAAAAAAAAAACACTCTTGTTATGCTCATTTTACTCTTTTAAACTCTATTTCAAGTCTTGTTCTTTACTTTCTATTCTTTTTACACCAAGACAACCATAGTAGAAACATGGAAACTTTTTTCAATTGAAACGCTCTATTTGTGGTGCATACATATAATGTATATATATGTGGCCCTCAAGTGGCAAAAGTAAATTGCAATAATTTTAATATTATTTTACTTATTTTATGAAAATAATGTTAAAGTGTTGGGATTATTAACTTCAAACGATAGCTTTGAGCCGGAAACTTCTTTGGATTAGTCTCTCTAACCCAACTAGAATATGGGTAAGGTTTGTCTTCCTTCTTTTTCTTTAGACTCTACATAAAAGTAAAAATATACTAGGTAAGTTTGTTTTTGAGATTTGGGTTGAAATGAGTGGAGTGTTTCAAAAGGCTTATTGCAAATTTTGTGGTGCTCTTTTAGTAAAGGAATTGAACTTGAATTTGAAAAATTAACAATTTTACAAGGCATTGAAAAATGATTTTGAGTCCTAACAAACACAAATTGGTAGTGAAGTGGACGATTTTTCTACAAGGTAGATATTGTTTGGAATCCAATGATGAAGTTTGTGGTTTAAGAAGTTGTCTTTCAACTATTTTGATAACCCTTGGTTGAGGCTTCAATCTAATTACATATATGTAAGTCATAATATACTAAAACATTATTGTTTAATAACATAGAAAAATACAAAAACTAAATTTTATTTTTAAAACTTAAATATATATGTGAACTTGATTGTCGATGTTGTTCGGCTCTACATGAGTCTCTCGAATTGTTCCCATGCGTTACCATTTATTGGGTATATCTAAGTTCATAACAAATGATGAAACATGTGATTGCTTTCAAACATTTCCTATATTTATATACGAGATATTATTTGTTTCAAGTTTAAGTAATAACATTTAATTTACAAAATAAAATATTTTTAATGACATTCAATAATGTCTCAAACAACATTGTTGAAAAGATTTTGTAAGTACATATTTTTTTATTGTGTTGCATAAATTAATTTAGTTCTGTAAGACTGACTTTTCATTGCACATGTTGAGGTATTCTAAACTGATTTTAGATGTACGTTACATGATGAAGAAAAAAGAACATATACTGAGTATACAAATTTTTTTCTATATAAAAAAAGGGTTTGTGTTCTAATTATGTTTTTATTTGATGAAATTATATATGTAAAATGTTTGAAAATGTAATATGATAACGAGTAACTTTATAATCTTTTCATGCAAGTTTGTACGAAAGTGGCATGGTCGATGAGTTTTCGGATAGGTGTTGAAAAACTATTCAATATCTAATTAGTTTTTTTGATGTTTTCAAAAACATTACTATAAAATCATCGGGGATTTATTATTTTACTAGTAATTTGGTGCTTTTGAAATCGTATTTAATGTTGGTAAATATAAAAAAATTTGAAAATAAAACCCAATGTTTTAACAAATGATAAAAAATAAAAATGTATAAAATATTCAAAGAATTATCACCTGTATATACTTGTGGAGTCGCTTTGAACTGATTTTAAATATTACGAGAGTTGAATGTCTAATAGACAATATTTTGACAATTGGGATACGTATAAAGATGTTTCAAATTTTTTAAATGAAGCAAAAAAGATTTTCAAAGTTATTTTATATTTATATATGATTTTTATTTAAACAAATTGAAACAAAACACATCAATAAAAACTAGCAAAGTAGCATAACGAAAGAAAGACGAGTTGGTTGAAGCTTTTGGTTCAAAAAGGTCTCTAGAAACATATAGTGAGTCACTCAAGTGAAGATGTCTATCTTCAATGGTACAATAGTTAGAGGAGTCGACTGTCGAGATTACCTTGGTACTGCATCTGGAAATTTTACCTGAAGCAAGAGCTTAGAGAGTCAAAAATGCTATAAATTCTCAAGAATGTGTTCGTGGTAAGTTTAGAAACATGTAGAGTTCGAGCGATGAGAACAAAGCATATATGCCTACTATATATACTTGAAACTACGAATATGAAGAATCTGGTTTTTAATACACAATTGACTCGTAATGTGAATAGGTGACTACTTCTTGGTAGGTTTGAGGCTCACTCTCAACCATATAAGTAAAAAATCAAACTTAAAGGATTTCTCAATCATTATTTTTTGCTTCTTCTTGGCTCTACCTCTTCAACCTTTGATTGTTCTTGATTATCATCATGAACAGCCTCATCAACCAATGTTGATGAACTTGCATGTTTCTTTTCTAAACAAGAAAACTTCAAATAATGAAGCATTTATTAACACCATTGTAGTATTCTTATGTATATTAGGATTCTTTGACTCATGTACAAGAAGTCGATATACACTATTAAAATGGACATAATTTATGAATTCACAATCTATGATTTTGGTCATATTCTTTAAACCTTGAGTGGTGACCTAGGAAGCACGGAAGCGTCCAGGGAGGCCGCGTACAGCTTCGGAAGCATTTTGGAAGCGGAAACGCCATGGAATCGTCGGGGAAACGTATCCACTCGCCGGAAACGTTTCGGTCCAAGTTTCCGTCGTTTCGAATTAAATTTAGGGTTTTATTTTCAAATTCTAAAATCACGTTCCATATTCTTCACATACGTATCCATATTACCTATATATATAAAAACCAACGTCGGTGGCCAGCCGACGTGGTTTTTTTTCTTTTCTTTTTTTTTCCTTTTTCCTCTTTATATTTTTATATTAAATATTTTAATTGCATTTTCCTTTTAATTAATTCATCATTTTTTAACCTAATCTTTTTATCTTTAACCATTTTTTTTCATATTCTCCCATCTTTTTCCCAACTATTTTTAATAATCTCTCTTTTTTTCACTTTTTTTTCCAGTTGCAACTGATCTTTAGACTTTAAATCTTCATCATATGATTTCAGAGTTAAAACTCCTTAAATTTCAAAAAAACTTTGTAAATATTACTTTAACTTCCTCAAATTTCTAATTTACCTCTTTTGTTACTTAACTAAAAATAAAATTTTCTTGCATCCGTGTCTACTTCTGGAGTGCTTTTCTTTCTAAATGAACCGCTTCAAAATACGACTGTTGATCAAAGCGCTTCAAAAGGTTGCAACGATATTACGACCGCAGGCCGCAACAAAGGGGGTCTCAAACTTGAATTAAATCAAAAGTTAGACTTTTGACCCTGAACTTTGAACTCTTATTTTTAAAGCTCCCTCATACTTTACTCACATATTTTTAATATTCATATATTTTTAATATTCACATATTTTATTTGTAATTAATTCACAAGCTATTTACCTAATAAAAATATTTAAATAATACTAATAATTAAATAATAATAATAATAATTAAATATTTCTAAACAGAGAATGATAATAGTAATTGAGAAACGTAACTTTTTTATGGTTTAGTTTTATAAATTAACAATTTGTGTTTTGAGTTCATATTCTTTAGGAGTATACTATCAAAATCGAATACTCATTAGTCCAATCGAACACATTTATAACAACTACCTTTTAGAATTTAAAGTTTACCTTTGCACTCAATATCAAAACTTTTATGCTCTATCCCTAGACTTCGTAGAGCGTCGATTTGACCCTCCTTAAGTTTGTAGAGTTAAAAGTTTATTTATACACTTAATGTTAAAACTTTTATGATTAACTCTTATAATTTTACGTTCCATTCATAAATTTTGTAAGACGTCACTTAAAAGTCTATCCCTATATGTTTTTAGTCGATAGTATAAATTTAATTACTAACCGTTATGACGCCGCCGCAACATGCGGCGGGTCAAAATACTAGTTAGGAACAAAAGGCAGCTAATTCAACGTTCACGATCACGGCAAACGCAGCGGGAAGCCTGCCAGCCTATTCGACCTTCACGTTCACCACTTCACTTTCAAGAATTCACGCGTAGGCAGTAGGCTTCTGCGATTTCCATTATAAGCAGCATAGATTACATATTGATATACGATAACTTGATCGGAAAATGGGTAGTCGCTCATCATCAATTGAACGGTGGTCTATTGATTTTACCTTTTGGTCACATTGAAGAATGTGCTATTGTGCTGTGATGGAAAAAGTTAAAAATTGAATATCTGATCTTTTTGCGCAGAGACTCTTGGATAGTAGGATCATATAATATTATTATATAGATAATTGAAAAATCAATTTACATAGAATTATAAAAATAGTTTCTATATTTAAGTATTTAAGTTTGGAATTTGTTTAATGTATATTTATTTTTTTATATTTTTTATCTCTGTATCATTGTCGTACACTTATCTTGAATTTTTGATTTTTGCCGTTTCCCGTTTCTGAATCGTCCCCGTACCCCAGTGCCATACCCGTATCCGTGCTACCTAGGTGGTGACACCACCACTTTGGCTAGGACCTCACAATTTCAAGTATTCGTAAAACAATTTTCTTCCTATTTATAATTCGTAAGGTGTTCATCATTTTTCTTTAAAGATATCTTGTTTAAAAGATATTTAGGTGATAGAATGACTTCCCCACATATCTTGGCTCCACCCCAAACTTTTAAACATGACATTCATCTTTTCTTTTAACTAAGTGTTTTCCTACCGCGCGTTGCGGCGGGTTATCACGGTACACTGCCGATAATAAATATTATATATCGAATCTATTATCATAAACTTTATGCAAATTTCTCATAAAAACATAAAATCATACAAATATGTTAGGAAAATAATAGAAAAAATTACTTACAAAATCCGGCACACCATTAACCATTTTGTTAAATTAAAAAAAAAGAACTAAATCTGTAAGCAAAAAATCAATTTTCTATAAAAACAAATAAATCACCTTTACCTTCTTTGAAAACACCGAAATCCTAGAAAGAATCACGTTTTTTTCAAAATATATATATATATATATATTTTAGTATTTAATATAATATATATATATATATAGTTACTATTCATTTTAGTTGATTTATAATATATATAATAATAATGTGTATGTGTGTGTTTTTTCGTTTTGTAATACCATTTTATTGTGAGGAGCAAGGAGAGGCAACACACGTATGGTTTTGTTTGTGATTATCATCAAATTCATGTGGATTTATGGGTAATGATGGGAAAAGATAATACCATTTTATTGTGAGTGAGATTCTTGGACAAAATTGGTTTCCATCTCATATGTGACTGTTCATGGAAAAGATCTATTTTTGATGCTTTTGTGCATTTTAAATGATGGGAAATTTTTGTTATAGATTGGGTCGAAATTGATGGTTTATGATCCCCAGAACAGTTCATTTTTAGAATTTTAGAACTTTGGAGATAAGTAATTAGTAAATCTATTTTTTTTTTTTTTTTACGATAAAGTCAAAAAAAGGGCCAATTTTTTTTTTAACGATATCCGAACAGTGATAATTTTTTTTGTAAGGATTCGACGTTGCTACATTTGTAATTCTTATTTTTTTAATCTGTTTGGAGTCTTGCTTTTATTATCAATTGGCCAGATTAACCCCACGAAGCGTGGGTATAAATTCTTTTTTTAATCTGGTTCGAGTCTTGCATTTATTATCAATTGGCCCGCTTAACGCCGCGAAGCGCGGATATAATTTTTTTTAAATTTGATTCAAGTCTTGCATTTATTATCAATTGACCCGATTAAAGCCACGAAGCGCGGGTATAAATGTTTTTTAAATATATTCGAACTTTTTTATTTGGTGTTTATAGATTCGTTTTCATGATTCCAATGCTCATTTTTACAACGGTAAACATTTATGTCAGAACTTTATTATCAATTGGCCCGATTACCGCCGCGAAGCGCGAGTATAACCCTAGTTTTTAACAATGAAAAAGTTTGACCAGTTTGAGGGGGTGAAAACTTAGGTGATCAATTTTTTTTTTATAAATGGTCGGTATATCTTGGTTAGGTTGGTTAAATGTTAGGATCAGTGATTCATGCCAAGTCGGGTCTAACAATAAAAATAAATGCCTAATAATTATCATTATGCATGAAAAAGATATTAAAAGAGTGAGTACCTGGAAGAAAAATTACAATTCCGCTCGATGTCTTACTAGTTCCCTTAAATTAACCGGATTATCCAACATTTGTATTTGTTTAGCCGATCTTTGAGATGGTTAAGATCCATTTCATTATTATTTGATAGTTGAGATTTAGAAATACCATGCTCTTTGATATTTTCTTGTTTTTCGGACTCACTTTATCTTGATTTGAATCATCCCCTTCTTCATCAACAACATTTCTTTTGAAAAACAAATCAATTTTTTCACATTTTTCATGATATATTAATTCAAAATAAAAAACCTAACTATCTAAATAACCAAAATCACTGAATGAATATATAATATTACACCAAACTAACTAAATGAATAATGAATATATAAATTCTACTATAAATATTCTACACTAAATTAATTCAATAAATAAGTATTCTACACCAAATAAGTAAATGAACATAAAAATCTGCACAAAAATAAAAGAAAACAAGTTACCTAAGACGCTCAAGTGGTCAAGGGAGCAGCAAGGTGCATGCTAGGGAGCCGAAGGGCTGCAGGTGCACACTAGGCACTAGGCAGCAGAAGGAATTAGGGCTTGAGAAAAAAAGGGGAATAATTGAGAGAGAGGAAATGAGAGAAGGTGAACACTGACACACAGTACGAACACTGACACACAACAAGATAATTCGAGGAATTATCGAGAAAACGCACATACGTGTCAAAACACACGAATGTTGATGAATGTTTAGCACATTATGTAACAAAAACATTCGAGACCTCACGAAACACTCAAGCATTGAACTTGGAAGTTCAAACGAGGCCAAACAATAGTTCGTAAACGTGAAAACAACGACGAACGGATCAAACCTATGAAACTAGGCCTATTGGGCTCTTTAGGGACACATCGCGGTACGCGATGGCCCATAAGAGGTCCCATAGCGGTACGCGACGAGTTTCGGGAGAATTTGAATCCTGAGAGTATCTGGGAGCCTCTCCGCGGTACGCGACGCCGCCCGGTCGACAAAATCTTATAAATCCAAGACAAATGATGGCTAAACTACCTATATCACTCATTTCCTCTGGTTGTACACTCCATCACTCGACCATTGTCACACCCCGGGCCGGCGGGAACGGATCGGGTTTTCCCGTCGGGCGGAAAGTTCCACGGGCGCGATATCTTGAATGATAATCGAAATGATCAGATTGTTTACATGACACATGATAAGTAATGAGAAATGCTAACATGACATATAATATAGAATTACAAAGTTAAATTACACAGTACGTGTTCATAATTTAACTAAGTAAATCTACTCCAAAAGAATCGTGTTGTTTCTATCTTCTAGCTGTACAAGATATGCAAAATAGATTCACAATGCCATCAAAATGTATGCATCCAAAAGTAAACTAGGTCTTCTAAAAGTCCCCTAGCTTAATCACTGATGCTTGATAACTAGACATGTCCGTCACCTGAGAAAACATGCATTTAAACAAAGTCAACACTAGGTTGGTGAGTTCATAAGTTTAGTAATTGAAAACCATTGAATTATGTCAGTCATGTTCACAATGTTTCACACAAGTTGTATTGCAAATTGGTTCCCATGTTCCACACAATGTCCTCTCCATGGTTGTATTTACAGATAGTGTATCATCCAAACAAGCATGCTTATATATAGGGCATACGAAAGGGTCAAGCCCAGACGCCATCCCACCACATGCTCAACTGAATTCAACACTACCTGTAATACAACGATGGATACCCATTTCATTTCACCCATGATTTCCCGGTATGTTTAACCCAATAATGAAAAAGAGAGAGAGACATAATTATCTCTGTTAACCATTCCTTATGGAATAGCCGGCATGTAAAATAACCCAATGAATAAAGTAAGTGACGTAATCATCTCTGTTAACTAATCCTTACGGATTAGCCGGTGTGTAAGATATCATCCTCGATATCTAGAGCGAAACTTAATAGTTTATGTAGCTAATCATTACTGATTGGCCCAGCGTGTAGAATACCCAAACAATTGAATAAAGAAACATAATAGTCTCTGTTAGCTATTCCTTACGGATTAGCTCGGCGTGTAAGACATCATACTCGATATCTAGAGCGAGACCTAGTAATCTCTGTGACTGTCAGTACTAACCAGTCCGGTGTGTAAGATATCATACGCGATACCTAGGTAGGGACATAGTAGTCCCAGTAGCTGTCACCCCTATCCAGCCCGGTGTGTAAAGTGTCCTACTCATGATTCCTAGTTTGAGACGTAATAGTCTCAGTAGCTGTCATTTCTGACCAGCCCGGCGTGTAAGATATCCTCCCACAATATCTATTGGAATGAACACGTTTCCTAGATTTTATGTATGATATTAATTAAATTGATAGCACCTCTCGTGCCCGGTGTGATTTCGTTTGATTACCCCAAGTTCTAATGATTAATGTTCATGATTACCCGACTGATCTATGGTTGTGTAACCGTCTTCCTATGACGGTTATAAGGTGTGCTCTAAATAGAGTCTTAATAAGTAATGATAGTCTGTGTGGGGAATGCCATCCCAAAAGTGTGTGCTTGCGATATCATCCTCGATATCACAAGTAATTGTCTCAACTGTTATCTCGGTGTTGAGTGTTCTTACTAACTTGAACAGAGTGTTATAAGAACATGTCTTATACACGATGTTAGTAATGTGTGAATGATCTTGTTATCATGAAGTTACCTTATCATGATGATCATTCTTGTCATTAGTAATTGTTATTGGCATGTTATCCCATGGTTTTCCCCGTTGTACTATCGTGTAAGAACAATAAACAGTTGCAAGATATATTCTTAACAACTTATATTATTCTAGTGCATACATGTGTCAGGAAGCTATAATGGCATGTATCTTCCTAATTGTCTCAAGTATGATAATATCAAACAAGCAGCATGTAATGATCAATGATAATAAAGATAACCTATTATTATCTAAATCATAATATAAGCAATATGTTAAAAGAACTTTTAATCAAATAAAAGTTTAGCATGTTTCTCAGCCCCGAGCTTTGAAATCAGTAAAGATTAGAAAAGGGGCATATGAACTCACCTTGTTGTTGCAGGGTTGACTTAGCTTAACAGAAAGAATGCATGCGCTCTTTGTTGTTCTTGTAGTAGTTTTCACGTTCCTGTATTGATTTCACATGTATTCATCTTATGAGTATTTATTGTAATTTAGTTATGTGCGTGTGAATGTGTTATCTGGACTTGGTTATTACTCCTTGGTGTTGATCCTGATTCGGCCCATCTTGCTTGTTAGTGGCTTTAGTAACACTTAACCCAGTTAGGTTAAGATTAAAACACTTTGAAACCACGTGTAATTCAATTAAAATCATAAGTTGTCATTGATTATATTGTTCTCATTCTCAAGGGTTAAGGTCCTAAGCTTGATGATTACCCAATACCCACCACCTTTGTAGTAACTAGATCATAACCCCATGTATTTTAACCTTGATCGTTTGATTCCTTAAATTCGTTACAACTTAACCCTTTGGGCCTCCTATTGAGTCAAGTGTTAGAGATATGAACCGAATTTATGGGCCGGTTTGTTTATTTGGTCTTGTTAGGGTGGTGGGCCGAATGTTCTTGGGTCGGATATAGGTGTATGGCCAATTGGGCCATAACGGGCCTATTCCATATATGTGGGCCGATCGATGGAGCTACATAAAGGAGTTGGGCCGGTGTGTCTATGCTGGACCGAATTTCACATGGGCCTTGGGCTGATTATATGGAATGTGTATGTGGGCCTAACGATTTGGGCCATCGAAATTCCAGTAATTTGTTGGGTGCTGTTGGGCCTGAGGCGGGTGTGGGCCAGCCATCCTCATTAAACCGGTTGAGAGGTGGCTTCCGAAGGGAGGGATTCCAGCGAACCTTCTGTTTAAATTTTTCCCAGGTTCGGCTGCATTGTTCAGTCACAGGGTTCGTTCAATTGGAAACCATAGGTTCGCCAAAGTAGTTGCTAGGAAGGTTCGCAGTAGTCCCCTAAGGTTCGTTCATGGCAGCTGGAAATAGGTTCTGTTCGTCTAGGGTTCGCCGCATTGCACCAAGGTTCGGGGGTCATGCATACGTGGGTTCGTTGGCCTGAAGCAAGGTTCGGTGATGGGGACTGATCACAGGTTCGGCTAACTCTCGGCTGTTAGGTTCGTGGAGGGGGAAGGGTTCGACTGAATTTGTAGGGTTCGGCTAACAAACCCACGAACCCTGTTCATTTCTTCAGCATCACATCGGACCTAGGCTGTCCCCACATGCTTCCAGTATAGTTTTAGGAGCTACGAGATCTATGAAGGTGTAGGGGTCGAATGGGTTGGTTTGTTAACCGGTTAGAGTAGATGGCCGAACAAAACACCCACAAAACCCTATTTTCGTGGGTTTTCACAACATCATACCTCGTATTTCAGTGAGTAACCTTCCAGATCGGTTGTACTTTCTTGAAGAGGGCTTCGAGAGCTACGCGTGGGTTCAAGATTCACTCAAATTGGTTAAGAATTGAAGAAGTTATGGATGATTAAAGGTGAAGAATGGTGGTGAGTGGTGGTGGCCGGATTTTGAGAGAGAGAAAGAGATGTGGATGATAAAAATGAGAGAAAACTCTCATTTTAGAATTTTTATACTCCGTGTGGTGTTCGGGTTTGTTTCGGTTGTTCGGTTCGCGATTTCGTCGCGTATCCGGATAATTACGCGTAATTAAATTGTAACAAATAAAAGAAAGTTTATTTTAATTATTTGATGAGTTTCAAAATTGTAAAATGTTATTTATTTTATTTTTATTAAATTATTTTTGTTCGTATCATCTTTCGTTTTCGTTTCGTCAGAAAACGTCACTTACGCGCGTTTTCGTACAGAGCGCTAACTGTACGAACACGATCGCACGTTTCACTTTCTGATTTGGTTTTCTACTTATCAGTTATCGTTCAGAACGTTAAACACACAGATATGTTTGTGTGAATCGTCACCCACGCAAACACGCTGTCAGTTTATTATTCTAAAACGACACTGCAATATGATTTGAATTGTGTTTCCTCACTGTCGGACTCAACTACACATCCTGTTATCACATTGTTTTCACATTGAATTGTCGGTCATCTGATTCCTGTCATCTATGGATATCAGATCGCAACCGATTTGTTATTGTTATTCGTTTGAACACTGTTGTTTCTCTTGAGTTGTTGTATTTACTGTATTTAAGTTTTCACTTAAACACATACAACTATGGTTCGTTTTCTGAGTTCTGTTATCACACGACTGTTTACGTGTTGTATTTACACACAGTAAATGGTGAAAGTACACACACCGTACGGACTTGCCGGACGGTCTGGTACTGGTTGTCATAACCATCTTCGTCTTCTACACCTCTTTACAGCCTCTTCCACCATTGAAGACCATTTTGAAGCTCAAGAACTTGAAGGTTGAAGCCTAACATCCATCTAGGAGCTTGGAAACCACCACTACGACCTTGTGGCTACACGTTCTTGCCCACCAGAAGCTTGAAAGGACAAGTACTCATCATCTCAAGGGATTTTGAAGCATTTGAGGTAGTTTCTATGGCTAATGTGCACTGTCAACACACACAAACACACTCACAAGCTTCAAAACCCACATGCAAGCTCTAAATCCTTGCATGCACGACTTTTATGATGTTTGAATCTGGGTTTGTTGATAAAACTACTATATTTGATGATCTATGATGTTTAGATTGAGTTTCATGACTATCCATGATGATGTGTGTCATTGAAATGCATGATTTGGTCATAACTTGATGAAATAGCTACATGCATGTACAATCTAGTGTATTTTAGATGATCTAGAATGATGATATATGATTATAAATGATATTGGTGATGATCTACATGTTTGAATGTTGTTAAAAGGAGACACCATGACAAACTTGCTATTTATAGTAACTTTGTAGTTACACTTTGATGAAAATGATGATATTAGTGACATGCATGTATGTGGATTTGCTACTAGAATGTTATTAGGATGATGTAGATGCTTAGGATGTGATTTTGATATTGATTTTGGTCATTTTTGGCATAGTTACTATATATAGTAACTTTTATAGATCAAATATTGTTAAATGATGAAGTTGACTATTTGAACATGTTTAAATGATGTTACATGTTTCATTATGATGATTTATGAAGTAAAAATGGGTTAGAAGTGTTTAGGATGGTCACTTGTATGCAAATTTACAAAGTTACTATTTATAGTAACTTTATTTTTAGAAACACCGACTTACGAATGTTTTGTATGATTTGAGCATGCTAAGTGGTTTATTATGTTTTAATATGATGATTGAATGCTAACTTAGATGGTTTCCGATATCGCATATGCTAGAAATGGAAACTTTTCATTTTAGGAAACTTTTATGTGCAAACATGACATAAGTGACTTATTTGTATCGCATGACAACGTGCTATGTGTTAACATGATCACGTAGGACTAAACAAGCATGCTAGAACTTTAAAATCGTTATGCTTTGTGAAACTTGCCATAAATGGAAACTTACTATAAATAGTAAGTTGTTCATAGACGTGACTTGCGCGTTTTGCACACGACGAACACTTACACAAATGTTACATGATTCACAACCGATACACGGTTCACCAACGGGTCGTTGACTTAACACGGTCAACTCTGGTCAAGCACGGTCAATGTGGACCGACACGGACAAACATGAACAACCGAGGGTTGTTGAGCACAAACACGAGCACTAACACTAACACGAGTACGGTCACTTACACAAACTCACGTATGGTATACGATATAGGTAGCCGATGACCGACTACGCAACGACACAGGAGCTTACGCTTGCTTTATCACACGATCACCAATGTGAGTTTACGGCCCCTCTTTACTCTTTTCAAACGTTTTAAATAAGGGGAGAATACTAGTTGCATCGAGTCAAACAATTATACTATTACAAACATCTTACTGTGTATGTTGTTTTATTAAACAAACATTAAGTGTTGAACTCGTAACAAGTCCTCACAAAGTCTTACCGTTAATGTACGAACAACGTGGTAGCTTTGAATGGATCCGTTTGTGTGTGACTAACCCCACGGGGCACAATATTGACTGGATGTCATAACCCGTGAAAATCTGACCTAACATGCTATGTATACGAGACATAGCGGAGGCAAGGACAAACAAGTCTAGTTTGGTAGTGACGTACTGACACTTGGAGCCTAGGGCTCGGTACTAACATATGATAAACAACATGACACACATTTTCTATTACTATATGTATATATCAAAACCAGTGAACTTACCAACCATTTTGTTGACACTTTTTAAACTTGTATTTTCAGGTAACTGACAGGCATACGAAACAGGAATGCACCTAGGGGATTTGAGCATAGGATCCCGCATGCATTTATTATATCTATCTTTTGAAAAACAATTTATTTAGGTTATGTATTATCATGGTTGTGTCTGGCAATTTAGTTTCCGCTGTCTAAATACTTATGTTTCCGCTGTATGCATCAAACTTATTACATTTCCGCTGCATGTTATGACAATTATATTTTTCCGCTGCTATGATTTATTTTTCCGCTGCAAACTATTTTGTTAAGTGTATGTCAAACATTGTACTTGAAACGCATATGGAGTTGTTCTATATGACCATGAGCTATGATTCTGGCCACGTCACACCCACGTGGACTGACACCATGAGTGAGAATTTGGGGGTGTGACAATATCTTCTCCGAATAAACAAGATTTTTTATATCCGATATCCGATCAGATCCGAATTCGGTAAACAGATATCCGATCAGAATCTGTAATTCGGATCGGTTTTTTCAGGTGTCAGATACGATTCAGATTCCGTATTTTTTCGGATTTTGGATTTTTTGAACACCCCTAGTTTTAGGTGGGAGAATGAGTAATTTTTAAAGTTTTATTATTAAGGGATAATTTTTATAAATTATAATAATTCTTGGTTTATAATTTTTTTTGAAGTGTGTAAATATAAAAATACAATTCATGTTAATTTTTTTAAACGAGAGGACAAAACCAATATTTAAAAGAAGTAACCTTACGGACCAAAAATTAACACTATTACGAAAAAAGGGGGGACATCCTTGATTTTTACTCTTATAACCCACCTTCCTTTCCCGTCACTTGTAATAAACAATATGTTATGTATATGTGTATTTTTTTAGCCATAAAGAAGCCTTAACCTAGGGAACTCACTTCTCTAGAGAGTTAACCCAAACAAGGGCTTTAGGCCCCCACTTTTCTATGACCCTCAATTTTTTTAAACTAGTTGATGTTTGCTTGTATTTGAGAGTTTTCAATGAGAAAACTGAAATGTTTTTTATTTGGTAAATACTTTTCTGATTGTATGGGTCAATTTAACCACTTGAATTAAAGAGCAAAACACTAATTAAAACAACATATTAAATCAATTGGTTTCATTATATTCTCTTACCCTTTTCTTTTCTTTTCTTTTTTACCCTAAAGAAGCCATGGTATTGTTAGAAGTTTGCTCCCAGATTGTGTTGTGAGTTTTGAATACAAGAAAACTTTGGTTGCTTTACTCATATGGTATATCAAAGCCATATGGATTATTATTTTTGGAAAATTTAATGATACATTAATGCGCTTCACATTTGACAAAATTGTTGTCATCGGGCAGAATATAAGTTTGCTACATTTTATTCCAAATTGTTAAATAGTTGCAATGTTACTTGGAACTTTGGAAGCATAATTTAAGAGAATTGTAAAGCGTCCTTACCTTTTGTAATGATTAGGTACTTTAATTTAAATGCAAAGTAATAGACTATGTGTTATGGGTCATGAGAAGGGGTTTACCACCCTCCATCATGCCCCTGAGGCGTGACCAAGCTTTCTTATTAGATACGTGACTTGACAAAATATATCCTCCAATCATTTTTTTTAAAATTTTTTTAAACAATAAAACACTCCCATTATTACTTTACTTTTTCACCCACTATATCTTACCATTACATATATTTTCTATATACACTCACAAACCACATTTCTCTTACATGACGCATTGGTCAATCACTCATCAAACCCACCATAACACATAATCTAACTAGTTAATATACTGATGGCTACTGTGAACTTGCCATGGTTGTTGTCTCTAGCTTAAATAAACCGTTGATAGTGTAGTAAATTAGTCTGAGGATCAACTACTTTAAGTTAACTTATTTGGTGAATTAAAATCTTGTTAATCTAAATTCAATAATAATTAAAGTATATTGAAGGTTAAGAAGAAACCTCCTTATTTTAAAGAAATTAAGAAAACCCCTTCCAATCAATCAATTTTTAAATTTTGTTGCTTTTAATTATAAGGTTATAAATGTAATAAGTAAAAACAAAAAATTAAATAAAAATACATAAATGATAAAGTTATATATATCATATATTTTTTATAATTTCTAACCTTATAATAAAAAGAAATAAAAATGAAAAACAAAATTGATTGGTAATAATGTTATTAGTTATATAAGTTTTCTGTAAAATAATAATTAAAGTATATTCATATAGTACTTCCATAAGAATTGGACAATGAAGTCAATAAGCTTATGCTTCTGGGTCTGTTAACGAACCGAACAGTTTGTGAAATGTTCGGTAGGAAATTTGTTTATGTTCGTTTAAATGAATGAATATGGACACACTTAATGTTCGTTTATTTATGTTCGTTTGTTTGTGTTCTAAATGTTCGTTTGCTATCTAATGTTCGTTTATGTTCGGTTAACTATCTAATTTATGGAAGATATGTATTTACATTTAAGAAACTTGTTGTTTGCGTTTTTTTATGCTTGTTCAATTATGTTCGTTTACATTTATTTAATTATGTTCATTTATATTCAATTATGCCTCTTCGTTTATTTTGGTTCGTTTGTGTCCATTTATGTTATGAACGGTTCGTTTAACTTTTAACGAACAAAAACGAACATATTTATTTTCTTAATAAACAAACACGAACACAAAACTCATGTTCGTTAATGTGTTCTTGTTCAGTTAAATTTAAATGAACAAACACGAACATGCACGTGTTCGTGTTCGTTTGGTTTGTTGACATGCCTATGTTTTGCATCTATTAATTACTACAAACACAAATAAAAAATAATAATAACAAAAAAAACCTTTTAAACCCAGCACTAATCTGTTGACATCAAATCAAACAAGAAGATCATTCAAACGAAAATCACATCGGCAGATCCGAATTTCTGATACCAATTCTGCATCAAACAACTGTTAAAGTAGATCTTTGTTACCAATTCAACAACAAGACATGCAAAATAAAATTAACGAATCAAAATATGTTGAAATTGAAATAACTAAAATAAAAAAATTAAAAACGAAAACGAATCCGACCTGCCGGATTCGAACCAGCGACCTAAGGATTAAGCTGTGAGCATGATACCACTACAGTCCTCCGCTCTACCAACTGAGCTAAGGTCGGTTTGATGCAATTTTATCGTTTAAAGATTATATATTGAAGATTATTAGCCCTGTTAAAACAAACAAAGCGTTCTTGTGGAACCATTTATAAATAAAAATAACTTAAATATAATAAAAATAACTTAAATATAAAAGCTTTAATGATAAATAACTTAAATATGACATATATTTTTTTTTGAATGGCTTGGCATAACGATATCTAAGACGGAATTTCAACCGTTCTTTCAGATTTGACGCTTAGAGCGTATGTCTGAGCCCCTCTCAGGATGAACTCTACAATTGGGTAAATCATCTAACCCTGCCTTAGACTATCCACTGCGGTTACCCCACTGAAAACCCTTCCTCACTGAAATTTCCTGCCACGTCATCACCCCACTGAAAACCTTAAACACCCACAATGGTCACCCCACTAAAACCCTTCCCCACACAACCCACCATTTCAAGCGGCTAGAATCATTGGGCCAATCACAACCCACCGTTTCAAGCAGGGAGCAGGGGCCGTGCGAGGGACTTGGGCGGGCACCGTTGGCCTTCGGGGCGGTGTTCCCACTGGACCTTGCGGCGGGGGAGGAGGCCGCTGGCCGGGCGGGGTGGGCGCTGTGGGAAGTCTTAGCAAATATGTTCATATAAATTTTATTTATATAATACAATCAGTAAATAGTAACTATCCATCTACGTTTCATTTAGTACACTTGATTTGTAAACAAAATATATAGAAAAGTTTCGAAAGAATAAAACTATTGAAAACTGATTTAATTTTAGAAATAATAATAAAAATAATAATGAGTGAATTTATTGAAAATTTAAGAAACTGGGTTTATAAGATTAAGAGTGCGCAACTCTTTTATCTTAAATGAATTATTAAAATTTTAAATTAGCTTGCATGTGACACCCATTTTTTCAAACCATATCTAAATAATATTTTATCAAATTAAAACGATTTATTTGGATATGATTGCGTGTTATAGTTACATTTAATATCGAATATCATGGGTATTTGTTTGTTAACTATTTCGTGATGTAATAATAATTTAGGGGAATGTTGACCTGATGATATAGGTAGTCTCAAGTTTTTTGGTGGCTCAAAGCAGGTATAAAAATCGGGGCCTTTTTCGACTATAAATAAAAACTATCTTCAAGTTTGAAACACAAAAAGTGTAAATCATCATGAAAAAGAAACTACAAAAAGTATAATTTGCAAACAAAATGTGTACTTTAATTACTAGCCTGACAATCTTGACACAAAACAAAATAAATTGATCGATCTAGGTGAACTATTCTTATATTTTGGGTTTAAATGGTTAACATCATAACATAGAACGAGTTAAGAAGGGTAACACCTTAGCATAATATGGGTTAAGCATAATAACCTAAAAACTATGCTAAGTTGAAATAAATTGAAGCTTCTTAAAAATGACTCATTTAAACCCAAGGTAATTTATGCTTAAAACTCATCCTGACACACGCTCATTCTAAGCCGAACTCATTCTGACCTGGTGCCCAGCTCGACCCAACCCACCTATTTTGAAAATTTTACTAATTACAAATATTAAATCAACCAAAAATTGTACTATAATCAAAATCTGTTACAAAAAAAAAAAAAAAAAAAAAAAAAAACTCGATTTATCCCGAAAATTTGAGGCTTTTGGATTTTTAGGGCCCTAAAATAGGGGTTTTTTTTGTTATGCTGAGCCGGCCTTGCTCACTGAGAAATTTTTTAGCAAAATGTTTGAAACTAAAATTTATGATCTGCCGGATTGAAAGCAACGACCTTTGTATTATAAATTATTTGTGAGATTGAACAAAAACCATAAGCCTTGGCTCTACCAATTGAGCTATGGCTGCTTTGATGTAAATTAATGCTATTTTAATTCTAAAATAAACAGTTAACGACATATTTTTTTTAAAAAAAACCGTGTGTGATCAGGTTACTACTTTACTTTTTGTTGGCTTAAAGTGAAATAGCAATGTTTTCATAACCGGACCGGACGTCGAACCGGTCTCCAATTATTATTGAAAATTAAGTGCGAGAATAATAGGAGTCTTTTATATTAAACCAGTGTCATAAAGGTTTTTTAAAAGATGACCAAACATTTGAAAAGAGATGAATTGACAAAACCTAAAGATATGATGGACTAAAAATAACAATAAAAAAACAAATCTATCCAGTAAAATCTCATTTACCTGTAAAGTATGAGAATGAAACAAAAGCAAATCTTACATCTATCCCATATCATATAAAAGCTATCCAAATAAAAAATTTTGAGAGACAACATATGTGACATGTAACCAAAAAATAAAATAAAATAAAACACACGTAAAATATATAGGAGAATAACATGTATCATACAAGAGATAATATAATAGTAGCAAAAGATTAAAAAAAAATGAAATTCAGATCGGGGGAATTCAAATGAATTGCTTGAGAAACTCTGTAGCCACTAATCTTCCTCTTGTGTTCATAGACAATTTCAGTTCACTTATCTCTTTATCAATATCCTGCAAATCAGTTAGAAACGAGACCAATATAAGTAAGGTCCACAGAATTTTATGAAAATCACAAATTATATGCATAAGGGGACCCCACGCCCTGCCATCCCTCGAAACCTTGGTGGCAATGCGTAGGGGTGTCCCTAAACCAAAGAACCGTCTAAATCGAACAGAGCCGAATGCAATAAAACTTGATGGTTCAGTTTAAGGTTTAAGTATTCTAAAAACTGAGTGGTTCAGTGCGGTTTATGGTTTACATTTTTACTAAACCATATAACCTCCACTAACCTTGTATGTGTGTGTGTGGGTATGATTACAATATAAAGAACCTGTTAATACTACCAACAAAAGATATTTTATTGTAATTTTTTTAGAATTTGCTAGCATATTAAATCTTTGTACGGATCACGTTGAATGACAACACAATACGAAGTTCGAGAGCTATGAAGACTAAAAGCATTCGAAATGGAATATGACTTTGAAGTTTATTATAGATCATTGTAATGGTCAAATGGAGATCATGACTTTGTCTAACATAACATCACTTTTTCGATTGAATTTTGTTATTTTGATAATAGTTGGCTTTTGAATTATGAAATGGGTTATGGTCTTTTGCATGAATATATTAACCATTCTCAATTGTTTTTTATAAAACCGTGAAACCATCAATATCGTTCAGTTTGCTTTACCCAGCTTATGTGACCGGTTTGGTTTGTTATTTTTTGAAACTGCAATTAGTGGTTTGATTCAGAAATTTTTGCAAAACCACCCAAACCGCACCACGGACATCCCTAGCAATGCGTACATATGAGTGCTTCGAGATATATTTTATTTGTTAACAAGTCAGATAAAAAATTCGGTTTATAGAAAGCGGATCAAATGGGTCGAAAAACAACCTACTTAGTCTTAACATTTAAAGAATTACATTAGTTTTGTAATAATTTATATGCACCATAAATTTAGGCCTTAGGAAACAGGTCAAAGTGTGTTAAACGGGTCATACAAGACAAGATGAACCCATGTCCTATACACGAACAAGTACCAGCAATTAAGTTTATAACACGAACATGAGATGCTTAAGACAATTAAGTATAGCCTGTTTAGTAGCACGGCATGACACGATATGACCCAACCCAGCCCGATCTGTTTTCTCATGTACCCGTTACACAACCCACGTGGCCCAACACCTTTGACTGCTTTGGTGCGATGGGTCAGGTCTCTTTTATTACAATAAAAATTGCAGAATATAAAGTCAGAATGCAATAATAATTAAAGAAAATTGAGATATTACTTCCATGAATTGGACAATGAAGTCAATGAGCTTATGCTTCTGCATCTCTTCACAGTGGTAATTAGTGATTAGAAAACTAATATCATAACCCTGAAAAAAAAAAAGAAAGAGAGGGAGTTGGGTCAAAAATCACCTCGGTGTCAATATGTAATGCTCAAAAGATATTAACTATACCTGACAAAATGGGCGGGTGAGGTTGGGTAATGGATCAGAATGGGTGGGGATAAGTTTGAAGTAAAATCAGTTCAGGTTTAAAAGAATCGTTCTTAAAAATATCAGTTTAGTTCAAGTTTTGAGTTGTAACTAAACAAATAGTTTATTTGAATAATTTTTACTAATTTTCTCATCAAATATATTATAGATCATTTTTAACCATTTGAATCTAATATATTTATATAGTTTTTAAGTTACCCATTTTGACGTGCATTGTATTAAAGTGTTACTCATCTTAACCTGATCTATGTCATAATCCCACCCATTGCAACCCAAAATACAATAATTGTTTACCCAAATCTAACCGTTTATTTTGCTATGGGTCAAGATTGGCAGGTCTAATATTAACCTTCTATTAAATAAATATTTAAATAGAACTAAAAACCTGTTCATCATAACAAAAAACCAGATGGGCAAATCAATTTATATCCTTCAAGTTGGACTCATTGATAATTTCAAAACTAAAACTAACTGTTTTTTATTTCAATGTTTAAGATGAAAATAGGATCAGCTGATTTACACAAAAGTGCTACACACCTGGACTGGTTTTCTCCTCAAGACTTGAAAAGCTTCTGCCCTCATTGACAAAAACCGAAGGAACTTTTTGGTTAGAATGTTTTCAAGCTCATCTGCCTGCTTTACCTGTATGTTAACCAAATAGGGAGAATTGATACTTGTACTATATAATACCAATAAAATATTAAACCAAAAAGCATGGAAGCAAATGTTCTCTTTTGGTATTCGAGAAAAACCTTGGTAGCTGATGGGATTATAGGTAAGACGCTACTCATACTGGGTAGGCGGTCTTCAAGGGGTTAAAGACATAATAAAATCAATGAAAGATGGATTTGAGCCTAAGACCTGACTACTACTAGGAGTAAGTGTTTACCACTGTGACACTCATTGACGAAGGTTAATACATGGCGATCCCTCATTTTTCCGTACGTAGTGTTAATTTTTCGACTGAAAGGTTAACTTTTGTTTCAAGTACTGGTTTCCCTCCCTCTCTTCAAAAATTAACATGCCCCTCCCCCCCCCAAAAAAAAAATCCCAAAACGTTCAAGCTCAACATTGGTGACACTCCTTGAAGGTTATGGAGGCAAATGATGACTTGCAATATAAATGAAACAACACAGAATGTAGTAAATCATGACTGTATCTGTTATTTGCATAGTTGATCTTAAAAATCCCAGCATCAAGAATTAAGGTTCAATAATTCAAAAACAAACTAATTTGATCTTGATTGATTGTTGTAACTAAAGTGGGATATTTTGGCAACTAAAATATTTTGGGTATGGAGTTTAATTTAAAATAAGGAAAAGTTTTACATAGCCCTAAGGAGATAATGGATTATACATTTTTATTGCAATTACCTTGAGGCTTATGCGCAGTGAATTAATAGATGTTTCAATCAAACATTTTTCAGCCTCATTTCGACAAATCACAACCTGAAATGAAAGTATCAACATTAAAATGATTATAAAAATTCAGATCTAAATAATCTATATAAATTGCTAAACACTAGTACTTTCATCATAATGATCAAAACAAAGGGAAAAAAGGTAAACTTCAGATGCCAAAGATTGTGTGTCACTGAATGAGCACATGTTCACATTATTATTTTATAAAAGTCCTCAGATGCCAAAAATTGAGTCATTGAGTTTCCGAATTGTCATGCTTTGCTTTCAGTTACAAAGCAATTACCATTCTTGTGAAAAAATTGTATAAAATATTATATCTTCAAAAAATGGATTCTAGATAAAATGTGTAAATGAATATGGAAAAGAAGAACCATTGTTTTTGATGTGCACTGTACAAAGATCATTTTTTTTTCTTCCGTTTTGCAATTACGCAATACAGTGTCTATTTTGCTATTAAAGTTAAATACAACAATTTAAAACAGAGAAAATCTTCAAAAAAACATATTCGAGATGTTATTATTAACAAGTACAAGTTCTAAAAGAAAGGATCAACAATATGTTCTTACAGGATTAAGTAGAAGTTCAGGGCTGGTCCTGAAAATGGAAAAGAAGGCGTTAAAACACCTTGAGTCAGTACATAAGTGACGTGAAATGAAACAATATAAAATGAGCATCAAAAGCAGGTTAAGTTGCATATTAGCTACATACTTCATCTCAACTTCAGGTTTGTTATGTCTTTCAACTTCTTGACATGGAAAGTTCTGCAAGACGAGAATAACAATATTAAAGAAAATGTATATAACTCAGACCTGAAACAAGTAGTTAAACTGTCCTGCTAAAGCCGAATGTTGGTCTTGTTGGAACGATATTGGTGCATGAGACATTCATACATGAGGATACTACAATCCATAGTGTAGATGCACTCTATATAAAACCCAAATGGGAGAAAACACATACAAAAGTAGGCTGTTTTTATACAAGATTCTAACAATATGTCATCAAACTGATAACTAAAAAATTAAATATGACAATCAGAAAATAAGATGTGACCACAAATAAAAATCACACAAATTGGTAACAAGATTTGCTTTATTAAATGAAAATTAAGAAAATTTTCATATTCAAGTCGATATTTTATTGTCCTTTCACACATCTTATAAACTCATAGATCCCTGTATAAACAAATACCAAAACTTTAAAAGTGTTCTATCATTTTCCTGACGATCCTTACAGTCAAATCACCCAAACTATCATGCATTGGGTTGTAGAGATTAAGTCTTGCAAGATCTTGCAAACTGCATTGAGGAAGTTTCATAACCTCACGTTCATTTATAACCTGAGGCTCAGCAACAGTTGTTGCAATTGTATAGATTTTGGTTGTACAATCATAGCTCCATAAAAATGATAGGACCGTGAGTATCAACGGAGCTACATCTATCTCTTCTTTTCCAGCATTTGAATCCACTTAAACTATTTGACCAACAATCCCTCATTCAATAATAAGGTCTGGGGACGGTGAAATGACGGCAGACCTTACATTCTATCTCATGGGATAAAGAGGATGATCCCAAGCAGGGACGAAGAATAGAAGGGGCCTGGGGGTGCCCAGCCCCCCTGTTTTTTCGCTCAGAAGGGTCGACATAATAGTATTTCGTCGGAAAATCCTTCGGTTCCCTACGTTTTCTTCCTAAAAATCATTCGACCCCCACCGTTTTCATCCTAAAAATCCTTCGGCCACCTCCGTTTTCTTCTTAAAAGTCCTTCGGCCCCCTCCGACCTTTTTTCAAGCTCCGTCAATGATCCCAAGAGACCCACAGAAAGACGTTTTCTTCTTTATCTTTTTTTGATGTAAAGAAAAAAAAAATACATTAACATCACAGATCCCTGTATGAATCAGCTAATTAGATTTCTCTGTCAATTGGTTCATCATATATGAATCTGTTTTTTTTTTTTTGGTGAATGTTAATCATCAAAACTGTCCAAATGCAGACTCAGATTCCTCGATTCGACTAACCATGTAACATTGCTAACAATTTTTATACATAAAAATTTTTTGGCTTCTACAACCTACTTCTATCACATTCACAAGAACATGATCCAGGATCATTCTCCAGGTTTAAGCATGCAAAAATCAGAGTCAGATGCTAATTACACTTACTAATCTACCCTACTGCATGTAACCATAAAATTGAAGATACCTGTAAACACATGGCAGCCTCTAGAGTATTCCGTATGCAGGTCAAATACAACCTCACTGAGCTTCCCTGTAAAACACGAAGAGTTAATCACTATAAACATAAATAAAAAAACCATTTCAATCCGACACTCCTCTGTTTGACATCAAATCAAACCAGTTGAGCATTCAAACGAAAATCACATTCATAGATCCGAATTTCTCATACGAATTTGGGGCAAATGAAGCGTTAGATGAACAGGATTCAATCAATTTAGGGTTTCACGCGTGTGTGTAAGCGAAAGCGATCATCTAACACTTACCATTGATAGAGTGAATGCGAGATCAGTAGAAGATAACGGATCGACTTGAAGAACGGGAATGAATTCTGCATCAAACAACAACAAATGCAAAATAAAATTAGCAAATGAAAAGACAGAGAATTTGCATATAACAAAAATAAATAATAAATAATAAAAAAGAAGGTTTCCGACCTGCCGGATTCGAACCAGCGACCTAAGGATTATCCTGTGAGATTGAAACCACTACAGTCCTCCGCTCTACCAACTGAGCTAAGGTCGGTTTGTTATAAGGTTTCGATGGAAGATTATATATTTTGGTAATCATTTATAAAAATTAAAAATAATAGCTTTAATGACAGATAATTTAAATAAAACCTTTTAATTTTGTTTCTGTAAAATTATCAATTAAATAGTCCTTAATTTTGTTCAGTAAAACGAATATTAAAAAAGTTCCACAAGCTTAAAACTTCTAATGAAAACTGATTAAAATTAAAAAAAAAAAGGTATAATTACATATATCCCCCTCTTTTAAGGTCTAATTACATATATACCCAACTAAAAATTTTAATTACATATATACCCAACTGAAAAAATTTAATTACATATACACCCAACTCAAAAAATTTAATTACATATGTACCCAACTTTACTATCAACATACCATTTTAGTAACCTTTGAATTTCCAAACACACATACGAAAACTCCATACGTAAACACCACATTCGTTCATTGCCCTCCTCCCCATACGACTGAAGCTCCGTCAATTAAAAATGAAAAAAAAAACACGAAAAATGATTAAAAAAAGAATCAAAAACACTAAAAAAAGGAAAAAAAAACGTAAAATACGGGTATATTTGAAGTAAGGTAAAATAGGTATAATAATTTTTTTTAAAGTAAGAGTAAAATAAATTTTTCTTAATTTATTTTAATTAAAATGGGTATATTTGAAATTTTAGCATTAGAGGAGGGGATATATGTAATTAAAATTTTGGATTGGGTATATATGTAATAAATAAAGTTTGTAGGGGGATATATGTAATTGCCAAAACATAAAAATAGTGAATAAATATTTGAGAAATTGAATTTTCAAAGTTAAAGTGAACATAACTACTTTCATCTTAGATGAATATACTGCTTGCGTGCACAAACCCGTTAACAGGTGGAAAACCGGTTTTCAAATAACCGAACCAGTTAATCGGTCAAAATCTGGCAATCGGTTGTTACTAATAACCGGTTCGGTTAATAACTAGTTTTTCAAGATCTAAAACCGAAACCGATATATAGCCGAAACTGGTTAACTGAATTGGTTAACCGCCAAATAACCGAATTTTTCCTAAGTTGGGTTGGTTAACCGGTTTTTCAAACCGGTTCATGTCTCTTGAAACTTCAAATCGATCCTAAACCGTTGGCTTTTTTAAAAACTTAAAATCGATTACGAACCGGTACCGGTTCGGTTAACCGGTTTTTTTTGCGCATAGAAACACCCATTTTTTCAGAAGCAATTTACTTTTTTTGGTTGAACCATTCATTATGCAAAACGTGTCACGCTAACCGGCCCAAGTCAGAACGCCCCAGATCCATCACGTGAGAGGTAAACAGTGGCGGAGGTTTTAAGGGGCCCGGTTGTGCCCCGGCCCCTGCCGTTTTTCTTGTCAGAAGTCTCGATATAATAGGTTTTAGTCGAAAAATTTTATAGGTATTGAGCTCGGCCCCTTCGGTTTTTCTTCATAAAATTCCTTGGACATCCTTGGATATCAAAAATAATAAAGTTAAACTAATATTGTAGGTTTTAACATTACTTTTAAGGGTTCACAGTGTCGGTTGTTATCTTATTCATTAGTCGATCTTGAGTTTAAACTATTGAACATTACATATTTTAAGAATCGTCTTCACAAAAAAAAAATTGTTGAGAAAAGGAAATTGCTGAGAAGGGTGATTCGTAGTGTACAATCAATGAGTTCCAAGAGCTTAAAAGTCATCGCGATGAATTGTGATTTTTCTTCCTGGTACTTAACTTTTCGTCTTAAACATTTAATGTCTTGTTTGATACATGAATATATATCTTTTTAGTGAAACAAAAATATTTGATATTTAAAGCTTTAAATCGTTTGATCCGACACGAATTTTTAGCCCGAATCGTAGTGATAAGAATAAAAAAATTTTGCCGCATAACTTTCGGCCCCCTTGAATATATTTTTCAAACTCCGCCACCGGAGGTAAATCAACCTAAGCAACTAAGCTACACGACCATTACCATTGTATAAGTCGTACGTCCCCATAACAAACTAAGCTACACAACGGAGGCTGGTTGAACCAATCAAAATTCAACATAATATGTGTGAGAGGAATTTGAGGAGGGTAAGTAAAGTATTATTATATATATTAAATCTCGTGAAAAGGAATAGTGCATTTAAGAAATTTTGGAATTTGATCTAAATATACTAAATCTCATTAAAAGGAGTTTTGTACTTGTAGAGTTTTGGAATTTGACCCATTAGATATTTTTGAATTTTTAAGTTTGAATTAATCAAATAGGTATGAGTATGAAACATCTATCCTTATGGCACTGCATGTAAGAAGGAACCACATATGAATTAATAAATATGTATGGTATGAAACCTATGCCATTATACCATTGTACGCAAGGTTAAAATATCATTATCAACTTTATTTTCTTCTAGCTTGAAAGAGAGAAATGGAAGAAAAACCCCTAATTGTGTTATCTGTTATTGGGAACAGGATTTCAATTTCATTACATAATTTATTTGAACCCTTGAAACATGTGTTGATGACCACTTGATTATTTCAACTTCTTTAAAATGCATGCTATCAAAGGATATGATTATGAAGGAAAAGAACTTTACAAAAGGATATCAAATGTTTATTCATTTGACAACCGATTAATCAAAAAAATTTCTTCTCAGTGTGCTATTAGACGATATAACTTCTATTTTAATTCCGCATGAAAATACCATTCGTTGTTTAGCAGTATAGCCCGCCGCAAAGCGAGTGTGAGTAACACTAGTTTGAAATAAATAGCCATGTAACACTAACTTAATGCTTTTTTTTTTGAACGGCACTTAATGGTCTTATTATCATGTGATATGTTTATTATGCCGCCTTGTTATCTCGATATTTTTTTTATCTGCTAAATTTTAGGGTTTATTATTTCGACACGGCCCCAATAAATGTAAAAAACACAAAAATTATATATTCAATGAGCAAATTGTAACTTTTAAAAGGATAAAATTAGGGTTGTTCACAAGTCAAACCAAGCCAAGCCAAATAAGGTTTTGCTCATGCTCAGCTTGTATACAAACCGAGCGACTAGGCTCAGATTTATAAAAACATGCCAAATGTTGTGCTTGTACTCGATCTGTTTGCAAACTGAACGGATCTGTTCAACTCGATTTAAAATAAAAATTAATAAAAATTCAAAACATATATATCCATCTCAAATTCAACAATTTAAAAAAAACAAAAAGTTTAATCAAATGAATACACAAACTAAATTTACAACTTAAAAATTATCATCATACAGTAGCATCATAAAAAAGTTAAAAACATTAAAAAACATGTAGCATGTAACTTGGTGCAAAACCAAAAAAATAAGAGTTGTAGTTGTTTAACTATAGAACTTGTAAATGGTAGTTAGAGGTGGCCAAAACCAGAAAAACCGGAACCGGTTCCACTCTTAAACCGGCCAAAACCGGAACCGGCAAAAAAACCAGTTCCGGTTCCAATAAAAAACCGGTTTGGCCACCTCTAAATTGGTAGTTATGGGTTGTGTATATGAAGGTGTGTACTAGTAACTAGGGGTTCCAAGACTTTGTATATTTGTTTTTTATACTAGTTTAAAAATAAAACAATTATATTACTTTTAATATAAATTATTTTTATTAACTTATACGAAAAACTGTTATCATCAGTTTGATTTACAGTTCCACCGCCTAAAAGCACTAAAACCATACCTTGAAAAACTCTTAACACCCCTACTGATAACAACATATAACACATCAACAAGTTTACTCATCAAAGATCATGAAACCCAGATAAATAGTCTTAAACATTCACCCATCATGACACCAATGAAAATTAACGAATTGTACAGACTCTCAACATTTGACCTTTGACCAAGTGTACACAAATGAGAGAAGTAAATACTAAAAGATGATGTGATCAAAGAACCCCAAAAAAAGGATTATTTATGGCGCTGTTTAACTCTGTCCCAGCTGAGTTTAGAACTGCTCTATCAATCTTGTCTCTACCCAAAAACAAGAATTCGTCCCCTTCAACCTTTTCAAATCCACACAGCTCAAGAAACTTAATGCCACCTTCTAGTTTCCCAACTCTATCCTGTTTTAGATCCACAAATTAAACCATAACCGCAAACTTACAAAAATCACATCACAAGAATCTGTGGGTCGATGCATCCCGGCCCTTTCTGACCCACGCAAAATTTGACATGTTTAAACCCAAACTGATATGGCATGTGACTCGACCCATATGAACCGCCCATCCTAATATTTCATATCATTCATTATCTGTTCTTTGCATAGGGTGAGTGAAACCACAAATAAAAATAGAGTTGATAACATAGATGGTCCCTATGGTTTGGGTACAAAGATAGCAAAAGTTTGGGGTTTGTGTGCTCTTTCAATTTTGTAACAAGTTCAAGTATTAAAGCTAACTTTCGTTAACTCATCTGTTTAATTAGGGTGAAATGATCAAAATACCCTTCGGTTTTTTGAATAGTCAAAGGTTATTGTAGTCATTTCATCCTAATTTAACCAAAACGTTAATGAAAGTTAGCCTTAATACCAAAACTCGTAACAAAATTAGAAGCACAAACCCCAAACTTGTAACTTATTAATCTTAGTACCCAAACTTGTTACTTTGAACAAACCAAGTTGACCAGTTGGGTAATTAAATCTTAAAATAAAGTAATAATTATAAATAAGTAAGAAAAAACAAACATACGTAGTAAATTACTAAATTCTCACTATTCGGTAGCAACTGGAGAGGGAGGGGGTACGAAGGCAAACCTTACATTTATCCCAACGAAAAAAAGAGATTGATCTAAAGAGATCCCCGCCTCAGGGATGCCACAAAAAAATTTATTCATCTATTATTATGATGATTTTTTTTCACAAACGCAAACACATAAGCAAAATTATACACATGCAAACAATCAATATAACACATGTAACAAATATAATACATATCCAATCATATCATATCATATCAAATATGCATTATATTTAATATAAGGTATACCTAATTCTGGGGGGCATTCTTAGAGCTAGAAATCTCTAACCTATAGCCTAAAAAAATGCTAAAGATCCTACATCTTCAAGAACTCCTGGTACTAATAAGAATATAAACCATAATTGGAGATGGAATTCAAACCTGAAAGGCAGCATTACTAAGTCTGATCTTGCGAAATTTCTCCTCATCTGGCTTGGTTGCAGCATTCTTGACGTAAGTCAGAAGGGTGTTGAATGCTGTTTTCACTTTAGCATCATCATCCTAAATTGTTTCATGCAAAAGAAAAAAAAAAGATAAATTTTCAAAAATGTAGTCTTTGTAATCATACTTGACAAGTTAATTTTAATTATGAAAAAACTACAAAATTTTGATCAAAAGAATTTAGGTCAACCCAATCTGACTAGTAAGATCCGTTTTGACCTTTAATTCATATAAAACTCACTTATCTGTCTAACAGGTGAGTAGCAAGATTACAGATTAAAATGTCATGCTAAAATTAGCATCCTTTAAACAAACTAAAAAAAAAGAACAAAAATATGCAGAACATGTTAAAGGTGATGATTTGTTTACCTTATTACTCTGCTTTAAAGATCTTAAACACTCTCTCATCTGCTCTGCTTTTGTGGCAGGCCTGATGGGCAATGATCTCTGTAACAAACTCCCACCAAATTCATAAATTAACACATGCTCAGGTCTGTAAAGAACTCCTACAAAGCAACCTGCTCAACTATGGATACCCGTAGAACTGAACCAGATACAAGATTTGACCTATTTACTTATATTCGATTTGGATTAAGTTTTATCTGTACCGGATCAAACGATTAAAATAAGAAGTTGACAAAAAGGAGCCTGTTCAATAGGTCAAACAAGTTTTGTCCAAAAAAGTTTGGAAATGGTAAAGCTTTTGGAATCATCTCACACATTAATTATTTTAAGAACTTTAAACAAAAATGTTCATAAAAATGTTCTGGTCAACCCAACCATTGACCTGTAAAATAATTGCCTGTTTAAACCACATTCACTTTTGATTCTAACCCAACCTACCAACCTGCCCATTATGACACCTCTATTAAGGGTGAAAAGTGATAATTTCTTTAAAAGTAAAGACTCATAACAGAACACAGGAGGGTAAATACGGCAATACTTTTTTTTCTTCCACTATAGGTGCAGGAGGTTTTGAAGCAGTGGGATCTTCTGCAGGTAAACCAAGCTTCCTCCTCCTTTCCGCCTTTAAAACATACTTAATATTAGTTTCACATAAAAAGATAGTAAAGGTTAAAGTCATAACATGAATCATTCTAAGCTAAATAAGTTTTGGCTACAGTAAAAGTATTATTATAATTAAAAAATGTATTTTAGAGACCAAATAAGCATTTTCAAAACCTTATCTTCTTCCAACTTTTGTCGGATTTTTTCTCTAGCTCTTTTCTCCTCCTCTTTTTCTGCTTTGCGCAAAGCTATAATACTGCAAGATAACAAAAAAAAATTACTACGAAAATATCCAGCTAAAATTTAAAGGAAATTACTTTTGAAGAGAGATCGAAATATTATATTACCGTT
Source organism: Mikania micrantha (assembly GCA_009363875.1). Lineage (NCBI taxonomy): Eukaryota > Viridiplantae > Streptophyta > Magnoliopsida > Asterales > Asteraceae > Mikania > Mikania micrantha. Next base: position 52,997,573 of record CM018695.1, read on the forward strand.
TTCTTTCATTTTCTTCCTCCATACGCTTTGCTTCAAGTAGCTCCTTACCAATTCGAATTCGCTCCTATAAAAAAGGTAAATTTAGGTTCCATGAATTATGATGATGGCATATATTTGAGAGTATGTTAGCCCACACACAGGGATAGACAGTTGGCTAGTCTCATGACCCAAATGAACAAACCCAATTTTTTTCTCAAGGAAGACAACATCCATAGGACATCCATGCAACACTTACAAATCTGTCAATTGAGTACTTGCAGAAATAAAGTAGGTATAAACCCAAAGGAGAACACACAAATTACGTCATCCAAGAGAAATAGAGAAGGGGAAAAAGGAAAAAAAAAATCATAAGATGTGAATAAATCCAAATCTACTCCGCCAGCCTACACCATCATATTTCGATACATCCAAACGTCAATTCTTAGCTATCATACCATTAAGAATGTCACTGACAGATAAATAATATGCATAGTAATAAAGTGTACTTGCTCTAACCAGTAAAAGCTAAATGAAGATACCTAGTAGAATGTAGGAAACAACAATACATATGTTCAAATATAACTAAATGAATCTAGATATCTGAGAGATAAATATGCTCTACCTGGTTGAAAATAAATACTACACTTCAATTGAAAGTTGTAAATTGTAATAGTAAAAAAAACCACAAACTGATGATCACTCCAGAAACAACAATTGAGAAAATAGTTTATGCATTTTACAGATTAAGGATAACTTCTGTGATTAAATTCTATAAAGCAAGCAAATGCTTACCTTCTCCCTTTCTCTTTCCATTCTCTTTTCTTCCTCTTCTTTCTTTTTACGAGCCCGTTCTCTTAAATATAACAAATACCAAAAGATGAGCAGTTAAGTAACATAAAAAAAAGTAAATCACTCTCATGAAAAGTAGTCCAACAAAATTCCAAACTATGAAAGGTCCTTATTATGGTAATAACGAAGTATCCTAACTCCTGTCTACAATCTAATATTTATATAATGCTTGTGCTCCGATCCTCGTATCATGCCTACTACTTGTTTGTTTCTATCATCTGATTAAGCAAACAAAATTTAAATATAAAAAATGAAATCGTACATTAGCTCTTGTGCTTTTGCTTTTCTTTCTTCAGGAGTAAGAGAAGGCTTTGGAGGGTCTGATTTACTCTTGGCAGACACCTAGCAGAGAGCAACATAAAATTTGGTAAGAAAATCATCAAAAATCCACAACCACTTTTGAGGGGCAATCATTAACAAAAAAGTGAATGTCATAAATAATTCATGGAAGTTGGATTAAGCACATTATGATTAAAACTTCACAGATACATGTGGGTGAGGTATGAAAGCAACTGAGCAAGAGGGTGAGTATACCAAAGGCATTTGATCTATGTCAGCATCATCCTCATGTTCAACAATCCAATTTGCAGCAGCCTCAAGACTGGAGTTACCTGGAAACAAATGTTTAAGATAAAAACAATACCAATATTATGTAAAATCTAAATAAATTACAAACTATTTTTACAATTAGGACAAAGCAATACATCAAAAGACTGAAAAATAATATAATATAAACTCTGATTCTATTGCACGTTTCAACCTTTTTAACCTCATTTGGCTGAATTATGATCCAAAGAAATTGCAGAGTGCATGGTCATAAACAGACATAGTCTAAAATGAGACTTGAAGGACTTCAGCCGACTCACCAGAGAAATGAAGAGCCCGGGTCGCCCTTTCTTTTGAAAAACCCATCGATTCAAGCTCCTCTAGTAGTTTTGAGTCAACATCAGGAACCACCAGTTCTACAACAGAGACATGTGAGAAACCAAACATTAGATAACACTAGTGAATGCTGAAACCCAGAGAGACAAAAGAAACACCATATATTCATTCAATATGAAAAACATATAAATCGTTGGATAAAGATGCATGCTTATTACTAAATACTAATAGTGGTGCAATAGTTTACCCAAATCAAGATTAAAAACTCATACACAATCAGAAACCATAGAGCTATCTCACTAAATAACAAGATCTAAGAAATTGCTAATCGATTGGCTCTTAATTTTCAAAACCTTTAGCGGAATCAACTCAACATCAAACAAAATAATTCAGAAAATTGAGGAACATAAAAAATACAATCAACAACAAAGGGGGCAAAAAATGAATACCCTCTGGTTCATCAACAGTACTAGCGTCCAGCATATCAACATCATTACTACTCTGAGCCTTAGGAACCTCCAACGTAATAGGCTTTGCAGTCTCCGACGTCTTGTCCGAAAATTCAGTATGACCAGTCCTCTTGGTGTGCAGATCACTCTCCTAACAACACAAACACATCAAAATCAAAACATTTACCAATTGATGCAAATAACATGTATAAAACATAGAACATCAGAACTGCATAAACAACTACCGTTTTCGATCGGCATGGTTTGCCACAGGTTGAGCAAACAAGGTTAAGAACTGCTTCGGTTGATTCGGAGAAATCTGTGTGCTTGGTGAGTTCTGCGTGTTCTTGTGCTTCTTCAACCGATTTCAGTAGAGTTCCGCAGTCACCGCACTTCAGTGATACTCCAGCCATTGTTTCACCGTCGACGGTGGCGATCGCCGGCTCGATTTCAGGTGATGTAGGATATCAGGTGGTTGGGAAATTGGGGATATTGATTTGCGATTCGTTTACCCGTCGCCAGGCAAAGTATGCCGATCCGGGTTTTTGTATTTATATTGTGAAAATAATATGCATAGATCCGACCCGGGTGTTTTGGTTTTGTTTCTTCCCCAAGTCATGTCCTCTTTAATAAACCCAAAACTAAAATTTCGGTCCTGTGATTTTAAAATATCCCAGAATATTATATCGGAAACAAAATATTATGTAATATTTAAAATAATATATAAATATCTATAAATTCGATAACCACGTATTTGGGACATTTGGTATCATAGGCTTAAATAAGTAAAAATGTATTGTTTTTACATTTTGATAGATATATTTGAACTCTTATTCATGCACATAACCTTTCGGTCTTATGGGTCTAAAAAAAATCAAAATATACGATTTATACATTATTGAAGTTTTGAAATGCAATACACACATGTATTCGTTTTTTTTTTTTGGTTTTTTACTTTAGGTATATATAAAACCGACCCAAACTTCTAATTTTTCAGAAAACTTATATCAAACATGGCGGTTTCTATTTGAGTTTTGTTATTTTGGTATGTTGGTCGATTCTTTCAGTTTGATGAGCATCATTGTCTATAGATTATTATTATAAGGCATAACGGGTCAAACATGACCCGTTAAGACACGACACGTTAAGATACGAAACACGAAACGGTAAGACATGAACACGACACGAAAAGTTATCGTGTCTGTTTTCCCAGACACGAACACGACACGTTTAAAACAGGTAAACACGAAAAGACCCGTTAAGAAACATGTTAAGAATTATACTCTAAATATTAAAAATTCATGAATGTAAACATTACACATTACCCATTAATAAACCTGTTATGAAACCTGTTAAGCAACCTGCTAAGCAATCTGTTAAGCAACATGTTTAAAACCTGTTAAGAAACCTGGTGAAAACCTGTTAAGCAAGCAACATTATAAATATCACAAAATCCATACGACATAATTATTTATCCATGATGGCCTAACACGATTATCCTTAAGAAATTTAAAACAAAAATCCAAGCCAAATCATTTCATAACATCAATTAAAACAAAGTTCAATTCTTCTCAAAAACTTCAAGTCTTTCTTCCATGAGCTCATGCAAACTAACTTCACACCTTAGAATCATTCACTGAATTTGAAGCATCCGATTCACGACTAATGTTAAACAACATTATGTCTTCTGTGAGCTCATCTAAACTAACTTGATTAGAACCTACAAAATATAAAAACACATATACTATTAATAAAATAATATTTAAAAAAAAGTTAAGAAAATCAAGGAAAAGAAATTACAACAATCTGAAAATAGCCAATCTTTTGTGCATATTAGAGCCTCAACGGTATCTTTACCAAGTGAACTTTGATGTTCATTAAGCACTCTTCCACTTGCACTAAAGGTAGATTCTGATGCGACAGTAGATACTGGAATGGTCAAAAAGTCTCTTGCCATCCTCGCAAGTGTGGGATATCTAAACTCATTGGCTTTCCAAAAAGCCAACACGTCTAGTTCCGAGTTTCTATCAACTCTTGACTCCTCCAAATACAGTTGTAGTTTTGATTTTTTGTTGACTGCAAAATCCTTGCTCTGAAACTGATCAAAATCCTAAAAATGAATAATTAAAAGTTAGTTAGTCTAATTAAAAGACAATAGCTGATAAAAAATATGTGAGTAAACAAATAATTACCTTTAATCTTGATTTAACTCCATATGCACAAGTTGAATCGTCCTTTGTAGCCTCAACCCCTTTGCTAATAACATTTGAATCACTTGGGGTAGTTGAAGTTGTAGATAAACCATCATTCACATTTAACATGACATATTCATCATACGTAGAATGCAAAAAATGATCAACAATTAGGAATTCATTGCTTCCATCTCCATAAATTTGTGAATAACTCCAATCAATAAAATGCAACTTGTACCTAGGATCCAACACCACAGCTATCGCTAATGTAAGACTAAAATCGGACCAATATTTTTTAAACTTTGTCATCATCATCCCTGCCATTCTTTTAATAAACTCATCTTCGGAAATCAAACCCTCATACAAAGTCAAATAAACCATAAAAACATGTGGATAGTACAAGTTAGCAGTTGGATATTTGGTACCTGAAAAAACATTTGTCACGTCATAAAAAACTCCAAGAAAACCACATATCTTTGAAATCTTCTCCCACTCTAACGCATTTGGACAATTCTTATAATTGGATCACTTAATTCCAAATGACAAAAGGCACGTCGATAAAAAATAGCACTATCAAGCATTAGAAAGGTAGAATTCCACCTAGTAGCAACGTCTTGCCTTAACCCCTTTTTTGCATTTAAAGAAAGCAACTTAACACATTCCAAAAATTTTTCTTTCCTTTGTTGTGATCCCTTCACATACTTAATACTTTCTCTAACTTTGCAAACACACTCATCAATTTCCTTAAGTCCGTCTTGCACAATCAAGTTCAAAATATGTGCACAACATCTCAAGTGAAAAAAATACCCTTAGAAACAAGTGGTGATTTTGTATTCAATTGTTCTCTTAAAAGCCCAATAAAAGTGTCATTTGAAGAAGCATTATCTAAAGTCACACAAAAAATTTTGTTTTCAATGCCCCAATTGAAAACACTTTTTCACATAAAGCAACACCCGTATGAGGTGGTGGCATGAAAGAAAATGATAAAACTCTCTTTTGCAAAACCCATTGTTTATCCATAAAATGAACTGTGATTGCTAAATACCCATCGGTAGCAATTGATGTCCATAAATCTGAAGTTAAGCATAACCTCCCAGGTGATTCCACAAGCATGTTTCTAACCTATTCTTTTTCTCTCTTATACATTTTCAACACATCAGATCTTACGGTATTTCTAGAGATGAAACTCACATCTGGTTGCATGTACTTAAACAAATCTCTAAAGCCTTTATATTCTACAAAGGATAAAGGCAATTCATGCATCACAAGAGCAACTACAAGCATTTCACGGAATGTATTTTCATTAAAACTAGATGACCTTAATTTCATGTCACTATTAAAGAGCATTTGACCAACATCTTTATAAACACTACCATAGCATCTTTCTATGTGTCTAGTAAAATTTCCTGTACCTTGTGAACTAACAAATGATAGAACATGCTTACACTTGTTGCATTAGCATGAAACCTTTCCATTAATTGGTTTATTGTGAAGTTTTGTAAAGTATTGCCACACCAAAGATCTTTCTTTTCTTTGTCTTTTCACCCCTGTTTTTTTATCATCCTCTAAATCCACAGATTCAACCTCATCATCTTCAATATCAATTTTAACAGAACTAGAATCCATCTACAGTGGAAAAAAAATCACAAAATTGAAATCAGAAATAAACCACAGATCTTAAAACAACAACAATAATATTTGAATCTACAATCAACATACATACCGGTTTTTTATCTTTCTTGTTCGTCCTCCCAACATTATTTTGTGAATCACTCATCAGGTATAATCAAACTGAAAAAACAAAAGTAAACTGCTAAGACATGGTTTAACTTTTCTTAAAACCTATTTTTTTGTTATTTGTTTTGTACCTGTGCTTGAGGCGGAGAGGAAGGGCCGACGAGGACGGGCTGACGGAGACCGGTGAGGTGGAGATCGGAAGACGAGATGAAGCGTAGGAGAGTGGAGACCGGGGATGCAGACGTCAGACGCGAGAGACGTGAAACCCCCAAATCAATGGAAACCCTAGCTTGAAAGGGAGTTGTTCGCTTGTTTATTTACGGAGGAAGTTGCAAGAGACTGAATGAGTGAGTCTGTGAGTGACTGAGTGTAAGGCTATAGGGTTAGAAATGAATTCAAATGAATTCAAAATTTTGGAGTGGGCCGCGTTCCACCTGGAGCCTGGAGACGTGACTGAGTATTTGAGTTGCCACATGACTTTTCTTTTTTATTTATTTAATATTTAATATTTAAATTTTAATAATAAACAGGTCTTAACAGGTTAACGGGTTTTTACCTGTTAAGACACGAAAATTAACAGGTTTTAACGTGTCTACCTGTTTTAGACACGAAACATGTTAAGGCTAAACACGAAACATGTTAAATTCGTGTCGTGTCATGTTAACGTGTTCGTGTCTGAAATTGTCAGCCCTATATAGATATGAGCTCTGATTAATTAAACCTTACATTTAAAAAAATAAATAAATAATACATATGAGAATGAAGTATGGTCCTCTTGTTTTCATGTGTTATTAAGTGACAAACTAAGTGAAGGAAAACAATGAAAATATATTTAAAGCTCTGGTCATTTAACATTACATGTAAAAATAATGAAGTATTATGGGTTGTCGTGAACTCTACATATAGCTAGTGCATCTTGATAATATTTGTACATGCATTTTGGTCATCCTATAAAAGACGAAGGTAACAACATATGTTTCCCAATATGACGACTTTCAGTATTCCCACAACGACATCATGTACCCTTGAAGAAATTCATTACATAAAGTACTCTGATTTGTTCTTATATAATCAAGGCGGCTCTCTTCAATACAGACATAGGCATCAACAATGAATTTTTGTAGCGGTTGACCAACTCTTAACAATAACGTATGTAAGTTCAGTCGATCATGTAATAAATAACTATAGTACATGTTCATTGTCATTTTTTGGTAGTGTGAAGTAAAGGGGTTACGTAACTTTAATTCAGGTGACCAGTCACTTTCACCATTTCACCATAAATGAAGAGTAAGGGATATTGTAAAGACGTGTACATCGGATGTAGTTTCTTTATATGTTGGGGTATTGCGTCTTTTGACGAATTACGATGTCAATGTTAGCACACATTGGATCATTATCAGATACAACTACACCTATGCAACCAACTTGTCACACCCCCAAATTTCCAACTAACGGAATCATATCGTTTAGGGCGTGACAAACCAGGATCTCAGTCATTAGACATAGCGAAAGACCTCAATATGCTTTTAAACATAATTCCGTCTTAATTTGTAAAATCAGAGTTTAACATTTTGCGGAAGCGTTTGAAACCAATAACAGAAAGTAATGTTGCAAAACCATAAGTACAATGTTCAAAGTTTTAAATCAACAACTAAAGTAAACTGAATGCATGAGACTCCACATCCTAGTCCATGCTTGTCTTTACTTGTGCTTTAGTGTCCTGAGAAAACATGTAAATCAAGTCAACACAATGGTTGGTGCATACACATGTTTGTCTATGTAAACTCAAATGTTTGAACAACTGTTTGAAATGTAATGTTTGCAGATAACATAATCACACATTGCATAGTCATGATAGCTAGTCATTATACTATTTACATAAGTGGTTGACACCGAAGCTGACTGTTGCATGCTATTGCATGTTTTGCCTTTCCACTATTGTCTAACACAAACAATAGTAATGTTGTATTGGCTAGTTAAACACTTGCGTAGACCTCCAATCTACCAAGTGAGGCTTGTCAAACCCAATAGATCTATCTTCAACTACCACGCTTTGCACTACGGCAAACTAAACGGTTCAATGTGTAAGGACTTTGAGTGTTATGTGCACACTTATAGTAAACAGCAAACTCATGCAAGTGATATGTATCTAAAATGTTTGTTTGCACATGTTTTCTCCCCCAAAACATTCAAAATAAGAAAAGGGTCCGTGTACGCACCTTAGTATGCAAGTAGAACGATCAAGTGCTCGTGATATCGCGTAGACAACCTTCTACAAAGAATCTGTGTCATTACAATAACGTCGCGTTATTCGTAATGTCAAATCATGTTTGTGGTCTTATACGTGTCAACATACGTATATTAAGTTGTTTAAAACATTCATACGAAAGTACGTATAGTTTCGAATTTGTTTGTCTAAATCGTATAAGTATATACGATGTCGTTTAAACGCGCGTAATTATACGCAACTATGATTTCGAGTCAAAATTTAATTTTTATCATTCTAATTTGTTCGGGATTCCATTTCGGTTCCAACGAAATTCGAACGGGTAAATCGGATCTAAAACGAAGAAGTTATGGTTTAAAATACAAAATTTTGATTAAAATTCCAAAACTGTCAAGGGCAAGGGTCGAACCCTTGACCTCTCAAACCAAACACACGCACACTACCAACTGCTCTGCTTCAGATTTCGTTAACATCTTTCTATTTAAATGATTTTAACCACAATCCGATTGATTCCCCTTTTTTATCTTTAATCGAAATCATCAAGTCTAAATTGATGTCCAATTCAAACCCGATCGGTCCCCAAACCATGGGGCTTTTGCTCCATGGATCCAAACGACTCTAAGTATGGTTTTAATTTGATTTTCAAGTTCGTTCGTATCAAAAACCCCTAATAAGTTCATCCGAAAAAAAAACCTAAAAATCAAATTCGTGTAATTTAATGTTGTTTTATGAAATTGGCAGAGGGTTTTCATTACACATGATATTTAGAACCTATCTGCAATATTTAATTTGGGTAACAAGTTCAATTGCTTCAAAACCCCCAATTCGTTTTTGTTTATGAACCATAGATTTCAAAATCGTTTAATTCGTTGTTGTTTCATCAAATCAACATGGGGTTTTCATTAAATGAGCAATTCCGAAACCCCCTATATAATTTAATTTGATTTTCGAATCCCTCTTGATCAAAACCCCCAATTCTTTTCGTATCAAGAACCCTAGATTTCCAATTCATAGAATTCATGTTTGTTTATTACAATTAACATATGGTATTCATTAAAGGGATGTTTTAAAAGCTTTCTAAATAATTCAATTTGATTATAAAGCTCGTTTGAGTAAAAACCCCCAAAACATTCTTGTTCAAGAACCCTAATGATCGAACTCATGAAATTCGATGTTGTCTGATGAATTAATGTTAGGGATTCCCTTAGTCGGCAATGTTAGAGTGTGTGTGTATTGATTTTTACCTGGTTTGGTGTTGGATTGAAGGAGCTCGACTTGGAGGTGTAGTTCGGCCGATCCTTGATCTAATTCTTCAATCCCAAGCCTCTGGAATCGAATTGATGGATTTAGAAGTTACTGAGGGTGCCGATTTAGGTGTTTATGTGTTCAATTTCGCGATTTTTGATCGAATTGTAAGGATCTTATAACCCTATGTGACGGTTTCAACATTTATGTTCTTAATTACGTTTAATTCAAATGTTAATGGGACAATAATGTGTTCTAACGGTTAATCATCAATAATGTGATGATTATTACTAGTTTAATTCTATTAATTACTTATTTTTAATGTAATTTCGAATTTAAGTTTGATTTTTAAAAGAATTTTGACTTTTTAAAGTCAAAATTGTGTATTTCTTCTAATTACATGCTTAATCCTTATAATTTAAGTGTTTTTACACTTGTTTTGTTCAATTCTAGCCCTTGTAGTTTGTTTTTGTATGATTTCTTATTTGTTTCTGTTAACTTTTGGTTAACGGTGTTAATCTAGAATGCCGGATTGTCACATTATCCCCTTGTTGAAGGAATTTTCGTCCCGAAAATTGTTAAATGCTAGAAGTAGTTAGTACACTATTTGTGAGTTCAAAGTGTGCGTGTTAGTGCGATACTTGATCATTCTGTGTACTTTTGTATACTCACACACAAAGTTCATTGTTTGCAACACCACACCTAAGTGTGGTCGTCCTATGTTCAATGTTTGGCAACATCACCCCTACGTGTGATCGTTCCATGTAATTGTTCGCATGCACACCAATTAGTGCACCTTAATTGTGAATGTTCGTGTTCAATCATACGTACTATGTAACCTTGCACATAGCTAATTGTTTATAATCAATCATGTTTGTACTACCATACCATGTAACATATGAAATGTAGCACATTGATTGTAAATAATCATGATTGAAAGTGTTTGAATTCTACAGTGTTTGTATTCAGCACAAATGTTTGTAACAAAACCAATTGTATAAGATGTTTGTGCTTACAGTTTGAAATTTGAAAGTGTTGGAGTGTGAAACATCACGTCATCCCCTTGTTGAAGGAAATTTCGTCCCGAAATTTAACGTGCGTTCTCAATGCTTGTAGTTGTTGTTTTGAACAGATGAGGATACTTCTTCATCATTTGGTCTTCCCTTTCCCATGTGAATTCAGGACCACGTCTTGAATTCCATCTGACTTTGACTATCGGAATCTTACTTTGTTTGAGTTGTTTGACCTCTCGGTCCATGATTTCAACCGGTTCTTCAATGAACCGTAACTGTTCGTCCACTTGTATTTCCTCAAGTGAACAATCAATGTCTCATCAGAAAGACATTTCTTTAAGTTCGAAACGTGAAAGACATCATGAACTCCACTGAGTTCATCCTGAAATTTGAGTTGATATGCTACCGGACCAATCCTTTTCAGGATCTCAAAAGGTCCTACGTAGCGAGGGCTAAGCTTCCCACGCTTGCCGAATCGTATCACACCTTTCCAAGGTGATACTTTTAGAAGAACTCGGTCTCCTACTTGAAATTCCAACGGTTTACGACATTTGTCAGCATAACTCTTCTGTCGATCCCGAGCCGCTGCCATACGATTTCGGATTTGAATTATCTTCTCAGTTGTTTCGTGTACTAGTTCAGGTCCTGTTATCTGATTGTCACCAATTTCAGTCCAGCAAACTGGTGAACGGAATTTACGATCATACAATACTTCAAACGATGCTGCCTGAATACTTGTATGATAACTGTTGTTGTAAGAAAATTCCACTAACGGTAAGTGGTTTTCCCAGTTATCACCAAAATCAATGACACAAGCTCGTAACATGTCCTCGAGCGTTTGGATTGTGCGTTCACTCTGACCGTCGGTTTGTGGATGATAGGCAGTACTCATGTCTAAACGAGTTCCCAATGACTTATGGAGAGATTTCCAAAAGTTTGAAGTAAATCGGGTATCCCGATCTGATATGATGGAAACTGGTACGCCATGTCGTGCTACCACTTCCTTGATGTAAATGCGAGTCAGTTTCTCCATTTTGTCGGTTTTCTTAATTGCTAAGAAATGTGCAGATTTCGTTAATCGGTCGACAATTACCCATATCGTGTCACAACCACTTGGTGTACGGGGTAACTTAGTAATGAAATCCATCGAAATCTATTCCCATTTCCACATAGGATTTCTGGTTGTTGCAGCAAACCAGATGGTTTCTGATATTCAACTTTGACTTTCGAACAAGTCAAACATTTGCTAACGTACTTTGCAATGTCGGCTTTCATATGAGGCCACCAATACAGTGCCTTTAAGTCATGATACATTTTGTCTGATCCCAGATGGACTGAATATCTGGATTTGTGCGCTTCATCCATCACGAGTTCCATTAGACCACCATGAAAAGGTATCCAAAGTCGATTAATGAAACAACGAGTTCCCTCAGGCATGACATCCAATTGTTTTACCATTCCTCGTAAGGATTCCTGTTCCAAGTTATCCTTTTCTAAGGCTTCAAACTGAGCACTGCGTACCTTGTCAGGTAAGTCAGTATGTATCGTCATCATAAGTGCGCGAACCCATCTTATTGATGTTGTGTCTTTTCTGCTTAAAGCATCAGCTACCACATTAGCTTTTCCCGAATGGTACTTAATTGCGCATTCGTAGTCGTTCAACAACTCGACCCACCATCGTTGTCTCATATTAAGCTCCTTCTGATCAAATATATGTTGCAAACTCTTATGATCAGTGTAAATGGTACACTTGGTTCCATATAAATAGTGCCTCCAAATATTTAAAGCAAATACCACTGCTTCTAACTCCAAGTCATGAGTAGTGTAATTCTTTTCGTGTGGTCGAAGTTGTCGTGAAGCATAAGCAATCACTTTATCACGTTGCATCAACACACATCCCAAACCTTGTGCAGATGCGTCACAATACACCACAAAGTCTTCTGTTCCTTCCGGTAAGGACATAATCGGTGCACTGCAGAGTTTCTGTTTCAGTAGCTGGAATGCAGCTTCCAGTTTATATGTTCAATTATACTTAGTTCCTTTGTGAGTAAGAGATGTAAGTGGTTGAGCGATCTTTGAGAAACCCTCAATGAATCGTCGGTAGTAACCCGCATACCAAGGAATTGTCGTACCTCGGTAGGTGTCTTTGATGCTTCCCAATTCTTAATCGCTGCAATTTTCGCTGGATCAACATGTATGCCCTTTTCATTGACTATATGACCCAAGAATTGAACTTCTCGCATCCAGAAGTCACATTTCGAGAACTTAGCGTACAATTGTTCTTGTTTCAGTAATTCTAACAGCAATCGAAGATGTTCAGCATGCTCCTCCTCAGTCTAAGAATAGATGAGGATGTCATCAATGAAAACAATGACAAACTTATCAAGATAAGGTTTGCAAACACGATTCATGAGATCCATGAATACTGCTGGAGCGTTTGTCAACCCAAATGGCATGACCAAGAATTCGTAATGGCCATAGCGCGTTCTGAATGATGTCTTAGGAATATCTTCCTCCTGTACTCTGAGTTGATGGTAACCCGATCTGAGATCAATCTTCGAGTAGTAACTCGAACCTTGCAACTGATCGAACAAATCGTCAATTTTAGGTAACGGATACCGGTTTTTGATGGTAACTTTGTTAAGTTCCCGGTAATCGATACACATACGGAAAGTCCCGTCCTTTTTTTTAACAAACAATACTGGAGCTCCCCACGGTGAAAAACTAGGTCGTATAAAGCCCTTATCCAACAACTCTTGTAGTTGTGTAGATAACTCTTGCATTTCAGACGGTGCAAGTCGATAAGGCGCTCTAGCAATCGGTGCTGCGTCTGGTGTAAGGTCGATTCGGAATTCCACTTGTCTGATAGGTGGTAATCCTGGTAGGTCTTCTGGGAATACTTCAGGAAATTCACAAACTACTGGGATGTCTTCGATCTTCTTCTCAACTACCGGCTTCTCAGTTATAAGTGCTATAACTGTTGTATGACCTTTACGCAGACATTTATGTGCCTTCATACAAGATATGAGACGCAGTGGCGTACTGCTCTTCTCACCTTGTACATACAGTGTCTCTCCATGTGAAAGAGGTATACGAATGATCTTTTCATGGCATACTATTTCAGCCTAGTGTTTCGACAGCCAGTCCATGCCAATGACTACATCAAAACTGCCTAAAGTGATAGGCATAAGGTCAATTTCCATTGTTTGACCCATCAAGTCAAGCATACATCCCTTAAGGATATGTTCTACTACAATTAACTTGCCATCAGCTAGTTCTACAGTGTATGGGTTTTCTAGGGTAGTAGGACTAACATTTAGCAACTTAAAAAATGTACTAGATACAAAACTCCGGTCTGCACCGGTGTCAAATAGCATAGAGGCATAGTGATTATTCAAGAGGAACGTACCCGTAACAATGTTGGGATCCTCCCGTGCTTGACGCCCTCCAATAACGAACGCTCTACCTTTTGCACCATTGTTGTTATTATTGTTGTTATTTATGCCATTACCGTTGCCATTCGTATCATTAGCCCCGCCCTTCTTGAGTTGTGGGCAATCCTTTTTGAAATGCCCCGGCTTGCCACACTCATAACACCCCTTTTGAGTGTTGTTCTGGTTGGTGGGGTTTGTTTGGAGCTCCCCACGACAGTCTTTAGCTGCATGCCCTGCTTTACAACACCGTTGGCACCGGTACTTTTCACACTGATTCCCAACATGATGGAATCCACACTTGTTGCACTTTGGGTATTTACCAAAATATCCTCCCGACGACTGTTGATTATTGTTTGAGTTCTGATGGGTCCTGTTGGATTCAGGCTTGCGGTTCTGATGAAACGACTGTTGGTTGGAACTTTTGGAGTTGTTGCTCTCCCACTTTCTCTTGTGGTCTCCCACCTTAGCTACTGTTGTCCGTTTAGGCAGAATTCCTTGTAGCACTGCCTGATCAGTCAGTTGATGCGCCAACCGAACAGCTTGTTGAATCGTTTTGGGATTTGCAGATGTGACCAACCCTTGGATCTGAGGCACTGATCCCCCAATGTACCTCTCAATCCACTTGCTTGGTGGAGTAGCCATGTGAGGTAGGAGTCTGGTTAATTCATGTGATCGAGTAGTGTACTCCTCGATATTAGACCCTTCCATTTTAAGGTGCCAGTATTCCTCCTCCAGCTTTTGCACCTCATTGCGAGGGCAATACTCCTCCTGCAATAGCGTCTTGAACATATTCCAAGTAGGGGCATTGGCCTCACCCAATCCCAAAGTCTGCACGTTGGAGTTCCACCAGGTCAATGCTGGACCCTCCAAAGTACCCGTAGCGTACTTGACTTTGTCCTCCTCCGGACAATTACACATCTCAAACACCGACTCTGATTTTTCAATCCATCGTAGAAGTCCAATGGCTCCTTCCGATCCTTTGAAGTTGTGTGGTTTGCAGTCCAAGAACGTCTTGAACGTGCACACATGCAGATTTACCAATCCCCCCCCCCCGGTTGGACCATGTGGTCCTGTCGGATGTGTTTGAGCATAGTTTGCAATAGCTTCTTCAACTCTACTGTTGATAAGCGCGTTGAGTTCAGCAATAGTCATGCTTATGTTTCTATCCACCATAATCTTCATATTTACAAATATACATAATGAGATTTTATCCATTACGTAATCACCATTCATGCATAAGTAAACATAACACATAAAATATTAATTCTCATAACAATAATC
The DNA here is from genome assembly GCA_009363875.1 of Mikania micrantha. Classification (NCBI taxonomy): domain Eukaryota; kingdom Viridiplantae; phylum Streptophyta; class Magnoliopsida; order Asterales; family Asteraceae; genus Mikania; species Mikania micrantha. Next base: position 53,012,861 of record CM018695.1, read on the forward strand.
AACTAAACATGACATTTTATTTATTATGAGTACATCCCACTCATATAGGTTTATTAATTGAAAAGATAAATAACATCCAAATATCTAAACTCCACCATTTGGTGGTGCAACACTAGGAGATGAATCAGCCTGCTCTGGTGGACCACCCCCTGCACCGTGATCATACTGTATATGTTCGGTGATGAGTGTCAATGCTTGCTCAGCTAAATCCCCAACTATGTTGGTCCCATCTATAGCCGCATTAGATAGTGCAATGGCCTCTTCGGCCCTTACCTCGGCCATAGCCGCACGTAGTTCCGTTTCCTGTTGTCGTGCCTCGGCCATAGTTGCACGGAATTCAGCATCTTGCAGTCGGTCGGTGAGCTCAACGATAGCATTTCGCATCATCTCCACATCTTCCACCAGGTTCTCATGTAACTCGTCTGTACGAGTCAGCTCCTCCTTAAGACTCCTCCATTTCTCCATGATCCAGTTGTTGCTTTCTAACAATCCTGTGATTGCCCCTGCTGCCTCGCGCATATTATGGATCTCTCGATCCATACGTGCCACGAATGCAGCAAACACTTGCTCTAGCGGATACCCTAGAGCCGGTAATGTCCAAATGCCAGTCGTAGAGGTAGTAGTAGGTGGAGGAGGCACTCTCTCCTCGCGTACCCAGCTACGAATAAGATCAGGGAACCACTGCCAATAATGGCTGCTCCCTCTAGGTCTAATGTGAATATCTTCAACATGGTGGATAGTATCATCCACTGGTTCCAGTTTCCTTTTCTTAGATGCCTGGACTTCCACAACTTGTGGCTCCTCATCATGAATACGCTTAGACGATGATGCCATATCTGTTACATAACACTTATGTAAAACATGATTGTATAAGCAAATGTGTCTAATGTCTAACAGTTATAGTCTAAGTCTACTAATGCAAACCTAGTTCGCTATAACCAATGTCTCTGATACCAATCTGTCACACCCCCAAATTTCCAACTAACGGAATCATACCATTTAGGGCGTGACAAACCAGGATCTCAGTCATTAGACACAGCGAAAGACCTCTATATGCTTTTAAACATAATTCCGTCTTAATTTGTAAAATCATAGTTTAACATTTTGCGGAAGCGTTTGAAACCAATAACAGAAAGTAATGTTGCAAAACCGTAAGTACAATGTTCAAAGTTTAAAATCAACAATTAAAGTAAACTGAATGCATGAGAAAACATGTAAATCAAGTCAACACAATGGTTGGTGCATACATAGGTTTGTATATGTAAACTCAAATGTTTGAACAACTGTTTGAAATGTAATGTTTGCAAATAACATAATCACACATTGCATATTCATGATAGCTAGTCATTGTACTATTTACATAAGTGGTTGACACCGAAGCTGACTGTTGCATGCTATTGCATGTTTTGCCTTTCTACTATTGTCTAACACAAACAATAGTAATGTTGTATTGGCTAGTTAAACACTTGTGTAGACCTCCAATCTACCAAGTGAGGCTTGTCAAACCCAATAGATCTATCTTCAACTACCACGCTTTGCACTACGACAAACTAAACGGTTCAATGTGTAAGGACTTTGAGTGTTATGTGCACACTTATAGTAAACAGCAAACTCATGCAAGTGATATGTATCTAAAATGTTTGTTTGCACATGTTTTCTCCCCAAAACATTCAAAATAAGAAAAGGGGCCGTGTACGCACCTTAGTATGCAAGTCAAATGATCAAGTGCTCGTGATATCGCGTAGACAACCTTCTACAAAGAATCTGTGTCATTACAATAACGTCGCGTTATTCGTAATGTCAAATCGTGTTTGTGGTCTTATACGTGTCAACATACGTATATTAAGTTGTTTAAAACATTCATACGAAAGTACGTATAGTTACGAATTTGTTTGTTTAAATCGTATAAGTATATATGATGTCGTTTAATCGCGCGTAATTATACGCAACTATGATTTCGAGTCAAAATGTAATTTTTATCATTCTAATTTGTTCGGGATTCCATTTCGGTTCCAACGAAATTCGAACGGATTAAATCGGATCTAAAACGAAGAAGTTATGGTTTAAAATACAAAATTTTGATTAAAATTCCAAAACTGTCAAGGGCAAGGGTCCAACCCTTGACCTCTCGAACCAAACACACGCACACTACCAACTGCTCTGCTTCAGATTTCGTTAACATCTTTCTGTTTAAATGATTTTAACCACAATCCGATTGATTCCCCTTTTTTATCTTTAATCGAAATCATCAAGTCTAAATTGATGTTCAATTCAAACCCGATCGGTCCCCAAACCATGGGGCTTTTGCTCCATGGATCCAAACGACTCTAAGGATGGTTTTAATTTGATTTTCAAGTTCGTTCGTATCAAAAACCCCTAATAAGTTCATCCGAAAAAAAAACCTAAAAATCAAATTCGTGTAATTTAATGTTGTTTTATGAAATTGGCAGAGGGTTTTCATTACACATGATATTTAGAACCTATCTGCAATATTTAATTTGGTAACAAGTTCAATTGCTTCAAACCCCCAATTCGTTTTTGTTTATGAACCCTAGATTTCAAAATCGTTTAATTCGTTGTTGTTTCATCAAATCAACATGGGGTTTTCATTAAATGAGCAATTCCGAAACCCCCTGTATAATTTAATTTGATTTTCGAATCCCTCTTGATCAAAACCCCCATTCTTTTCGTATCAAGAACCCTAGATTTCCAATTCATAGAATTCTTGTTTGTTTATTACAATTAACATATGGTATTCATTAAAGGGATGTTTTAGAAGCTTTCTAAATAATTCAATTTGATTATAAAGCTCGTTTGAGTAAAAACCCCCAAAACATTCTTGTTCAAGAACCCTAATGATCGAACTCATGAAATTCGATGTTGTCTGATGAATTAATGTTAGGGATTCCCTTAGTCGGCAATGTTAGAGTGTGTGTGTATTGATTTTTACCTGGTTTGGTGTTGGATTGAAGGAGCTCGACTTGGAGGTGTAGTTCGGCCGATCCTTGATCTAATTCTTCAATCCCAAGCCTCTGGAATCGAATTGATGGATTCAGAAGTTACTGAGGGTGCCGATTTAGGTGTTTATGTGTTCAATTTCGCGATTTTTGATCGAATTGTAAGGATCTTATAACCCTATGTGAAGGTTTCAACATTTATGTTCTTAATTACGTTTAATTCGAATGTTAATGGGACAATAATGTGTGTTCTAACGGTTAATCATCAATAATGCGATGATTATTACTAGTTTAATTCTATTAATTACTTATTTTTAATGTAATTTCGAATTTAAGTTTGATTTTTAAAAGAATTTTGACTATTTAAAGTCAAAATTGTGTATTTCTTCTAATTACATGCTTAATCCTTATAATTTAAGTGTTTTTACACTTGTTTTGTTCAATTCTAGCCCTTGTAGTTTGTTTTTGTATGATTTCTTATTGTTTCTGTTAACTTTTGGTTAACGGTGTTAATCCGGAATGCCGGATTGTCACACAACTGATGGCATACCATATGTTTAAGCATGATGAGATGCAAATAGACGTATGTTAAAACATAAAACATTTGATTCAAGACACAAATCTTTAGCACTTTTGAATAGTCCAACCAACGCATCATGCTTTTGTAACATATTTATAATAAACATTACAATGTTAGGATCAAGAGATGAATAGCTATAAGATGTGAAAGCATGAAGTCTATTTTGAAATTTGTTTTCTACAGCATATATGTACATTTGCAGGAATTGTAGATAACCAATGATGGATTTGACCACTAATCTTAAAAACATAAGGAGCAACACCATTGTTAAGAGATGTATCTATTTTAGCACCAAAAGAAGTCATTAAAAACATAGAATTGCAAGCTCTGATATTTTCAAGAAATGTAGCTTGTTTAAAAAGGTGTATGATATCTGAATCATACTCCCGATGATAAGAAAGAGCAACGGGACCTCCTTTACAACAATGATTATATATAAGAGTACAATTAATAGTATGAGAAGCCACATGTTCGTCGTACCAAAATAAAGCATCACATAACTCATATATATTATCATAATCATCGAGATCAAGATAAGATGAGAAATTTAAAAAGGAGTTGTGCAACAAAGCAGAACGATGAGAGGATTGTCTAAATGATTGATAAGGAGTATTGTTACATGATATCATGGGAGAATCTAAAGGTATATTGCATTAATCACGATATATTTTTCTTCGTGACATGACGGAAGTAAAGGAATGAAATGTTAATTACAAAAGTAACTACTACAACTATTTTATATCATATAATACACATGAGACGCTAATTAGTTACATAAATTGTTACCTAAAATATCTCATTTATTGTGGAAAAAGATCATGGTAAAGTAAGTAGATTACATATAATAAAATCATGAATAATGTATTGTGGTTCAATATTAAAAAAATGTAGAGTAAGGAAAATTACTCACATTTTTCCCTCTTTTTGTACTTAACTAACGAACTTTCAAAAGCTGAAGAAACATACTGAAGAGTTTACGTCATGAACATAATAAAATAATTTAGATATTACTAGTATTACATAATACATAAACAAAAACAAAGATACCAAAAGAAATAATTATACTAGCAAAAAAAAATGAAAGCATAATTGATAAAAATTAACTATCATAAGGAAAAAATTGGATCAATATGTAGGTAATTGGAAGTTTATATAATTATACACGTTTTGAATGTACTTGTATAGCAAACCTAGATTAATTTTAATATTAAGTGTCTGATTGCATTTCACACGTACGCCATATGTTATATGTAAACAAAACTTTGCTTAACATAATTGGTATTCTAGCATGTCCTATAAAACTCACAATCATGTTGCAACCTTTGTTTAGTTTAAGTTAATAAGTCATATTAAGGTGGGATAGAGTTCCTTTTACATGTTTTATGTTGCATACGTGCCAAATATACAACATCAGATTTACTATAATTTTTTAAGGTCAAAAAGGAATTAAATTTGCACAACGACATCACGCTTTATGTCAGTATCCAGTCTGGAGAAGGTAGTTTTCAAAGTGCAGTAGCTGAATAGATTCACATATATGTTCTAAAAGTCGTCTAATTTTTACATCTGATGTTCTTTTTTCCTTAATTAATGCAGATTCTAGTATATTTGTTCTTTTGCATATTGACATGGATAACCCACTTACCTTATATAAAAATATGGATTTTACCTATTGAGTTAAAACTAATCAATTATGACATCACACTTACCAGCAAATGTATATTCCACTATATCTAAAACTAAGGAACACTAAAGAAAGTACAACGCATGTATTGTAATAAATCATAACATTAGGCCATATTGTTCTACCACTTAGGGTCTCAAGTAGCAAAATGTAAGCAACTTAACTTAAATAGGCCAGTGATTTAGGAGAGCATAAAAAACAACTTTAGTGGAGCATATGTTCAACAAAATGACCTAATTGTCCTAAAAATTAAAATTTTAACAAAGTTTAAAGTGAAAATGAAATTGTTACAAAATCAAACTATGTTACATGTAACACTAAAGACCAAAGATGCAACTTGCATAAGTATCTTATGCAAATTTAGGAATTTAGTAACATCTTCATGTTTAAAATGCTAGCAATCTTTGTATTCTATGTGTGTCTACTTTATAAGAAGGCCAATACAATCAAGCTATTGAAGTTCAAGTTGTTTTCTTGATTTGTTTTTTTTCATCTCTGGTTAAATAATGAATTTACAACTCTTATATAAATATGAACTTATCATTGCAAGTTGTGTGAATTATTTGAAATGATATATCAATTTGCTTATAAACTAAATATCATTTATAACATAAAGAGGCTGACCGTGTAAACATAACCATATGGATTCAATTTGTTATCTTGACTTTTATGTAACCAATTACATTGACAAACCATGGAAGGATCTGTTATGTATCTACGATGGAGGAAACTGCATCTTAATTCCAATGGCTGATCCTGAATAAGAAGTTAATTCCAGTTCCAATTTGGCCCAAAATTTGTGATTCTTTGTATAAACTCTACAATTTTTGTCGTCATGAAGGTAGGTCTTTCTCATTGACTCTTAATATAGCATTAGGTTTAACCATTGATTTTTGTTTGTTGAGTTCAGTTATTTATCTTTTTAATTTTCATTTTGATTTCATTTTCTAGTAAAAATCAATCAAAACGAAAACTATCCTTAGTATAATAAACCTTTTATAAATAGTTGAGACGCAGATAAGCAATAGTATAAGGTCCAATTTCCAAACATAGCTCATAATATAAATGGATGCATTTTTAACTCCTGATTTCAAATGGTCCAATTTCAAGTACAATATTTATGTGAATTCTAATAAGTTTGAAGATGATTTCATTAAACTTCTTAACAAATGTTGCACATAGCCTTTGAATGATGTTGAATTTGTAGGAAGTCAACAACTGATTATTATGATTTTGGGCAAAAATATGATGTTGAATTTGATTTCTACTAAGTTAAGATCAAATCAATCAAAATTAAGATCAATGCAAAAAATACAATATATAATTAAACAAGCTATAAACCCTAAAGTAATAGATATATCAAAATGGTAGATCAATATAAGTGGGGAAATTCAAAATAAGATAAAGAGAATTAAATACCTACTGCGATGATCAATGAAGAATCTGAATCGGGAGTGGTAAACGTTGTTCAAGCAACAAACGATTGAAACTTGGAGATCAAAGAGACGCAACACGAAGAGAGACAATTTAAACCTTAAAGTGAAATGATATAAGAAGTAAAAAAGAAGAAGGTAAAAGAAGAAGCTAGAAGAAGATGTAAAAAGGTAAAATGGTAAAAGACTTGTACCAAAAGAAGGAAAATATGTACGAAATGAATAATGTATTTGGTTTCACATTAAAAGTTTGCTTTTTAATATATATATACTAGGTAAAATCCCGTGTATTACACAGGTTAAAAACTGAAATGTTATATACTTTGTAAAAAACTTATTTTAAAATAATTTTTTTTAAAGAAAACTTATTTTTATAGAACTTTTATTTTTCCTAAGACTACAAATTTAAAATAATTCTTATTTTTTTTTAAATATTGATTTTTAGGAAATTTTCATATTTTGTAAACTTTGCTTAAGTGTGTTTTTAAATAAAATATTTCATTTTCTATTCAGTAAAACTTTTTTTTAATGTGAAAAAGGTATATAATATAATTAGTCATTAGATTTAAAATTATTTAATAAATTAAATAATATAATCATAATTATCATTTAATATGAGAGAGAATGATTGAAAAGATTAAAAAATGACATCTGGCAGTAATTCTTTATAAAAAATGACATGTGTCAATAATGGTCTAATAATTGACATGTGACAAATATGATATTTATTTATTATAGTAGTAAGATAAATTATATAAGATGATGATGTGCATATGTAACTATTTATATATTTGCTTAGTCATCAAGAATTCATGCCAAACAAATTATACTTTTATCAAGCGGAGAAACAACCTCTTAAACAAAAATGTAAGGTATGATTATTTACATTAGATTACCCGATTGATCTGGTTTCTTTTTTCTCGGAACCTTGTAAAGCATGAGCTAAGTTAAGAACCAAACAATTAAATACCTACTGCGATGATCAATGAAGAATCTGAATCGGGAGTGGTAAATTTTGTTCAAGCAACATACGATTGAAACTTGGAGATCAAAGAGACGCAACACGAAGAGAGAGAAATAAACCTTAAAGCAATGTTTTTAAAACCGGACCGGACGTCAAACCGGTCTCTTAACTGGTCAGTGGTCGGACCGGTCGAATCGGATTTAAAAACCGGATGACGTTTTAAATATTTTATAAATATATATATAGATTTTTTGTTAAACGACGTATATTAATGTTTTTTTTGACAGGCACCAATATTCATGTATCTTCAATATTCATTTATAGATAGCCCTTACGTCTTCCATTTCGGCATCTCAACTCTCACTGTGCTCTCTTTCTAAACACAAATCTTTCTAAAACTTTAAAACCCTAACTGACGCACCAGCTTCCCAGCCGCACCACTCTTCTCGTCAATTGGATCTGAGCTTGCTCCGTCACCCGTCGCCAGTCTCCCAGCCGCACCAGTCACCGGTCGCTGCGCTAATCAGATATGAGCTTGCTCCGTCGCCCACTGCCGCCCCAAACGGAACTGTTTTCGTCATGTTGCCGACCGTGGCACCAACGGATCTTGGAGAATGGAGATGGAAAGGCTAAAAAACCGATCCAACCGTTTCTTCCGGTTCCGGTCCAACCGCCGAATCGTTATGGCCGGCCGGTTCCTTTCCTGGCGGTTCTCCTAACACTTTTGGGCCGGTTATGTTGGTGGTCTCTGGTCCGACCGGCCGGCTGGTCAGGTCACAAAAACACTGCCTTAAATTGAAATGATATAAGAAGTACAAAAGAAGAAGCTAAAAGAAGAAGATGTAAAAAGGTAAAAATGTAAAGAACTTGTACCAAAATAAGGAAAATATGTACGAAATGAATAATGTATTTGGTTTCACATTAAAAGTTTTCTTTTTAATGTGTGTGTGTGTATATATATATAAAATGAGAATAGGAATCAAGATATAGAAATAAAAGGTTATGTTTTATATTTTTTTCACATAAATTAAACAAGTGGATAATAAAAAGGGATTAGTGTGAATTCTCTATTTACATCATTGACATTATGTTTCTTATTATTTTCTATACTATTCAACTAAAAAAATATCATCTCATAAACTTACCTCATGTTTTTTATCATCTCATAAATTTGTTATGTTTTCTATAATTTAAAGATGAGTGTAGATATAAAAAAGTTGACGCGAGTGCTCTCATAGCCCATCCCTCATGGCCTCATTCCTTATTCATGTATTCAATATGTATGAAAACACATAAAAATTTGCCTTTTTTACTATTTCATATCAATCCACATTCCCATACCTCATTTATAAATTATAGATATGCAAATCATGATGATTATACTTTTTCCAACTTTAATTAGAAATTTGCCAAGCATAAAATTATGTTAATAAAAATCTTAACTAAGATATTTCTTAAATCAAATTATATTTTATTTATGAAATATCAAATTATATATTTTTATAATCATTTAGTAACTTGAAATGAAATTTCATATTGGTATACATATTAAAGTTTTCTTTCTTTCATTTTAAAACACATGTTTAGTAAACATTAAGGTTTTTTATTTTAGTCATAATATTATATTATAAATACATACATTTACAACTTGATGCTACAGTTGTAATTAGGTTTTTTTTACCCCAAGGTCAAAAAAAACGGCCACTTTTTTTTTTTAATTTTTTTTTACACAATAAAGTCAAAGAAAAGGGCAAAAAAAATTTTTTAACGATATCCGAACAGTGGTAATTTTTTTTTTTGTAAGGATCCGACGTTGGTACAGTTGTAATTCTTTTTTTAACCTGTTTGAAGTCTTGTATTTCTTATCAATTGCCCCGATTAACGCCGCGAAGCGTGGGTATATATATTTTTAATCTTACGGTTGTAATTCTTTTTTTTAATCTGTTTCGAGTCTTGTATTTCTTATCAATTGCAACGATTAACGCCGCGAAGCGTGGGTATATATATATTTTTAATCTGCTTAGAGTCTTGCTTTTATTATCAATTGGCCCGATTAACACCGCGAAACGTGGGTATAAATTATTTTTTTTAATCTGGTTCGAGTCTTGCATTTATTATCAATTGGCCGATTAACGTCGCGAAGCGCGGGTATAATTTTTTTTAAATCTGGTTCAAGTCTTGCATCTATTATCAACTGGCCCGATTAAAGCCACGAAGCGCGGGTATAAATGTTTTTTAAATATCTTCAGACTTTTTTATTTGATGTTTATAGATTCGTTTTCATGTTTCAAATGTTCATTTTTACAACGGTAAACATTTATGTCAGAGCTTTATTATCAATTGCCCCGATTACCGCCGCGAAGCGCGGGTTTCACCCTAGTTTTGATTATTTTAACAATAGAATAGCAATTTCTTTGCTATTTTGTTTTGTGTCATAAAAGTTATATTGAACTGTTTTTTTTTTTTATTATGGTCACAAAATTTTGAATATCATAATTTTTTTTACTATAAAAGTTAAGGTTAGGTATGCTAGACACAAACTTAGTGGTAAACTTTTGAATTTTTTATTTTGCTACAAAAGTTTGAATATTAAACTTTTTTTTTAATCTTGCCTAGAAAAGTTTGAGTATTCTAACTTTGGCTACAAAATTCCTTAAAACTGTTTTAGTTTAGAATTTACTTTTCTTTAGGGTTATTTTTATTGTTATGTTTTTATTATGGATTTTTTATGCTCACTTTTACAATGAGATATGCTTTAAGTTTTTACTGTAAAGTAACGACCACTTTTACAACAAAGTATGACTTTATGATGGAATATTCCTTTGGTTTTACAACACTCCAACAAAGTAATATGCTTTTAGGTTTTATGGTGAACAAACAATCATTATGATGTGCTTTTTATTTGCATTTTGATACTTAAGATCATGCCACCACCTATATTCTAGGTTCGAGGCTGCTACTAGCTTATTTTTTTAAAGGATTGTTTATCGTTATTTTGGATATTTTAAGAGTGTAGGTGTGGTAGAGATTTGTGTTTGCAATCAGATTTGTTGATGTGGTAGGCTTTTCCATCAAAATGACAAACATTGCAACATATTTTAATGAACACGTGCTTTAATATTTGGGATGATGACGAAATTCGCGGCGAAGGGATAAAATCTAGTTTACATAATTGATACTAATATTATTTAATAAAATATAAAATGACAGGATCTTGCTTGTACTTCAAACATAGTTATACGATAGCCAAACCACATAAAACATTACCTGGCAGCAAAATCAACCACTATAAAATGATGGAATCTTGCTTTGAACTTCAAGGGTTTGCATTTGTATATGTTCATTAAGGTTGATGCTTTGTGATTGTAAAGTCACAAGTTCAAGATGTGAGAAACAACTTTTTCTACAAATGTGTAAGCTACAAACATATGATCGCAAAACGATCTGGTTCCTCCCTAGAGTAGGGCCTGTTAAACAGGAAATGAGTCAAGCATCGAGTATACCCTTTATTTTTTCGAGACTCTAAATACTTAACTGTGATTTTAAAGACACAATTGTGTTTAGCCGTTTAATAAGTTGCAACCTAATTGGCCAACCTTCTACACAGGAGGCCACATCTATTGTTTTTTTTTTACCCACTCCCCTTTTTAAAACTTGTGCACAAGCCAAAGATGAGGTTTGAACCCAAAACCTCGTGATGTAATTGCATTATACATATGGCTGGTCAACAAAAGATGAATACTGTATAATCACTCGTACTAGTACCGGCTAGTTTGGAGTGTTACAAATTACAAACCCATACTCAAGAGGTTGTAAGAACCACACGGGCATTTAAAATAATACTAAAAGAATCAAAATCATCGCACAACCCTATGAGAATCAGTTATGATTCATACAACTCTCTCACCCGGACCATCGTGGTCAAAAGAACAAGTTCAAGCAGGTAATTGGAGCCTTACATTGTTCTTCCAGCTGCATTTATTGTATACCAACAAAAGAAGTACATGGTCAACAAACACCACCCAAAATAATGTCAATAGTCGACTAAAATTGTGTATTAAACAGTTGCAACATGAGAAAGGTTAGTTTTACAACATCTAGAGGTTGCAGGATTGACAAATCAGGCAGGTTCGATATTGGGTCGAAATGGGTTAGGGTTGAAACATTTCATTTTTGGTATGCCTGACAAAATGAGCATGTTGGGTTGGGTAACAGGTGAGAACAGGTGCGGGTCCATATGGATTTTAAGCAAAATTAGTTTGGGTTTAAATAGATCGTTTAAAAAAACATCAATTTCGCTCAAGTTAAATTAAGTTGTAACTAAACAAATAGTTTATTTGAATAATTTTTAATGATCTTCTCATCAAATATATTATTGATCATTCTTACTCAATGGAATCCATTATATTCACATAAATTTTAAGTTACCCATCTTGACCCATATTGTGTTAAGGTGTTACTTATCTCAACCCATTATATGTCATAACGCTACCCAATTCAACACAAAAAACAATAATTGTTTACCCAAATCTACCCATTTATCTTGCTACGGGTCAAGAATGTCAGGTATTACTTTTGGTAAATAGACCAGGTTGAGTTGTGACCCGTAAAGACACTTTTGTCAATTTCTTCAAAATAATTAAAAGAGCCAACAATAATAAACTAAATCCTATAAAAAAAGGTTTGGAATTAGGATGTTGTATGCATTAAAAATAGACTTTTGAGCCCATTACACTATTGATTTCGTTTCCTTTTAGCTGAATTTTGTTATTTGACCCCTTTGATCTCACAACCCAAATCAACCCATTTATTTACCACATTTAATGGCAGAACATCAGTTTTTTGCCATTGAAGATACAACAACATACCTAGTAAAATATCACTTTGAGTGATTCTGGAGATAGAGAGATGAAAACAAACCTTACCCCTACCTAAAATAGGATAAAAGTTATATATACCTTTCGAAATAGTAATAAAAGAAATCAGCATATAGCAACGTCTGGACTAGCCCCGATATCCAAGCTACAACACCAAAAGAAGTATTAAGGGAATCTTTAAGGTTTGCAAATTCAATGACTAGATTGTTTGTTTTTTAGAAACTATTTTCTTTACACGAAAACCCATACAATCTTTTTGTGTGATCTAGAGAGAGAGAGAGAGAGAGAGAAACATACTGATCCAATGGACATAATGTGGTTCGGTGAAGTGACGATAGATCCAGTTAAAAATGTATAAAGCTCTGTATGCCCTGCAGGAGACCAATAAAATTTAGTTTCTATACTGAATTGAAATCTTTCTTGTTGAAATTTGAAAATAAACAATGTACTTCTAGCTAGTGTTTACTGAAAATAGCAAGAAAGGCGGCCGTGCAGGCTAGGTAACACATGAAAATAGGTTCAGGTCAAAATTGGCATTGTTACAGGTCGAAAGAAGCATGTTGTTGACCTGTTTACATTTTTTGTCAAAAATTTAATTTTAGAAAAAAAAGAAGTTTACAAAACTATAATATTTCAATATAATCTAATCATATGATATTGTTTTATGCATCAAAAAAATAAGATGGGTGTCTTCCATCATATTCAACCTGTTTGACATGTTTTCTTTTTAAAGCAACTACAATTTTATTTTTGTGCATTCGACATATTAGAGATAAAATATAGCTTGAATTGATCCATTCATAGGTAAACGAGTCGAAATTCCCGCATCTAGTTATCACATTTAACAGATTAATAGTCTAGATTACTATCTTATTTTTAATTATTTGTCACCGAAACTAAACCTAAACTTTAAAAAGTTTAGAACTCACTTATTAACTTTGTAAAATATCACTTTGACTCCCTCAAGTTTCTAAACCTTAGAGTTTATCTTCTGGGTTATATATAATCTGATTTTTCATCAACAAACTTCGTACTTAAATAAAAAATATTAATTGTATGTTGTATCTACTGATGGTAGCGTGCTAGTACCGTATATAATGAGACCAAAACCAACTAAAGAACATTGATGTCGTTATATAACAATCTTTTATCTATGTTTTTGTCTCCATGATCAAGTCGCCGTAATTTTATGCATTTCTTTTATGTACTTAATCACATAAATGTCACCGATGCAACATACATGATGAATTTTGTAAACACGCAGCATCGCACGATGTCACTTCTGACTTTTTTTTTATTTTTTTTCCTATTAAATTACTTTTCAAAAACATACAAGACATACTAGTGTTTTCTATCTACATTTCAATCTTTATAAGTGATCCACCATGACTTCTATGTTTCTTTTAATCACACACCATGCTACAATGCATGAGTTTATTCGCACTGCACCACCCCTCCACAGCGAGTGGTTAAAAAAACTCGTTATGATTGAACCATGAAACAGGGGGAAAAAGACACTACTATAGAAGTGTATTACCCAAGAAGAAAAACATATTGGCCAGTCAAGTTATCGATATTTTTTGTTCTTTGCAGCAAGACAAGCTGTGGAAGTATCGCAACTGCTTCCAGATATAAAGAGAATGTCCACATCACCTGAAAAAGACGTTGACAAATTATAGAAACCAAAGAAAGAATTAATATGGCACAACCAATAATCCTGAATCAGAATCATAGTCAATGAACATGAAACAAAAGTAGCAAAAACAAGAATTTATTTGGTTCATATGATGGCTTTATGAAACATGACTTGAGCCATATGACTTGATCCAGGAGGAAAGAAGCTACAAGAGTAAAATATATAATAAATGAATAGCAATATGTTCATACCTCTTTAAAAGTAAATTTCTCATTAACGAGCAAGGCCAAAAGCAAACAAGGCAGCATAAGGAAATAATGGCGAAAGGTGTCTTGATCTTTATCATAGGATCTACGAACAACCCTGTGATGTCTTATGTACCATACAATAGAGAAAGAGCTACCTAGGAAGATTAATTTCATGATAGTATTGTAAACTGAGATAAAATCAGTAAACATATCCAAGTAGCGAGTAGCAAAAACCAGTGCATAGAGCTCCTGGGTTTTCAATGATATCCCTGCATGCCACATGAGAAACAATATATAAAAGACAGTCACACAAACTTACGGTCTCTAAAAGAATAAATACTAATTAGTAACATATTCAGCGTACCAAGTTTCTAGTATGTTACAAAAATTTTAAAAACAAAATTTAAATGACAATCCAAATTAGTGAATAATCCCATTAGTTTTTATCATTTTTGTTCACATTTCTATCCTGCGGGTCCTCTACTTAAACTTTTTTCACAAATAAATGGGAACCTTAGTAGTTGGTACCATTAAAAACATAATGAATATGTCTCCAGCAATGCAAAGGATGCAAGAATTCATATCTAGTGAACAACTAAACAATCCAAACTTCATTTCTGAAGGAAATGACTAACTACAAATCGTGCACATTAAACAGACCTTGGCGTCTAAACCTAACGCATGCCATATTGAAACTTCATCAGAATTCAAACAACATAGCATGCACATAAAGAACAATTCCGGTGGTGCATTCCTAATAAAATTTGGTGCAGTCATTGGATTGAGCAAGTACTTGGTTTGACAAACAACTACGCCATTGCAGCTTCCATTTGGTCATTCACTCATTTGACATTTAAACATTTAATTGTTTCGCAAACAAGGTGAATTCTGATGGAATTAGGAACCATGTAGAATCCCCGAAAACCACTTTTAAATGATAATGAATGGAAAATGGATTTGAATTGTGGAAGCAAAGAGCAGAAGCTAACAAAAAAACGTTCTATCCACCAAAACGTTGAGCAAATTCACTTGAATCTGTCATAAACCCACGATTTTCATCAATCAGTAATCCAAACAATCACATCGACTAATAAACTAACTACTCATGAACTCTCGGCTTCCGGAAAAGCCACAATTCGAAACAAACAAGGAAAGAAACAAATCGAAACCCTAATTTCACAAACTGGATGACAACTACTCATCAAACGATAAATTAGGAAACACATGACAAAATGAACGGTACCAGCGCATGATTTGATGGTGTGAATTTTGAGCAGCAACACCAGAACACTCGCTAAATGCGTCATGTCCCCTGCCAATCTGAATATATTCATCTTCTCACTGCGTATTTTGGGATCAAATGCCCATGAATCAGTGAAAACTCGAACAAGTGTGCTTGGAAAAGACAATTTCAAACAGATCTCTCCGATTGATCCAAAGATACGACGATCAGATCGTGTTTCCCCTTCGATTATCTGTGTTGGGTGTTCCCGCGAGGATATCCGGGGAGGTGAATGAGAAAGATGTAGGGAGACCCATGAGTTTGAACTTCTGAGTCACGTTCCCATGAAAATGAATTTACAATAAGGCCCCTACATTCTTCTCATATATACATACATGCATGATAATCCAAAGGTTAGGGAGTTTTCCGTTAAAAGTATTTAATTTTTTTCTTTCTTTCTTGCTTAAGAAAAAAAGAATTCGTTCTTGTTTAAACGTGCCGTTTGTGGCACGTGCATATAATGCATATATGTGTCGGCTCTTAAGATGCTAAATTAAAGTTGCACTAATTTTAACGTTATTTTACTTTAGTATCATTGGGTTGGTCGGTTAATCAGGTATCATTAACTGAAGGTCTCATTGGAAGCAACCTCTCTATTCGTATGGGGAGAGGTAAGGTTGTCTATATCTTACTCTTCTCAGACCCTACCTTAACTATGCTAATGGTAAAATATATTGAGTACGATGAGATGATTTCTTTCTTGCTTAATTTTTATTTTGTATTCCAAGAAATGTTAACTTTTTTAAGTTTAAGGGGCTTAAATGAGAATGTATGAATCTTAATTACTATTATTTTGAGTTAGGTTGAATAATCTAGCTACTTGCTAGTATTGATAGTTAATAAATTAGTGTCTTTAAATAAAAAAATATATAAGATGAGGTAATTTTGATTCTTAGACATTTTATGTGAATTTCTACCAGCACTGAAATTTCAGTCGGATCAAAAGTAATTTAGTCTGTTTCATACTGATATATTCCTTTTACATTTGTTTTTATCTGGTTGTCCAAATACGAGCCAATTAATTCTTGAAAAAATCCGTTAACTCGAGATATTTAATGTTGTATTGCTAGAAACTTACAACAAGGAACAAGATTTTGAGAATTTGTTCCAAAATTAAGCCTCAAGCCAAGAGTTGTTCAAATGGCTCTAAATTCAAAACAACATTAGTGTCTGAATTCATTCTCCATTTGGAACTAAGGCAGGGATGTTTGACTTTGTTAACTTGCTCTTGGTTAAGGTTGACTTAGTTCCAATTTTGACTTTACATTGCACACCCATGTGTCTGATTCTTTGTTTCTTGAAGTTTAATGTTATCCATGACTGATTATGATTACTAAAACACTCCTTTCAAGCCTAGTTTCACATGGAATTCACAAGAATGTATAAAAAAAATGTCATATTAATTCAAAACAATACAAACGCTGACCACAAAAAATTTCATACATAGCATGTCCCTCAAATAAACTCACAAGTATATGAAAAAAATATTAAAAAAAAAAAAGAACAGGTAAGAATCGAACGAAAATAACATAATAACATGAAAAATAACATAATGCTAGCCAATATAAGTTGTATATAACTTAGAACACCATGGCATATGCGGCAACAAATATCGAAAATATGACGGGAACGGTTGTGAATCTTATTGAGGTTGCATCTGAAGAACCGTTATTAGTTGATGGCACGGTTTTCGTTTCGCTGTCTGTACCCGAAGGGGGTCCTGAAGAGGAAGAAGGTGGTGTTCTTGAAGGAGAGTTGGTTGGAGAAGCAGCTGCACGATTTCAAAACACAGAACAATGAAGAAGTTTATAAATTTTGATGTTGAACATGGGGAGTTTTTAAAAAAATTATAAATTAGAGGTGATTATTTTGACTCGTATTTTATATTTATTTATAATGGGTCAGAAGGGTAAAGTAAAAAATATTCGAAAAGAAAACACGTCAAACGCCAAAGTGACTAGTAAAATATATTAAATGTGTAAATTCTTTTATTAATAAAATTTGATTATTACTAAAATAATACTGATTTTATGAATATTTGATCTACTAATAGTCAATAAAAAAATTCAGAATAAAAAGCTTTTTTGGATAATTATCATCAAATTATACCATAATTAGTTGACTTTCTTGACTTTTCCATCTGCTTTTTTTTTTTTGTTTATATAATTTGATAATAATTTGAATAGAAATCTGCTAAGTAAATGTTAAGATCATTACCGTTGCATTGACTAGTTGGTGGTGTCTGAACATTGCAAGCATTAGGCAACTCAAGAGCCTGAGTTTGGTTGATATTAAGCCCCAAAGATGAGCCACCACCGTTAAGAACTTGACACAGGCACTGTGGCTGCGACTGGACCACACTAGCCAGTTGGGTGCAACACCCTGATGATGGTGTCGATGTGTTGCCCGAAATGTAGTTTAGGCATGGTGACAAGCTAATTAAAACACTTGTGCACCCTGAAGATTGAGCCATTGAGCCTCCATATAAGGCAGCCATTGTGATCACTAGGATCATCAAGATTCTGTTGGTTTTTTGATGTTGAGCCATTTGGGTTTATGGGATTTTGGTGTTTTTTTTATGTGTAATTTGGGTTGAGAAGAAAGATTTGAGGTTGTTGTTTGGTTTGGTTGGGAGTATGGAGGTTTTTCATGTATATATAGGGGATTTGGTTTGACTGAGTAAAGTCAATACCTCATGAGGTGTTCATAGGTAACCTACTTTTCCTACCTTAATGACATTAGCTAATAGTTATATATTTAGAAAATAAAAGAATTACATTATAATTTCCGATAAATTTGAACCTGGCATGAAATTCATCGGTTTAGATGTATAGTTAAAACGAGTTCATTTTAGTTTCGGGTCAACCTGAGAAATATGTTTAGTTAAAGTGGTGGCGTTTGAGTCAAACTAACATGTTTGCGGGCCGATTCATTTATTTTATTATTATAACTATTATTTTTTAAATGTGTTTTATAGGACAACTTAAATTTGTTGAAAGCAGTATGTCTAATTTCAAAATATAAAAAACAAATTAATATTTATATTCAAAAATAAAATAAATTAATGTTAATTCAGATTGGTTCATGTCAACTCATGAATACACATGTTTGTGTTCATGTTCACAAAAATTTTTACATTCATGTCGTATTTGAGTTCTATCACCTCAACGCGCTCACAAGGAGAGTCCAATGATGATAGTATTGCAAGAAACTTAAGACAAACTATATAATGGTTGTCCTTCAAATTTAATCTAAAGAGTAAAAGTGGTTTTGTTTGGTTTAAAATTGTGTGTAATCTTATTTGCAAGTCCTGTTTTATTTTTATTTTTTTCCATGTTTTTGTTTCCCACAAAAATCGTATAGCGATAAATATATTGATTTCGGTAAAAAAAGATAAAATAAAAAAATTGGTGCATAGCTGAGATGGTTGAAGCGTGTATTCTGCTGCATTTTTGCGCAGGTTTAATTGCTATGGGGATTCTTTTTTCGCTTTTTTTTTCTTTTAATATTTCTAGACGTTTTTTTTTCCTTTTAATATATTATTTTTTGTTTTTTTAACTTTTACTTGAAATGTTTTTTTTTTCTAGCAACGTTATAAGTTTCTTTACTATATTTAACCATTTTAGCCACTCGAGTTTTTAAAGTTCTGACTTTTCATTTTCATTTCTTAACTTAAAAAGAAAAACCTAATTTCTTACAAATTTTTGTTTTATGTATATGTAGGCATAAATTTGACTTGCTTTTTTTATATACTTAACCATATTTACCCCTTGCGATTTTATGTTTTAAATTTAACATTTGCGTTTTTAACTTAAAAAAAACTAATTTTTGAGTTCATATATATGTATACACATATACATGCACATATGTATTTGCATGTAAATATGTATCTATATTATATAATAAAGGTTTCAAAAGACACGTGACAATTTTAGACGCAATCTAAAAATAAATGGTGATAGCAATCTAAAAGTTTGTATTCACGTCTCTCTCAAATTAAACATTCTTGTGATAATAATTTTTAGATTTTAGTTTATCTCAATTTTCTTATATTAAACAATAATGATATTATTCGAGTTGGTAAATAATATGATTAAAACACAAGTCATATTCTTTAAATTTTCATAGATTACAAAATTATATTTGAAAAATATATAATATGTTATTTAAAATAAATAATTTTAAAATTCATTTATTTAACATGTATAATACACATGTTTTTAACCTTACACACACGCACGTGCATACATACATTCATACACACACACATACATACATAAAGGAAGATTCAATTAAAAAATTCATTTTGCCTAAAGAATGTTAAGAAAGATTTCAAAAAACATGAAAAACGACTCAAACAAACTTTGATTGAATTAATTTTTACATCATGGGAATTGCCTTGTCGAACTTAAAACCCAAACATTAAATCATAAACAATAAACCCTAACCTCCAAAGAAGTGGTGTAGTGGTTAGAATGGAGGAGAGGCAACTTATAGGTCTCAAGTTCAATCACCACCTCGCTTTACTTGTTCATCTCGATTAGTCGGGTACTGGGAGAGACCCGGGGGTTTACCACGCAAGTGGGTTCCCACGGTCATAAAAAAAACAATAAACCCTAATACTAAAACCAAAACTTTAAAAACAAACCTTAAACCTAAAGATTAAACCTAAATCTTAAAAATCAAGCTCTAAAATTTAAACTCTAAAACTAATTAAAGATAAAACCTAAAAGTTAATATTGTATGGTTAGATGAGCCGGATCCAATCTCATCGAAATAAGTTTAATCGGAGTTCGTTTGAGTCGGTTTTGGAGGTTTTAAAAATCTTTTTTAGCCTTTTTAGACAAAATGAACCTTTTATTTGATATTTATCCTATACTCACATAATGTATGTATATTATATACTATTATATATCTATCATCATTTGGAAAAATAGAATACTTTGGTAATAAAGTGGGACCAGGACTCTTGTGATTAGGTATTTAGATGACCTGCTTCTTAACAATCCAAATGTATCTGGTAAATAACTACCTAAGTCTATAAACGAGTACTGTTTTTTTATTTTGTATGAAACAGACGCACAAAAATAAATAAATTAAACGAAGAAAATAACAAACCATGAACCCTTTCAGCAATAACAAACCATGAACCGAGTGTTTCAAAATCTTTAAACTTGATTGCTCGTTTCGTAGACAGCAATAATTGTTTTTAGACTTAAGAGAATTATTTTCAAAAGTAGATCTAGAAAGAGTAAGGGCTTGTTTGTAGAGATGGGCAAAAAACCGGTTCCAAAACTGGAACCGATTACCCGAACCGGAATCAGGCCTACCCGAACCGGCACGCATACACAGTTCTGGTTTCTCAGAGAAATTGGGGAACAGGTTCCTCGGTCAAAACCCGAAACAGAACTTGGCAAAACCCAAACCGACCAAAACCGGTAAAAGTTGATCAAAAACCCAACCCTAACCGAAACCGGTTATTAATTTTGTTGACCAAATTCATGACCAATTTGGAACCAGAATTGGTTCTGGGTCCAAAAGTAAACCGGTTTGCCCAACTCTACTTGTTTAATAATAAAGACGTGACATAGTATCACTCTTTTAACTCTATATATAAAATAATGCGTAATCTGCATTTGGGCAAGTACATGTGCACAATCGTACAAATACAAGTCTGAATATATTCAATAAAGGCGCAAATAATGAAATAAGAAACGGTTATCGATGGGCCCTACAAAAAGGGAATTACTCTCTCAATCCTAACAAATTGATATGAGGGACCCATTGTAATACATATATATATATACTAGTCAGGAACCCGCGCGATGCAGCGGCTTTGACAATTAAAGACGTTGTACTTGTTTTCTATTAATTTATCAATACAATTAGCCTTACAAACCCGCGGAATTGGTTGCTTTGTAACATCAACACAAACAAAGATGGCAGCAGTTTCAAAGAGACCAGGAAGTCTCTTCTTGAGAACTTCTGGTGGTAGTGATAGGTGATTCAAGTGAAGATAAATGTGATCCTTCATTGGTCCTACAGAAAAAAAACAATTAAAACTAATAACATACAATTGATACAAAATTTGATTAGTAGCAGAAAGTTCTATGAGCTTCACATTGTATGGCATATACAGAAAATAAATCTCAGAATCTTCTTGTTAGGACATTACTAACCTTTTCATAAGTCAACCACATGCACCGGGTTCTATCCCTGTTGATAGACAAATGGTGCCACCTATCAGAAACTAATGAAGGCTTTTCACTGTCAATAGTAAAAAGAAAAAAGAAAGGTAAAAATAGCTCTTGGAAACCATGAAAATGCTTTGGCATCATATCTAACCCCTGTTAATCCAAAGTAGTAAAATATAACAATTTATACATGGCTACATCATTTCCTATTTGCGTCTGGTATTTCAAGATCTGATATAGAAATCTTCATCTTCTTCCCTTTTGGATTTCCTGAGAGCAACTTTGTTCTCTTCTTCTACATTATAAATTTTAACTGATTCATTCACTGAGGATTCTTTTGAAATCAAAAAATTACTAACCGCAGTTTCAGTTAGTTCCACGTACAAATGACATACTTCACATATCAAAATTTCTCACATCAACTGTAAATATACACCCTACTACAAAAGTAATGCCACTACACACCAAATACATGACCCTGACGACAGATGAGCGGCTGCCGTGTCATTGACCCTATGATAACTCCAGGACGTAAAAACCATAATATATCCAACCTACAGCATCATGGATGCATACCCTAAAAAAATAAAGTTCGTTGGGACTTATATTTCTGCATTTGAAATTAAAACAAAAAACATCATATAAAAGTCATTGAAATATATCATTATATCCATCGTTGAGATGCAAGTGATTTAAGGTACCAATGTACGGTTTAAAATTGAGGTTATGGAAAAGGGCAGTCTTTATTTGCATTATCGGCAATTCAGCCACATATATCAATTCACATTTCAGAATCCATTAAAAATTATGATTTGAAAATAAACAAACACTTGAATTATAAGTCCAGAAATGCGTTTTTGTATAAGCTTACTTGATAATTAACAAGAGTGAAATGTGTTTGAAGATTATGTTCCCTGTCAAGTAATAAGCTTTTTGGAATAGAAGGCTCGAATGTCAATAAACCTCCTGTACCTCCTGTATAGTACACAACAAGTGCAGACAACTTAAAATTGCAATGAAACATCTGGTTGCAGAACACATGAGTTCTTCAAATCTAAAATAGGAGTAAATATTTGGTCTTATAAAAAAGCACAATTTTTGGATTGAAACATGACTAAAAAAACTTCATACCTGAGCGCCTTGATCTCCGCTTGTGACTGCTCAATTCTCTATCCTTATCTGCACACACATCAAACATCAAGCATATCCCTATCAATAAATTACAAAAAATACCAATCAAAAAACTGTTAGAATAGTTCGAAATCACAATTGCTATAATCTATAGAATTTGACAACAATTGCTATTGAACTTTAAATGGTAACAAAAAACGATTACTCATGCAGTCAATATAATAAAAAAACATACCCCGAATTTCCCCTTCCTAGTTTTGAACAAAAACGGAACCAAAGGAGCAAAATTCCAAATAGCTAATCCTAAATCACATAACTGCAACACCAAGTAAATTACAAATTATCAATAGTAGCAACAGCTTAAAATGAAAGAGAAAATATCATAATTTTTTTTCGGACATCAGGTGATTTTCTTGAAGAAAAAAGGATGTTTGAAGGCTTAAGATCTCTATGTACTACACATCTTTCAGTATCATTATGCATTTACCTCACTGCTTTTGTAATTCCTATAGCAATCTTTACTTTACTGACCATGGAAGCTTTGATCTGCCATTTTTACCATTTCTTGTTCCTACAAAATGTGTAATTTTTTGATTTAATAAAGATTCAAACTAAGGTTCAAGATCAAGAACAAACACAAAGGTTAAAGATATAGTAAAACACAGATACCATTCTAAGCTTCCATCTGAAACATCCTTGTAAACTAAGAACAATCCACCTTTTGGATCGATACAAAACACGATAAGGGGACGGTTAAAGTAATTATGAAGAGAACTTGTCATCAATAATTCTATACAAAATGCCTTTGTAGTCTTTTTATCTGCTTTGTCCAGTTTCTTTATTGCTACAGTGGTTTTCAAGATCCACATTTTTTCCGTTTAACACGTAGCTGAATGCTCTTCTCCCTAAAACCCTCCCTTCACAATTCAAACAACTTCAAAATCAAATCCAAACTCTAAACATTTAACCAAATTAAGGAAACGTTCTATGAATCAAAATATCTAACCTTAAATTCATTTAAATCAGTTGTACACAATTACACATAAAAGTAGAAACTAAATGCAAATCGTAAAGAGGAAAAACCCAGGCTTAAACACATTAGTACCAAACATAAACCTACTAATACAAAAAACAGACTGATTTGGAACAAATCAGTACACAAAAAACATGTATTCAGCTAATTAATCAACCACAATCATACAACTGAAAGATTGTAAGTAACTTACTGATTATCAACCGTTTGATCCTCCATGCACCGCGCTGAAGTCCATCGCATGATTGTTCGCTCATCAGCACTAAACTCATCCAAACAATAAGGAGAAGAACCAGTTACAATAGGATTCATTCTTACATTAAGAGTTTTCACTCTCTCTCTCCAATCAACAATTCAAGATGCCACTAACCACAATAACTTACAAGAAGATTTTATGGCTTAAAATCTCTATGCACAATTCCAATGTTATGAAGATATTGCAAAGTGTTTGCTGCAAAGAAAGATCACAAAGGATGTAACTTACTTTTTTTCTTTCTCTACATGGCACAAGTCGATGTCTCCAATGAGAGCCAACTGCATAATATTACACTTGATTAACATTACTTTTCAGATTGCTAAATTTAATTGAAAGAAAGTAATAAACATGTTAAAGATGGATCCTATTGTACCTTCGGTTAGCCCATTATCATATCCATATATGCAAGTTACAATGTCCATATGAAGCTCGATTAATACATTAACTGTTAGACTAATGTAAGCATGAATATTTGGCAAAAAGTAAATATTTCTATACAATTTGATTTTAAAAACCAATGTATTTAAGTCCTTAAAATCAACCAGGACCTTAATTTATGATGACAGAATGACTACCTTCAATTTTGAGGTGCCTAGATACTGAAGGCTTCTTTCGTTGCTTACTGAGTACTTGATTTGTAGTAGAATATTGGTGATATTCTAGAAGATTGCTTATAATTGTAAAAAGAAACGCCTCTAGCAACTATCAGTCCTCAAGTTTACACATAGTTGAGCTGCAAATAGAACATCATATGAATAAACCAAAATTTATAGAATAATAATCAATTGCAATTTTAAAATTTTAAGTATTTTACCCGAAGATCTTGCTGAAATCGATAATTGTAACTTAGTCCTCTTGGTAGCTTAGGATCACAACTACACCAAAGATAAGACTAAGTTAGGTCACCTCAAACTAATAATCCTTTAAGCAAAATTTGCTTTAGATATACTCAAACAAATCCACGATTTAAATTGCATAATCTTGGCATTTTAAAGTCAAACGAACATTATATATTTTTGTTTAAGAGGAGTGTGTTTCGATCACAGTTTAACAAACCTGGAAGATGGATTCCCTCTTGCATCATCGAACCCTAACTTGATAACAAACTTTGCAACGGAACCGTGACCTAGGGTTCCCAAGGGTGGTGTTGTTCTTCGATCGAAAGCGTGCGCTATACCACCCAGTCACCACCATCGCATTTTGTAATTGAGTGAGAAGGAACTTGCTCATCCACCAGAGCTGGGACAGTTCCGCTGGACTCCCGTCAGAGCTAGTGCCGCTGGATTCCGTCGAAGAAAGTGCGTCTGTGGCCCCTAGAGAGAATGAGAGTGAGATTGGGGCTAGGTTTTGTTGAGACGTATGTTTTTGAATTTTGAATCCACGCTTCCTCCCCTTCATTAAGCATCAGGTGTTGTACTTCATGCATGAATTGTTGCACATTTCTTAATTTTAAGATATCTCATTTTCTCTCTCATATATGCATTATATTATATAGTATATAGATATATAGGGACAAAGGAAAGAGGGAAAACTTTGAGTCCCAAACGAAATCACCACACACATACAAAAAATACCCTGAACCATCTTCCCTAACCAGAGAAAGTACATTGATATTGCTGAGCTCAACAAGGGATGATGGCACAGAGATCTGTTAATCGAAAGGTTGATCTTGATTGTTCCGATTAATACATCTTCAAATAACATCTTCATGTTTTTATACGATGCTACTTATGAATCAACCATTCACTAAAACATTAAAATTTAAGCTCAACTTAAGCGAGCAGACTCAAACTATAAATGTTACGGTAAGAAACTAAAATTTGCAAAATTTTAGATTGTAATACACAATTACCAAATAAGCATAATAAATAAACGTAAACGAACACGTTATAGAACTACAACCTCTATTCATTTCCATTCATTTATTAAATAAACAAATATCAACAAACTTCTTACCGAAAGGTGCACGAACTAGGTTCGTTTATAGCTTTTAAAAAACATATAAATAAAGATTTTAAAACCCAATTCCCAAACTTCAACCATCGTTTGTTATTTCCTTTATTTTCAAAGTACATGCCAAACATAACAATGGAAATGGAATGATGAGAGAACACTCTGATGATCTGATCCGTTACTTTCCAGTTCCATTCTATTTCATATCAAACCCTTTCTGGAAAACCCAAGAAATCACATCCCAGAAGATTAAAAAAAAAGGTAAACCACAAGTGATGGTGCATGATAATTTAAAGTTGTTGCTACTTATGAATCAATATAATGCTACACTCGTTTTTTCTATCGATGTGATTTGTGTGAGTACCAGCAAACCAACTAAAAACGCATTTAGAGGTTGGTCTTCGGTTTACCAGCCGCGGCAATACGCCTTGTGACCGATCGCATTGTGACAAACTCCTCTGCAGATGACGGGTGTATCCCGACCTGAAATATATATCAACAGTTATACATCTATCAAATGTAATGATTACATGTAAATAGTATTAATATATTTTTATCTTTTTTTGTTTTATATAAAATCCTTATAGTATGAAGAAGGATGCTTTGTTGTGTAGACTGTAAGTCAACTCGCAAAATTATGAAATGTTAGATCCCTTGCCCCATGTTCAATTCCTTGCATCATTCCATTTTTTTTTTTCACACATAAATAAACAATGACAATTCTTAAATTAAATGACAATAATTAAAAAAAATTACATTAACAATTCTTAAATTAAATAACGATGCTAATTAAAAAATAATAACTTTACGACTATGACCGCCCTTTTTTTGCTTTAGTTATATGATTTTTAACATTGTGCGCTTATATTTGGATTCGTATTCCTTACTATTGACACTTGCTTTTGTTATGGTTTGATTTACTGTTTAGGATGGATTAACAACCGTTGCGGCCGGTTTTTTCGTCTGCATTTTGATATTCATCATGTTGTAACTGCTATTGTGATTGAATACTCATATTGGTAAAGCAAAATTTTAACATTGTGCGCTTATATTTGGGTTCGTATTCCTTGCGATTGACATTTGTTTTGGGCAAGACGGATTTTTAACATTGTGCACATATATTTGAGTTTGTATTTGCTGCGATTGACGCTTTCTTTGTGATGATTCGATTTATTATTTAAGGATGAACTAACACCCTTTACAATTGGTTTTCAGGTCTGCGTTTAATATTCTGATGCCACTGCCATCGTGATCAGATACCCATATTAACAGAATAGCTGACTCAATATTTATTTTAGCATAATTTTAATCGAGTAGATATCATGTTTTTTTTTATGTTCAATCAAGGGTTACCGTGCGGGGTTTACCCCCAGTTATTACTACATCTACAAAATTCATCTTAATATAAATAGTATTTTTACTTGATTGGTCCACATGGCCTTTTGTAGTTTTTCTTAATACAATTTTATTTTTATTCTTATTTTTATTTTTTGTTCTCTAGCTTTTTTTTAGTATTTAAATATTTTAATTTTAGGTTTCTTTTATTAGACTGCGCATCAATAGGTCAAAAACAAAGTATCTCTGTTCTAACTTTAATGGGACCAATGAGGAGGAAGATAAGAACCATGTGACTATTGGAGGTCAACAGGTGCACAAACAACAAAGTTTAAATACCTGGGATCTTTTGTACAGAGTGATAGTGACATTGATTGCGACATAACTCACCATGTTCAGGCAAGTTGGAACAAGTGGAGAGCAGCCACAAGCATCCTATGTGACGAGATTCTGAGACAAACTAAAAGGTAAATTATACAGAGTAGCAGTCAAACCAGCCATGCTGTATGGAAATGATTGTCCGATCAAAAAGATTCAGGAGAGGAAGTTAGAGCAGAGATAATGATACTAAGATGAATGTGTGGACACGCTAGACTTGACAGAATAAGGAACGAAACCATCAAGGGAAGATTGGGGGTAGCCTACTAGCCTGCATCAAACAAAATAAGTGAAGGAAGATTGAGATGGTTCGGTCGCGTGAGGAGAAGAGGCATGTTGGCTCATGTTCGAAGCGTAGAGAACCTAATAGTGGAGGGGAGAAGGTGCATGGGCCAACCTAGGTTGACGTGAGATGAGCAGATTCGCCAGGATTTGTTAGTATTGCACCTTTCTGACGACATGATCTGTGATAGGACTTCTTGGAGATGTAGAATAAAGGCTAGAGACTATTAGTTAGTTAGGATATAGGTTCAGATTGTATGTGATTGATAGCATGGGTAGGCTGCGTTCTGTGTGCTGTACTTAGCAGGTGCTTGGTTAGTCTGCTATGTTGGGTTAATCTTGTAAATTCAATTAGGTTAAAGGGTTAAAGTTTTAATTTGTTTTTGGTTTATCTATTGAGTTTAAAGTTTAGATTAGATTTGTTTTTTCAGCAAGTTTGTAGGGATAAGAATAGTTGACTTTTGGTTTATGTTTTATTATAAATAGGGGTTTAGGTTTATGGTTTTCTTTGTACCAATCAATCTATCAATAAAAGTTTGTGTTTTTCCTTGAATCAATTTCGTTTTTGGGTTCTGGGAATTTACATCAGCAGCTACATGCTATGTCGGTTTTATTGCTTTCATACTTATCCACGCTCTGTTTACATGTGTTTATGTGTATGTGATTGCCATATATTTCTACTTTTGTTTTTACATGAAGTCTGTTTTGAAAGAAAGAAAAAAAAGGCAATATCTTTAGCCAAGGGCTCTTCTGAAGCAGCCTCTACCCCTTCTAGGATAGAGGTAAGGTTTGTTTTCATCTCTCCCTCCCTAGAACCTAGTTAAAAGTGGGATATAACGGTTTTTTTTTTGTTTCTTTTATTATTGGTCAGTTTTTTTTTTAAAAAAATTAACTTTTAGTTTTCTGTTTTATTGATGTTATGTTTATTGTAATGGTATTTTTTTATTGTTGCGTCTTAATGTGAGTTTTGACATTTATTTTGTTTTTTTCATGACCCATCCCCCATCACGAATTTTTTTTACGTTTTGTTTATACTCATGTTACTTTTAATGTTTTGTATGTGTGCATGTATGTTTGAGTTTTTTGCCAGGGATTTTGGAAATTGGTTAGCCCTAGACACGCCACAAAGCGTGTAGCTGAGGCGAAGGTGCAAATATATAATAACTTTTTACAACTCTGATAGGTTTCAATAATCACAAACTCAAATTTAGAAATAAATAACCTTTATATGTGATTTAATATATAAATAATCTATACAACAACAACATCCATGCCCAGTAAAATCCCACTTAGAGTGGGGTCTGGGGAGGGAAAGATAAAGACATACCTTACCCCTATCTACAAAGTAGAATAGAGAGGCTGCTTCGCTAGAGTCCCCCGGCTCAAAAGTTTTTTTTTTTTTTTTTTTTTTTTTTTTTTTTTTTTTTTTTTTTTTTTTTTTTTACACACACACACCCACACATCTATAATTTTTTATTTATGTTTTTATTTTTATTTTTATTATTATTATTATTATTATTATTATTATTATTATTATTATTATTATTTTTTTTATATACAACAATATGAAACACCAAATCATGAAAAATTATAGATGTGTGGGTGTGTGTTCGTATATATAAATAATCTATACGAACACAAAATCATGAAAAATAAATTATAGAATTGGCATAAGCTTACCGTGCTATCAAATTGTGCCTTGGTTGCTCCACATTTGATTGCAATTGCAATGCCCTATGAAAAATATGAACATTAGAAGTGGTCTTACTGGGCACGAAAAGATTAACCATAAAAAACATTATGTACAACTTTTTTTTTTCCAGTTTATGAGTCAAATAGAATGCAAAAATAATATTATTTCAGTAGTAATCTGGTATTATATTATTACTAGTATTTTAATATTTAGGAGGTTTTAATGCATTTGCAGTTTTTTAAAAAGGATCAAGGGTGGTGATGATGTCTACCTGCATAATTTCTGGTGCATCAGGCCCACACATTGAGGCACCGATAACTTTATCGGTTTCGGCACTAACAATAAGCTTCATGAGCGTCTTCTCTTGCCGTCTATGGATATAAAAAAATGCAGATTAATCGTTGAAGTTAATGCATATCATTAGGCTGATGAAACAGATCATTTTTGGTACAGATCAAAATGGATCAGGGTACACATTGATCTTCAAGACGCTCGTTTCTCCTTTTGTCTAAAAGAAAATACATTATGATTGTGGAAAACGTATGCATTGAAAATACTTTCCACAAATTTCCACATGGTACCCCTTTTAGCTAAGTTTTTGTGATTTGACTTGTTTGAGACAAAGAACAACCCAGACCAACCCAATTATAAGTTAATGGGTCGAAATTGCCACCTCTAAATTATTAACCCAACTTTCATCTTGTAGGTCCCAATCACTTGATTACAAAAAAGTGACACATGCACATACCCGGAGATAGTGTTTTTCATTGGATTAAATGTTGATGTAAACACCAAAATGTCTCCATTGACCTGCTCAATGGCCTGTTCTTCACTTAATCCAACAACAGAGAGAGGCGGTATACTGAAATG
Source organism: Mikania micrantha (assembly GCA_009363875.1). Taxonomy (NCBI): domain Eukaryota; kingdom Viridiplantae; phylum Streptophyta; class Magnoliopsida; order Asterales; family Asteraceae; genus Mikania; species Mikania micrantha. Next base: position 53,043,647 of record CM018695.1, read on the forward strand.
GGAAAAAATATAATGAAAAAAATGGTTAGAAAAAAGTCAAAAACATAAAAAAATAAATTTTACATATTACCCCTAAAAAGAAAGAAATTCAGGAAAATGATTGGTTTACCAGAAAACGGCACAAGGTACATTGCTATGATCAGGCTTGCTAGGTTCATTACCAAAGACAGTTTTCTGTATGTGATCAAACAATAAAAGTATGTCAGGCAAAACTGAAGTAATGCATTTCTACCAAACAATTCATAAATTTCCTTTTAGGAGGTTCCGAAAGGATAAAATAAATGCAATAATTATTCTAACTGTGGCAATCGTGTCAGATTGGCGGTTCAACAAATTGAAATGATGAACCTAAACAGGACCCACGTACTTATTTGTGTCAAAGGCATCAACTTTAAATCATAAACCAGACACTTAAAATTGTGTGACCCAAACACAACTCAGGAAATCCATTTATCGAAGTATCAAACCTGAGCCAAATGGATTGATGGGCTACAAATGGGTAGTAATTAAAGAGGCTGATGGCTCAATGCATTCAAATAAACAGGTAAATATGTCAAACTCAAACACGACGCATTAAACTAAATGGATTAAACTGGTCCAACCAAACATGACCTTTTAATAAACTGGTTAGAAATGACAACACAAAATCTAATTATTTTAGTGACGTGTTAGGAATTTCCTCCTGAAAGTGATGCCGTCAACTGTAATCCAAAACTACATATTTATCCATTAGTGATCATTGCAAGATACGGAACCCATCAACTCTAGTCCAGAAAATTCCTCAAAATAATAATATTTAATGCATTTAAAATAGTTGCATTTATTGTGGGAAGACAGAGTAATGAACCAGGCATAAATGGAATTATATTAATATGTAAACACAAAGTAAAACTTGAGAGCAGGACTCGTAGAAGCAGAAATCACATACAGCAAACAAAGTTCCTTCCATCAAGGCAACAGGGGTAAGATTCATTCGGTTTGTAACATCACCTATGGCCCAAATACTAGGCACATTGGTGCGAGAATACTCATCAACCTGCAAAACTTTAATCCAAAATTAACTTCTTGGCAATTTTAATCCAAAACCAATCATCTTCTTGTTAGTTGCATTCCAAGCATCATAAAATAGAACTTAGGGAGATAATGTAAAAGGGAACCTTCACTGCTCCTATTCTGTCAACTTCAACTCCTACAGACTGCAAATTTAATCTCTTTGTATTAGGGATCCGCCCTGTGACCAACCAAAAAAACATGTGAGCAAGATGACAAAACAGAGACCACTTCTATTCGTTGATTTAGTAATTTAGATAACTTATAGGAATAGGGTTTAGGGTTCATGGAAAAAAACTGTAACAATTTAAATGCATTATATAATATTCTAAAGGAACTATATAAAAAGGTTGAGTTTTTAAGCTCTTAATTAACTTAATTATTTTTTACGAAAGCATATTACCAGTGGCAAAAAGTACAACATCTGCCATTAGTTCTTCACCATGATCAGTAGTAACTATAATGCCATCCTCTGTTTTGACCAACTGAAACATATGGAATTAATTTAAATCAACTGAAGATTAAAAAAGTCAATTTGTATAAATATAATTAATAAATAATTAAACTTAAATAACCTGTGTCAAATTTGTCTGTGGGTGCAAAATAATGCCTCTTCCTTCAAGATTTCTTGCAACCAGAGCTCTCATTTCATCATCAAAACCCCTGAAATGATAATATCATTAAAATAGCAATCATGGAAAAATTTTGATAAATCCATAAAGATGAAGTCAATTATTTATGTTATAAAAAATGTTACAACCTTAATGGAAGTTCCTTTCTGAAACATAGATTCACAGTGGAACCCATCCCACGCCAAATTGAAGCAAACTCAACAGCAATATACCTAATTGGATACAAGAATTGTTTTGTGTGGATGTCAAACTATAACTTTACGAAAATCACAAGACAGAAAAGTCAAAAGTTAACAGTCTACATACCCTCCTCCAAGTACAACAACACGCTTTGGTAACTCATCCAAGCTCAAAGCCTCATCAGATGTTATACCTAACTCCTAAATTAACCCACACAAATAAAAAAATAGCAAAATATAATGCTATAAATTGAAATTATAGGATACTTAACTAACTATATTAAATTACGCAATCAGGAATATCAACAAAAGTTTTTACCTTTCCAGGAATATCTGGACGCTGTGCCCTGCTACCAGTTGCTATCAGTATATGTTTTGCTGAGTAGGATAGTTTGGTGCCATCCAATTGTATCACTTCCACTTCATTAGGGCCCACAATTCTTCCCTCCCCTTCAAAAAGTTTGACCCCCGCATTTGAAAGTAAGCGTTTGTATACTCCATTTAGCCTCACTATTTCCTCAGTCTACAATAAAGGGAAGAAGAAAAAGAAAGAAAGAAAGATACGATGATCAAGAGTAGAAATGGTAATTTATTAATTTAGACCTATTTACTTATGAATGAGCAAATTAGGTTATGTTATATCCCTAAGGGTTGAAAGTCGCACGAAATGTCACTTTTAACGCATAAAACCTCCTAAAATATTTTATCCAAAGAACTGTATTATTATTAAAGTAATATAATTTGTCTAGTCACATTTGACACAAGAAGTCTATACCTCTTTCATATCACCACAGTTGACAATCTTATGCTATTTCAAAGAACTGAAACATTTTTACCACTAAAAACCATAAAGAACATTTTCTAAGATGTTATTATTGAAATGCACAAATTTGATTGGATAAAGTTCAACATGAGAAGGAAGTTCTCAAGAACAAAAGTATTTGTGTAATAGATCTAGCACATAACATTCTAAGAACACTACAAATATAGATGAGAAAACCAAAAGGCTTGCTTAGTTAGGTTTAGCGTGTTGGATTAATCTTGTAAATATTAAATATTTTAAGGGTTAAAAATTAAAAAAGTTTAATTTTTAATTGTTTTCATTTATTTAATTAAGTTTTAGAGTTTAAGTTAGATTATTGTTTTGTTTAGTTTGAGTTGGCAGATTTATAGGATAGCGTTTGATTTGGTTTGTGGTTTTGTTTTATTATAAATAGGGTTAGGAAGTCTTTGGTATTTCTTGTACCAGAATTTTTATTCAATAAAGTTTATAGTTTCTGGTTCACGATTCTGTTTCATCTTCTATTAATTCTAATTTCTGAAATCAAAGGGTCTGATTTGCTTCATAACGTAGTCATTAGGCTTATTTAATTTAGAATAAAAGAAATGCATGCAAGTAAATTGAAAGTATGAAAGAAATTTTGATAATGCTTACGTTATAAATACATAAAAACTAACATAGATGAGAAGTTAACTTTAAACTAAAGCAACAAAATCATGTGATGTGTACAATGATATAAGACTAGAATATATACAACTAAAATAAGGAATAAAGTATCTAGAAATTCATATACAGAGTAAGTACTTTTAGCTTACAAATACCTAAGTAAAAAAGTTCCGATGTGTAAGGCAATACAATCTTAGTAGATACATATTAATAATTCTTTATTTCAACTCCTTACTTCTAGATAAGGGAATCAAATGGCATATTTAAAATGAAAGAGAAAAAATGTTTAGAATTATTCAGGCTCAGTCTATCAACTTGATCCTCCAATTCACATCTTGCAATAATGCTTTTAAAAGAATTGAACACATATGATTCAGCTTTTTTACATATTGAGGGGTTTGTAGATGAAAGTTCCATTCAGCAGTTACATATCAGTTCTTGTTAGAAAACACACATTGAACAAGAGAGTTATATAACAGATGTTGTCAGTTGCTGGCATATGATAAATATAAAAAAGCCAAATGTTTAGAGGTTTTATCTAACCAATGTAATTCGATGAGGAGGGGAAAAAGTAGGAACTAAAATGGGGAACAAAAATTTTTTATGACGAACCTTCTTGTGCAGTAACCTTTTCCAATCAAAATCAACATTCTCATTCACTTGCCAGCCATACTCCTTTGCATCCTACACAATTAAAACATAGATGAGTAAAAACTATTTATATATCTTTCAAAAAAATATCAAAATCAATTTCACTATAAACATCGTTTCAACTTCTTACTGTCAAACGGTTTTACCGACTTAACAATACCACAAGAGAATTTTAAAATTAGAAACCACCCATTTTGGAAGTTTATAATAGAAGCTCAATATCACCTGAATTTCAGGCCCAAAGTTTGCTCCATAGACCAGAATCTTTTTGGGAACACATCCACGGATCACGCACCTGCAACACATGTAAACATCATAACATGCATCAATAAAGAAAGTGTGTGATTCCTAGTTATCCCAAACTGATATCCAAATAACTATGAATACATGTAACTAACCAACATATCATTAAAAATACCATTCTAAACAAATATTGTACGACTTACGTTCCACCAACACCACCAACAACTTCTGAGCTGATTGGATGAAATGGTAGCTCGCAAATCCCAACCTTGCAATAAGATTTGTGGAACAAAGATTAATAATCAAATGTATTGGATCAAATTCCACAAAAGTCTTAAATGACCTTGTAGATATATAAGAATGATCAAACAGATAACCTAGGTTGTCGAAGGCCCTAGGCACACTCAAGGCGCAAAGTAAAAAAGGCCATTGCTAAGAGTTCTAGACATTTTTTAAGCTTGTTTTAGGCTGGTTACAGACCATTTAAAATGTTTCAGACCAATTTTAGTTGTTTCAGTCCCGTTCAGACTGTTAGTTTGCATAGTTTGGCCAGAAGGCCATAATCCTCCCTGAGTGCCTTGATATTCATATTCAAGCAATAAGTGCTACCTTAGCTCCATACTGAGCTGAAAATCTGGATGCCCTTGTACCGCCACTACCCGCACCAATCACAAACAAATCAAAATCATACTGATTCTCTTCAGCAACATTACCCACATCCCCATCAATCAGCATCTTCCTTGACATGATTAGAATACTAAATCCATATAAAAGCATACAGGTATCAACAATCGATCAATCAAATACAAAATATCCATTTCTTATACAGCAATCCTCCTCATCGTAAAATCCAACACATTTTCAAGATAGATCCGGAAAAAGACCACATATAACGATAGCCTATAAGGCTATAATTTTCCACGTAAATATTGCGTATTTTGTGCAAAAACGATTCCGGATCAGCTAATTACTGGATTTAAAGCTTCCAACGATTGAAAAATCGATTAGAACATGAAATTTATAATAAAACGAACTACGTATGTTTAAAGTCTACCTTATTACAGATGAAACGACGTATGAAACTTGATCTTAGGTAGGGTTTTCACTTCTTCTTCAAGAAATTGAAGGCAATCTTGAACCAGAATCGAAGGGGTTGAATGAGATTTGCGACGATAGATGAGTAGCTTCGATTATTAAGGAATTTGAGATGGGTGATTCAGCGAATGATCTGATCAGGGCCTTAATAAAGTGCAGGGTTTGAAAAGGTTAGAGTGAATCATAGACAGCGGTATGCAATTTGAAGTTGTACGCTGACGTTGTTTTGGCCTTTTGGGGGTGGGGAGGTTGGGGTAAAATATTAAAAAAAAATGGCTCATGGTTTAATCTTTTAGTTTTTACACCAACTTTTGCTTCTAAATGATCTGTATCCTCTCCACTATAACCAATCAATAATCAAAATCTAGAATAAATTACTTATTGTGTCATTTAAAAATGTTGTGATTTGCTGGTATATCATTTAAATTCAACTATTACCGGTCTCTATTTTAAAAATTTTGTAATAGTTATGTCTTTTGTCACTAGAATGTTAAGTTTTTCTGTTAAAAATCTCATGTTTCATTCACATAATGGGTAAAATAATCAAATCATCCCCCTTTTACTTTTATAGCTAGGGTTTTCAAATCATCCACCTTCTCAAATGACACCACCATCTAAGACCCTGCAACCTCATTCTCCTTTCATAGCCAGGGTTTTCAAATCATCCCCTTCTCCTTTCATAACCCCAAAACTTGAAAAAGTGTGTTGTGCACGGTGAAAAAGTTTTGAATTTTATTTGACGCAATTGTTATGATGACGAATGCTAGTTTTTTGAAGATGATGTCCGATATTTGGATGCGATCGATGACATCGGACATCGACGAGTTTGGGTTGCTAATGATGGATAATCGAATGGGTAGAAGTGGTCGTAAGATGGAACTTAATATGTACCAGAGTGGTTCAGCGCCACCGACGGTGGGAGGATTGCTGGCCGAATTGTTTGCTGGTGGCGGAAATGATATATCTTCGGAGAAAGAAATGAGGTATCCAGCTTGTTGTTCATATTACTATGCCAATGTTAATCTGAACCCGTCATAGGTGTCGAAGGATGATCGGCGGTTTTCGCAGCTGGTGCATGGTGGCAGTGGGGGTGCCTGCGTGGTGAAGTGGGGGCGTTAACGGGCTTATCGAGTGGCAGGGTCTTGGATGGTGGTATCATTTGAGAAGGGGGATGATTTGAAAACCCTAGCTATGGAAGGAGAAGGGGAGATGATTTAACAATTTTACCCATCATGTAAATGAGGCATGAGACTTTTAATGGAAAAAGTTTACAATGTTAGTAGTGCAAAATTTTCAAAATAGGGACATTTCTAGTAATTTGTAACGACCCGTTTTGTTTAAATATTATACTATAATTGATCGGGTGAAATTTTAGTTAAATATTTATTTAACTAGTATTTGAATTGTTTGACTTGTGATAAAGTTAATAACTAAGTTAATTAACTTAGTTATATTATTTGAAAGATTGAGGGTAATAGTTGTCAATTACTCAAACTTGTAAATTGAAGGATAAGTAATTGGCTTTGGTCAAAAGTTACATAGCCTCACTATGTGTGTGTGTGTGTGTGTCGTACGTGAGAAGCCAAGGAGAAGAAGGAAAGCGTGACCTAGCCTTCAAAATTGGTGGTGATCTTGAGATTAAATCCAAGTTTGAGTAGCTAAATCACTTCCTTTGGTGATCTTCAACAACTAGGTAAGTGAATTTGAGGTTTTTATTCTAGTTCTTGAAGCCTTTGGAAGATGAACTTGAATGGGTTTTCATCAAATCTTAAATTGGTTGTTATCACTAGCAAAAGATTGTTGTTTTGATCTTGTAATCATGTTCTAAACACCCAAACACATGATTCTTATATAAAGGATCAATAGGTAAGGATTGGATGTTGGGTAAAGCATGTGGGTTTAGGGTTTACCTATGAACATGGTGAAATTGATTCTAAGATAATGATATGTTGATGTTTTGAATGCAAGTTTTTGGTCAAAACTCAACAAATATGTTAAATTATGAGATTTATCATAGAAATGGGATATGGATAAATTGAAACTAACAAGATAGTGTGTAGGTAAAAGCTTGCACATAAGTTGTTTGTTAAAATGCCAATAATTGATTTTTAGTCAATAATTGGAAATTTGGTCATGAAATGGGTTTAAAAAGTAATTATCATTATAAAATTGGTGATATGATGGTAAAAATGTTGAATTGATAAGTTATGTCAATCTTAACTAGTATGGTAGTTAAGAGGATTGAATTGTTGTAGCTAGGTGGTGATAGTGGAACTTCAAAAGGAAGTCAACGGGAAGGCAAAGCACCGATTGTTAACCCGTGATTAGAAGTGTTAAAGTAAGTTATCTAACTTACTAAACACCATATATATGTAGTAGTTATAGTCTATTACTTGTATTGGATTGATTGTGTATGTATGAGTAATTGATGTTGTTGAGTTGATTATGTGGTTTGACTATTTAAAAGTCAAACTGTTATTAGATTGAAATATTTGATTTGTGACTAGATTCAATTGAGTTAAATGCAAATTGGTTATGTAGTTCTATGATAGAAGTATCATAGGATATATATATATATATATATATATATCTTAGAAGCATGATTTATATTTGGTAATAATCATATGAATTGTTGGTTGGAATTGAAAACTATGATGGAAGGACTAGAGTGTGAACATCATAGTTTAAATTGAAAATTTTTGATTACTTCACCACTTGAATGTGGAAGTAAACTTTGAAAAGTTATGATGGAAGTACTTGGGAGAGAACATCATAACTATGTTGAATATCAAGTTTCCACCTAAGTGTGGATAATTGATTTGTAATTGGTTAATTGATTAGAATTGGTTGAAATCTATAATGGAAGTACCTAAGGGTGAACATTATAGTAATTTTTGATGAAATATGTTTGGTTATCATTTGTATAACTAAATTTGTTAATAGAAATTGAAGTTTGTGAACGAACGCCTTTTTGGTGATTTTGACCCATTTTGAGGTTTTGATTCTTAATTTAATGATTTGTTGCCCAATTATGTTTGGATATGTTATGAATTAAAATTGAGGAGTTGATACTCCATATAATATGTATTGAGAACTTGGGATTTAGTTTCGGGTGGTTTGGAACGATCGAAAGTGGTTAAAAATGGTCAAAACGCGTGAAATGGAAGAAAACCTGCACCCAGAAGCCGTAGGCTACGACCTGGGCGTAGGCTACGGCCTAAGGTTTCTGTCCCAGAGGGCGTAGGCTACGGCCCGGGCAATCTAGATTTGTCCGTTTCTGACGTTTTAAACGCGTTTTAAGGCCTAGAACCCTTCCGATTCGAATCCTAACTTATATTTGGATAATCTTACTTAGTTCTTATGAACTAATGGTAAAATTATATGTGGTGTTTGTAGGTCGAAGGTAGATGTGCATAAAAGCTTATGATCGGGCCGCGTATTTTGGAAATATCAAACGTTATGCAAATTTTGGTCGTTGTGTTGTCATATACATTATGGTATAATGATTTTGGGATGTAATTAGTAACTTGTTATGTTCATATTACTTTTGTAAATATTTTGGCGCTTCCGTATAATCCTTTGATAAAGTTTTTGCGATAAAACTTAACTGAGACCTTATTTTGACACGTGTAAGCGTGTAAATGTTTTGGGTGTTACATAATTGTTGAATTTAAAGGACAAAATCAACAATTCGCAACATTTTTAAATGACACAATCAGTAATTTACTCCAAAATCGATGAGATTAACACCGGATACTAAGATGGTTCTTTTTGTCTCATAACTAGATATGGTTGTAAAAAGTTCAAACGATTTGAATTTAATTAAGCTTGAGTCAAGCTTTAAAATACGGTGTGCTTAGTTATTGAGTTTGAGTTTCACACGTTGAGATTGAGTCGGCTCGCGAGCCTAGACGAGATTTGTAAATTTAGTTATATAAGTGTATATTTATATAAATAATTGTTTAACAAATAAATAAAGTGACGTGTCTGAGTTGGGGTATATTTTGGAACATCTTTTTTATTTTATTGAGATATAAGTAAGATTTGTCTTCATTTTATCCAAGCCTTGTTGTTTGATGACACTTTAATGAGTATGGTTGTGTTTTATATAAAATCATGATATTTATAATAAAATCATATATATATATATATGTGTGTGTGTGTATTATGTTATGTATGAAAAATATAGTTATAAATATATATATAATTGATAACAAAAAGAAATAAATTAATTATTTCTTATGAAACAAAATCGAGCTTTAGAAATAAAATTCTATACAAGTTGAGTTTGAGCTCTAACGCGCTCAAGCTTGGGCCTTAGTGAGTTAAGCTCAACTCATTTACATCCCTTACCTACAACAAAAAAAGTTAAAAATTAAGATATTTATCAGATTTAAAATTATTATATATATTAAAAGGGATGAAAAAGGAATAGTAGATTTAATATTATTATATAATAAGAGGGCCCATTGATTATATATATATATATATATATATATATATATATATATTCTAGATCATATATGTATTATATTATTTAGGTGTCTAATCCATTTAGTGACGCTTTAAAATTTTATACTTGTACCATCAGAAGTTTTTATAACCTTGAAATGTGGTAAACATAGATAAACGTATTAAATTTGAGAGATTTGCTTATAAATTTTTATTTTATTAAATTTGAGAGATTTGCCAGTAAGAAGGATTTAATTTTTCTATTATTTTTGTAACATATTTGTGAGTATTTTGTATGATTTTATATTTTTATAAAAAATGTATAGAGTTCGTGATGATATATTTGATTTTGCTGTGTAACTTATGCAAATGATATATAATACATGTTATCGAAAGTGTATTGTGATAACCCGCCACAATGTGCGGGTTGAATAAACCTAGTTACAATTAAAAATAATATATTACTATTTTATCTTATATGGCTTTGCCCACTAGGCCTGACTCCATTTGAAATTGCCGTTAACAAAAACAAAACATGCTGCTCCCATGAGAAACAAGATTGTCATTCTACCCTTTTTCGATTTAGTTAAATCTTGAAGGGTAGCAACAGAAAGTAAAACCAATGTTTTCAAACCCGGACCGGACCGGACCAGGATTCAGAAGCTATAACGGGCCAGTTGGACCGGTAACCGGCGGTCGGACCTCCAAACCGTTAAAAAACCCGGTTGAACCGTGGGAGGACATTACTGTTTTGCCCTTAGAATATTAACCCTAAATATCTGACGCCTAGACCCCAAATTGGCAAATCCCATTCTTAGCTTCCCATTACTATTTTCTAATCGATCTCCACCGCAGCTTCGCCTCCTTGCATCCTGTTTTCCTCCTGTGAACGGCGGCAACTAGCAGCTAGTGGCGGCGATTAGTCGGCGCTTACTCCGGCGACTACTTCTCCTGCCTCTCGGCGTTGGTGATATTTTCAACTCATATGTTCTGTTTTCTTTGATTTTTAATTTGTTGATGATATACGAACAATCGCCTTGTAAATGATGTACCTTTAAATGTGCTAATCATTAATTATTTTAGGTTTTTTTGAAACTTTAATCTATGTTGGTGTATGCACATTGCTCAATATTATTTATTGTAAGTTGCCTCGTGTTCGCCTCCCTGGTATAATAACCTGTCACCATAAATGATTACTTTTGATTTGGTAAACTCATGGATGGTCGCTTTTGGATTGTTAAACTTATTAATTTTTTTTTTATTTGCTAGACTAATGAATGAATGGTTGTTTTTAGCTATTTAATTATTTGAAATTTTTCTATATTTTCTATATATATTTATATATAATTTATGATGTCATCCGGCCTGACTGGTTCGACTGCTGACCGCTAAAGAGACATGTCCGACGTCCGGTCTGGTTTTAAAAACATTGAGTAAAACCTTGCAAATAAATATAACAAGCAAAATTACTCGTGTGATACAGTTAGCATTTTGATTAAACTCTAAACGTTAAAATGTGATAGTATAATTAAAAGAATTAAATGAAACGAATCGGTTACATGGATTGAAACTAGGGGTGTGTTTTTACCCGAACCCAAAGAACCAACCCGAAAAAACCTACTTGAACCGAAATAACCCAAACCCTAACATATCCAACCCGAGAAAGCCAATACCTGAACCCGATGACTTAGAATGGTTCGGTCTTTGGGTACCCATGAGTTTGTTCGGGTAAACCTGAATAATTCGAATTAGGGTTTGAAAAGGTGGTTCCATGTTCAAGGCCTCAAGCCTCTGGCCACCACGATTCAAGAAGGCAAAGAGTTGCTTTAATTAGGCGCTTCTTTATTGTTTCTAGACGTCAATTACTTTCCTCAAGAAGATGATTCCATCTCTAATTGCAATATCGACTGACCATATAAGTTTTTATACGTCATCCATTCTCAACTTTCATTTCCAATTTATGGTGTCTCGTTCAAGGCTTCAAGGCATAATACCAATTACCAGGGTACCAGCTTCCTTTATGCAAGGTTAGTCTCAATTATACACTCTATCGTCGTCTTTCTTTGTCTGATCGAATATGTGCCCACTACAAGATCTTTCTTTGTTTGATTGAATTGTGGGCATGTGTGTTAGAATTCGAATATGATGGAATTTTCTGATCGAATCTGATGGAAATTGAGGGCATGTGTGTGCGAAGATTGAGGTATTGGATTTGAATTTTTTGTTAAAATAAATAGGTATACTAATCCATCTATTTTTATCTTTAGTGTTGGAATCATTTTTTTATTAATGTCAATATTGGATCAGAATTCATATTTTAAGGGCATGTTTGGGATTGCTTATTAAGTTTAAAAGGACTTTTTGTTAAAAGTGCTTATAAACTTATGACTTTTTGAAATGAAGTTTTTAAAAATATGTTTGGATTAGCTTTTGTGTATGAAAAGGTCAAAAAAATGACTTTTTAGTCATAAAAAGTTAAAAAGCCAGAAAAAGTAGCTTATTAAAAATGACTTTTTAACACTGCTCAAAAAGTTAAAACTAAAAGTGCTTTTTAAATTATCAAACAACTTTTTAACTTAATAACTTTTTCATTAAGTCAATAAGTTAAAAAGTTAGTTTTGAATGGAATCCCAAACATGCACTAAGTTCAAAATAGATCCTTAATTCATTTGTTAACTTATGATTAATTTATGCATCAGGTTGTTTAATTTATGTTTAACTTATGTTTATTGTATTAGTTCGTTTAATTTATGTCTAATTTATGTATCAGCTTATATAATGGTTAATGTCTTGTTATGATTTGAAGATGTCAGGAACATATGACTCACTTGAAGAAGAAAGAATTGATCTGGACAACAATAGCAATGAAGATCATATTCCTTCTCAAACAAGTGAGTCTCAAACAAAGAAAACTAAACTTTACCAACCAAGATCCAAAGTGTGGTTTGAGTTTGAAAAGTTCATGGACGAAGATGGTGTTGAAAGAGCCAAATGCAATCAATGTGCTAAGGTGTATAAGTCAGCCTCCAAAACTCAAGGTACTAGTAATCTTAGGAAACATTTGGAATCATGTGCTCCATTTTTGGCTAAAAATAGCGATGGGCAAACTCAAATTGCATTTTAACATGGGAATGAAAATAAAATGACCACGTGTAAATTTGATCAAAAAGGAATTATGAGAGCTCTTTGCATTATGATTATAACCGATGAATTCCCCTTTAGTTTTGTGCATGGAATGGGCTTTAGGTATTTCATGAGTATATGTCAACCTCATTTTAAAGTACCTTGTAGAACCACGATTACAAAAGACATCTACAAGATGTACCAAGAAGAAACAACTAAAGTTCGGGAATTTATCAAAAGAAATACAGGAAAATTTTGCTTAACAACCGATTTGTGGACCTCAAGTCAACAACGAGCTACATCTGTCTAACTGCTCATTTTGTAGACATCGAGTGGAACTTGAGAAAAAAGTCTTGAACTTTTGTCCTCAAGAGAGTCATCGTGGGCTAGATATTGGCAAAACGGTTGAGAAATGTTTAATAGAATGTGGAATTGATAACATTTTTACTATTTCGGTTGGTAATGCGAGTGCTAATGATGTGGCGGTTGATTTTTTGAAAAGGGCTTTTCAAAATTCAAATAAGTGTCTTCTAAATGGTAAATGGGCACATATTCGTTGTGTAGCACACATTCTGAATTTAATAGTCCAAGATGGTTTAAAAAAAATTGAAACCGAGGTTAATAAATTTAGATGGGTTAGGCAATCACCTTTAAGAATTGCCAAATTCAAAAAGTTTGCCAATGTTGCTAATCCTGGCTTGATAAAGCACCTTATTAGAGATGTAAGTACTAGATAGAACTCCACTAACCATATGTTGAATGTAGCACAAGCTTATGAGAATACGTTTGTAAGATATGATCTTGAGGAGTCTGAATTTAAATTGAAACTTGGGAAAGCGGGTTTTCGAGAATTTTCACCTAATGATTGGCAAAAAGTAAGATTTATGCCATTTCCTGAAAGCTTTTTTTTGATGTTACTTTGATAGTTTCCATGACACATTATGTGACATCAAACTCATATATGGAAGAGATTTATTTTATTTGTAATGTTAAAGATCAAGCTATTGAAAGTCCTAGTCTATGTGAGATTGCAATGGCAATGAAGGCTAAGTTTGACAATTTTTTGGGAACTAGAAAAAATGAACTTATTGTTATACTTTGCTTTGTTTCTAGACCCAACAAAAAAAAGTTGGGCATTTGAATATATTATTTGAAAACCGTTATGGGAGCGAGCGAGCGACTGCAAAAAAGAAAGTTGTCATGGTTTGCAAGAATTGTACAATGAGTATGTTAAAATTCATTCACCACGTTCTACTACTTCTAAGTCATCTGGTTCATCTGTTTTAGGCAAACGACAAAACCAAGTAGATATGTCATCAAGATCACATTTCAAAAACGCATTAAGAGAAAAAATGAAAACACATAGAGTTGAATCTGTTGGTGAATTAGACAAATTTCTGAATGAAAAGGCGTAAGAAGAGAGTCAATTGTTCAATGTTTTAGAATGGTGGAAAGTGAAGAGTCCAAGATTCCCGATTCTATCGTTAATGGCTAGAGACTTATTCGCCATTCCCGTGTCAACAGTGGCTTCAGAATCTGTTTTTAGAACAAGTAGGAGGGTTTTGAATCCATTTCGAGGTTCTTTGACTCCTAGGATTGTTGAAAGTTTAATTTGTACCCAAGACTGGGTTCGGGTTAGTTCGGTTTCAAACAATAAACTCATTACCGAAGAAGATTGGGACGCAGTACAAGAATCTGATGGAGGTATTTTTTTTTATTAATGTTATATGTATTTCATGTTACATCTAACCATTTTAATGTTTGTTTATTTGACTTTTTATTAATATAGCATTGGAAGGGGAAGACAACACACTTGAAGAATGTAGATTTTTTTGTTGTTGTCTTTTTTTTTTTTTTGGTTTATTAATCATTTGAGAATGTTAAACATTTTGGTTGTTATGTTTTGGTAGCTGCCATTTTGGTTAAACATTTTGGTTGTTATGTTTTGGTAGCAAATGGGTTAACTTGTGTAAATATGGGTTTCCTTAACCGAAAGTAGTAAGATATAGAGCTTAAGGATGTGGAGTCCTTTTTTGAACAACATGCCAAGGTATTACACTCTATCTTATGTATATTGCTCTTCTGCCAACGATGTTTCTTGATCTTCTGCCTTCTATGATGGTTGTTGCAATGATAGTTGATAATGAGATTTTGTTACTAAAAGATCTTGATGAAATTTTCTTCTTGCCACTGCAGGTAAATAGATGAAGAGAAGTATTTTGGATCCACATGTTTTGCGGACAATGAGATCATGTTGAGTTAGTTCAGCTTCTTGCAGCTACTGAAAGATCTTGATTGTTATGTTTTGGTTAAACGTTCTGAAATTGTTAAAGAAATGTATTTTGGATCCACATGTTTTGGTTATGTTATTGTTAAACACTTGAAATTGTTAAGGAAATATATGTTTTAGTTAAACATGTTTTATTTTATATGTTTGAAAAATAGAATATTAGTTTCAAGTATTACCCAAGAACCGTTTAACCCAACCCGATTAAACCCGAGAACCAATTAAAACGAAGTTATATGGTATGGTTCTCGGTTCCAGTTTCATATAAAAAAAACCCCGAATAACCCGACCCGAGCAACCCGAAACCCGAGGAACCAACCTGAACGACAACCCTAATTGAAACATATATGAGAAACAGTATCATGCCCTTACATTGCAATATAAGAGCTCAAAAAAGTAATTTAATAAAAAAAATACAAGAAAAGTCAAAAATGACATCAAACGATGTGACGTATTTACAAATTTTATTATGCATATTGTGTCGGTGATTTTAAAGATTTACCGTGGTTAATTTCATAAATAAATGTATAAGTTAGGACTCAGTTACAAAAATCAAAACATGCATAAAATCAATTATATGGCATCAATGTTATTAGTCGACATCGTTTTATTTTTCATGATACCAAAATGAACCAATGGTTATTTTTTTTAATAAGGAACGAATTTTATTTAAGAAAAATAATATTATACATTGATAAATTCAAAACTTTAAAAACTTGAGAGTTGAGAATGTCAAAGTAATCTTTTACAAAATTGAGATATAAATTTAAAACATTTAAAAGTTAAAGACACAATTTTGACCAATACTTAATATTCCTAAATACCAAACAACAAAATAGTTATATGTGTTGAATATAATGATTTTGTGACCGGACCAAAACGGCCGGTCCAACTGGTTGGACCAGAAACCGTAGGAGTTTACGGTCCAAAATGACCGCCTTAATTGCTGCAACACTAACCGGACGGTTTCCTCTTGAACCGAAAGTTTTTCATATAAATTATACCCTTCTTTCTTCTTTTTATAGACAGGTGAGGAATCTTTTTCTTGTATTCTCAGCGATATGGGATGAGAAATCAGAAAGAGAAAATGAACATGGACTGATGTGAGATGAGAAATCAAAAAGGGAAAAGAAATGTGCACCAATGTGGAATGACAATTAGTAAAGAAAAAGGAACGTGGTGCATGAAGGGGAGCCTAAGGATTTCTTGTAAAATTTAATTTAAGATATTTCAAGTTTTTTTTCTTTTTTTTTATAAATTGATATCCAAAGAATAAAACATTAGAATCAAACCTAGTATTTTTTTGAACATAATTATGTTTGTTTGAATATTAGTTACGTTTGTTTAAATGTGTTTATAATTGTATAATTTTTTGTAATTTTTTATATATTTATTATGTCATATGATTATCAAATCTAGTCCGATCAGTAACCATTCTAATGTCCAGTTCGATTCTGAAATTCAAATCGAATCAACTAAAACTTAAACTGAATTGAAATTCTCCACAAAAATTTAAAATTTAAAATTATGCGATTCGAATTCTTACTGTTATTCAAAATTCAATTCGTTAAGAACACGTATAATCATAGACATCAAAATGCTACATGAATTGAATGTGAGTTGAACGTACAGTAAAAACGAGTACAATAAAAACTAGATCGGTGGTGTATGAATAACACCATCTTTTAAAGAACTAAAACAATAAAAAGGAAGTTAAAAATTACAACTCTATGTTATTACTACACAAAATATGCATATATTTTCAACAGTATATATGTATTTATTGTTAATTTATTGAAAATTCATTTTTTTTGAACGACATTTGATCTCAACGCGTGAACCACTGATTTCCAGGCCAGTCATCAAGGTCTAGTTACCATGACCTCCATTGAGACCCCACAACCACCCCAGGAGGAAACCACACCGGAAAACCCCCTGACCTTCAAAGGACCCCTATTTCGCCTTGGGAGAGATTTGAACCCGTGACCTCCCACAGGAAAGCCAAAGGGGTAACTATTAGGCTAGAAGCCCTTGATTTATTGAAAATTCATTTAATGGTAAAGATGCCTACGTCACCTTCTCACCTAAATTTTTCTGTATAAATGTACACTTATTGTGTTATTTGGAACAAACAAAAATTGACTTGCAAACAATATCGAGTATTTTGTTTTATGCATGAAATATGGCACCCATCAAGCTCCTTATTGTTCTTGTGCTCACGATCACAATTGCTAGTGATCTTTTAACCATAGCCAATTGTTCAACCGGAATGAAGATGTTCCTGCAAACGAAAGGTTAACTTTCAACACCATGAATGTCTGTCTATATTAATTTACCAGATTAAAAAATATTTGTATTACACGAGTTAAATTATAGAAAAAAAATAAATGATAATTAGCAATGATGATATAAAATTATAAAGCCATGAACTAATTTAATTGGGATTGAATTATATTTTTGTTTCAGAAACTTGTAAATAATAATTACAACGAATTATTAATCTAGTTATCTAAATAACGTAGCTGATTAAATGCAAAAACAAACTTGATGATGAATAAATATATAATATTTTAATATCATTATTATTTAATTAAAAAAAAAAAAGAAAACGAAAATAAGTATAAAGACATCACAGATTGACGTCTTAGGAGAGAAATAGGAAAATAATAATAAAAAAAAATCACAAATAACATTTGCCTTACCCTGGTGTTGCCGACTTATATAATTTGCTCAATCTTAATTTTCGGAATTCCATTTTTGTCACCTTAATTATTTATTATTTATTTATTAGTAGTAGTTATATAGATCAATAGACGCCTTTGGTCGGCGTGGTTAACAAAATTCTAGCGCTTTCATTTTGGTCGGTAAAATAAGGTGACCTTTGACTTCTTAGCCGGCAATACTCGTGACTGAGAAAATGTTGATTAACACTCTCAATTTTTAACACATTTTTCATTGACACTCCATTATACTAAATTTTTGATGACGTGACACCTGTTATGGAGTGTCGATGTAAAATGTGTTGAAAATTTGGAGTGCCAATAAACATTTACTCAGTTGAAAGCATTGCCGGCTAAAAGGTCAAAGTTGGAAGCATTTAAATCCAATAACTCGTAAAATAATGTTGATTTAGTAAGGGATTCAAGGTTTATAATGTTTGGTTCAAAACCCTTTGTGATGTTGTAGGTTTTTGGTATAATGTAGTATGAGGAAACATAAAAACTTAAATTGGAAACACTTGTGAAAAGCTGATGTAATATTAATTTTTTTTCTTCTGATTTTTGTGCATGTTTGGATACATAATATATATTGTTATATGAAAATAAAAAAAATGAAAAAAAATTATATACGTTTGTTGGTTGTTACATATTTGGTTTTACTGTCAATGTAAAATGTCATTATGTAAAATATCTATAACAAGTACACGTAATTTTATTTTATTTTTTTAAATTTATTGTAATAACATATATTGTATTTCTAAATACAAAATAATAATAATAATAATTTATACCAGGTTTTCATGAGTTTCTAAACTTAAGTGAGTTTCTAAACTATCATTTGTCAATATAGTACTTTTACCCTTTTTTTTATTAATTATATTGATGGAAATAAAATTATTTATTAGATAAACCAGTGTTTCTTTATATACTATCTTCGTTAAATGTTAAATAATTTTACTTCCATCAAACAAATATACGCAACAAATCTCACTATCTCACTCATGTCGTAAGAACCGACATACAAACGTTGATGTTATTTATTTGGTATGTTGTTTAGACGCCAAAGAGAGACCTCGTTATAACTGCGTTCAAGTTTGGTCGCTACATCCATGTGATGTATCCGTGTGCAACGCTCAATGCCGCAATTTGCATCCTTTTGAAAGCTTCGGATTTTGCTTAGCCGCTTCCCAACTTTGTAGATGCACTTACACATGTTAAATCTAAGCCACTTACTCCCTTATGCATGCTTTATGCCATCTAATATAAATAAAAAAATAATAATTACATCATATTTAACTTTCTTGAAGAAAATGAAGTTATGGTTCAGTTGCAGCTAAAGTTATTTGATAAATCAAATAGTTTTTAAAACTATTAAATACAAATTATGATATATATTAAAAGAATGGAGGAAAATAGTGTCGAATAGTTTTATAAGTTTTGTTTAAAATAAAAGTTTTCTATGAAACCCTCCCGTATATTAAGTTGTACACTAATATATGAGTTATATATATGTAACTTTATTGGTTACATACGTAACTTCGTGATCTACATATCTTTATGGAATTTTTTTGTTTGATTATAACATTTCTAACTTAATAATAAAAAATATGACAGATTTTAAAAAAATTTGATTGTTTAGTAGAAGTTTTTTTAATTTTCTCAAAAATGAAGAGTTTTCTTTTAAACCCTTATATATATATATAGAGAGAGAGAGAGAGAGAGAGGTATGTTCCTATACAAAATGAGATTTTTATAAAAAGTGTAGAAACCAACCATGTGTTGACATTTGGCATTTCAATTAATTAAAAAAAGGATATTTTAGTCATATTAATTATACTTGCATATTTAATTACTCCGTTAATTAAGGAAATTTGTTAAGCAGTTACACTTGATGATTTTATTCCAAAAAAACATCCTGCTTAGTCGAATACCAACAATTCACAGCAAACAAGAACGGGAATCCCATAATTCGAACATCAGTTCATCTATTCGAACAGAAAATAAATGGATGATTTCGCACAAATAGAGAGTACATAATAGCACATAATATTTCATTTGATTTTACATACAGTCAACTGCACGTTATAATACAATAACAACACATATCAACACAAAATCACAACTAATGTCAGCACATAACCTTGTGCTACTTTGTGTAAACAACACATTATATAATGTGATAACAACAAATCATAACTAATGTACTTATAACCTAGTAACCATACGAAGAAGCACAATGGTTTACATAACAACAACATATATCAAACCAAAAATAGCATAATGGTTTTAATAGATTTTAACATCTAATGATAACATAATGAATGTTATAAACTGTTAACAGCACATTACATACTTTGATAACAACAAAATCATAGCCAATGTGCTTATAACCTAGTAACAACACGAAGTAGCACAATAGTTTACACAAAGCCTAATGCTAGCACATAACAATACATAATAGCACATGACATTTCCATAACGGTTACATTCAGCCAACGACACAATGTATAATCTGGTAACAACACATTGTAACACATGATTTTGGAGTAATCACAATCTGTTGAAGAAGGTTGACTTGCGATTGAAAGTTAATTTGAGTAACCGAATCCCATTTTTTTCGAATCATCCGTATTATTAGCAAGTTAAAAAAACCTAAATCCCTAATTTACCCTTTTATTAATTATCAACACCTATTAAATAAACACTTTTGCCATTTTTAATCTCTAACCCTTGATTATAGCACATCCATGGTTCAGATTGTTTCTCACACTTTTTACAAAAATAATACTTTGTACAATAACCCCACTCTCTCTCTCTCTCTCTCTATATATATATATATATATATATATATATATATATATATATATATATAGGGGAAGGTTCCCCTAAAAAGTCTATTTTGCCTAAGAAGGCTAAGAAGGATTTTTAAAAATTTGAAAACCGACTCAAACAAACTCCGAACTAACTCATTTTTGCGTCATTGGAACCGTCTTGTCAAACCTTAAACCCGGAACATCAAAACCCAAACCATAAACCATAATACGAAAACCTAAACTTTAAACTCAAACAATAAAGCCTAAAGATAAAACCTAAAAGTTAAAAATCAAGCCCTAAAACCTAAACTTTATAGATAGACGTTAAATCTAAAACTTAAAAGCTAATATTATAGAGTTCGACGATACGGTTCCAATGCCATCAAAATGAGCTCAATCGGAGTTCGTTTGGGTCGGTTTTGAATGATTTGAAAATCCTTTTTAGCCTTCTTAGGCAAAATACACTTTTTATTTGATCCTACCCCTATATATATATATATATATATATATATATATATATATGGATTGTATTCTGTAATAACATAATTTTTAGAGTGAAAACCCTTAAACCCTATCTGGACCATCCATTTGAAATCTTGAAAAAAATTATGTGGTTCACATTAAACCATACAACTAGTTATTAACATATTAAGGTCAAATAAACAAATTCACCATTTGTGATATAAAAGAGTTCAAATATCACAAAAAATTTAATGACTTTTAAGCTATTGAATGAATATCATTTATATTAGGGGTGTTCAAAAAAATCAAAATTGTTTAAAACTGAAAACTGAAACCACATCTGTAACCGAAAAAACCGAATTCAGTTTTCCGTTCGGTTATCGGTTCTATATATTTTTGAATTCAGTCCATTCAGTTTATTTAGTTAATAGATTAAACAAATTTATATATAAATTTATAATTTTTATTAGTAATATATAAGGTTGAATTTGGTTTATTGGTATAGGTTTAATCGATTTATTTGGTTTTTAAGATTTGGTTTATTGGTATAGGTTTAATCGATTTATTTGGTTTTTAATTGGTTTATTTGTTTTTTAATAAATTTATTCGGTTGGAATCAGTTTGTTTGGTTTTAGCCAAACCAAATTGAATAGGGTTAAATTTGATTCGATTAAATATCTTTTTTAGCATTGTTCTTCTAATGTATTGCTGCAATACGGTTACGTCTCTCAAAATTTTATTCTCCTTATATATCTAGTTATATATATATATATATATATATATATATATATATATATATATTTCGGCATATATAAGATTTCAGTTTTTTAACTCCGTCTTGACGTAAATTTAATTCAATACAACTCAGGTCAAATTTGATTATCTATAATTTACTCGTGTATCAAATGGGCTTTGTCCTAGCGGTACCCCCTTGCCTTTCCAAATGAAAGGTCACGGGTTCAAATCCCTCTCAAGGCGAAATAGGGGTCCTTGGGAGGTCGGGGATTTTCCGGTGCGGTTTCCTCCTAGGGTGGTGGTGGGGTCTCAACGGAGGTCATGGTAACTAGACCTTGGTGACATGACCTGAAAAACAGCGGTTCACACGTTAAGATCCAATGCCGTTCAAAATAAAAAAGAAATATAATTTACTCGTGTGTTTCTTTAATGCTTAGTTTTTTCAACGCATGACATAGATTTTACCTCATTTATTGTACGTAACTACAAGCTGCTTTAATTATCTGTATGATTGTATATATTACTACCTTTTTTTTGAACGGCGAATTTCATTAAAAACACCAAAAACGAGCTAGCAAGAAGCTAAAGCTCAAAAATCTCCAAGTACATATACATCCACCAAGCAGAAAGACTAAGAAAGACAAGAACAACAGAGAGTAAATTACAAGGAAAAGGTTGACCAATCCTCCCAAGACAATGATCCCATCTAGCACGGTTTTTAATCCAGAAAAAGCTTAGTGTTTGTACCTCCTTAAGAAGTCCATGATGCGATCGCCTGTCCCTGTTGAACACAGCCCCATTTCGAAACTTCCATATGCACCACAATGCTGTAAGGATTATAACCTGAATAGCGTTTTGAAATCGGGTGTTCCGGTTACTGAATTTATGGATTTCCAGAAGATCTTAGATTAAGAAGGCGAAAATAGGTTGGATCTTACACGAAGAAGATATTCCTTGCCATAGCAATGTTGCCACTAGGCAGGAGGAGAATAAGTTGGCCGATTCATTGGACTCCTTACATAATGGGCATAAAGTAGACACTATCGACATATTTCTTTTGACAAGAGCATCCTTCGTTGGGAGACGCCCAAGCTGTGCCTTCCACACCATGATATTGATTTTGTTCGGTACCCATTTACACCACTTCCATATAAATTGGCCATTACCCATACCACCTTGTGAGCACATAATTCTCACCGATTTGACGTTGAATAAACCATTCGAACTTCCAGCCCATACCCATTGATAACAACCACTTTTGAATTGAATCTGATTGATACATGACAAACAATTATCGAATTGATCAAGTTCCATCTGAGTAACTGGTTGTGAGGACCAGTTCCAATTAACAATAGGCATCCCTGCGTCCCAAGATAAACGGTCTGAGGCCCGACAAGCCTTTCTTTGCTCAAGAGCATACGGTGAGGGGAATAACTTAGCAAAGGGAAGCTCTCCGGCCCAAGTATCATGCCAGAATGAGAGAATAGCACCATCACCTACCATGCCTTTAATTAGACCACGTAATTTCGTATTCGATTCCAATAAACGTGAATCAATATTCACAATATTTTTCCATAGCCCCGAGATAATTGTCTTACATGGAATGAAGTCCGGATTTCGAATGGACGAGTGAAGAGCGTCTATAACCTTTCGCCAGAGTTTTCCGGGTTCAGTTTTATATCTCCACCACCATTTGGCTAGTAGACCCATATTAGCGTCTTTCAGATTCATCACCCCCAAACCACCATTCCTTCTAGATGTTGTTACCATATTCCAATTCACCCAATGAATTTTCCTTCTTCCCTGTGTATCCCCCCATAAGAATGACTTTCTAATTTTATCCAAAGCTTCTATGATACCAACCGGGGCCTTAAATAGAGAAAAAAAATACAGAGGAAGGCTGCTAAGAACCGAGTTAATCAAAGTGAGTCTCCCCCCAATCGAAAGAGTCGAGGCTTTCCAAAGAGAGTTTTTTTTCAAAAGTATCTATAATCGGTTTCCACATCCTGATCCGGTTCATGTTCGCTCCAACCGGAACACCCAGATAATTGAACGAAATTGCACCAACTGTGCAATGTAGAGATTCGATCTGCCAGTGAAGAAACATTCGATTCCTCAATGTTGAAAGAATAAAGGTTGCATTTCTTGAGGTTGACTTTAAGACCCGAGGCAATGTGGAAACATCTTAATATTCTAGCCAGATTCTTGACATTGACATCCGAAGCATCACCAACCAGCATAACGTCATCAGCGAACATTAAATGAGAGATACACGGCCCACCATTCGGCAATTGTAGACCCTTAAAAACATTTTCATCCACAGCCGTATTCAGAATACAGTTCAACGCTTCCATGGCAATAATGAATAAATATGGAGAAAGGGGGTCGCCTTGTCTAACCCCCCTAGAGTATTGGAATTCCCAAGTCAGTGACCCGTTAATCAGGACATAGGCTCTTGAACACTCAAAAATGCCCCTAACCCAACGCCTCCATTTAATAGAAAAGTTCATTTGATCGAGAATTGCATCAATAAAATTCCAAGAGATGGAATCAAAGGCTTTATCAAAATCCAATTTGAAGAATAGGGCCTTCTTTTTATTTCTTTTAATCCAAGCATGAAGTTCATTCATGATAAGAGGTCCATCCAAAATATACCTTCCCGAAACAAAAGCCATTTGACATTTTGAGATAACAGAACCAATAACCGAACGCATTCGGTTAGCCAACACCTTAGAAATAACCTTGGGGAGGCAGCCCAATAAACTAATTGGACGAAAATCGTTAAAAGATTGGGGGTCATTAGATTTCTGAATTAGATGAATAAAGGAAGATCCACAGCATTTCTGAATGACACCATTATCAAAGAAGTTAGCAAAAACCATCAAAAAATCATCCTTTAGAAGCTCCCAATAATGCCGAATAAAAGCGAAATTAAATCCATCTGGACCCGGTGTCTTTTCCGTACCAATATCCCAAACCGCATTTTTAATTTCATCCACCGAGAATGATTCAGATAATGAATCACCTTCCCATTGCGAAATCCTTTTTATTCCATGACAAGTAATGGACGGCCTTATCCTCATAGGCTCCGAGAATTTATTTTTGAAGAACTGCCAAGCCTCCCTTTTGATTAACTTAGGATCTGAACACCATTCACCTTCAATAACCATACCATTAATTCTATTAGCAGCTTTATGAGAATTAATGATACCATGAAAGAATTTGGAATTCTCGTCACCATCCACAGCCCATCGGATTCTCGCTTTTTGTTTAAGGTCTTGGAGAGACGCCATTTCTAATGATTGAAGATCCAACTTGCATTGAGCCCATTTATCATGCTCAAAAGAAGAAAGAAAACCGAGTTCCGCCATGGTTTCAAAGTGAAGACAGTCATCATTAAGCATTATAGCCTGAGCATTCTCAACCAGTTTTCTTGTATCCCTCCATTCCTTGACCTTAAGCTTGATGTTTCGCAATTTAGACAACAGAACCACATCCGGGGGACCCAAAACACCTGATGAGGCCACCGCCTTCGAAACCACATCATCAATACTAGCCAACTTCAACCATGAAGAATAAAACTTGAAGGGAGACGTGCCATAGTCAATCTTAGAGATTTGGAGGGAAATTGGCGAGTGATCAGACCATTTCCGAGGGAGAGCCGTAAGAATAGCACCAGGCCAACGATGATAAAATTGATGACTTACCAAGAAACGATCAATTTTACTAAATTTCATGCCGTCCGGAGATGCATAAGTATACTTCATTCCCCCCATCTTGTATTCATGTAATCTAGCCCGATAAATGAAACTATTAAATACACTTGCTCCTCTATGATCAAAACTCGAATTAAATCTATCCGAACTGAATCCGACCTCATTAAAATCGCCCATCAGAATCCACATACCATAGGAATTATCAATCAACTCAATAAGGGATTCCTACAGATTACATTTCAAACCCGGATCATGGGGGGCATAAATATTAACGATATTGAGAGGGTCCTCAATGCCAGACACAATCCCAGAGACATGAAGAAAGCATCTACTTTTATTCACAGAAGATTTTTTAAAGACCCCAGGCTCCCAGATTGAAAGCAAACCACCCGAACGACCATTTGCTTCGATACATTCAAACTCCATTGGTTTATTACCCCAAATTCGCTTAAGAGGCAATCTAGAAATATCAGATAGTTGCATTTCCTGTAAGCTCAGAAAGTGAAATTTTTTGTTCAATTTAATGGATCTTATCCATTCCGCCTTAATATCATTACCAATCCCCCTAATATTTAAAGAAAGAAAATCCATTAGGCAAGATTAATTATCACCTTCCCTCCCAATTGCCTGCTGGATTTGGTCTTCGAATCCAGTCAGATTAATGCCGATGGTGTTACCCACTTCCATGGTTTTCAGGATTTCCTCCGGTCCATTAAATTCATTCACATCGGGGCCATTAGCAACGGGATTTACCACACCTGTGCCTTGTGCGGGAGCTTCACCAAAGCGGAATACTTCACTCGAATTAGGGAACTCTTCATCAACCAGGGACATAGAAGAATTCTGCATCCTTTTCCAATGACGACGCAACGATTTTAAATGGCCTGAAGGCGGAGGAAGATTAAGATCCGGAGCAATGGTAAAGGACGCCGAAGCCATCGGGATATCTAGAATATGGGAGAAAGCATCAGATACGACATCCCCTTCTTCAAGACGGGATCTTTTCCTGGGCCAAGAATTAGGAGGCCCGGAGTTACTGCTAATTGGACTTACCATAGAATTACCATTTGGGCTAAGAATTGGGGAGCCCAATTGAGGAGGCCCACTAGGAGGTATAGCCATGCAATCCTGCCGATTAGTTGTCTGCCCCACCACCTTTTGGAATACCCCATACTCCTTGGAAGTTGTAGTAACATGATTCTCAACATTAATTTCTCCTTCTTCTCTTTCCTCCTGAAGACGACTATTCATCTCCCTATGCAGGGCCATAGCCACCGGTCGTTCAGGTGTCTCCGGCCAGTGACGGAGCTTGAAGGATTAGAAAGGGGGGGCGAAAAATTACGGGAGTCAGAATACATGTTAATTTTTTTACGCGAGGGGGGGGCGAAACCTCTATTTTTAACTAAAAATTAACCTTTCGGCCAAAAAATTAACACTACGGACGAAAAAATAGGGGGGCGGTCGCCCCCCCCCCCGGCCTTAAGTAAGCTTCGTCCATGTCTCCGGCATAGCTCTTTGCTCCGACGAGTTACACAAAAAGGATGGAGCCCAATCAAGATCCTCTTCAACAATAAGGATTTTAAAACTACGATCTTTCCATGAGATAACAATTTGATCGTTAATTTTTTGAAAACTGGTAGTGAGAATCATGATCTTCATATAAGATAAATTACAATCATTATAGGATGCGATAGGACCATGAAGTAATCGGCCATAAACTTGACCTATCGGAATAAAGGTTTCAGCACGCCATAACTGGGCAGGAACACCATAAACTTTGATGGAAGCAATCCTATCAAAATCAAAATCCTGATCGTTCCATGGTTCCATTTTCTTAAACCACTTCGGAATTTCCTCATTCTTTTCCTTCAAGAATTTTTTAACCAACACCGGACTAGGGAAGGTTAGAAGCACTTTCAAGCCATTTAAGTACCTGATTGTAACACCAGTAGCCCCCATGGATTCCAGAATATCCTCAATATTCTCCAGAGTAATCAAGTCTTTGGCAATACAGATTAGGGAGTATTCCTTCCACCAATGCGGGATTCTCGGATTGACAGGGGGTAAATGGATTATCTTACCATTCCCTTCCCCCACTAGAACCTCTTTGTATGAAACTTGCGGCGATTACACTGGTGAAATAAAAAATAATAAATAGTTATTAATAAAATTTATAAAATTTAATTCGATCTTTAATATAAAATATGCTTAAAAATTTTGAATAACTTAACACTTTATGTAATTAATAATAAAATAATAATATTATTTCTTTAAATATTAATTTTTCAAAGTTTGTTTTTTTTTAATTTCATTTTAGAAAATTGTTTTCAATAATTCTTATTTATAATAATTTTGTTTTTGAAAAAAATGTATTTTTAATATTAATATATTTTTAATGTCTTAAATTTTTTTTTAGTTTAAAAATGTATATATGTATTCAATATTTAATATTATTATTTAATATATGATGCATTAAATATGAGAGAGAAGCGAAAAAATTATTGTGATGATACTTTAAATTAATGACATGTAAATCCTTAAATTTTATTTATTATATAGTATAGATACTTAACAGTCAACACTAATCTGACCATCACAACACATGCCATTGCCATATATATATATATATATTTACTAGCTTAAAACTTTTGTATTACGTATTTTAAATAAATAGAATTAAAATTATTTATTTTAAATCTATCGTATATTTTACGAAAAGAATTTTATAAAATTTTAATGCATATAACTTATGTTGTAGTCCTGTCATTTGTTAGATTAATTAAAATCATTATTATTTAATATAATTAAAAGACAGAAAGTTAAAAATTAAAAAAAATGGTTTACAAATATTTAATAAGATAGTGTCTAAAACAATTTTAACGGATTTTAACGAGTTTTACCTGTTTAGACACGAAAAATAAACAGGTCTTAACGTGTCGATCTGTTTTAGACACGAAACATGTTAAAGTTGTGTCATGTCGTGTTAAGTGTTCGTGTCTAAAATTGCCGGCCCTAATTAATAGTCAGAGTTTCAATAGTATAGCTGTCGAAATCAATTCTTACATTTTAATAAGAGTAAATTACCAAGATGATATATGTGGTTTGCTATTATTTCACTCTTAGTCCCTATGTTTCATAAATTTTCCATATGGTCTCAAACTTTAGACATTTATAACACATATGGTCCTTATGTGAGGATAATTTGGTCAAATATATATTAAGGTAATTTGGTGACCTAAAGACTATATGTGTTACGAATGCCAAAGTTTAGAACTATATAAATAATTTATGAAATCTAGGAACTAAAAGGGAAGTATAAACACCGTGTTAGTAATTTACTCTGTTAATAATTTGATTGTCGTAGAATGATCGTTTGACGGAAGTGCTTACGTCATAGTCACGACAATGACCACACCACCATTAAATGATTTAAATAAGCTTTGACCATATACTGATATACGAGTACGAGGTTAGATTTGGAGAGCCACTGAGGGATCCAAATAATTTTTTCATTAGTTTCACTGTTTGTAGACAAATCAATAATGTAAGACTGGGCATAAAAATTTCCAAGTCGAGTTAATGGTCTTCAGTATGTAATAACAGTATGATACAGTAAGTCAATTAAAAAACATTGTCATCAAAAAAAATTTGAATGTGCGGAGTGCACGATCGTTTAAGATTTATGAGCTCTTGACTAAGCAAGAGTCCGGGGTCGTGCCCCTGGTAGGGTGCAAGAGGCAAAGCCCCGGCCTGACCGGAATTAACTTGACCCGAGAGTGTAACCGCCAATAATTATTCGCAAGCGGATATATCACAGAGAGTAAATCGACAGAATAATATACGGACAATTTATATCTGATAAAATAAATTATTTTTTGGGTAATCCCAAATTAAATTTCTTGATACTCACAAGGGAAAAAATATTGATTTAGAAAGTGATTTTAACACGATTCTATAAAAATTTAAGCATTGATTATCAACAATTCTCTAACAATGTCACTTATCTTTATTCAAGTTGGAAAACGACCGGAAAAATTACAATAAGAATTTACCCTTAAAATATTAGTGGATTCACCTAACCTTTTAAGTATTTTGAAAACAAAAAAAATTCTATTAAATCTTCGAAACAAGACGGGTTTCCGTGAACCCACACGGCCACACCCAAAACATTGAATCTGTGTCTATGTGGAGATATGAGAATAGCATCACCCTTTGAGAACTAAAATGTTCAAAAAATTAAAAGTACAACTTTATTCTTGAGTAGTGACAGTCTAATGCGACAATAAACACAACACACAGCACACTAGCACAACTATTGATAAAAAACATAATCAAATAAAATGTTATATTTTTTTAAACTTAAAAGAATAGCAATATCATATTCATGTTAAAGAGAATAAAACGTTCAACTTTATAGTGTAATGTTTTAGAAAAAAATTAATACATGAAAAAGTTATGACAATTAACAATCTTGCTTGTTGTTAATTGTTATTTTTATTTATTACTTAATACTAAATATTAATAGTTATTTATTATTGAAAGTAAGTGTAAAGTCTGTGTATTACACGTGCTAAATAAAAGAAACATTAAACAATCAGTAATATATATTTAGAAATTACATAAAAATATCATAAATTAGCAAGTAAAGAAACAAAAATATAAAAATAAATAGAAACAGGAAAAAGTAAAAATTGATATGTAAGAATGTAACACATAAAGGTGTAAACTAGTTATTTGTTTTTTTTGAACACCAAATGCCCGGTCACCCGTGATCATCCTGACAAATAGATCACCATTCCGCTTAAATAACACACTGTGGTGACCTGACTCACCTGTTCAGGAGGAAACTTACAATTAGGAAAACCCTATTGTTCAACCCAGAGCAATATTTACTCTAGGTGAAACTCCAAACCCAAGACCACTTATAAGAGAAGTCAAGAGGCTACCACTAGGTTAGAAGCTCTTTGGTAACTAGTTATTTGTTAGATAAGCATCTTAAAAATTTGTTTGTTACACGAGCTAAAAATTACAATTTATTTTGAGAACAACAATAATATTGGTTTTTTAAAAATAAGTTACTTTTTTTAAGAACTTAAACTTCATATAGATTAGGGCTGTTCAAAAAGCTCGCGGCTCGAGGCTCGACTCGAAAGTTGCTCGAAAAAAGCTCAAAAAACCTCGGCTCGAAAACAGCTCGGCTCGAAAAAAACTCGATAAAAACGAGCCGAGCCCGAGCCAGGGTTGGCTCGGCTCGATTTTTAACATATATATACATATATATATATATCTATATATATTAAATTATACACACACATATGCTATATTACACACAACATATAAATATATGTATATAAATATATATACATACATATATATTATACATAATATATATATATTTATATTTATAGATATTTAATATCTTATACATAAATTTATATAAATAATATATATATATATATATATATATATATATAGTATAAGGTTTGGCTAAAAATTTTTAAAACCATGAGAAGTGTGAGAAGAGATCTCAACCATTAGATCAATTGGTTTTGTGGTTGAGATTAATTTAATGGTATTTTCGTAAATAGTTATAAGTTAAAACCATCAGTAGGGGTAGAATGGGAAGATCTAGCCAAAAACCTGCATATGCAAGTCACATGCATTTTCCTCCATCTTTTTTAAACGTTCATAACTTTTTTATACGTTAGTATTTTTTTTAAAAAATTATACCATAAAATCGAGCATTTTTTATCTTTCTATTGAGTATAATATTAGTATATTTTTTAAAATTAAAATAACAACCTAAAATGAGTTTCACGAACCATATGTTTATGGTGTTTTTCCAATATATACGAAACTGATATTTTATGGTGTTTTTTACACATATGTATGTTTTATGGTGTTTTCAAAGATATTTTATGGTGTTTATGATGTTAACATTTTATGTTATTTTTTGGTGTTTGCGTATTAATAAAACTAAAAGAGGGCATTTTTTGGTGTTTTTGAAAACGAAAAACACCATAAACACCTAAGTTTGTACGTGGTGTTTTTAACTTAGTTTATGATGTTTTTTTGAGATATTTTATTGTTTATGGCGTTTTTTCAAGATATGTTATTGTGTTTATGGTGTTAACATTTTATGGTATTTTTGTGTTCGGATATTCATGAAACTAAGACCAGGCATTTTTATGGTGTTTTTGAATACTAAAAACACCATAAATCGCTATATTTCATAAACATTTGAAAAACACTATAACAAAAACACCTGGTTCATAAACATTTTATACATGACGTTTTAAACTTAAATGTGTAAAAACACAAAGTTTAGAACGACATGTTTTTTAGTTTTCAAAAACGCCATAAAACACAATGTGTAAAATTATACAGTCCAAAAACATCATTAATAAAATTACAGTTCAAAAACACCATAAATAAAATTACAGTTCAAAAACACCATAAATAAAATTACAGTTCAAAAACACCATAAATAAAATTACAATTCAAAAATACCATAAAATGTTTGTGAAAATTACACAGTACAGAAACACCATAAAACATCATGTGTAAATGACGCAATTAAAAAACGTTGTGTTTTGTTTATGTTCAAAACACCATAAAACGTCTAGTTTCACAAACAATATGAAAACACCATAAAAACGCACAAGTTTCAAGAACAATCAGGTTTGTTCTTTTTCTATTGTTAAATATAACAATATTATACTTGTTAGAAAGGTAAAGAAATGTTCAAAAATAAGATCAAATCAATCAAAATCAAGCTAGAAGGTTAAAACGAATCGTTACCTAATCAAACGGATTTCTCGGGTAGATATGATGATCGGGACTTGTAGATACAATCCTGGGTGCGATCTATGGCTTCTAATGGCTTCAAAATGGAGATTTATTGGGTTAAGGGTGCAAAATTTCGTCTGGGAAGAGTTTCTGGTCGAGATAGAAGAATATATAACATTCTGGAAGCAATCTGATCAATTTGACCAATTTTGCCGACACATGGACCCCGGGCGCATCGCCCCAGCTGGTTGCGTGGCTCGGGGCGTACCTCCCCACGCTTGTTTCTTCAAATTTTGATTTTATCTTCGTTTCGCGATTCCGGGAGCATACGAACTCCGTTTTGCGCACGGTTTTCGCCTACGTTAACGATTTTTCGAGCTCTTTCCAACGGTTATAATCTCAAGACCTAAAGAGTTCAAAATATTTGACCTCTTATTCAACGCTATATTCGATTCAATGTATCTTGAAATCGGAGCCTCGTTTCGCGATTTCGCTTACACTCATTCTCTTCATTTCCGAGTTATGATTTTAGACATGAAATCGGTTGGTCATCTATTTGAATAAGCATTATGTGATGGATGTTTCTTTGCGATCTACTAATACCATTTTTTTGCATACTATCGACCTGTAATAATTAAAATCATCAAATTAACGTGGATTTTAAGAACGATGATATGTGCTCTTGATCATTGCTGACATAATTTTTGAATGAAATTGTCACATCGTGAAAGGAAAAATTTTTATAAAAGCAACCCCAACTCATTTCACTCGGTTCCTTTCACCATTCCACCGATTTCTTTCACTTTCTAGTGACCAAACCTCCTGAAATCAGTCCCCAAACCCTCTGGTAGCTCTTGGGAAGCTCTTCTACTTGCATACTTGGTGATTTGAAGACTTTGAAGCCTCAAGGAAGCTTTGGAAGTCCATTGAAGCAATCCCCAAGCAAGAACCATCTTCATAGCCTTTATCTGGCTCAAACTCAACCATCTAAGAACCTCTAATGTAGATTATTTATGCAAGGACAAAAAACCCACATGCATGCACATCCACCCACATGCAACTCCAATTCACTCACATGCACGAATTTGTTGGTGTTCTTGTGTGATTTCAATGTATTTTTACTGAGATTGAAGTTAGAAATCATCTAGGATTGAGTTTGGATTGAGTTGATGATGATTTAGTGAACTTGACATAAAAGGAAACTTTTATGTTGCATGTTGTAGATTTGTAATGATCTAGACATGTCTAGATGGTTTCAAATGTGTATTGTTAGAAACACATTTGGATAAATGGATTTGTGAAAATATGGTTTTATGACAAAACTTACTATATTTAGAAACTTTTGTCAATCAAACAAGAGGTTTTGATGTTTTAATATGTTTTGATGATTTATAACTATTGAAATATGTTTAAAAATGATTTTAACATATTTGGAAACTTTGATTTTTGAAAACGAGCTTTCAAACGCACACTTTCCAAA
The DNA here is from genome assembly GCA_009363875.1 of Mikania micrantha. Taxonomy (NCBI): domain Eukaryota; kingdom Viridiplantae; phylum Streptophyta; class Magnoliopsida; order Asterales; family Asteraceae; genus Mikania; species Mikania micrantha. The sequence continues at coordinate 53,077,521 of CM018695.1, forward strand.
TATGGAAAATTTATTTGGGCAAAATGGCATAAATGGTGATTTATGCACAAACGCTATGTTTTAAGTTTTTAAATATGTTTTTAGAAACATAATAGAGTCATTAGTTTTACGAAATGGGATTTCATAACTACACTTTCCAAAAATAAAAACTTTCTAAATATAGAAAAGTTTTCTAAAATGGAAATTTTCCAAAAATAGTAACTTTTACAACTTCATAAGATGGCTTATGTGAAAGAGTTACGATAAGGATAGTAGGATGCATGTTGATGTCCTACTTGTATTTATGACACATAAACAAACTAAACACAACAAATGTATCACCAACGATTCGTATAGTCAACACAAATCGACACAAGTCGACACAAGTCAACACACAAACACTCGGTTGAGCACATCGACACTTGGAGTTGTATGGGATACAACACACCACAGAACACCTACTCACGACCTATATGATTATAGGTGCTCACTAGCAGGTTGCTAACACTCGCAGTAGCAAACACATAACCGGAACTGCGTTATCTGGTGAGTTCATAGACCTTTTTTTTATCTTTTATACCTTTGGGGGAGAAAACATTGCATGATAAACTGTTTTAGAAACAACTACTTATTTTGGTTACATATGGACATGCTTTATCACTATATGTATATGTGTGGCACACATCATAACTCAAAGACCTCACAAACACACCTTGGACCCTTAGTAGCATGGGGCTGTGAGGCCCCGATCCCGGGTGCCTCCCAGAGGTTGGTTTTAATCATAACACATAGCTCTTAAACCAAAAACTTTCATAAATATGCAGCGGAAATTAAATCATTGTCAAATACAAAATATACCGAAATAAGTTGTATCAAGACATTTATGATTGCCAACACCATCGGATTCTCAATCTTGATGCCCGAGCTCCATGCCTCCTCTTACCATAGCTTTGACCTGACATACATGCTAAAATGTCAGCTTACGCTGAGTTCTAGTTTTCATAAAACATCGTAAACGTTTTGGCAAGTTAAAACATATTTAACATAAAACATCATTACGTTCACATAATCCATAACCTCATCACATAACAACATAAACATCATCATCATACATCCAGTGTCATCAACATGAACAATGGGCTTATGCCGGCACAAGGCTTCATACCCTGTTATAGTCAGGTTGACTCTCATACCCTGTTATAGTCAGGTTGACTCTCATACCCTGTTATAGTCAGGTTGACTTTCATACCATGTTATAGTTAGGTTGACTCTCATACCCTGTTATAGTCAGGTTGACACTCATACCATGTTATAATCAGGTTGACTTTCATACCCTGTTATAGTCAGGTTGACTTTCATACCCTATTATAGTCAGGTTGACTTTCATACCTTGTTATAGTCAGGTTGACTCTCATACTTTGTAACACATGCATATTTATTTTTACAAAATATATTGTTCAATATTATAATTTTAAATATGTAGTTATTATATACACATATGCGACACTTACATACTAGTAAGTAACGAGTAAAATGATTATTAAATTTTTTTGACATACCTATTCGGTTAGTTAATATTATAGGAGACCGACTAAAATTAATAAAATATATTATAATTAAACTTTGTCCGTTTTTAACGAAATTTAGGTCGAAACGTAGAGAAAAATGGGCCGATCCTAGTAGTATTTTTTGAATTTTATAAAACATCATATTTTGAAAATTATAAGAGGAAAACAAAATTTGAGATAAATTAATTAAAATAATAAAATAATAAAATATTCAAATGTTACATTACAATTTCAATTCGAATGAGTTGATGCTACGTGGAAAATTATACGGCAAAAATATATTATGATGCTTCATTCAAATGACAGAACACGTAGCAATCCTATGTCTACAAATTCCTTTGGCACCAAGTTTAAATTCACCTATATATATATACTCACAATTTCATCACAATTAAAAATCACATACATACATATACAATATACACACACTGAGAAAGAAATTAGAAGGTCTGGATGCTAGGAGGTGCTGATCAAAATACAAAGTCAAGATTACGGAGTTGGTTCGCTTAGGTATATTACCTAATTTCTTAGTTAAACTTATAAATTTAAGAATTTAATATAATATTAACTTATAGGGTTAGGGTTAAGATCCGACCCTATGTATATATTAAAAATTTTAGTTTACTTAAAATAATAATAATATTAATAACCATAATAATAGTAATAGTAATAATAAATAAATAAATAAATAAATAAATCTTCCTTGCAGAATAATTATATGAATAGATTAAGCAGAAACGCTGACCAAATTTATATTGAGAAGTTCTAAGCTGTCGTCTAGCCAACCAAAAATTCAGGTGAATACATTTTAAATTTATAAATGCATTTTTTGAGCATGGTTTGTTTAAACTTTGACGCATAAAGGGATACTACGTGACCAGCATTTAGGCTATTAGTATACGTATGATTTGCAAATTGTATCCGCATATGGGTGAAATTCCCATACGTGGCTGGTACAGGTGGGCTGGAAGGTTAAACATAAGACGTACTCCGCAGGCAACCTAACCAGTGACCAGCTGTGGGCTGTAGGGAAAAATTGTAAGACGCACTCCGTTGTTGTTCCTAACCAGTGATAGTTATAAACCAGTGTATGCAGTAGTTGTATCAATCAGTGACATAACCTGCTAAATGTGTAGTATTGCCAATATTACTTATGGTTAAAGGACCGAACATGCTATGCTTACATATCGAGTCTATTATTTGTGATCACCAACATTATGTTGGCGTTTTATTTTCAAAAACTTTTCACGTAATAATGAATGACAAATCAGAAGCAAGATTGGAGGTTTAGGGCCTATGACGCTTTAAAGAAAGATCTTGTGGCGAAATCGAGGAGCGATTGGAGTTATACCTCCGAGTCCCGAGTAAACTGGGATATGTAAATATATGTTTGTAAAAATCTCGGTTTAAAATGAAATAAAATGATACGTTCATATCTATGCATATGAAATTTTAAAAGACCCTAAAAAGTCATTTACAAGCAATGAAAATGTGGTTTTCATACCTATGCATATGAATTATTTGTAAATTATGAAAAACGGTTTTCACATCCGTGCATGTGATTTATTTATAAAATTTTTAATTCATGAAAGAAAGCTTCCGCTGAAACATATTAAAATGAATAATAAACTCTGACCGAGACTGTATTATCTATGAAACCAATCGGGTCGCAGTGCCCGGGCCGCCGAGAGCCTGGGGTGTGACATACTTTTCCAGTACAAATACTGGAGCATCATTCATACATATCCCATAACAAGTATGGAAGCATCATCCATTCATCATACATGATATACTAGCATCATACCATCATTAATCATAATTATCATAACATTTCAAGCAAGCATCATAACATCATTCATCATAGTTGTAATATCCTGGATTTCCCGATCAGTTTTACGGTGATTTTACCACACTTGTAATTCTGACAACTTTAATAAAATGATTACATGGGAATTTGGTCTCATTTAACATTGTTGTTATATGTATATTCATAAATATATAAAATTATAAACATTTATCTATTTATAATATATACAAATTATTTTATAAGATTATCAATAAAATAAACTCAAAGAATTTATAAAAATAAAGTTTTATAAAAGTAAGTTTATAAATTTTAAAGGTTTTGTAATTAATAAAATGTTAAATAAAGTTATAGGTATGAAAAGTGGAATTTTAAAACTTTAATTATGGAGTTTAAGCTTGAAATGATCAAATTTCAAACCACAAGGGCTTAAGGTGTAAAATTTAATTAACCAGCCCCCCCCTTCTCCTCACGTTTTTCCGGCAATTAGTCCGGCCAAGAAGCCGGAATCCGGCAACCATCCGGCTAACACCTTAAAACCATTTTTAAAGCTCCATTTGAACGGGTTTTAACACCCCCATGACCTAAATCAAATTTCTAACGTTACTAGATGATTAAAACACAGTTAAGAGCACATTTAATTCGATATTAATCACCAAGAAACCGTAGCATTTACCCTCGAATTAAATTAGACCGTTCGGCTGGAATTAACGCGATTAAAGATAGTGTTTTTACTTCTTTTGATCATACGAAGCCATCCATACCATCTAAACGCTCTCAAATTCGCTCGTGAATCGAAGAACGAGTGAAGATCGGCCGTGACCTTTGAGGAGCTCGAACTCGATCGAAATCCAACCAAACCAAGTAATTTAATATATGGTTTGAATCGGTTTTTAGTGTAGATCAATACCCCTCTATCAATTTCTGAAAATAATCGATCCTTTGATTGATTCAAGAATTAGGGTTCATATGGATTTGGGAATTTAAGAAGTTTAAAGATAACAAGAAATAAATCTGGAATAGAACAATGAAATGGGGCTTTGGTCGACTGGTTAAAGTTTGTCACGGATGCGTCTAAGGTCTCGGGTTCGAGTCTCATTCGGACCATTTTAATATTATTTTGTTATTTTTTTTCTTTCTTTTAATCTATTTCAATCATCTTAAAAATCCGAAAAAAAAATTCTAATAAATAAATTCATTTTATTTAATTATAAAACTAATTGTTTATGTTTATAAATAACTAGTTAAATCATAAAAACGTAGTAAAACTATTTATAAAATTCTATAAAAATTATACAACACTTTTGGAACATAGATAGATCTGTTCAAATTTTTATAAATATAGTTATGCTGGAAAACAATTTATATCAAATTAAAGGTGTCATTAATATGCATAAATAATCCTTTAAAAATACTTAAACTATTATAAAAATTCTGGAAAAATTATATAATCTTTTTGGAATTTTTATAAGTCTGGGAAAATTTTTATTTTAATTTTTGTAACAGAAAACTATTTATTTTGATTTAAAACCTTTATAAAACTGAATAATTAATTTATTAAAAATATTAAAATAACTTTTAAAATTCTGAAAATTTTTACATATGTTATTTGGATAGAAACCAACTCTGAAATATTTTTGTTTGAATAAATATATTTTTTAAATAAAAATGCTATTTAACTTGAATTATAAATACTATAAATAGATATTTTAGTTATATAAAATTTCAGAAAAATACATTTATTTTCTGAAATAATTATTTTTAACAGAAAATATCTCTATTTCTATAAATTGATTTTATTTAAATAAAATAACAAATAGCTTTGTTTAATAACTTTATATTAAAACATAATCATAAGATTTTGTATTTTGTAATCATCTAACTTAGTTTTGATCTTCCCAAATTCATTTAGAACCTAAGTGTAGAACCTATAATACTTTAGAACTTTACTTAGAACTTTTTGAACTTAGAAAACTTTGAACTTGAAACTATAGGTTTGTTGTGAGAATTGCTTCTCGCAAATTTGGACTTATAACTACGTTAGCAACTTAGCTATTCATCTTATCCAGGTGAGGTTCATATTCCCCTTTTCTTGATTTGATTTTGTTTTCAAAACATCGGGGATGAAACATGAACTTCAACTATTTGAACAATCTGTATTTATGAATTTTATCTTTTGATTTGAGCTTGTGTCCCAAACTACATGTGAACTATCCTCGAAACTTGCATTGATCATTAACTATATTAGCCTGACTGTTGTGATGATAGCTATTGAACTGACCATTCCACCCAACCGGTGATCACTCGGTTACCAACTATTGAACTATTTGAATTTTGTATGTTTGAACTATTGTGCACATTTTGAACTATTAGAACTATAAGGATAGTATGTGTTACTATGCCTAACTTGGTTAACTAAGGTTTGATCTGCAATAGTTTAATGTATGTTTCCACATTAAGCCTTATCTATTGATATGTTTATGATACATGATTAAACTTTGAACTATTAAACTATTTATCGAGTCAACTTTATGATTCTCACCAACTACTTTTGTAGTTGACCTTTCAAACTTATTCATGTTTCAGGTGCAACTTAGTGAGCTTTGGGATGAACACTTAAGATGCCTGGACTTTAGAAGCTTTAAGAATAAATTGAACTCTAGTTTTTGGCTTATTGAACTTTGGTTGTTTGAACTTATTTACTTTGGTTTTTAAGACAATGTAATTTTGTTGCATTAATTATGAAACGTTTTAGTTTGATCATGAGCTATTGAACAGTCGCGTTCGCGCCCCGACGCATTCCGCCGTCGGTTGGGGTGTGACAGATTTGTATCAGAGCCATGGTTATAGGGAATTAGGTTACTAGATATGACCTAGACTATAACCTAAGTTAGCCAGGATCTTATGTGTTCATCATCCCTATTTCTATCTTTAACCTTATTCTCGATCTATTATTAGGAAACTTTCAACTATCAAAACTTCATGATATTCTTAGACTTATAGTCTAATCAAAAATAAAAATCTCGTCAAAGTCTTTGAGTTTTAAATGACAATCGTAGACGCATGCAATCTGGAAGGGTAATTACCTGTATCTTGGGGTGTTCTATCTAGGAAAATGTTTCGTATAAATCCAAACCAACCGTTGGACCAGTTACGCTTTCCTGGGAACCCTCGTGGTGAGTAGTTACTTATAGGCTAAAGCATGTCTCACGCAATTGTTAAATAAAACTTAAATTACTTTGATTAGTCAACGTAACCATACCTTGGTTACAATCCATATGGCCTATCTAAACTATCTTGTGTTTCATATGAATTATCCATTAAAAACTAAACATCTACCATATTCTATGTTTTATTTCCATAGAATGGCTTCTCGTCGTGAAAGGAACGAAGAGCTTGCGCAACTTGTAACTCAACAGATGGCCATTGTTTTACCAAACCTTGTAACTCAACTCAATGCAGCGAACAAAAATGAGAATGGTGAAAATGGTGGTAACCATAATTGTAGCTTCAAACACTTCAATTCGTGCAAACCTGTCACTTTCAATGGAACTGAGGGAGCCACTGGTTTATTACAGTGGTTTGAAAGTATCGAGAATACTTTTCGTAACAGTGGTTGTCCTGATGATCTTCGTGTGCAATATGGGACAAGTGTCTTCCAAAAGAGGGCATTGACTTGGTGGAACGGAGAAAAACGCAATCGTGGAGCTGAGGTTGCTTTGGCATTGACTTGGGATGAAGTCAAGACTCTTATGACAGAGGAGTTTTGCCCAAGGAATGAAATGAAGAAGTTAGAGGAGGAATTTTGGAATCTTGCCCAAGATAGTGGTGAAAATCTTGCTTACACCACTCGTTTCCATGAACTTAGCCTGTTGGTACCTCATATGGTCACTCCTTTATCTAGGGCCATTGAGAAATACATTGGTGGGTTACCCATGCAGATCCAAGACACTGTATGGGGTAGGAATCCAAAAACCCTTGAGGATGCGATCCGACTAGCTGCAACCTTGACTGATAATCATGTCAAGGCGGGTACTTTAACAAGGAAGGGTGCTAAGAAGACTACCACTGAAACCACTGCTACTGATGCTTCCAAAACCACCTCCATTGAACAAACCAAAACCACCCCTGCTGAACCTTCAAATAGGAACAAGAAACGAAAGGGTAGAAACTTTGCTGTAACTACAGCTGCTCCTTTGAACCAAGTCCCAATGCAAGGGTTAAACACTGCAAAGAAACCTTATGTGGGAAACCAACCTTTGTGCAACACATGCCGTTTACATCACCCACCCAATGAGCCAAGTCGCCTATGTACCAACTGTGGGCGTTATGGACATTTGCACACCACATGTCGAACTACTCGACCACAAAATAATCAAGCTTTTCCTGCCATACAACCTAACCAAAATCACCAGAACAATCGAGCCATGGTTCAAAATCCTCCATTTGTTATCCAAGGAAGAGCTTGTTACAATTGTGGTGATCCAAACCATCTTCGCAATATTTGTCCAAGACTCGCATCTCAACAAGCGGGAGTGCCAGCAGCTCGTGGGCGTGCTTTCAACATCAATGCTAATGAAGCTCAAAATAACAACGACATGGTGAATGGTACATTCTTAGTTGATAATCAATATGCTTCTGTTCTTTTTGATACGGGTGCTGATAAAAGCTTTATATCCCTTGAGTTTGAACCTTTGCTTGCTAAGAATCGTACTAGACTAGAAAGCACCTACACTGTAGAAGTAGCGGATGGAAGTCCAATTAAGATTGATTCAGTTATCCGTGAGGTTCAGTTAAACTTAAATGAGCATACCTTCTTGATTGACCTTATACCTATGCAACTTGGAAGCTTTGACATCATAGTAGGCATGGATTGGTTAACCCAAAATCGTGCTGAAATTGTGTGTGCTGAAAAATATATTCGTATTCCTCTTCCGTCTGGCGACACTCTACACATTTATGGCGAGAAACCTACTCGAGGGCTCAAGCTTATGTCCTGTACAACCGCGCGAAAGTACCTGCGTAAGAACTATGTGGCATTCCTAGCTCACATTGTGAACAAGAAGGACAAGGAAAAGAAGATTGAAGATATTCCTATTATTAGGGATTTTCCTGAAGTGTTTCCTGAAGATTTACCAGGTCTTCCTCCTGTTCGAGAAGTTAAATTTAGAATCGATCTAGTACCTGGTGCAAATCCTGTAGCCAAATCTCCTTATCGTCTTGCACCTTCAGAATTGCAAGAACTCGCGAGTCAACTTCAAGAGTTAGCCGATAAGGGATTCATTCGTTCAAGTGTTTCACCTTGGGGAGCACCTGTCTTGTTTGTCAAAAAGAAAGATGGCTCATTCCGAATGTGCATCGATTATCGGGAGCTTAACAAACTTACCGTCAAGAACCGTTATCCGTTGCCTAGGATTGATGATCTTTTTGACCAACTACAAGGAGCAACTTGTTTCTCGAAGATTGATCTTAGATCGGGATATCATCAGCTTCGAGTCAATGATGAAGATATTCCAAAAACGGCGTTTCGAACAAGATATGTTCATTACGAGTTTATGGTTATGCCTTTTGGCTTGACTAATGCACCTGCCGTGTTCATGGATCTAATGAACCGAGTGTGCAAACCATACTTGGATAAATTCGTTATCGTTTTTATTGATGACATTCTGATATATTCCAAAACGAGAGCTGAACATGAGGCGCACTTACGTTTGGTTATGGAATTCTTAAAGGAAGAAAAACTATACGCTAAATTCTCTAAATGTGAATTTTGGCTGCAAGAAGTTTAATTTCTAGGGCACATAGTAAACAAAAAGGTCATTCATGTTGATCCTGCAAAGATTGAGGCCGTGAAAAATTGGAATACACCTAAAACTCCTATAGAAGTTCGTTCATTTCTTGGCTTAGCTGGCTATTATCGTCGTTTCATAGCCAATTTTTCTAAGATTGCTGTACCTCTCACCAGTTTAACACAAAAGGACAAACCTTATGTTTGGGGTTCACAACAAGAAGAAGCATTTCAAACTCTTAAACATAAGTTGTGCAACGCTCCTATCTTAACTCTACCGGATGGAAACGATGATTTCGTGGTTTACTGTGACGCTTCCAATCAAGGTCTTGGTTGCGTGCTTATGCAACGAGGCAAGGTTATAGCTTACGCGTCACGACAACTCAAAATCCATGAATAGAATTACACAACACACGATCTTGAACTGGGTGCTGTTGTGTTTGCCTTGAAAATTTGGAGGCACTACCTTTACGGTACTAAGTGTGTGGTGTTCACCGACCACAAAAGTCTCCAACACATTTTCAATCAAAAAGAACTTAATATGAGACAACGACGATGGGTTGAATTACTTAACAATTATGATTGTGAGATTCGCTACCATCCTGGCAAAGCGAATGTTGTAGCAGATGCTTTAAGTCGTAAAGAACCTGTCAAAATCCATAGTATCAAAATTCAAAGTGACATTCAAACTCGTATATTAGAAGCTCAACATGTCTCAATTAGCGAGGGTCATATGTCTGAGGAAATGGCTTGTGGTGCCGAACATAAACTTGAAACTAAAACCAATGGATTACTTTACTATCTTGATCGTATTTGGGTTCCTCAACGAGACAATCTTCGTACTCTCCTTTTGAACGAGGCTCATAAGACTCGTTATTCTGTTCACCCAGGAGTAGATAAAATGTACAAAGATATACGAAACCAGTATTGGTGGCCTGGTATGAAAAAGGACATTGCTCTTTATGTCTCAAAATGTCTTACTTGCTTGAAAGTTAAAGCTGAACATCAACGTCCATCTGGATTACTTGAACAACCAGAAATTCCCGTGTGGAAATGGGAAGGTATATCCATGGACTTTATAACTAAACTTCCTCGAACATCCAGTGGGCATGACAGTATTTGGGTAATTGTTGATCGTTTAACTAAGTCAGCTCATTTTATTCCAATTCGTGAGGATTATCGAACAGACAAGTTAGCTCGAATTTACATTGATCTTGTGGTTAGTCATCATGGAGTTCCTTTAAACATAATCTCTGATCGTGATAGCCGTTTTACCTCTCGTTTCTGGCAATCTTTACAATCGGCATTGGGCACTAAATTAAATCTCAGTACTGCTTATCATCCTTAGACGGACGGTCAAACTGAACGGACCATCCAAACTTTGGAGGATATGCTTAGAGCCTGTGTTATCGATTTTGGTGGCAATTGGGACTCTTACTTGCCGTTGATAGAATTCTCGTACAATAACAGCTATCATACGAGTATCAACATGGCACCTTTTGAAGCTTTGTATGGTCGTAAATGCCGATCACCTATTTGTTGGAGCGAGATTGGTGAAGCACAAATCACTGGTCCTGAATTAATTCAAGAAACATCTGATAAGATCATTCAAATTCGTGATAATCTTCGCGTAGCGAGAAGTCGACAAAAGAGTTATGCTGACAATCGTCGAAAACCCTTGGAATTTCAAATTGGTGATCTAGTTCTTCTCAAGGTATCCCCTTGGAAAGGCTTGGTTCGTTTTGGAAAAAAAGGGAAATTAGCTCCTCGTTATGTGGGTCCTTTCAAAATCATTGAACGTATCGGTAAAGTGGCTTACAAACTTGAGCTACCTGAAGAACTAAGCAACATTCATCCTACTTTTCACGTGTCGAATTTGAAGAAGTGTTTAGCCGATGAAAATCTTCAAATTCCACTCGATGAAGTGCACATTGATGAAACGATGCATTTTGTTGAGAAACCTGTGGAAATTATGGATCGTGGTGAGAAACAACTCAAACGCAGCCGAATACCGATAGTATTAGTTCGATGGGAATCTAAGCGTGGACCAGAACTCACTTGGGAACGTGAGGACCAAATGAAGGACAAGTATCCACACCTTTTTCTACCGACTCCAAGTAATTAATTTCGGGACGAAATCTCCTTAAGTTGGGGAGACTGTAATATCCTGGATTTCCCGATCAGTTTTACGGTGATTTTACCACACTTGTAATTCCGACAACTTTAATAAAATGATTACATGGGAATTTGGTCTCATTTAAAATTGTTGTTATATGTATATTCATAAATATATAAAATTATAAACATTTATCTATTTATAATATATACAAATTATTTTATAAGATTATCAATAAAATAAACTCAAAGAATTTATAAATATATAGTTTTATAAAAGTAAGTTTATAAATTTTAAAGGTTTTGTAATTAATAAAATGTTAAATAAAGTTATAGGTATGAAAAGTGGAATTTTAAAACTTTAATTATGGAGTTTAAGCTTGAAATGATCAAATTTCAAACCACAAGGGCTTAAGGTGTAAAATTTAATTAACCAGCCCCCCCTTCTCCTCACGTTTTTCCGGCAATTAGTCCGGCCAAGAAGCCGGAATCCGGCAACCATCCGGCTAACACCTTAAAACCATTTTTAAAGCTCCATTTGAACGGGTTTTAACACCCCATGACCTAAATCAAATTTCTAACGTTACTAGATGATTAAAACACAGTTAAGAGCACATTTAATTCGATATTAATCACCAAGAAACCGTAGCATTTACCCTCGAATTAAATTAGACCGTTCGGCTGGAATTAACGTGATTAAAGATAGTGTTTTTACTTCTTTTGATCATACGAAGCCATCCATACCATCTAAACGCTCTCAAATTCGCTCGTGAATCGAAGAACGAGTGAAGATCGGCCGTGACCTTTGAGGAGCTCGAACTCGATCGAAATCCAACCAAACCAAGTAAGTTAATATATGGTTTGAATCGGTTTTTAGTGTAGATCAATACCCCTCTATCAATTTCTGAAAATAATCGATCCTTTGATTGATTCAAGAATTAGGGTTCATATGGATTTGAGAATTTAAGAAGTTTAAAGATAACAAGAAATAAATCTGGAATAGAACAATGAAATGGGGCTTTGGTCGACTGGTTAAAGTTTGTCACGGATGCGTCTAAGGTCTCGGGTTCGAGTCTCATTCGGACCATTTTAATATTATTTTGTTATTTTTTTTCTTTCTTTTAATCTATTTCAATCATCTTAAAAATCCGAAAAAAAAAATTCTAATAAATAAATTCATTTTATTTAATTATAAAACTAATTGTTTATGTTTATAAATAACTAGTTAAATCATAAAAACGTAGTAAAACTATTTATAAAATTCTATAAAAATTATACAACACTTTTGGAACATAGATAGATCTGCTCAAATTTTTATAAATATAGTTATGCTGGAAAACTATTTATATCAAATTAAAGGTGTCATTAATATGCATAAATAATCCTTTAAAAATACTTAAACTATTATAAAAATTCTGGAAAAATTATATAATCTTTTTGGAATTTTTATAAGTCTGGGAAAATTTTTATTTTAATTTTTGTAACAGAAAACTATTTATTTTGATTTAAAACCTTTATAAAACTGAATAATTAATTTATTAAAAATATTAAAATAACTTTTAAAATTCTGAAAATTTTTACATATGTTATTTGGATAGAAACCAACTCTGAAATATTTTTGTTTGAATAAATATATTTTTTAAATAAAAATGCTATTTAACTTGAATTATAAATACTATAAATAGATATTTTTAGTTATATAAAATTTCAGAAAAATACATTTATTTTCTGAAATAATTATTTTTAACAGAAAATATCTCTATTTCTATAAATTGATTTTATTTAAATAAAATAACAAATAGCTTTGTTTAATAACTTTATATTAAAACATAATCATAAGATTTTGTATTTTGTAATCATCTAACTTAGTTTTGATCTTCCCAAATTCATTTAGAACCTAAGTGTAGAACCTATAATACTTTAGAACTTTACTTAGAACTTTTTGAACTTAGAAAACTTTGAACTTGAAACTATAGGTTTGTTGTGAGAATTGCTTCTCGCAAATTTGGACTTATAACTACGTTAGCAACTTAGCTATTCATCTTATCCAGGTGAGGTTCATATTCCCCTTTTCTTGATTTGATTTTGTTTTCAAAACATCGGGGATGAAACATGAACTTCAACTATTTGAACAATCTGTATTTATGAATTTTATCTTTTGATTTGAGCTTGTGTCCCAAACTACATGTGAACTATCCTCGAAACTTGCATTGATCATTAACTATATTAGCCTGACTGTTGTGATGATAGCTATTGAACTGACCATTCCACCCAACCGGTGATCACTCGGTTACCAACTATTGAACTATTTGAATTTTGTATGTTTGAACTATTGTGCACATTTTGAACTATTAGAACTATAAGGATAGTATGTGTTACTATGCCTAACTTGGTTAACTAAGGTTTGATCTGCAATAGTTTAATGTATGTTTCCACATTAAGCCTTATCTATTGATATGTTTATGATACATGATTAAACTTTGAACTATTAAACTATTTATCGAGTCAACTTTATGATTCTCACCAACTACTTTTGTAGTTGACCTTTCAAACTTATTCATGTTTCAGGTGCAACTTAGTGAGCTTTGGGATGAACACTTAAGATGCCTGGACTTTAGAAGCTTTAAGAATAAATTGAACTCTAGTTTTTGGCTTATTGAACTTTGGTTGTTTGAACTTATTTACTTTGGTTTTTAAGACAATGTAATTTTGTTGCATTAATTATGAAACGTTTTAGTTTGATCATGAGCTATTGAACAGTCGCGTTCGCGCCCCGACGCATTCCGCCGTCGGTTGGGGTGTGACAGATTTGTATCAGAGCCATGGTTATAGGGAATTAGGTTACTAGATATGACCTAGACTATAACCTAAGTTAGCCAGGATCTTATGTGTTCATCATCCCTATTTCTATCTTTAACCTTATTCTCGATCTATTATTAGGAAACTTTCAACTATCAAAACTTCATGATATTCTTAGACTTATAGTCTAATCAAAAATAAAAATCTCGTCAAAGTCTTTGAGTTTTAAATGACAATCGTAGACGCATGCAATCTGGAAGGGTAATTACCTGTATCTTGGGGTGTTCTATCTAGGAAAATGTTTCGTATAAATCCAAACCAACCGTTGGACCAGTTACGCTTTCCTGGGAACCCTCGTGGTGAGTAGTTACTTATAGGCTAAAGCATGTCTCACGCAATTGTTAAATAAAACTTAAATTACTTTGATTAGTCAACGTAACCATACCTTGGTTACAATCCATATGGCCTATCTAAACTATCTTGTGTTTCATATGAATTATCCATTAAAAACTAAACATCTACCATATTCTATGTTTTATTTCCATAGAATGGCTTCTCGTCGTGAAAGGAACGAAGAGCTTGCGCAACTTGTAACTCAACAGATGGCCATTGTTTTACCAAACCTTGTAACTCAACTCAATGCAGCGAACAAAAATGAGAATGGTGAAAATGGTGGTAACCATAATTGTAGCTTCAAACACTTCAATTCGTGCAAACCTGTCACTTTCAATGGAACTGAGGGAGCCACTGGTTTATTACAGTGGTTTGAAAGTATCGAGAATACTTTTCGTAACAGTGGTTGTCCTGATGATCTTCGTGTGCAATATGGGACAAGTGTCTTCCAAAAGAGGGCATTGACTTGGTGGAACGGAGAAAAACGCAATCGTGGAGCTGAGGTTGCTTTGGCATTGACTTGGGATGAAGTCAAGACTCTTATGACAGAGGAGTTTTGCCCAAGGAATGAAATGAAGAAGTTAGAGGAGGAATTTTGGAATCTTGCCCAAGATAGTGGTGAAAATCTTGCTTACACCACTCGTTTCCATGAACTTAGCCTGTTGGTACCTCATATGGTCACTCCTTTATCTAGGGCCATTGAGAAATACATTGGTGGGTTACCCATGCAGATCCAAGACACTGTATGGGGTAGGAATCCAAAAACCCTTGAGGATGCGATCCGACTAGCTGCAACCTTGACTGATAATCATGTCAAGGCGGGTACTTTAACAAGGAAGGGTGCTAAGAAGACTACCACTGAAACCACTGCTACTGATGCTTCCAAAACCACCTCCATTGAACAAACCAAAACCACCCCTGCTGAACCTTCAAATAGGAACAAGAAACGAAAGGGTAGAAACTTTGCTGTAACTACAGCTGCTCCTTTGAACCAAGTCCCAATGCAAGGGTTAAACACTGCAAAGAAACCTTATGTGGGAAACCAACCTTTGTGCAACACATGCCGTTTACATCACCCACCCAATGAGCCAAGTCGCCTATGTACCAACTGTGGGCGTTATGGACATTTGCACACCACATGTCGAACTACTCGACCACAAAATAATCAAGCTTTTCCTGCCATACAACCTAACCAAAATCACCAGAACAATCGAGCCATGGTTCAAAATCCTCCATTTGTTATCCAAGGAAGAGCTTGTTACAATTGTGGTGATCCAAACCATCTTCGCAATATTTGTCCAAGACTCGCATCTCAACAAGCGGGAGTGCCAGCAGCTCGTGGGCGTGCTTTCAACATCAATGCTAATGAAGCTCAAAATAACAACGACATGGTGAATGGTACATTCTTAGTTGATAATCAATATGCTTCTGTTCTTTTTGATACGGGTGCTGATAAAAGCTTTATATCCCTTGAGTTTGAACCTTTGCTTGCTAAGAATCGTACTAGACTAGAAAGCACCTACACTGTAGAAGTAGCGGATGGAAGTCCAATTAAGATTGATTCAGTTATCTGTGAGGTTCAGTTAAACTTAAATGAGCATACCTTCTTGATTGACCTTATACCTATGCAACTTGGAAGCTTTGACATCATAGTAGGCATGGATTGGTTAACCCAAAATCGTGCTGAAATTGTGTGTGCTGAAAAATATATTCGTATTCCTCTTCCGTCTGGCGACACTCTACACATTTATGGCGAGAAACCTACTCGAGGGCTCAAGCTTATGTCCTGTACAACCGCGCGAAAGTACCTGCGTAAGAACTATGTGGCATTCCTAGCTCACATTGTGAACAAGAAGGACAAGGAAAAGAAGATTGAAGATATTCCTATTATTAGGGATTTTCCTGAAGTGTTTCCTGAAGATTTACCAGGTCTTCCTCCTGTTCGAGAAGTTAAATTTAGAATCGATCTAGTACCTGGTGCAAATCCTGTAGCCAAATCTCCTTATCGTCTTGCACCTTCAGAATTGCAAGAACTCGCGAGTCAACTTCAAGAGTTAGCCGATAAGGGATTCATTCGTTCAAGTGTTTCACCTTGGGGAGCACCTGTCTTGTTTGTCAAAAAGAAAGATGGCTCATTCCGAATGTGCATCGATTATCGGGAGCTTAACAAACTTACCGTCAAGAACCGTTATCCGTTGCCTAGGATTGATGATCTTTTTGACCAACTACAAGGAGCAACTTGTTTCTCGAAGATTGATCTTAGATCGGGATATCATCAGCTTCGAGTCAATGATGAAGATATTCCAAAAACGGCGTTTCGAACAAGATATGTTCATTACGAGTTTATGGTTATGCCTTTTGGCTTGACTAATGCACCTGCCGTGTTCATGGATCTAATGAACCGAGTGTGCAAACCATACTTGGATAAATTCGTTATCGTTTTTATTGATGACATTCTGATATATTCCAAAACGAGAGCTGAACATGAGGCGCACTTACGTTTGGTTATGGAATTCTTAAAGGAAGAAAAACTATACGCTAAATTCTCTAAATGTGAATTTTGGCTGCAAGAAGTTTAATTTCTAGGGCACATAGTAAACAAAAAGGGCATTCATGTTGATCCTGCAAAGATTGAGGCCGTGAAAAATTGGAATACACCTAAAACTCCTATAGAAGTTCGTTCATTTCTTGGCTTAGCTGGCTATTATCGTCGTTTCATAGCCAATTTTTCTAAGATTGCTGTACCTCTCACCAGTTTAACACAAAAGGACAAACCTTATGTTTGGGGTTCACAACAAGAAGAAGCATTTCAAACTCTTAAACATAAGTTGTGCAACGCTCCTATCTTAACTCTACCGGATGGAAACGATGATTTCGTGGTTTACTGTGACGCTTCCAATCAAGGTCTTGGTTGCGTGCTTATGGCATTACCCACACACTGGAACCGAAAAGTCTCGAACTTTATGCATAAAGGTGTGAGCTTTATGCATGAGTTCACCATTGTGTAAAAATCCTAACTTTTACGCATAAATCATTTACTTGTCGTTAGATGATCCCACTGGTAGCTTCCCTTGTGTTCCTTCTTCTCCTTGAGCGATTTACAGCCGATTCTTGAGGTTATCGAACTCAAATTCGAGTACTTGAGAGAAACTGTGTTTCCAGCCAAAGGTGTGCATGCTTCCCAAGTCACTCATATACATAGGCAAGGTTCCCGAACTGGGTACTCGAAATTAGGTAATTTTAGAGTACTAAATTTTGAGAACATAGGGTACTCGAAATCCATTTTGAGTACACCAATTTCGTGAAATTTATTTAGTTTAGTTTCCATTTATTTTCCTACAAGTTAATTATTCATCACCCATTCGCGAGTTCAAATAACTCGTATTTAGAAAATTTGGGGTGTTACAAGTCTCCCCTCCTTACAATAGGTTTCGTCCCGAAACCTTCGTCGTTACACATCGAACAAATGAGGATACAACCCCCTCATTTCTTCTTCTATTTCCCATGTAGCTTCTGAGCCTTTCCGATGCTTCCACTGATCCTTGACCTGTCGAAATGTTTTGTTCCGTAGCTGCTTTTCCTTCACATCCACATTAGCGACTGGTTCTTCAATGTAGTTTAGTCGATCATCTACCTTAATGTCATCCAAAGGAACATGCGCATGCTCGTCTGCCAGACACTCCCTAAGTTGTGACACGTGGAAGGTAGGATGAATGCCATTCAGCTCAACCAGTAGGTTCAGTCTGTATGCGACCTTTCCTACCTTGCCTCTATCTGAAATGGTCCGATATACCTCGGACTTAGCTTTCCTCGCTTTCGGAATCGAATGATCCCCTTCCATGGTGATACCATTAACAACACTCGATCGCCAACGTTGAACTCGATCGGTCTTCGGCGCTTGTCAGCGTAGGATTTCTGGCGATCTTGTGCTGCCATCATTCGTGCCTTTATTACGCGAAGCTTTTCTACCATATCGATCATGGCAACTTTGTTGCCCATTTATTTATGTCCCACTTCACCCAGCATACCGAGCTTATACATCGTCTTCCGTACAACACCTCGTATGGGGGCATTCCGATACTAGAGTGATAGCTGTTATTATACGAAAACTCCACCAATGGTAAGTGGTCATCCCAGCTTCCTCCAAAATCGATAATGCACGCCCTAGGCATATCCTCCAACGTTTGGATGGTCCTCTCAGACTGTCCATCCGTCTGGGGGTGGTGATAGCCGGTACTGATATTCAGTCTCGTTCCCATAGCATCATGAAACTGTTTCTAGAATCTGGAAGTAAACTTCTTATCCCGACCTGACACATTGGAGACAGGAACTCCATGTCAGGCCACGATCTCTTTCACGAACAAATCAGACAACCTTTCGGACTTATATGTTTCCCTGATCTGGAAGAAGTGTGCACTTTTCGTCAGTCGGTCCACAATCACACATATGGTATGATGTCGTTTAACTGTTCTTGGTAGCTTGGTGATGAAATCCATGGTGATGTGTTCCCATTTCCATTCCGGTACCTCTAGAGGTTGCACATATCCGGAGGGTTTATGATGTTCAGCCTCACTTGTGCACAAGTAAGGCACCTGTTCACATACTGCATCACGTTAAACTTCATACTCGGCAACCAGTAATCCTTTCGAAGATCTTGATACATCTTCGTTGCATCGGGATGCACAGAACAACACGATTTGTGGGCTTCATCTAAAATCCTCGATCGAATGTCACAATTTTTGGTCACCCACATTTGACCGAATCGTACTTTCAAACCGTGATCATTGTCTTCCAAGTTCTTGACTTGCCCGAAGGGACGTTCGAAACCCACATTCTCTCTTTTCAGTCCTTCCTGTTGCGCCTGCTTGAGCTCGTTCAGAATGTCTGGCATTATCACCAAACTATACGGTTCCCGTATGGCGGGATGATCAGTCTTGCAACTCAAAGCATCTGCCACCACATTTGCCTTTCCCCGATGATGTAAAATATCACAATCATAATCCTTTAACAGCTCAAGCCATCGTCTCTACCTCATGTTCAAATCCTTTTGCTCGAAGAAGTAATTCAAGCTCTTATGGTCGGTATAGATGGTACTCTTTACTCCATACAGATAGTTCCTCCATATTTTCAGTGCAAACACCACTACATCAAGTTCAAGATCGTGGGTCGGGTAGTTAGCCTCATGAATCTTAAGCTGGCGCGAAGCATATGCTATCACCCTTCCCCTTTGCATCAGTACATATCCCAACCTTTGTCATGACGTATCGGCATACACAAAAAGATCATCATTTCCATCCGACAGTGCTAAAACAGGAGCTTGGGTAAGTTTCTCCTTTAGCACAGAAAACGCTCGTTCTTGGTTCGGGCCCCATTCGTACTTTAACTCTTTCTTCGTGAGCTTTGTCAGTGGCGTCGCTATCTTGGATAAGTCTTGAATAAATCTCTTATAGTAACCGGCCAAACCAAGAAAGCTACGTACTTCCTTCGGTGATTTCGGAGGGCTCCATATCATAACAGTTTCAACTTTAGCTGGATCGACCATAATGCCTTCTGGGTTCACTACGTGACCCAAAAACTGTAGTTCCCATAACCAGAAGGCACATTTGGAGAGCTTAGCATAAAGTTTCTCTTTTCTCAGGATCTCCTATACCTCACCTACGTGGCAAGCATGGTCTCCCTCGTACTTTGAGTAAAATATCATCAATAAACACTATCACTGTCACACCCCGAGCCGGCGGGGTTGGATCGAAGTCCCCGTCGGGCGGAAGGTTCTCGAGGTGTGATATCGTGAGTGATAATCATGATGATCAGATTGTTTACATAGCATCAATGTTAAGAATAATTAAGCACTATAAAACGTTAACTAGGATTACAAAGTTAAATTACAAATGTCAAGGTTTGGTAATTTAACTAAGTAAACCTATCCAAAAGAATCAAATAGAACTGTCTTGTATCTGTACAAGATATCAAAAGAGATTCATATTGATCTCAAAAGATGTGCTTCTTCAAAAGTCAACTAGGATCTATATCTGGGCATCCTAGCATGCAATCCTGAATCTTAGCTTAATCCTGTGCGTCACCTGAGAAAGCATGTAAGAAAACAAAGTCAACACAATGGTTGGTGAGTTCACGTAGTTTTATGTAAAAATAGTTTGAAAAATCCTTTGGATGACAACCTTAACCTCACCATTAACCACCTATACCATCTGTTTCAGTATGCTTATATATAGGGCATATGTAGGGGACAAGCCGCAGCCACTGTCCCACCACATACCAATCCACATGATATATTGTTCCTGATGATAATTAAGCGTTTCACCCTACCTCTTCGATTTCGTAACATTTGATTCATTGAATTCGTTTACCCTGTAATTGTTTACCTTGATTCCCTGAATGACAACCTTGACCTCACTAACAACCACCTAAGTTATCCAACCAAGTATGCTTATATATAGGGCATATGTAGGGGACAAGCCTCAGCCACCGTCCCACCACATACCGGGCTGCTTAACATATTGTTGTTAATGATAATTAAGCATTTCATTCCACTACTTTGATTCCATGACGTATGATTCTTAGCATCTGTTTTCCTTGCCAATGTTTACTTTGTTTCCCCCGAAATGACAACCTTAACCTCACTAACAACCACCTATGCTATCCAACCAAGTATGCTTATATATGGGGCATGTGTAGGGGACAAGCCCCAGCCACCGTCCCACCACATACCGGGCTGCTTAACATATTGTTGTTAATGATAATTAAGCGTTTCACTCCACTACCTTGATTTCCACAACATATAAGTATTGAGTTTAAGAGGCACCATTATGGATAGCGGAACACCCTAGGGAATTCAGCATCCATCCATAATGGTCCTAAATATGACTCGCGACGTGTTATGATAGAGAAACCTTCAAGTTGACACAAAGTCAACTAGAAGAATCCAGATCATTCTAGTCACTTGTCATAACCATGGATTAATCAAGAAGAACACTGAATGACTAGTAGGGGTTGACACCTAGGTCAACACGCGGCGGCCAATCAGTCTGTCTTACATGACTCTGACAAAGAAGAACACTGATGACTAGTAGGGGTTGACACCTAGGTCAACACGCGGCGGCCAACAGTCTTTCTTACAATGTCCTATAGCTTAAGCATACAAGTTTAACGCATTCACATAGTTTCACTGATGACTAGTAGGGGTTGACACACAGGTCAACATGCGGCGGTCAATCAGTCTTTTGTTTAAGCATCCCAAGTATATCACGCATTCATGTGTTTCAAGCATTCCAAGTGTATCAAGCATTCACGTGTTTTCAAGCATTCCAAGCGTATCAAGCATTCACGTGTTTTCAAACATTTCAAGTATATCAAGCATTCAAGTATTACAAGTATCTCACGCATATAAGTATCTCTAAGCATATAATTTTTCAAGTTAAGTTTAAGCAAATAATTGTAACTGTAAAACAATTTAACACTTTACTAAGAGTGTAGAACATTAACTTTCTGAAATATTTATATAGAGTATTAGTGTTTTGTGCAAGTATTTTCAAAGCCTTAACATTGAGTATGTAATTTAAACATAGAGTTTATAATTTAAACATCAAATGTATAGTTTAAGCACATAGTTTATAGCATAAGTATTTAGTTTAAAGTTTAAGTATTAAGTTTATATCATAAACGTCTAGCATAAAGCTTAGACTTCAAGTCTATAGCGTAAGCCTCAAGTATATAGTTTAAGCTTCTAGTTTGTAGTATAAGTATCAAGTTTATAGCTTCTCAAAGTATACTAGTTTCCAAACATAAGCATCATTATAAGCATCATGTTTAAGTATAAAAGCATTAATTAACATTTCAATAGTTTATTAAAAATGTTTAACATGCTTCTCAGTCCTGAAGTAAAACAAATAAGTTTGAAAAGGGACAAATGAACTCACCTGGTGTTTGAAGTGGTTGACTATGTAAAAACAAGAATACGCTCGCCCCTCGTTTGTACTTGTTGTAATGTTCACGATCCTGTATTGATTTCATATTGTTGTAAGTTATACATACGAGTCTTTGTGTATGTGTTCGTGTGGGAGATCATGGTAGTCTTAATTTGGCTAACACCCACTGGTTTTGTTTATTATCCGGCTCAGAATTCACTGTCTTACATGAAGAAATATGAGATTCCTCTTATTTATTTCACATTCTCAACTTAAAGAATAATTTAGACGTTATAAACTTCTAGCTGGAACCTCATCTCTTTGCGTGCTTTGCCTAATCGATTTATCATTATATTTGTGATCACTAAAGCAACAATTTATGTATATGTTTATCACTGATTTTAAGCATCCGCTCATGTTTTCGTTAATCACTTGAATTCATCGGGCCGGATAATTATTTGAGCTAATTTAAGTGTTGATGGACCGAAAAAAAAAATGTTGGGCCTCCTAATTTGTGTAAGCCAAATGTCTAGGATTTTGGGCCGGCTAACTTGGGCCATATATTTGATGTGGGCCTTTTGGGTCACGTGTAAACTAAGCCCTTGTGTTGGTTGTTGTTGTTGGGCCGTGCAATGGGCCAAGGAACTAAAAGGTGGGCCGGTTAGGTTTGTTTGGGTCAATGCCTTGGGCCCACTATTGGGCTAAGCTAAATCATCTAAGGTTCGGTCCATTGGGCTCCAACGAACCTAGTAGTTCATTTGATAAGGTTCGGTCACAACAAAACAAGTTGGCCACTCAACAGCTTCGCTTAGGGAGAACTTCGGCTAGGGTTAGCCAATCTTATACAGGTTCGCAGCATGAAGGTTCGCTCTCATACGCACAGTTCGGTTGATAAGTGGGGTTCGGCTGGACTAGGAGGTTCGGCTAGGTGATGGTTCGCCAATGAAGGTTCGGCACCCCTAGAATAGGTTCGGCTGTGTAGCTCCTGCATGGAAGGTTCACTGCTCCTCAATAGGTTCGGTGATGGTGATTCACGAACCTAAGGGTTCGTGGATGGTGGGCAAGGGTTCGGTGAAGGTGATCAACCACAGTAGGGTTCGGCCACCATCGAGGTTCGTCTAGGGTTTGCCCATGCATTCATGCATGGGTTCGGCTAGATAGGTTCGTGGGTGATTCACTGGTTCGGAAACAGCAGGTCTGGGTTCGGCTCCTGCTCGTACAACCTGAATAGGTTCGGTCGTGAGGTTCCCGAACCTGTACCAGTTCCCCATCATCATTTTCTTCGAGTTTTGTTGCTTCCAGGGTTTTCTTACACATCGTGAGGGTTCCAGAATGGCTTTCGAGGATGTGTGGGTCGATGTATATGGTGGTTATCAGCTAACATAGTGTTCTAACAACAAGAGCCGAAAACCCTAAATCTTTATGTCACACCCCCAAATTCCCACTCGTGGTGTCAGTCCACGTAGGTGTGACTTGGCCAGAGTCACAGCTCAAGGTCATATAGAACACCTCTATAGGCGTTTACAAATACAATGTTTGACACACACACTTAATCAAAATAGTTTGCAGTAGAATATTAAATCATAGTAGCGGAAATAAAGATGTTTGATACACGCAGCGGAAAATACTTGTTTACACAGCGGAAATTAAATTGGCAGACATAACATTGTTTAATACATAAACTAAACGAAATAGTTTTCAAAAGATGAACAAAATGCATGCGGGGCCCTATGCTCAATCCCCTATGTGCATTCCTGTTCCAAGTGCTTGCCATGCTAATTACCTGAGAATACAAGTTTGAGAAAAAGTGTCAACACGAAGGTTGGTGAGTTCACAGGTTTTGATATACATATAGTATTAAAAGTGTGTCATGCTGTTTATCAAATGTTAGTACCGAGCCCTAGGCTCCAAGTGTCAGTGCGTCACTACCGAACTAGACCTGTTTGTACTTGCCTCCACTGTGTCTCGTACACACAGTAAATTAGGTCAGAGTTTGCACGGGTTATGACACCCAGTCAACATGTTATAACATATTAAGTCATTTAGCATGCTCAAATCGTACAACATGTTTACAATTTGGTTTTTGTAAAAATAAAGTTACTATAAATAGTAACTATGGCATTTTACATACAAATGTTGGTCCTAAATCGTTCTAATCCATTTTTATGTCATAAATCATCATAATAAATCATCTAACATCACATGAACATGTCAACATAACCCAAATCATCACCTATCAATATTTTGACCCGAAAAGTTACTAAAAATAGTAACTTTGTCAAAATTGACCATAAACATTATCATGATCACATTTTGAGCATTATTATCATTCTAATAACATTTTAATAGCAATCCATAAGCATGCATGTTACCAAATATCATTCATATCATCATTTCTTGAATAAAAGTTTCTATTAATAGAAAGTTTCATCAAAAATCAACATCTTTACCATTTTAACCAAATCTAGCCATGAGTAACACTTCTAATATCATCAACAAATACTTACAATCATCCAAAATCATCACCATACTCATGGATCATACATGCAAGCATCTATATCATCATAGATCATTATTTTAAGTAAAAATGCTTACACTTATCAACTTAGATCATCATAAAACATCGTATAACCATCATAGATCATCAAGAAATACATCTAAACTAGCAAACCCAGAAGAAAAACTCGTGCATATGGTGCTATGGTGCTTGCATGTGGGTTTTAACACATGCATGTGTGTGTAAATGATGTGAAAGTGGGTTTGGAGCATAGAACTACCTCCCAAACCTTCAAAGGTTATGAGATGGTGACGAGAACAGCCTGTGAAGCTCCTGGTTCGCTGGTCTTGGTTGGAACAAGAAGATGATGGTGGTGGATGATGTTCTTGAGTGTCTCCTTCAACCTCTCTCAAGCTTCCCCAAGGTCTACAAGCTTCAACTATGGCTCCCAATGGCTGCCAATGGGGTTTTCAAGGTGATTTGCAGAAGATTGGGTCGAGTGGTGGCGTGGTCAGTCGAAAATGATGATTAGAAAGGATAGATTAGCCATAATGGTCTTGGATTTATAAGATATTGTCGACTAGACGGCGTCGCGTACCGCGATGGAGCCTCCAAATCCTCTCCGCGTACCACGGTGAATTTCGGGAGTCAAACCCCCGCGATGCATGTCGCGCACCGCGACGATGCTTCTTGTTGGGCCATCGCGTACCGCGATGAGCCCCTGAAGAGCCCAATAAGCCTATTTTAATGGGATTGATCCGTTCGTCGTCGTTTTCGCGTTTCCAAACTATCGTTTGGCCCCGTTTGAACTTCCAAGTTCAATGTGTGAGTGTTTCGTGAGGTTTCGAGTGTTGGGCTACACAATGTGCTATATGTTCACCAACCTTTGTGTGTTTTGACACGTGTGTGTTGTTTGCCGATAATTCATCGAATTATCAAGTCATGTGTCAGTGTTCGTACTGTCGTGCCACGTGTCACACTAAATTAAACTAATTCTAGTGCCACGTGTACATAAAGCATTTAAATAAACATTTAAATAAATAATAAGCTGACCTGGAATTTACGGGGTGTCACACTTTAGGTGGTTCAAAGCTTCATACCTTGAAAATGGCCTGGTAACTCTCCAGATCGGTTTTACTTCCGTGTAGAGGGGGTCGAGAGCTTCGCGTGGCCACCAAGAACACTCAAATCTGTTGAGAAACGAAGGAGATACGATCGTTTGAAGTCTTGGCTTTTTAGAGAGAGAAAGTGGCGGATGAGAGTGTTTAGAGAGAGAGATGTGTGAAATGAGAAGAAAGCCTCATTTTAGACTTTAAATACCCCGAGGGTATTCGGGTTCGTTTCGGTTGCTCGGTTCTCGTTTTCGACGCGTTTCCGGATCGTAACGCGCGTAATTACATAATTTAAATAAAATGGTTTTAAATTTTAAATTATTTTAAAGGTTGTAATTCCTAATAAATACTAAATATTTAATTCTCTAGAATTATTTATCGAAATATATTTAGTTTACGGGTTTCGTTATTTCTTTCGTGTATTTTATGCTTTATGCGTTTTAATTAAAATAATTCCGTTTTAATTTATTTCTGATGAGTTTCAAAATTGTAAAACAGGAAATATTTTATTTCCTTATATTTACTATCGTTCGAATCGTCTTCGTTTCGTTTCGTCAGAAAACTTCACTTACGCGCGTTTTCGTACAGAGCGCTAACTGTAGGAACACGATCGTACGTTTCACTTTCTGATTTTGTTTTCTACTGTTCAGTCATCATTTCAGATTGTTAATCCTTCAGATATATTCGTACAGATCGTCACCTATACGAATAGTTCGTCGGTTTAGCATTCTGTAACGACAACTGTTATGGTTTTGTTCTGATTAACCTCGCATACGTTTAAACCTAATAATACAAAATCAAGCATGTATGCATCTATTTATGATTGTCTGATGTGTTTGACTGTTTAAACCCTGAGGTTTAAATCAGGATTTCAGAAACATCGTGTAATAGTTTATGTTTGTCATTGAATGTTAATAGCTTCTAAGTATTTCTCCTAGTTTGTACCTGAGTTACTATACAAGTTAGTATACAGATTACTGTTCCGGTAACGATTCCGGCATAGATGTTACAATCACCGATCGGTCCAGCATCTGTCCACATACCCTGTTCATTAAATCCATAAATGCTGCAGGAGCATTCGTCAATCCAAATGACATAACGAGAAACTCGTAGTGCCCATAACGTGTACGGAAAGCAGTATTTGGAATATCCTGCTCTCGAACTTTCAACTGATGGTAATCGAGTCGGAGATTAAACTTAGAGAACCATCTTGTACCCTGCAATTGATCGAACAAGTCATCAATTCTAGGTAGAGGATACCTATTCTTTACGGTCAACTTATTCAATTCCCTGTAGTCGATACACATATGCATGCTTCCATCTTTCTTCTTAACAAACAGCACCGGTGCTCCCCATGGAGAGACAGTCGGTCATACAAAACCTTTATCAAGGAGTTCTTGTAGTTGGGTCATCATTTCCTTCATTTCAGTGGAGCCAAACGGTATGGCGTTTTGGCGACGGGTTGTGCCCCCGGCACTAAGTTGATTTGGAACTCAATTTTCCGTTTCGGTGGTAATCCAGGCAATTCCTCAGGGAATACATCAGGGAAGTTACGCACCACGGGTACATCATCAATCGTCCTCACATCCGTACGTTTCTCAATCACGTAGGCCAAGTAGGCTACACACCCTCGCCTCATCATAACATCAGCCTTGATCATCGAAATGATCTTTGGCGCATACATCGCTTTATCACCATGAACCGTTACAGAGCTCCCATCCATCGCATGTAAACATATCATCTTTCGTCGGAATATAATGTTAGCCTCGTATTTGGCTAACCAGTTCATACCCAAAACTACATCGAATCCTCCCAAGGTTATAAGAAACAATCGTACTGGGAACTTATGACCTTCTATCTCAACATGACAATCATCTATAGCCTCAGTCACCCTGGTCATCTTACCAATAGTCGTCTCTACATCAAATACCCGATCTAACTTCTTAACCTTCCCAGATAACCATCACAGAAAGTAGAAGATACAAAACTCATACTGGCACCAGAATCAAACAATACAGAAGCAGGAATATTGTTGATAGAAAAGGTATCTGTGACCACGTCCGGGTCCTCAATAGCATCATCCTTTGTCATCGTGAAGGCTCGTCCTTTAGCCTTCTGCTTCTCCTTGCCTTTCTCCTCTCTCTTACCCGAGCTCGAAGCATTGGCCCGCAGTTGCTTGCAATCCTTGGACAGATATCCAAACCCGTTGCAGTTGTAGCATCTGGTGGCACTCGGGAAATTGCTGGAAAAATGTCCAGCCTTTCTGCATCAAAAACATAAGTTAGTGCCCACCAAGAACTGTCCAGTGTTGATTTTACCACACTTGTTGCATCGTTTTGCATCCTCACGCTTCACCTTCTTGCCTAAAAACTTTCGTTGGTTTGTTCGGCCTTGCTTGGTCCCGGAGGACTCCTTCACCCTTCTTCTTTCACTGGCTCATCAGCCATCACGTCATCCCATACAATACCACGGAGTTCAACAGTGGAGTCAAAGGTCTTTGGAGCATTAGCCTTCACATGAATCCTTACTTTTGGAGGCAGACCCTCCATGTACATCTTCACTCTACGTTCCTCAGTAGAAAGCAGATGAGGAACGAGTCTGGCCATCTCGTTAAATCGTGAAGTATATTGTTTGTGGTTCAGAACCTCGGCTTTCAGAACAAAAAATTTTCTTTCAACCTTATCTAGCTTGTTCTTGGGACAGAATTTTTTTGTGACCAGCTCCTTCAGGTCTTCCCAAGTCATCTTCTCCATATCAACAGCAGTTTTGGATTGCTTGATGGTGTTCCACCAGAGAAGTGCCTCCTCGACAAAGGAGTGAGCTACAAACTTGACAGCTTGATAAATTCGGCACTCACTGATGGAGATAACAACATTTATCACAGAAATCCAGTGGCAGGTGGCCACAACATCTTTCCTTCCATCAAAGGATGGTGGATTGCATCCTTTGAAGGCCTTGTGGTCACAACCTTTCATCATACTTCGGTTGCAGTCACCGCCCTTTGTCTCGAGGATCACGATTTCCTCGTCATCTTTGGTGCTTTCTTTTGTTCCCTCAGAATTATTCTTCAGCGCATCCTTTAATGCCTTAGCGATCATTGCCGGCATTTTCTCATCCATGATTTTGCAGACTTCATCAGAAATAACTTTTACCTCAATCGGCTCTAGCGTGAACTCTTCTTCGTTTTCCGGTGGCTCACCGTACTGGTTTTCGTGGCCTACCTTTTTGTCCAGCCATCTTAACTATCTACAGGATGCAAAAATTGATGATTCAGTACAGGAATCAGTTTAGCACGAAATAAGTGTTGTAAGTCGTTAATGACGTTGATCCGGTGTGATTAACCATTTACCCAACTCTTAGGCTCTAAACACTTCCCATCCCATCTCCTCAATGTGCATGATATCTAACTACCTTTCTAACCTTACTTCTACTTCTTAATTCATACATAAACATTCAGCTTGTGGCATCTGCTCATCCGTGGTTGGCAATCCGCATCACTTAATCTCATTTACAGTTTAAGTCTTGGCATTTGGGATGCCAAGATCTCTCAAACTATGGCTCTGATACCAACTTGTGAGGCCCCGATTCCGAGTGCCTTCCGGAGGTTGGTTTTTATCATAACACATAGCTCTTAAACCAAAAACTTTCATAAATATGCAGCGGAAATTAAAACATTGTCAAATGCAAAATATATCGAAATAAGTTGTATCAAGACATTTATGATTGCCAACACCATCAGATTCTCAATCTTGATGCCCGACTCCATGCCTCCTCTTACCATAGCTTTAACCTAACATACATGCTAAAATGTCAGCTTACGCTGGTGAGTTCTAGTTTTCATAAAACATCGTAAACGTTTTGGTAAGTTAAAACATACTTAACATAAAACATCATTACGTTCACATAATCCATAACCTCATCACATAACAGCATAAACATCATCATCGTACATCCACTGTCATCAACATGAACAATGGGCTTATGCCGGTACAAGGCTTCATACCCTGTTATAGCCAGGTTGACTATCATACCCTGTTATAGTCAGGTTGACTCTCATACCCTGTTATAGTCAGGTTGACTTTCATACCCTGTTATAGTGAGGTTGACTCTCATACTTTCCAAGTACAAATACTGGAGCATCATTCATACATATCCCATAACAAGTATGGGAGCATCATCCATTCATCATACATGATATACTAGCATCATATCATCGTTCATCATAATTATCATAACATTTCACGCTAGCATCATAACGTCATTCATCATAGTCATCATGTCATCATAAACATATCATGCTAGCACTGTTTCATCATAAGTTTATCCTAATAGCTTAGGCATCATGATAACATGTTATGCTAGTATCATTCCGTCATATCATCACAACATCCTAGCACCATGTACATGTCATCATATCATCACATCACATCCTAACATCATGGCTTCATATACATGTCATGCTAGCATCATAATTATAACATCATACTTCGATCCTAGCAACCTAGGATCTTATCATATCATTCTCTAACTATTATCATAGTATCATCATAATGCATGTTATCATATAATCATCATCATATCATATCATATCATGATACTATTCATCATCATAAATCATTTATCATGAATTCATCAAACTTAGCATATTCTCATGCATATTTCATCATACATTAATCATTCATCATCATAGCATAGGCACATAGCATCATAACACATCATAGACATATTAACAACATGTATGTCAGCCCAAAACATAAGTACACGTAAAGTGTTGAAATATGGCGTCTAGAACTCACCTGACAATAGCTCCTTTTCTTCTTAGCCGAACCCCTTAGCTAAGACTCAAGAACCTACATCATTACATTCCATTCTTAGACTTAGAATATATTCCAAGTTCTCATAGCCTACTAGTCCCCCCTTATAATTTCAAGTTCTCGAAACAAAGCAAAGTATTCGAAACCCTTAAAGTTCACTAAGTAGTACACGTAATCCATAAAGTCCCGAAATACTTGAGTACTCGAAACCCATGGACTACACGAACCCATGAGTACATGAAGTCTATGTTCTCGAAAGATAGTACACGAAATCCATGTTCTCGAAATACCATACTCGTAATAACATACTCGAAATCACATACTCGAAATTCTATATTCGAAGGAAATTCGGGTACTCATCTCGTGTACATCTTCGGGTACTCATGTGATCATCATAAAGCATCTCAGAAATCTATCTAAGGTTTTGGGGAGCTAGTTCTAGGTTCCTTATGGCTTTACCAACACACTGGAACTGAAAAGTCTCGAACTTCATGCATAAAGGTGCGAGCTTTATGCATGAGTTCGCTTTTGTATAAAAATCCTAACTTTTATGCATAAATCACTTACTTGTAGTTAGATGATCCCACTGGTAGCTTCTCTTGTGTTCCTTCTTCTCCTTGAGCGATTTACAGCCGATTCTTGAGGTTCTCGAACTCAAATTCGAGCACTTGAGGGAAATTGTGTTTCTAGCCAAAGGTGTCGCACCCCGGCCTTCTCGGCCTGAACGAAAGGGCGCGACTCGACTGATCTTGCAGGATCGCAGTCTCCGGTCGCACAGTGTTGCGAGACCTACATGTCTAGTTCCGTACGTACATCCAATAACTTGGATAAAACAGTTTTGTAAAATCAGAGTAGCGGAAGTATAAGTTTAAAACATATTCAAGTCATAAATTGCGGAAGTGTTAATTAAACAGTTTTCAGAACGACATTGAGTAATAGTGCGGAAGCGATTTAAATTGTTTAACAATACATGACAATCAAATGTTCAAATATTATCAAATGGCCTAAGACACTACAGTAGATGCATGGACTCCATCATAGCATCCTATTCCTTGTGCGCGTACCTTAGTTACCTGGGAAAACATGCGAGAAAAAGGTCAACACAAAGGTTGGTGAGAGCACAGGTTTTATATCAGCAGTAAACATCCAAATGTTTAAAGTAAATGTTTGCAGGTTTACATTTCAATACAAATGCAATATCCATTGATAGCTAGTCAATATGAGTTATACCATATGCGGGTTCGCAACCGAAGCTAACATGCTGCCTTCCACCATATTCATCCAAGATATGGCAATGTTGTTTGGTCAATTGTGCACTATTCCGACCTCCATTCGGGATGGCCATACGGCGCGCAACAGTGGGCTTGTCAGGCCCAAATAGTACTATTCATAATTACCACGCTAAGCGCAACGCGCTATTAACGGTTCGAGGTGTGTTTAATGAGGACTTATCAGTTTTGTGGATGAATGCCGCACATATGCATATACGATATTAGCATGTACAAATGTAACCAAAGTAAATGTGTATGTTGTTCAAAAACAGTTGTATGCAATGTTTTCTCCCCCAAAGGTAGAAAATGTAAAAAGGGGCCGTGAACTCACGTGATTAGCAGTTCAGGTATGTGTGTGTTCGCGTCTTGCGAAGGCTAGCACCAGCTAGTATGCACCTATAACCATATAGGTGTGAGTATGTGTTTTGTGGTGTGTTGTATTCCATACAACTCCAAGTGTCGGTGTGCTCAACCGAGTGTGTGTGTGTTGACTAGTGAGACTTGATGAATCGTTGGTGACACGTTTGTTGTGTTTATGTGCCTTAATGCAAATAAGACACCAACATGCATTCCTATAACCAATCATGATGTTTTCACAAAAGCAAGTTTTGAAAATTGTAACGTTTCCGATTCGGGGAAACTTTCTATATTTAGAAAGTTTCTATTTTTGGAAAGTATAGTTATGAAATCCTATTTCATAAAACAAATCACTCTAGTATGCTTGTAAAAACACGTTTATATACTTAAAACACATCGTTTGCGCATAAATTGCCGTTTATGCCACTTTGTCCAAATAAAGTTTCCTTATTTGGAAAGTATCCGTTTAAAATCTTGTTTTCACAAAACAAAGTTTCCAAATATGTTAAAAAGCATTTTCAAACATATTTCAATAATCCAAGTTCATTAAAACACTCAAAAAAATCAAAAGCACTCTTTTGATTTACAAAGTAAGTTTATACAAAATCATGTTTTTGACAAAATCAAACATCCAAATGTGTTTCTAAACATCTCAATACGCATTTGACAACATCTAGACATGTCTAAAATGTCTAGATCATCACAAATCTATGACTTGCAACATAAAAGTTTCCTTTTATGGCAAGTGTACCATAATCATCATCAAATCAAACTTAACTCAACAAAACTCAAATCTAACCTTCTTAGACTTTAAAATCAGTAGATCTAACTCATCTAATACATCAAATCACCAACAAATTCGTGCATGATGGCCACATGGAGTTGCATGTGCTCAAATACACTTGCATGTGGGTTTTTAGCCCTTGCATGTACGATCTAACAACTAATAAGCGTGTAAAACTACCTTAGATGACAAGATTCGAGTTGTACCTCTTCTGATGATGAAGATTCAGTGGTTCGTTGGTTGTTCCAAGCTTCTTGGTTCCTTCCTCAAGCTCCAAGCCTTTCAAGAACTCCAATAGTGAAAGAGATGGCCTCAAGAGAGTTTCTAGGGGGTTGAGGCTTAGTTTCAGTGGGTTTTGATCGGTATATGATGAAGGAGTTCGAAGAAAATGGAGAGAAACCGAATAGAAAATGAATGGGGTTGGTTTTTAAAAATTTTTTTGATTTGCATGGCCTTCGCGTACCGCGAAGGCCAATCAGAATCTTCTTCGCGTACCGCGATGGGATTCGGGAGTCCCGACTCCCGGTTTGCTTCGTGTACCGCGAAGCCTTTTGCCATGGGGTCTTCGCGTACCACGATGAGTCCATTTTCATGTTTTTCGATTTCGTCGATTCGATTTCGCTCGTACTCAATTCCCAACGTTTATCCTAAACATCTAATGCATGTTTAGCACATAATAAAATAATAACACAAAATTTTGATCACCAACGTTTAGTGAGACTCGTGTGTGTGTTTCGATAATTCCTCGAATTGTCGGTGATCTTTTGTGTTCGTCGCTACGAACTGTTTGCATGCTTGATTAACCATAATCAACATGTATTGCACAATTCAACAATTCTCCAAATCATTGTTTTGTGTTTGTGTTTTGTTTGCCACACTTGGTTTCCAAAACCAATGTGCAATGTACGATTCGATAGTTCCTCAAACTATCGTTTCGCAGTTGTGTGTGTTTGACTCGTCTAATTAAACATAATTAAATGAAATGCAACAAGTATGAATGTGGAATGTAAAGTTGTAACAGTTGCAATTTACCTGAAATTGCCGGGTGTCACAAAAGGTGTGCACACTTTCCATGGCACTCATATATATAGGCAAGGTTCCCGAACTGGGTACTCAAAATCCATTTCGAGTACACCAATTTCGTGAACTTTATTTAGTTTATTTTGTGTTTATTTTCCTGCAATTTAATTATTCATTACCCATTCGCAAGTTCAAATAACTCGTATTTAGAAAATTTGGGGTGTTACAGGGGCGCTTAGCGTGGTAATCTTGGATGGTACAATTTAGGCCTGACAAGCCCCACCCATCGCACCTGGGAGTCATCCCGACTAGAGGTCGGAATGGGTGTAATATTGACCAACACATTTTCCATTGTCTTGTGTGATGGACATGGCAGGAGGTATGCAGTCTGCTTCGGTTTCGAACCCACATATAATATAATTGTACTGACTAACTATCAATCGGTATTGCATTGTAATGATATGTGTTCCAGCAAAATTTACTTTAAACATTTGATGTTTACTGCTTATGTAAAATTTGTGCTTTCACCAACCTTTGTGTTCACCTTTTACTCGCATGTTTTTCAGGTAACTAAGGCACGCACACATGGATTAGGATGCTAGGATGGATTCCCATGCATCTACTTAGTGCTTTAGGCATTTAAAACATTTATTATTTTGGATGTTATGTATTGCTAAACAACTTGAATCACTTCCGCAACTATTATTATGTATTGATTTGAAACATGTTTAAACTTAAGCTTTCGCAACTTATGAATTCAAAACTGTTTTGGTAACTCATACATTAACTTCCGCAACTCTAATTTTACAAACTGTTTTATCCAAGTTATTGGATGTACGTATGCAATCGGACATGTAGGTCTCGCAACTGTGATCGGAGACTGCGATCCTGCTGAGTACCGATGACCGGTGCTCGCGTCGCGCCCTTGGAAAGGACAAGAAGGCCAGGGTGTGACACTTGAGATCTACTAAGCGTCCAAGATTCCACGGTAGCCTCGGAATCGGCGTTTTCTGTTAGTGGCAGGGTCATTTCACTAAGAAGAACAAGACTCACTCCTCCGGCGGTAGAGATATCGATTTGCTTAAAGGATTACTTGGATTCGGCCTAAAGAGTTCAAGATAAATCTTCACTTGAAGGCGAAATGGATTACGAGAGCGAGTTATTGCTAGAGGAGGTCGAGACAGGTTTGTCGGAAGGAATAACCGA
Organism: Mikania micrantha; assembly: GCA_009363875.1. Lineage (NCBI taxonomy): Eukaryota > Viridiplantae > Streptophyta > Magnoliopsida > Asterales > Asteraceae > Mikania > Mikania micrantha. Next base: position 53,112,950 of record CM018695.1, read on the forward strand.
CGAGGAAGAAGCTGCATATTATCAAGTTAGCTTGGAAGAAATTTAAACATGAAGAAAACGCATATTACCAAAATGTATTTCATCATTATGTTTTACGATTTGGTTTATTTTAATTGTTTAAGACTTTAAGTATTTTAATTTATGTTGACTTCAATTTGTTTATTATGTTGTATTTTCTTTTCTCAAATAATTAATAAAACCCTAATAAACCTTAAACTAATAAAACCTTAACCTATTCTTCTAATCTTCTAATACTAATAAAAGAGTAAATCCAATGACACATGTCCTTTTACTAGCATGTACACCTCATCAAATGCCACATGTCACTCTAAACTATTGTCACATAGAACTAATGTACAAATGTCATCACCACAATAAAAGTTGAAAATTTTCATTATCATAAAACACAAATTTATTAGCCTTAATTATATCATAAGTTACTATTATTTTAAATTTAAAAATTAAAAATAATATATTATTGATTTGTTAAAGGAAATAATAACAACTAAATTATTCAAAGTTTTATTAATTTATTATTTAACAAATTCCTTCAATTTTTCATTACTTAAAATATAAAACAAACTTGATAACAAATACATCTATTTTATGTTTTTGATAAATTAAAAAGCTTTAACATATTTTTTTTAGTAAAATGACCTCATATTTGCAATTAATAAAATTACATATAATATTAAAAAAATAATGGTTTATTTCTTTAATTTATCTCATTGATTATGATTTCTCTTTTAGTATGTCATGCAAATTATGAAGATAAGATATCGATAAAGGAAAATATAGGTAAATAATTAAATTCATAATGTTTTACGTCAATTGTAATTATATCATTTTATTAATTTTTTTGTGAATTATATCTTAACTTTATGTCAACCCGTGTGTTACACGGGTTACTAATCTAGTAATTAATAAAACCCTAATAAACCTTAAACTAATTATTAATAAAACCTTAAACTAATCAAACCTTAAACTAATAATTAATAAACCATAATAAAACCTTAAACTAATAAAACCTAGACATTAAACAAATAAAACCATGAACTAATAATTAATAAAACCCTAATAAAACCTTAAACCAATCAAACCTTAAACTATTATTTAATAAAACCATAAACTAATAAAACCTTAAACTAATAATTAATAAATATACATATAATACAATTAGGTGAAGGTTTTATTAGGGTTTTATTAATTATTAGTTTAAGGTTTGATTAGTTTAAGGTTTTATTAGGGTTTTATTAATTATTAGTTTAAGGTTTTATTAGGGTTTTATTAATTATTAGTTTAAGGTTTTGGTTTTATTAGTTTAAGGTTTTATTAGTTTAAGTTTTTATCGAAGTTTAAGGTTTTATTAGGTTTTGAAAAAAAAAACATTTAAAAACCGGTTTGAAAAACCGGCTTGGCCCAAACCGGTTTTTTTAAATCCAAATCGATTTGAATAGGTTTGCATTCTCTATGGACCGAACCGGTTTACAACCCGAACCGGTTTTTGCCTAAACCGGTTTCCCACACATAGGCCTGTAAACGAACCGAACTGTTCGTGAACTGTTCATGAACAGTTCGGCGGAAAGTTCGTTTATGTTCGTTTATTTAATAAATGAACGAACACGAGCATAAAATTTGTGTTCGTTTATTTATGCTCATGAACTGTTCGGTTATGTTCGTTTATTTGTGTTCGTTAACTATGTAATGTTAGTCTGTGTTAGGTTAACTATCTAATTTACACATTTACAATTAAAAGACTTGTCGTTTGTTTTCATTTATGCTTGTTCAATTGTGTCATTTATGTTTGTTCAATAGTGTTCATGTTCGTTTATGATTGTTTAATGGTGTTAACTAATGTTCATTTATGTTTGTTCGTTTATTTTGGTTCGTTTGTGTTCATTTATGTTTATGAAAAGTTCGTTTAATTTATTAATGAACGAACACAAACGAACACGAAAATATTCATTTTCTTAATAAACGAACATGAACACAAATTTCATGTTCGTTAATGTGTTCGTGTTCGGTTAAATCTAAATGAACGATCATGAACATGCCTGCGTTCGTGTTCGTTCGGTTCGTTTACAGGCCTACCCACACTCACTACACAAACCGGAAACCGAACCGGTTTGAGCAAAAAAACCGGTTTGAGCACCTCTAACCACTACTTCCAAGTCTTGATGCAAGGAGGTATTATACTCGTTATGTGATTAGTGGATTCTCATGACCTATTATTATTTCCTCGTTTATGCGGCTTGCATATATAGTTCCTAGGGTCGTTGCTTGGGTATCCTATATACACTTTGTGTATCTATTTAGGGTAGAACCCATGGCTTGTTGCGCCGTGGCTCGTGAGTGTGCACGATTACTTTTAAGAGTTTATACTTTATAGGCCCTATCATTTAACAAATAAGGTGTTTTGCCTTAGAGTTTAGTTGATAGGCATGAAAGTTGGAGAGAGGAGGTCACATGCTTTAATCCTTTCCCTCCAACATTTCAATTTTTTTCTAGATATTGATTTTAATTTTTAAATATGCTTTATAAACATCCATAAATATTTCTAGGCAATGCAATTGTACACAACATCATCCAACAATTATAAATTTTATTTGTGCAAAATTCTATTACTTCTTTTATGATAAAGTCATTAAGTTGAAAAAACAGTATTTAATAAACCATTTAATTTGGTTTCGGTTTCTATATTATTATTAATGTTATATATCATAAATTATTATATGTTGTTATATATGTGTTTCAAATGCATCTAAAATCGTATGTCTTTCTATATTTACGGTCTTTGATGCTATTTCTATGACAGAGTAACAATCATTCTAACATGTTTTTTAAATATGTATTTTGATATTCGAGATTAATGCCACCGCAACTCACGACATGTATTTTCTAGTTTCCAACACAAAGGATGCATAAATTTCAACGGTATGTATTTATTGTTAATTTAATGAAAATTCATTTAATGGCAAACATGCCTACATCACGTAGTCACATAAATTTTCCTATATATGCTTATTGACCCATTTGAAACACGTAGATATACGTGCAAACGATATCCAGCTAGTGTTTTGTTTCACAAAATATGGCATCCACCAAGCTCCTTATTGCTCTTTGGCTCACAATCACAATTGCTAGTAACCTTTTAACCATAGCTTCTTGTGCGACCGGTTTGAAGACATCACTGCAAACGAAAGGTTATCTTTTAACCATGAATTTCAACTCTTCATAAAATTTAACAATTAATTCGCTTTTTATTGATTAATTTAACGATGAATTTCAACTTGGGTTTGTAACGTTTGGTGTTGTAACAAAATGTTAAAACAAACATACATGTATACATAACAAATCTTACACATATATTAGGATCTACGTAAAAAAAATAAATTAATGTTAAATTGTCAAGATGGTCATTGTGTTTTGCTACTATTTCACTCTTGGTCCTTAGCTTTTATAAATTACTCATATGGTTTTAGACTTTTAAACTTTTGTAACACATATAGTCCTTAGGTGGCCAAATTAACCTCCATGATTGACCACATTACCTTCATCTAAGGACTGTATGTGTTACAAGTGTTTAAAGTTTGTAATTATATGAGTAATTTATGAAGTATAAGAATCATGAGTAAAATAATATCAAATCACGTGAACCATCTCGTGAATTTACACTGAATGTTATTTATTTGGTATCTTTTTTTTTTTTTTAATAAAGGGCATTTGCTCGGAAAACTAATTTATCTGGTATTTGTTGGCAACAAGGAGAAAGGTCGATATAACTGCCATGACTATTGGTCGCTACACCCATGTGATCCTTCAGTCTGCAACGCTCAATGCCGTAATGTGCATCCTTTTGAAAGCTTTGGATTTTGCATAGCAGATGCCCAACTTTGTAAATGTACTTATACATGTTAAATCTAATGCATGCATTTATTGCTATGCATGTTTTATGTCATCAAATAAAATAAAACAAATTATTACAGCATATGGTGCAGAGGTTTTTATTTTTGAAAGCATTTACTAGTTTTTCTTTTAGTGTCAATATTCGTACACAATCTTATCATCTATACATCATATTCAAGTCAATTCAATCTTATCATACATACATATCTTTTACTCATATATTTTCTAACATTAAAAAAAAACAAAAAATAGTGTTATTCGTACGTCGGTGTACAAAAAATAGTGTTATTTCCTTGGCTTAGAGCACACCGTTCTCCCCCTTAATCTTGGACAATCTTGATGCCAATAAGCTCCCTCATTTCCAAGAATTGTTGTCTTGGTAATGCCTTAGTAAGGATATCAGCCTTTTGCAATTTTCTACTTATATGCTCGACTTTGATCTCCTCCCTTTCAATACACTCCCTTATAAAATGGTAGCGTGTGTTGATGTGTTTGCTTCTGCCGTGAAACACCGGATTCTTCATGAGGGCTATGACTGATTGGTTATCAACCTTCATGACTACAGTTTCCTCCTTCCAGCCTATTAGTTCAGATACTAAACCCCTTAGCCAAAGAGCTTGGCATGCTGCAGTTGCTACTGCCATAAATTCGGCTTCACATGAAGATAGAGCAACCGTATTCTGTTTTTGAGAGTTCCATGAGATTGGAGCATTGTTGAAGAAGAAAATCAGCCCAGTAGTGCTTTTCCCATCATCCATATCTGCCATATGGCTGCTGTCACTGAAACCGAGAAGAGTTTTACTCTTGTTTCCTCCGTAGTGCAGCCCAAAACATGTTGTCCATTTCACATACCTCAATATCTGCTTGACCGCTTGCATGTGAGACTGTTTTGGTGCCTGCATAAATCTGCTCACATATCCAACCGAATAGCTCAAATCAGGTCGGGTGTGAGTTAAGTAACGAAGACTACCAACCAATCCTCTGGATTCAGTAGCATCAGCGTCTGGTCCTTCATCTTTCTTTGACAGCTTTAATCCGGGTTCCATGGGAAACTTTGTTGAATTACACTCTGTCAGACCAGCCTGCTTAAGAAGTTTCATTGCATAACCTGCTTGTTTGATTTCAATCCCTTCACTTCCTTGACGTACTTCAATACCAAGGTAAGAAGTTTCATTGCATAACCTGCTTGTTTGATTTCAATCCCTTCACTTCCTTGACGTACTTCAATACCAAGGTAAGAAGTTTCATTGCATAACCTGCTTGTTTGATTTCAATCCCTTCACTTCCTTGACGTACTTCAATACCAAGGTAAGAAGTTTCATTGCATAACCTGCTTGTTTGATTTCAATCCCTTCACTTCCTTGACGTACTTCAATACCAAGGTAATACTGAATTAATCCAAGGTCACTCATTTCAAAGCTAGCTTCCATTTGTCGTTTAAAAGCTGTTATATCAGCCTCATTTCCTCCGGTTACAATCATGTCATCCACGTATACGCCTACTAGCAGCAGCTGATTCTTTGTTACCCTTTTATAAACTGCTTGTTCATGCTTGCATCTAGTGAATCCCAGCTGCTTTAGAGTGCCGTCCAGACGTGTATTCCAGGCACGAGGAGCTTGACGAAGGCCATAGAGGGCTTTGTTTAATTTGTACACCAGATTCTCTTTCCCTTTCTCTGCAAAACCTTCTGGTTGGGTTACATACACCTCTTCCTTCAGCTCACCATGAAGAAATGCCGACTTGACATCCAAGTGATGTACCTGCCACCCTGAATAAGCTGCTAAGGCCAACAATAATCTGACCGTTTCCATTCTGGCCACGGGTGCAAAAACTTCCTCGAAATCGATTCCAAATCTTTGCACATAACCCTTTGCTACAAGACGGGCTTTGTGCTTGGTGATAGTTCCATTTGCATCCTTCTTTGCTTTAAATACCCACTTCAACCCAATAGGTTTATGGCCTTGGGGTAACTTCACCAGCTTCCATGTTCTATTTTTCTCAATGGAAGTAAGTTCTTGCTTCATAGCTTCTCTCCAACTTTCTTCTTTGACAGCTTCTGCATAGGTTCTTGGTTCCTCTTCCATTAGAAGGAGATTTATATCATCATCATAAATCTCTTCAATAGATCTTTGGCCACGAATTGGGGTGTCATCAAAAGTCTCCTCATATGCAGCTGATGGATCATACTGGTTTTCAAAATCAGTGGGTAATCTTGGCTAAATAGGTCCACGCCCTGTTACATAATTATTTTGGTCTCCTCCTTCGCTTGGAGTTGGCTGATTTTGTGAACTTTGGGAACTCTCACCAGTTTCACTTAATGGGCTGCCATCATTTGCTTGTTCTTCAACTGAGGAGGTTTGAGCTGCCCATGTTGGGTTGCCTTCAGGCTGTTTCTCAACCTGCACAACAAATTCAGCTTGACTAGGATTAGAAGCATCAGTTTCTTCTATATTCCAATCCCATTTCAAATTTTCTTCAAAAATAACATCTCTACTTACTATGATCCTTTTCTCATTTGGATCATAAAGACGATAGGCTTTTGTATTGGGCTGAACACCAAGATGTATAAGCTTCTTACTCCTGTCGTCGAGTTTTTTTAAATAAGTAGAGGTTATTTTTGCATGACATACACACCCAAAAATTTTTAAATGACTTAGATTTGGCTTACGGCCCTTTAAAACTTCATAAGGTGTTTTGTGTCACACCCCGAGCCGGCGGGGTAGGATCGGGTTTCCCCGACGGGCGGAAGGTTCCCGGGGCGCGATATCGAGAATGATAATCGAAAGTGATCAGATTGTTTACATTGCACATGATATAAATGAGAAATGCTAAGTAAAATAGAATTACAAAGTTAAATTACATCAGTAACGTTTATAATTTAACAATGTAAATCTATTGTAAACATCATAAAATGAATATCCTGTATTTACACAAGATATACAAAATAAATTGTATAATGATGTCTTCAAAAGTATGCAGGTCCAAAATACTAGTCTTCTATATGAAATCCTAGCCCAAAAGCATAAGCTTCCTAGTTGACCTGTTCGTCACCTGAGAAGTCATGCAAAAATAAAATCAACACATGGTTGGTGAGTTCATATAGTTTTAGTAGTTGAAAATGATTTGAAAACCTCCTTTGGTAAAGACCCTAACCTCATTAACACCACATGTAATATCCACATCGGTATGCTTATATATAGGGCATATGTAAGGGACAAGCCCTAGCCAACATCCCACCACATACTAATATGCATATGACACTGCTGTCAATGATAATTAAGCATTTTTACCCTTAACACAATCCCATAAGTTCTTCTGTTTGTTGTCCCTGTCATTACAATCATTTGAAATCCATATTTATTTCACAAGTTCATCACACAATATGATCAACCACACAATTGTATAAACAGTTATAAATGCTTAATTAAACAAGTAAGTAAACATTTAATAAAATCTAAGTCCTTATGATTGGGGCCTTTGGTCATACTCGAGTAGACTAGTCTGTCAATCTAGGTACTTAGTAGTTAGGGAATTCTGTAAATATCCTCAAACATAAGACCTACAAGTCAATCAGTCTAGCTAGGACTTCTTGAAATATAGGATTTCTGGATTCAATGTGTTGGCATATGTTATCTCTGATATTTCCCATACTATCCCTTAAAAATGATTTAATGATTCGTCTGATTATGTCACAAGATGTACTTGATGTGTTGATCATAGAATACAAGATTCATTGATCGATTGTACACTTGATTCGTTATTCAACAAACACTTGGTTTGTAGAACATTGAATGTTGTCTTTGCAAAGATTGTTTTGTTAATGTCTTGATGTCCCACACTTGTTATGTCAAAATGTTTGATTTAATTCCCTGAATTCATCCACTTGATTTGTCAAAATGTTTGATTTGATTCCTTGAACTCACCCACTTGATTTGTCAAAATGTTTGATTTGATTCCTTGAACTCACACCCTTGTTTTGTCAAAATGTCTCGTTTGATTTGTTTGAAATGTTTCGATTTGTTGAAATGTTTAGTTTAACTCGATTACCCACTTAATTTATAAGTAAATCGGTTAGTAACCTGCATAAAATCTTCCTAGACATGGTCTAGGATAACATTTATATATATGTAAAACATATAAATTTAAAAACATTTAAGTAAACAATTTAAATAAACAGTTTACGCATGATTCTCAGCCCCGCGTTTTAAAACCAAAATGTTAGAAAAGGGGCAATGAACTCACCTGTGTTGCTATGTAATTTGATCTAACACAAAATGCGCGCTCCTGTATGTAAGCTAAGTTTCTTCAGTTCCTGAGTTATTTTAATAGAATCCGAATATAATAAGTACGCATAGTAGTCGTTGTGCCTAAGACTTTGAGTATTGTTGTGTGTGCAACTAAGTGTCTTAGTACTAGGTGTATCTAAGATCTAATCAATCCTAGTTACCCTTTTAGATCCCAATCCCATGTTGAGTTACAATAATTACTTTTAAATTTTAGAAAAATTTCGGCAGAGTTTCCTTTGTTTTCTGTTTAAAATCCAGACAATTGTATTGTCTATCTTAACAAATCCCCAAATCAATTTATCATAACTAACTTTTATAACAAAGTCAACTTAAAGGAAACAAGGCCATTTATAATTCACATTTCAAATTAAACAAAATTTCAGAAAAGTATTAAATTAAGTTTTAATGAATTCACATTGTCTTCATTTTAATTAAACATCGTTACTTGAATTTGAATAAATGTTTAATACATGATGGACTTAATTAAGTCCCACTGGGCCCACTTAAGCCCAAATGTCAATACTTGATTCCTAATTGATCATAATCATAATTGTTTTAACCATGTGACATAGATATCCAATACATACATGTTAACAACTCATATTAAGTTGTTATTGTGAGTTAATGATCTTTGCTATAGAATTTCTACCCCACCTATGGCTTCATTATTCCTCATCATTGATAACCCACTCTTGTATTAATCCCATGCACTCATATCAAATTAAATAAACTTGTGCATGCAGCTTATTGGATTCCCTTCCTTGTTAGAAATTTAGGTTAATGACCAACTATCCATCTCTCATGTTCTTAACACTAGTTTGGTTGATTATAGACCCATATTATTTCGATTAAACAACTTTTAGGTTGGGTTTGGTGTCTAGGGCAGCGAACCTATGCTATTTTGGTCTATGGTTCGGCTCCAATGGTGTTAGACGAACCTATAAGGTTCGGTCCATCATAGCTGGTTCAGCTCCTAGGGTTCGTTCACTTTGGGTTCGTGGGTTGCATGGCCAGGGTTCGGCCATGCAAGGTTCGGCATTAGGGTTCGGTGACTAGCTATAGTTCGGCTGAAGAGGGTTCGTCTACAACTAAGGGCTCGTGAACCAGGGTTCGGTTGTCAACATTGCAGGGTTCGTGTCCCTGATCCTACAGGTTCGTTGCATGGGATCACAGGGTTCGTTGCAGAGATAAGGTTCGATGCAGGGTTCGGCTAAGAAAGATGATAGGTTCGGCTTCCCTATTCCAGTTCGCAACAGGTTCGGCCGATCTTCTGGTTCCGAACCTGCATCTGCTTCCACATTTTCGATCCTAAATCTGTACAGATTAGTCTTCCAGTGTGTCTAGGTTGTTCATATGCATTTATCTATGTGTTTTGTGAGTGTGTAGACCGGTTATAAGCCTAAAACAAGAAAGGGTTCGTAACATACCCTAAAACCGAATTTAAAGAGGTTGCTTACCTTTGATTTCGTGGATAGAAGCTCGAATTTCTGGTACTTTCGTGTTTTTCTTGATGAGATGAACGTTTTGACACCAACTATGCTTGAATCCACCAAGGAATTGTCTCCAAATTCTTAGAGAGAAGGAGAGGAGTTTGTTTCTAGAGAGAGGGGGTGAAAACGAAAATGAGAGGGAAGGAGGAGAGGGTGGTGGTTGTTTGAGGCATTAAATGTCTCATTAATTGTGGGAAAAATACCCGCTTGTTCGGTCCCGATCGGTTTCGCGTAAAATATCGAATCGTGTAGTTTTCGCGACGAAACGATACTATTATAAAATTAGAAATCTTTTAATTATTCTAGGTTGTAATTCCTAATAAATTAACTAATATCTTCTTATTTATTAAAATTTAAAATATTAATAAACTGTTTAAATCGAAATGTACGGTCGTCGAGCGTATTCGTTCGAATCGTCACTCGTACGAACACGACGATAACTATACTTTTCAATCTTGTTTTCTAATTATTGAACATCATTGAGAACGTTAAACTTTCAGATATATTCGTACAGATCGTCACCTATACGAATAACCCGTCTGTTTAGCATTCACATAACAATATTCGTGTATTTTGTTCTTTCAGTCTCACCTACGTTTATACATAATAAATCCTAAACAAATAATCAAAAGATGGTTCTGTATTGCCAGATAATTATCTGACTCAAGAACCATTGTTCTGAACTGTGTTCCTGTTAAATGTGTCTGTATTTGTTCTATGATAACTCAAAATGATAATGATAATTGATATGAATTTGAAACATACTGAAATGCATATAATTCGTACCTGTTTACTGTTCATGTACTGTAGAGATCACTGTTCCGGTGACGGTTCCGGCACTGATGTTACATTTTGTCTTTGAGAGATTTGGTAGATACCCGATTCAAGACGTATATGGAATGTCTTATGCCTTCTCCCCACAGATCTTGTGGGAAGTCCATGGCTTTTAGTATGCTTCGGGTCATGTCTAACACCGACCTGTTTCGTCTTTCTACCACTCCATTTTGCTGAGGAGTGTATGGGGCTGAAAACTGATGCTTGATTCCCTGCTGTGCACAAAACTCCTTAAATGCATGAGATGTGAACTCCCCACCATTGTCAGTCCTCAACCCTTTTATCCTTGACACAACTTCCAGCTCTATTTGAGTTTTGAAGTTCTTGAAACATCCCAGAACTTCATCTTTTGATTTTATCAAGTAGGCCCACATGAATCTACAGTAGTCATCAACAAATAAGAGCATGTATCTATTTCCCCCTTGTGTTGTGGTACTAATAGGACCACAAACATCTGCATAAATTAGCTCAAGAAGTTTCTTGGCTCGAAAATTAGTTTCAGTTGGGAAAGGTAAACGTGCTTGTTTTCCAAGAAAACATGAATCACAAACCTGTTTTGGGTGCTGAAAGTTAGGGACTCCCAGTGCCATTTCTTTGGCTGCTAGCGACTTTATTGAATCAAAATTCAAATGTCCAAGTCGTGCGTGCCATAGCCAAGCTTCATCACTAACTTTTGATAGCAAACATATTGGGTTTGCAATTTTCAGCTCAATTTAATACAGCCTATTCATGGATCTGTGAACTTTCATGAGTAACCTTCCATCTTTTTCATGCATCCATAAGTATTCATCTTTCATCAAGTTGGAATATCCAAGCTCAGTGAACTGACCGAGACTAAGGATATTGCTTCATAGAGATGGTATATAATACACATCCTCTATGACTCTTTGTTCACCATTCTTACAGGACACAACAATTAGTCCCTTTCCTTCTATGTCTACACATGAGCCATCTCCAAACCGAACCCTTCCAATCGTATTATAATCAAGTTCTGAAAATAAATTACGATTACCTGTCATATGGTTACTTGCTCCATTGTCTAGAAACCAAGTCTGATCTTCATCCGGTTTCAAGTTGTAGTTTTGAGGAATCACCTTCTCTTCATTCAGAAATACCACCTCCCTTTTGGATTCTGAATGTACAGTCATTAGCAGCGCTGGACCTTCATCTTGAACTAGATTGGCTGTTTCATGTCTTGTAGGGCAGTTCAAAGCAAAATGTGCAAGTTTGTCACACTTGAAACATTTTATTTGAGATCTGTCCTTTCCTCTACTCTGGTTCTGATCTTGATCATGCCCTCTTCCTCTGCTGTTTGAACTTCCACGTTCTCTGCCTCGACCTCTGCAAACACTCCTTCCACGTCCTCGACCAGATCCCTTTTGGTCTCTTTTCTTTGCTTGCCATTCCTCATACGAAAGGAGTAACTGCTGGTCGTTTTTTGATCCCTGATTATTCAAGGATGGCTTGACTCTTTCTTCATAGGCTCGTAACCGACCGATGACCTCTTGGAACAGCATAGTATCCAGGTCAGCAAACTGTTCTATTGAGGCTACAATTGGAAGAAAACGTTCTGGTACTGCACCAAGAAACTTTCGGACAAGTTTCTTTTCTTCAATCTCTCCTCCAAGGCTGTTTGTTTTAGAGACAATTTCACCGATTCGACCCGCGAACTGTAACCCCCGGTTACTATTCAACATTTTCTAATAATATCAGAGTTGGTCCCAACAAAATTTTCATTTTTAAAACCTTGTTTGACCTTCTTTATTTAAAGATATTAAACAAAGTTTAACACAAAAGTAAACGTGTCACACATTTTACAATACTTATTTACATAAGTAAGTTTAAACCAAAATTTCACACGTTTGCAACAAGGTTTGTTCGTTCGATTCCTGCTCCACCTCGATCCTTACAGCCGTGTACGTCATTTTTGACCTACAAACATCACACAATAATTTCCCATTAATTCATAAGAACTAAGTAAGTAAACCCCAAGGGTTTTGCACAACCAAATGTAAAAATACATTTTTTACAATCAATATTTAAACTGAGTCATTTCTATTCGAATTGACTCTCACAATATAATAATATCATATTACCAATCATCAACTATTGCTTACAATAGTTTAATCAAAATTACACTATGGTGTTCACATTCCTGTGCTTCCACCATAGCTATTTGTCAGCATCTCTGACTACTTACACATTTGTGATATCATAATTTGTTCAAGTCTTGAGATGTTCACCCACCGGTACTTCCATCTAAGACAAGTTGCTAGCACCTCTAGCTATCCACCATTGTGGAGTCATAATTAATTCAAGTCTTAAGATGTTCACCCACCGGTACTTCCATCTAAGACAATTGCCAGCACCTCTGGCTATCCACCATTGTAGAGTCATATATAATTCAAGTCTTAAGATGTTCACCCACCGGTACTTCCATCTAAGACAATTGCCAGCACCTCTGGCTATCCACCATTGTGGAGTCATATTTATAATTCAATCAAATTACTATGATGTTCACTCACCGGTATTTCCATCATAGAATTCCCAAACTATTATTCACCAAGGTATTGGATTTATCATAGGTTGTTGAACTTCTATTGTTCAACATTCCCCTTTCACCAATGCCATACTTATCATATAATTTATTTAACAACAAAAATTCAATATTTATTATGTGATGTCATAGTTGTGGGATTACTTACCTTGATCAGATAAGGGGTTAGCAACTGCAGGCTCCTTTCCTGCTCTATGACCAGTGGTTTGACTTCCACTACCACCACCTAGTTGCAAAATACATTTATACAACTAGTTTCAACACGTATAGCACATACAATCAAGTTCAACACACTTGACTGATTTGACTTGCTCAAAGTCAATTTATGACATAAATGACTTTATCTTACAACGTTTAGCAAGTTTTAGTCAATTATCACAATTATTCATATTTCATGCCTCCCCATGCATTTTATCAAATAATTGATGTTCATTATATTAGTTACGATCTTTAATCACTTTTATTATTTAATTTTTATTTTAAGATCATAACTTGTTAATAATTTTTTAACAATCAATTCATCATAATCATCATTTAACTCATGGATCATAATCCATATTTCATGTAAAATCATGTTCAACCCCATCCTACTAGTTATCACACCATGATATGGGTTTTTTTAACAACCGGACATTATCCCGGCTTTAAAACGAAGATTTCACCATCAAAATCTTAAGTTCTTCGTTTCTAACAACCCCTAGTTATCAACTAGCCGATAATCAATACCCATAATCATAGTATTACAATCAAAACTAGATTTAATTCACAAAATATTAAACTAGTATGATAAAACGAATCGTTACCCAATCGAACGGATATTCAATGTCAAAACAACGATCAGATGTTGCAGATACGTTCTCTGGTACGCTCCGTGGGTTTAATCGGCTTCAAATCAGAGTTTGGCAGCCTCAAAGTTCGTCTGTTGATGTTGGAAGTTCGAAAGAAAGAAAGTTATAAACTTTCTGTGAAATCTGATAAATTTGAGATGTTTCTAAACCGCCTCACCCGTCACGTACCGCGACGAAGATCAAAGAAAGTCTTCGCGTACCGTGAAGAAATTTGGGATTTTTTTTTAGATATTTTGAGTCCTTTGCGTACCGCGAAGGAACCTCAAAACCTCCTTCGCGTACCGCGAAGAATCCCAAAGCATAATATTTTATAATTTTCTTCGTTTCGCGATTCCGGATGATCCGTAACTCCGTTTCACGCACGGTTTTCTCCCACGTTCATCATTTCTCACATACTATCAATTTGTAATAATTACAATCATCAAATTAAGGTGGATTTCTAGAACGATCACATGTGCTCTTGCCATTAATGACGTAATTCTCACATATTTTCAAATCGCAACAACCACAATCGTTCAATTAACGATTACTCACAATACAGTCATTATTAAAACCGATTGTTACACGAACTCTTCGATAGTCTCTCCTTCTTTCATTTTCAGGGCCTCAAATTCGGTCTGTAATAGACCTAAACGAGCCTGTTGAACTCGATCTGCCCCCACAAATCGAGCCTTCAATGCATCCCAGACCTGCTTTGCTTGATCGAAATGAGCCACTTGTAACACAAGTTCCTCGGGTATTTCTTGGTACAAATAAGCAATCGCGAGGCTGTTTTTCTTCTGGTCGATGTCAACTCCTGGATCAATTGCTTCCCAAACACCGTGTACCTTGAATATGGCCTTGATCTTTACTGGCCCGATTGTATAATTTGAGCCAGTTAAGATCGGGCACTGCAGTGATAGGGTTGTGTGCTTCCTTGCTGGTACAACCTGGTTTGCTGGTACTGCCATTCGTCTCCCTCCTTCTTATGTCCTTCGAAGATGGATCAGCTACTTGTTTGTCAAACTGAGCAGTGGTAATCCCTTAACCAAGCTCTGATACCAATTGTAGTCAATTGGATCGATAGAACAAAGAAATAAGACAAGAACAAGTAGCTGAAAGAAGTCGGCCCGCTTCTATTACTTCAAAAACTCAAGAAAATACAAAGTGAAATGGACTGCAACTGATACAACTCAAGCTTACAGACCACCTTTATTTATACTACCAATTCTTGACTTAAATAAGTAAACAAATCAAAGCAATAACAAGCATTAATTAAGAAAATAAAAAATGTCACAAAATCTTGCTGATTTCACTCCTTTGTTATAGAAGGCAGAAATTCTGGACAAGATTAATTCCAATAACCGTGACTCCTGGATTAATTTTGTGATAAAAATCTGTTGGCTGGTGAATACAGTTTCACGCAATGTGATCAGGCTTGCCACATGCAAAACAAGTATGCTTCTTAGAATATGGAGCATAAACTGGACTGTGACAACTTGTACCTTACCATACGGCAAGTCCGTACGGTATGTGTACTTACACCTAAAACTATGTGTGAATGCTATGTATTAAACAATGTGTGATAACTATTCAGTGGAAACAATTAACAGTTGTATATATTTTTATGAGAATTGAAATATGAACATACAACAACACACGTGAAATAACAGTTGTGAAAACAAATGTCAAATACAAATAGGTTGCGATCTGATTTCCACAATAACAGGATTCAGATGGCCGAAAATTCATTAACAAAACAACGTGAAACTATTCATAACAATGTGAAAATAGTTAGGATTAGTTGTGTCCGTCTGTGAAAGTGTACAATTCAAACAAAAATTTAGTATCGCGAATGAACGATGAACTGACAGAGTGTTTGCGTGGGTAACGATTCACACAAACATATTTGTGGGTTTAACGTTCTGAACGACAACTGAAAAATAGAAAACCAAAATAGCAAGTGAAACATACGATCGTATTAGTACATTTAGCGCTCTGTACGAAAACGCGCGTAAGTTATGTAATCTGACGAAACAAAGAAAATAAACGATTACGAACTTTAAAATAACAAAAATAAAATAAAATAATATTTATTAGGAATTACAACCTAAAAATATTTAAATTAAATCATTTTATAAAATTACGCGTATTTAACGTTAAGTAACGAAATAACAAGATTTAACGGAACCGAACGAAACCGATCACGCGGGTAAACACCCGGGCTATAAAAACTCATTTCATCCCCACTTTCTTCTTCATTTCAACTACACTCCACCATATCAAACCTTCACCAAATCTCGCGTCTCTTGGTGTCTAAATGACCCTCTCGACGAGTAGAACACATAAGTACAAGGGATCTAGTCCAAAACGAGCTCAAATGGGGGAAAATCTAGAGAGAAGTAACGGAAAAAGGTGGGTTTTCACTATTACGGTGTATGAACATCAAAACCGGTTTTCATCCTTTCAAATCTTTAGGTTGTGCACAAAACTTGCTTAGGATTATAAGGAACATGTGGGTATAAGTTTAAGTGGTCGAAGGCTGCTGAAACCCTTGGGAATTTTAAAATCGATCGAGAACAGTACATGCATAATATCGATGGTGGCTGGGATATCCAGCAAATTTTCCACCGAACATGAATAAGTTCGACAGTCATAAAAGAGCTGGCAACTGTCAACATTATTAGGTTCGAAAGATCCAAGTTGGTTGAGTCGGGGGTTGATCGACATTGGTAATATCGGTGCCTTTAATCTCGATGGAAGACTAAGATCAACAGATAGTATCGGTGAAAACTTATGTGAGAAACAAAGTGGTGGGTCGACACTGATAATGTTGACACAAACCTACAACTCAGCGATACTATTTTGGTTAGATCATCCAAGTGTTTTGAATCAGGTGACCATTGAGATTAAGTGTTGGTGCATATTTTGGGTGTCCGTTGCTGTTCGAATAGCTTAGATTAGTATTTGTTTATTTGTAATCACTTGTATGTATTTGTATGTTGTTACACTGGGAACTGAGTCGTTCGCAGGAGCATATGCGAATGGATCTAATGTAAATGGGTCCATTCGTGCAAATGGAGATACGAATGGCTCCATTCGTACGAATGGGATACAGCCCCTTTAAATACCAGTTTTCAGTCTTGAGAGTTTAAGGGTTTTTGGTGTTCTAGGGTTTTGAGCACGAGAGGGGGAGAGATCATACTCGATCTCTCCCCGGCAACACTATGTTCTTTTATGATGTGGATTCAATCTTGTAATCATTCTATTAATCAATATACCATACGATTTGATTCATATTCATCATGTGTTCTAACCCTAACCTTCCGTCCAAAACAGTAATCGCCGGTCCGTAGCATTTTTTCAATTGGTATCAGAGCGAGGTTACTATTAGAAAGGTCTAACAACCGATCTAGTTCACCATGCTCTTGATTTTTGGACGTTAAACTTTGTCTCTGTTTGTCATAGCCAGGGGCGCTGCCCCCAGACCCCCGTCAAGGGGCTATTGTGGTTGTCATGGGTGTTCTTAGAAGTTCATGTTACTATCATATTCATGGAAGGTCAGTGAAGATAGGAAGGGTCTTAATGCATGCTATCATAAAGTCAGACTACAGAGATGATCAACATCAAGATTCATGAAAAATTCAGATGATTCGGTGTTTCTTTACCTAATGTAGGCTACTTTATCTTTCAACGGAAGAAATGTCTGAAAAGTTTGAATACAAGTATCTGTTGATTCTGTGGTGTAATCAGGAGCATCTGATTATTTGGGCCTATCAAGTTAAATTTATATTCCTCATGTTGAAGATTCTGCTTTGTGGAGGGAATATGGGTTTTTAAAGAAGAAAGGCAATAGCCTTTGGGTTCACTTGATATGATATGATCTGAATATATTCACAATGTAGGAAGTAGTTTTGCTTACTTTCATCTTCTTGCATTTGGTAATGATTGAAGGAACTTGACAGTCAAGATCGGTCCGAAAGGGTTACCTTATTACAATCCTATGACCTAAAGGGACTTCATTATCAACTAGAAAATGAAGAAAGGAAAGCAACTTTCATGTCTTCTACACTTCAGTGGATCTTTATCAAGCTGTTCTTAACGCATACTCTTTGATTTGATAAGTGTATCAAGACTGCTACTTTGTTTATGGACAGTTGAAGACGATTCCTTATTATATGCCAAACAAGATGAGCCATGCTAGAGGAGCTGTGCTAGAAGAACTGGGCTACAACGTCATTTGGATATGCTTAATCGAAGGAGAAATCTACAGCTAGAAGTATCAGGGAATCAGACTTGTTACCACTGTTAAGGTTAAAGAGTTCAAGACCAAATAACATCAGTCAAGGGGGCACCTGCAGGAAGGAACAACTGAACTTATCATTGCAGATTGACTGAAGATACAAGTGATTCAGCAATTCGCCAGCAACGTCCGAGGGGGAGTATGTTGGTGCATATTTTGGGTGTCCGCTGCTGGTTGAATAGCTTAGATTAGTATTTGTTTATTTGTAATCACTTGTATGTATTTGTATGTTGTTACACTGGGAACTGAGTCGTTCGCAGGAGCATATGCGAATGGATCTAATGTAAATGGGTCCATTCGTGCGAATGGACATACGAATGGCTCCATTCGTACAAATGGGATACAGCCCCTATAAATACCAGTTTCAAGTCTTGAGAGTTTAAGGGTTTTTGGTGTTCTAGGGTTTTGAGAACGAGAGGGGGAGAGATCATGCTCGATCTCTCCCCGGCAACACTATGTTCTTTTATGATGTGGATTCAATCTTGTAATCATTCGATTAATCAATATACCATACGATTTGATTCATATTCCTCAT
This sequence comes from Mikania micrantha, assembly GCA_009363875.1. NCBI lineage: Eukaryota > Viridiplantae > Streptophyta > Magnoliopsida > Asterales > Asteraceae > Mikania > Mikania micrantha. The sequence goes on from CM018695.1 coordinate 53,131,688, forward strand.
GTGTTCTAACCCTAACCTTCCGTCCAAAACAGTAATCGCCAGTCCTTAACGTTTTTTCATTGAGCGGAAATCAGTTAAAAAGATCAAATGGAAATGACTAATATCGACAAAGACCATCCTCGAAGTCTATCAGCTTGGTGTCGACACTATGGTGTCGGTACTAACAGTTGGCCTTCGATATTTACTTTATAGTTTCGACACTAACTCCCTAGGTTCATCCGAGTTATCTAAATCCAATCACAAACAAGATGGATCAACTTAGAGTCCATAGAAACAAACTAAGCAAGTAGCATCAATGAGAGTAATCGGATGTGTTAGCCGGCTCTACCACCTGTCGATACTAATTTCCAAAGGGGTTAGAACTTTGAAACCAAGTTAAAAACACATAATATTCGTCTAAGGGTATAAGGGACTGAATGAAATAAGAATGGAACAATGTGAACATCATCAGGAATTATTGTATAATAAACAGTTTCAAGGACTCCTCGACTTGTTTTTATATAAACTGTCGATATTGGTTGGAACTTTTCTTAAACACTGATAGATGGGTGGACTAATATGTTATTAAGAAAACATGAGTAAAATACTAACAAATATATAACAATAAGATGATCAAAAGGATTCAAACAAATCAAGAAAACTTAAGATTATCAAGTGTTAAAAGAGATTGTATGATTTAAACTTAGTTGTTATAAATTAAACATAATCCTTTATTAAAAGATTTTAACCAACATTATGTAAATAAGTATCTTTTATAAATAAATAAATATAATCTTGATAATAAATTAACTCTTTCACCAACAAGTTAATTTTATGTAAATTCCACATACAACATTTAAACATAATGTTTTATAATAACTCAACACATGTTTTGGATACAAACCACATATAAATAAAATGAGTTAATGGTTAAGGGTTATTAGAGATAGCATCATAAAACTAAATAGTTACAAACCTAGTAACTTATTAGAAGAGTTTTAGGACACTTAGCCGAGTGCACAATTCTCAACACTATATTAAACGTATATTAATATTAACAATGGTGAACACAAACGAATCAAACACAGGTTGAATACAACAACAGAGAGCGCATGCATTTCTTGATCCTTAGTCAACCACTTCAATATCAAGGTGAGTTCATATGCCCCTTTTCTAATCTTTTGATTTTGAATGCGGGGCTTAGAAACATGCAAAACTCTTTAAAAGTTTTAGTGCATTACTTCAATTGTTATATGATTATGATAATAAAGACTTGTCATTATTATCTAAATTTCTGTCATATCATTATGTGTATGTTTGTGAGTGAAGTGATCATTATGCCATAATCAGGATGATACTTGATAATATAACTTGAAGATATCATCAAATCATTTGAATAACATAAGTGTATTAAGTTATGATCTGATGACACTTTGTTATTATAACACTGAGATGACAACAAGATATCACTGAGACAATTACTAGAGATCACAAGAATGATATTCATGAAAGTGTAATTTCATGATGACATCATTCACCATATTTACTAACACAATGTAATAAGACAAGATCTTATAACACGTGTTAAAGTCATTGAGAACATATAACTTTGGGATAACAGTTGAGACAATTATTTGTGATATCGAGGATAACATTATGATAACATAGCTTCATAATGTCATCTCCCACATATGCTAACACTGTTTTATAAGACAAGATCTTATAAAACAATGTTAATGACTAAAGATCATAACATTTGTGTTCGTTTCATTGAGATCACATCATTTGGTCAAGATGATAGTGATTCACTAACTAAGGGTGTAAATCTTTACCTGAGCTATTTATATAGTTTTCATATGTATGATAATTATAAAACTCATTATCACAGTATGGGTAGATTTCAATACAATTGCTATAGGGATAGTTAATCTAACGGGATCACACCGGGCACTAAATGTGCTATCATTCTAATTAATGACAGAGAACAATGGTTTAGGAATATCTGCATATCTCTTAGATATTATGGAGAGAATATCTTACCCTTCGGACTGGTCAGCAATGACAGTCACAGAGACAATTAAGTCTCACCCTTATAGATATCATGAAGAGGATATCATACAATCCAGACTGGTCAGATATGATAGTCATCGAGACTCTTAAGTCTCATCCTTCTAGATATCATGGAGAGGATATCTCGCCTTTCAGATTTATCATTAGTGACAGACATAGAGACAAATAAGTCTCACCCTTATAGATATTATGGAGAGGATATCTTACAGGCCGGACTGGTCAGTACTGATAGTCACAGGGACTATTAAGTCTTACTCTAGATATCATTGGGGGATATCATACAATACGGATTGGTCAGGAATGATCAGCTAAAAGAGACTATCAAGTCTCTACCTCATAGGTATCGTTGGGGGATATCTACAGGTAGGGCTACTCCGTAAGGAATGGCTAACAGAGACAATAACGTCTCTATTCTAAATTGTTGGGGAAAATAAAATTTGGGATTTATGTTTATGAGATGAAATGGGTATCTATAGTTACAATACAGGTGGTATGAAGTTCAGTTAAGCATGTGGTGGGCTGGCGGCTTCATTCGTGATACGTATGCCCTATACATAAGCATGCTTAGCTGGACGATATACTATCTGTAGGTGTAACTATGGAGAGAACATTGGTGTGTGAAGCAAATTAAACCAGACTTATGTGTGTGATATCATGAATTGGGAATATCAAAATTTCATTCGTTTTCATTTACTAAAACTTATGAACTCACCAACCTAGTGTTGACTGTTTGTTTTAAATGCATGTATTCTCAGGTGATGAACATGTTTAGTCATCAAGCATCAGGACATAAGCTAATGGGACCATATAGAGGACCTAGCTTACTTTTTGGATGCATAAATTTTGTTGACATAATGAATCTCTTTTGTGTTTCTTATGCAGGTACAAGATAGAAACCATATGATTCGTTTGATTAGATTTACTCAGTTAAATTATGAACACATACTGTGTAATTGAACTTTGTAATTCTATGTATTAAATGGCATGTTAGCATTTCTCATTATATATCATGTGCCATGTAAACAATCTGATCATTCGATTATCACACGATATCGCACCCCGAGAATCTTTCCACCCGACGGGAAAGTCGATCCAGCCCGTCGGCTCGGGGTATGACATGGACTGTTTAATCCAAATTACGACTGTTGTAAGTATACAATCTATCATTTCTAAAATGGGTTTGATTTGCAATACCATGACACTTTCTCCAGTGACATTGTTGTGGAAAATATTGCATACTTTCTACAATCAGAGAAAATTTTATAATCCCTGAAGCATGACTCTGAAAACACTAGGAACAAATTTTGAACAACTCGGCTTTACTTCAATATCCATCATTTCTTCTACAAGTGTCTTAGAAACACTCATAACATTCACAATTTTAACTGCAAAATCAGTGTCTTTTGTTCACAATGTTTTGATATGTCATATGTTTCTCATTTGTCATTTTTTCCTCAGAGATTGGCATGCTTGTATAATTATCATTAATAGCAGGAGGCACGTTGTTATACCCAATTCCCCCATTGTCATTCCTATGAAGTTGTTGATCAAGCATGATATTAAGAATCAGACCAGACGATTCAAACTTCTTGAAACTAAAATTTGCATCATTGTATTTAGCTTTTAACTGTTCTACGTCATCTGAAAGCTCTTGAATTTTATTCTTTGCATCTCTATGGTGATAACTATTCATACTTAAATCTGATTGCAATCGAGAAATATTTGTATTTTGAGCTTCAACCTTTTTTTTAAAGCATTTTCGCTTCTAGCAAGAGCATCTTTAGATCTCTTCAAGTCATGCAAATCTTATGCTAAATCCAAATATTGTGACTTTGAAACAATCACTTTATCTAGTAATGATTGACAAAATATATCTTCATTTTCCTTAGAAGGAGATAATTGATTAACTTGAGGATATATTTGTACCGAAAACATTTTAACCCAAATATTCTAATCAAATGTCACACCTCAATTGACGGCGGAATACATCGGGGCGCGGGTTCGACTGTTCATTTACTAATGGTGCTATTATAACATTTCAATAATTAAAGCATCATCATTAAATTTCAAACAAACATTTATTCATGAATCAAATAACATTCAATACATAATTTAATTCTAGAAAATGCAAGGGAATTTATAAACAATTGTTAAAAGTTTAACTGAGTCCACTAAACTTATCCTATGTCTTCACCATGTCTTCACCTTAACCAATTACATATGTAAAAATAGGTTTTGGGTCAACTATATGAAATGGTTAGTGAGTATAACATACAATTTAAAGAAAGGTTTAATAATAAATGATGCATAACAAACATATTATGTAGAATTAGAATCAAAGCACATATAAGTCACATGTTTACACATAAGATGAATACAACAAAAATAATTGTCACACCCCGGGATTCCCGTCCCTCGTGGGCGCGGCCAAAATTGATGCAGGATCACAGTATATGGTCACACTTGCAAGACCTACATGTCTGTTTGCATATGTACATCCAATCTATTTGGATAAAAAAGTTTTGAAAAAACTTAGATTTGTGAAAACTACGTAAAAATGTTTTGAAAATGACAGAATATAGGTGCGGAAGCATTTTAGTTGTTAAATCATTACACATCAAAATCAACTAAGTAAATCGTTCTCAAATGTTCATGACACAATATAGATGCATGACACCCCGTCCTAGCACCCTATTCCTTAGTGCGTGTCTTAGTTCCTAAGAAAAATGGGCGAGCAACGTCAACACAATGGTTGGTGAGAGCACAAGTTTTATAGTAACAGTAAACAGTAAATGTTTGCAATAAGTGTTATAGGACTACATATCACTACAATGCAATATCCATTGATAGCTAGTTAATATGTTTTATATCATATGTGGCTTCGAAACCGAAGCTGACTGTTGCCTCCCGTCATGTCCATCACAAGACAATGACAAAGTTTTTGGTCAATTATGCATCCATTCCAACCTCCAATCATATTTGGGGAGGCAAGACGGATGGGGCTTGTCAGGCCCAAATAAACTATCCAGAATTACCACGTTGTGCGCCCCACCTATAATCATATAGGTTCACAAGTATGTGTTTGTGTTGTTTTTGTTTTTCGTTGTATCCCATACAACTCCAAATGTTTGTGTGTCACACCTCGACCGGTGGCGGAAAATGTCGAGGCGCGAGCTCGACTGTTCATTAGCTCATGGTGCTATTAATATGTTTGAATAATTAAAGCATTCATTACTAACAAATCAAACATTCCATTCATTACACTCAAGTTACATTAATTTAAATAGTATAACATTGTTTAAATTTAAAACTAGTTCTACTAGCATAAACCTATCCTATGTCTTCACCATCGCATCCACCTAACCCGTTACATATTCAAAATAAAGATTTTGTCAACTATTTGCATAGTTGGTGAGTAACCTATACAGTTTATATATTTTGCATAGAAAAACTGATGCAATTCAATTAGACTACAAAGTTTAAACTCTAGCATGCATATCCTACTAGTTTGCAATGAAGTTTTTAGAGTATCTCGTCTCCAAAATCGTATCAATACTTAGCTAAAAAGCTTAGTATATCTACAAATCTGCAATAGTTTATATCGTCTCTAGACTCGTTCCAATACAAAGCACAAAGCTAAGTATTTCACAAGCTTGCCCATGATTGTACTTTTCGCCTTTTTAACACATTTGACCTAAGTCAAAGCGAAGGTGGTATCTAACACACATTAGGCTACTCGGTATCGAATAAAATAGAATAACATAGAATAACACATAATCACAAAGCAAGTAGTATCACATAGCAAAGAATCAAACCAAAATAGACTAAAGGCATTGCATATATAGAATTTGAATTCAGAATAACTTGTATTTTGAATACTGGCATATGTAACATCCCAAAAGTACAAAATGTAAAAGAGGGAGTATATAATTACTCAATTGATGTCCTAATTTTGTCCAGTAGATCGTTGCCTTGGGTTTGTGAGGTTATGCTTGCACACATTAACCTAAAGGCAATAGAATTTCATAGTCTATACTTAGAGTTCAAGTTTTGGCAACCTAGATTGTATGGCATACTATAGGAGTCCTATTTGATGTGTCTAAGTTTAAATGATTTTCATTTAGAATTATTTATTTATTTATCAAATAAATAAATATTCCTAATTGATTTTGAATAACGGTTTGAATATCTCCTCGCATTTGGAATATCCTAGTTTCCATCCTTTTGTTTTTATTTAACTAGGTTTCATTATTTAAAGTTTAAGAACTTGGTTAAAAGAATAAATCATTAATAAAATAAATGATAAAAAATGTATATAAAAGATTAGTGTTTACTTTATAATCTTTAACTTTTTATTCAAATAGAATAATTGATTTATTTAAAAATAATTTAATGCCTTTGTTTATAAAAGTTTTTTTTTTGACTAATATTGTTTTAGTTTGTTTTAATAGTTTAAAATAATATTTAGTTTTTCAAACAATCTAATTTGTCTATTAAAACAACTAAGCTTGCATATATAATTTGTTTAAAATAAATGGTTTATAAAAGTATACTCATACATGTATTTTATACTTCATTTTATTATTAAAAATGATAAAAGAGTAATTTATAATTAAAATATATGTATTTTATAAACTGATGTTAGTAATAATTCACCTAAAAAATATTAGTGTTACTAATAATATTAAAAGAGTAATTATAGTTTTTTTTAATTCAATTATTTAAGTTTTAAGATAATTTTAAAATCAATTATTAAGTACAAATAACTAATTTAAATAGAAAACTAATTTTTAAAAATTTTCTTCAATTCATTTGTTTATTCCATGATATTTAATACTGATTTTAGAAATTTTAGAATATTATTTTTATAAAATAAATAGGCTGGAAATGGTCCAAAATACCAAAAATAGTCAAAAACCGGTAAAGATCTGTGTCGGCCGGGTTTCGAGCTTGGTACCCCAAGCCTGCAACAGCTGTGATTTATGGGTAAGCTAGGTTGGGGTTCACTGAGATAAATTGTTTCCTTTTGTTCTTATACAAAAAGAAAACAAGCCCCTGATTACGTAGAACCCTAGATTCAGGTTCATCTCCAATTCGATCAAAGGATCGATTGTTAGCCTCTGACAGGTTAGAGCTTTCAATCATCATCCAAAACCGAGTATGAGGATGTAAGAATTACATGGTGAGGTGTTCGATTTGATAGGGTTCAAGTGACGAAGCGTATGAGTTGTTTGTGGCTCCAATTTTCGACTCCAGAGGGCTTGTGGGCAAGGTTCAATGGTTCAGAGAGTTTCGTAAACATGAAAGGCTCCTCTGTTCTTGATTAATTCGTATTTTATACACACATGTTCGCAATTCGATTTGCGAGTTCATGGTGATTGTTTAGGAATTGATTTATACATTAAACCCTTTATTTTAAGAAATTCATATATGTTTGAGATCAAAATTGATTGTATGACGCGTTGGCATTTGAATCTTTGTTTTGGTACTTGTTTTGAACAAGATTTGATGGAGCTCGTTGTCATGGGATTCGAATCAGGCGATCGAGGAAGAAGGAAAAAGGAGGAAAAGATTTTTGGGGATTTTATAGATTAAGTCCCTTGACTTTCAATTTCTTTCTCTTTCTTTTAACCTTTTTGCACTCACAAATATGTTTATAAAATTGAAAGATTAAACCTTTTAACTTTCATCTTTGATATTTTATGTCTAAAAGTTTATAAAACTATATTTTTTTTCTTATAAAAAAATTATAAAACCTTTTATTTAAAATTTTAGCTTTATAAAATCTTATAGATTATTTATTTATTTACTATAAAATATTTTTTTATTTATCTTACAAAAAAAATCTTTTATAACACATCTATATAATTGTGTGTGTGTGTATATTTAAATTGCCCCTTTTTTCTATTAAAATTTCTTTTGAGATGAATTGTTTAATATTGTTGTTATTATTATTTTAACTATGTAAACACACACACACACACACACACATATATATACATGTAATAAGTCAAATTGTTTGTCGAATAAATCTTTATGCGTATAAACGAATAAATAATTTTTTTTTCAAAGAATACAAATAACTTTGCTTTATTAAAAGTCGGACACAATTACAATTAAAAATCGACATAGAAAAGCCAGGGGATTACATTGTGTGCTCAACAGAGGGTTTGTGTTGACTCGACGAATCGTTGTTGACACGTTCATTGTGTTATAGTTTGTTTGTGTGTCATATTGATCTTTACACGTAAGTAGCACTTCATCATACTCCGTATGATTCTAATCATAGAAATGTTCACATAAGTCACGTATTATAATTACAAAAGTTTCCATTTTTGGAAAATTTTTATTTTTGGAAAGCTTAACCATGAAATCCCGTTTCATCAAGTTAATACTTCTAGCATGTTCCTAGAACACTTTAAGCACGTATACAAGTACTGCAAGTCATCATATTATGACGCTTAGTGTTTTTCCAAATAAAGTTTCCTTGTTTGAAAAGTAGTTGTTTAAAAATCCGTTTTCAACAACCAATGTTCCAAATATGCTTTTATGACATTCCTAAACATATTCCAGCAGGTAAAATCCCGCTTTTGATAATTAGGAAAGTCAGGCGCCACTTGGAAACTTGTTTATGAAAAATATATAAATTAATTATAAGTTAACATAATTAGGAAAGCCAGGTGCCACTTTGTTTATTTAGAAATATTATCTATTATTTTATGAACCTTTTGTTTTCAAGTTTAATCTTTTTTTGGTTTTGAGGGATTTTTTCATTTGGGATGATTTTGCTATTTGATATTTTGAACATTGTGTTTCGCGAGTGAGAACGTTTTGGATTTCTAGTCTTATTTTTTATTTTATAATTTATTTTAGATTTTTTTGGAAAGGCGTTTTTTTTTATCTCAGGGCCCTGCTTTTTTGGCGCTTAACGCCTAGGCCCTAGACGGGGACCAATCGCCTTGAGGGCGCCTTACGCATTTGATAACTATGGGTACATCAAGAATCATCTAATAACATCAACAAATTCGTACATGTGGAGCATTTGGAGTTGCATGTGGGTATATGTGACAATCCGATATTTTCGGGTTAACCCCGTTATCATGAACTAACAGAAATCAATCGAAATTGAACAAAATCAAACTAGAAGGATTGGAATTGAACAAAATAAGTCCCAAAACACTTTAATTACAAAGATTAGACTTTTAATTAGTTAAAAAGTTCAATTTTGACTTTAGAAGTCAAAATTTGAGTGGTTTTATCAAATTAAATTCGAAATTCACATCAATAAGCAATTATAATCGAATTAAATCTGTTATAATCATCACCTTAATGATTAGTAACAGTTAACATGCGTTACTAACACCATTAACAGTCGAATTAAACTCAATTAACGACTAGGAAGTTGAAACCTGTAGCTATTCATTATCAAAACCACATAATTCAATCAAAATCCGCACAATTGAACATCCTCATACTATAATCGGCACTTTTAGAAGGTTTCTCATACAACCAATCGATTCAAGAAGTTGCGAAGAGAAGAACTCGATTGGGGGTGGCCGAACTCAAAGCACGAAGTCGATCTTCATCAAATTAACATCAAACAAGGTAAAATTTCTTTCCTACACAACCTAAATGGGCCGATTAAGAAGAACCCTCAATTTAGGCTTTTAACATCGAATTATAGGAGATCGGATTCTAGGGTTCATCCTAGAATACCATTTGGGGGTTTATAACCAAACAATCTCAAAAACCAAATTAAAATACATGTACAGATTCGTAATAAGGTTCTAAATGAAATCCCTATGATAACTACATTTAAAAATATCGAATTTTATGATCTCGATTTCTAGGGTTCTTGAACTTAAACGTTTTGGGGGTTTCGATTCGAACGAGTTTAAAAATCGAATTAAACCTTACAGAGAGGTTCGGAATTCCCTTCTACTGAAAACCATATACTAATTTCATAAAACAATATTGAATTGCATGAATTGAATTCTAGGGTTCATGGGGTAAGTCGGTTTGGGGGTTTTGGTCCATTCGAGCATGATATTCAAATTAATTAATCCAGACAGCTTCGAAATTGGTGGTTAAATGAAAACCCCATGAATTTACACCTTAACATAAACGAATTTTACGAATTTAAATCAAAGGGGAATGGGGATAGGTTCGAAACTGATTAGGATGTAAAAACCATATGTTTTTGCTGATATTCAGTAATTAAACACACATCTATACTCGGTTAGAACTATAGAACCAAAGCCCTAAGGTTTGGGGTTCGATCGAGTTTGGATCGGGGTTCAATTGAACCCAAGTTGGTTCGGTTGAAACTACAAAGGGGAACTGGGTAAGTATATTTAAAAGAATTAATTATGGATTCATATAACAAAGACAAAGATAGAGGAGCTGGTTTGGGCTTGTGTTGTTGGTCCAGGAGGTCCAGGGTTCGAACCCTGCCTCTGCTAGGCTTTTGAATTTAAAAACCATTTTGGTTTTTAACCCGTAAATTGCTCGTTTTAACTCCGATTCGACTCGTTCAAGTTGCGTTGGAACCGTAACGGAATCCCGAACAAAATGAAATGATAAAAATTTATATTTTAACCTGAAAACATAATCGAGTATAATTAAGAATATTTAAATAAAGTCGTATACGACTATATGATTTAATTAAACGATTTTAAAGTCACGCGTACTTACATATACACGTTTCTAACAATCTAACATACGTGTGTTGACACGTATGTGATTTCAAACACAAAACGACATCCCAAATAACACAACGATTATTGTTAAAACACAGATTTCTTGTAGAAGACTGTTTACGCGATTTCACGTGTGTTTGATCATTCTACTGCACTCAAAGGTGCGTACACGACCCCTTTTTACTTTTACTGTTTTGGGGGAGAAAACATGTGCAAACAAATGCTTTTGGATACATATCACGTGCATGAGTTAGCTGTTTATTATAAGTGTGCACATAACACTCAAAGTCCTTACGTATGGAACCGTTTAGTTTTCCGTCGTGCAAAGCGTGGTAGTTGAAGATAGATCTATTGGGTTTGACAAACCTCACTTGGTAGATTGTAGGTGTACGCAAGTGTTTGACTAACCAATTCAAACATTACTATTGTTTGTGCTAGACAATAGTGGAAAGGCAAATTACATTCTAACAGTCAGCTTCGATGTCGACCGCTTATGTAAATAGTACAAATGACTAGCTATCATGACTATGCATGTGTGATTATGTTATTTGCAAACATTTTGTTTCAAACAGTTGTTTCAAACATTTGTGATTATTCAAACCTGTGTATGCACCAACCTTTGTGTTGACTTGATTTACATGTTTTCTCTAGACACTAAAAGCACAAGTAAGGACAAGCATGGACTAGGATGTGGAGTCTCATGCATACATTTTAAATTCATGTGTTTTGAATTTGAATATTTAAGACTTTGAATTGTAATTTACATTTTTCAAGCCGTTACGTTTTGTTATTTGTTTTAAAACGCTTTTGCAAACTTTGAAACTTTGATATTACAGTTTAGACCAAAATTATGTTTGAAAATCATATAGAGGTCTTTCGCTGTGTCTAATTATTGAGATCCTGGTTTGTCACGCCCTAAACAATATGATTCTGTTAGTTGAAATTTGGGGGTGTGACAGTATACTTGCATGCATGTGTGATTTTAAGTATTAAAGACCATAAAAACTATCTCACAAGTGTTTGAATGGTCCAAACTCGACTGGAATAGAGGTTAGAGAGCTTGGGTGATGGCTGATAATGGAGTTCCAGGTGCTTGGGAGCTGCTACATGCCTTCAAGTATTTCCTTTGAGCTCCAAATGTCCCAAAGTGTCAAGAAATGCAAAAGATGACTTAGAGACGTGTCAACGGGAGTTTGGGAACCGGTTACCAGAGCTTTTGGTTGAGTGAGTTGCCAGAAATTCGGGTAGGTGGTAAAGGGAAGTTAGATGTGGGAAATGTGTTGTATTTATAGAGTTTTTGAGGTCCGGGGCTCGTCGTGTACCGCCAAGGGGGTTACACGGGACTCTTGGCATACCGCCAAGGACAAAATAGTCTAGCCTCCCTTTCGAAACACGCTGCGTACCGCCAAGGGAATTTGATTGGTTGTGGCGTACCGTGAAGCTTTTCTGCTGAGTTTGAATTCTCCCGCTTAATCCATCTTGTGCCGCGAAGATCTCGTTGGGGTTGGTCACGTACCACGACGGGTCTTGGGCAGACCCATTTGCCCAATTTCAATTATTCGGCTTGTTTCCCGTTCATTTTTCATTTATTATTAATCGTTTTCTTTCGTAATAACACATAAGCACATATAAGACACATTCGTTTGTTCAATTCATTGTTTCATTAGTTCACCAACGTTCGTGTAACAAGACAAGTGTGTGATTTGGTAATTCCTCGAATTACCGACTCATGATTGTTTGTGATCTACTTTGTGAAATGTTTGAATCACTTGATAACCTTAATCAATGTGTAATGCACAATCCGATAATTCCTCAAACTATGGTTTCACAATTTTTTGTGTTTGACTCACGTAATTAATCCTAATTAAGTGCAATGCAAGAAACATAAACATGCTTAAAGAGTTTGTGGGCGTTGCAATTTACCTAAAATTGTCGAGTGTCACAATAATGTTCTCTCAACCAAGTGTAATACATAGAACTAAGTTAAGACTGATTAATTCTTAAACCAAGACATGCAAAACACAAGTTTGCAATAGATGAATCAAACCAGTTTCAGTACCAGCATAACATCTAGTACTTCGACTAAGTTTGTAATAGATAAACATCTCAAACAAGTTTCAATACTAGTATAACATTTAATATAACAACCTTGTTTGCAATAGATAAACACATGAACATGAATCATAGATTTCCAACAAATCATGCATACACATAGTAAGGATTATAACTAAATAGACTGAATGGTTTGCATTCATTGGTTTTGATTAAATGTAAACATTGTTTTGAATAAAGCATATGTAACATCCCAAAATACTAAATGTAAAAGGGGAATATGAATATACTCACATAATTATTTGCTTAGCTAGTCCAAAATGTCTTTGAGTAATATTTGGTGAAGCAAGGATAAAACACTTCGCCCAAAAGTTTGAGTAACAACCGGTCTTAGTATCTTAAAGTTCGAATTTGAATTCTTAATTTCTATGGCGTTCTATGGAAGTTCTAAGGGAATAAATCTAAATTTAAATGGTACTATTGGAATATTTATTTAGTTATTTAAATAAATATTATTGCAATAATGTATAATAAATATAATAGAATATTTAATACTCTATTTATTTATTAATAATATTATTTATATGGATCGCCAAAGATTAATATTTGTGTAAATTTAACAAGGGTTAGTAATATAAACATTTTTAGAAATTTATAAATATTTGTGGATAGAATAATTATAGAATTATTAGAAAATTATACATGCTTATTTTAATTTTTTTGTATAATATTTTTGGTTTTTAAAGTTTTTGACTTAAGCAAAGATTATTGATTTTTATAAGATATTTAATTAAATTTATTATTGATTACAAAGTTTATTTTGTTTAAATAATGATAATCTCAAAATAGTATTTGTAATATATTGTTTCGAAATGTGAATAAAGTTCTTCTTCTTTTTTTTATAAAGTATTATTTTATAAAAATTATTTTTATACGCTTAATTGTATAGAATTATCTTTATGAAATTTTATGCAATTTTAAATGACTTCAAAAATATTTTTTCTAAATAATTTTATAAACAATTATGCATTGTTCAACAACGATCACAATGGTGGTGTTGTTAAATCATAGGTCTCTCTTGTGAGGCTAAGAGTCATGAGTCTGAGCCTTATCTGGTTCGATTCCTGATCAATTCGTGATTATGTGTGTTGATTTGGTATAGATGAGTTCGTAGATTCCAAAATAATCAATGTTTTCGTTTAATTTAGTTTTTATGCTTGTTTATGTCGATTTCAAATTTTAGACCGATGTTCATATATTTGGAATCAGTTGTGCATTAACAGGGGTAATTTGTATGATTTACGTTTCTGATATGTCGCCATAATCGAAGGAGAATGGAGCTGGAAACATAGTAATGTGCAGGGGCGTAGCTTTCTTCAGACTGGGGGGGGGGGGGGGGGTTGGGCGACTGCTCCTGTTTTTCATGTAGTAGTGTAAATTTCTCGATACGTAGTGTAAAATTTTTTAAAAATCTTTTTTTCGCCCCCCTCGGGAAAAAAAATTATTTCGCCCCTTCTAGGATTATGGTTAAGCTTCGCCACTGGTAATGTGAGAGGTATGGTTTATGGGTCACGAAGAGGACACGAATTGGGTTTGTGGTGGTGTTGGGTAAAGAGAAACAAAAATGGAAACTTGGCAAGATCAGTCCTCCCTTTGTTTTTCTTTCTATGTTCACTTCCAGTTTTATGCAAAACAAGTACCCTTATTTTATTAATTTTTTCTCAATAATATTACAAGATTAAATTTGTTATTTAACTTCATATAAATTATTTAAATTAGGTACTTGATATATTTCATGTATATCTAAAAAATGTTTTAAAATATTATTATGTGAATATATATGGATTATAGTTGTTACATCATTGTTTTATTTTATTAACATTTAAATTAGCTTATCTTTAATTAAATTCAAATAAAATTTGTATTGTATAGAATATACACACATATGTGTGTGTACAGACTTAAAATTTGTCTAAGAATTCCCACGCTTTTATTTACTTAAAATTTGACACAATTACAAGTTTAAATTAATTTACATGAAAAATCCTGGAGATTACATCAAAATCTTAGAGATCAACTTATTGTAGGAGACTTAAATTCTTGACTAAGAACGATTTTAAGCTAACGATAAAAATTATTCGCCGAAAACAAGTGTGCCGAAAATATTTACGGAAAACAAAATAACGCAAATATAAAACACTCTTGTGATTGTGCTGAGAACAGATCGAATAGTTTAAATATACTATAATACTTTACATTTAAAAGTAAATTTCTCATTCCCTTTTGTTAGAAACTTTATTCAAATTTGGTAGCAATCTATTATTTTCTTGTTGTACTCTAATACTACATGCAAACCTAGTTCTCTATAACCAATGCTCTGATACCAGTCTGTCACACCCCCAAATTCCTACTTATGGTGTCAGTCCACGTGGGTGTGACGTGGCCAGAATCACAGCTCAAGGTCATATAGAACACCTCTATATGCGTTTACAAATAAAATGTTCGACACACACACTTAACAAAATAGTTTGCAGCGGAATAATAATTTAACTTGCAGCGGAAATACTTAAAGTTAAATACATGCAGCGGAAAACAGTTGTTTGAACAGCGGAATCTAAGTTGTTAGACAAACATTGTTTAGTACATATATCAAATGAAATTGTTTAATAAAGATAAACAGAAATGCAAGATGATCCTAATGCTCGTTCCTTAAGCGTGCATCCCTGAGTATCCATAACCCTGTCAGTTACCTGAGAATACAAGTTGAAAAAGTGTCAACACAATGGTTGGTGAGTTCACAGGTTTTTGATATGTACATAATAGTAAGAAAACATGTGTCATGTTGTTTATCATATGTTAGTACCGAGCCCTAGGCTCCAAGTGTGAGTGCGTCACTACCGAACTAGACTTGTTTGTCCTTGCCTCCACTGTGTCTTGTGCACACGGTAAATTAGGTCAGTATTTCACGGGTTATGACACTCAGTCAATATTGTGCCCCATGGGGTTAGTCACTCCCAAACAGATCCATTCAAATCAACCACGTTGTTCGTACATTAACGGTAAGACTTTGTGAGGGCTTAATACGAGTTCGACACTTGATGTTTGTCTAATAAACCAGCATACACAAAAATGGTTGTCATAGTAATAATGTTTGACTCAATGTAACTAGTATTCTCCCCCTATTTGAAAGCGTTTGAAAGAGTAAAGAGGGGCCGTAAACTCACCTTAATGAAGAAAGTAATAAGCAAGCGTAAGCTCCTGTGTCGAAGGGCGTGTCTGTCACCGGCGACCTATATCGTATACCATACGTGAGTTTGTGTAACGACTGTGTTTGTGTTTGTGTTAGTGCTCGTGTTTGTGCTCAACAACCCTCGGTTGTTCATGTTTGTCCGTGTCAGTCCTCAATGACCGTGTTTGCTCGTGTTGGTCCACATTGACCGTGCTTGACCGTGTTTGACCAAAGTTGACCGTGTCAAGTCAACGACCCGTTGGTGAACCGTGTGACGGTTGTGAATCGTGTAGCAATCGTGTAAGTGCTTGTCGTGTGCAAAACGTGCAAGTCGCGTATATGGACAACTTACTATTTATAGTAAGTTTCCATTTATGGAAAGTTCACAAAGCATAACGGTTTTATAGTTCTAGCATGCTCATTAGTCCTACGTGATCATATTAACACATGGCACGTTTTTATACTGAATCATATAATTCATTTTCGTCATGTTAGCACACAAAAGTTTCGTAAAATGGAAAGTTTCCATTTATAGCATACGTGATATCGGAAACCATCTAACTTAGCATTCCTAAAATAAAGTTACTTTAAATAGTAACTTTGTAGTTTTTGCATAAAAATGACCATCTAAACATTCCTAATCCATTTTTATGTTACAAATTATCATAATAATTCATTTAACATTATTTAAACATGCCAACATAGCCATATTCATCACCTAGCATCCTTTCATCAATAAAAGCTACTAAAATTAGTAACTTATCATATACGACTACAATCAAATTCCAAATCCGATTCCTACGTTTCAAATCATCATTTTATCATTTTAATAGCAAGTTCATACACATGCATAACCATCTTTCAACATTCATCAACAAGATGTAACTAAAAAGTTACTACATTTAGCAAGTTCATCAAAATAGCATTTTTTAACCATTTTCACATCATCTAATCATGAAATCATCTTCCAATATCATCAAGAAGCATATTTAAATGTTAAAAATCATCCCACATGCCATGGATCATACATGCATGTGGGTTTTTCACCATATCATGGCCAAATCATGCATTCTATTCATACACAACATCATGGATCATCATAAGATGCATTCAAATCATCATAGATCATCATAAAACACATTTAAATCATCAAACCCAGAAACAAATTTCGTGCATGTGCATTATAGGTGCTTGCATGTGGGTTTTAAGCCATGCATGTGTGCTTGTGAGTGTCTTTAGGCTACAAGGAATGACATACTACCTTTCAAAGCTTCAAGAAGTACTGAGATGATGATTAAAAGCCTCCTTGACCTCCTGGTTCGTGGGTTTGATCGAGTACAAGAAGAATGTGTTGGTGCTCAAGCTTTCTTATGAGGACTTCAAGCTTTAACCTTCAATCTCCAAGCTTTTCTTGGTGCTCCAATGGCTTCGTCAGGCTCAAATGAAGGTTTTCAGAGGTTGAAGACGGAGATTGAGTGTCTGGGAATCGAGAATTGTAGATAGGTGGCTAGAAAAATGATTACAATCTTGGTTTTATAAAGATTTGCCGTCTGGATGTCGTCGTGTACCGTGGTCAAAGGCAAAAAGATTCTTCGCGTAGCGCGGCGGATTTCGGGATTCAAATTTCCCGAAACTCGTCGCGTATCGAGACAGGGCTTTTTGAGGTCCATCGCGTACCGCGATGAGTCCACAAGGAGCCCAATAGGCCCAATTCAATGTGTTTGGTCCGTTCGTCGTCGTTTTCACGTTTACGAACTATCGTTTGGCTCCAGTTGAACTTCCAAGTTCAATGTTTTAGTGTTCCGTGAGGTTTCGAGTGTTGTGTTACACGTTGTGCTAAACGTTCACCAACGTTCGTATGTTTTGACACGTGTGTGCTGTTTGCTGATAATTCATCGAATCATCCTGTTGTGTGTCAGTGTTCGTACTGTCGTTCCACGTGTACAAATAGCATTTAAATAAATATTTAAATAAAATAAAAGCTAACCTGGAAATTACGGGGTGTGACATCCTCCCCTAGTTAGAAGGAATTTAGTCCCGAAATTCAACTTGCGTTGCTAGTGTTTGTCTGTTCCGCGAACAGGTGTGGGTATTTCTGTTTCATCTGGTCTTCGCGTTCCCATGTGAATTCCGGTCCACGTCGCGAATTCCATCGCACTTTTACAATCGGTATCTTACTGAGTTTGAGCTTCTTGGTTTCCCGGTCCATAATTTCCACCGGTTCTTCAACGAAGTTCAATTGTTCGTCGATCTGTATCTCCTCAAGAGTTATAACGAGCATTTCATCAGATAAAAACTTCTTGAGATTTGAGATATGAAATACGTTATGTACGTTGCTCAGCTCGTTTGGCAGGTTTAGTTCGTAGGCCACAGGGCCTATGCGTTTTGTGATCTCAAATGGTCCAATGTAACGAGGGTTCAACTTTCCTCGTTTGCCGAACCGAATGGCTCCCTTCCAGGGCGAGACTTTGAGTAACACTCTGTCTCCCACCTGGAACTCTAGATATTTGCAGCGTTTGTCAGCGTAACTTTTCTGTATGCCCCGGGCTACTGCCATCCGTTTGCGTATCTGCACGTCTTCTCAGTCGTTTCGTGCACCAGCTCTGGGCCAGCCAATTGGCTATCTCCAACTTCCGCCCAGCAGATGGGTGATCGACACTTACGTCCGTAAAGTGCCTTGAATGGTGCAGCTTGTATGCTCGTGTGGTAGCTGTTATTGTACGAGAACTCAACTAACGGTAGGTGAGTCTCCAAGCTACTGCCAAAGTCAATGACACATGCTCGGAGCATGTCTTCCAGTGTTTCTATAGTCTGTTCACTCTGCCCATCGGTCTGCGGGTGGTAGGCGGTACTCATGTCCAATCTCGTGCCCAAAGCCTTATGCAAAGAATTCCAGAAATGCGACGTAAATCGACTGTCGTGATTAGATATAATTGAGATTGGTACTCCATGTCGAGTAACCACTTCCTTCAAATAGATTCGAGTGAGCTTGTCCAGCTTGTCGGTTTCCTTGATAGGTAGAAAATGTGCAAACTTCGTCAATCGGTCTACGATAACCCAGATGGTATCGCAACCATTTGCCGTCTTAGGCAGTTTAGTTATGAAGTCCATGGAAATTTGCTCCCATTTCCACATTGGTATCTCGGGCTGTTGGAGTAGACCTGACGGCTTTTGGTACCCAACCTTGACCTTTGAGCAAGTCAAGCACTTACCGACGTAAGTTGCAATCTCGGCTTTCATGTTTGGCCACCAGTAAGTTGTTTTCAGATCATGGTACATTTTGTCAGAACCCGGATGTATAGAGTACCGGCTCTTGTGAGCTTCGTCCATCACCATATTCCTCAGTCCTCCGTGGTGTGGAATCCAGATTCGATCCATGTAGTAGTATGCTCCGTCGGCCTTCGCCTCCATGTGCTTGTCCATGCAACGCAGGGATTCCTGTGTAAGGTTTTCGACCTTCAGAGCTTCCTGTTGAGCGTTTTGGATCTTTTGCAGTAACTCATAGTGAATTGTAAGTTGTAGAGCACGCACGCGTTTGGTTGTTTATTTCCGGCTCAACGCGTCTACTACTACGTTTGCTTTACCGGGATGGTACTTGATAGCGCAGTCATAACAGCCTATGAGTTCAACTACCTTCGTTGTCTCATGTTCAACTCTTTTTGCTCGAAGATGTGTTGTAAGCTTTTATGATCGGTAAAGATAGTGCATTTCGTGCAGTATAAGTAGTGTCGCCTGATCTTCAAGGCAAACACCACGGCTCCCAACTCAAGATCGTGAGTCGTGTAGTTTTTCTCATGCACCTTCAGTTGTCGTGAAGCATATGCTATCACCTTTTCGCGTTGCATCAGTATGCAACCGAGTCCTTGTTTCGAGGCGTCGCAATACACCACGAAATCATCGCATCCTTCCGGCAAGGATAGGATTGGTGCAGTACATAGTTTCTGCTTCAATAAGTTGAAAGCAGCTTCTTGTTTCTCTCCCCAATCGAACTTCTTGTCTTTGTGAGTTAGGGATGTCAGTGATTGAGCAATTTTTGAGAATCCTTCAATGAATCATCTGTAATACCCGGCCAGTCCTAGGAATTGTCGCACCTCGGTTGGAGTCTTGGGTGCTTCCCAGTTCTTAATGGCTTCAATCTTGGCTGGGTCTACATGTATCTCTTGTTTGTTAACCACATGTCCAAGAAATTTGACTTCGCGAATCCAAAAATCACATTTTGAAAATTTCGCGTACAGTTGCTCGTTCTTTAATAGTTCCAAGACTAACCTTAGATGTTCAGCATGTTCTTCTCGATTCCTTGAGTAAATCAGGATATCATCAACGAACACTATGACGAATTTATCAAGATAAGGCTTGCATACTCTATTCATGAGGTTCATGAATACAGCTGGTGCGTTGGTCAGTCCAAAGGGCATAACCAAGAATTCGTAGTGTCCGTATCGGGTTCTAAAGGAAGTCTTAGGAATATCGTTTTCCTGTATTCTTAGTTGATGGTAACCCGATCTTAAATCAATCTTTGAATAGTAGCTCGACCCTTGCAACTGGTCAAACAAATTGTCTATTCGCGGTAACGGGTATCGATTCTTGATCGTCACCTTGTTCAGTTCTCTGTAGTCGATACACATACGGAATGATCCGTCTTTCTTCTTCACGAACAGGACAGGTGCTCCTCAAGGCGAGAAGCTCGGTCTGATAAATCCCTTGTCTAACAGCTCCTGCAACTGGTTAGACAGTTCCTGCATCTCTGTTGGCGCTAGTCGGTACGGAGCCTTAGCAATCGGTGCTGCTCCGGGAGTGAGGTCTATCTGGAACTCGACTTGTCGTTTCGGAGGTAGTCCAGGTAGATCCTCGGGAAACACTTCGGGAAAATCGCGGACTACGGCGATGTCCTCAATCTTCCTTTCTTTCTCCGGTTGTTCTACGATGAGGGCTAGTATAGCAATGTATCCCTTTTGTATGTACTTGTTGGCCTTCATGCATGACATAATGTTTAAAGGTACTCCTCGTCGTTCTCCCTGAATCGAGACCTATTCTCCGTTCTGCAACGTCACTCGTACGACCTTTTCCTTGCATATGATCTCTACCTGGTTTGGGATAACCAGTCCATTCCAACTACCACATCAAAGCTCCCGAGAGTCACTGGCATCAAATCGATTTCGATTTCGTGATCCGCCAACACGATGATGCATCCTCGAAAGATGTGTTGTGTTTCAATCAGTTTGCCGTCGGCTAACTCTACGGTATACTTATAGTCTACTGGTGTTGGGGTAATATCTAGTAACTCACTAAACTCACTAGATATAAAACTCCAATCGGCACCGGTGTCAAATAATATGCTAGCATAAACATTATTTAAAAGAAACGTACCGGTTACGAGGTTCGGGTCATCCTTGGCTTCTCCCGAGCCTATCACAAACGCTCGGCCTTTCGCCGCTCCACCTCTGCCCTTCTTCAACTGAGGGCAGTCCCTCTTCATATGACCCGGTTTTCCACATTCATAACACCCTCTGAGGGTGTTCTGATTGTTGTTGTTCTGGTTCTGGTTGGGGTTATTGTTGTTGTTGCTAGGGAATTTGGATCTGCAGTCTTTGGCCATATGGCCATGTCTTCCGCACCGCAGGCAACGGTACCGCTCGCATTGCCCGGAGTGGTGGTATGAACATCGGTTGCACAAGGGGTATTTCCCTTGATATACACCCTTCCCCTTGTCATCAGGTTGGGTGGTAGTAAAGGCTCTTGCAGGTGCAGATCTCTGCTGTTGCTGATGAGATTGATGAGGCTGATGGTGGCTGGGTTCCCACTTCCGGCGTCACTGATGAACTGCTCAATCTTTTTGTACTCCGGCGTCACTATAGCCGGACACTGCTTGCACAACTCGTGAAATCGAGTGCAATATTGCTCGATTTCAGAGCCCACCATTTTCAAAACCCAGAATTCGGCTTCTAGTTTCCGGATTTCATCACGAGACAATACTCCTCTTGCAGCTGTCTGGTGAAATCAGCCCATGACATGGAGTTGGCACCGTCCAACCGCAGAGTTTGAACGTGGGTGTTCCACCATGTGAGAGCCGGTCCTTCCAATGTACCGGTCGCAAACTTAACTCGGTTCTCCTCAGCACAATCGCACATGGAAAATACAGACTCAACCTTCTCAACCCAGCGGAGCATCCCAACAGCTCCTTCAGTTCCCTTGAAGGTGTGCGGGTGGCAGTTAAGAAACGTTTTGAACGAGCATCCCTCGCCGTTGTTGCTGTGGGACCCTGTTTGTCAGAAACCAATGTCGTGTGTTAGTATCGTGTTAGCTACACTATGTTAGTCATGTTAGGCGAGTGTTAGTACCAATGTTAGTTCCGCTAGTCTCGCTGTGCTAGCGACTCGCTTCATACTCAGCGATCGCCTTGTTGACCCGTCTGTCAACCATCATTTTGATGACAGCTGCATCCAGTGTTCGTCTAGCGGGACGCGCGTATGGTCCTCTTCCTGCCATAGATGTTTTCTATACGGAAGGGATAGAATGTTAGTTAGCATGTGTTAGAGTGTTAGCCAGATGTCATGTCAGAGGTCATGTTAGATGTTATGTTAGATGTCATGTCAGATGTCATGTTAGCAGACAACCATAATAAAAATACGATAAATAAGACAAAACGTCATTCTCATTAATATAAGATTTGAAGTACAATAATTTTTCAAAAGGTAATAGTAATACAGGTTTGTACGAGCACATCCCGCTCGTCTAGGCAAATACAAAAGAGACATAAGATAAAATGACCTATCTCATCGGAGTCTATTGTAACATGCGATATGTCACTATCAGCTCCGTTATCATCCTCGGCCTCCTCGTGATCCTCATCGGGATTCTCCTCAAAGTCCCCTTCCTCAAGGTCCTCGACCTCGAACTGTGGTTCGTCCTCAGGTGGCGGCTCAACAATGAACTGCTCAGCCCATGCGTTAAGCATGGCATCACTAGCCAGAATCATCGCGTGATTCTCCTCAATGGCGACCCCGTTTGCGGCAATGCGCCCATCATGCTCCTACATGACATCAACCATCTGCCCATGCTGACCCATCAACTGGGCCACCTGGAGACGCAGTGTCTCCACCTGCTCCTGTAAACTATCATTACGCCTCTCAAGGCGATCGTTCTTCTCTCGAAGAACTCGGACCTCGTCCGATAACTCGTCGTTCCTCCTAGCCTCACGTCATGTAAAAGCTGTGTGGGCTGCGAAGGCCTGCTCTAATGGTGCTCCAAATGGTGGCAGTCGACGGCCTGAAGACGTGTCGCCAGGGCCCCGTGGTGGAGGCACCCTTTCTCCGTCAATCCAATCATGAATGGTCATGGGGTACCACCCCCAATACCGATCATGCATCGTCCTTCTAGCACGCTGATCCATCTCAGCGTCTACCTGCGCTACAATATCGTCGATCCGTCGATGACTCTCCTTAGTAAGCTCATCACTCACTGGGCGCTTGCCTGAGTTCCTCCTGGCATCATCGTTATTACCGGCCATCCTGTAAGTCTCAAGTTAGTAAGCAACAGTTTAACATAAATAATAACATCATCAGTGTGCAAGTTCTAAGTGTAGTGTCTAAAGTTGAGCAATGGCTATAGTTTAAGTTTACTACATGCAAACCTAGTTCTCTATAACCAAGGCTCTGATACCAGTCTGTCACACCCCCAAATTCCCACTCGTGGTGTCAGTCCACGTGGGTGTGACGTGGCCAGAATCACAGCTCAAGGTCATATAGAACACCTCTATATGCGTTTACAAATACAATGTTCGACACACACTTAATAAAATAGTTTGCAGCAGAATAATAATTTAACTTGCAGCGGAAATACTTAAAGTTAAATACATGCAGCGGAAAATAGTTGTTTGAACAGCAGAATCTAAGTTGTTAGACAAACATTGTTTAGTACATATATCAAATGAAATTGTTTAATAAATATAAACAGAAATGCAAGATGATCCTAATGCTCGTTCCTTAAGCGTGCATCCCTGAGTATCCATAACCCTGTCAGTTACCTGAGAATACAAGTTGAAAAAGTGTCAACACAATGGTTGGTGAGTTCACAGGTTTTTGATATGTACATAATAGTAAGAAAACATGTGTCATGCTGTTTATCATATGTTAGTACCGAGCCCTAGTGTCACACCCCCAAATTTCAACTAACGGAATCATACCGTTTGGGACGTGACAAACCAGGATCTCAGATCATTAGACATAACGAAGACCTCTATATGCTTTTCAAACATAATTTTGGTCTAAAACTATAATATCAAAGTTCTAACGTTGCGGAAGCGTTTTTAAAACAATAACAAAGTTAACGGTTTGAGAACTGTAAACTACAAATCAAAATCTCAAATGTTCAAATCCAAAATAACTGTAATGTAAGATATGCATGAGACTCGATCTCCTAGTCCATGCTTGCTTGTTCTTGTACCTTAGTGTCCTGAGAAAACATATAAATCAAGTCAACACAAAGGTTGGTGCATACACAGGTTTGTATAATTACAATTGTTTGAACAACAGTTTGAAATGTAAATGTTGCAGATAACATAATCACACATTGCATAGTCATGATAGCTAGTCATTGTACTATTTACATAAGTGGTTGACACCGAAGCTGACTGTTGCATGCTATTGCATGTTTTGCCTTTTCACTATTGTCTAACACAAACAATAGTAATGTTGTATTGGCTAGTTAAACACCTTGCGTAGATCCCATCTACCAAGTGAGGTTTGTCTAACCCAATAGATCTATCTTCAACTACCACGCTTTGCACTACGGCAAACTAAACGGTTCAATGTATAAGGACTTTGAGTGTTATGTGCACACTTATAGTAAACAGCTAACTCATGCAAGTGATATGTATCTAAAATGTTTGTTTGCACATGTTTTCTCCCCCAAAACAGTTAAAATAAGAAAAGGGGCCGTGTACGCACCTTTGACGGCAAACAGAATGATCAAGTGTTTGAAATATCGTGTTGATAATCTTCTACGAATAATCTGTTTTATAATAATAACGTTGTGTTATTCGAATTGTCCAAATAGTGTTTGTTATCACATACGTGTCAACACACGTATTTTAGGTTATGTGAAATGTACGTACAATGACATGCACGGATTTGAGTTCATTTGTTTAAATCGTATAAACGTATACGATTTAAATTTAGACACACGTAACGTACGCGATCGCTTTCTTTTGACCAAAAATATAAATTTTATTGTTTCATCTTGTTCGTAATTCTATTTCGGTTCCAACGAAATTTGAATGGTTTAAATCAGGTTTAAAATGAATAAGTTATGATTAAAATAGTAAAAATGATTTTTATTTCAAAAACCCGACAGAGTTGTGGCTAGAACCCACGTCCTCCCGGAATAAGCGCACACACAATACCAATCCAACCAGTTAGGTAATAGTATTAGAGTTTCCTTTTTAATTGTTTTAAGCTTCAATCAGTCGGGTTCTCCTTTGCAAACTTAAACCAAACCATCTAGGTTCTAATTGAACCTCGAATCGAATCCGATCGAACCCATAACCATGGGGCTTTGGTTCTATGAAGTCATACGAGTTCATAGATGGATTTAATTTGATTATAACTCAACAAAACGATCATATTCGTGACCCACATGGTTCGAACATGGTCATTAACAACTCAACATTCAATTGATCGAATTCATTTAATTGAAACTGAGATTCCATAGGGTTTTCGTTCAAAAAGGGATTTCGAATCCTTCTGACTTGTTTAATTCAAAAACCGAGTCCATTCCAATCAAAATCCTCAAATCATTCCACCACATGAACCCTAGAAATCGTGCTCGTACAATTCGTGATATTTTTATGAAATTGATAGAGGTGTTTCAATAAACAGAGAGTTCCAAATCTCTCTGTAGTGTTTAATTTGATTAACAAGTTCATTAGATTTAAAACCCCCCAATTCGGTTCTTGAGATGAACCCTAGAATTAAAGATCATTTAATTCGAGATTGTAATATCAAATTGACGCAGTTTTTTCCTTAAATGCATCATTCTGAATCTATCTGTGTGGTTGAATTCGATTATTAACCCGATTACACAAGAAACCCCCAAATCGTTTTTCATAACAAGCCCTAGTATTTGGAAGCATGCAATTCATTGTAATTGTAAGAAATTAGTATAGGGATTTTGTTTAGAACATCATTGCGAAACTGTGTGTACAATTTAATTTGATTATGGAACTCGTTTAGATAAAATCCCCCAATTCGGTTCATGTGATGAACCCTAGAACCGAATCTTCATCAAGTCGATATTGTTACATGAAATTAGTTTAGGACATTGCTTAGTAGGTTTGTTTAGGTTGTGTAGGAATCAAGTTTTACCTGGTTTGATGCCAAATTGATGGAGATTGACCCTATGCTTGAGTTCGGCCCATCCCAGATTGAGTTCTTCAAATCACAGCTTCTGGATTCGAATTATTGGGTGGAATAGTCTCTAAAGATGCCGATTATGGGTTCTGTGATGCCAATTCATCTGATCTTGATTGAATTATATGGTTTTAAGTTCGAATGGTGTCGGTTTCAACTTTTGGACTTTCATTTTGTTGATTTCAAACATTAATGGTCCTAATAACTGATGATAATTGATAATAATCATTAACATGACGGTTATGAATATTAATTTCGATTGATTATAGTGATTTAATAGAAATTTTGAATTCAATTGATATATAAACCGAATTTTGATTCTTAAAAGTCAAAATTGTGTATTTCCTTTAATTACATGTTAAATCCTTACATATGATTTCGTGTCATTTTTGTTAACTTTTGTTAATGGGGTTAACCCGAAAATATCGGATTGTCACACCTAGGCTCCAAGTGTCAGTGCGTCACTACCGAACTAGACTTGTTTGTCATTGCCTCCACTGTGTCTCGTGCACACAGTAAAGTTACTTTAAATAGTAACTTTGTAGTTTTTGCATAAAAATGACCATCTAAACATTCCTAATCCATTTTTATGTTACAAATTATCATAATAATTCATTTAACATTATTTAAACATGCCAACGTAGCCATATTCATCACCTAGCATCCTTTCATCAATAAAAGTTACTAAAATTAGTAACTTATCATATATGACTACAATCAAATTCCAAATCCCATTCCTAAGTTTCAAATCATCATTTTATCACTTTAATAGCAAGTTCATACACAAGCATAACCATCTTTCAACATTCATCAACAAGATGTAACTAAAAAGTTACTATACTTAGCAAGTTCATCAAAATAGCATTTTTTAACCATTTTCACATCATCTAATCATGAAATCATCTTCCAATATCATCAAGAAGCATATTTAAATGTTAAAATCATCCCACATGCCATGGATCATACATGCATGTGGGTTTTTCACCATATCATGGCCAAATCATGCATTCTATTCATACACAACATCATGGATCATCATAAGATGCATTCAAATCATCATAGATCATCATAAAACACATTTAAATCATCAAACCCAGAAACAAATTTCGTGCATGTGCATTATAGGTACTTGCATGTGGGTTTTAAGCCTTGCATGTGTGCTTGTGAGTGTCTTTAGGCTACAAGGAATGACATACTACCTTTCAAAGCTTCAAGAAGTACTGAGATGATGATTAAAAGCCTCCTTGACCTC
Source organism: Mikania micrantha (assembly GCA_009363875.1). NCBI lineage: Eukaryota > Viridiplantae > Streptophyta > Magnoliopsida > Asterales > Asteraceae > Mikania > Mikania micrantha. The sequence goes on from CM018695.1 coordinate 53,159,375, forward strand.
CTGGTTCGTGGGTTTGATCGAGTACAAGAAAAATGTTTTGGTGCTCAAGCTTTCTTATGAGGACTTCAAGCTTTAACCTTCAATCTCCAAGCTTTTCTTGGTGCTCCAATGGCTTCTTCAGGCTCAAATGAAGGTTTTCAAAGGTTGAAGACGAAGATTGAGTGTCCGGGAATCGAGAATTGTAGATAGGTGGCTAGAAAAATGATTACAATCTTGGTTTTATAAAGATTTGCCGTCTGAATGTCTCCGCGTAGCGCGGTCAAAGGCAAAAAGATTCTTCGCGTTGCGCGGCGGATTTCGGGATTCAAATTTCCCGAAACTCGTCGCGTATCGAGACTGGGCTTTTTGAGGTCCATCGTGTACTGCGATGAGTCCACAGGGAGCCCAATAGGCCCAATTCAATGTGTTTGGTCCGTTCGTCGTCGTTTTCGCGTTTACGAACTATCGTTTGGCTCCGGTTGAACTTCCAAGTTCAATGTTTGAGTGTTCCGTGAGGTTTCGAGTGTTGTGTTACACGTTGTACTAAACGTTCACCAACGTTCGTATGTTTTGACACGTGTGTGCTGTTTGCTGATAATTCATCGAATCATCCTGTTGTGTGTCAGTGTTCGTACTGTCGTGCCACGTGTCACACTAAATTAAACTAATTCTAGTGCCACGTGTACAAATAGCATTTAAATAAACATTTAAATGAAATAAAAGCTGACTTGGAAATTACGGGGTGTCACGTATAATCAATTTTTTAATTAAATTCGAATCAAACCAACTCGAATTCGAATGCTCTTAAAAAATTCGAATCTATTTTTTATTATATATATATATATATATATATAATAGTTGAGATCCGGTTATTTGAATTTGGCCACAGCGTAAGAGATTGGGAATAAAATCAGACAAGAACGATCCAGTCGTTTCAAGCCCATCCCTCAAATCCCTAAAATCATAGAAGAACTGTTTCAAACACATCCCCTTGACCAGCACTCCATGTCACACCCCCAAATTCCCACTCGTAGTGTTAGTCCACGTGGGCGTGACGTGGCCAGAATCACAGCTCATGGTCATATAGAACACCTCTATATGCGTTTACAATATAAGGTTTGACACATACACTTAACAAAATTGTTTGCAGCGGAAAATGATATAATAAGTTAAGCAGCGGAAAATAACGTGTTTGACATATGCAGCGTAAAATAAATAGTTGTCAGACACTACATTGTATCAATACATAACATAAATAAAATTGTTTCAAATGATAAAACAGAAATGCATGCAGTTCCTATTGCTCGTCCCTTAACATGTGCATTCCTGACATCCATAATCTGCTAGTTACCTGAGAATACAAGTTTGAAAAAGTGTCAACACAATGGTTGGTGAGTTCATAGGTTTTGATATACATATAGTAATAGAAAGTGTGTCATGATGTTTATCATATGTTAGTACCGAGCCCTAAGCTCCAAGTGTCAGTGCGTCACTACCAAACTAGACTTGTTTGTCCTTGCCTCCACTGTGTCTCGTGCACACAGTAAGTGTAACATCACTGTACTTTAGGTCGTCCGTACATCCGTACGATTGTACTGTTACGATCTGAGATTTATTATTATTAATGATAATGAATTATTTGCTGATATTATTAATGATTATCACTGTTACTGGTATGCATGTTTATAACATACTATATGCGCAAATCATGGGGAGTTTAGTTGTAACTCAACTAAACAGAACCAGAGAGTTTATCGCAGTTACACTATACTGATTTTGGACTATTGGGTTGGAATGAGAATGGATTTGGGTTGGATTGGAAAGGAAATGGGAGTTTGTTATAGTTTGGTTGCTGAACGCAGTCAAGGACACATGGTCATGGTTTATCGAAATAGCGGTGGGACGGTGTAGGGGAGGTTGCGATCTACCTCTGCATATGCCCTATACATATGCATATTTCGGTCTATCATGGATGTGTTAGTGACTAGGGTTTAGTGGGTTTTGGTATGGGAAGTTAATTTTAAAGTTAATAAAACAATGGGATTTAATTACGCGATAGTGAGGTTACGAACATGACTTAAACACGAATAATAATTCAGAAATATTAACTTAATAAAGGTATTCGCGTGGGTGACGATTCACACGAATATAATTATTAAGAATAATATTCTGAAACGATATTCCATAAATAATAAATCAAATCGAAATACGGTACGAGCGTTGGATTCGCAAGGGTGACGATCTTTACGAATACGTACGTAAGTAACGTGTTTCGACGAGATATCTAAATAATAGTTAACGATAATAAAATAGGAAAAAAAAATTGATTAAAAACGTTTATTAGGAATCACAACCTAAAACGAATTCGAATCAACTATTTTATTAAATAATTAATTTAAACGGAGACAAACGGAAACATTTTATTTAAACGATTTTTAGTTTAAAATCATTTGACTTTAACAAAACATATTAATCAAAAGAAATTGTGTCTAAATATGTTTTACGTTTTAAAAACCGAGCATATTGCAATTTTTACGTGTATTAAACGAGACCGGGCACGCGGGGATCGACCGGGGTATAAAAGCCCACCAATTGTCTTCTTCCTCATTTGAAAGAGCTCACTCTCTCTCTACATTCCCATTTTCGTCACCCTCACTACCTCCATCTTCTCTCTACCATAAAATCTTCATTTCTTGACGGAATCGCGTAATTCTTGGCTCTAAACGACCACAAGACCGAGGAGAACAAGGAGAACAAGGAAGTACAAGAAAATCTCGCGTTTGGTTAACATTTCGAGGTAAATCTGAGCTTATGTTCCGGGTTTTGTTAGAAAACCTGTAGAATTTGGAAACTATTTTCCTTAACCGATTTTTAGGGTTTTACATATGCTAATTGGAGTAGTAAATACCTATTGGAACCACAATCGAACCTGTAACAGCTTGGTCATCCACGATGATGATGATGAACAGCCGAACACCACAGGTTCGCGAGGCTAGGGGCTGGGTTAGTGGGAGTTAGGCACCGAACCTTCGTGAGCTGAAATCAACGGGGACCGAACCTTTCTTCCATTTCAGCCGAACCCTCAAGTGCCGAACCTTGGGTGCGAACCTGCTTCTTCATGAACAAGCCATTGGCCGGCGAACCTAGAAGAAACGAACCTTGGGCCTTCACACAAAAGGTTCGCTGGTCTAAGGAGTAGCCGAACCCTAGACTTCTACGAACCTTGGACTAAAAACCCTAGCAGCGAACTCTTATTATTGAAACTCCTTCTTGGCCGAACCCTAGCTCTAAACTCGGCCGAACCCTATTCTTGAGCTAGCCGAACCTTGACAGTAGGTGTTGGCCGAACCATGGTGATAATGGACCTAAGGTTCGCTGGTCTTGGGCTGGGTGAGTTTAAATACGTTTAAACTAAGAGATTAAGGGAAATAAGGGACGAGATTATATATACATGAATACACACACACACACACACATATATATATATATATATATATACATGCATGCATGGGAAGTTAATAAAGTACCTATGGGTTTAAAGTAAATGGCGATGAACATTCAATACGAATAAAACGCATGTACTTATAAAAACGATCACATATTAAATTTACAGATCTTTGAGTTGACTTGAGTTACGTACGCGAGCGCGCATATTGCAAGAACACTGAACTTAAGGACTCAGGTGAGTTCTCATAACCTCCCTTTCTTTAAACTGTTTTTGGTTTTAAAACTCGGAGGTGAAACATGTATACCAAATTAAATATTATTTTGATAACACAAGGTTAATACCTGTTTATCAATATGATATTCACATTTAAAAATTATCATTATTTATGGATTATCTCTTACATTTATATATCCGTGTATACATTGTCATTGACTTCGGTCAATAACAACGATTACATGTATTGTCACAAACTCCGTGAATCATTGCGTTTGACTTCGGTTAATAGCTTTGACTTCATGTATTGTCACGTGGATGCTGTCCACTCCGTGAATCATCGTCTTTAACTTCGGTTAATTGCTTTGACTTCATGTATAGCCACGTGGTTAGCTACCACTCCATGGATCTTGTTTTTAACTTATGTTAATTACATAATATCCATGTATAGTCACAGATATTATTTGAGAATATTGATGTTGAGATTGGTTGATTGGTTGTGTGGTTGATTATCTATTATTGACTTTGATTATCTATGATTGACTATGACTGATTGGATATGTGATTATGTGTTTGTGTATGTGTTTGATTGTTGAGTTTGGAGATTGGTTGGATTATCTCATACAGGTATTCTTGTGGATTTTCTCAGAAAATCATAAGCATTTATACTCGTTTTATCTAAACCTTTTATAAAACCATTTTTTTTCTTAAACTTTTAAATTCATGTTATAAAACCTTTTAAGTATAAAAACTTATGATTACTCACCAATTACTTTGTAGTTGACACTTGATTTCTTACATGTTTCAGGTGATGGAGACAAGTAGGATGAAGAGGGTGATCTCTTCTATTTTGGGACATCATCATATAGGGTCTTGGACTTAGCTAATTAACTAAAATTCTGGAGATTAGAGTTTAGTTAGTTTAGCTATTTCTTTTGTGTAATTGATGTATTTAATTCATGATGAACATGATTTTTATGTAATTATTTTGGTTGATTGAATGATATATGATGATTTGATTTAGATGCCCACGAGCTTTTGAACAATCTACACATCCCTCGTGGCATCCCGACTTTTCCGCCATCGGTCGGGGTGTTACAGTAAGTTAGGTCAGAATTTCACGGGTTATGACACTCAGTCAATATTGTGCCCCGTGGGGTTAGTCACACCCAAACGGATCCATTCAAATCAACCACGTTGTTCGTACATTAACGATAAGACTTTGTGAGGACTTAATACGAGTTCAACACTTAATGTTTGTCTAATAAACCAGCATACACAAAATGTTTGTACAGTAATAGATGTTTGACTCGATGTAACTAGTATTCTCCCCCTATTTAAAAGCGTTTGAAAAGAGTAAAGAGAGGCCGTAAACTCACCTGAGTGATCAAGGAGTGAAATAAGCGTAAGCTCCTGCTCGTAAGACGTGTCGGTCACCGGCAACCTATATCGTATACCGTACGTGAGTTTGTGTAAGTGACCGTGCTAGTGTTCGTGTTAGTAGCCAACAACCCTTGGTTGTTCATGTTTGTCCGTGTCGGTCCACAATGACCGTGTTTGACTGTGTTGGTCCACAATGACCGTGTTTGACCATGTTTGACCGTGTCAAGTCAACGACCCGTTGGTGAACCGTGTGACGGTTGTGAATCGTGTAGCAATTGTGCAAATGCTCGTCGTGTGCAAAACGTGCAAGTCGCGTCTTTGGACAACTTACTATTTATAGTAAGTTTCCATTTTTGTAAAGTTCACAAAGCATTACATTTTTAAAGTTCTAGCATGCTCATTTGTCCTACGTGATCATGTTAACACATAACACATCATCATACGAAGTCACACAAGTCGTTTTCATCATGTTAGCACACAAAAGTTTCCTAAAATGGAAAGTTTCCATTTATAGCATACGTGACATCGGAAACCATCTAACTTAGCATTCATACATCATGTTAAGTCATAATAAACCGTTTAGCATGCTCGAATCATACAAAATATTCATAAGTCGAGATTTATAAAATTAAAGTTACTATAAATAGTAACTTTGTGGTTTTGCATACAAATGATCATTCTAACATTTCCTAATCCATTTTTATGTCATTAATCGTCATAATATGCCATTTAGCATCATTCTAAACACACCAATATAATCCAAATCATCATCTATTAAGACTTTGACCCGAAAAGTTACTAAATATGGTAACTATGCTAACTATGACCATAAACACTATAAAAATCACATTTCAAGTATTCTCATCATCATAATATCATTCAAACAACATATCTATATACATACATGTTCATCATTCCATCCATGACACCATTTTACAAACAAAAGTTACTAAAAATGGAAATAATCATCAATAAATCATTTTTTGACCATTTCAACATCATCTAATCATGAAATCATCTTCCAATATCATCAAGAAGCAAATCTATATGCTCAAAATCATCCTAACTATCATGGATCATACATGCATGGCATTATAATGTCATAAATCATCATTTCAAGCATAGAAATATGCATGCAACATCTTGGATCGTCACAAATCACCATAATAACACCATAGATCATCATCAACAGTAGTTTTAACACTAAACCCAGATTTAAAACTCAAGAAGTTCGTGCATGTGAGTCAAAGTGCTTGCATGTGTGTGTAGAAGTGAGAAAAGTGCATTCTAAACTACAAGGAGTGTTGAACTACCTTCCAAAGCTCTTTTAATCACAGAGATGATACTCTAACAGCCCTTGAACCTTCTGGCTTGTTGGATTCGACAGAAAACAAGAAGGAGATGGTGGTATTAGTGTGTTCTTTCTTGCTCCAAACCTTCAATCTTCACTCCTAAGCTCTCCAAGGTCTGTCAATGACTTCCACAAGCTTCAATGGTGAGTTTCAGGTGTTCTAGGAGAGGAATAGGTCGGATGGTTGAGTGTGAAGCCGAGTATAATGATGAGGATAGAGTGTATGATGATTTTGTGTTGCTCAAGAAGATTTTAAGCTGTCAGGGTTGTCAGGCGTATCGCCTGACGTGTGTGGTTGGCGCCAGTCGTTGCACGCGGGTCCACAGGATGAGGCGCCCTTTGTGCCTCCCGCGCGGATCGCCAGAGGTCACGAATTCGGGTCAGGCGTAGCGCCTGGCCCATTTTTCAAGCCCAATAAGCCTATTGTTGTGGTTTCGGCCCGTTTTCGCTTGTTTCTAGACTGTAGAACACTGTTCGAGCGTCGTTTGGACTCTAATAGTCAATTACTAGCCATAATTGACCTAGTGAAGTGTTTATGTGCCTAAGGGTTGTGACGTTCACCAACGTTCGTGATCTTTGACACGTGTGTGCTGTTTCTGATAATCACTTGGATTATCATATTGTGTATCAATGCTCGTACTGTCGTGCCACGTGTCACACTAAATTTAACTAATTCTAGTGCCACGTGTACATAAATCATTTAAATAAACATTTACATAAATAATGAGCTGACATGGAAATTACGGGGTGTCACATCCTCCCCTTGTTAGAAAGAATTTCGTCCCGAAATTCAACTTGCGTTGCCAGTGTTTGTCTGTTCCGCGAACAGGTGTGGGTATTTCTGTTTCGTCTGGTCTTCACCTTCCCACGTGAATTCGGGTCCACGGCGTGAATTCCATCGCACCTTTACGATCGGTATCTTGCTGAGTTTGAGTTTCTTGGTTTCCCGGTCCATGATCTCCACCGGTTCCTCAACGAAGTTCAGTTGTTCGTCGATCTGTATCTCCTCAAGAGGTATAACAAGCGTTTCATCGGATAAACACTTCTTGAGATTCGAGATTTGAAATACGTTATGTACGCTACTCAGCTCATCTGGCAAGTTTAGCTCGTAGGCCACCGGGCCTATGCGTTTAGTGATCTCGAAAAGTCCAATGTAACGAGGGTTCTACTTGCCTAGTTTACCAAACCGTATGACTCCCTTCCAGGGCGAGACATTGAGTAACACCCTGTCTCTCACCTGGAACTCTAACGGTTTGCTTCGTTTGTCAGCATAGCTTTTCTGTCTGTCCCGAGCTGCTGCCATTCGTTTGCGTATTTGCACGATCTTTTCAGTCATTTCGTGCACAAGCTCTGGACCGGTCAGTTGGCTGTCCCCAACTTCCGCCCAACAGATGGGTGATCGACACTTATGTCCGTAAAGTGCCTCGAATGGTGCAGCTTGGATGCTAGTGTGGTAGCTATTGTTGTATGAGAACTCAACTGACGGTAGGTGAGTCTCCCAGCTAGTGCCAAAGTCAATAACACATGCCCGAAGCATGTCCTCCAATGTCTATATGGTGCGTTCACTCTGTCCATCCGTCTGTGGGTGGTAACCGGTACTCATATCCAATCTCGTACCCAACGCCTTGTGTAAAGATTTCCAGAAATGCGACGTAAATTGGCTGTCGCGGTCAGAGATTATTGAGATTGGTACTCCGTGTTGAGTGACCACTTCCTTCAGATAAATACGGGTGAGTTTGTCCAACTTGTCGGTCTCCTTGATGGGTAGAAAATGGGCAGACTTTGTCAGTCGGTCTACGATAACCCAGATGGTATCGCAACCACTTGTCGTCTTTGGCAGTTTAGTGATGAAGTCCATGGAAATCTGTTCCCATTTCCACATCGGTATTTCGGGTTGTTGAAGCATCCCTGATGGCTTCTGGTATTCAACTTTGACCTTTGAGCACGTTAGACACTTACTCACTTAAGTTGCTATCTCAGCTTTCATGTTTGGCCACCAGTAGGTTGTCTTTAGGTCGTGGTACATCTTGTCAGAACCTGGGTGTATCGAGTACCGGCTTTTGTGAGCTTCATCCATCACCACGTCTCTCAATCCCCCGTAGCGTGGAATCCAAACTCGATTCATCAAGTACCAAGCTCCGTCGTCTTTTACTTTCATTTGCTATCCATGCCACGCATGGCTTCAAGAGTGAGATTTTCAGCCTTCAAGGCTTCTTGTTGTGCGATTCGGATCTGATTTGGTAGTGCAGAATGAATCGTGAGTTGTAGAGCATGCACGCGTTTGGTTGTTTCTTTCCGACTCAACACGTCTGCCACTACGTTTGCTTTACCGGGATGGTATTTGATAGTGCAATTATAATCGCCAATAAGCTCAACCCATCTTCGCTGTCTCATGTTCAATTCTTTCTGGTCGAAGATGTGTTGTAGTGAAGCGTATGCTATCACTTTCTCGCGTTGCATCAGCACGCAACCGAGCCCTTGTTTTGAGGCGTCACAATACACCACGAAATCATCACATCCTTCTGGTAGGGATAGGATGAGTGCAGTGCATAGCTTCTGTTTTAGCATGTTGAAAGCAGCTTCCTGTTTCTCTCCCCAATCAAACTTCTTATCCTTATGAGTCAGGGATGTTAATGATTGAGCGACCTTTGAGAATCCTTCAATAAATCTTCTGTAGTACCCGGCCAGACCTAGGAATTGTCGCACCTCGGTTGGAGTTTTGGGTGCTTCCCAGTTCTTAATGGCTTCAATTTTGGCTGGGTCTACGTGTATTCCCTTCTCGTTAACCACGTGTCCAAGGAATTGGACTTCGCGAATCCAAAAGTCGCACTTTGAAAACTTCGCGTACAGCTGTTCTTTCTTCAATAATTCCAAGACTAGCCTCAGATGTTCAGCATGTTCCTCCTGATTCTTAGAATAGATCAGGATATCGTCAATGAACACTATCACGAATTTGTCAAGATAGGGCTTGCATACTCTATTCATGAGATCCATGAATACAGCTGGTGCATTGGTTAGTCCAAACGGCATAACCAGAAATTCGTAGTGTCCGTATCGGGTTCTAAAGGCAGTCTTAGGAATATCATTCTCCTGTATCCTTAGTTGATGGTAACCCGATCTTAAATTGATTTTTGAATAGTAGCTTGACCCTTGCAGTTGGTCAAACAAATCATCTATTCGCGGTAGTGGGTATCGATTCTTGATCGTCACCTTGTTCAGTTCTCTGTAGTCGATACACATACGGAATGATCCGTCTTTCTTTTTCACAAACAAGACCGGTGCTCCCCAAGGCGAGAAGCTCGGTCTGATAAATCCCTTGTCTAACAGTTCCTGCAACTGGTTAGAGAGTTCCTGCATCTCCGTCGGTGCTAGTCGGTATGGAGCTTTGGCAATCGGTGCTGCTCCTGGTGTGAGGTCTATCTGAAATTCGACTTGTCGTTGCGGTGGTAATCCAGGTAGGTCTTCAGGAAATACTTCGGGGAAATCACGGACTACATCGATGTCCTTAATCTTCCTTTCTTTCTTCGGTTGTTCTGCGTTGAGGGCTAGTATAGCAGTGTATCCCTTTTGTATGTACTTGTTAGCCTTCATGCATGACATAATGTTCAGAGGTACTCCCCGTCGTTCCCCCTGAATCGAGATTTGTTCTCCGTTCTGCAACGTTACTCGTACGAACTTCTCGTTGCATACGATCTCAGCTTGGTTTGCGGATAACCAATCCATTCCAACGACCACATCGAAGCTCCCGAGAGTTACCGGCATCAAATCGATTTCGAGTTCGTGATCCGCCAACACCATGACGCATCCTCGAAATATGTGTTGCGTCTCAATCAGCTTGCCGTCGGCTAACTCTACGGTATACTTAAAGTCCAGTGGTGTTGGGGTAATATCTAGAAATACACTAAACTCACTAGATATAAAGCTCTTATCGGCACCGGTATCAAATAATATACTAGCATATACATTATTTAAAAGAAACGTACCGGTTACGATGTTGGGGTCATCCTTAGCTTCCCCCGAGCCAATCACAAATGCTCGGCCCTTCGCCGCTCCTCCTCTGGCTTTCTTCATTTGAGGGCAATCCCTCCTCATGTGTCCTGGCTTTCCACACTCATAACACCCCTTGAGAGTGTTCTGGTTGTTGTTCTGGTTGAAGTTGTTGTTGGTAGGGAACTTGGATCTACAATCCTTGGCCATGTGGCCATGTCGTCCGCACTTCAGGCAACGGTATCGCTCGCATTGCCCGAAATGGTGATAAGAGCATCGGTTACACAGTGGATATTTTCCTTGATATACACCCTTTCCTTTGTCATCAGGTTGGGTGGCAGTGAAAGCTGTTGCAGATGCAGATCGCTGTTGTTGTTGGGGTTGATGAGATTGGTGGTGGTTGCGTTCCCACTTCCTCTTGTGGCTTTATTGAGGCTTCAAATGTTCACCTCGTTTGGGTAACTTGCCCTGAGCTACAGCTTGATCGGTCAATTTATGAGCCAGTCTGATCAGTGGTTGGATAGTGGTGAGGTCAGACGCAGTCACCATGCTTTGAATCTGTTCGGGCAGTCCACTGATGAATTGCTCGATCTTCTTGTATTCCGGCGTCACCATTGCCGGGCATAGCTTACACAGCTCGTGAAATCGAGTGCAGTATTGCTCGATCTCAGAGCCCACCATCTTGAGAACCCAAAATTCGGCCTCCAGTTTCCTAATCTCGTCGTGAGGGCAATACTCCTCTTGCAGCAGTCAGGTGAAATCAATCCAGCTCATGGAATTGGCACCATCTAATCCCAATGTTTGAACATGGGTATTCCACCATGTGAAAGCTGGCCCTTCCAGTGTACCGGTTGCGAATTTCACCCGGTTTTCATCAGCACATTCGCACATGGCGAATACAGATTCCACCTTCTCCACCCATCGGAGCATTCCGACTGCTCCTTCTGTGCCCTTGAATTTGTGCGGGTGGCAGTTCAGGAGAGATTTAAAAGAACATCCCTTGCCGCTACTACCGCGCGATCCTGTTTGTCAGAAACCAATGTCGTGTGTTAGTATCGTGTTAGTTACGCTATGCTATTCACGTTAGGCGAGTGTTAGTACATTGTTAGTGCCACTAGTTTCACTGGCCAGGCGGTTTGCCTCGTACTCTGCAAGTACCTTGTTGACTCGTCTGTCAACCATCATCTTAATGACGGCTGCATCCAGTGTTCGCCTAGCAGGGCGCGCATGTGGTCTTCTTCCCGCCATAGATATTTTCTATACGGAAAGGATAGAATGCTGGTTAGTTAGAGTGTTAGTCAGATGTCATGTTAGAGGTCATGTTAGGTGTCATGTTAGAAATCAACCATAGTCAAATCATGCAATAATAAATCAAAATATCATTCTCATTAATATAAACTTTGAAGTACAATGATTTTTCAAAAGATGATAGTAACATAAGTTTGTACAAGCACATCCCGCTCGTTTAGGAAAATATAAAAGAAACATAAATGAAAGTAACTCGACTAATATGAGTCCATGGTGACATGTGAAATGTCACTATCAGCATATCCATCATCATCATTCTCCTCTGGATCCTCATTGGGGTCCTCATCAAAGTCTCCTTCGTCGAGGTCCTCGGCCTCGAACTGCGGTTCGTCCTCGGGCGGTGGCTCAACTATGAACTGCTCGGCCCACGCGTTAAGCATGGCCTCGCTAGCTAGAACCATCACCTGAGTCTCCTCGTTGGCGACCCTGTTCTCCGTGATGCGCCCGTCATGCTCCTGCATGACATCGACTATTTGCCCATGCTGACTCATCAGCTGGGCCACTTGGAGACGTAGGGTCTCCACCTGCTCCTCCAACCCGTCATTACGCCTCTCAAGGCGGTTGTTATTCTCCCAAAGAACGCGGACCTCGTCCAATAATTCCCCGCTCCTCCAAATCTCGCGCCGTGTGCAGGCCACATGAGCCGCGAAGGCCTGCTCCAATGGCAACCCGAGCGGCGGTAGTCGATGGCCTGTAGACGTATCGCCGGGATAACGATACCGAGCCCTAGGCTCCAAGTGTCAGTGCGTCACTACCGAACTAGACTTGTTTGTCCTTGCCTCCACTGTGTCTCGTGCACACAGTAAGTTAGGTCAGAATTTCACGGGTTATGACACTCAGTCAATATTGTGCCCCGTGGGGTTAGTCACACCCAAACGGATCCATTCAAATCAACCACGTTGTTCGTACATTAACGATAAGACTTTGTGAGGACTTAATACGAGTTCAACACTTAATGTTTGTCTAATAAACCAGCATACACAAAATGTTTGTACAGTAATAGATGTTTGACTCGATGTAACTAGTATTCTCCCCCTATTTAAAAGCGTTTGAAAAGAGTAAAGAGGGGCCGTAAACTCACCTTAGTGATCACGGAGTGAAATAAGCGTAAGCTCCTGCTCGTAAGACGTGTCGGTCACCGGCAACCTATATCGTATACCGTACGTGAGTTTGTGTAAGTGATCGTGCTAGTGTTCGTGTTAGTGCCCAACAACCCTTGGTTGTTCATGTTTGTCCATGTCGGTCCACAATGACCGTGTTTGACTGTGTTGGTCCACAATGACCGTGTTTGACCATGTTTGACCGTGTCAAGTCAACGACCCGTTGGTGAACCGTGTGACGGTTGTGAATCGTGTAGCAATTGTGCAAATGCTCGTCGTGTGCAAAACGCGCAAGTCGCGTCTTTGGACAACTTACTATTTATAGTAAGTTTCCATTTTTGTAAAGTTCACAAAGCATTACATTTTTAAAGTTCTAGCATGCTCTTTTGTCCTACGTGATCATGTTAACACATAACACATCATCATACGAAGTCACATAAGTCGTTTTCATCATGTTAGCACACAAAAGTTTCCTAAAATGGAAAGTTTCCATTTATAGCATACGTGACATCGGAAACCATCTAACTTAGCATTCATACATCATGTTAAGTCATAATAAACTGTTTAGCATGCTTGAATCATACAAAATATTCATAAGTCGAGATTTATAAAATTAAAGTTACTATAAATAGTAACTTTGTAGTTTTGCATACAAATGACCATTCTAACATTTCCTAATCCATTTTTATGTCATTAATCATCATAATATGCCATTTAGCATCATTCTAAACACACCAATATAATCCAAATCATCATCTTTTAAGACTTTGACCCGAAAAGTTACTAAATATAGTAACTATGCTAACTATGACCATAAACACTATAAAAATCACATTTCAAGTATTCTCATCATCATAATATCATTCAAACAACATATCTATATACATACATGTTCATCATTCCATCCATGACACCATTTTACAAACAAAAGTTACTAAAAATGGAAATAATCATCAATAAACCATTTTTTGACCATTTCAACATCATCTAATCATGAAATCATCTTCCAATATCATCAAGAAGCAAATCTATATGCTCAAAATCATCCTAACTATCATGGATCATACATGCATGGCATTATAATGTCATAAATCATCATTTCAAGCATAGAAATATGCATGCAACATCTTGGATCGTCACAAATCACCATAATAACACCATAGATCATCATCAACAGTAGTTTTAACACTAAACCCAGATTTAAAACTCAAGAAGTTCGTGCATGTGAGTCAAAGTGCTTGCATGTGTGTGTAGAAGTGAGAAAAGTGCATTCTAAACTACAAGGAGTGTTGAACTACCTTCCAAAGCTCTTTAAATCACAGAGATGATACCCTAACAGCCCTTGAACCTTCTGGCTTGTTGGATTCGACAGAAAACAAGACGGAGATGGTGGTCTTAGTGTGTTCTTTCTTGCTCCAAACCTTCAATCTTCACTCCTAAGCTCTCCAAGGTGTGTCAATGGCTTCCACAAGCTTCAATGGTGAGTTGCAAGTGTTCTAGGAGAGGAATAGGTCGGATGGTTGAGTGTGAAGCTGAGTATAATGATGAGGATAGAGTGTATGATGATTTTGTGTTGCTCAAGAAGATTTTAAGCTGTCAGGGTTGTCAGGCGTATCGCCTGACGTGTGTGGTTGGCGCCAGTCGTTGCACGCGGGTCCACAGGATGAGGCGCCCTTTGTGCCTCCCGCGCGGATCGCCAGAGGTCACGAATTCGGGTCAGGCGTAGCGCTTGGCCCATTTTTCAAGCCCAATAAGCCTATTGTTGTGGTTTCGGCCCGTTTTCGCTCGTTTCTCGACTGTAGAACACTGTTCGAGCGTCGTTTAGACTCTAATAGTCAATTACTAGCCATAATTGACTTTGTGAAGTGTTTATGTGCTTAAGGGTTGTGACGTTCTCCAATGTTTGTGATCTTTGACACGTGTGTGCAGTTTCTGATAATCCCTTGGATTTTCATATTGTGTATCAATGCTCGTACTGTCGTGCCATGTGTACATAAATCATTTAAATAAACATTTAAATAAATAATGAGCTGACGTGGAAAATACGGGGTGTCACACTCCAACCCACACCTACCATTCTTAGACTCCCCACAGCGGTCAAGCCGCTCAGCCAGCGGGCCTTCTCCCCGCCGCGGCCTCAAACGGGAACACCGCCCCCTGCCTAGCGGCCCCCGCCCAATCACTTCCCACGACCCCCGCTTCCCGTTGATGACCCTCGATCCTGATTGGTTGGTTTCAAATTTTGTGGGCCCCAATATGTTTTAACGGCTAGAACTAAAAATAATAATAATAAAATCAATCTTTATATAAACCTCTCATTTCAACCATTTTACACACTCATTTTCATTCAAAACTCTCTTAATTTTTATACAATTTATTTTTTTATAAAAATGTCATCATCCTCTACGGTGTTCTCATCATCTGATAGCGAGGGTATTGATCTTTTTATCTCTTCATTGTCTATGTTGGCTCAAGAAAACGCTTCTCAGATTCCTCGGCCTATCATTAGAAGAACTCAAATTAATCGAGACAAGGAAGGGGGGCATGATCTTTTGATGCGTCATTATTTTGGAAACGAACCGTTGTATAATGAGACGTTGTTCAAGAGGCGTTTCTGGATGCAACGACCTTTATTTGAACATATCGTGAACGACCTGGAGGTTGCGGATACTTATTTTCAATTGAGATGGGATCATCGCGGCAAGCGAGGATTTACACCTTTACAAAAGTGTACTTCGGCTATTCGACAATTGGCATACGGGAGTACGGCAGACATAATGGACGACTATTTACAGATGTCAGACAGCACTTCCAGACAATGTCTTTATAATTTCTGTAAGAATATCCGTCGACTCTATGGTCCTAAATATTTGCGCAAACCAAATTATAATGATGTTGTGAATTTGTATGAACACCATGAAAATTATCATGGGTATCCCGGTATGCTTGGTAGTATTGATTGTATGCACTGGGATTGGGAAAATTGTCCGGTTGCATGGAGAGAACAATTTATGAGAGGCGATCACGGATACCCCTCGATTATTCTTGAAGCTGTTGCTTCACAGGATTTATGGATTTGGCATGCATATTTTGGCATGCCCGGTGCGAATAACGACCTAAACGTTCTAAACTCGTCGCCGTTACTCAATGATATGGAAAACGGTGTGTTTCCACAATCATCGTTTTTTTGTAACGATAACGAGTACGCTCACGGTTACTATCTTGCTGACGGGATTTACCCAGAATGACCGGTTTTTATGCAAACAATAACATATCCAACAACCTTTAAATGAAAAAGGTTTCAAGTAGCACAAGAGGGTGCAAGGAAGGATACTCAGCGGGCTTTTGGTGTTCTTAAAAAAAGATTTCATATTATAAAAAATTCGGCTAGAGCATGGCATCCCAAAAAAATTAGATCCGTTATGTATGCATGTATCATAATACACAATATGATACTTGAATGTGAGGGCAAGTAGATTAGCCCGTTTGTACCCGATGAAGACGAACTGCCATCTCCTTTTGACATTGATGACCCGCATAGAGATAACCAAATTTTGGCGTTGCAAAACAAAAGCATTTACGAGTCGTTAAAAGCAGATTTGCTCGAACATATCGAAAGAGTTCGCACCGATATTGTCGTTCGTAGCATCTAAGCCGACTAGTATATTTTTAATATGTCATTGTTTTTTTAATGTAATGTGTGTTTTTTTGTAAAATATTGAATTATTTTAAATTAGAGTAATGTTTTTTATTTAATTTTAATTGTTGATGATGTGGAATAGTAGGGAATGGTTTTCAGTGGGATGACCATTGTGGATGTTAAATGTAACATCACTGTACTTTCAGTTGTCCGTACGTCCGTACATCCGTACGATTGTACTGTTACGACTGGAGATTTATTTATTATGAATGATTATGAAATTATTGATTTACATTACTGATATCATCACTATTACTGGTATGCATGACTACGATTTATTATACGCGTAAACCACAGGAAGTTTAGTTGTAATTCAACTAAACAGACCCGTAGTGTTTATCGCGGTCACTTATTACTGATAATGATGGATTGTTGGTCTGAGAACGGATTGAGATGGAATTGGGAGTTTGTTTGAGCCTGGTTACTAAACGTAGTCAAGGACCCATGGTCATGGTTTATCGAAATAGCGGTGGGACGGTGGCTAGGGCAGTTGCGACTGACCCTTACATATGCCCTATATATATGCATATTTCGGTCTATCATGGATGTGTCAGTGACTAGGGTTTAGTGGGTTTTGGTTTGGGAAATGATGATATTAAATTTAATAATGATGAGAATAATAAATACGCGATGGTGAGGTTACGGATATCATTTAAACGAGAATATTAATTCAGAAATATTAACTTAATAATGTATTCGCGTGGGTGACGATTCACACGAATATAATTATTAAGAATAATATACTGAAACGATATTCCATAAATAATAAATCAAATCGAAATACGATACGAGCGTTGGATTCGCAAAGGTGACGATCTTTACGAATACGTACGCGAGTAACGTGTTTCGACGAGATAATTAAATAATATCTCACGATATAAAATTAATAAATAAAATTTAAAACGTTTATTAGGAATCACAACCTAAAATGTTTTCAAATAAATTTAATTATTTAAATAATTATTTAACGTTACTAAAACAAAAGTGATTTACGAAACAATTT
Source organism: Mikania micrantha (assembly GCA_009363875.1). NCBI lineage: Eukaryota > Viridiplantae > Streptophyta > Magnoliopsida > Asterales > Asteraceae > Mikania > Mikania micrantha. Next base: position 53,176,847 of record CM018695.1, read on the forward strand.
ATTTAAGCTTATTTTAATTAAACAAAACTAATTTATTTAAAACGATTTATTGTTTTAAATACATTACGAAAGAAAAACCGAGTTTTATTATGTTTTATCGCGATAGAAACGAGACCGAACAGGGGAACGAGACACGCGATATAAGGAAGATTATTTCCTTCCTTCTTTCATTTCTCACCATATCTCTCTCTCTCTAAAAATACACACACACACATTCTCCTCCTTCTCTCTAACATTCCGAGCTCGATACTTGACGGATCTTCGAACTTTCGGTGGCTACGCGTTCGTGAGAACGAGAGGAACAAGTTGATACCAAGAAATCATACGTTTGAACCACGAATCGAGGTAAATCTGAAGATCTATTTTCGGTTTTGGGTGAAAACCCTATTTCGTTTACGTATATTCGTTTAAATCGGGATTTCGAGTTTGTAATGTGTTAATCGAAATGCTATTGAGTTGTGGCGAGCTAGAGAATGACCTTGAACCTGTAGGATGCGATGGAGATGTGGATGAACAGTGCTGGTCGTGACAGCAAGTGAAGGCCGAACCCCTTGGTCCTCACGAACCCTAGCTGGGCGGGAAACAGGAGACGAACCCTGCCCAGGCAGGCATGTCACCGGCGAACCCTGGACTGGTTCGGCCGAACCCTGGACCAGCATGGCAACCACGAACCCTAGCTGCATCCTATTGACACACGAACCCACTTAGTAGCGAACCAGGGCCTGACCGAACCCTGGTCAGACGAACTCTACTGGGTCGAACCCTCTTAAACTCACGAACCCACCTGTTGAAGCCACGAACCTAGAGGGAACGAACCTTAGAACCATGCTGGCCGTACCTTTGAGGTGACGAACCAATAGTGGTCCGCGAACCATCGGGCTTGAGTAGGAACCCGCGAACCTTGGGGCTAAGTATGAGGTGCCGAACCCTATTCCCTAACCTTGGCCGAACCTATGTTCTTGCACCTGAAGGTTCGCTGCCTTGTGAGAAACAAACTTTAAATCATTGAACTAAGTATTTAAGGAGGAATGGGAGGCAAGATCACGTATACATATATACATAGGTATAGAATCATGCATGCATGGGCAAATATGGCCACCACCTTTGGTTTTAAAAGCATAAATTCGATAAAAGGATTAAACGTGCAATGTATGAACTATTTAAGTTAAACACTTTTCTTGTCTAATTTGAAGGAAATTAAGGATTCTGTTTATGGTGAAATTATATTATAATTAACTTAAGTATAGATTTTATTAAACCTTAATTAGAGTGTTAACAACTTAAACTAAGGTGGTTAGCATGGTGGACATGCATGTAATTGTATACCTATAATAGTGTAACAAATGGATCATTGTGGTATGGTTGAAAACTAACAAGACTAAGCTATTAACTAATGATGTGCACTTATAAAAGAGTTGGAGATTCATTTTAACGAGGATTGAGCAAACTAAGTTAATGAAACCCTAATGAATTAAAAGGGATCATTGGTGATCATTTAATCAAAAATAAAATACATATGCTGATAAGCACAAACACCTATGAAATACAGATTGTTGAGTTGACTTGAGTTACGCACGCGAGCGCGCATTATTAGAGAACACTGATTCTAAGGACTTCAGGTGAGTTCTCATAACCTCCCTTTCTTTAAACTGTTTAGTTTTAAAAACCCGGAGGTGGAACATGTATACCGGTTTAAATATTATTTTGATAACACAAGGTTAATACCTGTTTATCAATATGATATTCACATTTGAAAATATTATTATTAATGGATTATCTATTATTCTTTTATATCCGTGTAAACATTGTTATTGACTTAGGTCAATAACAAAGATTACATGTATTGTCACGTGGATGATTTCCACATCCGTGAATCATTACTCTTAACTCCGGTTAATTGTTTTGACTTCATGTATTGTCACGTGGAGGGTTTCCACATCCGTGAAGTATTGCTCTTGACTTCGGTTAATTGCTTTGACTTCATGTATTGTCACGTGGTTAGCGACCACTCCATGATTCATGTATCTAACTTATGTTAAATACATAAGGAATCATGTATAGTCACGAACATTGATTGAGAATATGATTGATTGAGTTGGTTGATTTGTTGTGGATTGATTGTCTATATTTGATTATGACTATTTGTGATTGATTATGATTGATTTGGTTATGTGGTTATGTGATTGTGAATGTGTTTGGCTGTTGAATTGATGGATGTGTGTTGGATTATCTCATACAGGTATTCATATGGATTTTTTTTCAAGAAGATCATAAGTTTTATACCCGTTTTAAACAAAGCATTTTACAAAAACCACTTTAAACATAAACTTTCAAACGCATTTACTAAAACATTTTTAAATATAAAAACTTATGATTACTCACCAACTACTTTTGTAGTTGACACTTGATTTTCTTACATGTTTCAGGTGATGGAGACAAGTAGGATGAAGAGGATGATCTCTTCTATTTTGGACATCATCATCATATAGGATTCTTGGACTTAGTTAATTAACTAAATTTCTAGCGATTAGAGTTTAGTTAGTTTAACTAAATCTTTTGTGTATTTGATGTATTTGATTCATGATGAACATGATTTTTGTGTAATTATTGTGGTTGATTAAATGATATATGATGATATGATTTAGATGCCCATGAGCTTTTGAACAATCTACACATCCCTCGTGGCATCCCGATGATTCCGCCGTCGGTCGGGGTGTTACAGATTGGTATCAGAGCCTGGGTTATAGGGAATTAGGTTACTAGAAATGGTTGACCTAGTCTATAACCGTAGGATACCCTAGTATGAATAAATTCATACACTAGTTAGTATATTCAGGATTTCATGCTTATGTGTTTATTACATGTTAATTGAACTCCTGTTATACATCTGATATATATACTGCTTATTAATTTCTTGCTTATGTGTGCCCTAATGATTCGATAAGGACATGCACGTGGTGTATCGTAAAGGTGGTGGGACGTTGGCTAGGGCAGTTGCGACTGACCCTTACATATGCCCTATATATATACCATTTACGGTACATTAGGTGGATGTCAGTATTGAAGAATGTGGGAACTACCCGTTTGGGAAATTACTTGCTTAGGAAATAAATTGTTTATGAATTACTTGCTTTAGGAATTATCTGTTTATATTGTAAACACCAGACAAGGACATACTCGTGGTATACTACAAAGGTGGTGGGACGGTGGCTGGGGCAGTTGCGACTGACCCCTACATATGCCCTATACATATACCATTTGTAGTATATCGGGGGTCTGTCAGTGTCAGGAACTTAGGATATTACTAGGAATTATTGTGAGATGGATGTTGATGGTCTGTTGGTTAAGGTTGGTTTGGATTGACACTTTGGATGATCACACTTGATAAACACTTATAAATTCCCTTATAAAAACATATGGATTGGACACGTAGGGTGCATAGGATCAACGAAAGATAATGAGCGATTAGTGATGTGATATGGACTTGAGAGATGATATAGACACTTGATGATAATATAAACGCATAGTGATGATACTAACACTTAGTGATGGTATGGACACTGGATGAGAATAAACTATAGGGAGGATATGAACACTTAGTGACAATAAGAGCACTTCGTGATGATATGAACCCTTAATGATGATTATTGACATTGGAATTGATAGGGATTTTAGTGAACTTAGACAGTTGGGGGAAACTTAATGTCAGGTGAACTTAGACATTAGGTGAACTTAGAAATAGGCAAGCCTACATGTCAGGTGAACTTAGACATTAGGTAGACCTAATTGTCCAAGGGAACTAGAGATCACTTCACTCAAAATTATCCTACTAAGGATAAGGTTTGTGAAGTGAGATTTATGGTGAACTGCATGACGCACTCTACACACTAGCAAGGGCATAATCGTGGTGCAATGGAACGGTGGTGGGACGGTGTAGGGGAGATTGCGATCTACCTCTGCATATGCCCTATATATAAGCTTGTTGCATTGCATTGGGAGGTTGTCAGTGTTAGTATAGAGTGAGAAATGTATAGGACCTAGGAAATAGTTAGTTAACACTAGTTATGACCAACTAGGACACTTAGAATGATAATAGGAAATTATACACGTTTTGAGTTTAATGACAGATAGGAGATAAATATAGTTCCTATATGTAATCCTAACCGTTTAAAATAAACTCAATTGACCATTGTTTGTATGACTTACGTTATAAACGGTAGTAACATGTTTCTAATTTCTCAGAAACATGCCGCCTCGCCGTCACAACGAAGATGACTCAAACAATGGGGATGCTAACAACAGTAATGCCAACTCCGGCATACAAGAGTTAGCCACACTTATTTCTGGATTGGTGAGCCAACTGACTCAGGCTAACCAGAACATTAACCAGAATCGAGGTGGTGCAAACCAGACAACTTGCACGTTCAAACACTTCAATTCCTGCAATCCCCTGAAATTCACGGGTGCTGAATCGGCCACTGGTCTGCTGCAGTGGTTCGAGAGTATGGAGAACACCTTCATCAACAGCGAATGCCCTGAAAATCTGAAAGTTCGCTATGCCACCAGTGTTTTCCAAAAGAGAGCACTGACTTGGTGGAATGGGGAAAAGCGAACTAGGGGAGTAGATGCTGCCTTAGCACTAACATGGACAGAGGTCAAAAACCTGATGACCACTGAATTCTGTCCTCGAAGCGAGATGAGGAAACTGGAGACTGAGTTCTGGGAACTCAAACAAGATAGTGGCGAGAACGTCATCTACAATACTCAATTCCATGAGTATAGTCTGCTAGTGCCTCATATGGTGACACCCTTGGAGAGGGCGATAGAGAAGTATATCGGCGGGCTGCCGGTGCAGATTCAGGATACGGTCTATGGGAGCAATCCCAAAACACTTGAGGCTGCAATCCGATTATCTGCAACTCTTACTGATAATCACGTGAGGAATGGAACTCTTACCCGGAAGGGACACAAGAAGACTGACACCAAGACTACTGCAAAGGAAGTCAAAACTGAAGTCAAGTCTGAAGCCGCTAGTTCATCGAAGAGTAACAACAAGAAGAGGAAGACCAGAAACTTCATGGTCACTGCTCCTGCTGCCAAATCTGCGCAGCAATCCTCAAACAACTCAACTGCCAGGAATTTTACTGGGAACACTCCTCAGTGTAATACCTGCCGATATCATCACGCACCGAACTTGCCTTGTCGCGTCTGCAATAACTGCGGCAAGTTCGGTCATTTTGCTAACGTCTGTCGGAGTGCACTGCAAGCACAAAGGATGCAACATGCACCGCTTGCACTGCCAGCTCCTCCTGCACAACCTATACCAGCTGTACCCGTTCGCCAGGTACCTCAAGCACAGGCAAGAGCCTGTTATGAATGTGGTGAAGTGGGTCACTTCAGGAATCAATGCCCAAAGTTGACCGGGAATAATCAAAGGGTGGCAAGAGGCCGGGCTTTTCAACTGAATGCACCAGCTGCTCAAGCCAACCAGGATGTGGTCAACGGTACATTTCTGATCAACAACTCTTATGCATCTGTCTTATTTGATTCTGGTGCTGATAGGAGTTTTGTTTCATATGATTTCGAATGCTTGCTTGGTAGAACACGTACATATTTAGATAAACCGTTTAACGTGGAAGTGGCTGACGGAAACACTATTGATATTGACACTATTATCATTGGATGTACTGTGAACTTAAATGATCACGTTTTCCCAATTGATCTTATACCTATGCATCTTGGTAGCTTTGATGTTATCATAGGCATGGATTGGTTAGCCACTCACAGAGCGGAGATTGTTTGTCATGAGAAATATATTCGTATTCCTTTAGCTTCGGGTGAAACTTTGAGAATATTTGGAGAAACTGCTAGTAGAGGTCTTAAGCTGATGTCTTGCACAAAAGCACATAAGTACCTTAGGAAGAAATGTATAGCCTTCTTAGCACACATTGTGGAGAAGAAAGAGAAAGAAAAGAGAATTGAAGATGTTCCGGTGATACGAGATTTTCCAGAAGTCTTTCCAGACGATTTACCGGGTCTTCCACCAGAACGTCAAGTTGAGTTTCGAATCGACTTAGTACCTGGTGCGAACCCAGTCGCCAAAGCTCCCTACAGACTTGCGCCTTCGGAGTTGCAAGAATTGGCGAGCCAGCTACAAGAGCTGACTGACAAAGGATTCATTCGCCCGAGCCATTCGCCATGGGGTGCACCGGTCCTATTTGTCAAGAAAAAGGACGGGTCATTCCGGATGTGCATCGACTATCGCGAATTGAACAAGTTGACTATCAAGAATCGATATCCACTGCCGCGCATCGATGATCTCTTCGATCAGCTTCAAGGCTCGGCATGGTTTTCAAAGATCGATCTGAGGTCTGGGTATCATCAGCTTCGCGTACATGATGATGATATTCCCAAGACTGCTTTCAGAACCAGATATGGCCACTATGAGTTTTTGGTAATGCCTTTCGGCCTTACCAATGCACCTGCGGTTTTCATGGATCTCATGAACCGTGTTTGCAGGCCATACTTGGATAAATTCGTAATTGTATTCATAGATGATATTTTGATCTACTCAAAGACTAAGGAAGAACACGAGAAACACCTTAAGTTGGTTTTGGAGATCCTAAGAGAGGAGCGGCTGTATGCCAAATTCTCTAAATGTGAATTTTGGCTTAAGGAAGTTCAATTCTTGGGGCACATAGTCAACGAATACGGTGTTCACGTGGATCCTGCCAAGATTGATGCTGTAAAGAATTGGAGTACGCCGAAAACACCGACGGAGATTCGATCGTTTCTTGGACTTGCCGGTTACTATCGGCGGTTCATATCGAATTTCTCCAGGATTGCTGTCCCTCTCACTGCTTTGACTCAGAAGAATAGGCCATACGAGTGGGGACCAAAGCAAGAAGAGGCATTTCAGACCTTGAAGCAGAAACTTTGTGATGCTCCTGTCTTGACATTGCCTGATGGAAATGATGATTTTGTGGTTTACTGCGATGCATCCAACCTAGGTCTCGGTTGTGTTCTCATGCAAAGGGGAAAGGTTGTGGCCTATGCATCAAGACAATTGAAGATTCATGAGAAGAACTACACTACACATGACTTGGAACTAGGTGCAGTCGTGTTTGCTTTGAAGATATGGAGACATTATCTTTATGGCACAAAATGTGTAGTCTTTACTGATCATAAGAGTTTGCAACATATCCTAAATCAGAAAGAGCTCAATATGAGACAACGGAGATGGGTTGAACTGTTGAACGATTATGACTGTGAAATTCGCTACCATCCTGGTAAAGCGAATGTAGTAGCAGATGCGCTTAGTCGCAAGAGTCAAGTTCAGATTCATAGTGTCCGAGTGCACACTAATCTCCGTAATGATGTTCTCACAGCCCAACAACACTCATTAGCTCAAGATAAATTGAAAAATGAGATGTCTTGTGGGGCTGAAATCTTATTGGAAACTAAGGATGACGGGTTGATGTATTATTTGAATCGGTTGTGGATACCGAACAGGGGTGATTTGAGGATGCTGATTATGGATGAAGCTCATAAATCTCGTTACTCAATCCATCCGGGCTCTGATAAGATGTATCAAGACCTTAGGGGCTTGTACTGGTGGCCTGGAATGAAGAAGGATATTGCTGAATATGTGTCTAAGTGCCTTAACTGTACTAAAGTCAAGGCAGAACATCAGCGACCTTCAGGATTGTTATTACAACCAGAGATACCGATGTGGAAGTGGGAGAATATCTCTATGGATTTCATTACTAAACTTCCACGGACCGCGAACGGTAAAGATAGTATCTGGGTAATTGTTGATAGATTGACCAAGTCGGCTCATTTCTTACCAATACGCGAAACTTACCCTGTGCGGAAGTTAGCTCGTATCTACATTGATGAGATCATTAGCCGACATGGAATTCCCTTGAGCATAATATCGGACCGTGACGCTCGTTTCACGGCACGATTTTGGGAATCACTTCATGAAGCCTTTGGAACAAGATTGGATCTTAGCACCGCATATCATCCTCAAACGGATGGTCAAACGGAGCGAACGATTCAAACATTGGAAGATATGTTGAGAGCTTGTGTCATCGACTTCGGTGGCAACTGGGATAGCCATCTACCATTGGTTGAGTTCTCGTATAACAATAGTTATCACGCGAGCATTGGTATGGCGCCGTTCGAAGCTCTTTATGGCAGGAAATGTCGGTCACCTATTTGTTGGACCGAGGTCGGCGATTCGCAGATCACTGGTCCCGAGATTATTCAGGAAACGACTGACAAGATCCGCCAGATCCGTGACAATCTGTTAGCTGCTCGCAGTCGACAGAAAAGCTACGCGGATAAACGAAGAAAACCTTTGGAGTTTGAAGTGGGAGATATGGTATTGCTTAAAGTGTCGCCTTGGAAGGGCGTTGTTCGATTTGGAAAGAAGGGGAAGCTTGCTCCACGTTATGTTGGCCCTTTTAAGATCCTTGAACGGATCGGGAAGGTTGCCTACAAATTGGAACTTCCTCCTGAACTTAGTAATGTGCATCCAACGTTTCACGTGTCCAATCTAAGAAAGTGCTTAGCTGACCAGGATCTTCAGGTACCACTCGATGACATTCGCATTGATGATACCATGCACTTTGTTGAAAAACCAGTGGAGATAATGGATCGTGAGATTAAACAGCTCAAACGCAGTAGAATTCCAATTGTCAAAGTACGTTGGGAATCGAAGCGGGGTCCGGAATTCACATGGGAGCGAGAAGATCAGATGAAGCTTAAGTACCCACATTTATTTACTACGGTCACTCCAAGTTAAATTTCGGGACGAAATTCCTTTAACTAGGGGAGACTGTAACATCACTGTACTTTCAGTTGTCCGTACGTCCGTACATCCGTACGATTGTACTGTTACGACTGGAGATTTATTTATTATGAATGATTATGAAATTATTGATTTACATTACTGATATCATCACTATTACTGGTATGCATGACTACGATTTATTATACGCGTAAACCACAGGAAGTTTAGTTGTAATTCAACTAAACAGACCCGTAGTGTTTATCGCGGTCACTTATTACTGATAATGATGGATTGTTGGTCTGAGAACGGATTGAGATGGAATTGGGAGTTTGTTTGAGCCTGGTTACTAAACGTAGTCAAGGACCCATGGTCATGGTTTATCGAAATAGCGGTGGGACGGTGGCTAGGGCAGTTGCGACTGACCCTTACATATGCCCTATATATATGCATATTTCGGTCTATCATGGATGTGTCAGTGACTAGGGTTTAGTGGGTTTTGGTTTGGGAAATGATGATATTAAATTTAATAATGATAAGAATAATAAATACGCGATGGTGAGGTTACGGATATCATTTAAACGAGAATATTAATTCAGAAATATTAACTTAATAATGTATTCGCGTGGGTGACGATTCACACGAATATAATTATTAAGAATAATATACTGAAACGATATTCCATAAATAATAAATCAAATCGAAATACGATACGAGCGTTGGATTCGCAAAGGTGACGATCTTTACGAATACGTACGCGAGTAACGTGTTTCGACGAGATAATTAAATAATATCTCACGATATAAAATTAATAAATAAAATTTAAAACGTTTATTAGGAATCACAACCTAAAATGTTTTCAAATAAATTTAATTATTTAAATAATTATTTAACGTTACTAAAACAAAAGTGATTTACGAAACAATTTATTTAAGCTTATTTTAATTAAACAAAACTAATTTATTTAAAACGATTTATTGTTTTAAATACATTACGAAAGAAAAACCGAGTTTTATTATGTTTTATCGCGATAGAAACGAGACCGAACAGGGGAACGAGACACGCGATATAAGGAAGATTATTTCCTTCCTTCTTTCATTTCTCACCATATCTCTCTCTCTCTAAAAATACACACACACACATTCTCCTCCTTCTCTCTAACATTCCGAGCTCGATACTTGACGGATCTTCGAACTTTCGGTGGCTACGCGTTCGTGAGAACGAGAGGAACAAGTTGATACCAAGAAATCATACGTTTGAACCACGAATCGAGGTAAATCTGAAGATCTATTTTCGGTTTTGGGTGAAAACCCTATTTCGTTTACGTATATTCGTTTAAATCGGGATTTCGAGTTTGTAATGTGTTAATCGAAATGCTATTGAGTTGTGGCGAGCTAGAGAATGACCTTGAACCTGTAGGATGCGATGGAGATGTGGATGAACAGTGCTGGTCGTGACAGCAAGTGAAGGCCGAACCCCTTGGTCCTCACGAACCCTAGCTGGGCGGGAAACAGGAGACGAACCCTGCCCAGGCAGGCATGTCACCGGCGAACCCTGGACTGGTTCGGCCGAACCCTGGACCAGCATGGCAACCACGAACCCTAGCTGCATCCTATTGACACACGAACCCACTTAGTAGCGAACCAGGGCCTGACCGAACCCTGGTCAGACGAACTCTACTGGGTCGAACCCTCTTAAACTCACGAACCCACCTGTTGAAGCCACGAACCTAGAGGGAACGAACCTTAGAACCATGCTGGCCGTACCTTTGAGGTGACGAACCAATAGTGGTCCGCGAACCATCGGGCTTGAGTAGGAACCCGCGAACCTTGGGGCTAAGTATGAGGTGCCGAACCCTATTCCCTAACCTTGGCCGAACCTATGTTCTTGCACCTGAAGGTTCGCTGCCTTGTGAGAAACAAACTTTAAATCATTGAACTAAGTATTTAAGGAGGAATGGGAGGCAAGATCACGTATACATATATACATAGGTATAGAATCATGCATGCATGGGCAAATATGGCCACCACCTTTGGTTTTAAAAGCATAAATTCGATAAAAGGATTAAACGTGCAATGTATGAACTATTTAAGTTAAACACTTTTCTTGTCTAATTTGAAGGAAATTAAGGATTCTGTTTATGGTGAAATTATATTATAATTAACTTAAGTATAGATTTTATTAAACCTTAATTAGAGTGTTAACAACTTAAACTAAGGTGGTTAGCATGGTGGACATGCATGTAATTGTATACCTATAATAGTGTAACAAATGGATCATTGTGGTATGGTTGAAAACTAACAAGACTAAGCTATTAACTAATGATGTGCACTTATAAAAGAGTTGGAGATTCATTTTAACGAGGATTGAGCAAACTAAGTTAATGAAACCCTAATGAATTAAAAGGGATCATTGGTGATCATTTAATCAAAAATAAAATACATATGCTGATAAGCACAAACACCTATGAAATACAGATTGTTGAGTTGACTTGAGTTACGCACGCGAGCGCGCATTATTAGAGAACACTGATTCTAAGGACTTCAGGTGAGTTCTCATAACCTCCCTTTCTTTAAACTGTTTAGTTTTAAAAACCCGGAGGTGGAACATGTATACCGGTTTAAATATTATTTTGATAACACAAGGTTAATACCTGTTTATCAATATGATATTCACATTTGAAAATATTATTATTAATGGATTATCTATTATTCTTTTATATCCGTGTAAACATTGTTATTGACTTAGGTCAATAACAAAGATTACATGTATTGTCACGTGGATGATTTCCACATCCGTGAATCATTACTCTTAACTCCGGTTAATTGTTTTGACTTCATGTATTGTCACGTGGAGGGTTTCCACATCCGTGAAGTATTGCTCTTGACTTCGGTTAATTGCTTTGACTTCATGTATTGTCACGTGGTTAGCGACCACTCCATGATTCATGTATCTAACTTATGTTAAATACATAAGGAATCATGTATAGTCACGAACATTGATTGAGAATATGATTGATTGAGTTGGTTGATTTGTTGTGGATTGATTGTCTATATTTGATTATGACTATTTGTGATTGATTATGATTGATTTGGTTATGTGGTTATGTGATTGTGAATGTGTTTGGCTGTTGAATTGATGGATGTGTGTTGGATTATCTCATACAGGTATTCATATGGATTTTTTTTCAAGAAGATCATAAGTTTTATACCCGTTTTAAACAAAGCATTTTACAAAAACCACTTTAAACATAAACTTTCAAACGCATTTACTAAAACATTTTTAAATATAAAAACTTATGATTACTCACCAACTACTTTTGTAGTTGACACTTGATTTTCTTACATGTTTCAGGTGATGGAGACAAGTAGGATGAAGAGGATGATCTCTTCTATTTTGGACATCATCATCATATAGGATTCTTGGACTTAGTTAATTAACTAAATTTCTAGCGATTAGAGTTTAGTTAGTTTAACTAAATCTTTTGTGTATTTGATGTATTTGATTCATGATGAACATGATTTTTGTGTAATTATTGTGGTTGATTAAATGATATATGATGATATGATTTAGATGCCCATGAGCTTTTGAACAATCTACACATCCCTCGTGGCATCCCGATGATTCCGCCGTCGGTCGGGGTGTTACATTAAAGGTTTTCAGTGGGGTAATGACGTGGCAGGAAATTTCAGTGGGAAAGGGTTTTCAATGGGGTGACCGCTGTGGATAGTCTTATAGTGTTTCTTAACCAGAAGCAATGCTCACCACCACTGCCATGGCTTCGACGGAGCAGCCCCAAGCAACGGTTGTAAGACCCGTCGCAACCACCACAAACACCACCGCCGGCGTCAACTCTGCCGCCGGTTGGTGGTGTTCGATTCATTCATCCATGTCTGCATTTCATTTGATTATATGGTCAAAACATGAATCAGAAGCATAATGCTCACCACCACCGCCATGGCTTCCTCGGAGCACCCCTAGAAGAAGCAACGAGCCAACGACCGTACTGCCAATCGCAACCGTTAGAAACACCGCCGCCACCATAGGTGAGATATTTGAAGTTATTAGGTTATCTATCTATCTTTCTATTGAAATTCATTCTGTGTTTCTGCTTGGTAATTTTTGGTCTATGTAAGTATACATGTGTGTTTATGTTTGTGTTTTGATGGTTATTAAGCTACATGTTGACTATGGTGGAATTAAAACCGTTTCAAATCAGCCTATCAAGAATTCCTCACAAGATCAAGTAGCACCTCTAATCTCAAATGTGCTTGTGTTATCAGGTACCGGTATTTTTCCAATTATTTTTATCAGCATCGAGGTTCAATACAAAGCATATTAGCTTCTTTCCATATGTCGGTTCATCTAATCTTATTTACTTTATATTATTATTGCCTTATGCTGAACTATTGTAGACAGATTTGGGATGTGGGATCGGGACAGTTAAGGTTGACATTAACAACCCATTTAGAACAAGTTCAAGGCATGGTTTTTAAATTATACAATTATTAGTTACTTATGATAGTTGGTGATACTTGCAACTTGCCTACTAGGAAATTGATATACCATGTTACAACTTATAGGGAGCAATTTTTACCCACTTACTCATGAATGGTTCGACTTAGCTTAGGTGTTCTTATCACATCAAATCAGTATTAGCCAGAAAGGAATCGGCCAATCACAACCACCCGAAACACCACCGCCGACATCAACACTGCTGTTGGTTGCGCTTGTGATTCAAACGGAACCCTGAAACCCTAATCTTCATCTCTGATCATGCAATCGATTTTACATGCTTTCGTGACAGGTTGTTGTAGTTGAGCTGCTTACATTGATAGAATCAAAGAGAACCATACATTGATGGAATCAAAGAGAACAAAAGTTTAAAGGATTTAAACGAAATCTTCAATTGTGATCTATAGGTAAGAAATTCAATCCAAGAATTTAATATTTTTCGTAATTTTGAAGTTGATTGAAATATTTAGGATTGAAATTAATTAAATTTGGTTGCCATGATAGGTTAAAAGTACTAAAGACATAAAGTTTAAGAAACTCGACGACTTTAACCTTAGTCATAATCATTGACCTAGGTGAGAAGTTAAGTTTAAAGTATTGAATTTATGATAATTGACGAGATTTTTAGGTAACGTTGGTGCTAAAAAATGATTTGACATTTGTAAGCATAACATATGTTCAATCATATACAATCGTTTAAAAAAAATCAGACGACTATTTATAGAAAAGCATTAAAAAAAGTGGATTTAGACATCTCCTTTTTGAAGCCCATTCCTTTCTGTTGGATGATTTTATGGGTTGGTTAGCCCCATTTTCATTTCTTGCAGGAAAGAAGTTCACTTAACCTTATTCGTTTACATGTTCTATGCAGTTAAACGCATGTTTGGTTTGCTTTCTCGAATTTAAACATTCAAGTTAAAGTACCTTTACAATTTTATTTTTTTTTCATAGACAAAAACTCAAACTCACATTTTTGAAAAATAGAATGACACTTTACTCGATAAGTTATTATAAGATTGGTGTAGCTAGATGTATAGAACGACTCTGTCTTTGTACTGTAGTTGGTTGGTTTATACATGTAACATCAGTGTCAGAACAGTAGTTATGAACAGTAGGAAAGTACTGTTGATACTGGTTCGGAAAGTGTTCGTGTAATATTCCGTGTTAATATTATATGAAACAAATGATGTTAAAAGTGCAAAAACTCAAAACTAACAAACAACATACACAGACACAATACTAGTATGTCTAAACATGTTAAACTAAGACAAGATAGTATGTATGAATATTAGTTAGGACCTTATTACGTATAAACGTACGTGAGGAAATCCAAACTAAAACCATAACGGACGTCGTTAAATGAATATTAAACATACAGTATATTCGTGTGAGTGACGATTCACATGAATATATTTGTAAGTTTAACGTTCTGAACGATATCTAATAATTAGAAAACCATATTGGAAAGTAACGTTGTCATCATGTTCGAACGGGTGACGATTCGTTCGAATACGCGCGAAAACGATACGATCCGATGAAACAATAAAAATAAACGTTTTTTAAATTTTAAAAATAAATAAAAGATATTTAGTTCATTTATTAGGAATTACCACTTTAAAAAGTTTAAAAATCTTTATCTTTACAAGGTAACGAGTTGTTACGAAAAACGACGCGCGAAACCGAAACCGAGCGAGACCAAACACACCCGAACATACCCGGGCTATAAAAGCCCCTAACCTCTTCTTTTCTCCTCATTGTTGCAGCTTAAGACCATCTCCTCCCCCAAAATCCCGTCCTCCCGTCACCACCATACCTCCACCACTTCAAACCTTCATATCTCTCTCATTTCTCCACCAAATTCGACGTTCTAGTAGTCAAAACGAACGTGAGAACGAGAGGAACACGGTAGTACAACTGATCGGAGCTGAAACAAGCTGGATAGATCGCAGTTTTAGAAAGAAGTTGCTGATTTTGAGGGTTTTCTACTATTCACGTGAGGTATACTTCTAAATCGTCTTTATCACTTCAAATCAGTTAGGATAAACACTAAAACGACTCTAGAAACATGTAGATCGTGAAGAGATGAAGAAATAGAGCTGGATATTGACAAAAATCGAGTTAAAAAAGGGGTTGTTGTGTGCTGTTAATGTTCCGACGAACAGCAGCGTTTTCAGCCTGTTTGGACCCTCTAAAGCCTTAGGATTTGCACTAATTTGGTCTAGGAACTCATGGAACATCAGGGGTTAAAGATTGGAAGGGCTGGGAGTGGTTAGAACCTAGGTAAATGGCTGAATCGATGGTCAACGGGGCTGTCCAAAGTGAAACCGTTGCACCTATAGTGTTGGCAGGTAAGGGGCAGCCACATTCTCATCGAAATTAAGCTGGGTGTGGCCATCAATATTGTTCAGACCTTGTCGATATTATTGCCTTAATCTAATCAAAGTAATTAGAACTTGGAACCAGCTTAAATGATCAAGAAATGAGATCATGAGGGATGTTTGAACATGGGTTAGCCGGGTTATGATCCATGAGGGTTTAAAGGGTGTTAACCAATTGTTGGACCATTGATATTAAGGGGTTTCAACCTAAAACTTATTCTAAGTTAATCTAACACTTAAACAAGTGTTTCATGTAATCAATTGGGCTTAAAACACCTAAGTTTGCTTAATGAAAATACAAAGTAAAATTGTTAACATCAAAAAATGGTCTAAGTTGACTATTTTGAAATGTTAGCCGATTTTAGGATCATCAAACCTAATAGTTTTCAACATTCAATACTTCTAAATCATTTTAAACATATCAATTCAAGTTTAGTCATCAAATGGGACTATCACCCATGGGTTGTGAATGAGATAAAGGTTAAGGATCAAGGATAGGTAATTAGAAAAAACTTAGTATGTTAGCCGAATGGATGCAAATCAAATACAAAGGTTTTGTGGAAACAAATAAGCTAAGTACATTGAGAGTGTCAAACGAACTAAAGCACTAAGGGAGAACATTGGGGTCAAAGAAACTAAGTATGAATGAATTGACTATATGAGTCAACACTTAACACTTAGTAGTTTCATGCCATTGTATGACTAACTTAGATTGTTCAAATTTGAATGATCTAATGTAAGGTATACACACGGATCAACGTCGTAACAAAGATCTAATGAGGGACTTGGAGTTAATCAGGTAAGATTAACTTAAGTTCTAACAAGTTTAACTTATACTTTTCATAAAAATAACTTATGTTTTTACTAAAATATAATGACTTATAAATTTTTCCTTTTAAAATGTTTTCAAAAGTAATTTAAAGGATTTCTAAATTTAATATTCTACAATTTAAAGAGGATTTTATAAATGATGGTTTATTTAAAATGTCATGTAAATTATTAGTACAAACCTTATATAAATGAGGTTTAGTTGTTATTAACTAACGGATAAGGGTTCATAGAGGGTATGTAACATAAAATAATTAGAGAATTCTAGTTAACACATTAGTAAGTATATAGGACACATAGTTGCACGCCGAGACCTAAACCCTATATACGTCAAAATATAAATACTTATAGTATTTGAATCATAATAAATCAACACGGGTGCTGAAGATACCTAGTTTACAATAAACGAGCGCACATATTTTCTTAGTTGAATCATAAGAGCTACAACACAGGTGAGTTCATTGCCCCTTTTCTAAACATTTTTGTTTTATAAACGCGGGGCTGAGAAGCATGCGTAAATTATATTCCTTGGATTATATTTACTTAAATGCTTTTACTTCATATATGTTTTACATGTATAATAGTTATCCCAGATTTTGTCTAGGTAAACTATTTGCAGGCTTTCAAAATGGGTTATTTATTCATCATGAGTAGATTACTATTTCAAATTAAAGAACTATTTTCAAAGGTCTATTTTCACAGAACTAAAGGACTAAATCAAAGAACTATTTTCAACAGTCTACTTTCAAAGAACTAAAGATCTAATTCAAATAACTGTATGCAACGATCTATTTTCAAAGAACTAAAGAACTATTACGGAGAATTGTTTTTGACGATCTATTTTCATAGGAATGTCTGGGAAATATTCAAAGATAACATGTGCCAAAGAACTAACGATCTATACGAACAAGAACGAACATGGACGATCTAGAACGAACTATAAAATCCTATACATCAAAAGATGTCCTAGCTAGACTGATTGATTATAGGTCACATGTTTGATGATATTTACAGATTTCCTCAACTACTAAGAACCTTGATTGCTAGACTAGTCTACTTGAGTTGACCAAAGCCCAATCATTAGGACTTAGATGTTAATTAAATGTTTATTTATTCATTTATTTAAGCATTTTAATTAACCACTATCTATATTTTCCATGGTTGTTGTATGTGTGTGATGTTGGTTGGGAGTGAAACGCTTAATTATCATTAACAACAATATGTTATGTGGTTCGGTATGTGGTGGGCTGGCGGTTGGGCTGGCGGTATGCCTGACCCTACGTATGGCATATATATAAGCATACTTGGCTGGATAGCATAAGTGGTTGTTAGTGACGCTAAGGTTGTCATTCCGGGTGTTCAAAGGTAGTCATTTTCAGATTGTACAAAGGATAACATTTATAGATGGTTCAGAGGTTAACATTGTTAGATTATTCAATGTTTTCAGTTCAGTGTGTAGGGTGAAACGCTTAATTATCATTAACAACAATATGTTATGTGGTTTGGTATGTGGTGGGCTGGCAGCTGGGCTGGCGGTAAGCCTGACCCTACGTATGCCCTATATATAAACATACTTGGCTGGATAGCATATGTAGTTGTTAGTGAGGCTAAGGTTGTCATTCCGAGTGTTCAAAGGCAGTCATTTTCAGATTGTACAAAGGATAACATTTACAGATGGTTCAGATGTTAACATGTTCAGATTATTCAAGTTTTTCAGTTCAGTGTGTGGGGTGAAACACTTAATTAACATTAACAACAATATCCTATGTGGTCTGGTATGTGGTGAGCTGGCGGCTGGGCTGGCGGTAAGCTTCATCCTACGTATGTCCTATATATAAGCATACTTGGCTGAATAGTATAGGTAGTTGTTGGTGAGGTTAAGGTTGTCACTTGGGCAGGTTTGTACAAATTCATTTTTCAATGACAAAACTATATGAACTCACTAACCATGTGTTGATTTTGTTTTATTACATGCTTTCTCAGGTGACGTACATGATTAGATTAAGATTTGCCGGATTCATACTAGGATGCCAGGATAGTGGACCTACTAACTGTTGGAAGCACATATTTCGTTGTGGAGGGTGAATCATTTGATATCTTGTACGATCACAAGATAACAGACTTATGATTCTATTGGATATGTTTGCTTGGTTAAATTATCTAAAATGACGGTTGTAATTTAACTTTAAAACTTCTAGTTAATTATCATTGTGCTTTAATTATTCTCAAATGTTGTGCTATGTTTACAATCTATTCACTCCGATTATCATCCCGATATCACGCCCCGGGACCATTCCGCCCGACGGGACATTCGATCCGACCTGCCGGCTCGGGGTGTGACAATACATATTTAATATTTGTTGCATCTTCTTTGGCTTTACAAAACTTGATTATGTGATTACATTACTGATTCATTCATTTTATTGTATATTTCCAATGTTTGTTGTAGTAACACCTGATTGACGATGACTTTTAAGTTTTAATTGCTTTATTTGATGTGAAGTGCACTCAAGAAAGGTATGTTTTATGTTAGTCACTTCTTTTAACATGGAATATATTTTTTTAACTAATATAGGCAACTACACCCGTTCTTGATGAACTACGATTTTGCAACACAACCAAATCCATACTCTCTGGCGGCCTCTGCGCAACGCACGAGCCGAATAAAACTAGTTTCATTTAAATTAACAACAAATACAGGCAAAATTTCACATGCGGTACTACGCCCAAACCCAATTCTTTTTTTTTAATCAAACAATTAATTTAACTCTATTTCAGTTATAACTGACAGCTCAACCAATCTTGAGTTACAAAGCAAATTAATAATTGAAGGCATTTTTTTCAAACATTAGGTTATGAGCCCTAATCTATCTTTTTTTGAATGGCTTGATACGACGACATTCAAGATGAAATTTCAACCGTCCTCTCGGATTTGACGTTCTGAGACATCCCTCAAGCCCACCACATGAGGAACCATACAACTAGATAAACCTCCTGACCTTGTCTCAGCAAATATATTTCGGCCGGATTCGAACCAAAGACCTCTCATAGAGAAGTCAAGGGGGTACTATTAGGGCTAGAACCCGAACCGAAAATCGAATTTGGAATTCGGATTGAGGAACCAAAACGAAAACCGAATTCAAAATTTGGTTCGGTTTGTTCGGTTACGAACACGGTTCGGTTTTTCAGTTACGAACAAGGTTCGGTTTTTTCAGTTACGAATACGGTTTGGTTTTCGGTTTTCTTAAACACCCCTAATTTAATATTTGAATTCGCTAGATGGTCTTTTTTCTGGTTCGCCTTGGCCACCTTAATTCTTAGGGCCGTCTCTGAAAGGGCCCATTTTTTTTTTGCCCCAGGCTCCGGAATATTTTTTGATTCTCGTCGCTAGCTTTGTTTAAGAGTAGGGTAGAATAATATGACTATTAAAAAAAACTCATAAAGTCAAGCTTTAAATATGGAAGATAAAATGTTAATTAATGTCTATATTTAATATCCAACCGGACCAACCTACATGTTTGTTTGTTTTTTTTCTTTTTTTTGGTTGTCATACTGAAACAAACAGGAACGATTGTACCATGCAAAAACAACACATAAATAAACACACGCAAGTTTCATGTCTTTGAATCCATAATTTTAATGATTTTCGTAAAGAGAATAACCTTAAATTCATGTCTCTTCATTTGAATCTTGAAAATAATTATATATGATACATATTATAATTAGTTTTAACCATTGGAGGGTAATTTAGTAATGACCAATTTTTACCCACCTCTTTTAGTTCTTCATAACTTTTACATACGATATTATATTTTAAAAAAATATATATCATAAAAACGGGCATTTTTTTATCTTTAAAATGAGTATAGTGTTGTCATAAAAAATGAATTTTTTCTATATATTGTCTTTCTTAAACGTTTGTGTAAAATTATCTTTTTTTTGTTTTTGTTACAGATACTTGTGCCTATTTTACAGATAATTGTGTATTTTTTGCAAGTCATTGTTTATTTAAAGATCATTATGTCATTCATACTCGTCATTATGTCCCTTGCTAGACATTATGTATTCTGCAACATCATAATGTCATGGAGCAAGAAACATAAAAGACACAATATAACATGTAAAAAGGACACAATTAACTAAAAACAAAAAAAAATTATAACACTATACTATTTTGAAGATAAAAAATGCTCGCCTTTATCGTATATTTTTTTTAAAAGATAATGTTGTATGTAAAATTTATGAACATCTAAACAAGGTGGAAACTTGATAAAATGTCAACAAAAGTGGTATTTACTATAATTCTCTAAAACAACTTTATTTAATCATACACATTGACTAATGATATGATAACTCAAGATCCTTCTTAGACTTTTTAGGATAAAGAGTATATTTAGTTTAACTTAACCTTACATGGTAAACTATATTAAAATTGATATTTTTTTCAAAACACAATTTTTAAATCAAGTTTACTGTGGACAACATATATATTTTTAAAATTTCAAATGAATGACTGAGATATATTTAAATGTTTTCTCTCTAAGATCGATTTTTCATATGATATAATCCTAATATCTTTTTTAAAAACCCTCAGTTTTTATAAATATTTAGAAAAGTAATCACAATCATTACCAATCGATTTTGTTTTTTATTTTTTCATTATAAGATAAAATGTAAAAGAAAGATAGAAAAGAAAAAATATATGTATGTTATGTTATTTCATATATGTAACTTTTATGATATATATGTACAATTTATGAATTACATGTATGTAACTTTATAAATTACATACGAAACTTCGTGATTACATACATGTAACTTAATAATCTACATATTTTTATTTAAATTATTTGTTTTTTATTACATTTATAACCTTGTAACTAAAAGTTATGAACAAAATTTAAAAATTAATTAACTGGAAGGAGCTTGCTTTCGAAAGTTTACAGTTTCCCGGCTAAAAATCACCCGCTTGTTAACAGATTGAACTGATTGGAGGGTCCCATTGGCGTATATCTAGTAGGAATTGAACTTACGAATTCGTCAATTATGAGTTGGGTGCTTTAACCATTTAGCCATACATGCTTTGCGGGTCACAGTTTTCTTTAAACTCACTAGTTAATTTTTTAAATCCTTTTTTTTCTTCCTCTCTTTCTGTATACACACACAGAGGATATATATATATATTAGATTAAATATATATGTTAAACATACATCTGTAAAGAAAGAAAAAAGAACTAGCCGGCTAATGGCTCGATATTTTTTCCTAGCTCGAATTTTTGGCTTGAAATAATTTTCGGTTTGACTTGACTCGATTGGAGCCCTAGTTAATCAACTAAATCAATTAAACCACATAAAACTGATTTAAAAATAAGAATATCAAATCACAATCGAAAATTAAATTAACAATTCACATACGATTAGGAATCAAAGTCACAATTTTGGTACGATTTTTTTCAGTAGCTTGAAGATTATATATTGTTTAACGATTTCCAATTATCTTAACTAAAATTAACGTGGACAATTTGGAGTAATCTCTTCCTTGATTTAAAATCGCATCATAATAATTTTACTTTAAAAGGATAATGAACTATCTCGATTTGTTGCACTCAACTTCCAAGGGTACTTCATTAATTATACTAGCATGTTTTTGCCACATTAAAACGTAACAAGCCACGTTCATATCATGAAAAGGAGAAAAAAAAAAAAAAGTGTTATGGTTTTTTTTTTTTCTTAACAGCAAACATCATGTCACCCGGGATCACCTTTTCACTGAAGAATAGAGTGTGGTGATCTGACTCACTTGTCCATAAGGAATCCCTCAACTAGGAAAAGTTCCTAGCTCAACCTAGAACAATATTTACTCTAAGCGACATGATAAACGAATATGGCGATCAAAATATTGGACCTTCCCTATATTAAATAGCCCATGTCCCCAGAGTTAGAATCCGCAACTCCCAAACGCTCTCATTCAAGGAAGAAAAATGGTGTCATCAGAAGAGCAAAACTCCATTTAAGACATCAAAATCTCTACGGTCTCAGCCGGTTTGATATCCGGGCACAATGCGATTCAAGAGCTAACCACAATTGACCTAGCCATGAAGCTTTACTATCTCCGGTTTGTCTACTACTTTAATGCACCAACATTTGATGGCCTTACCATTTTGAAGATTAAAGAAACTATGTTCAGTTGGTTAAACCATGCCTACATCCCTTGTGGTTGGCTCAGGAGGGCAGAGTCAGGTTGATCTTTCATTAAATGCAATGACAGTGGGGTGCGAGTCATCGAGGCTAAGTGTCGTCTGAGCCTTGATGAATGGCTTGAATCTAGTGATGATTCGAGACATAAGCTTCTTGTCCCTAACCAAGTTCTTGGTCCTGATTTGGCCTTCTCACCGTTGGTTTTGATACAGGTTAGCTTCATATGATCATTTTATTTCATCAGTTGTTCAAGCCCTACCGTACCGAAGGCGTATTGGTGTAAAAACTTCTTGTTAAGAAAAAAAAATCTAAATTTATCATTCTAACGAATTACATGTTGACATCTCATCACAATTATTTTCTGTTCATATTAACTGCAGCTTCCTAACTAACTTTGAAGGCTGTTTTATGCAGCTAACTGATTTTAAATGTCGTGGCAAATCGGTTGGTATGAGTTGGTCCCATGTGCTTGGAGATGTTTTTTCAGCTGTGGGCTTCATCAACCTATGGGCCCAAGCCATGGAAGGCCATTACCCGGCCCAACCACTCACTATGGCCCAACAACGAAACCACACCTTTGATTTCCAAAACCCAAACCAAAGTCCAATAGCAGATCCTATGTCCACAAAACGAGTTGGCCCGGTTGGAGACCTTTGGTCTCCTTCAAATCACTCCAAGATGGGAACCATTTTCCTTTCGTATTTCATCATCCGAGTTAACTCGGTTGCAAGTGCAAATATGTGGAGAGAGAGCTTATGAACAATTTCCAGTGTTTGAATGTGTTTGTGTTGTTATTTGGCATTGTCTGGCCAAAGTAAGAGACGGCTTGGGCCCAAATGTTGTGACCGTATGCCGTAATGGCATGAAAAACCGACATAAAGGAATTATCGCGAATGAAAGCCAAACCATCGGTTTGGTCAAAACAGACATGCCAGTAGGAAAATACAAACCAATGGAACTCGGGTCCCTGCTTATGAACAAAGTGGACGATGAACGACTGAAGATTGAAGAAGTGATGGAGAGACATGACGCACTTCTAGATTTTCTAATCTACGGGGCCAATTTGACTTTTGTTGACTTGAGTAGCACATCGTTTTATGAGATGGAGGTAAGGGGACAAAAACCCATCCATGTAAACTGTTTTATCGATAACATTGGGGATGAAGGCATTGTTTTGGTTCTTCCAACATCGAATGGATGTTCTGATGAAAGGATAGCAAGTGTCACTTTACCGGAAAATCAAGTATACAAGTTAAAATTGATGCTAAAAGAAGATTGGGGTTTGGCATAATACGTCTATATTTTGATGCATTTGCCTAATTGTCTTGCACTTAATAAATCTTACTTAGAATAACCTATGTATGATAGCATGTGTAATATATTAATTCTATGTTTTCCAAACTAAAGAGGTCGTTATTGTCTCCCAAAATCACTATATATTATTGTTAATTACAAAGTTGGAGGTTATGTATTGTTTAAAAATTACAAATTATCAATGGCCATTTTATTTATTTATTTATTGTGGCTTAAGTGGCACTTATCAATCGTTTTCAACCCACGCGCAATAAATGAGTGTTAAAATTTGTGGTACTTGATTTTGATGACATGTACATCAGTATTCATCTCTAAAAACAAAAATTTGATGTCGTTTAGATAAAAGTCATCAAGCTGAAGCGATAGGTTCGAAAATTATAAGAACATATATTTTTGAAATATTAAAGAGAAAAAAAATCACTAAAGAATAAATTTTTGAAGCATCTTTGACAGCTTGTACGGTTTGCGCGAAATTTACATCAAAACATGATAAGACTATCCACAGTGGTCACCCCACTGAAATCCTTCCTCACTGAAATTTTCTGCCACATCATCACCTCACTGAAAACTTTAATACCCCACAATGGTCACCCTACTGAAAAACATTCCCCACTATACCACATCAACACTTCAAATGGTCTCTTTTTCAAATGCTGACCAATCACAAATGAGAAGAGGATGGTGGAAGAGCGGGGAGCGGGAGCCGCTTGGTGTGAAGATGGAGGCCGGCGGTGAGGGGTGGCGGTGTGGCCGCTGAACCCCGCTGGAACATTTCATCCCGCTGGATGCGCGGGACACCCACTGTGGGTGGTCTAATAGTAAGCAAATCATGACAATACTTTTCATAATTTTAAAACATTCATATTTTAATAATGCAAAAGAAAAAAAAAACAAACAATGATTATGACTTGTGATATAATCCGAACTAGAGTATACCTACCCTCGCATTGCGGCGGAAACTCTCACGTAACCCATAAATTGTCGAAATGTTTTTTCTTTACTTCGGTAGGCTGTTATAATGCTTTGGCTAAAAAGCAAAATAACAACACTGGTTAACTTTATTTATACAAATTTTGTTGTGTTGTATTAAAATCTACCAAATGATCATATATCGAGTACTATACATCCACTATGCAAACAATTTGAATTGTTTTTTTTACATTTGGTTAGTGCGATAACTTGATTTTTTTGATGTCACTAACTACACCTCCTTGCTTGAATAAGTAATTATCATGCGAATAATAAACAATAAGGTTCAATCTTAGGAAATCAATAGTTACCTACACAAACCGTTTATGGATGTTGGCCACATTCTTCTAAAAAGGTTGTCGCCTTATCAATCGGTTTAGTCTAAAATATTGACAATCTTTCAAAAATGTTATTGTTTTATCTGCCGGTTCCAACAATGATACTTAAATATTAAACAATGCACAAAATTTCGTATGATGATAGTTATGTTTCCTTACGAAGTAATATGGATGTCATTGCAAAAGTTTAAGCAAAATTTACACACGAGCTCATTCAAAATTCACTACGTCACAAAAAAATAACAAATCCTTTCACATTTCCAAAACCTTTGTGCGGCGGCTGCGACGAGGACGACTTATTATTGTGTAAGCCTGACAAAATGAACGGGTTGGGTAATGGGTCAAAACAGGTTCAAGTCAGGATAAGTGCGAGTCAAAACAAGCTTTAAGCAAAATCAATTTAGGGCTAAATTGATTGTTTTTTAAAAAAACATCAATTTTGTTTAAGTTAAAATGTGTTATAACTAAGCAAATCTATTAGGAGAATTATTAGTGATTTTCTCATTATATATGTTATTAATCATTCTCTATCGTTTGAATCCATTGAATTCACATAGTTTTTAGGTTACCCGTATTGTGTTAAAGCTGTTACTCATCTCAAGTCATTCTATGTTATGATGTTACACATTTCAACACATTATACAACAATTGTTTACCCGAAATAACTTATTTCTTTTAATTTGAGTGAAAATTACCACCTCTATTTTTGTGAGAGAAGAAAGAACACATAAAGAAGGATAGAAAGAAAAAGAAGAAGAAGAAAGAGAGTTGTGTTGAGTTGGTTGATAATTCAACATATGTTCTATTTACCATCATAAATGGTATTATGAAAAAAGAGTAGGTAAGTCATACGCCTAATATCATGTGTAACGCATAACCGTCTAGGTGCGACAAGGTCATGTGAAGTATGGCGATTCTAAGACCACAGGGGTCGTTGACCTCACCTCCTTTTTTTTGTGATTGGTCACACATAGGTTACAAAAAATATTATCTATAAAATAAACAATTTACTTTTCATCTGCTTTTTTTTTTCAACCACTCTAAAAATATAAACAAAAAAAATCAAATAATCCAGACAATCATAAGAACGTTACATTCGTGGTTTAACCTAACACAATTCCCACAAAGTTACCTTCAACCTAACTCCCAAAACTATCCGAAACTATCTAAAAATTATCCGAAATATTCGAAAAATATTTGTAATATTTGAAAATCCGAAAATTTATCTGAAAATTATTTGAAGGATATGCAATTCGAAAAATTATTCGAAAAATTATCCGAAAAAGAGGGGGGCCCGGCCCTTGAAGAGTTTCTTCGCCCATGGTTATAAGTTTTGGTTTTAAAACAGTTAAAATTATGCATCAAAAAAACGTACAACATTTTTATCGTTTAAACGGTGATTAATTTATACAAACTCATATAAGAAGAAATGTTATAAATGTGTTACCATGATGCTCAAAAATAAATATCAAATATTAGTCTTGATCTTGACGGATTTATACGGGTTAACACAATAAAAGTGGGTTATAATTACTTCTCATTCAAACACACACACACACACATATATATAGAGGAAAGATCAAATAAACAGTTTATTTTGTCTAATAAGTCTAAGAAGGAATTTTAAAACCTCCAAAATCAACACAAACAAACTCCAATTAAACCCATTTTGATGGCATTGGAACCGTCGTATCGAGCCTTACAATATTAAAAGGTTTTAGCTTTGACAACTAGTTTGAAAGTTTAGATTATAAAGCTTGGTTTTTAGGTTTTATCTTTAGGTTCAGAATTTGTTTTAAAGTTTTGGTTTTAATACTAGGGGTTATTGTTTATGACTTAAGTGTAATCCCCGTGGTTTTACAATTTTCTATTTGAATTATAATTATATTCGTACATAATAAAACAAAGTTTATAACATGCTTTGGATACTTGTATTCGTAGTTTTGACATAAGATAGCTTTCGGGTGACTTTTTAGCCAACATTTCCTCATCCTTGAACTAACATTTTGGACCACCCAAATATTCTAGATATAATAGTATACTAAGAAGAAGCTATATTCAAACGGTGCATAAAATCGAGCCCAAACGAAGCAAGAATCACAAACAAAAGTTTGAGAACGTAACCCTTGATTCACCCCAAGATCCAATTCTTAAACCCAATTCTTGACACCTTGAATGTTGTATTACTCTCTCCCATATGATAGTACTCTGAAAACGATGAACGTGGCGAAAACCGTGCGCAAAACGGAGTTAAAACGAAGCGGGAATCGTGAAAACAAGTTTGATGTTTGTTGACGGTTGCCAGACGCGAATTCTTCCTAAAACCCATCCCACATCGCCCTAGAAACCAATATTTCTCCCCTTTAGACACCTATAAATATCCTTGCTTGGTCCCTTATATCCTTGCAACTCCTAGTTGAGTACAAACAAGTAGAATAACCAAATTTTGGTGGTTTTACAAGTGCAACACCTATTGGGATGTTGAACGTAGTAGTTTTTATTTTCTTTTACTCTTGGCGAGGAGGTGCTGAGCTTCGAGATCATCCCGTCTGTAAACTTTCTTTGAGGTAATTTTCATTTTCTTTTTCTTCTTTTCATTATTCATTTATTTTTTTTTCCTAGTCTAAGTAGTTGAGCTTAGGTTATTAGTTCTCGCCATTAGGCTCGTTTAGGTTGCCTTGTTTAGGTCGTCTTTAGAGTTGGTGTAGTCTTGTAGAAGCTCGTTAAGCCAACGAGTCTGGTCTATGATGTCCGTTCATTTAGCTATGCCTAGCATAATGTTTACCCATCCTCGTTGCATTCGTTTGACTAGGTTGAACCACGTTTGCATTCGGATCGTATACTTGATCCTTTGAGCTGCTGTTTGGTCACGCACGTTCAATCCTCAGGGCTTCCAGTTTGATACAACTGTTGATCTTGATTTTTCTTCATTATACTAGCTTTCTCAAGCACCATTAATGTGAGTTTCTTCACACTCCCTTTTACATTTTGTTTTTGGGATGTTACACATGTCATATCAAAACAGTATTCATTCTATTATTAATTCAATCTATGATGCAAGCCTTAGACCTAGTTAGCTTTATGTGTTAGATGCTAAGCTTATACAATGTGTGATTCAATGTGTGATTCTATTTGTGTTGCCAGTCAAGCAATCTAGTACCTAGTAGCCTAAGATGGTTAGATACTATCTTCGTAAAGGCTTTTGCCTTTGTGTGAAAAAGGTGAAAAGTACACCTAGCAAACTTGTTGAATTATAACTGTTAATTTATAGTATGGTCATACTTGAATTAACATGTTGTAAGGATACTTGTTTGGACACAAGCTATTGTTATTCATTCATTCATTAAATTTATTCAAACTTGTATTCATGTTATGCTTATGATACATATTCTAGTTAGGCAATAGTTTGCATCCTTTTTATACTTATTATTTAAACTTAGTGTGTGAACTCACCAACTATGCAAATAGTTGACAAACTCTATTTTACATGTGTAACAGGATAAGGAAGCATGATGAAGACATAAGATAGGACTAGTGACCTAGTTTAAACAGTGAAACAAATGTATAGACTTATCAATTGTAATACTTTGATTATTCAATTCGTGTAATGTTTGTTTATTATTCAATGAATGTTGTGTTCATCTTGTAATAAAGATGCATTAAATATTGAAACGTATAATAGTACCATGAGCTAATGAACAGTCAAACTCGCGCCCCGACGCATTCCACTGTCGGTCGGGGTGTGACAGATTGGTATCAGATCCATGGTTATAGGGATTTAGGTTATTAGAAAATGGTGGCCTAGACTATAACTAAGCTTCCCCTATATGAGTTATCTCATATTATCTTTGATTGTTTGCTGCTTGCTTATGTGCTATGTGTTTTACAATACTTATTGTTTTGTGTTATATACATGTTACCATAGAGGAAAGCCTTAGTTTGTTAATATACCATAGAGGAAAGACATCGTTAATAAAATTCCATTGCTTACATTTAGCTAAGAATGCCTTAGTTTAAGATAACTTTTATTATGGGGATTAATTAGCTTAAGCAATTGTCTTTGAAATTGTTTTTAAGTAAACTTTATTCCAAACTTACTTATGCACAAACGATGTTTAGACAATAGGGATTCAAACTCATTAGACTTAATGTCTAATATATTCCTTAGACACTAAGATCCCGTTAGAATTATGTTTGTAGGGTGGATATGTACTAACTGGAAAAGTGCAGTACCGTTAGTCAGAATTCCTGTCTAGGAAAGCTATTTGTATAAATCCCCGAGGTACTGTGGGACCTGTCTAGCTATCCTGGGGACTTCTGATGAGAGTACAATCACTTATAGGCCAAAGCATATCATACCAAACACCTTACAAACTAAAATGATTCTAACATGTCACCCGGTATTCAATTGTGAATACCATTCCTTATGTTATTCAAACAAGTTCAAATGATTTGCTTATTTGTGATTCTATTATCCACTCAATTTTGATTTAAAACCTCGTTAGAATTAAGTTTGTTAAAATGAGCATGTAGTAACTGGAAGGGTGAATACCGGTAGTTGAGACTCCTGTCTAGGAAAGCGATTCATAATCCCTGACGAGGGACCAGTCTAGCTTTCCTGGGGATTCTTAATGAGAGTATTTTACCTATAGGCCAAAGCATGTTACATTTTACAAACAACATTAATTCTATTAAGCCAAAAGGTGTCCAACTTGGATACTACTCTCTAAGTTTTCTAAATCAAATTCAAAATGATTTCAATACATTGCGTATACAACTTCGAAACTTATGATATCATACTTGAGATTAGTTATGGTGAATCATCACTACATCTCACAAGCTATGATGTCATTCTTCCTTTGATGAATAATAATATATATGTCATGATCCAAGAAAAGTTAATAATGTTGTACCTAAGATTGTGATGGTGATGCATCACTACACCTTAGAGTTATAATGTATTCTTTCTTGGATTTATTACGTATATGTTATGATTCAAGAACTCCAATATACATACTTAAGATGCCATTTTTCCTTTGTTGAATAATACATATGTTATGATTCAAGAAAGCTAATAATATCACACTTCAAATTGTAATGGTGATACATTACTACATCTAAAGGCAATGGTGTTACCTTTCTTTGGATTTATAATGTATATGTCATGATTAATTACCTCCATAATTCATACTTGAAGATAGTAATGGTGATTCATTACTATGTCTCACATGATATGATATCAACTTTCTTTGTTTTATGTTATATATGTTATGATTCAAGAAGTTGGTAACATTATACCTAAGAGTTGTTATAGTGATACATCACAGTATCAAAAGGTTATGGTGTTATTTTTCTTGGATTGATAATGTATATGCTATGATTTTTTTTTAAAACTCCATGATATCATACTTAAGATTAGGGATGGTGATTCATCACTACGTCTCATAAGATATGATGTCACCTCTCTTTGTTTTATGTTACCCATGATATGATTCTATAAGTTAGTAACATTAAACCTAATATTTGTGATGGTGATACATCACTAAATTTAAAAGGTTATGATGTTATTACACTTTGATTTATTATGTATATTTTGCCATTCAAGAAAACTAGCAATATTATACTTAAGATTTACTGATGGTCATTCATCACTAAATCTTAAAAGTCATATAATATTGCGTATTCTAATATTCAAACTCATGATAGAAAACTCAATGATATTGCACTTAAGAATAGTGATTTGTCACTATATCTAAACGTTATGATATCACATCTTTTATGTAATTCATGATGTCCAATGCTGTAAAATCACTATGATATTATGCCTAAGAGTTTTATAAATAATTCTAACATGTCGTTAAGTATTCAATCCTATATATCATTTCCTATGTTTTAGACAAATCACACGGATATTTAATTTTATTATTTTAACCCAGACACAAAGATTTCTTATTTTATTTCATACTCTGTTTAGATTTCAATAAAGTGGCATGACTCGAACTTATGGGATGTTAGTATGAGTGATTTTGTCACACCCCCCAATTTCAACTAACGGAATCATACCGTTTGGGAACGTGACAAACCAGGATCTCAGATCATTAGACATAGCGAAGACCTCTATATGAATTTCAAAACATACATTGGTCTTTAAAAACATAATATTCAGAGTTTACAAAAAGTTGCGGAAGCGTTTCAAAACAAAACCAATAAACTGTTGATAAGTAAAACATTACAAATCAAAATACTGAAATATTCAAATTCAAATGTTCAAAGTTTATAATGCATGAGACTCTATCTTCCTAGTCCATGCCAGCTGTTACGCGCACCTTAGCGTCCTGAGAAAACATGCAAATCAAGTCAACACAAAGGTTGGTGCATAACACAGGTTTTAAGTAATCATAGTGTTCAAAACATCAGTTTGAATAACAAGTTTGTAGATAACATAATCACAATTGCACAGTCATGATAGCTAGTCATATAAACTATTTACATACGTGTTCGACACCGAAGCTGATTAGTTGCCATGCTATAGCATGTTTTCGCCTTGCCACTATTGTCTATCACAACAATAGTAAAAATTGTGTTTGGTCAGTCAAACACCTGCGTAGATCCCATCTACCAGGTGAGGTTTGTCAAACCTAATAGATCTATTTCCAACTACCACGCTTTGCATTACAGCAAACTAAACGGTTCGAGGTGTGTAAGGACTTTCAATTTGATATGTTTTCACATAATGTAAACAGATAACTCATGCAAGTGATATGTATCTAAAAATCAGTTTGTTGCACATGTTTTCTCCCCCAAAACAGTTTAAAATAAGAAAGGGGCCGTGTACGCACCTTTGATGATAGTAGAATGATCAATTACTTGTGAACTTGCGTAGAAATCCTCTACAAGAATCTGTGGTTTAAACAATAACCTAGAGTTATTCGGATTGTCGTTTTGTGCTTGAAATCACATACGTATCAACATACGTATGTTAGAGTGTGAGAATTGTGCATACGGAAGTACGCGTGCCATTGAAATCGATTAAATAAAATCACATTTGATTTTATTTAATTAACCGTAATTATACGCGATTTCGTGTTCGGACTAAAATATGAATTTTATCATTTCAACACATTCGTATTCTCGTTACGGTTCCAACGCAACTTGAACGGATGAAAACGGAGTCCGTATGCGAAAGTTATGGCAAAAATACAAGAAATTTATTTAAAACCCAAAAATGGTGTTGCCCGGATTCGAACCCGCGACCCCCCTCCTCAAACACACACGCATCTACCAACTCAGCCCGCTAGGGTATCGCGTCTGATATCAGGAATTAAATGTTTTAAATCCTAACTAACCGGTTCTCTTTGATGCTATTATAGCCGAAGCTTACCCCATCAAATTGATCCATATTTCGAATCCGATTGCACTCATCAACACAAGCTTATCATTCTAACTACTTATGCGTACCCAATGGTGGTTTTAATTCGATCAAAACATAATCAATATGTTCTAATTAACCCACATACATCTCGGTTTTCAACCAAACAAACTTTAAATTCGAAATCCTCTAATTCGTGATTAAAACATCAAATTAACTTAGGCTTTTGTTTAATCGAAACATTCTGAAACTTCCTATCTAGTTTAATTCGATTATCAGTCCAATTAAACAAGAAACCCCCAATTCGTTCCCCCTTAAGAACCCTAGATTCAAAATTCACAATCCCGAATTGTTTTGATGAAATTAATCTATCATTTACTTCGATCGATCACTTATGAAACTTTCTATACCCTTTAATTTGATTCTTAAACTCCTTTGATCGAAAACCCCCAAACCGAATCCCATCAAGAACCCTAGAATGCGAGCACATATAATTCGATGTTGAGAATCAGAATTAGCATGTGCTTATCATTATTCGGCCAGTTTAGGTTGTTTAGGGATAGAGACTTACTGGTTATGATGCCGAATTGAAGCAGATCAATGTTGGGTTTGAACTTCGGTCTCCACACACTTGCTTCTTCGATTTACAGTTTCTGAGCAACAATTAGCAAATGCAAAGGCTTCTGAATGGACCGACTAAGTGATTTGTAGCACGAATTTGATCTATTAACTTCGCATTATATGATTTCAATAATGGTGGTTGACGGTTTCGACTTGAAATCATGATGAGAGTTTAATTCGAGCCTTCTAGCTTCCAATAACCGGTAATAATGTTTAATCATCATCATAATGAGTCACTAATACGTTTAATTCAGTTTCAAATACCAAATTAACACGAATTTAACTCTTGTTTACACTATATACGGATTTTGACCTTAAAAGTCAAAATTGCAACTTTTTCTTGATTTAACACTTTAATCCTTAAAGTTTTAATCTTCTAAGATTGATCTTGCTTAATTCCAACCCTCAGATTTGGTTTTTGATCAATTACATAACATTTCGGTTAGTCAAAGTTGAACCGAAAATCCTAATTTGTCACTAATTTGCCACTTACATTATTGTTGGGTTATACTAAGCTAATTTGGGCCTCACAAAATACCATTGGGCCTGTCTTATCTTACTGGGCCTTCCCAGATCTCATTGGGCCTCTCTGGCCTTATTGGGCCTTAATTTGTTTACATTGGGCCTCATTTGCCCCTATTGGGCCTAACTTAGTTCTGTTGGGCCTTCATAGACTTCGTTGGGCCTAATTGATCTTATTGAGTCTTCCTTGACCTTACTGGATCCTCTTTGGCTTTACTGGGCCTTCATTGGTCTTGTTGGGCCTTCATTGGCCTTGTTGGGCCTGTTGGACCTTCATTGGTCTTATTGGGCCTTGATTGGCCTTATTGGGTCTGTGATAGCACCAACTCCCGTTAACAAGGTTAGTGTGAAAAGTCGGATTGTCACATCATCCCCTTGTTGAAGGAATTTTCGTCCCAAAAATTAACAAGTGTTAAGAGTAGTTAGGAAACTACTTACGAGTTTAAATCGTACGTGTTAGTGTGATTTGATCATTCTGTGTGCTTGTGTGTACTCACACACAAAGTCCAATGCTTACAACATCACAACTCAATTGTGATCGTTTAATGTAACTGTTTTGCGTGTACACTAGTTAGTTCACCTAACTGTGACTGTTTGTGTTTGATCATACTGTGTTGTGTAACCTCACACATAGTGAGTGTCTGAAACTGTTTGTACTATGTAACCCTGCACATAGCAAAATGTATGTACTATGCAACCCCGCACATAGCAAAATGTGTGTAACTAATCGTGTATGTACTACCATAACATGTAACATATGAAATGTAGCACATAAAACATATAGAATGTAATGTAGCACAAATATTTGTAACAAAATCAATTGAATAAATAAAACGTTTGTGCTTACAGTTTGAAATTTGCAGTGTTGATGTGTGAAAGCATCACGTCATCCCCTTGTTGAAGGAAATTTCGTCCCGAAATTTAACGTGCGCTCTCAGTGTTAGCAGTAGCTGTCTTGAATAGATGAGGATATTTCTTCATCATTTGATCTTCCCGTTCCCATGTGAATTCAGGACCCCGTCTTGAATTCCATCGGACTTTAACTATTGGAATCTTTCTTTGCTTCAGTTGTTTGACCTCTCGGTCCATGATTTCTGCTGGTTCTTCAATGAATCGTAACTGTTCATCTACTTGTATTTCTTCCAATGGTACAATCAATGTCTCATCAGAAAGACATTTCTTTAAGTTCGACACATGAAACACATCATGAACTCCACTGAGTTCCTCCGGTAGTTTGAGTTGGTACGCAACCGGACCAATCCTTTTCAGAATTTCAAAAGGTCCTACGTAACGTGGACTAAGCTTCCCGCGCTTGCCAAATCGTATCACACCTTTCCAAGGTGACACCTTTAGAAGAACTCGGTCTCCTACTTGAAATTCCAACGGCTTGCGACGTTTGTCTGCATAACTCTTCTGTCGATCCCGAGCCGCTGCCATACGATTCCGGATTTGGACTATCTTCTCTGTCGTTTCGTGCACCAGTTCAGGACCTGTTAACTGACTGTCTCCAATCTCAGCCCAGCAAACTGGTGAACGACATTTGCGACCATACAAAGCTTCAAACGGTGCTGCTTGAATGCTTGTATGATAACTATTGTTGTAAGAGAATTCCACCAACGGTAAATGATTCTCCCAGCTATCACCAAAGTCAATTACACAAGCTCGTAACATATCCTCGAGCGTTTGAATCGTTCGTTCACTTTGACCGTCGGTCTGTGGGTGATAAGCGGTACTCATATCCAAGCGAGTCCCCAATGACTTATGAAGAGATTTCCAAAAATTGGAAGTAAATCGGGCATCCCGATCTGATATGATAGAAATTGGCACACCATGCCGTGCTACTACTTCCTTGATGTAAATGCGAGTCAATTTCTCCATCTTGTCAGTTTCTTTGATTGCTAAGAAGTGTGCAGATTTCGTTAATCGATCGACAATTACCCATATCGTATCACAACCACTCGGTGTACGGGGTAACTTAGTAATGAAATCCATCGAAATCTGTTCCCACTTCCACAACGGTATCTCTGGTTGTTGCAGTAAACCAGATGGCTTCTGATATTCAACTTTGACTTTCGAACAAGTCAAACATTTGCTAACGTACTTAGCAATGTCGGCTTTCATATGAGGCCACCAATACAGCGCCTTCAAATCATGGTACATCTTGTCTGATCCCGGATGGACTGAATATCTAGACTTGTGTGCTTCGTCCATCACGAGTTCCCTTAAACCTCCATATAAAGGTATCCACATTCGATCAATGAAATAACGAATTCCATCAGGTTTAACATTCAATTGTTCTTCCATTCCTCGTAAAGATTCCGGTACTAAGTTTTCCGTTTTCAAGGCCTCAATCTGAGCACTGTGTACCTTGTCAGGTAAATCAGTATGTATTGTCATCATAAGTGCACGAACCCGTCTTGTTGAAGTATCCTTTCTGCTTAGAGCATCAGCTACTACATTAGCCTTTCCCGGATGATACTTAATCGCACACTCATAATCGTTCAACAACTCAACCCATCGTCGTTGCCTCATATTAAGCTCCTTCTGATCAAAGATATGTTGCAAACTCTTATGATCAGTATAAATAGTACACTTAGTTCCATACAAGTAATGCCTCCAAATCTTCAAAGCAAAAACCACTGCTCCTAACTCCAAGTCATGAGTAGTGTAATTCTTTTCGTGTGTTCTTAATTGTCTGGAAGCATAAGCGATCACTTTATCCCGTTGCATCAACACACATCCCAAACCCTGTCCAGATGCGTCACAATACACCGCAAAGTCTTCCGTTCCTTCCGGTAAGGACAGAATCGGTGCACTGCAGAGTTTCTGTTTCAATAACTGGAATGCAGCTTCCTGTTTATCCGTCCAGTTATACTTTGTTCCCTTGTGCGTAAGAGCTGTAAGTGGTTGAGCGATTTTTGAGAAACCCTCAATGAATCGTCGATAATAACCCGCCAAACCAAGGAATTGTCGTACCTCGGTAGGGGTCTTTGGCGCTTCCCAATTCTTAATCGCTTCAATCTTCGCTGGATCAACATGTATGCCCTTTTCATTAACTATATGACCCAAGAACTGTACTTCTCGCATCCAGAAATCACATTTTGAGAACTTAGCGTACAGTTGTTCTTGCTTCAATAGCTCTAACAGTAATCGAAGATGTTCAGCGTGTTCCTCCTCAGATTTTGAATAGATGAGAATGTCATCGATGAAAACAATGACAAACTTATCAAGATAAGGTTTACAAACACGATTCATGAGATCCATGAATACAGCTGGAGCGTTTGTCAACCCAAATGGCATGACCAAGAATTCATAATGACCATAGCGTGTCCTGAATGCTGTCTTCGGAATATCCTCCTCCTGAACTCTTAGTTGATGATAACCCGACCTGAGATCAATCTTCGAGTAGTAACTCGAACCCTGCAACTGATCGAACAGATCGTCAATCCTGGGTAACGGATACCGGTTCTTGATAGTAACTTTATTCAATTCCCGGTAATCGATACACATTCGGAAAGTTCCGTCCTTCTTCTTTACAAACAATACTGGAGCTCCCCATGGTGAAAAACTAGGTCGTATGAAACCCTTATCCAACAATTCTTGCAATTGTGTGGATAACTCTTGCATCTCTGACGGTGCAAGTCGATAAGGCGCCCTAGCTATCGGTGCTGCGTCTGGTGTAAGATCGATTCGAAATTCCACCTGTCTGATAGGCGGTAATCCCGGCAAGTCTTCTGGAAATACTTCCGGAAATTCACAAACTACAGGTATATCTTCAAGCTTCCTCTCAGCTACCGGCTTTTCAGTTATAAGTGCTATAACTGCCGTATGACCCTTACGTAGACATTTGTGTGCTTTCATACAAGATATGAGACGCAGTGGCGTACTGATCTTTTCACCTTGTACATACAATGTCTCTCCCTGCGGAAGAGGTATGCGAACAATCTTTTCATGGCATATGATTTCAGCCTGGTTCTTGGACAACCAGTCCATGCCAATGACTACATCAAAACTGCCTAAGGCAATAGGCATCAGATCAATCTCTAATGTCTGACCCATCAAATCAAGGATACATCCCTTATAAATGTTTTCTACTACAATCAACTTACCATCAGCTAATTCCACAGTGTAGGGATTATCTAAGGCAGTGGGACTAACATCTAGTGACTTAGCAAGTGAACTAGATACAAAACTCCGGTCGGCACCAGTGTCAAATAACATAGAGGCATAGTGATTATTTAAGAGGAACGTACCCGTGACAATGTTGGGATCCTCCCGCGCTTGTCGTCCTCCAATCACGAACGCCCTGCCTCTAGCACCGTTGTTGTTGTTATTATTGTTGTTGTTGTTGTTGTTGGCGCCATTGCCATTACCGTTTCCATTTCCATTACCATTACCATTGTTGTCCCCGCCTTTCTTAAGTTGTGGGCAATCTTTCTTGAAATGGCCCATCTTGCCGCACTCAAAACAACCTTTCTGCGCGTTGTTTTGATTGTTATTCTGGTTGTTGTTGTTCTGTAGTTCTCCGCGACAATCCTTAGCCGCGTGCCCAATCTTGCCACACCTCTGGCACTTAGCTCTGTCACACTGGTTACCCGCATGATGGTAACCACACCTGTTGCACTTGGGGTGCTTACCAATATAGCCCCCCGATGATGATGATTGTTGGCCACTGTTGGAATTATGATAGGACTTGTTTGAGTCCTGCTTCCTGTTCTGCTGTTGGTTGTTACCCTTGAAGTTGTTATCCCACTTTCTCTTGTGATCTCCTACTTTGGTAGCAGATGTTCGCTTAGGCAGGGTTCCCTGTAACACTGCCTGATCAGTAAGCTGATGCGCTAGACGAACAGCTTGTTGGATAGTGGTGGGATTTGCTGAAGTCACCAACCCTTGAATCTGAGGCACTAGTCCTCCAATGTATCTTTCAATCCACTTACTGGCTGGAGTAGCCATGTGTGGTAGCAGTCTGGCCAGTTCATGCGATCTGGTCGTGTATTCCTCAATGTTTGACCCCTCCATCTTGAGGTGCCAATACTCTTCTTCCAACTTCTGCATTTCACTACGAGGACAATACTCCTCTTGTAGTAAAGTTTTGAAGTTGTTCCAAGTCAATGCATTTGCTTCTCCCAACCCCAGGGTCTGAACATTGGAATTCCACCAAGTCAGGGTTGGACCCTCCAACGTTCCAGTAGCAAATTTCACCTTGCTGTCATCAGGGCAGTTGCACATCTCGAACACAGACTCTGCCTTTTCAATCCATCGGAGGAGTCCTATGGCCCCCTCCGACCCTTTGAAGTTGTGTGGCTTGCAGTCCAAGAACATCTTGAACGTGCACGCCTGTGGATTAAGCAATCCCCCAGCTGGACCATGTGGCCCCGTGTTGTGTGCCTGTGCGTACTGTGCTATTGCCTCTGCAACCCTGTTGTTGATTAGCTCGTTGAGCTCAGCAACTGTCATTTGTACGTTTCCCTCAGCCATTAGTTTCCTATTTACAAGAAGTGTTAGCGCATAATCAAAATCCAATTTTGACACGTGTAAGTAAAACAACAAACACAACATGTAATATAAGCCAACACAGCTATTGAAAAAAAATAATTCTTCCATAAATAGAAACTTTCTTTGAGTACAATACTTTTGAAATGAAATACAAAATTTCAAACTACTAATGTAGGAACACAACCCGTTCCTAATAAGTTTAAACAAAACAGAAAATAAAAGAAAGAGAATCAATCGTCCTCAACAGTGGATTCAGGATCGGACTCAGCAACTGGTGCTGGTTCCTCCCCTTCTTCCTCCTCATCCTCCTCCTCATTCTCAGAGGCCACCAAATCCTCCAAGGCTTCTACTCTACCCTCCAAGAACAAAGCTCGGTTCTCTGCATCGTCGAGACGACCAATCATGTTCACCATCTCATCCCGCATGTCATGAACTAGATGGGCAAGTTCATCTTGCCTCTCAATGGCATCCCATAACTCATGAGATCTCTGTATAAGCTTGTCTTCTGTCTCATCCAAGTCCTCGCGCAACTTGGTGATCTCCTCCGCGTCCGTCCTTCGCCTCTTAGGCTCAGGAGCATCTAGTGCGGGTGGTGGATGTGTAGATGGTCCTGCAGCATAGAGTCCCTGAGTATTCACCCATGGTGCCTCCTCCGGATCCTCATCCGGGTCCTCAACTGGATCCTCATCTGGATCCTCCTCTGGATCCTCGTCTGGATCCTCGTCTGGGTCTGAGTCATCCATCCCATACGGTGGAGGTGATGGAATAGGTGGTGGTGGTGATGATGGTGGTGCCGGAACTATCGGCTCCTCGTCCTCGGAATCATCAATGATAACATAAGGAACTGATGATGAAGCCATGCCTGTTACATAATATCATATGTAAGTGCAGTGCCATGGAATACGTAAGCAAGTCAATTACATAATGTCATATGTAATTTCTAAGCAGTATGTGTGTGTCTAATGTCTAACAGTCATAGTCTAGGCCTACAAATGCAAACCTAGTTCGCTATAACCAATGTCTCTGATACCAATCTGTCACACCCCCCAATTTCAACTAACGGAATCATACCGTTTGGGAACGTGACAAACCAGGATCTCAGATCATTAGACATAGCGAAGACCTCTATATGAATTTCAAAACATACATTGGTCTTTAAAAACATAATATTCAGAGTTTACAAAAAGTTGCGGAAGCGTTTCAAAACAAAACCAATAAACTGTTGATAAGTAAAACATTACAAATCAAAATACTGAAATATTCAAATTCAAATGTTCAAAGTTTATAATGCATGAGACTCTATCTTCCTAGTCCATGCCAGCTGTTACGCGCACCTTAGCGTCCTGAGAAAACATGCAAATCAAGTCAACACAAAGGTTGGTGCATAACACAGGTTTTAAGTAATCATAGTGTTCAAAACATCAGTTTGAATAACAAGTTTGTAGATAACATAATCACAATTGCACAGTCATGATAGCTAGTCATATAAACTATTTACATACGTGTTCGACACCGAAGCTGACTAGTTGCCATGCTATAGCATGTTTTCGCCTTGCCACTATTGTCTATCACAACAATAGTAAAAATTGTGTTTGGTCAGTCAAACACCTGCGTAGATCCCATCTACCAGGTGAGGTTTGTCAAACCTAATAGATCTATTTCCAACTACCACGCTTTGCATTACAGCAAACTAAACGGTTCGAGGTGTGTAAGGACTTTCAATTTGATATGTTTTCACATAATGTAAACAGATAACTCATGCAAGTGATATGTATCTAAAAATCAGTTTGTTGCACATGTTTTCTCCCCCAAAACAGTTTAAAATAAGAAAGGGGCCGTGTACGCACCTTTGATGATAGTAGAATGATCAATTACTTGTGAACTTGCGTAGAAATCCTCTACAAGAATCTGTGGTTTAAACAATAACCTAGAGTTATTCGGATTGTCGTTTTGTGCTTGAAATCACATACGTATCAACATACGTATGTTAGAGTGTGAGAATTGTGCATACGGAAGTACGCGTGCCATTGAAATCGATTAAATAAAATCACATTTGATTTTATTTAATTAACCGTAATTATACGCGATTTCGTGTTCGGACTAAAATATGAATTTTATCATTTCAACACATTCGTATTCTCGTTACGGTTCCAACGCAACTTGAACGGATGAAAACGGAGTCCGTATGCGAAAGTTATGGCAAAAATACAAGAAATTTATTTAAAACCCAAAAATGGTGTTGCCCGGATTCGAACCCGCGACCCCCCTCCTCAAACACACACGCATCTACCAACTCAGCCCGCTAGGGTATCGCGTCTGATATCAGGAATTAAATGTTTTAAATCCTAACTAGCCGGTTCTCTTTGATGCTATTATAGCCGAAGCTTAACCCATCAAATTGATCCATATTTCGAATCCGATTGCACTCATCAACACAAGCTTATCATTCTAACTACTTATGCGTACCCAATGGTGGTTTTATTTCGATCAAAACATAATCAATATGTTCTAATTAACCCACATACATCTCGGTTTTCAACCAAACAAACTTTAAATTCGAAATCCTCTAATTCGTGATTAAAACATCAAATTAACTTAGGCTTTTGTTTAATCGAAACATTCTGAAACTTCCTATCTAGTTTAATTCGATTATCAGTCCAATTAAACAAGAAACCCCCAATTCGTTCCCCCTTAAGAACCCTAGATTCAAAATTCACAATCCCGAATTGTTTTGATGAAATTAATCTATCATTTACTTCGATCGATCACTTATGAAACTTTCTATACCCTTTAATTTGATTCTTAAACTCCTTTGATCGAAAACCCCCAAACCGAATCCCATCAAGAACCCTAGAATGCGAGCACATATAATTCGATGTTGAGAATCAGAATTAGCATGTGCTTATCATTATTCGGCCAGTTTAGGTTGTTTAGGGATAGAGACTTACTGGTTATGATGCCGAATTGAAGCAGATCAATGTTGGGTTTGAACTTCGGTCTCCACACACTTGCTTCTTCGATTTACAGTTTCTGAGCAACAATTAGCAAATGCAAAGGCTTCTGAATGGACCGACTAAGTGATTTGTAGCACGAATTTGATCTATTAACTTCGCATTATATGATTTCAATAATGGTGGTTGACGGTTTCGACTTGAAATCATGATGAGAGTTTAATTCGAGCCTTCTAGCTTCCAATAACCGGTAATAATGTTTAATCATCATCATAATGAGTCACTAATACGTTTAATTCAGTTTCAAATACCAAATTAACACGAATTTAACTCTTGTTTACACTATATACGGATTTTGACCTTAAAAGTCAAAATTGCAACTTTTTCTTGATTTAACACTTTAATCCTTAAAGTTTTAATCTTCTAAGATTGATCTTGCTTAATTCCAACCCTCAGATTTGGTTTTTGATCAATTACATAACATTTCGGTTAGTCAAAGTTGAACCGAAAATCCTAATTTGTCACTAATTTGCCACTTACATTATTGTTGGGTTATACTAAGCTAATTTGGGCCTCACAAAATACCATTGGGCCTGTCTTATCTTACTGGGCCTTCCCAGATCTCATTGGGCCTCTCTGGCCTTATTGGGCCTTAATTTGTTTACATTGGGCCTCATTTGCCCCTATTGGGCCTAACTTAGTTCTGTTGGGCCTTCATAGACTTCGTTGGGCCTAA
The DNA here is from genome assembly GCA_009363875.1 of Mikania micrantha. Taxonomy (NCBI): domain Eukaryota; kingdom Viridiplantae; phylum Streptophyta; class Magnoliopsida; order Asterales; family Asteraceae; genus Mikania; species Mikania micrantha. Next base: position 53,219,876 of record CM018695.1, read on the forward strand.
TTGATCTTATTGAGTCTTCCTTGACCTTACTGGATCCTCTTTGGCTTTACTGGGCCTTCATTGGTCTTGTTGGGCCTTCATTGGCCTTGTTGGGCCTGTTGGACCTTCATTGGTCTTATTGGGCCTTGATTGGCCTTATTGGGTCTGTGATAGCACCAACTCCCGTTAACAAGGTTAGTGTGAAAAGTCGGATTGTCACAGATTTCATATGAAACTCCAAACAAGTTCACATGAATCATATTATTGATTTTTAGACGAATTATTCTATATTCATATCTTTAGACAACGATTCAATGATTCAACGATATTATAGCTAAGATTAGTGATAATCAGTTATCAAAACTATCAAAGATATATAATATCAAATACTTGTGTATTATATATCATTCATTTATCCAAAATTGATCATAATTCAATTCATATGATACAACCATGAGATTCAATTGCAAAATTTGCAATGTTTAGAATCTCTCTACTCATACAATACTTAAAGGCTAGTCAACGTCTTCCACACCTATTCAAACATGTTTAAAGTTTATGTAAGACTTGGTAGGCGTTTGGTATGCTATCAAAGTATTAGTGGTGTGGTGGGTTGGCTGCGGTATACCCTATATATAAGCACTAATAGTACATTGGTATTAGGACCAAAATCTAGATCAAGGGCTAGAGTAGTCAATTCAATCTACAGTTTCAACTAAACTATGCTAGTTAAACCAATTGTTACTCAATTAGTAACACTTGGTGTGTATTCTTACACCAGGTCAAATCAAAAATATCGATAAACACATGAATCATGTTTTGATTTTTAAGTGAACTATTCAATGCATGCATATTTAAACAAAGACTCAAAGGTTCGATGATATTATAATAAGGTTAATGATAAATAATTATCACAACCATATAATATAACATACCAATGTTTTCTATGTCATTCATCAAAATCGATCATTTCGCATCCATACAACCATGAGATTCTATTGCAAAATTGCGATTTTAGAATTTCTATACTCGTATGTTTCTCAAAGCTAGTTTGTATGCAAACGTCAATTCAAATGTAGTTAAGTATAGGTTAGTCTTGGTAGGTAATTGGAATGCTATCAAAGTATTAGTGATGTGGTGGGTTAGCTGCGGTATACCCAATATATAAACACCAATAATACATTGCTAGCAGTGCCGAAAGCTTGATCAAGGATAGGATTTGTCAATTCAATTTATAAATTCGTGAAAATTGTTATTCATAAATAAGTATTTGGTGTGTATTCTTACACCAGGTTAAATCAAGGATATCAATCATAATTCTTACCTTTAGTTAAGTAAGACATCGTTAAATCGAAATCCCTTAATAAATGATCAAATTGTATACAAACCCTAAAAACGAATGTGTTACAATTATATCTTTAGATATTATAAATAGTAGTCTATGAATTTAGACATTATTCTATAATTCTAATTAAATAATCATCAATCTAAAATTTTAAGTCGAAAATAATAGTTTCGAAGAAGACAAGACAAAAGAATAGGAACCAACAATCAACACTCGTGACAAAAATACTTATTAAATAAATAAATTTCAGGACGAAATTTCCTAAAGTAGGGAATACTGTAATCCCCGTGGTTTTTCAATTTTCTATTTGAATTATAATTATATTCGTACATAATAAAACAAAGTTTATAACATGCTTTGGATACTTGTATTCGTAGTTTTGACATAAGATAGCTTTCGGGTGACTATTTAGCCAACATTTCCTCATCCTTGAACTAACATTTTGGACCACCCAAACATTCTAGATATAATAGTATACTAAGAAGAAGCTATATTCAAACGGTGCATAAAATCGAGCCCAAACGAAGCAAGAATCACAAACAAAAGTTTGAGAGCGTAACCCTTGATTCACCCCAAGATCCAATTCTTAAACCCAATTATCGACACCTTGAATGTTGTATTACTCTCTTCCATATGATAGTACTCTGAAAATGATGAACGTGGGTAAAAACCGTGCGCAAAACGGAGTTATAACGAAGCGGGAATCGCAAAAACAAGTTTGATGTTTGTTGACGGTTGCCAGACGCGAATTCTTCCTAAAACCCATCCCACATCGCCCTAGAAACCAATATTTCTCCCCTTTAGACACCTATAAATATCCTTGCTTGGTCCCTTATATCCTTGCAACTCCTAGTTGAGTATAAACAAGTAGAATAACCAAATTTTGGTGGTTTTACAAGTGCAACACCTATTGGGATGTTGAACGTAGTAGTTTTTATTTTCTTTTACTCTTGGCGAGGAGGTGCTGAGCTTCGAGATCATCCCGTCTGTAAAGTTTCTTTGAGGTAATTTTCATTTTCTTTTTCTTCTTTTCATTATTCATTTATTTATTTTTTCCTAGTCTAAGTAGTTGAGCTTAGGTTATTAGTTGTCGCCATTAGGCTCGTTTAGGTTGCCTTATTTAGGTCGTCTTTAGAGTTGGTGTAGTCTTGTAGAAGCTCGTTAAGCCAACGAGTCTGGCTTATGATGTCCGTTCATTTAGCTATGCCTAGCATAATGTTTACCCATCCTCGTTGCATTCGTTTGACTAGGTTGAACCACGTTTGCATTCGGATCGTATACTTGATCCTTTGATCTGTTGTTTGGTCACGCACGTTCAATCCTCAGGGCATCCAGTTTGATACAACTGTTGATCTTGATTTTTCTTCATTATACTAGCTTTCTCAAGCACCATTAATGTGAGTTTCTTCACACTCCCTTTTACATTTTGTTTTTGGGATGTTACACATGTCATATTCAAAACAGTATTCATTCTATTATTAATTCAATCTATGATGCAAGCCTTAGACCTAGTTAGCTTTATGTGTTAGATGCTAAGCTTATACAATGTGTGATTCAATGTGTGATTCTATGTGTGTTGCCAGTCAAGCAATCTAGTACCTAGTAGCCTAAGATGGTTAGATACTATCTTCGCAAAGGCTTTTGCCTTTGTGTGAAAAAGGTGAAAAGTACACCTAGCAAACTTGTTGAATTATAACTGTTAATTTATAGTATGGTCATACTTGAATTAACATGTTGTAAGGATACTTGTTTGGACACAAGCTATTGTTATTCATTCATTCATTCAATTTATTCAAACTTGTATTCATGTTATGCTTATGATACATATTCTAGTTAGGCTATAGTTTGCATCATTTGCATACTTATTATTTAAACTTAGTATGTGAACTCACCAACTATGCAAATAGTTGACAAACTCTATTTTACATGTGTAACAGGATAAGGAAGCATGATGAAGACATAAGATAGGACTAGTGACCTAGTTTAAACAGTGAAACAAATGTATAGACTTATCAATTGTAATACTTTGATTATTCAATTCGTGTAATGTTTGTTTATTATTCAATGAATGTTGTGTTCGTCTTGTAATAAAGATGCATTAAATATTGAAACGTATAATAGTACCATGAGCTAATGAACAGTCAAACTCGCGCCCCGACGCATTCCGCCGTAGGTCGGGGTGTGACATTAAGCTTGGGTTTTAGGGCTCAAAAAGCCGGTTTCAATGATGCTAAAATGAATTCAATCGAATTTTGTTTGAGTTGGTTTCGAGTTTTTAAAAATCTTTTTTAGCCTTCTTAGGCATAATAGATTTTTGAGTAAAATGTCATTTTAGTCCCTATGGTTTGGCAACTTTTGTCATTTTAGTCCAATAGTTTAAATTTTGCGATTTTAGTCATTATGGATTTTATTGTCAATTTGGTCAGTATGGTTTCCGTTTTATTGTCATTTTAGTCCAATTAAATTTTAAACTTTTGGACTAAAATGACAAAAGTGACCAAACCACAGGGACGAAAATGACAATAAAATGAAACCAAAATGGCAAAATTTAAACTATTGGAATAAAATGGCAAAAGTTGCCAAACCATGAGGACTAAAATGACATTTTACTCTAGACTTTTTAGGAGAACATTCCCTACACACACATATATGTGTGTGTGTGTGGATTGAATTTTGACCACATATTTATTTTCAATATTCCAAATCAATGGCTTACATAGGGTTTAAGGGTTTTCTCCCTAAGATTGGGTTTTCATAGGATTCAATCCCTATATATATAAAGAGAAAATTTTAAACCCTATCTATTCTATTTGAAATCTTGAAAATAAATATATGGTCTACATTAAAGTTGTATAAAAAATTGAGGTTTAACTAAACAAATTAATTTTAATGTAGTCTAATGTAAACCATTGATGTTCAAGAGTCAAACCAAACCGAGCGAAGGTATGCTTGTAGTCGGCTCGTTTACAAACTGTGCGACTCGGCTTGGTTCGGATTTGCAAAGTCGAGTCAAATGTTGTGATCGTTGTTCGGCTTGATTCGGTTTCAAAATAAAATTTAATGCGAATTCACAATATTTATAGTAATTTCAAACTTAATAATTAAAAAGCAATAATTTAAACCACATACAAATCCGTAACAAAAATGAAGTTCATAATTTACAAATCATTATAATATGAAAACATAAAAAAAGTTTAAAACATTTGAATAGTTTATCGACATCATTATTAATTAGTTCGAATACATCCACATCATTATTCATCGTAAAAAATTTGTAACATATTAGTGTTAATAAAAAATTAATATTATTTTATATACATGTGTGTGTATAATTTAATATTACTTTATATATTTGTAATTTAGTTATACTTAAATGAGCGAGCCAAACGAGCGACTGCGCTAGCGATGAGCGAGCTTACCTTAACTCGTGCCCGGCTCGTTTCAAACTGAGCGAGATTGATGTGTTAGTTTAACACATCCGTTTTCGTACATATTCGAGTCGGTTTTCGATAGTTTTGTATATATTTCGAGTCGATTTTAGTTCCTTTTTACATTTTAGTGTTTTTGTGTAGGAATGTGTCCGGGAGGAGCGGAAATGAAGGCAAACGGGCATCGGAATCAAATGCGGGTGCAAATACAAAGAAATCTGAAAAATGGCCCTAGGAGCATAGCCTAGCGTGGGGCTTCTGGGCGCTAGGCTATGCGCCTAGCATGTTCAGGCGAAATTTGTCTTTTATTCCGCGCGCATAGCCTAGCCACACCCTTATCAGCGCTAGGCTATGCGCCTAAGATGGTTTTTTGGCCTAAAACCCTAATTTCAAGCTCTCTATAAAAGGGATCGCATTCCAGCCGTTTTAGAGGTCTTCTTTTGCGTCTTTGGAACCCTAATCGAGCCTAGGAGCTGCTGGAGCTTAACCATGGAGTATTTGGCTTGATTAGGGCTTGTTGAAGTGAAGAAGGACCTTGATCTTGAGTATTTTCCTTCTCTTTACATGTTCTTAGTTTAAAGTTTTGATCTTTGATGTATTTAGACATATTTCAGACTTGTTTAGCTACTGTTAGTATGATTTGTGGCTAGATCTATGGTTGTATCTAGGTTTGGGATGATAAAGTTGTGAACTTTGATGCTTTTGGACTTGATTTATGCTTAATGATGATGAATGCTTTGTAATCAGTTGTAAAGCTTGAAACTTTGATGGTTTTTACAGATGTTGAATGATTATATTTGGTGTATGTTTGATCCACATGTGTTTAGGAAGGTCTTTCCACACATAGATGCATGTTAGGCCTACTACTTTGTGTTTTAGGTTAGTTTATGGGTTGTTGATCACATTCCATAGGATTAGACTTCATTAAAGATAATTATTTGCATGTGTAACCTAACCTAGAAATCCGGGAGGTGATAGGTTAGATGGTTGGTCTCTTACACTTAGGAATTTTGAGTTAAACGACCCGGGAGGGCGTTGTCTTAGATCTACTTAGTGTTAGTGTCAATCCATGTCAAAGTTGTCAACTTTATGGCTCTCTAGTGTCTTAGGATGCAGACGGGTGGAGAAATCCGGGAGGTGATCCACCCGTTAGAGTGCAATTGCATGTCGGGGAGTCCGGGAGGATACCCGACTGACTAGTGCCTATATTACAGTCTTAGGAATTCTATTGGAGTTGCCTGGTATCTGATCTGGGTCCCCTTTAGGTATTTCTAGGTCTGTTCATTAAGATCCTAGTCTTCATCGTTAATAAATCAGTCCAGATAGGCATCTGTCACACTTTTGATTCCCAGCCTAGATACACCAGTTTTCCTCACTACAGTTAGATTCCAGTTTCATTATCAGTTTTAGTTTGCTGTTTTAGTGTAGTTGGTAATTTAGTGGTTTCAGTCAGTTCAGTCAGAATAGGTTATCAGTTGCACCAAACCCCCCCCCCCTTTTTTTTACCTTAGTTAGTTCACAGTTTAGGTATTAGTTTGTTATACTAGTGTCCATTGGTTCGATATCCGGACTTCCATCAGCTATTCTGCCACCGACAGGTACACTTGCCTTAGGAGCGGTCTAGTTTAGGTTTTCCGATTATTACTAGGTGTTTAGGTTAAGTATAGGTCTAGGATTAGATTTTGAGTCTTTAGCTTAGGTTAAATCGCTTTAATTTAGTCTTGTTTTTAGTATACTGACCGCTCGCATCAGAGATTCAAACGAGCTTTTTCCAAGCGATCATCGAACGACGAGCATTTTAGACATTAGTACACATATATATTTGATGTTTGCTGTTAAAAAAATTTTATGTTTTATTTGTTTTCGTTTAGTTATTTTTCATCAATGTAATTAAAATTGTTTGTATTAAAAAATGAGTTGTTTACTTATTTAAAAAGTTGGAAAAAGAAATTAAAATAAAAGTGAGAGGTGTCTAATGCAAGTAAAGTAAAAAAAAAGAGTTTCAAGTGCAACTGAGAGCCTTGCCTAGGAGTGAACCAGCGACATGTGTGCACTATAATAATAGCGTCCTCTACAAGCTGCTTATAAATAAATTATTTTATAATACTACAATATATGAATTATAGAATTTATTTTTAAGTGTAAATACATGATACATTATACATATAACAACATAATGTGTTTTATGACATGATAAAACTAATATTTATAAAACATAAACTGCATATTTTATCAAACAAATTACAATAAAACCTGAATCAAACCCATCAAGGCACCAAGCTCATTCCTACTAGTCTTATGTTCGCTTTCACTAACAACGGCCCGTTTTGAGACCCGAAATTTGTGACCAAAAAATCCCGACTGAATATCATAAACTAGAGATTATCATATGAATAATAACACACAAATCGTCACCAGATTAACCTATATGGCCCAACCCGACCCATCTATTTTGTTATCTGTAATCTGTACATGGAAACACAAAAATATGAATATTGAATAACAGCCCCTTAATGGGTCGTAGATATAAGCAAACAGTGTCAAAGTGAACCCAAGCCCTTTCCTTTAAAATCCCCATATTACCCCCCCACCTATCTTGCATTTCATGTCTATATTACAAAATCAAAAATTGTGGTAAAACCTCAAACCAAGTTTCTTTTACACTCTCATGTTAGAATAAAGCTCTCAGCATTCACCTGAACATTGCAGAAGCCACCAATGAATCTTTCTCAACCTAATTTATCTTGGAAGTATTCCATTTTCAGACGAATAAGTTGCCATATTCAACTCAGGCCCGAATATTTTTTTTTTTTCAAATCTGATCAACCCCAGTTCAATAGTATCATCAAGCGGTCTCATGAACACCAGAAAGAATTCGTGGCTGGAAAAAGCCAATGGGTCAGATCTTAGGAGCTCAACCCGCCATCATCATTGTGTTTTGCTCATCAGAAACCAATTAGTAGGGAATAACATATGGTAAAGCACAAATATCAACTGACTCTATGTGCTTAGCTTCAGACCATACCTGAACCTCGAGCTCATCGACTGGTGGTTTCTTGGTAATGGATCTGGCTTTGCTGCTAACTAACCATTCATGGCCATCAAGACCGCACCACTGGTCTAGTTTTGGAACTGAGAGTATTTGGTTCAAGTATTTGGCATCAGGGTGAGGCGGTTTCTTTTTGGGGATAGGCAGTGGTGGTGGTGCCACCTTGTTAACAACTGCAGGTGGTGGTTTTGGTCCAGATATAGGTTGTTGTCTACCAGTCGTAAGTGGTGGTGAAAGTGATTGGGAGTGATGGTGGTATGCAATGTGATTAGGTAGTGACTTAGTCGTAGCGACTGGCGGTGATAGGGCGTCAAGATGGTTTGTAATTACAGGTGGTGATTTTATTGAGGGTTTGGACCAAACGTTACTGAAACCAGGAATTGATGGGTTTTTAGCAGAAATTGAAACAGGTTGAGAAGTCAACATACCGTTAACTCTTTGACTGCCATTACTACCAACTTTGAAACTATTCTGTGTTGCCCCATGAGATGCCCCTTTCTTATCTAACAAACTTGGGCCCGGGCTTTGGAATAAGTCCAGCTTCCATCCGTTTTCCAGTGAGACATTAGAGATGGCCCGGGCCATCTTGTTTGGCCTAGGTTCGTTCTCTGTAATGTAATTATATAATTAGATACATACAACCAGAATAAGAAGATTTGTATACCTTAAAACCTATAAAAACTTGTATTAATTTGCTTCACAAAGTAGGGAAATAAAATGGAATCCTGGTGGGCAAATAAGTTTATCAGAATTAAAGGAAAGAAAATGCTTTTATAATTTAGCAGTAATAATAAATGTGCTACTCTCAGGAAACAAATAAAGCAGAAGTTGTCGGTTACAATAATGTCCTACATCAGATATCTCAAAACGTTCTAGCTTTAAGAGAAAGATGAAGCTAGTAAAAAACAAAATAATAGATTTTGACACAAAAATGGGAGGGGCAATTTCCACCCATTCACTTACAAATGATGAGCAAATATGGGTTATTTTCTATTTAAAACGAGCCAAATAGAGGAAATAAAAAACTATAGCTAGAAATGAAATGGGTCAAACAAACCGGAAGCTGCTCAAAGTGCACCTTTAACGCATATGACCACCAAAATCACGATAATCGATCGTTATAGTATTTATGTAATAAAATAGTTATTTTAATAATATTAAAACATTAATTATTTACGGAAAGTGTTTGTGAGTTGATCGGACCAATTCAAACCCATGCCAACAAGAACCCGCTTTGAGTTGTTACCTGACCAACCATTTTTCCTTCTCTAGCAGATCACAAGTTTAAAAGAAAGCATGTACACTCACCATGAGAATCACCATTGGTCTCCATATCTTTCCTTTTCTTTAAATTTTCTTCATTACCAACACCTAGAAAACTGTTTTCCAGAGGATTCTTAGATGATTTATTAGCAACAGCAATCAAATCACTCTTCATGATATGTTTGTTCAAAGCCCTCTCAGTTTTCTTCTGCTCACTTTTTTCCTTTATATCCTTCCCCTGTTTTTGTTTATCCCTATATTCATATTTCCGATTATCTCCCTGTTTATCATCACTTCCTTTTTCTAGCAAATTCTCAATTCTATTATCCAAAGGTGGCGGTGTTGTGCCCTTAATCCTATTCGGGACCACCACATTCATGACCACTTGCTGCCCATTGTTAACATTATTTTTTCTACCTTCAAAAACAAACAGCTGGCTACCCGTTCCCTTTTCTTCGCTAAATCTTCTATCCATTTCTTGCAAAAATTTAAAATTTTCAGAATCTCCGACCTTAATCTTGTTTCTAAGCAAATCTCCATTTTGGTATGGAAAAGGTATTGACGGTTTCTTTCCATCAGCAGAACTGATTTTCTCTTTATTTTGTTCATTGTTATGATGAAGACTTTCCCCATTATACCCTTTGTATTGCCCATAAATATTTTTCTCATTGGGGGTACTTGTTTCACTCTTCTCCTTGTCTTTCTTCTTGTCCCGGTGTTTATCTTTTTTCTCTTTATTTTTTCCTTCACTTCTACTTTTTTCCCTTTTTTCTTTACCATCTTTTTTCTCTCTGTCTTTTTTATCTTTCTTATGTTTCTTCTCTCTGCGTTTTTCCTGAAATTAATAAAAGTAACAATAAAAAAAAGGTTGAATATATGTACATAACTGTGTCAATCAAATATATAGATGCATCAAATAAACAAAGACAGTGTTCGATTACAATTAAACTGCAAAAAAAAAAAAACTTGTAAATTGGGAAGGGTGTAGTTACTTTTCCGTCTTAAGATGCACAGAATGCTCAAATTAAATGCTGTCTAACCTAATTTGGACTTTGAAAAAAAACACCAAATTACTTGCACACTAGCAAGTCTACAGAGTTGACTATTTAAACTTATTTGACTTCAGTTCAAGTCAAAGACACAAAATGAAGGATAATGTCGGTAAGTTGATGTGATATCAGCAACCTACAAGTCATTGTAGAAGACTGGTGTAATGAAATCCAACAAATATTGCGAACACTTGGATGATTTGAAATAAAGATTCTAATCAAGGTAATACAAAAATATTAAAAATTCAATTTACAGTTTCAAGTCGATGATTTAAACTGTTTGAATTAACTATTGTCTATGATTTCATCAAACCAGACTGATGATCTTATCCAGAACACCAAAGGCCAATTTGAATCACTTAGTCCATAATCAATAATCTAACCACATTATGTTTCATTCTCACTACGGTATTTCCAATTTCACGGCTTCATAAGCTAGATTGTCTTAACTCAGGCTGCATTTAATATCCTACTATAATATGTAAGCGCATTTAGGGAATTAGCAAGTAATTGAATTTTTATGTGTGCCAATAACGTTAAACAAAAAGTAGCGAAGAAGTCAACATCTCCATTTTGAAAAGAGATTTATCATTATTTGAAGTGAGTTTACCTTCATTTTAAAGTCAAACTTCACTTTTCAATGAGGATGATATCATCAAGAATCATCTAATGCCATATAATGACATCATCATCAATAACTACAAAAGTAGTGACAAGTACAAAAATTTTGCATTCACACTTAAGGCACAAGTCAATATCGATCGCAATATCAACCATGATTTTAAAGTGTCATGTACACAAGTGATAAAGCAAGACAAGCCTTAAGTTTTGCCATTAGCTAGTAATGTAAACTCACATTTTCCATGCAGGAACATCATCACAAATTAATAACATGGATGAAATCCCTAACCCATCGTTTCAAAAGGTGCAATATATGCAATTTTCCGTATTAATTACATAAAAACAGCATCTCCGAAATATCAACAACCAATCCCAAATTGATTAAGTTATATATTCTGCAATCAATACTAAACAAACTATAAATGGAAAAAGGGTATCAATACAATCACATAACTTGTATTCTAGCAAATTTTGTCAGTGATATTTTGAATTTTGATATCACGCAACATTTTCATTCGACATATCATTAATAAGGTATCAAATTCTTTAACAATAGGCATGCTGACCAATAAACTGGTAACCATTTTCAAGAAGATTACAATTATCTGAAGGCAGAGTTACCTTCTTCAACAAGTTGGGATCATCTGTTGTTAGTTTCTTTTCATATCCCGGTGGTGGAAATGGAAAGCACCGAGACATTGCTCCAACTGAACAAACACTTTACTACCAAAAATATTGGTAAATAAGATATTTTTAATTAATTTTAACAACAGTTGTCCCAATATGGAGGGGAACCAAGAACTATAATCCACTCCATTAACCATGTCCTTGCACTTGTATCCAAATACAATGTTCTTTATCCATATAACCCACAGTTTCAAACTCCAAATCCACCCATAATTAAACTTAAATCACCTCTTAACACTAACTTTAATCCAATTCATAAGCTCCCTGCCATACTTAAAGCCGAAAAGCCAAACACTAAAGAAATACAGAACACTTATAACTTACAGAACACATATTCGCGTATAACTTGCTCCCTCTACTCTAATTCAAAGATTTTTTTTGCAGGATTTTGTCTTCCAGTCTCTGTAGATGATCAAGCATCACTACCACTAGTAAATCAATCTGCCAATATTTTCAGAAAGCCATGAATTTCAAGATGAAGATCACAGATTTCTTATGATCAAGGCTACAAATGTAGAAATGCACTAAAACAGGTTAAACACCCCAATCACAAATCTCGATCGAAACCCTAAATCTCCAAAAACTCAAATGCAATCACTCCAGCAATCGATCCGACCTAAAAACCAGAAACAAGACCCTCTAAATTACACAGCACCCTAGATATCAATTCACTAAGAATCCAGATAAAGCTCCGATAGCAAAGTTTCAAATTTCCAATCGAATAAAGTAGATAAACACCACAAACCCAAAATATCCTCCCTAAATATCCCTATCTAAAGGCGCTTTACAGTTGGTATCAAACAAAGAATCGCGATTTTGAGAGAGACGAAGTGCCGATCAATCTAACAAGAATTGAATATTCCGATTAGTTTTACCTCGTCCGCTACAGAGTGGACATTGTTGTATACAGAAAGGGAACACTTTCTCTCTCTAAAATCCTAATGACTTATGTGAATCTGTGTTGAAAGGGTGTGATTTCTGCGAATGATTTGCTGAAATTAACCATTTTTGTTGGGGATTTTACAGGCGAAGATGAGGGCCGAAACCCACATATGTAGAGAGAGAAAGAAGGTTTTTAGAGAGAGAAAGGGGATGAATTTGTTCTACTCACAAACGGCTGATTGTGGAGGTCAATCTTTATACCCAGCAGCTACACTATAAAACGGGTCTTCGTCTTTACATTATTGGGTTGATTGTAACATCTTATATAAACCTTACAAATTTTAATACATTATATCTACATCAATTAATCCACTTTCCTTTTTTTTTTTTTAACGAAAGTTTTTACTTTTTTTATTTCCTTTTCTTTTTATTGATATATTTATTTTGTTGGTGTTGGTGTTGTTATTCTGTCTTTTTGTATTTCTTTTGTATTGATACTGTCTTGATCGTAGATTGTAAATTTTCAACGTTTATATTGATAGTATGCTTCCAGGTTTTATGTTAAACAAAAGATTGTTTTTTATGACAGGCTATGTCATAAGTTTTACGTAATAGTGACAATTTTGATTATATCTAATTTAATTGATACTAAGACACTATAAATTTACAACTAATCATTATTTGATAACAATATCTTTTTTATTGGTTGTAAGATTTCACAAACATGTTATGGTTACAATATTTTAATTATTCAACCATTTCAAATATTCTATTATATAAGTTAATAATGTGATTAGGAAAACAAACCATTCATTTAAATATCACTTTTATTCACAATTCTCATTAGTTAGCTTCTTCACCTAAACATAATTCAAATGATGAATTTAACAAATTGTATGCACTAATTATTCCTAAAAACATACATATCTACTCATTACAAAAAGCCTCAAATTTAACCCATGAACCTTAATTTAGGCGTTTGGATGGAAACCAATTTCATATCAGTTTTTCTTTCTTTTTTTCTTTTTTTTTTTGTTTTGTTTTGTTTTGTTTTTTTTTTACAACTAGAAGAAAATACATACTAAAACAAATAAGATCTAAGCAAGTAGCTTAGAACTACATAGGGACATCACAAATTACGTAAGAAATTGAAATTGCATCACATTCCTCAATCCACCCACTTAAAATTGGTCATGTTAAGAACCCCAAAAAAAAGCTAAGAATCTAGATCTCCTTCAACATCTTCTTGGGTCCATATGGATGCTAGTTGGTAAAACGGATACCTAATAAGACATGGCGGGACCTGTTTAACAAAAATTACACTACTTAATTTTATGTATATTTTTTAAAATAATAAAAATTAGAAGACTAGGTTTTATCAATTATGTTTTTGTTACATAAAACATAACCAATTCGTTTTTATGTTTTGTATTTGCATTAATCGCATCGATTCTAACATGTTAAACACGATAAGAAATGTTTTGTATGATCGAGATGCTATTGAAAACTGATGTGTCGGTTTATATATATAGAAATAATGGTTCAACACTATCGAGTAATAAATCGAAATAACTTAAACCGAACTACACACTACAGGCAAGTGTACCTGACGTATGAAGTATAGCTAAGGAAAGTCCGGATATCAAACCTAAGGACACAGAATCTAAGAATTAACCCTAAATAAAGACAATGCTAAGACTAAAGAAGGAAATCACTAAATAAGGAAATTTGTATTTTTTTAGAAAAGTATTTTATAAGAAAGAGATAAAATAGCCTCGACAACTGAAACAAATTAAGAAATGAAAATAATCAGATAAAGAAGGGTACTACCTAGACTTGGAATCCTAACGGTAACTATAACAGTTTCGGGAATGAGATACGGGATATCCGGTCAACAAGGATATGACAACAAAGGAAACACTCAGAACCATTAGATCACAAGGTCAGTCTCACTAATGCTAAAGAATGTTCCAAAGAGTCATGTGAAAGATCACCGAGATGTGTAATGGATTACCTAGTCAGTCTCTCCAAACACTGATCATTTAAGGATTCAGAAGATCGTATCACGTGGTCAGTTTCAACAATCTCGATACATCAAAATATATAAGTTAATACCTTGAATTGCAAGGAATTCTAAGGAATAAACAGGAAAACCCGATGGTCACGTAATTTGCCTGAAAAAACCCTAAAACCCTAATAATCCAAATTCCCTTACGTGATTAGTCTCAAGAATGATAATCGTACTGTTTATAATCCAATTACAGATAATATCCTAAGGTTTAATTGGCCAAAGCAAACCCAAACAGAATTAGATACGAAATCTAAGCCTAAAACTGATAAAACTGGTCAAAACACGTAGTAAACAACCAAGACTTATCAATTGGACATCATCATGCATTTATAGATCATCATAACAGCAATAAATAATCAATATTAACCATATATAATCTGATCCTAATCATAAACAATCGAAATCCCACAAAAACAAACCCGAAAACTAAATAAAATTAACCGTTCGTCATCCAAATCTAGGTAATACAATGAGTTTAGCCAAGAAACATGTTTAGAACTTTAATAATATGAAAAACATTCAGAAACATATCCATGAATTCGAGTACAAACGAGAAATAATCAAGAAAACAAGAAAAAGAACCCGAAAACGCGTTTCCGGACACTTTCATATGCGTTCTGAGCCTCCCCCGAGCATCCAATTCAGCCCCAAACCTTCAAAATCTTCGAAAATATGTTCCTTTTTCGTAATCAGCCGTCCTTGGTTGATTCCTCCTGAAATTAGGGCTTCAAAATGGTTTAAATAGGTGATTTTAGGCATAGGGTCACGACTTGGGCTCAAAACCGGTTCAGTGTGCTCACAAAGGGGTCCAATTGGCTGGTCAAAGGCCCAATATGGCCTGGTCAACGCGGGTCAACGGCCACAAATGCCGGTCAACGCAGCTGGGGCGCACGCGGGTCTTGGATCGGATCTCCGGGTGGGCCGCGGATCTAAGTGTGTGTGTGTATATGGTTTTGGCGCGGTCCATGGGTTATCCGGCGGATCCTCGATGGGTATTTAGGGTTACGTGGCGAATTCTGGTGCTGCCACGTGTCAAAGATGCTGAAACTTTACCAGAATTGCAATTTAACCCCCTGCACTTGCTGAAACTCATTTTTAAGCTCCGAAAATTCCCGAAATGCCATTTTTTTACCACGGAACTTCTAAAAATTATATTTTTAGCATCCAACTTCATCAAAATAATTTCGGGCTTCAGTTTCTTCGCAAATACGAACGTTTATTTCGCGAAACCTATAAAAAATGACATTAAAAATAAAAATAAGTAAAAGTTCATAAAAATATAATAAAAACTAAATAAAAATCTAATAAAATAAGATAAAATCCTAAAAATTAAATACTAAAACAATGTGCAATTAACGACACATCAAAAACCATTTGATTTCACGCTTTTCATAGACACCATGCAGCCGTAAGCAAGATAGCTTGAGCCAGTATGCATGGCTCCTCACTTCTTATATTCAGAAGCTTGCACCAAACCCCACTCAGTCTCCATGTCTCCATTGAAGCTTCACGATAGAGGAACAAATAATCGTTGGTTCCATATGTCGATCCAAAAACCACGCAAGTCAAATAATCTAATTGAAATTCGTGAAAAGATTGATCAGTTGATTTGGGGCTAACAGTCGTTTTTAGACATAAATGGATACAAGGTAATTTCAACCAATGTTTTACCGGTATTTTAGGTGCATCGAATTTGGCTCAGAGATGGTTCAACCGGTTGAACCGGGTTGTATTGGATGATTCAACCGGACACACTAGTTAACTATGTATTCCATAAAAATACAACTTATACTCAAATAAGTTTTCAAAAAGTATCCAAATTCATCCAAAAACAATTAAAAACGTACTCAAACACTACCAAAAAACTTAAACTTTTCCGACAGACATATTCTTAGGAAATTTGACAGAAAAGTTGTATAGCGACAAAATACCGACGAAAAAAGTTTGTTGTAAAAAACCTCGTATGAAAAATTTTTCCGGCAAACTTCCGACAACAATTCCCACGAAACAACGATAAAAAGAGTTTGTCGCCAAATTTGCGACAAAATACCGACGACAAGATCATCAAAAAACTCTGACTATTTTCCGACAAACCAATTTTTTCAAAATTTTAATTTAATTAAATTTACCGATATCTTTCCGACAAAGCTTAATTCTTAATTTTTTTTATTTATATTTTTACCGACGAATATCCGACAACAATGGAATTTTATTTATTTATATTAATTTTGTATACCGACAAATTTCCGACAACAATGAAATTTTATTTGATTTATATTAATTTTGTATACCGACAAACTTCCGATGAAACTTAATTTAGTTCATTTTTTTACTGCATTCTGACAGCATTTAGTTTAATTTTTTTCTTCCTTACAAACAAAAATTCAGGAAAATACCAAAATGCCAGAAAATTCAGGAAATAATGTTATATATATATATATATATATATATTTCTACCTCTCTCGGACTTTTTAACCTAATCATCTGTGTCCCAAATCTGTAAAGATGAAAAAAAAATATGAATGCTAACATAAATGACAATATAATATTTACAAAAACAATAACTTACAATGTTGCTTACCAAACACAATTGACGACATACGTCTTGAGACACCAACTTAGGTGGAAAATAACACATTATGTTGAAGTTATCTTGACCATTTATGATAAAATGAATGCTTACACTAGCATTATTTGCTGATTCTTTTCTCATCTCTAACATAATGTCACCAGAACGGTCCCTCAACACGTTCTCAAATCCTTGTCTATTGGCAAACTCTTCACTTGGTTCCCAACTAAAACTTGTCTACAAAAATATAAAAAGTAACGAAATAAACAAGGTTTAAGATATACAATTAATTAATACATATATATTACCCAAATTTTTTTTAACATTTTAAGATATACAAATAATTAATATATGTATATTACCCTAAAATTTTCAAACATTTTGTCTAGTGCTTGCTTAAGGTGGTTTTTGGCATTTGTTTAGATGCCTTCACATATAATTGTTCACGGTTCGAAACCCATTCCAACCCTTTTTTTACCAACCAAGAAAAAACAGTTTTTATCCGACCGATTTCCGACAAAAAAAGAAGAGGTTTTTTTCTTTTTTTTGGTCCTTACATTGTTTTTTCAATTCATATTGTTAAAAAATCCACGATGCAATTTATTTTTTAATTTACCGACTTGCACACTAAAAATCCAAAGTAAGATTTTTTATTGCCTAATTATATGTATGCGTACATAATTTGTATATACATATGCACACCGTATTACCATACAACATAACACCTATATATATATATATATACACACACACACACATACTGTCACACCCCACCTCTCGTCACCAGTTGATGATGTCACTCGTCAGAATAAGAAGGTCGCGGAAACATAGTGGTGATGTCTCAGAGATGAGGTGTAACTTACTTGATCCGGTATCACAAACACACAGATTAACTTAAAGATAATATATTACAAGGGTGTCATCATCACAACCGAAATTACAGTCTACAAACTAAGTTTATTACACAAGCCAAATTATTTAATTACAAGTGTCTAAACGTAGGGCTGTAAACGAATCGAACGAACACGAACGAGCCCTTGTTCGTGTTCGTTCGTTTAACTTTTAGCTTGTTCACGAACGGTTCACGAACGCTTACCGAACGAAAATTCTTGTTCGTGTTCGTTCATTAAGGATTTAGCTTGTTCACGAACGGTTCACGAACGCTAACGAACACATATTATTTAAACAATAAAAATCAACAATTTTAATCTCAAGCAATGGAGATAATCATTTATAAATATATAAACTAAGATATTATAGTATTAAACTAAAAATAACTTTAAGTATTGTGGTATTAAACTAAAAATTAAAAATAAACAACACATTTAATGAATAAATATAATAAATGAACTTAACCGAACATAAACTAACGTAAACGAACATGTTACCGAACGTTCATGAACACAAATGAACGAACACGACCTCTGTTCATGTTCGTTCATTTAACTAAACGAACAAGATTTCTTGTTCGTGTCCGTTCGTTTATTAAACGAATGAACATAAACGAACTTCCCGCCGAACGTTCGGTTCGTTTACAGCCCTATCTAAACGTGCAATTTCGTCGATGATCATTGTCTACCTGCAAAAGATTTGAGTTTGGAAAGGTGAGCACAAAGCTGGTGAGTTCGTAATGTTTAAGTTAAACAATATGATATGATATGCAATTTTTCGATATACAGTGTTGAAGATAACCATGGGACCCATATCTAGTTCCTTTCGGGCATTCTACGTTTTACAAAGATACTACCCATCGGTAAATATCTTAATGCCTCATTATCTTAATGTCTATCACTAACATTAAGAAGTTGTTTTGGAAACTGGTAACAAACATTTACACCAAGGGGAGTTGCAAGCTCCTGACAAATGGGTTGTCAGCCAATAGTACTATCAATGCTTCTTATTTGGCCCCACATGGGTTCACTAGATACAATTTCGAGAGATGAGGACTTTTTGATACTGTGATAGAGAGTTACATGTAAAATCCCATTAAATCTTACGGAAGTCACGTGAAATCACACAAATTACAGTGATACATATCATATGTTCAGAAATAGTTTCACAGAGGTGCCTCGATGTTTGTAAAACATTAAAAATAAAAGGGGTTGTACGAAACTCACCTGAAGTCTCAAAGATAGCAGAATCACACGTAGGCTGATAATGATAGCTTAATTCTGCATTAGTTTATGTTTAATAAGTTATTTATGTTTTAACTTACTGATTAGATCTTTCCAAACGTCCAATGTCAAAGACATTGCATTGAAAGTCATCATATTGATATTAGGGGTGTTCATCGGTTCGGTTAACAGTTTGTTCGGTTTATTCGGTTTTCAAAACAATTGCATTGAAAGTCATCATATTGATATTAGGGGTGTTCATCGGTTCGGTTAACAGTTTGTTCGGTTTATTCAGTTTTCAAAAAAATTTCCCCCTAATCGTTAACCGAACCGAATCGAATTCGGGATATGATTATCCGAACCGAATTCAATTCGGTTCGGTTTCGGTTATAACCGAACAAACCGAATTCAACCGAACAAACCGATTAAAAACCAAATAAACGGAACCGAATAAACCGAATTCAACCATATATTATTAATAAAAATAATAAGTTTAATTATGAATTCGGTTTAATCGGTTAACCGAATAAACTGAATTCAAAAAATATCTAAAACTGTTAACCGAACCGAAAACCGAATTCAGAATTCGGTTCGGTTTTTTCGGTTACGAATACGGTTTAGTTATCGGTTTTAAATGTTTTTCGGTTTTTCTGAACACCCCTAATTGTTATTATATACTTAATTAGTTGATTTAATATAATATCCTACACTGATTCAGGTTCCTAATACGAGGTTGATGACTCATTTGATTAATCAGAATGCTCTCAGATCAACCAATTAGGTATTGTTGTTGATTATATTACTCAAACAGTTTCTAGATGGATTTATGACTCAGGAATAGTCAATCCTTGTTACTGATTATCCAGATATGAAGAAACATCATAATGTGACATTGAATAGGTTTACTAATAATGTTCAACATACTAATCTGACTGTTATCATAAGCATCAGATAGTTGTTCCAATGATTATGTTAATGATTGTGATTAGTTTGAAACACTTGGATTTAACCTTGCATTTCAAGGAATGATCAACACAATCACACACATTGTTACAATCAAATGGTTTAAACCATTATAATCATAGTTGTAGTTTCATGATAACCGGATATTACAACGGATCAAAACAAGGATTTAACCGTTAACATCTCAAGTTCTTCGTTTATAACCATTCCTAGCCATCATCTAGGCAATAATCAACAATCCTAACTATTGCATTACGTTCAAAAACAAGATCTAATCAAACCATTATCAAACTAGTATGATGAAACAAATCGTTACCTAATCGGACGGATTTTCAGTCGCAAAACAACGATCGGATGTTGTAGAAACGTTCCCTAGCAAGATCCAAACTATCTGGTGGCTTTAAACTATGATTTGGATGAGAAAAACTTGAGTTGTTCCTCTATAGAGAGAGGTATGTTCGAGAAATGAAGAAGAAAAATATGCTGCATGAAATCTGATCTTGTATTCTGATTTTTCAAACCGCCTTACCCCTCGCGTACCGCCTAGCGGGGAGGTTTGAGGTTAGGCGTACGACGAAGGAATCCGGAGGCCTCATATCTTTTGACCCCGCGTGTACCTCCTAGAGTGGCAAGGTGGTGTCAGGCGTACTGTGCGGGTCCCCAGATTTTGATATTTTTAAAATTTTCTTCGTTTTACGATCCCCGAGAATCCGGAACTCCGTTTCAAACACGGTCTTCACCCACGTTCACGATTTCTCGCATACTTTCAATCCGTAATAATCACAATTGCTAAATTGACATGGATTTCAAGCACGAAGACATGTGCTTTCATTCGATAATGACGTAATCTTCAAACGCAATTATCACACATACGATCACATGCACGTACACATGAAAACACATTAAGACATAGACCTACATATACATAAGATTGCAAAATTTATTTTCTTAATGTTTACGACAAATTTCCGACCAAACAACAACTGTTGTCGGAAATTGGACGCAATTACCGACAGATTACCGACCAAAAAAATCATGCGTCTGAACCTAGTCGCAAATTTCCTACAAATAACCGACAAATCAAAGTTGTTGTCAGAATCTAGTCGAATTTCCGACTATTTTTCTACAAGAAATCAATTGTTTTGGTTTTTTAACCATCTATATGTTTTTTTTTGTTTCATCTTTTGAAAAAAGCATAAAACAAATAAATTTATTTCATTTCGTCAACTTGCAATCATTAAACACATATGTTCTCGTGTGTATACCCTATCGTATACATACTTACCCTCCAATGATAAATTACGATGAATATAAATACATATAGATAAAGATACATACATAGAATCACAAACACACACATATAATCATACACCTACTCTTATGCGCACACATGCATCACATATTAAAAACTAAAATTTTAAATAGTATTATTATTATTATTGTTATTAATTTCGTAATATTATTATATATATTAAAATACATTGAAAAGGAATAGTTGTTTTTTGAAATTTTAGATTTTGACCGCTATATATATTATGCATTCAAAAGGAATATTGGTTTTTTGAAATTACTATATATATATATATATATATATATATATATTATTAAAGTTCATGAAAAAGAATAGTAATTATATATATAAAATAATATGTGTAGTAAAATAGTGAATAACACACACATATATAGGGTTTTTATCATGTAAAAACCTGATCTTAAAGTGGAAACTCTTAAACTCTATATAGGCTATCCATTTGAAATCTTGAAAATAAACATATGGTCTATATTAGTCTATATTAAAATTGATATGCTTATTCAAAACCTAATTTTTTATTTAGGTTTAATGTAGGTGTCTGTTCCATATAATAACGTTTTGATAATTTAGTTTTGTACCACTAGAAGTTTTTTTTAACTTTGAAAAGCTGTAAACAGAAATGAGGGTATTAAATTTGAGATATTTTCTTAGAAATTTTGTTTTTATTAAATTTTATAAATTTGCTTAAAAATTTGGGTTTTTGTTTTAATTCAAATAATTGGCTGCCGGTGAGAAAGATTTTGATACTAATATTTTTTTACGCCCCATTTGTGGTGCACACATTTAATGTATATTATGTGTTGGCCCTCAAGGGGCCAAAGTAAAATTGCACTAATTTTAACGTTATTTTACTTGTTTTGTGAAAATAACGTTAAAAAAGTTAGGATGTTCAACTTCAAACGATAACTTTGAGCCGGGGACTCCTTCGAAGCAGCCTCTCTATCCCAACTGGGATAGAGGTAAGGTTTGTGTCCATCCTTCCCCCCAGACCCTACTGAAAAGTAGGAATATACTGGGTAAGTTTGTTTGTTTGTTTATTTTCTAATATTTTTGTAACACATTTTTGTATGATTTTATGAAAATTGTATAGAATTTGTGATGAGAGATTTGATTTTGCTATGCAACATATATTTCTGCAAATAATATATAATACCATTCTCGGGAGTCAACTGTGATCACCCGCTGTAACGCGCGGGATGGTTAAACCTAGTTAAAGTTAAAAATAATCAAACATTTATAATAATTTATAACAATAAAACAAATATTATATATATATAGAGTGAGGTTATTGTACAAAACCTTATTTTTGTAAAAAGTGTGAGAAACAATCTTGGCCATAGATGTGCTAAGATCAAGGGTTTGGATTCAAAGTTGCTATATTTAATGGATTAAAAGGGTTAGACAGTTATCAAAAGGGCAAAATAGGGATTTTGTTCTTTTTTGGATTTGCTAATATCACGCTTCACCAAAAATAACGGGATTCAGTTATCAACATTTTGAAATAACAACACATCCTAGCACACTACATTTATCAGTTCATAGCAACAACTGTTTAACAACATATAATAACACATAACAAAATATCAATTCTTAATCTTGTAAAAATAACAGCACATCTTAGCACAATTAAAAATAATTAATTCTTAAAATTTATTATTAAAAAACATATTAAAATATTAATTTTATCAATTTAATAACATTTTTGTATAACAACACATATTAGCACCACAAATACTTTCTCAAATCCATCATCAATTCTAATCGAAATTCAATCCAAAAATTCGACCAAAAATGATCGTAATTCAATCCAAAAATACGATCAAACATCCAATGTTTGTTACATTAATCGAAATTAAAAAACTATTGCATGCAAAAAAAATCACGAACACTACCAGTATGCTGAGTATCTTCAATCGGTTCATCCATTTGTACGAAATCATCCATCTAATTTTAAAAAACACAAACGTAAACTCAAGACCTGCAAATTTTTTATTTTTCGGTATTTTTACAGATTACTAAATTGAATTTGATATTATGCGTTAACTAATTTAATTATGGAATATTTTCAAAGAGAATACTGATTAACAAATTTCATATTTTATTGCAAGATTTACAAAACATTTAAAATGCAAAAAACCTATATTACCCTTTTCTATTAAATACTAATAATGCCACATGTCAACACATCAATGGTTCCTACCATTTTTACAAAATTTGCTATTTGTATGTGAACCTCCTCCTATATATATATATATATATATATATATATATATATATATATATAGGATTTGGTTCAAATAAGAACCCTGTGTAATTACGGTAACCCAGTGAACTTTGACAAGAAATGCCCGAATCTTT
The DNA here is from genome assembly GCA_009363875.1 of Mikania micrantha. Lineage (NCBI taxonomy): Eukaryota > Viridiplantae > Streptophyta > Magnoliopsida > Asterales > Asteraceae > Mikania > Mikania micrantha. The sequence continues at coordinate 53,243,566 of CM018695.1, forward strand.
GGTTTTTTTTTTCCATGGTCTTTATTATACATATTTAGGGGGGGTTTCTTTTTTGTGTTTTGGCTAATTCGCAATGCAAATTGAATTTACATCGGTGTAAAGTTTTTGCACTTTTCTAAATGTTGCGAAATGTAACTCAAATTTACACCGAGGTAAATTCGATTTGCACTGCGAATTAGCCAAAACACAAAGAAGAAACCCCCCCTAAATATGTATAATAAAGACCATGAAAAAAAAAACCCAAAGATTCGGGCACTTTTGGTCAAAGTTCACTGGGTTACCATAATAACAGTGGGTTACCATTTGAACCTTGCCCCTATATATATATAGGGGAAGGTTCCCCTAAAAAGTCTTTTTTGCCTAAGAAGGCTAAGAAGGATTTTTAAAAACTCGAAAACCGACCCAAACAAACTCCGATTGAATTCATTTTTACATCGTTGGAACCGGCTTGTAATTCCCTAAAATCTAAACCTTAAATCTTAAAAAATAAACTCTAATAATAAAACCAAAATTATAAAAACAAACCCAATACCTAAAGATAAAACCTAAAAGTTAAAAAAACATGCCATAAAATCCAAAATCTAAAACTAGTTGTTAAAGGTAAAACCAAAAAGCAAATATTGTAGGGTTCGATGAGACGGTTCCAATGCCATCGAAATGAGTTCAGTCGGAGTTCGTTTGGGTTGGTTTTAAATATTTTAAAAATCCTTTTTAGCCTTCTTAGGCAAAATAAACTTTTTATTTGATCCTTACCCTATATATATATATATATTAAAAAGAGAATGGCTAATGAATAGTAGACTTTTGGCTTTGGCCACCAGCTTTTTTACCATTTATCTTTTGTAGCTACACATTTACAGAGAGCTGGAGAAAGCGTGGGATGGAGAACCGCCATCGGCCATGCCATTCCATATGCACTCCATCCGCCAGCTTCGGCAGATGCATTGTCCAACGAGCACCAATGAAGAGGCCATTCTCCAACGACCACCTTTGAAGAGGATGGTGGCGTCCTGCGTTTCCGACCGTTGCCTCTCACAGCCTATGAGGTCCTCGACGATGTGGTAGGTTTTCCTTCTTCTTCACGCCCCTGCCTCAAGTCCGACGGGATTTTCAGATTGGCTTACACAAAGGGCTAGGTTAGGGTTTTCAAATCTTTTTGCTTCGATTTTGTGTCAAGGTAACCTTGATTCTTGGCTAGGAAACTGAAAACGAGTTGCATCTATGGTCGATTAGGGTTTGCTTTGGCTGCTTTAAAAGAGCATGCGTGAAAGATTACTCTGTACACCTAACATTTGATTTCATTTATTCAAGACCATCTGAACTGAATTTTGAGATAAACTTAGAATCACATATTTAAAAGAGATTTTCTGCATCAAACTACTCTCAACACAACAAAAAACCTAAACTGATATAGAGTTACATTCATAGTTGGTTTTTTAATGATGTTTCTTTTTGTTTGAATGATGAAGGGAGGAGTATTGAAAGAAATTCAAAGAAGAAAACCCTAACAACAAATCAGAAGTTGAAGCCATTCAGTGTTTTGCTACATTGATTTGGGTTTGATTGTTGTTAGGTTTTGATGTATATTTTATAACAGGTTGGCAAGGCTGGTGATGCAAAATGGAAGCCTTGCCTGTTGATGTAGGTATGATTTCTTGAACATGAAAGATTTTGTAGCTATCAAATTGATAACTTTGGAAAGAAAATATCAATTGATATTTTTGTAATATGTTTAGGCAACATGGCTGTTTTTGTGATATTCTATAGAAATGATTGGCCTTGAGATATTTGAACAATGTATAATTATGTGTTTGTTAAATATAAGTTTAAACCTTAAAATAAAACAAGTTATAATTTGTCGACACCTGATATATATATATATATATGATTGTGTTTTATTTATGCATTGATATTTTTTAAAGTCAAGATATTCAATGTTGCTATTATGTACCTAGTGAACATAGGAAAAAACACCTAGATAAAGCTGAAAAAAGGAAAAATAAATATGAGGGAAACATGACTGGTTACAACAAAAAGCAAGTAATTTTTGTTAATTGTAAATCTTTAATTACCGTTATTATTGAAATAGGCTCTGCAGGTGGTAATGGTAAGGATGATTTTGACAAATACAAGTCTGAGGTCAATGAAGAGGAAGAGGACAATGATAAGGTATTTTGTTTTAAACTTTATGACCCATGTCCTCATTTGATTAGTAAAATATTTTTTAGCAATCTGTTTTAAACATTCAAATCTACCATATTAGTTCATGTGGTTGTGAATGTTTTTTTAATTTATGAATCATTAAGTTACAAACAAAAATTTGGAAATATGGCACAACAAGGTTAAGATTCATTTGAGAATTTCATGTGATCCATACACTCACATGACAGGGACTAATTTCTGATCTCCTTAATCTTTAGGCAACTCTATTGTGGTAATTACTCGTTCACAAACACATCAGATGTAGATTATTAGTCAATAAAAATTTATGAACCCCACCCTACCTATGTATACATGCTTGCAGGAAAGATGGTTGTAATTCCAAAGAGAGGGTCTAACAAGTCTCTTATGTTTAGGTATGACTATTTCTATTTTCCTTAATATTCATTACTTGAATTTATACTACGTAATCATCAAATATATCAATGTTTGTGACACTCAACTAACATAAGATATGTAAGCTTGATGTAAAAAGAAAATACGCGGCGCTACGCGCGCAATGGAGACATCTAGTTACTTTTTAAATTTTCATGCTTATGAATAGTGTGGAAAAAAACTATTAATACACTAGTCGGAAATTAGTTGGAATTTTCAACCATTTTCCTACAAAACTAAAAGAAATTATCATTTAAAGATTATCTAGTCGGAATATTGTCGGAAATTCCTACAAGTTTCTAACAAGAATTAACAGATTTATATTAAAGGTATTCTCGTTGGAAATGCGTAGGAAATTTCCAACAACTTTCCTACAGGGTCAGATTTTGTCGAAAGTCTGTCGGAAATTAATTGGAAATAAAACTGTTTTGTAGTTGTAAATTTGTTGTAAAGTGGTCGGAAATTCCGATAAATTCAGTTTGGTTGGAAATTTTTGTAGGAAATCACCAGCTTTTGTAGTAGCTGTGTTTGAAAAAACAGACATGATAAGAATTCGTGTCGTGTTCGTGTCTAATCAGTTCGTGTTTCGTGTCTTAACATGTCATGTCTTAACGGGTCGTGTCTGACCCGTTGTGACAGTCCTACCTAAAGTTTGTTAGGTTGCTTACGACCATATGCTTTTCTTAATTTATTAATAGGATATTGTGCAACTTTTATCATTTGACTAGAAAATAGGAGCCCATATTGTTTAATACGAGTAGTATTAAAGATGTCTAGACATCTAAAATTTAAATATCCGTTTAACTGGATCCTAACTTAAATATTTAAATAGTAATTAAATATTTTCATTCAAGTATATACTCAAAATAATATTTAATTTATTTTTAAAGTATAATTACATGCATAAGAAAATTCTATTTTAATCTTAGAAAATTTATTACTAAAAGTTTTATGAGAGGTTACTAACATATGCTAACTAATGGATCATATGTTAAAGCTTTCTGACTAATCTATATCTATATTATATAATAAAAGAATAACAATTTTGCCACATGTCTAATTCTTACATCACTATTGTCATATGTCACATTTTTACACCACTATTGCCACTTGTCAAATTTTTATTAATCCACTTAATTCTCTCTTATTTTAGATAACCATATTCTCTCTCTAATTAAATAATTATAATATAAGTAACTAATATATAATTTATCTTTTTAGTATAAAACACACTTAAAACTTTTTATAAAATATAAATGTTCTAAAATCAAAATTTTTATAGTAACAAAATTTATGTAAAAAACAAGTTATCTTACAAAATATTTTTTTTAAAATAAAATATACTATAAAAGAAATATTTATACAATGTTGATGTTTTTAATTTATTTAAAAACTGAAGTAATAAAAATGATATAGAAAGTTACACTTTTGGTCCGTTATGTTTAACGCTATTTTTAATTGGGTCCTTTAACTTTAAATATTTCAAAAATTATATTTTATATTATTGATTTATAAAAGTTAGTTTTTAATATAATACAAACTAAAGTTTTTAACGTTATTTATTTCAAAGATACTAATTGCTACACATTAAAAGTTCATATAAAATTTGTATAATAATTAGAGTTTTTAATTATTTTTTTATAACTTAAAATATTTATTAATATGTTAATTAATCATTTTATATCAAAATATCGTTTTATAATTGTTAAATTTTCATCACTAACTACTTAATATTATATTAAATCCGTGTAATACACGGGTTAATAATCTAGTGAGATCATATAAACGAACTTTCTATGAATGTGCGTAACTTTTTTAGTAGAGATTTTGTCATTTAAATGAGAGATAGCACTTTAAACTCAAAGAAAGTTATAATATAGTTTGAAATAATTTAAAAAGAAAAGTAAGATATATTTGATCTTATATATATATAGGGAGAGCATCAAATGTTAACCCATGTTTATTGCGATAACAGAATAACTACATCATATTATTTTGTGGGCCACATTAAAGTAAATCTAAATGTGTACGTTTTTTTTAATTAATGTAAGTGGGCTCACATTAATTACATTAATTTAAAAGAAACTACACCTATAGATTTAGGGGTTGTTTGGTAGCATCTGAATTAGTCTAAATCTGAACCATTCAGATTCAGACAGTTTGTTTGGAACATCTGAACGAAAAAAATATCTGAATGGAGGTCTGAATGTTTCAGATGTGAAGACAAGTCTGAATGGAGGGAAAGAAGAACAAGAAAAGGGTGCTCCATTTTACCCTCATTTTATTTTTCAGACTCAAACCCTATTTTCCAACCCCATTCTCGTCGCCTCCCAACCCCTTCTTTCCCGTCGCCTCTTCACCCCCAAAATTGCCGGCCGTCCTCCTCTCCACCACCGGTCGGCGGTCGTTTCCTCCTCAGGTTGTCCTCCTCTCCACCACCGGTACCTATCGCCGCTGCTCACCACCCTCTCGCCGCCGCGCACCACCATCAGCAGTTTCAGCGCCGCAGCAAACCACCTCTCTCGCCGTGTATATGGTTGGTTGTTGACCAACGGAAAGAAAGGGTCGCGCACCAGCTTACGATTGTTGCTGTGAGTTTTTGTTTTCTTATACAATTTGTTTTGTGATGCAATCGATAGTGATTGTGATGTTCTTGTTATGTGATGTTCTTGAATTTGCCTATGTTCAGTGATGTTTTGTGATACATCTTCTTTTTTTTTTTTTTTCTTTGCTAAATGTAACATTTGTGCATATAGTCATGTAGTTGTAAACAGTGTTAGAACAGTGTCTATTCATGGTTCAGTTCATCAATGTGATTCGTATGTTCAAAATGTGTGCTTGTGTGTTACAGGATCTTAGTAATCAGAAAACAAGTATGTATTATATATTTACAGTCGATTTCACTAAGCAAGAACAGTAACTTGTTATATCGAAACAGTGGTGGGCAGCGAGAGTGAGCCCTATATATATACTGCGTTCGGTGTAACAGGTTAGTGTTAGTGCGTAGTGTCGAGACGAATACTATGACATTTAATTAATTCAACAAAGATCGTAATCTGTAAGCGAGACTGAGTATAGTTATGGGTGACGATCCATAATAATACGAATGTTGAACTTATAATTACGATTAAACGACTTTAAATAATTAATACGATCGGAAAACGTACGCGATTGCGGGTATACACGTAATTGTATGTGTTTAACGATCTGTCAACACCCGAAGAGTAAAAATAATTAAATTAATTATTTTCTATTTTTTACAATTTTGAAACTCATCGTTTTAATGAGTTTAACAACTCTTTTATTTAAAACCGCGTAAAATACGCGTTACGTTCCGGAAACGCGAACCGAGCGACCGAAACGGACCCGAATACCACCCGGGCTATAAAAGCCTTGAAGAAGGCCATTTTCTTCATTTAATTCAGCCAACAACCCCTTTTCTCTCTCAACCTCGCGGACCTATCCTCTCTCTAAAAATCCCAACTTTAAACGTTCGTATCTTCTTCGTTTCTCGACGGAATTCGGTGTTCTTGGTGTCCACGCGAAGCTCTCAACATCCTCTACACGAAAGTACAAGATTTTCACAGTTTTATCCGGCCAAAAACAAGGTATGCTCGATTGAAAAACCACGAAATTAGGGTTTTCTATACATGTTGTTCGAAACCTAGGAGGAAACCGGTTCTAGCACTTTATTTCTGATTTCGCACACCTAGCAACCTCCCTTGAAGTTGTACAGGCTTAGATCGTGGTCTAGAATCAAGTAACTTGATGATGAAGACGATGCAGGTAACAGGTTCGCTGGCCGAACCCTTCTGGGCAAACTTGCGTGGGGAAAACGAACCCATGGTTCGTGGGTCATAGCACGCCGAACCATAATGGATCCCACGAGCCCGCAGCGAACCTTCAGCCTGGTCTCCGAACCCTGGACATGTTACGAACCCCCTTTGCAGACCTCACGAGCCTTCACGAACCATTGATGATCGACGAAGTTGCTGCGAACCTTGCATGGTTCGTTAGTCAGTGGCCGAACCAGTGAAAGATCTCACGAACCTAAGAAACACCAACGAGCCTTCATGCAGATGTTAACCTAGACGAACTCTACATGGTTCGTTGCTTGGCTTGACGAACCAAAGTTTCTTGAACGAACCCTGCATGGTTCGTTGAACATGCAAGCCGAACCCTTCTAGGCCTAACCCTGAGCAGACGAACCCTGGAGGCCACGAACCCACTTGAGCTGAATTTTAAATAATCAACGAACCCTTGGTCACCACCATCTTCACGAACCTAGGCTGAAACCAGGAGGGTTCGCTGCCCAAAAGTTGGCAGCTCACGTCTCTTTGGCCCAATTAAATGTTATACGGCCCAACTCAAATAGCAACTTGGCCCATATACTTAAACTAAGCTCAATCGATTATGTAGGCTCGTTTTAACCTCTAGTTGGCCTAATATCGCTTAGAAACTTACATGGTCCAATATCATATTTAAGTGACCCTTGTTATCATAAAAGGCCCATGGACCTTCATTTAAGCCTAGTCTTATAATTATGGGCTTAAGGCCCAAAGTGAGGCCTTCGATTAAGAAGATTGTGAATTTATCATGAATTGGTTAAGTTTGTAACTTAACAATAATTTCGAAGATTAATTCACAATTACAAGACCTTAAAGCAATTGGAACAATCTTTTCATAAGTCATATTAATCAACGGTTATCAAATTCAAGAACAGTGATCATCTTATGCATAAGAATTATGCACAAGGGGAACATCTCACATTCGTTTCTTGGACCCATGATCAAACAATTGATTCAACGCATAACTTTTAAGTTTTAACAACAATCATAATCATGATCAAGTAACCAAGAGTTAATCAAGTCAATCAATGAATCAAGGGCTATACAATTATAAATCCTATATCTTATGTATGATTACAATGTTATAGGAAACAATTAGAAGTCCTGTTTGCTACTTGCTATCTGTTTTAGTTCAGAGTCTACTGCAGACAGGTGAGAACTTTAGCCCCTCTTTTACTGTTTTATAACTGTTTTGGGGTGGAACACGTGATCAAAACCGCTATTTCAATCTTGTTTCATCACACAGTTTATGTGTATTCATAAACATTACAGTTTCATCTTACGAATCCAAGGGATTCATCAACTGTTTAAATAAATTGTCAACCGTTTTAAAGGAATTATTCACTGTTAAACTCTTATTACTAAAAAGGATTTTATAATGACTCTTTGAAATGGTTTATAACAGATTTACTCAAATGTTCTTATAAAGGATAAACACTTTTAAATAAATGATTTTATAAACTCTTTTGTTACAAACCTTGTTGTTACACAAGGTCACTATATCATGATACTCAAAACAAGTGGTTCACAACATGGTATTCAAATCAAGTGGTTCACAACATGGTATTCAAATCAAGTGGTTCAAAACATGGTATTCAAATCAAGTGGTTCAAAACATGGTATCCAAATCAAGTGGTTCAATTCATGGTATTCAAAACAAAGGATTTAATTCGTGGAATTAAATCCAGGTTTTCAATTCATGTTATCAAATAAGGCATTAACACATCCGGTTAAAGTAAGGTTCAGAAAACATGGTGTCCATTGTTGTAAACAAACTTGTAAAAGCATCAAGTATCATATTCATTAGCGTTAGTACTGGGTGATCACAACAAGGGAAAGCGGACACACACATTGGGGCAGGCCGATTGCTGCAGTTAGTTTTTAAATCTGTTTTATAAACTAACTGCAGATTTCGGTTTCATATGGTTTTATCAAAACTGTTGACACATTATCTAACTCCAAACGTGGTTTGGGACTTGATATTATATGTTGACTCTTGTGCAAACAGTGATTGGACTGTTTACACTCATTTTCTTACTTGATGTTAGTTTGGGTTGCAGCTCATCCGTGTGAATCTTATGTAGCTTTAACTTACCTATGCCTTATATCATATAACTCATGTTTACAAATGTTTAAACCTATTGTTCTCACCAACTACGTCTGTAGTTGACAGTTACTTTTCACGTGTTTCAGGAAATCAGGTTTAAGACAATCTCAGGGACAACTAAGGAGACCATTCTAAGATAGAACAAGATGAAGAAACATGCTAGGATGGATTAGAAACACACTAAATCCTAAATGTTTAATTGTCTTGTTTGGAGTCTTATTTTGTAACTATATTTTGGGTCTGTAGTTGTCTTTCTTTTGGTAGATAGATTGTCTGTAACTAAACAATTGTCTAAACATTATGCAACTTAGTAATCCATTGTGGTTGTTCTTATTCAATACTTGTGCATGATTCAACTGATCATACGTCACCGCGCCGTGGATTCCGCACGCGGCGCAGGGGTGTGACAGGTTGGTATCAGAGCCAAGGGTTGTAGAGAACTAGGAAAAACCCAATGTTTAATGACCTAGACTATAACCTAAGCTACCCAATAGGACTAAGTGCTATAGGCTTGAGGATACTTAGGATTTAAGTAACTTAAGTGAGCATTAAGTCTACATCAGGCTTGAAAGATCTTAGGGACATTTTTCTAAGATTAGATATCGAGTCAAGGAATTTATATCGGAATTCTATAATGTTAGAAACCGAATTAAATTCTCACACATATGCATTTAAGAATTTCAAAGGCAAGGATATGTATTCTCAGTATCCTTGATTTGAAATTCTCACACAGAGATCATTATGGGATTTAGAGGCAAAGATCTATTAATTTAGTATCTTTGATCTAAGATCCTTGTCATATTCATTATGGGATTTAGAGGCAAAGATCTATTAATTTAGTATCTTTGATCTAAGATCCTTGTCATATTCATTATGGGATTTAGAGGCAAAGATCTATTAATTTAGTATCTTTGATCTAAGATCCTTGTCATATTCATTATGGGATTTAGAGGCAAAGATTGGTATCTTTGATCTAAAGTCCTTGTCATATTCATTATGGGATTTAGAGGCAAAGATTGGTATCTTTGATCTAAAGTCCTTGTCATATTCATTATAGGAATTCAAATGTCAAGATCTATTAATTTAGAGTCTTGATTTGAAATCCTTGTCATGCTCATTATAGGAATTCAAAGGTCAAGAACTATTAATTTAGAATCTTGATTTGAAATCCTTGTCATTATTATCATTGTTATCATTATCAGGTGTTCATTATCATAGGAACTTTATAACTTAGAATCTGTGTAACAGTATTCTTTAGTTGAAGTTCTCACAGGAGATCATTATACTCAATACTGTAGGTATTGGGAACCTAGGTTAAATCAACCTAGGACACATATACAGAAACCTAAGGTTTTAATTTCTAGTAAATTAAGAACCATGGTTTACATAATCATAGTCACAGAACAAGAGAAATCATGAAACAATCACAATCAATCAAGAGTTGGAATCTTAGCTTTAAATACAGACGGCGGATTAACGCTGACGTGTTGAGGTAAGTGGTGGGTCGGTGAGAGCTTACCCTATATATAAGCTTATCTTGATAGGTCAGGGGGAATCCGGCGTTCGTATCTGAAGTAAGGATTCGGGATCAACTGGAATCATTGAACGTTAGTCAAACACATGGGATACAAACATTTGGGATACAATCATTGGTGAATCAAATCATAGTGAAATTCAAACTTGGATGAACCAAACATTAGGGTGAATCAATCAAGTTGTGAACATTCAGTAAATGTAAACCTTAAGTGAAATTCTTAAGTGATTACATCATTAGTACTTACTAACATAGTTTAACAAGAAAAGTGTAGAGCACACGTATGATTTAGTTCTACATGTTAACGATTGTTAGAAGGTGCACACATAACATAATCATAGTTCAATCATGGAATCAATCATAGTTCAAGTTGATTAAAGATCATGGGATTCTTAATCAATGGAACACACTTGGAAATCGGTACAAACGTGTTGCCAAATGCTAGCAAGGGCATGATCGTGGTATACCGAAACGGTGGTGGGCAGCGAGAGTGAGCCCTATATATAAGCTATTTTCGGTATATCGGGAAAGTGTCAGTGTGTAGATTTGGTGGTGAGATCATGAGACATCGTACATATTCACATGATAAGTATACAAATAAGTTGATAACTTATACGTGTACTGGATCATATTACAATTGAATGATAATACTAGTAGTATGGATATATTACTGACTTATCATAAAAATTCAATTGTATCCATTCTCATTACTGACCCACTTGTGGCTTCTATTCGTAGAATGCCTCCTCGACGTGACCCAAATGCTGGGGGTTCGACAAGTGGTAACGATGATGAGATTAACAAGATTGCCCGAGCCATCGCTATACATATGAGGGATGTCATTCCGGGCATGGTCACTGATATCACCCAGAATCTTCGGGGGAGTGCCAGTGACTCAGCAAACAACTCCAACACCAATCACTCTGGAACTGCTAACTTCACATTCAAGCAGTTCAACGATGCTAAGCCTCCTAAGTACTCTGGGACTGAAGGAGCTACTGGCCTACTGCAATGGCTAGAAAGCATTGAAGACATTCTCGACTTCACTGGATGTCCTGAGAATCTGAAGGTCAAGATGGCCTCAAGTGCTTTTCATAAGGGAGCACTCACCTGGTGGAACTCTGAGAAGAACACCAGAGGACGCGAAGTCGCTCTAGCTTTACCATGGGAAGGTTTCAAGAACTTGCTGGTGGAAAAGTTTTGTCCACGTCATGAACTAAAGAAACTGGAGGTGGAGATGTGGAACTTGGTGCAAGACAGTGGTGAAAGTGCCAAGTATACAACTCGTTTCCATGAGTTGTGCATTTTGGTACCACACTTGGTTACTCCTCTATCTCGCAGGATAGAGAAATACATTGAAGGTTTGCCTTTGGTGGTCAGAGGAACTGTCATGGGGAACAACCCCACTACTTTGGAAGCAGCAATTCAACTTGGTGCTTCACTCACTGAAGAATATGTGAAATCTGGGGTGCTCACCCGAAAGGGATTCAAAAGAGCACAGACTGATGAAGGCAAAAAGCCTGAACAGCATCATCAAAAGAGGAAGAAGCAAAAGACAATCAAGAACTTTGCAGCCCTGACTGCAGTTACTCCCACTCATGCCACACCCATTACTGCTATGCCACAATCTTCCACAGTCAGAAAGCCTTATACTGGTCCATTGCCACTCTGCACCAAATGCCAATACCATCATCTACCCACTATTGCATGCAGAAAGTGTCTCAAGTGTGGGCGTATGGGACACTTGGCAGCTACATGCCGATCTGCACATCTTGCTGCTGCCACAACTGCTACCACCACCACTGCTACTACAGGTGGAAGAGCTTGCTATAATTGTGGGGCAGAGGGACACTTCAGAAATCAGTGTCCAAAACTCAACAACAATACTGCTGCTGCTCGTGCTTTCGTGATTGGAACTGCTGAAGCACGTGAAGAGCCGGCAGTCATCACGGGTACATTTCTTATCAATGATCACTATGTTCCTATCATATTTGATACTGGTGCTGATAAAAGTTTTATCTCTGCTCATACTGCTTCTTTGCTTAATATGCAACTATCAACACTTACTGCTCCCTATACCGTAGAAGTAGCAAATGGTAAAACCATAGTTGTAGATTCCATAATTCATGCTTGTGAGCTAAGACTAAATGACCATCTCTTTTCCATCGATCTCATTCCTATGACTCTCGGAAGCTTCGAAGTTGTAGTAGGAATGGATTGGTTATCCAAAAACAATGCTGAAATCGTGTGTTCGGAAAAACTCATTCGAATTCCCCTACCATCCGGCGAAACGATGATAGTCTACGGAGAGAAACCCTGCCGTGGTTTGAAGATTGTATCGTGTATCAAGGCGAGGAAGTATCTGAAGAAGAAATACCTCGCATTCCTAGCTCACGTGGTGGAAAAGAAACCTGACAAGAAGGCAGTTGGAGATGTACCGGTCATCAGAGATTATCCAGACGTATTTCCAGAAGACTTGCCTGGACTACCACCAGTCCGACAAGTGGAGTTTAGAATTGATCTCGTCCCTGGAGCAAACCCAGTGGCGAAATCACCGTATCGATTAGCACCATCTGAGATGCAGGAACTGTCTAGTCAGCTTCAAGAACTTCTAGACAAAGGTTTCATTAGACCGAGTTTCTCTCCGTGGGGAGCTCCGGTTCTATTTGTCAAGAAGAAAGACGGTTCATTTCGCATGTGCATAGATTATCGTGAGCTGAACAAGTTAACAATCAAGAACAGATATCCTCTACCTAGGATCGATGATCTATTTGATCAATTACAGGGAGCAACTTGCTTCTCTAAGATTGATTTACGATCCGGGTATCATCAGTTACGAGTAAATGATGAGGATATACCAAAGACTGCGTTTAGAACTCGATATGGACACTATGAGTTCGTGGTTATGCCATTTGGGCTGACCAATGCACCTGCAGTGTTCATGGACTTGATGAATCGAGTCTGCAGGCCATATTTAGATCAGTTTGTTATTGTCTTTATTGACGATATCCTGATTTATTCCAAGTCAGAACAAGAACATGGGGATCATTTGAGGAAAGTCTTAGAACTACTAAGAGAGGAACATCTTTATGCTAAATTCTCAAAGTGTGAATTTTGGCTAAAGGAGCTTCACTTCTTAGGACATGTCATAAACAGGGATGGAATACATGTAGATCCAGCAAAGATTGAGGCGATTAAGAACTGGACTACTCCATCTACTCCAACAGAGATTCGTTCATTTCTGGGTCTGGCGGGTTATTATAGGAGATTCATTGCGAATTTCTCTAAGATTGCCTTGCCACTCACTACACTGACTCAGAAAAGTCAAGCCTTTATATGGGGACAGAAACAAGAAGATGCATTTCAACTTCTTAAACAGAAGTTATGTAATTCCCCTATCCTTAGTCTTCCAGAAGGCAGTGATGATTTCATTGTCTACTGTGATGCTTCAAACCTTGGTCTCGGTTGTGTACTTATGCAACGAGATAAGGTGATTGCATATGCTTCAAGACAACTTAAGGTGCACGAGAAGAATTACACTACTCATGACCTTGAGTTAGGGGCTGTGGTCTTTGCATTGAAGATTTGGAGACACTACCTGTATGGTACTAAATGTGTCATCTACACTGACCATAAGAGCCTACAACACATTCTCAATCAGAAAGAACTCAACATGAGGCAACGACGTTGGGTTGAGCTTCTCACTGATTACGACTGCGAGATTCGTTACCATCCGGGTAAAGCCAATGTGGTGGCGGATGCTCTTAGTCGCAAGGAACCAGTCAAACCGATTCGTGTAAGAGCCATGGAGATCAGCACACAGCCAAACTTGAAAGACTTGATTCGTATTGCACAGCAACAAGTAGTAACAGACAATCAACTTAAGACAGACTTGGATTGTGGTATTGAGAAGAAACTAGAACCTCGAACTGATGGGTTGTTATATCACAATGGTCGCATTTGGATTCCAAAGTCTGAAGAATTGCGCACACTCATCTGTGATGAGGCACATAAGTCGCGATACTCAGTTCATCCTGGAGCCGACAAGATGTATCAAGATTTGAGGACATCTTACTGGTGGCCGGGGATGAAGAAAGACATAGCTCTGTACGTGGGAAAATGTCTTACATGTTCAAAGGTCAAAGCAGAACATCAAAAGCCTTCGGGACTTCTGCAGCAACCTGAAATTCCTCAATGGAAATGGGAGCAAATTTCCATGGATTTCATAACAAAGTTGCCGAGAACTCCGAGAGGTTTCGATTCGATTTGGGTGATCGTTGATCGACTCACCAAATCTGCTCATTTTCTCCCTATCCGAGAGGATTACAAGATGGAGAAGTTATCCACATTGTACATCAACGAAATCATTGCGCGTCATGGTACTCCAACATCAATCATATCTGATCGTGATAGTCGTTTCACTTCTCGCTTTTGGCAATCATTGCAAAAGGCTTTGGGAACGCGTATTAATCTTAGCACGGCGTATCATCCCCAAACCGACGGCCAAAGCGAGAGGACTATCCAAACACTTGAAGACATGCTTCGTTCTTGTGTCATTGACTTCGGTGGAAGTTGGGACACTCATCTACCACTCATCGAGTTTTCATATAACAATAGCTACCATACAAGCATTCAATGTGCACCATTCGAGGCTTTATATGGTAGAAAGTGCCGATCACCGGTCTGCTGGACCGAGATTGGTGACTCACAGGTCGTAGGACCAGAACTCATTCAGGAAACATTAGACAAAATCACAATCATTCAGTCACGGCTTAAGGCCGCACGAGATCGGCAGAAGAGTTATGCTGATCGTCGTCGGAAACCGCTTGAGTTTCAAGTTGGTGACCGAGTCTTACTCAAAGTTTCTCCCTGGAAAGGCGTTGTCCGATTCGGGAAGAAAGGGAAACTTGCACCAAGGTACGTTGGACCTTTTGAGATCCTGGAACGGATTGGTCCTATAGCCTACAAACTCAAACTTCCAGTGGAGCTAAGCAATGTTCATGATACTTTTCATGTATCGAATCTTAAGAAATGCTTAGCGAATCATGATGTTCAGATTCCACTGGAAGACATACAGATTCGGAATAACATGCAATTCATAGAACGTCCAGTTGAGATTATGGATCATGGGGTCAAGAAACTTAAACGCAGCCGTATCCCGATCATAAAGGTACGATGGGAGGGCAAACGCGGTGCTGAGTTCACCTGGGAACGTGAAGACCAGATGAAGCTTAAGTACCCTCATCTTTTTACAGTATCTTCGGCTAGTTAATTTCGGGACGAAATTCCCTTAACTAGGGGAGACTGTAACATTTGTGCATATAGTCATGTAGTTGTAAACAGTGTTAGAACAGTGTCTATTCATGGTTCAGTTCATCAATGTGATTCGTATGTTCAAAATGTGTGCTTGTGTGTTACAGGATCTTAGTAATCAGAAAACAATTATGTATTATATATTTACAGTCGATTTCACTAAGCAAGAACAGTAACTTGTTATATCGAAACAGTGGTGGGCAGCGAGAGTGAGCCCTATATATATGCTGCGTTCGGTGTAACAGGTTAGTGTTAGTGCGTAGTGTCGAGACGAATACTATGACATTTAATTAATTCAACAAAGATCGTAATCTGTAAGCGAGACTGAGTATAGTTATGGGTGACGATCCATAATAATACGAATGTTGAACTTATAATTACGATTAAACGACTTTAAATAATTAATACGATCGGAAAACGTACGCGATTGCGGGTATACACGTAATTGTATGTGTTTAACGATCTGTCAACACCCGAAGAGTAAAAATAATTAAATTAATTATTTTCTATTTTTTTACAATTTTGAAACTCATCGTTTTAATGAGTTTAACAACTCTTTTATTTAAAACCGCGTAAAATACGCGTTACGTTCCGGAAACGCGAACCGAGCGACCGAAACGGACCCGAATACCACCCGGGCTATAAAAGCCTTGAAGAAGGCCATTTTCTTCATTTAATTCAGCCAACAACCCCTTTTCTCTCTCAACCTCGCGGACCTATCCTCTCTCTAAAAATCCCAACTTTAAACGTTCGTATCTTCTTCGTTTCTCGACGGAATTCGGTGTTCTTGGTGTCCACGCGAAGCTCTCAACATCCTCTACACGAAAGTACAAGATTTTCACAGTTTTATCCGGCCAAAAACAAGGTATGCTCGATTGAAAAACCACGAAATTAGGGTTTTCTATACATGTTGTTCGAAACCTAGGAGGAAACCGGTTCTAGCACTTTATTTCTGATTTCGCACACCTAGCAACCTCCCTTGAAGTTGTACAGGCTTAGATCGTGGTCTAGAATCAAGTAACTTGATGATGAAGACGATGCAGGTAACAGGTTCGCTGGCCGAACCCTTCTGGGCAAACTTGCGTGGGGAAAACGAACCCATGGTTCGTGGGTCATAGCACGCCGAACCATAATGGATCCCACGAGCCCGCAGCGAACCTTCAGCCTGGTCTCCGAACCCTGGACATGTTACGAACCCCCTTTGCAGACCTCACGAGCCTTCACGAACCATTGATGATCGACGAAGTTGCTGCGAACCTTGCATGGTTCGTTAGTCAGTGGCCGAACCAGTGAAAGATCTCACGAACCTAAGAAACACCAACGAGCCTTCATGCAGATGTTAACCTAGACGAACTCTACATGGTTCGTTGCTTGGCTTGACGAACCAAAGTTTCTTGAACGAACCCTGCATGGTTCGTTGAACATGCAAGCCGAACCCTTCTAGGCCTAACCCTGAGCAGACGAACCCTGGAGGCCACGAACCCACTTGAGCTGAATTTTAAATAATCAACGAACCCTTGGTCACCACCATCTTCACGAACCTAGGCTGAAACCAGGAGGGTTCGCTGCCCAAAAGTTGGCAGCTCACGTCTCTTTGGCCCAATTAAATGTTATACGGCCCAACTCAAATAGCAACTTGGCCCATATACTTAAACTAAGCTCAATCGATTATGTAGGCTCGTTTTAACCTCTAGTTGGCCTAATATCGCTTAGAAACTTACATGGTCCAATATCATATTTAAGTGACCCTTGTTATCATAAAAGGCCCATGGACCTTCATTTAAGCCTAGTCTTATAATTATGGGCTTAAGGCCCAAAGTGAGGCCTTCGATTAAGAAGATTGTGAATTTATCATGAATTGGTTAAGTTTGTAACTTAACAATAATTTCGAAGATTAATTCACAATTACAAGACCTTAAAGCAATTGGAACAATCTTTTCATAAGTCATATTAATCAACGGTTATCAAATTCAAGAACAGTGATCATCTTATGCATAAGAATTATGCACAAGGGGAACATCTCACATTCGTTTCTTGGACCCATGATCAAACAATTGATTCAACGCATAACTTTTAAGTTTTAACAACAATCATAATCATGATCAAGTAACCAAGAGTTAATCAAGTCAATCAATGAATCAAGGGCTATACAATTATAAATCCTATATCTTATGTATGATTACAATGTTATAGGAAACAATTAGAAGTCCTGTTTGCTACTTGCTATCTGTTTTAGTTCAGAGTCTACTGCAGACAGGTGAGAACTTTAGCCCCTCTTTTACTGTTTTATAACTGTTTTGGGGTGGAACACGTGATCAAAACCGCTATTTCAATCTTGTTTCATCACACAGTTTATGTGTATTCATAAACATTACAGTTTCATCTTACGAATCCAAGGGATTCATCAACTGTTTAAATAAATTGTCAACCGTTTTAAAGGAATTATTCACTGTTAAACTCTTATTACTAAAAAGGATTTTATAATGACTCTTTGAAATGGTTTATAACAGATTTACTCAAATGTTCTTATAAAGGATAAACACTTTTAAATAAATGATTTTATAAACTCTTTTGTTACAAACCTTGTTGTTACACAAGGTCACTATATCATGATACTCAAAACAAGTGGTTCACAACATGGTATTCAAATCAAGTGGTTCACAACATGGTATTCAAATCAAGTGGTTCAAAACATGGTATTCAAATCAAGTGGTTCAAAACATGGTATCCAAATCAAGTGGTTCAATTCATGGTATTCAAAACAAAGGATTTAATTCGTGGAATTAAATCCAGGTTTTCAATTCATGTTATCAAATAAGGCATTAACACATCCGGTTAAAGTAAGGTTCAGAAAACATGGTGTCCATTGTTGTAAACAAACTTGTAAAAGCATCAAGTATCATATTCATTAGCGTTAGTACTGGGTGATCACAACAAGGGAAAGCGGACACACACATTGGGGCAGGCCGATTGCTGCAGTTAGTTTTTAAATCTGTTTTATAAACTAACTGCAGATTTCGGTTTCATATGGTTTTATCAAAACTGTTGACACATTATCTAACTCCAAACGTGGTTTGGGACTTGATATTATATGTTGACTCTTGTGCAAACAGTGATTGGACTGTTTACACTCATTTTCTTACTTGATGTTAGTTTGGGTTGCAGCTCATCCGTGTGAATCTTATGTAGCTTTAACTTACCTATGCCTTATATCATATAACTCATGTTTACAAATGTTTAAACCTATTGTTCTCACCAACTACGTCTGTAGTTGACAGTTACTTTTCACGTGTTTCAGGAAATCAGGTTTAAGACAATCTCAGGGACAACTAAGGAGACCATTCTAAGATAGAACAAGATGAAGAAACATGCTAGGATGGATTAGAAACACACTAAATCCTAAATGTTTAATTGTCTTGTTTGGAGTCTTATTTTGTAACTATATTTTGGGTCTGTAGTTGTCTTTCTTTTGGTAGATAGATTGTCTGTAACTAAACAATTGTCTAAACATTATGCAACTTAGTAATCCATTGTGGTTGTTCTTATTCAATACTTGTGCATGATTCAACTGATCATACGTCACCGCGCCGTGGATTCCGCACGCGGCGCAGGGGTGTGACACTAAAGTTAAATGGTTCATGATGTTTGTAAAGTTAAATGGTTCTTGTTATGTGATGTTCATGATGTTTGCCTGTGTTCTTGTTCTGTGATTTTGTTTCTATAATTTTGTTCAAATGATGTTTGTAAAGTTAAATGGTTCATCTTAAATGTTGTAATGATGCAGCAACATCTTTTTTTGTTTGATTATGTTCAAATGATTTCTAATGATGCAACAACATCTTGTTTTGTTTGATTATGCAGCAACATTGTTTATGGTGTTACATGCTTTGTTTGATTTGTTTGATCATAAGTTTACAAACTTCAGAAGGGGTAAAATAGTCATTCTGTATCTTTATTCAGATGTTCAACCAAACAGTCTTAACTGATTCATCACTTAATGATTCAGACATCTTAATCATTCAGACCTCTTAACCATTCAGACCTCTTAACCATTCAACACTTAATGAATCAATTACGCTCATTTCCTGAGTTTCTTAAAGAAGAGAACAAAAAGGAAAAATGAAAAAGAAAGGGAAAGAAATGAGAGGAAATGAAAAGTAATGAATGGAGTTCTTTTCTTCCATTTTTTTCCAAATCAGAAGGAAAGAAAAACTAAGGAATTTTGTCTAGTTTTCCTTCCACTTCTTTTCCTTTCCCTCCTTAAATGAAACTCAGGAACATGACATGTGTTATTTTCCTTTCTTTTCTCTCGTTAAATGAAACTCAAGAACACAAACTTTTTCTCCTTTCCTTCCATTTCTTTTCTTTTATCTCCTTTAATAAACTCAGAAACAAAGGGTTAGAGTGGGTTACCAATTGATCCGTCCCCTATATACATACACACACACACACACACACATATATATATATATATATATATATAAACATAATTTCTTAAATACTTTAAAGAAGGCAAAAGTGAAAAAAGTTGGTTCAATTAGATAAAGCTGGCAAAATAGGTACATGTTAAGACACGACAAGACCTGTTTAACAAAAAATTACTATTTAATTTTATATTTTTTTAAAAAATAATAGAAATTAAGAAGCTAGAGATCATTATTTTATTTTTTAATTACATAAAATAGAGAACTGTAATGCTTAAATCACCAAAACAAATGTTAATCGTGTCGTCTAAAACCTGTTAAACCTGTTAAGACATTTACTACCATTCTTACAATTAGATCATGAGCTAAATAAATTAAAAGTATTTACGGACGTGTGACTCCCTAAAGATAAGAGGGTCCACATTGCAACCAATGTAATAATCCCATTATATAAAAATTAAAAGAAAAAGGTAGCCGTAGAAAGGAGAACAAATATTACTTGTGAGAATGTTGTTTTAATTGACTTATAATTTTTGTCTTTGTTGGAATAATTTCGAAGTTATCCATTCACCAAGTTGGATGATGGAGATAAATTTGGCATCCACCAAATAAGGAGGGAAAATTGGATACGTTTCGTAGCACTAGAATTATACCTGATAATCTTGACCCATAGCAAGATAAATGAGTAGATATGAGTAATCAATTAATGTAGTTTGGGTTGAAATGAGTAGCAATATGATATTGAATAGGTTGAGATGGGTAATACCCTAACAAAATGCTGGTCAAGATGAGTAACTTTAAATATATATTAGTATAATTGATTCAAATGGGTAAGAATGACTAGTAATATATTTGCTGTGGAAAATCATGTAAAAGTACTAAAATAAACTATTGTTTCATTACAACTCATTTTAACTTGAAATAAATTGATATTTTTAAAAACAACACATTTAAACCCAAACTAATTTTGCTTAAAACACATCATAACCCGCATCCATCCTGACCCGACCCATCCTAACCCGTTACCCAACCAGCCTATTTTGTCGGGCATAAATAAAATTGTAGTTAGATTTTATTAAGTTGCTGTGTATGTTTGATTGATGTGTTCGACTTTTTCTTAGATTCTATAAGTATAAATACTAATACGTGTACAGTCTTATTAAAATCTTGTTAATTTTTTTTTACATTATTAAGATATAAGGTAACTCATAGTGAACTTGAGAAATGAAGTGGGGCCAAACTCCCATATTGAAAACACCAATCCATGATGTTAGTATTGTCTCCAAAAGAAACCTCAATTTGAGGGTTAACGAATGATCTATTCATCAAACCCACTTTGATTAATACGATTTTAGGTTTAATTATAATAAATAGTTAAAATGATTTGAGAAAATTAGGAAAGTGTTTCCATCATTTTACGAAAAATGAGAGTCGATGAAAGATTGCTAATGTGACACTAATATAGCATGAGAGAAAATAAGGTAATTAGGCCGAACCATAATTACTCTATATACTACTAGATATGTAGGCTGATGCATGAAATTAAAAATGTTGATTGTTTGAATGTTTGAAGTTGTTCACAAGTTCTTTGTATACATGTAAGTCTTTAGTGCCCAAAAGTTTGGGGTTTAAAAGTTTTGATAGAAAGTTTGCTTTTGATATTCGAAGTTTGGTTTTTCTTTGTGAGGCTCGAAAGTTTTGTCTACTCTAAAGCTTTTCACTAAGACTATGACAAATTTCAAAATTTTAATATCGAAAGTTTTCATCCACTTGTAATGACAAACATGAATGTAACCAAGTATGTGGACCAATTTTATACATTTTCTCAAGGGTGCAAAGTACGTTAAACATTTTCTATTGTGCTATACATTTACATATTACTTGTTAATTGTAATATCAAGTAACAAATATATGGGTTTATCATTTAAGTCTTCCATTTTTCATTACACAATCATAACATTTAATTAGATTCCCAAGGGTTCTAAGTACGTGAAACATTTTCTACTGTGCTATACATTTACATTTTACTTGTTGATTGTAATACCCAGTAACAAATATGAATTGTATGAGTTTAACATTTAAGTCTTCCATTTAGATTACATAATCATTTAACTCATGTCAATGAGTTAATAAGTAGGCATTGAATGGTACCACTCAGGTTGACATCCTTACTTGAGTGTGTTGTCCTTGCTAGCTACACTCAACACATGCCACATTACATGCACTTGCGTGAATATATATCACATTTGGTTGCACATTTTTAACAATAGATGATGTTACATGTTAATACAATCACTAAGTATGATTGTGCGCTAAGGACAATTATATCAAACTACTTTGTTATTGTAATCCCGAGGACTTTCCGTTACAAATTCGAATAGTATAATTATATACTATTTATAATAAACTAAAGCCTTCGGCATCCTTTGAAAGATTTGTATTCACAAACTAATATATATATTATAAGTACATATATCAACACAAATCAAAATTTATGAAAAATTTATTTTAGACAAATTAAAATTTTAATTATCTTAATAGGACTTTTGTGGTATATATATATTATAAATTCTTATGATAATTCAAAGTTCCTAGATTCTTATAATTATTTATATATGAACAATAAAAAGTCAGTATTTTAAAGATTATAATCTAGTTATAATATATTACATAAAATAGGTCTAAATATGATTTAATTAGAATTTATAATAAGCTAATAACTTTTGAATGTCAAAAATCGAAAGTTTTATAAAACTATTACATAACTAGAAACATTGGAAGGACTATTTTTGCATATAAAATAAACCATATAACCAGTTCTAATAGTTAAAGACGAAAATAATGAAACACTGAAACTAGGAGGGTCTGATATGCAAAACCCTCAATCCTTTGTTTCCTTCTTCACCCAGCTCTTACCGGATCCGACCCGGACGCAACCCGCTCCAATGCCAGCTTGTTCGAACGCGCTTCTAGTTCAATTAGTCATCATTTTAGCAAGTGATCGATTACGTTAACAGCTTCAATCAACAATCAATTCAAATAAACCCCTAATCATGCCATAATAGTATTCCAAGTTTAATCGGTTGAACCAAAGATAGAATTCAATGAGATCGAGTATAAAAACCTAATTCAGTCATCCAATTCGATTCATTGGTCAAATTCAAACATGTCTGAACATCCAACAAGTACTCACAACATTTCTGGGTTGTGATTCAAGCTTGAAAACTGACCCATATGGCCATATTAATTCGTACTCGAACTCCATTCATTCGAACCAGGTGAGTTTCTATGACAATCCACTCTTTATCCCATGAAGATCAAAATCCCCATCATACCAGGGGCATAGAGTCTCTTATTCGGACGAATTGGATTCGAGATTGGATTAGGGTTCTTGTGAAATAGAACCCGATTATCAGATCAGTATACGATTAAACGAATCCTAAATCATTCAAATGCCCCTCAACCAGCCCAGCGGTTAAGATGTTGGGATTGGGCGGAGGGGATTTGGGTTCGAACCTCACCGATGGTGTTTAAACCGGTTTTGTGTAATTTCCATTCCTTTTTAAGCTAATTTTTTATAAAATTTTATATTAAAAATCCTAAAAATCATTTTTACATAGCCTGGTCAAGTTCAAACAAATTGTTACCCAGATTTTATTAGTTTTCTAATAAAAACTAATTAATTAAATATATTAAATAAGTTATAAAAAATCCTACTATATATTTGCAAATCCTAAAACAAAAGAATTTGATTTTCAACTTCTATAAAATCTTTCAAAATAGAATTAAATTAATTTCTTTTATAAAGTTTATTTAATACATACTAATTGATTTAAAAATGTTTAAAAACAAAAAAATGTTTTGTTACACATTCTGTACAATTTTTGAAATAAGATTAAGATAATTTCTTTTATAAAATTTATTAAATGATTCGAAAAAAAATATTAAAAATGCTTTTGTCAAAACATATTACAATCATTTTGAATAATCAAAGTTTGAGAAAATTTTCAAAATTAAAACAAAAAGCTAAGATTTAATAATATTTGTTTTCAAACTTGAATTCAAGATAAATCAAATAATTATTTTAATTTATAAATCTTTAAAAGACCAATTAAAAATTTATAAATAATGTTCAAATAAATAAATCTTATAATTCAAATACAAACTTTTTAAATACAAATAAATAATTACACTTGAAAAGAAATGGATGGAAATTTAGCCAAGTAACAATCTTAGATATTCAATATACATAATAATAAATAAAATGAATATCTCATAGTCTATTTTATTTATTATAAGAATATTACTAAATATTCTTAAACATCAATCTAGTTATTCATATAATAATATTGATAAATAAAAAGAATAATTGATATTCTATTTTATTTTATTATATCAATATTATAAGAACAATTATTCTAGGTATCCGTTTAAACATATATTCTTTTAAACTATGACTTCCATTAGGATGACATAGTTTTAGGATCCTTGAACTTGAACCATAGGATTGCTAAGACTTGATTACTCAAAACTTTAGGTGAGTAGATAGCTTTGTTTCCTTAAGCACAAATCAAGGACTTAGAACTAGCTAGCATTCAAACAAGTGAGTTTTATTCACACTCTCTTTTATATTCTTTGTTTTTGAGATGTTACACATGTTCTATTTAAACTTATTTCAATTCTATTATTTATTCCATCTATGATACAAGCCTTACACCTAGTTAGTTATATGTGTTAGACACTACGTTTATACAATGTGTTGATTCTATGTTTGTTGCCAGTCAAGCAAGCTAGTACTTAGTAGCCTAAGACATGTTAGATACCATTTTCGCATTGGCTTTTGTCATTGTGTGAAAAATGTGAAAAGTACACCTAGCAAACTTGTTGAAGTACAAATGTTAATTTATAGTATGATCATACTTGAATTACAGCTTGTATGAATACTTGTTTGGACACAAGCTATGGTCATTCATTTATTCATTCTATTTATTTAAAGTTGTATTAATGCTATGCTTATGATACGTATTCTAGTTAGGCTATAGTTTACATCCTTTTTATACATATTATTTAAACTTAATGTGTGAACTCACCAACTATGCAAATAATTGACAAACTCTATTTTACATGTGTGACAGGTTAAGGATGCATGATGAAGACATAAGATAGGCTAGTGACTTAGTTTAAATGGTTAAATCAATTGTTTATACATTTTAGTTGTAATACTTTGACTATACAATTTATGTAATGTTTGTTTGTAATTCAATGAATGTTGTACTTGTTTTGTAATAATGATGCATTAAATAACTAAATGTTATAATAGCACCATGAGCTTTTGAGCATCACAATCGCGACCCGACGTATTCCGCCGTCGATCGGAGTGTGACAATTATTATATATTACACTCACAACTACTCATTAGCACAACTCATGTTATTTGAACATGCGTAACTCGTCAACTAATTATAGTTAGACCTGTATTCTAATTTACTTTGTAGTTATCAGCTAGTGAAGTATTAGAGAAAGATGACTGCATATGAAGACTTGCATTTAAGACCTTGTTTGAATAGATATAAAAAACAGTTGTTCAAATAATATTGCATTAACACTTGTATTGTTGGTGTACTTGCTTTGATGTAAAATTAATTTTAATATCAAAGTATGTTGTAATACATTAATTGCAAATATATATTGATCATTTTTGCTAACTATACTTTTGAGTAATCATATAATAATTATAAATTAGTGTATTTTATTTATATCTAGAAATAAGATGTTACATTCCTGTTGGTTCTAAAAACTGATGCCTTGAAGCTTTAACACTGAATCATGTAGATAGAGATTGTGTGATGCTAACGCTGTGTTTGTGCTATTAATTAGTTACTAGACCCAATTTAGCATTCATAGATATTAGGTTGTTCATTGTCTTGCTTTACTTTTTTTTATATGAAATAATAAACAAAATCGTTAACAAAGAGGTTTGAATAATAAAACAGAAACTAAATCATTAATGGTTTATATGTTTTTTATGGTTTGTATATGGAGTATGCCCCTTGGTTGGAGCCACCATACCTAGGCGTTACGTAAGCATCTATCACAACCACTCACTCAACCACTTGTGGTGGAAATACCAAGTGGTTGGTGATGATATCAGTTTTGTTTAATTTTAATTTTTTAAAATTAGAATAACTAGATATAATTAATCCTAAATTAAAACATTACATAAAATTAGAAATAAACATTACAAATTACTAAAATAAAATAGCTAATTATCTTTGTATTTGTTTCGAATATTTTCCTTCTCCCTCTCGGCAATCTCATGGTCGACCCCGGTTAAGTAGTCGGTGTTGCTGAATAGAAGTTGTAGCTCTACCAACCGTTGACGTTCCCCTTTTAAATCGTTAGAGTCACCTATTTTTTGAGATAAGTTGTCCATTCCTTGGGTATATCCGGGATCGGTTGAGATGAAGAGGCCCGTCTCGCCCTTGCTTGCTCAGCCTTGGAGCGATCTCTCCCAATCGGACGGGTCAAATCCTCTAGCTCGTCTTCTTCTTCTTCATCGAGGTCGTTGAGATTTATTTGAACTCGAGCATCCGACGAGGCGGGGCTATCGGTATCTGATGCTTTTGATCGCTTTAAAGTTGAGCCCTTAACAGTCGGGATTCTAACCCAATTAGGACATTTCCTCATAATCTCACAACTCCGCCTAAGCGTGAAGGCGGTGTTAAACTCTAGTCTAAATTGATCAACTGCTTCATTCTCGATCATTGCGTCGATTTGGCCACTTCGGCGAGTTTGCCATTTTTGAGAATAAATCCCGTTAAACTTTTTAACCTTTCGGTTAATGTCCCTCCATTTGCTAGAGATCATATCGTTGGTACGATACTTGCGACCCATAGCTTGGAAAAATGAGTTCGGACTTTATTCCAAAAGTCCGGTCTTTTTTGGTTACGACCTATAAACAATATATAAATAAAAAATATTAATAACTTTAAAAAAATAATTAACAATCTTTAGAATTATAAAACGAAAGTAATTACCAACAATTTGGGTCTTCCAACACATCGACCCAAGCTTTTGAAAATGCAAACTCCTTCTCCTGTGTCCATTTTTCGGGACGGGTTGGAGCTACCACAACGGGTTCGGTATCACCAACTTTTTTTTCTTCTGTTTACGCTTTTGTGTTGGTTGCGTGCTTAGACCGGCATCGGTAGATGGTTGATGTCACACCCCCACCTCTCGTCACCTGAGATGATGTCATTCGTCACTCTGAGAAGGTTGCGGAAGCATAGTGATGATGTCTCAGAGATGAGGTGTAACTTACTTGATCCAGTATCACAACACACAGATTAACTTAAAGTAAATACATTACAGGGTTTCGTCATTACAACCAGTATCATAGTTTACAACTAAGTTTATTACACAACTGACTTATTTAATTACTAGTGTTTGAAGTGCTGCCTCACCGAGTGTTACTGTCTCCCCGCAAAAAGATTTAAGTTTAAAACGTCAGCACAAAGCTGGTGAGTTCATACAGTTCATGTTTCACAATATGAAATGTTATACAAGTTCTCAAAATGTTCTGTTCAAGATAACCATGGGACCCGTATCTAGTTCCTTTCGGACAGTTCTCGATCTATAAGATACTACCCGTCGGTAACATCTTAATGCCTCATTGTCTTAATGCATATCACCACATTAAGAAGTTCTAAAAACAGGTAACAAACATTCACAGCACGGGGAGTTGCAGACTCCTAGCAAATGGGTTGTCAGCCGATAGTACTATCATTGTTTCCTGTTCGGCCCCACATGGGTTCACTAGATACAGTTTAAAAATGAGGACTTTTAAGTTATTTGATAGAGTTCTTGATCTACGGCAAAATCCCATGAAATCCACAAGTTCTCAACAAATCACATGAAATCACACAGATAACAGTGATACATATCATATATTTTTGAAAAGTTCCACAGTGATTCCCCGATATTCGTAAACATTAGAAAAATAAAAGGGGTTGTACGAAACTCACCTGATAATATAGAGGTAGCAGAATATCTCAAAACTGATAATAGGGAGGTGATTCTGCATTTATTTATATTTAATGAGTTATTTAGGCTTTAATTTACTGATCAGATCTTTCTGAACGTTCAATGTCAAAGACATTACTTTGCAAGTCATCAAACTGAGATTAGTTATATAATTGATAAATTTTGATGTTGTATCATACAATGTATGATAATGTAGGAACCTACATTGAATTAGATTCCTAATACAAGGTTGATGACACTCTTGATTAATCAGAATAATCTAGGATTAACCAAATAGTTAATGTTGTTGATTATAATGCTAAAACAGTTTCTAGATGGTTTAATGGCTTAGGAATGATTAATCCTTGTTATTGATTACCCAAATATCATGAAATATCACAATGTAGCATTAGGATAGGTGTAATAACCATGTTTAACATACTAATATGACTGTTATCATAAACATCAGATAATCATTCCAATGAGTATGTTAATGGTTGTGATTAGTTTGAAACACTTGGATTCAACCTTGCATTTCAAAGATTAATCAAACTAATCACCTACATTGTCATAATCAAATGGTTTAAACCATTATAATCATGGGTATGATTTCATGCAAACCGGGCAATATAACGGATCAAAACAAGGATTTGACCGTTAAAACATCGCGTTCTTCGTTTATAATTAATCCTAGCCATCATCTAGGCAATAATCAACCACCCTAACTATCTCATTATGTTCAAAATCAAGATCTAATCAATCATAATCAAACTAGAAGGTTAAAATGAACCATTACCTAATCTGACGGATTTCTGCGGTTAAAACAACGATGATCAGGGCTTATAGATACGATCCTAGATGCGATCCAAGCGATTAGAAGTCTTCAAAATGATGATTTCATGGTGAAAATATGAGTTTTCTTCGTCTGGAGGTCTTACAAGGTCGTGACAGAAGAAAAAAATAACTTCTGGAAGCCATCTGCTCGATTTAAGCAATTTTGCCGACATAGTGACCCCGGGCGCACCGCCCCACATCGAAGTTTGGCCCGGGGCGTACCTACCCAGCCTCTTTTCGTCTAATTTTGATCTTATCTTCGTTTCGCGATTCCTGGAGCATACGAACTCCGTTTTGTGCACGGTTTTCGCCCACGTTCACGATTTTTCGAGCTCTTTCCAATGGTTATAATTTCAAGACCTGAAGAGTTCAAATATCTGATCTCTTATTTAACATTATATTCGACTCAGTGTATTTTGAAATCGGAGTCTCGTTTCATGATTTCGCTTACACTCATTCTCTTTATTTTTGAGTTATGATTCTATACATGAAATCGGTTGGTCGCCTATTTGAATAAGCATTAGGTGATGGATGTTTCTTTGCGATCTACTAACATCATTTCTCACATCCTATCAACCTGTAATAATTACAATCATCAAATCAATGTGGATTTCTACAACGATCACATGTGGTCATATCATTGATGACGTAATTCTCAACTGCAATTGTCACAGTTGAGTTTCGGGCACAACTTCATCCTGTGATAGTTTAACAAACCCGTGTGTTTGTTGACTCGAACCGTATTCAGCAAAAGTGTAGAACCCTTGTTGTGAACTCGATTCAAAATGCAGGCAATAACAACTTGAATAAAAAAAGGATTCATAGGTGAACGGTTGAAGAACCACGACGGAGGTGGGGTGTTCAGGTTTCGGTTAGTTGGATTGCTCGGGTTGTAGTATTTGGTTTGGTGTTTGGTTAGGATCCATTGGAAAGCTTTTTTTTTTTTTTTGTATAAAAAATAGAAGAAGAAAAAGATTGAATGTGAATATTTGTGTTAAAATTAATTGTTTATATAGGATTTTTTTTTTTTTTTGAAGGTAGCCGTTGGAAGGGGAAACAGTCAAAATTTGAATGATCAAACGGTAACAACGTGTGGCTGTGTCCACGCCCAACCCACCCACACCTCAAAGGGGCGGTGTTCCACGCCCAAACCACGCCCCAACCACAAGGCGCACCGCATGGTCTAATAGACAAGGCCGACTCAATGAG
Organism: Mikania micrantha; assembly: GCA_009363875.1. Taxonomy (NCBI): domain Eukaryota; kingdom Viridiplantae; phylum Streptophyta; class Magnoliopsida; order Asterales; family Asteraceae; genus Mikania; species Mikania micrantha. The sequence continues at coordinate 53,273,452 of CM018695.1, forward strand.
CCAAGCAACCCAAGTAAAGGCTTAAGACCCTTAGAGTACTCTCATTTACAATCAAACATTCTAAATTATTCATCAAAAAAATTAATTTCTTAGTCTTTCACCTAAACAACCAACCTAAACTTACTTTTTTCACTCTTATTCACAACCAATCAAGCTTAATTTGTTATTCTTGTTATTTAATATAAAAATAAATTTAATCTAAAAAATAAAATTATATACCAATAGAACATAGCCATATGTCTAACATAATCTAAAAATATTAATTAAATACCCATCAACCAAGATGAGTATTTGTTTGGTTCACCAATGAAGTTGGTGGCTTTTGTGATCTTTTTATTTATTTTTAAATTATTCCATCAACAAACAAGGATTTATGTTCATATATTTAGTCTAAAAATATAAGACTCCTAATCTTTGAAAAAAAATTAATATGTGGTTGATTTGTTTTTTGTATTTTTTTTGTTTTGTATAGTGAACTATTTTTTAGCTTGCGAGCTACGAAGGAAATAAAAATACAACAAATACTCAATAAAAGTCTCTTGTTTTCTAAAATTCATAAAAATTTGTAGCGAAAAGCCCCAGTTTTTTTTCACGCTAATAAATGTATCATTATAACACCACCCTAATCATGTTGGGGTCATTTAGTTTTCACGTGACGAGAATCAAACAAAATGAAAGCTTTCAAGAACCTAATTCGAGGAAGCAATGTATTAAACTTGGTTTCTTTCAGCTTCACAGTCTCAAGTTACTTTCATCGAACTCCCTAATCAGAGCTTGAATGTCAATTAACACAGCATCAGAGCATCTTTTCTCGGGTTTCTTGTGATGGTTGTGTAATAAGAGATGTTTATCGATTCGGAAATTATCGCTTTGCTTGGTTTAGACAGTTTTGAAAAAAATTATTTGTAATAGAAAACCAAACCAAAAAGAATTTAGAGGATCGTTAACTGAACTGGATTCAATCCGGTTTGGTTTTGGTTTTGTAGGATCGATATCAAGCTTAAATTAATAATAATTAAACAATCTGAATAAGCACAACATAATAATAATTGTAATATCAAAATAATTCTATTGATTACTAGTAAATCACTGATTACAAATAAAAGAGCTCCGCCTCAGATAAACAAATTAAACAGAGAATTTTCACCTCAAACTTTGTCGAATCAAATGGTGATTTCAGTATTTATACAAGGAGTGACGTCATACTGAAAGGACCATCTAAGAAAATAACTGAAAATACTGAACATATTACAACTATTGAACAAACTAACTATTTAAGACTAACTAGTGAGCAATTGACTAAGTATTGAAAGATATGTTAAATACTTAGAGAATGATCTCACTAGAAACACACATTTCAACACTTATTGCCTTTATTCTTGATCTTCAGCACTTCTATATTTCAGTTATTGGTCTTTAGCCTTTAGTTGTTCACGAGTTACTCCATATTCAGTCTTTATTTTTCGGTAATAAAGCCTTCAACACATAATGTTTAGATGATATGTTATGACTATCAGCTCTTTTAGACCTAACATGTTTAAATCTGAAATAAACCAATTAAAAAAAATGGTGAACGCCACCATTAGACGCCCCTCACCGACCGGTCCCAGGGCCAACATGAAGGAAGTAAATCGCGTGACCCAGGGAAAATTGGGAGGTGCCGGGCTTTGAACCCTAGACCTCCATTATGGATTCCCATCCCCTTACCACTAGGCCACCATCGAGGGGACAAAAATAAACTGTCAAGAATCGTAGATCAACAGCAAAACCAACCCAGATTTATTTACCCTAAAAAGAAATACAAAGTTCTTTACAACAAGAACTCAGAAAGACTCAACAAACACTGAATGATCGACAAGATCATTCACACTCAACAACGGAAGCAAAAATACAAGAAACGATTAGTAAATCTTTCAACTAGAAAGACTCTGAAAAAACCCCAATCGTACACACAGTTCTGAACTCAGAAGAAGACTATAGATATCAGGCGTACTTCTTACGAATGAGATCAACTTGACTAATATATCAGATCAGCTAACTTGAGCCCATATCCGCACCAATAGCTACAGCCCAGCTAACTTGAGCCCATCTGCATCAATAGCTACAAGCCCAAACTCCTTTTCAATTAACCAGCAATAAAACCTCAAACAAATAACACCTAATTAATTATATTAAAAACAAATATATATAGTTATTGAATTAAACAAACAAGAGAGAATTTTAACACCGCCCCTATTCAATAACCAAACACATCAAACATTCCAAGCAGCTTGCACAAATATTCATGTTGATGCACAAACAACCCTTTAGTAAAAATATCAGCCACCTAATTTTTAGAGTCAATTTTTTTAGCTTTAATACACCCATTAGAAATTTTTTCCCTCGGAAAAAACAAATCTAGTTCAAAATGTTTAGTACGTTCATGAAACACTGGATTAGCTGCTATAGAAATAGCAGCAAAATTGTCACAAAAAACTGAAACAGATAAATTAATCATTACACCCAGTTCCTGTAATACATTAATTAACCATATCACATCACGTGTTGCAGCACACATAGATCGGTATTATGCTTCGGTAGTAGACCGAGAAACTGTAGGCTGCTTTTTACTTTTCCACGACACCAAAGAATTTCCAAGAAAAACACAAAATCCAGTCACATATTTTCGAGACTCAGTACATTTTGCCCAATCAGAATCTGCATAAGACCTTAACTCACAAGAATTACCTTTAGAAAACTGAATACCTTTACCAGGTGACCTTTTAAGGTATCTCAACAGTCTCATGGCAATCCTCAAATGAGAATCCTTTGGACAATGCATATACTGACTCAAAAAATGGACTGAATAAGAAATATCAGGTCATGTATGTGATAAATATATCAATTTCCCTACTAACTTTTGATATCCAATAATATTAGTAAGAATCGAATTATGCTTATTACACAATCTAGTGATCACATGATTAGCCTCAATCAAATTATTAACCGGTTTGCATCCTGTCATACCATACTCGGCTAACAAATCCAAACAATATTTTCTTTGAGATAAACAAATACCATTGTCATTTGCAATTACCTCAATACCCTGAAAATACTTAAGAACACCAAGATCCTTAATCAAAAACTTTGTTCTTAGAAAATCTTTAACTTTAGATATTTCATCAAAACTTGTACCAGTGATAACAATATCATTAACATACACAAGTAAAACTATGAAACAATAATCAGAGTTTTTAATGAACAATTAGTAATCACACTTACTCTGTTCAAAACCCAATTCTAATAACACAAGTACAATTTTTGCATTCCACATATGCGGAGCCTATTTTAAACCATACAATGATTTTTTAACCTACAAACCTTTGATTCACATTTTGAAAAATAGCCCTCAGGCACAGTCATGTATACCTCCTCATTTAGTTCACCATACAAAAATGCATTATTAACATCTAATTGATACAACACCCAGTTAAACTGTACAACAACAACAATGACGCACCTTATTGTTACCATTTTGGCCACCGGTGAAAAAGTCTAATCAAAATCTATACCCTCACGTTGGTTAAAACCTTTGGCTACTAATCTATCCTTATACCTTTCAATTTCTCCATTAGATTTGTATTTAATTTTGTAAACCCATTTACATCCTATGGCCTTTCGACCATGAGGTAAATCAACCAAATCCCAGGTATCATTCCTATGTAATGCTTCTAACTCTTCATTCATAGCTGAGATCCAGTTTGGATCACTAACATCTTCATAAAAAGTTTTAGGTTCACTACTCTTATTTAGTACAGAAGCAAAACACATACTTTCAACAGATAATCTAGAGTAATTCACAACTATTTCAAGGCCATACTTAACTTTACCCTCAACAATATAATCATTAAATTTTCTGGGAAACACTACATTCCTGGTTGATCTCCTAAGAGTTGTCATCTCATTGCCCTCATTTATACTTCCCTTAGGAGAGTTAATTTCTTTATCATGTTTAGTTGCACCTTCAGCACTATCAGGTTCATTAACTGAACTACTAGACTGCTGTTTTTCAGCCCTGCCATTAGTAGGATTTATCCTACAAGGCTGCTGGTTTTCAGCTTTATCAGTAGTAGACTCAGCTTCATTAACCAATTGCTGAAACCCATGCAACATAGACTCAACACCTTTATTAATAAACCTTACCTCATCATCGGGAAGTGAGTCGTCTTCAGTGGTTTTTAAAACAGATTCATCATTTAGATAAAAAAATTTTCAGATTATTGAGATGTTCATCATCATTAGTTCTAGAGTCATTAAAACAATTTTCTTTAAAAGGAAAGATGGACTCATAAAACTTCACATCTCTCGAAAACATAACAACCTTTTTATCTAAACTCCACAATTTATAACCCTTTTTCTGATTTGAATAGCCAAGTAAAACACATTTTTCAGCACGATTACTAAATTTATGATCAGTAGTTAAAACTGTGTTGTAACATAAACAACCACACACACGAAGGTGACTCAACACTGGTTTAAAACCATAAACAAGCTCATAAGGAGATCTCATAAACAAGCTCATAAGGAGATCTGCACTTCAGAATTGATGAGGGAGTCTTGTTGATCAAGTAAGCAACAATTAATATGCATTCTGACCAGGATTTTAAAGGAAAATTTCCTTGAAACAACAAAGACCTAGCAAGATTCAAGAGATGTCTATGCTTCGTCTCAGCAATTCCATTTTGCTGAGGGGTATAAGCACAAGTGGTTTGATGAATTATTCCATTCAATTTACAAAACTCAGTCAATTGTTTATTTACAAATTCTGTACCATTGTCACTTCTAATAATTTTGATTAATGTTTCAAACTGATTTTTATTCAAAGCAACAAATTCTTGAATACAGCTAAATACTTCATCTTTAGCTTTTATCAAATAAACCCAAATAGCCCTTGTATAGTCATCCATAATAGTAAGAAAAAATTTAAAACCTTCTTTAATAGTTATTCTATAAGGCCCCCAAACATCTAAATGAATCAATTCACCAAGTTTTTTGGTTTTATGCTCACTTAAAGGAAATGGTTCTCTATGTTGTTTTGCCCTATGACATATCTCACATGACTCATGACTTTCAAAATGATTTAATTTTAACTCATGTTTTAAAACTTTTATAACAGGAGCTGATGGGTGCCCTAATCTAGCATGCCACAAATTGGCACTTTCACAACAATTAAAACAGGTTCTAGATATAGACACATTACCACAAAAATACAGACCATCTAACTGATCACTGGTCACCAGAATTCTCCTTGTCAAAGAATCCTGAACATAACATTTATTTTCATTAAAACAAACTGTCAATTTATTATGTCACACCCCCAATTTTCAACTAACGGAATCATACCGTTTGGGACGTGACAAACCAGGATCTCAGATCATTAGACATAACGAAGACCTCTATATGATTTTCAAAACATACTTTGGTCTAAAACTGTAACATCAAAGTTTTCAAAGTTTGCGGAAGCGTTTTAAAACCATAACAATTGTAAAATGTAAATTACAATGCAAAGTTTTCAAATGTTCAATTCCAAATAACTATAATGTAAAGACATGCATGCGACTCAATCTCCTAGTCCATGCCTGCTTTCTTGTGCACATTAGCGTCCTGAGAAAACATGTAAATCAAGTCAACACAAAGGTTGGTGCATTACACAGGTTTAAGCATTCACAAATGTTGAAACCACAGTTTGAATATAAAGTTTTGCAGATAACATAATCACACATGCATAGTCATGATAGCTAGTCATTTATACTATTTACATAAGTGGTCGACACCGAAGCTGACTAGTGCATGCTATCGCATGTTTTGCCTTGCCACTATTGTCTAGCACAAACAATAGTAAATGAGTGTTTGGTCAGTCAAACACCTGCGTAGATCCCATCTACCAAGTGAGGTTTGTCAAACCTAATAGATCTATTTCCAACTACCACGCTTTGCGCTACGGCAAACTAAACGGTTCGAAGTGTAAGGACTTGTAAATGCTATGTTGTCACATAATGTAAACAGTTAACTCATGCAAGTGATATGTATCTAAAAGTGTTTGTTGCACATGTTTTCTCCCCCAAAACAGTTAAAATAAGAAAGGGGCTGTGTACGCACCTTTGATTGTTGCAGAATGATCAAACACACGTGAACTCGCGTAGAAAATCCTCTACGAAGAATCTGTGTTTAAACAATGACTTAGTGTTATTCGGAATGTCGTTTAATGTGTGAAATCACATACGTGTCAACACACGTATGTAAGATTTGTTAGGAACGTGTATACGTACGTACGTGTGTCTTTGAAATCGTTTAAGTAAACCATATAAACATATATATACATATATATGATTTTGTTGAAATACGCGAAATTATACACGATTATAACTTTGGATAAAAATATAGATTTTATCATTTCAAAGTGTTCGTATTCCCGTTACGGTTCCAACGCAACTTGAACGGATCGAAACGAAGCTAAAACGAAGAAGTTACGATTAAAACACTAAAATTGGTTTTTAAATCAAAAACCGGTGAAGTCCAGGCTCGAACCCGCGACCTCTCACACATGGCACACGCATCCTACCAATCCAGCCCGCTAGGGTTTCGCAACAGACTTCACAGATTAATTGTTTTAAGTTTCCCCCTAACCGGTTTCCCTTTGGAACTTATAGCCGAAGCAATTGAGTTCCAATTGATCATGAATTCGATCTTGATAGTCCATAAAACCATAGGGCTTCGCTTCTGGGTATTCAACCTAGTCTCTATATGATTTTAATTCGAAAACAAAACACTATAACCCATTTAATTGGAAGTACACAGGTTCAAACTCGATTTCTAAAACCCATCATTCGATTTCATCGAATTCGTTTGCCTCAAGTCTTGAAATCATCAGGTTTTCATTAAACTAGTGATTACGAATCCATCTGATCCATTTAATTTGAATATAATTATTCTTTACACTAAAAATCCCAAAAACGTTTTTCTTATAAACCCTAATGCTCAAAACCATTAAATTTGTTGTTTTAACATCCAATTAACATAAGACTTAGCTTAGTCGAAACTTTCTGGAACTATCTATGCTATTTAATTTGATTCTAGAATGCATTTATATAAAAATCCCCAAACTGTTTTGTTCTAAAAAGACCCTAGAATCGAAATCATTCAATCCGTTATTGTTTGATGAAATTAACACATGGGTTTCCTTAAACTAATGATTTCGAACCTTTCTGTGTCAATTGATTCCATTGTAAATCCTAATTTAGCAGAAACCCCCAAAACCGTTTATGCTATGAACCCTAATAATAGAACTTGATCGATTCGTGAACGTTTAATAAAATTGAAATGTGGTTTAGCTTTATCGGAGGTTTCTGAAGCTAATGATTGTATCTAATTTCACTTTAGAATCCGTCACGATTGAAACCCCCAAATCATCTAAGTCAAATAACCCTAGATATTGAATTCATATTATTCGATGTTAAAAGCCTAAATTGAGATGTGGTTATCCTTAATCGGCTCTTTTAGGTTGTGTAGGTGTCGAGAATTACCTGGATTGATCTCGAATTGATGTTAATCGACTATAGAGTTTTCTTCGGCCGACCCCTTGATCAAATTCGTCTCCCAATGCTTCTACGATCGAATTGTTGTTTGTAAACACCTCTAATACCGCCGACTAGTGAATGTTAGAGTTTAATCTGATGAATTATGATCGACTTATGAGGATTTGATACCCATTTCGAACGGTTACAACTTTTGGGTTTCATTTCGAACTTAAATGGTTGATTAATGACTCAATAACGTATTTTAGATGTTAATCATCCATAAGGTAATGATTATAACTGGTTTAATTCAATTATAACGGCCTATTGATGTGAATTTCGAATTCCTTTGATGTTCTAGTCGAAATTTTGACCAGTAAAAGTCAAAATTGACACTTATAAATATTTACAAGTTAAAACCTTATAATTTAAGTATTCTAAACCATATTTTACTTAATTCTAATCCCTTAGATTTGATTGTACACGGTTTTTGCCAAAATTCAGATGTTTTCAGACTAACGAGGTTAATCCGAATTTGCCGGATTGTCACAACCCATGTGCAGCCCAACATGATCATAAATGGCCCAATAACCTATTAATTTCTCAGCCCAACTTCTGAGTTTAAATTTTTCATTGGCACACAATTTATAAAACAGGCCCAATATCACAAATTGAAATCATTTAGCCTATTTTCACTTGAGCCCAACACATCCCTTGGCCCATTTCCTAAACGAAAGCCCAACACACTCATGTCTTGGCCCAAAAATATCGAATTGTCACATATTATCCCTAGTCAACTTATACACAGATATGAGATTTATATAGTAATCGGAAACTACAAACACATCTTGCAAAATAATGTCATCAGATATTTTAATATCACCTATTACATGCACCTTTGCATTGGTTCCATTTGGATGTTTCACTGTGACATCCAGATTTGAGACATTTATTTTATTAAACATATTATCATTAGTCATCACCATATGTTGGTTAGCACCAGAATCAATTATCCAACTAGACCTACTACCCAACTTATCAGCAATAGAAAAACTAAAAATATATTTAGACATATTACCTGAACAAAAAGAATTATTGAAACCACCTGATACATTACAGCTTTGTGACCCATCAACAGTTTTTTCATTTAACAGAGACAACAGCTTAGTAACCTGCTCATGTGTAAGAGAACTCACATTGAATCATTACCATTAGCTGAGTCGGATACAGTGTTATTACTAAGTGCAACCTTTTTTCCTTGACCATATCTAATCTTCATCCAGGATGGATACCCAATAATTTCAAAACACTTTTCATTAGTGTGTCCCATTCTGTTACAGTGTGAGCATTTAATCCCTTTATTATTTGAAATCTTATTTTGCTTTTTCTTGAAATCAGTAGGCTGACTGTTCATTGAAGCAAACCCAACGTTTTGACTCTGCCCTTTTTGAAAGCTACCACTAGAATTTCTATGAGATTCCTCTCTAGAAATTATAGCAAAGGCTTCTTTTACAGAAGGCAAAGGATCTATGATTAACAAGCTTGTTCTAACAGAGTGATACACACTATCCAACCCCATCAAGAACTGCATTAACTTTATTAAATGATTAAAATCATTAAATTGTTTAGCAACATTACACACACAAGCAAGTAATTGAAGTATTTGATCAAGTTGGTTCCACATAATATTCAACTTATGATAATACTTATATACATATAAGCCACTTTCAGTAAACACATTGATTTTCTGATATAGATCAAATACAACAGAGCCATCCACCTTATCATAAGTTTCTTTTAATTCCTTCCATACATCACTAACAAGTTTTGAATACACATGACCCATGTAAATTTCATCACTTATAGAATTCAAGATCCAAGTATGAACAATAGAATTACACCTATCCCACTGCTGGGCAAGTATGTCATCATCAACAGATTTAAGTTATTTAACAAATGTTCCATCCATAAATCCCATCTTATTTTTGACTTTCAAAGCAAGAATTAAGGCATTAGCCCACATAGTATAATTTTCAGTACCTTTTAGTTTTATGGTTGTCACAGTGATTCTTCGAGATTAGCAGTCGCCTATTGTTGAACTGCTATACCACATGAAGGTGATTATCCCTATCAAGAGCTGATCATGGCTCTGATAACATGTCACGAATCGTAGATCAACATCAAAACCAACCCAGATTTATTTACCTTAAAAAGAAATACAAAGTGTGACACCCCGTAAATTCCAGGTCAGACTTTCTTTTAATTAAATGTTTATTTAATTGATAATTTCATACGTGGCACGATAGTGCAAACACATACTCACAATAGGATAATTCGATGAATTATCGAAAAAACCGCACACACGTGTCAGAAATCACGAACGATGGTGAACGTCACAACAGTTAAACACAGTAACACTTCACAAGTCAATTATGACTAATAATCGACGACTAGAGTTCAAACGATGTTAAAACAACGTGTTACAGTCGAGAAACGAGCGAAAACGAACCCGAACATGTGAAATGGGTCAATTGGGCCTGACTAGACAGTCAGGCGGTACGCCCGGACCCAACCCCGAACCCTGGCGGTGCGCGCGAGAAAGAAAGATACGGATGAGAGCACCCCGCGCGGTACGCCCGAGCACAGTGCTGCCCGCTAGGCGGTGCGCCTGGGAGTCAGAAATAGCATAAAATCTTCTTGAAACCCCCAAAAATGATTTCAACCTACTATCATCGTTATATCCGGTTGCAGACGCCATCTATGCGTTTTCTACTCCCCAAACCACCTGCAAACACTCTGGAAAATCCCAAAACCACCATTGAAGAGCCGCCATTGAAGTTTTGAAGCTTGAAACCCATGGGAGATTTGAAGAAGAAGACGGGTAGAGCTTGTTCACCACCACCACCACCTTATTTGTGTCAAAAACTGCTGTCCAAGGATTCAAGGGGCTGCTCAATCACCATCTTGACATCTTTGGAGCGTTAGAAGGTAGATCTATAGTCCTTGAGGTCTAAAAACACCCACACACACACATGCAAGGTTTGAATCACACATACAACACCCGATCTACCACATGCATGACTTTTAGATCTGGGTTTGATATTAATACAACTGATATTGATGATCTATAATGATTGGATGATGTATTTTGATGATCTATGGCGATCCATGATGATGTAGGAGTGTATAATGCTTGATTTGTTCATAAATGATCGAAATAATGACATGCATGAATGATCTAGTGTATTTTGGATGAGGTTGGATGTTGATACATGATTATTGGTGATATTGGTGAAGTGTTACATGCTTTATTATCATCAAAATGGTTAGAAATGAGTTATTTACTATTATTAGTAACTTTTGAGTTGCCACATGATGATATGGATAGAAATATGAACATGCATGTGTATAGGAATATCATTAGTATGATAATATGATGATATGCAACTTAAGAAATTGATTTGGGATTGATTTGAGGTCATTTTAGACAAAGTTACTAATTATAGTAACTTTTGTGACCGAAATATTGATAGATGATGAGTTAGGTGAAAAGGGTATGTTTAAATGATTATTGATGTTATACTATGATTGTATCTGGTGTAAAAATGGATTAGGAACATTTAGAATGATCATTTGATGAGTACTTGTCATGTTACTATTTTCGTAACTTTATTTTGTGAAAACTTGATTGAATGATACTAGATGTGTTATGGACATGATAAATGACTTAACATGATGCAATATGATGATTGTATACATAAGTTGTGTGATTTTGATGTTAGACATGTCATAATTAGAAACTTTCCATATTAGGAAACTTTAGTAACTAAAAACAGACTTATATGTTTATTCAATCGCATGTGACGACGTGCTATGTGTTAACATGATCACGTAGGACTAACAAGCATGCTAGATTCCTTTAAAACGATATGTGTTGTGGAACTTGCTAAAAATGGAAACGTACTATAAATAGTAAGTTGTCCGTGAACGCGATTTGCGCGTTTTGCACACAACGAGCACAATCACAAATGTTACACGAGTTACCACCAACTCACGGTTCACCAACGGGTCGTTGACTTGACACGGTCAAACACGGACAAACGCGGTCAATGTGGACCGACATGGACAAACACAACAATCGCGGGTTGTTGAGCACGGACACAGACACGAACACGCACACAAACACCAACTCATAAGTCCTATGTGATATAGGTAACGTGTATCCGATTCACCGAAAAGTTAGGGAGCTTACGCATATATACTCAGGTGAGTTCACGGCCCCCTTTTTCTCTTAACTGCTTACAAACTCAAACCAGAGAGTTACATGCAACTACTTTTGACAAACATTTTAGACAAACACTTTTGACAGTCAATTTGTATCAAACGATTTGACGAACACTCAAGATAAAACATTTTGACAAACACTGTTGAGAAACGCTTCTATCAAACCTTTTAGACAAACGCTTTTGACAAACACTTTGGACAAACACATTTGATAAACGCTTTTGACAAACATTGGGTACAAACATATAACAAACATTGTCGACCAACATCTGGGTCAACAGGCTGGGCAAACATTGCTGACCAACTTCTGGGTCAGACAAATTGGGCAAACTATTTGTACGAACATATTATGATTGCTGGTTTATTGGGAACAAACATTTAAGTGTTGTATATCGTAGTAAAGTCCTCGCAAAGTCATGTCGTTAATGTGTATGCAACGAGGTGAGTTTAAATAGATCTATTGGGTGTGACGACCCACGTGGCACAATACTGACTGGAGGTCGGGACACGTGTAATCTCAACCCATTGCCATTGTTTGTACGATAGACATGGCGGAGGCAAGAGCTAACAAGTCTAGTTCGGTAGTGACGCAACTGACACTTGGAGCCTAGGGCTCAGAACTAACATTAATAAACAACAGATCATATGAAAAACTGGTTTTCTCTACTTTACCATTGATATAAACCTGTGAACTCACCAACTTTAATGTTGACACGTTTTAATATGTAATTCTCAGGTACGCAGCACGCTTAAGGGCATAGGATTGCACTTAAGGAATCTCAGGAAGAGTCAAGCATGCATTTGAGTACCGTTTTGATTTTTATTGTATTGGTTAATGCGACGCATAAACAAATTGCATTTTGTACAAGCTTCCGCAACATTTCCTTAATTCCGCTGTAAAACTATTTATTTTATCTTGGGATATTTTAAGCAATATCCACGTGTTTTCAAACTCATATAGAGTCGTTCTATATGACTAAGAGCTGTGATTCTGGCCACGTCACACCCAGCGGTCTGACACCGCATGTGGGAATTTGGGGGTGTGACACAAAGTTCTTTACAACAAGAACTCAGAAAGACTCAACAAACATTGAATGATCAACAAGATCATTCACACTCAACAACGGAAGCAAAAATACAAGAAACGATTAGCAAATCTTTCAACTAGAAAGACTCTGAGAAAACCCTAATCGTACACACACTTCTGAACTCTAAAGAAGACTCCAGATATCAAACGTACTCCTTACGAATGAGATCAACTTGACTAATATATTAGATCAGCTAACTTGAGCCCATATCTGCACCAACAGTTACAGCCCAGCTAACTTGAGCCCATATGCATCAACAGCTACAGCCTAGCTACAAGCCCAAACTCCTCTTCAATTAACAAGTAATAAAACCTCAAACAAATAAGACCTAATTAATTATATTACAAACAAATATATATAGTTATTGAATTAAACAAGCAAGAGAGAATTTTAACATAAACCAATTAAAAACAAGATAAAACAGTTGAAAACCAATTAAACAAAACTGAATAAAACAAATTCATTCTTATATATCATTAAAAAATAAATTTATATTTAAATTTAGTGTAATTGATTAACCAAACAAACCGGTTCACTAGAAAATTATGAAAACCAATAAAAACCAATAAACAATCAAAAACCAAATTTGAAATTCGGATAGAAACGAAACCCAAATTTATAATTTGATTATATATTTTTTTTGTTACAAATACAATTTAGTTTTTAATTTGAAACTTTTTGATTTTTTTAAACATCATCATGTAGTAAAAGAAAGAAAATACCGTATATATTACATTTTACAAATAATTGTAATCCTTTTTTTTATTATTTTTTTTAACGGCTCAAATAATTGTAATCTAATTTTTTAAAATTAAAAAGAATACATGATTAAGGAACAAATATCTCCCTCAATCACTCAAAACAAGTGTAATTTTCCACTATTTGACCCAATCTTACACTAGAAATCGAGAAGATTTCATCTCGACCGTTAAATCTATCCTTTAAGCCCTATTTATAACCCTTCATTTCCACCCTCTAAGCTTGCCTCACCCACTTCCTCCTATACTCTCACAATCTCCGAACTAAAAACCCTTTTCCGGCAATGGCTCTGACCGTCGAAAAAACCTCCGGCGGACGGGAATACAAAGTCAAAGACACTTCATTAGCCGACTTTGGGCGTCTTGAGCTCGAACTCGCCGAGGTCGAAATGCCCGGCCTCATGTCCTGCCGGTCGGAATTCGGCCCGTCACAGCCGTTCAAAGGCGCCAGAATCACTGGCTCCCTCCACATGACGATTCAGACTGGCGTCCTTATCGAAACCCTCACCGCCTTGGGCGCCGAGGTCCGGTGGTGCTCCTGCAACATCTTCTCGACCCAGGACCACGCCGCCGCTGCCATCGCCCGTGATTCCGCCGCCGTGTTTGCCTGGAAAGGTGAAACTCTACAGGAATACTGGTGGTGCACCGAACGGGCTCTCGATTGGGGCCCTGGCGGTGGTCCAGATCTGATCGTTGACGACGGAGGTGATGCGACGCTGTTGATCCACGAAGGAGTTAAGGCGGAGGAGGAGTTCGAGAAGACCGGAAAGTTGCCGGATCCGGCGTCCACCGATAACGCTGAGTTCCAGATCGTGTTGTCGATCATCAAGGAAGGGCTTCAGATCGATCCGAAGAAATATCACAAGATGAAGGAGAGATTAGTCGGTGTATCGGAGGAAACTACCACTGGTGTTAAGAGGCTGTACCAGATGCAAGCTAATGGTACTCTACTGTTTCCCGCCATTAATGTCAATGATTCTGTCACCAAGAGCAAGGTATGTCGATCTTCATAAGATTTCGCCTCATATATTCTAATGATTGTTCATGACCGTGTTACTTGATTAGAAAATTAGATCTGATTACTGATGTTAATCAATGTTAGATCTGTAAATTGCACACATTTTTCACTGTTACTAGGGTTTCACTGTTTCAGACACTGTTTTGATTGATTAATTGAACAATTTGATATTCAGTTATTCTTCATCCCTTTAAATGCATAATGGAACAAATGTGTTTGATTTTGTTGTAGTTCGACAACCTGTACGGATGCCGCCACTCTCTCCCCGACGGTTTGATGCGAGCAACCGACGTCATGATCGCCGGAAAAGTTGCAGTCGTGTGTGGTTACGGAGACGTTGGCAAGGGTTGTGCAGCAGCCATGAAACAAGCCGGAGCGCGTGTCATTGTTACCGAAATTGACCCTATCTGCGCACTTCAGGCCACCATGGAAGGACTCCAAGTGCTCACATTGGAAGATGTGGTTTCAGAAGCCGACATCTTCGTCACCACCACCGGCAACAAAGACATCATCATGGTCTCCGACATGAAAAAGATGAAAAACAACGCGATCGTGTGCAACATCGGTCACTTTGACAACGAAATTGACATGCTTGGGCTTGAAACCTACCCTGGTGTCCAGAGAATCACGATCAAACCACAAACTGATAGGTGGGTCTTCCCCGAAACCAAGAAGGGGATCATTGTGTTAGCCGAGGGTCGGCTCATGAACCTGGGTTGTGCCACTGGTCACCCTAGTTTTGTGATGTCGTGTTCTTTCACGAACCAAGTTATTGCGCAGCTTGAGCTGTGGAAAGAGCGGAGCAGCGGGAAATACAAGAAAGAAGTGTATGTGTTGCCAAAACATCTTGATGAGAAGGTGGCTGCACTGCATCTTGGAAAGCTTGGAGCCAAGTTAACCAAGCTGACCAAGGACCAGGCTGATTACATTAGTGTTCCAGTTGAGGGTCCTTACAAGCCTGCTCATTACAGGTACTAGAAGCGTTGGTTTTGGTTTTTTGGTTTGTGGGTATGGAGGGGATCTTGAAGATGGTGATGTGATGGTTGATTGTGTTACAAGTAACACTTTGATTGTGTTAGGGGTTAGGTTTTATTGAAGGTGTTGTTGGGGAAGAAACATTGATTGGTCCCTTTTTTGGTTTGAGAAAGGTTGTTTATGCTGGCTTGAATAAGGAGTTGAGTGTGAAGTTTAAGAGATCAATGTGTTTCTTTATTATCTTATTATAGGTCCAAATTTTGTTGTTTTGTTTGGGTATCGACTGAATGAAGTTTAAAACGTTGTTTTTTTTTTTTTTTTTTAAATATATTTCGGGTTTGTTATATTTGGTATAGAATTGTTAAAAAGAAACAAAATGATAAAAAATGAAAAATTATTATATTTTATGAAAAATTTTAAATCTCCACTTGCTTTTTCTAAAGTAGGATGTGAAGTATGCTTTTTCAAGAATAAAAACTCGTGAGTTTTAATAAATGACTTAGCATTTAGCAAGCAATACGCATCTCCTATCATGCGACCCTTGTTAAAGATACTAGACATAGTTTTACGAAAATATGATCATGAAAATTAATAATTGTAAATACCACTAAAGTCACGTTAAAAATATAATAAGTATTGTATATGCATGATTAGGTGGATGGGTGTGTGGCATTTAAATTAGCACATGATGGGCAAAGGCATGGACCTCCTCGCGGGCTAATGATCGCAGGGGAGGAAAAAAAAATCAAAAAACCAGTCATATTACAGTTTAAACCAAAAAAAAATAAAAAAAATAAAACCATATATAAACTTATTCAACCCATTCAAAAACACTCACATACTCTCTTAAAAATGATGAATCGCATAGCCTAACAGAGCTTAAGTGTGTAAAAAGATTATGAATCGCATGTTAGTAGCTACATTTTAAATTACCAATATTGTCCTATGGTTATATATTTTCATCTTAAAAAAAAAAATATGGTGCAATCTCACAAATGTATTTGTGTCAATTGTCTTATTAGCTGTACCAAGACTGAACTATGTGGATTGTTTAATGCTATAAACCTGTGCAACAGTCAATAGAAGTTGACGAGTATCAACACCTTCGTTCTAAGTCTTGAGACTTGACTGGAATTCTTATACTTTCGGATCAAAGTGGGTGAAGATTCTCATTTGTTGCATTTTATAGCAACTTTTTTCACAAGCCTTCTATTATTAAAACAATGACATTATGGCATTAATATGTAAAAAAAAAAGAGATGAGAACTTATTTGCAAGCCTAAAAGCTTTATTTTTCACACAAACAATAGGAGATAAACATACTTGTACTTAATGACAATGGAATGTAATATATATTCACACATGACTCACGATGAGTTTATGTATATTATAAAAAATAGATACTCCCATTTATGTAAATCAAATTGTAATTCACTTGACTCATAATATTGGCAGATGCAGTCATATGGAATAAACATCATTTTATTTTATTTTATTTTTTTATGAAAACTATTTTAGAAGAGCAAAGCCTTTCAAGTGTTTTCTCTTAGAAACAAAAACCGCAACCGCTGCAACCAACGCAACCACAACACCGCATTACCCTAACGCCGGCTGCGACACCACGCAACCGGGTAAGCCCGTGCGTCCAGCCCCTCTTTCTCCCCCCCTCCCCCCCCTCTCTCTCTCCCTCTCTCATCTTCTTCACCCCTTCCCTTTTCTTCTTCGCTCTTTGACCGGCCGGTCGGAAACACAACTCAAACCACCCTTCACCGTATCACAAACCTTTTGCCCAACCACCTTCACCGCCGGTCAACACCCACAGGAATCAACAACAGGCGTCCTAACGCACCACTAGAAAAGAAAACCTAAAACGTGGGACTCACCAACTGGCCAGACCGCCGACCAACGACACCACTGACGCTCTCTCTCCCCCCCGCTACCCCTCTCTCGCTAGCTCTAGCTGCGATTTCTCTCTTTATACCTCTACCTCTCTCCCCCCCTTTCTCTCTCTCTCTCTCTCTCTCTCTCGCTCTCTCTCTCACCATACATCGCCCGCCAGAAGCAACCAGTGAAACAAACAAGAGCAGAAGCAGAGAAAGTTTGGAATTTTTGTTATTTTTGTTCATTTTTTCGTAGCAGGTACAACTGGCCAAGGAAGCGGCGTTAAACGCACGCACGTGCAAAGCAAGAACAACATTATTGTCGGGCAACCCACGTTGAGATTGTTTCATCGTCTTGTTAGATTGTATTACTGGAGTTTGGCATAATTGGAATCTGTACTTGTGTGCATTACACTGCTGGATATTTGTTTAACCATTGTCTGCATTTCTACTAGTCTTGGTTCCATTTCGTTCATATTCTTAGTTCCTCTGATTGTGGTGTGTCTCATCATACAATATAGACAGTAGGACACAATATGCTTCCTTGAGATTGTGTCCATGGAGGGGAGGTGTGGGTAAAGGGGGAAATAGGGGCTGTGTTTTACGAGTAGGGTCGTGGAACATAGGAACATTGACTGGAAAACTGTTGGAGTTGGTGGATGTGTTAAGAAGACGTAGAGTGCAAGTAGCCTGCCTTCAGGAGACAAGGTGGAAGGGAAAAAGAGGAGTAGAGTACAATGGGTACAAGCTGTGGTACTCAGGTGCAGATGGAGCATCTTATGGAGTGGGGTTCCTAGTCGCAAGAGATCTTCAACACACGGTGGTGGAGGTGAGAAGGTACAATGATACAATCATGGTGCTAAGGATGGTGCTAGGTGAGGAAGTGGTAGCAGTGGTGAGCGCCTACGCACCACAGGTTTGGGTTAGCGAAGACCGAGAAGAAAGAGTTTTGGAATTGTATGGACGAAGTCATGAGAACCATACCAAATGACGAGAAAGTCTGTCTAGGATGAGACTTCAATGGTCTTATTGGAAAGGAGAATGACGGTTTTCCATCTATTCATGGAGGCTGCGGTTTCGGGTCCAGAAACGACAGTGGCAGCAGCTTACTGGACTTTACAGTGGCTCATGATCTAGGAATCATAAACTCGTTTGTTAAGAAAAAGGATTCGTATTTGATCACATTCAGCAGTGGAGGACGGGACACATAGATTGATTACCTCTTGATGCGATGACGGGATCGTAGCACGTGGTTGGATTGCAAAGTCTTCCAGAGGGAGACGGCGGCATCACAACACAAACTTCTAGTGATAGATATTGCCATAAGAAAGAAGCTGATGGATGGGAGAAAGGTTAAACCTACGATTAGATGGGGCAGTCTAAAAGGAGATAACCTACAGGTGTTTAGGGACAAGGTTATAGCTGGACGAGATAACGTACATCACGCAGATGCAAACGCCATGTGGGACGCAATGGCTGACAATATGAGAAGAGTAGTAACAGAGACGCTGGGGATGACAACCAGAAATGTAGGAGGCCACAAGGAGTCGTGGTGGTGTAATAATGAAGTGCAACACAAGGTTCGAGCAAAACAAGAGAGATTTAGGGAGTTGGTCACATACACGGAGGACGCACAAAAGGAAAGCTTGAGGACAAAATACAAGAATGCGAAATGAGAGGCAAGCAAGGTAGTGTCTGAAGCTAAAAACAAAGCGTACAGGGAGATGTATAAGCACCTCAAAACTAAAGAAGGAGAGCATGACATGTTTAAAATCTCCAAAGCAAGGGAGCGAATGAGGCAAGACATAGGAGTACTGAAATTCATAAAGAATGAGGACAGTCGGGTCCTAGTGAAGGAGGATGGCATAAAGAAAAGGTGGCAAACCTACTTTAGTGAGTTGTTCAACAACAACCATGAAACAGAAGATAGCGAGAACACTCGCTATCAGAGGAACATCAAGAAACAACTGTTACTGTAGAGGCATTACTCGGGAAAAGGTGCAGAGAGCACTTAAGAGGATGGGAAGAGCGAAAGCGGTAGGACCAGACAATATTCCGATCAAGGCATGGAAATGTCTAAAAGACGAGGGGTTACATGGTTAACAACATTGTTCAGCAATATACTTAAAACAGGTAAGATGTCGGGGCAGTGGAGAAGCAGTGTCATAGTTCCTCTGTATAAGAAGAAGGGAGATGCCCAACTTTGTGAAAAGTATAGAGGTAATGAACTTTTGAGTTATACCATGAAACTTTGGGAAAGAGTGATCGAGGCAAGACTAAGGAGAGAAACCCAAGTAACTACAAACCAATTTGGATCCATGCCCTGGAGATCGACCACAGAGGCAATAAACCTTTTGAGGAGGCTCATGAAGAAATACAGAGAGAAAAAAAGAGATCTTCATATGGTGTTCATTGATCTAGAGAAGGCGCATGACAGTGTATCACGACAGCTAATCTGGGATAGCCTAGAGAGCAGAGGTATCCCTTAGAGATAGATAGAGATAATAAAGGATACATATGCAAGCGCTAAAACGAGTGTTAGAGCTCTAGTCGGTGATACAGACTTCTTCTCTATAGAGGTGGGGCTACAACAAGGTTTGGCACTAAGCCCGTTCCTTTTTGCGGTTATTTTAGATGAACTGTCAAAGTATATATAAGATGACATTCCATGGTGCATGCTTCTTGCGGATGATATTGTGCCGGTGACAGAAAGAAAAGAGGACCTCAATGCAAGGTTGGATGAATGGAAATTGGCCTTGGAGAGTAAAGGACTGTGCATTAGTAGGTCAAAGACAGAGTATCTTTGTTGAAACTTTAGTGGGACCAACGGGGAGGAAGATGCGAAGAACCGGGTGACTATATATTGGAGGTCAAGAGGTGCCACAGACAACAAAGTTTAAATACTTAGGATCTTTCGAACAGAGTGATGGAGACATTGATTGCGATGTGGCTCATCGTGTTTAGGCAGGTTTGAACAAGTGGAGAACATCTACAAGTGTAACACCAGTGCCGGACGCGTTCCGGAACGGTGATCGCAACAGTAAAACGTACAGTAACTCAGGTACACCTTACGTGAAAGTATGTTTATACTATTGATGCATTTTGATTAACATGAAACTATTATACGAATGTCTGAATCTGACTGAAACCTTAGAGTTTAACAGTCAGAAATATGTCACACAACACAGTGTTGAAACATAAATACTTGATTTGATTCTATGGTGTATAAACGTATGTGAGGTTAAACAAAACAAAACTATAACAATTGTTGTTGCGGAATGCTAAACCGACGAGTTATTCATATAGGTGACGATCTATACGAATGATTCTGATAGTTTAACGTTCTGTAATAATGATTTAACATTAGAAAACAAGAATCAGAAAGCCAAACCATTGAGGAGTTCGTTCGAATGACGATTCGAACGAATATGCACGATGGCGACGCGATCTGACGAAACGATTAACGTTATGATCGATCATAAATTTAAGGAAATGAAATATTTCCTATTTTACAATTTTGAAACTCATCATAAAATAAATTAAACTAAATTATTTAATTAAATCGCGAATGAATTAATAAAATGCGTAAAATATTATGTTTCGATAATTAAGTAAACGCAACGAAATATAAATTTATTTTTAGAAATAAATACTATCCATGTAGTTTAAAATAATTCTTTTATTTAAGATACGAAAAACACGCGCGTAACGTGCCGGATACGCGACGAAATTACGAACCAAGCAACCGAAACGAACCCGAATACCCACGGGGTATATAAACCCTAAATTGAGTCATCTACCTCATTTATTTCAATTCTATTCTCTCTCTAACTCCATATTTCCGGCTACCCATTTTCATCACCATTTCTCAACTTTGAAGCTTCATATCTCTCTCAATTCTTAACGAAATCACGTGATTCTTGCGCCTAAACGACCATCTTGAAGCCCTATACTGGAAAGTACAGCCGATCTACACGTTTGTTCAGCCACTTTGAAGGTAATTTCGTTTGAAAGTCACGAAAAATAGGGTTTGTATCACCATGTTCGACCCAACCATTGTCTCGGGTACAACCCATGTATTTCGAACTCTATCTGGTTAGAATCTCAACTGCGTATAACACTATCAGGAGATCCATGTTACCCTAGTCCAAAGTGAGAGGATTAGTACAGGTTCGTGAACCTCGGAGCTGGTCAAGCATGGAGCCGAACCCTTTTGGGGTTTCACGAACCATGAAGTGCCGAATCTTCACATGCCACGAACCCTACACTTTCAGGCGAACCTCCTCTGAGTGATGAACCCCTGATCTTGACTCCCGAACCCAGCATACTGAGTGGCGAACCCTTGATGATTCACGAACCAACTCCATGCAGCGAACCTTTTGTTTGAAAAGCAAACCCTAGACGAACCCAGTCACATGGGGCGAACCTACTTGGACTACGAACCTTGCACGGGATGAGCGAACCTTCCATGCATATGCCGAACCCTTGCACCTCATTGACTCATGGCCGAACCCTTGTACCCAACGAACTCAAGACGAGACTTTGGCCGAACCTACACCCGAAGGTTCGCTGCCCTAGTTGTTCACCCTAGTATATCTCGGCCAAAATAATTCGAAGCCTAGTGAGGATACACCGGTTCAAGTCTAGTTTCACAATGGGCCCATGTATAACCCACGAGGCCACCTTGATTCTACACCGGCCCAATATCCGGCCCAAACCTCATTCTATTGACGGCCCATATTCAATCGATCCCTTCGGCCTACATCACCTATAGACGGCCCAACATAAACCCTTCGGCCCATTTGGATTATCTCGGCCCAATACACATAACCGGCCCACACACATGCAAATACTAGGCCAAATTTAATCTTTACGAGTCTAAGGAATTATCCGGCCCAACGAGAATATGAGGATAATGGTTACATGTGCGAACGATAAAAAAAATGAAAGAGGAAAGCATTTATAGATTATCACTTTGTTTATAACAAAGTAATAACCAATTCTAAACAAACTACATAAAGACTTCAAAACCCTATTTAAAGAGTCTAACTTGTGATTTAAGAGTAATTGTTAAGCTTTGAACAATTAAGAAGATTCAACATAATGTAAACTAATATAGAAACTCCAGGCCGGATAATGAATAAGACTCGTGAGTGTTAGTCAATGTTAAGACTAACACTCACACGCGCAACAAACTCTTATAAACTTATACTTATAAACTACAACATCATGAAATCAATACATGATCGTGAACATTACAACAAAGGGGTAAACAAAGAGCGAGCGTATTCTTGTTATACATAGTCAACTACCAAGGACACAAGGTGAGTTCATTTGTCCCTTTTCAAACTTATTTGTTTTACTTCGGGACTGAGAAACATGTTAAACATTTTCATTAAACTATTGAAATGTTATTTAATGCTTTAAACATAAACATAATACTTATATTGAAACCATATGTTGAATGCTTATGAGACTTGATGCGTATACTTGTGAAACTTTATACTTTAAACATGAGACTTGATGCTTATACTTGTGAAACTTTATACTTTAAACATGAGACTTGATGCCTATGCTTGTGAAACTTTATACTTTAAACATGAGACTTGAGGCTTATACTTGTGAAACTTTATACTTTAAACATGAGACTTGATGCTTATACTTGTGAAACTTTATACTTTAAACATGAGACTTGAGGCTTATACTTGTGAGAACTTTATGCTTAAACATGAGACTTGATGCAAACCTATGGGATTCATGATGAAACTATGTATGGACACTTGAAACTTTATGCTTGAAACTACTACTTGCGCATAAAACATTGTACATGTATCTAATCATAGGCTACGTAATTGCTAAACGACTGGTAGTCCAGAGCTTGTACCTATGGATGGAGATACATGTAAAACATAAACGTAACGATGCTAAGCTATTACCTATATAAGAGACATGTAATTGCTAAACTTCTGGTAGTCCAGAGCTCTTGTCTGCTTATATGAGGTATGCAATTGCTAAACATAAACATAACGATGCTAAGCTATTATCTATATAAGAGACATGTAATTGCTAAACTTCTGGTAGTCCAGAGCTCTTGTCTGCTTATATGAGGTATGTAATTGCTAAACATAAACATAACGATGCTAAGCTATTATCTATATAAGAGACATGTAATTGCTAAACTTCTGGTAGTCCAGAGCTTTTGTCTGCTTATATGAGATATGTAATTGCTGGATTACTTGTGTATGCATGGCTTGTGTCTATGTATAAGATACGTAATTGCTAAACGACTGCTAGTGCAGAGCTTGTATCTTATATAGGAGACACATAATTGCTAGACTAAGCTTAACTAATGTGTGAGCTACGTAATTGCTAAACGACTGCTAGTGCAGAGCTTGTACTCACGCAGGAGATTAGGGACAGCTAAACTATGTGCGTGTGAAATTATGATGCTTGATAAACATACTTTGAAACTAACACTTGTGAACATTATAGACTTGTAAACTTTGAAACAGAAAACAAAATCTTGATGAGGAATGGGTTGATTGGTAGGTAAAAGGCTTAATTATTATTAACAACAGTGTCATATCCGGATTAGTATGTGGTGGGATGGCGTCTGGGCGGGTCGTAGGCTCGACTCAGGGGTATGCCCTAGCATACTGATTTGTATATTACATGTGGAGTTAATGAGGTTAAGGTTTTCCCGAAGGAGGTTTGTTAAAACTATTTTAAACTTATAAACTTTATGAACTCACCAACCATTGTGTTGACCTTGTTTTCTTACATGCATTCTCAGGCGATGAACATGTTTAAGCTAAGGCTTTGGATTTGCATACTAGGCGGCCCAAATGGAGGACCTAGTAGACTTTTGAGAAGCACATCTTTTGTTGATGATACATATTACTTTTGATATCTTGTACATATACAAGATATAAACATGTTATTCTTTTGATATGTTTACTTAGTTAAATTGCAGAACATTGATAATGTAATTTAACTTTGTAATCCTAGTTATCATTTGATTGTGCTTTAGTTATTCTTAAACATTGATGCTATGTAAACAATCTGATCATCTTGATTATCACCCACGATATCATGCCCCGGGAACCTTCCGCCCGACGGGGACTCCGATCCAACCCCGCCGGCTCGAGGTGTGACAACAAGTATCTTATGTGACAAGAGGTTCCCAGACAAATTAAAGGGCAAATTCTATAGAGTAGCAGTTAGACCAGTCATGACGTATGGAAGTGATTGCTGGCCGATCAAAAAGATTCAGGAGAAGAAGTTTAAACGACAGAGATGAGGACCAAATTTAGGAATCTTGTATCAGGACCAAATTTAGACATGGATGGTTTTTATGTTTCTCATGATAATGGCAGACTTACTATTAGTTCCAATTATCAAGTATTTGGTACTGGTCTTTTGGATGGTGGTCTCTATAAATTAGAACTAGATGATGATTTCTCTAAGTCTTTGTTGTCATATAATATTAAAGAGAACTCAACAAAGGCTAAAAGAAAAAGAGACTTAGAAACTTCATCCATGTTGTGGCATCAACGTGTAGGCCACATCTCACGAGATCGCTTATCTTGACTTGTGAAGGATGAAGTTTTACCTTCTCTTGATTTCACCGATTTTGGAACATGTGTCAAACGCCTTAAAGGAAAAATGACGACAACAACTAAGAAAGGTGTCACTAGGAGTTCTAATTTATTATAAATTATTCACACTGATATTAGTGGCCCTTACACCATTGCTGGAATAGCTGGACATACTTCATTTATCACTTTTATTGATGATTATTCTCGTTACATGTACTTGTATCTAATCAAGGACAAATCTGAATCACTTACAACTTTTAAAGATTATAAACTGAAGTTGAAAATCAACTAAATCTTATAATAAAAGTAGTGAGATCGGATAGAGGAGGTGAATATTATGGTAGACATACTGATGTGGGTCAGGCTCATGGTCCATTTTATGAGTTTTGTAAAGGCCAGGGTATCGTGAACCAGTACACCATGCCCGGTACTCCTCAACAAAATGATGTTGCTGAAAGGAGAAATAGAACCCTAATGAACATGAAGTGTAGTATGTTAGCCAACTCAGATTTATCCTCATTCCTCTGGACCGAGGCCTTAAAGACAACAGTTCGTATGCTCAATAGAGTTCCTTCGAAATATGTCCCTAAAACTCCTTATGAACTTTGGAAAGGAAGGAAACTGAGTCTTAGATATATGAAAGTATGGGGTTGTCTTGCTGAAGCTAAACTTTATAATCCTTTATTAAAGAAGCTTGACATGAAAACTGTTACATGTTACTTCATCGAGTATCACGATCACTCAAAGTGTTATAGATTCTATTGTCCTACCCATGTCACTTGAATTGTAGAAACAAAGCATACTCATTTCCTTGAGGATTCTAAGGTTAGTGGGAGCAGTGAAAATCCTGACTCTGATTTGCAAGAAGTATAAGATGCGGGGAGGAGTCACTTGTCTACTAACTTACCTCCGATTACTCCTCTTGTACACCATGGTACTCCGAACTTCACTGCACCTACTCGGACACAATTAGGGCTCACTATTGCTCCAAATGTTATCGAGAATGAAGGCACCTCAACTGATAAACATCAAAATAATACCAGCCATGCTGAACCCGCTCAGGAGGTCATCTAGGCATAAAGTGCCTACTAACTTTGATGATTATGTAACCTACCTGACTGAAGCTGAAATGGATGCCGAAATTTTACTGATCCTACCTCTTATCATGAAGCCATTACTAGTTATCAGTCTTCTTAATGGAAGAAAGCTATGACTGATGAGCTTGATTCCATGAAAAATAACGATGTTTGGGATTTGGTAGAACTGCCCAACAGAGTAAAACCCGTAGGATGTAAATGGGTGTTCAAAACAAAACTGGACCCGAATGGGAACATTGAACGCTTTAAAGCAAGATTGGTTGCAAAAGGTTTCACTTAGAAAGAGGGAATTGACTATCAAGAGACCTTCTCTCCTGTCTCTTGTAAAGATTCCTTAAAGATCGTGATGGCACTCGTAGCTCATTTTGATTTAGAGCTGCAACAAATGAACGTCAAAACTGCTTTCCTAAACGGTGACTTGTATGAAGACGTGTTCATGAAACAACCTGAGGGCTTCATGCCTGAATGTCAATAGCATTTAGTCTGCAAGCTAAAGAAATCCATATACAGGTTGAAGCAAGCCTCACATCAATGGTATCTAAAGTTTGATGAAGTGATGAACAAGCATGGTTTCCTAAAGAATCAAGGGAATCAATGCACCTACCTCAAGATGAGTGGGAGCAACTTTACTATACTTGTCATTTATGTCGATTACATTCTTCTGGCAAGTAACAACTTAGATATGTTGCATGAGTCAAAGCGCTTACTTTCGCATAACTTCGACATGAAGGATCTCGGAGAGGCTTCTTATGTTATTGGCTTCGAAATACATCGAGATAGGGTCAATTGACTATTGGATTTATCTTAGAAGGCTTACATTGAACGAGTCCTCACACGCTACAACATGCAACGCTGCTCTCCCTCTATAGCTCCAGTAGTTAAAGGAGATGTTTTCGGTTCTTTTCAGTGTCTGAAGATCGAGGCTGAAAAGGCACAAATGAGAATGATATCTTATGCATCATTAGTCGGGAGCCTTATGTATGCTCAAGTCTGTACTCGTCCTGATATTGCTTACATTGTTGGAATGCTTGGCCGTAATCAAACTAATCCTGGCCTTGATCACCGGAAAGCAGCTAAGAAAGTACTTCGATATCTTCAAGGGACAAAAGACTTCAAACTAACTTATAGAAGAAGTGTAACAAGTGTCAATAAAACGAGGTACTCATTTTCCCCAACAATAGTAATTAAGGGATTTGAAATAAAAATTTAACACTCATATAATGTATAATTAGTCGTGAGAAAATTTAAAACCTCTCAACAGTCTATGAAATCATACGAGATACTCTAATATACATTAGGACACTAGCAATTCGGGAAGAAAATAAATACACCTACAAGTATAAATTTAAGGAATCATGAATCACAAGAATATACATATATGAGCATGCATACGAAACACATACATTAAGATTTAAAAAGAAACAAAACCCACTATCCTAAAAAGAATTCCAAGACTTAGTATCACAATCATTTCATCCATAACTCTTTCAATACCCCAATTCTATGCGACAGCCCCAAAAACAACCCAACCCTTCACCCTATTCGGTGGTAACATGTAGCTCCAAATCTCAACTAAAGACAAGAAAATAATGTATGAAACAAATGGTGTACTCATGGGTTACCACCTCACGAAGAGAAAAGAAAAGGAAACAAAAAAATAATAATATATAATGTGGAGGACAAGCACACTATCATATCCTACCTAAGATAGCTACTGTACAAGGCATAGTGGCACCATCACCATCACCACCCTTGTGGTAGCCCAAGTACAACACTTTTACCCTCTTTTTTGACAACAAATCCTCTTCTCCTTATCTTGGCCAGCCGATAGATATACTCCCACAACCATGTAGCTATGACAGCCATTACTTGAGCTGTAAATTAGGTATGCTACCAAGAAACCATGAGGACCACCAACTCTCTTGATTTATCTGTTCAAAACCCTGCAACAAAGAGGGTGAAGACACCGGGAATCAGCCCCCCATTTGTTAACTTTAACATCATTTCACAACCTAACTATGAAGTAAATACGAATCCAAATACAACTTAACCATTTTCCCCCTCGTTACCATCTTCTTGATCACCCTCACTTCCCTATAAATTGTGGGGTCCGAAACCGGGCACCTCACAGAGGTTGGTTTTCATCATAACACATAGCTCTTAAACTAAAAACTTTCATAATCATGCTGCGGAAATGTAAACATAGTTTGATAAACAGAAATCAATAAGGAGTCTGTATCAAAACATATCGGATTGCCAAAACCATCGAATTCTCTATCTTGATGCCCGAGCTCCATAACTTCTTTCGCCTTAGCCTTAACCTGACATACATGCTAAATCAAGTCAGCTTACGCTGGTGAGTTCTAGTTTTCATAAAACATCGTAAACATTTTGTTAAGTTAGAACATGATTAACATAAAGACATCATTTCGTTCACATAACTCAAACGTTGTCACATAAACACCATAATCATCATCATCATACCACCACTGTAACAGTGGGCTTATGCCGGCACAAAGCTCCATAACCATTGATCTGACCCGCCAAAGCGTTCTACAGATCCATACTTACCCAGTAACAAGTACTGGAGCAACCATACTTACCCCATACGAATATGGGAGCAACGTCATACTTACCCCATAATGAGTACGGGAGCAACCATACTTACCCCATACGAATATGGGAGCAACCATACTTACCCCGTAACGAGTACGGGAGCAACCATACTTACCCCATACGAATACGGGAGCAACCATACTTACCCCATACGAATATGGGAGCAACGCCATACTTACCCCGTAACGAGTACGGGAGCATCCATACTTACCCAGTAACAAGTACTGGAGCAACCATACTTACCCCATACGGATACGGGAGCAACCATCATAACATGATACATTAGCACCATATCATCATTCAGCATAACATCGTGACCTTATCCTAATAACATAGGATTTCTCATAATAGGTTGTGCTAATATGATATCATCATAACATCCTGGAATCATACACATGTCATGCTAGCAGCACATCATCATATCATTCATCATGGCATCATAAACACATTATGCTAGCATATATTCGTCATAGCATCATACTTTCATCATTCTGCCTAGGATTTCATTATAACATAACAACTGTAATTATCATCATAACATGATATCATTCAGTTTATCATAACATACTAACATGCATTCATCATACCTAGCATACTTTCATGCATAAATCATGCTAACACATAAGCATGCATACATAGTCAGGGCATATCATCATTCATTCATCATCATCATAAGCACATAACATCATAGACATAACAATAATCATGTATGCCAGCCCAAAACATTAAACATAAAATAGGGCGTCTAGAACTCACCTGATAATGGCTCCTTGTCTTCTTAACCGAACTCCTTAGTTAAGACTTGGGAACCTACATCAGTATATCGTCTCATCACATACCATTCTTAGACTTAGGATATATTCCAAGTCCTCATAACCATCTAGTCCCTATTATAAGCTCAAGTTCTCGAACCTTAGCTAAGTATTCGAAACACTTGAGGTTCATTAAGCACCCCATACTCGAAACCCATGTACACGAAATTCCTGGAGTTCACGAAATGGCTGGTACTCGAAACCATCATCTGTATTCGAAATAGCCTGTGTATTCAAAATGGCCATGTACTCGAAATTCTAAGTATGATTTCGAGTACCCTTTGAGCAGGATTTCGTGTACCCATCACTTTAGTCGTTAACATCTCAGAAATTCATCTAAGGCTTTGGGGGCCTAGTTCTAGGTTCCTTAGGGTGTTACCAACACACTGGAACCTCAAAGTTCCGAACTTTATGCATAAAGGTGTGAGGTTTATGCATAGGTTCACTTTTGTCTAAAAATCCTAACTTTTCAGTTTGGATCACTTACTTGAAGGTAGATGAGCACTCCTGTAGATCTTCGTGCATTTCCTCTTCCGTTTGGTTGATTGAAAGCTCGATCCTTGAAGTTCCGGGACTCTACTTCGTGTACTCGAGAGAATGTGCTTCCAGCCAAAGGTTCGCACCATTCCCAAGGCACTGGTATTTATAGGAAGGGTCCCTGTACTCGAAAACCTGTGTACACGAAATATTGTGTACTCGAAATCTCCCTCATTTCGAGTACACGATTTCTACGCCCCATCTTGGTTATTTTTAGTCTATTTTCCTACAAGTTACTTATCCGTTATACGTACGTGGAAATTCAAATAACTTCTATTAGAAAAATTGGGGTGTTACATAAATACCACGCTTATGATGCCATTCAACCCACACCAAACTTCTTTTCTTTCCCTCACACAGATCGGCAGAAATATTAGAAAATTCTGCTAAAACACCCATCTCCCAACTCTCTTACCCTCACTCAAACGAACCAAAGTTTCTCTACAACCTTCGACCGAAGAACGAACGGTAAAACCACAAGTGGAAGAACTACCACAAAATCTTGGAGCTCGATCAACCCATTGGACATGCATGACATAAAGAACTCGAGACCATCCCCAACCGTGCTTGCTTTCTGTAAGTCTTCTAGGTAGCATTAAAATTCTAGTTACCACTTAACCTTTAATCAACTAATCTCCAACAAATAATGGGTACTTACTATTTCTAATAGATTAATCCATGCTAATACAAGAACCAATTTAGTCAACCCATTTAACGTGGGAATTATGCTAAGAGTAAGCATCATGCACGTGAATTGAAAACAAACTATGAACATCGGAGAAAATCCTCTATTCTTACTTCCTCATCATTTTCGGAAACCTTCCCATGCACTTGTGCATGGTGAGTAGGGTAAAACCTCTATACTCTAAGGAAGATTAAACAATCAGATTATGCATATAAATATAAAACCATGCATATGATAGTATTGCTAATCTGGTTCTACACGAAATGATAAACAATTAACACGCACACACACACACAACAGTTAAGGCATGGGATTCCATAAGTAACGAGGAATCCGATGTTTGACAACATAATTCATAAATCAGGTAATCCAAAATAACCAAATGATGAAACACAAACGTTGTGAGGAAACAATTTCAAACCAATCAAGGATAACATTATATAATATTAAACTAACTGTGTATTCGTAGGAATGACGATTCACACGAATATAGCTGTGGTTTAGCATTTTAAAAGATATCTTATAATTAGAAACAAAAACAGAAAGTAAAACAATCGGCGTGTTCGTACGAGTGAGAATTCCTACGAATACGCACGAAAGTTATACATTTTGATGAAACAATTAAATAAGCAATTTCGAAAATAAAATAATAATAATATTACACGTAAAATATTTATTAGGAATCACAACCTAAATTGATAAAATAAAACTATTTCTGTAAAAACGTAGCATTTATGTATGTCGTAAAAATACGCGCAAATGCGGAACCGAACAAACCCAAACGTGTGTAATCACCCGGGTTATAAAAGGCATGAATTTGCTCATTTACTTCTCCTCCAACTAGATTTTAACTCTTCTTTCTCTCTAAACTCATTTCTCTCTCTCTACACTCTCTCTCTTTAGAAATCTCACATTCAACCTCATCAAACCTTCACTGAATTGAGTACATTTGGTGTCTAAACGTTCCTCTCAACGTAAGGAAGCTAGAAGTACAAAGGATACGTCCTCCAATGAGCTTAAAAAACCAAGAATTTAGAAAGAACGCTCGTGGTTTTAGGTTTCATTTGTTCAAACATAATGAAGATGAAACTGGTTTATTTCCTTCCAAAAGTGATAGCTGACCAGCATATGAACTCAGAAGGCCTTAGAATAGCATAGTTTAAGTTGTCAAGAGATGGAATAAGAGCTGGGTCGACCGAATGAGTTAGTATCGATGAATGAATGGCTGGATTTTAATATCGATGGATGAATGTTTGAAGGTGTTCTTCCATCAAACTTAACAAGTTCAATGCCCCTCAAATCACTCTAGGTCGTCGATATTGACAAGATCGATGTCCTTCAAGTGAGATGGATCAATTTGGGGTCGATGGTGATAATCTCGAAGCACATACTATCGATATTAGCCACCCTTCGATACTAAATCGATGGGCACTCATAAAGCTAGCCTAAGTTTGATCGATATTATTACACTAGACGAACCCTCTCACAGCCTTGAATCATGTTCAGTGGTTAAATTAAGATCATCCAAGGTTTTTGAAAAAAAGTAGGGTTGATATTAATGGATTCGAGGCAATAGTATCGACGGTTAAGAAGGCCATCGATAAATGGCCTCCTTTGCACTTTATTGATCGATACAATAGGCTTGATGCCCATTTCTTTTGCTACATGTCACACCCCCACCTCTTGTCACATGTTGTTGATGTCACTGATCACATTGAGAAGGTTGCAGAAGCATAGTGTTGATATCTCAGAGCTGGGGTGTAACTTACTTGATCTAGTATCACAACACACAGATTAACTTAAAGATATTACATTACAATGGTATCGTTATTACAACCACAGTTATAGTTTACAAACTAAGTTATTTAATTACAAGTGCCTGCAGTGCAATCACACCCTCCGTCACTATCTACCTACAAAAATGATTGAGTTTGAAAAGTGAACACAAAGCTGATGAGTTCGTAATGATTGATTTACACAATATGATATGATATGTGTCACACCCCCAAATTCCCACTCGTGGTGTCAGTCTACGTGGGTGTGACGTGGCCAGGATCACAGCTCATGGTCATATAGAACGACTCTATATGAGTTATACAATCACACAGTTTTGTAAAACAAACATGTTTTCAAATAAGCAGCGGAATGATTATAACAAAGTAGCGGAATTAAATAAGAATAAGTACAGCGGAAATGTAAATTGTATCAGACACTACATAGTTTAAGTTGTTTTTAAAACAAAACAAATGCACACAAAAGCATAGGACACGAGTCTATATGCAAGCCAGACTCCTTAGTGCTTCCTTGTGCGCGTCCTAGCGTGTGCTCCATTTAGTTACCTGAGAATACATGCGAAAAGTGTCAACTAAAAAGTTGGTGAGTTCATAGGTTTAGACAGACAATAAATAGTAAACAGACATATACTGGGTATGTTAAGTTTAGTTGTTGGATACTACGATCCGTGGAATGTGTCAGTTCATCTTACCGAAACTAGACTGTTTCCGTTTGCCTCCGCGGGTCATCGCTGAACCCGCCTTCACATCGAAATTACACTCGTTATGACCTCCGGTCAACATTGGTGCCGAGTGGGGTTAGTCAAACCCAGTAGTCCTACTTAATTACGACTCGTTTGTTACACAACTAATGGTAAGGATAAGTGAGGACTTTAAGCGATAATAGGTACACTCGAAAATGATTTTTACAACAGACCAGTCATACATCTAAAACGTGTGCATAGTAATTCTCACCCCAATAATTTAACAAAACAGTTAAGAAGTAAAAGTGGGGCTGTAAACTCACCTGAGTCTGAGTAGTGCGTTTCTTAACAGAAATCGTGTAGCTCGCCGGCTAGTAGTTACCTATATCACATAGGTGTTGTAAGTTTGTGTTACATGCACGTGGGTCTCACAGGACCGTGTTAGTGTCTAACAACTCCAAGTTGTTATGTGGGTCGAGTTGACCGTGTTTGACCGTGTTTGACCTAACGACCCGTTGTTGATGGTTTTGGATCAAGTGTGTGTGTAACGTGCAGTATAGTGTCGTGTGATGTGTACGGATACCAAAGTCACTTTCGTGAGGAAACTTACTATTTATAGTAAGTTTCTAATTCAGGAAAGGTTCTAATTTAGGCAAGTCATGTAAGAAATTATATTCCCTTTATTCTAACATGCATATTTATCCTAAGTGAGCATGTTATCAAAGAACACATAGTTATACATAGTCGGTTTAGCATGGTTTGCACGTAAAAGTTTCCTAAAATGGAAAGTTTCCAATTATAGCATGCGTATTATCGGAAACCATCTAATTTTGCATACGTTCATCCTAATAACTCATAATAAATCACTTAGCATGCTCAAATCACACAACATGTTTTTAAGTCGGTTTTTCTAACAATAAAGTTAATAGTAACTTTGGCCATTTTGCCCAAATGATTAACCTAAACACTTCTAATCCAATTTTCATATCTCCAATCATCATAATATGTCATTTAACATTATTTAAACATGTTCATCAAGTCCAAACTATTCCATAGTAATATTTAGGCCATGAAAGTTACAAAATATAGTAACTTGGCCCAAAATGCCCCAAATGAACACTAAATCAACATCTAATGCATAACATCAACATATTATAAATCCAATAGCAAAGCTATACACATGCATGTCACTAATATCATCATTTTCACCATTTTACAAGTAAAAAGTTTCTAAAAATAGAAAGGTTCACCAAATCCATAGTTTTAACCATTTTATCACAATCTAACCATTCAAATGTATCAATAACATCATGAAACATACTTCTAAGCATAAATCAAAGATTTAATCACATGCATGGTGGCTATTTCATCAAAAATCACCATTTCATAATATAAAAGTTTCTAAAATTGGAAATATTGTAGAAAATCATATTCTTGACCTCAACAACACTTCTAGATTACTCAAATCATGACAAATATCATAACTAACAACATCTCAATATCAAATATCATGTGAATCATGCTAGATCATACATGCATGTTGTTTAAAGTACCCATTTCATGGCAAAATCGACAAATAGTCATCTAATCACTTCAAAATCATCATAGATCATCACCAAATTATCAAATCAGTAGCAATAATCATCAAATAGCATATTCATAACCCAAAATTTTGTTATAGAGATGGTGATGGTGATGCATGTGGGTATTTCCCCTTGCATGTGTGATTTTAAGTGTCAAAAACCCAAAATGATGCTAGATAACTACCTTAGAGAGTTCAAGAAGGCTGAAATAAGGTTGGAACAGGTTTAGTTATCTTCCAGAAGCTCTGAAATCTTCTCCACAGCAGCTACAATCCGTGCAAGTTGATGGTTGGTACCTTCTATGCTTCAACCTCTTCAAGAATAAGCTCCAAATGGCTCCTAGATGGCTCCAATGTGGTTAATGGTGGTGTAACAGGATGATAATGGCCGAACAGAGAGTTTTCAGTCGAGAGATTGGGATAGGATAGCCAGAAATGATTTCATCTTGGAGTTATAAAGATTTTGCGTGTTGGGGTCGTCGCATACCACGACGTTTGGCCAAAAAGAATCTCCGCGTAGTGCGGAGATTAAAAAAATCGTCTGGTTCCCGAAACACGTTGCGTACCACGATGGTGGAAGATGATCGGTCGTCGCGTATCGCGACTCTTTTCGGTGAAATTCAAATTCTCCCGCCCAGGCTTCGCGTACCGCGAGGGCCCAATTGGGTGCCCATCGCGTACCGCGATGGGTCTCGGCTGAGCCCAATAAGCCCAATTTCATGGTTTTGAAGCGAATTGCTCGAATTTGTCAACTACGGTCATTGTTTCTCGACACATAAGCATTGTTCTAACTAAATTAGGTTCACCCGAACCTAAGTGCAGTGATATTATATTGTGGCTTGATCCGTTCACCAACGTTCGTAATTCAAGACACGTGCGAGTGTTGTGCGATAATTCCTCGAATTATCTGTGTGTTTGGTCTGTCGTGCCACGTGTCACACTAAATACAGTTATTCTAGTGCCACGTATGAAATAATAATACATATCATTATTAAAATATTATAAATGCTGACCTGGAAATTGCGAGGTGTCACATCATCCCCCTGTTAATAGGAATTTCATCCCGAAATTCAGCTCGTGTTGCTAGTGTTAGTCTGGTCGGAGAATAAGTGAGGGTATTTCTTTTTCATCCGGTCCTCTCGTTCCCAGGTGTATTCCGGTCCACGGCGTGAATTCCATCGTACTTTCACAATTGGTATGTTACTGAGTTTAAGCTTCTTGGTTTCCCGGTCCATAATTTCCGCCGGTTCCTCGACAAAGTTCAATTGCTCATCGATCTGAATCTCCTCCCACGGAATTGCAAGCGTTTCGTCTGATAAGCATTTCTTGAGGTTTGACTCGTGAAACACATTGTGTACGCTACTCAATTCCAGCGGTAGCTGTAGCTCGTAGGCCACGGGGCCTATCCGTTTAGTGATCTCGAATGGTCCGATATAACGAGGGTTCAACTTTCCCCGCTTCCCGAATCGGATCACTCCCTTCCAAGGCGAGACTTTAAGAAGTACTCGATGTCCCACTTGGAATTCCAAAGGCTTGCGCCTTTTGTCGGCGTAGCTTTTCTGTCGATCTCGAGCTGCTGCCATTCTGTTACGTATTTGCACGATCTTTTCTATTGTTTCGTGCACGAGTTCGGGACCAGTAAGCTGGCTTTCACCAACTTCCGCCCAACAGAGTGGTGATCTGCACTTACGTCCGTAAAGTGCCTCAAACGGTGCAGCTCCAATGCTGGTGTGGTAACTGTTATTATATGAGAACTCAACCAAAGGCAAGTGAGTCTCCCAGCTGTTACCAAAGTCGATTACGCATGCTCGAAGCATGTCCTCCAAGTTCTGGATGGTTCGTTCACTCTGACCATCCGTCTGCGGGTGATAGGCAGTGCTCATATCCAACCTTGTCCCGAGTGCCTTGTGTAAGGACTTCCAAAAATGTGCCGTGAAACGGCTGTCTCGGTCAGATATTATCGAGATTGGGACTCCGTTTCTGGATACAATTTCCTTCAAGTATATTCGGGTTAACTTTTCCAACTTATCGGTTTCTTTAATCGGTAGGAAGTGTGCCGATTTCGTGAGTCGGTCTACGATAACCCAGATGGTATCGCAACCACTTGATGTCTTCGGCATCTTGGTGATAAAATCCATGGAAATCTGTTCCCATTTCCATACTGGAATTTCCGGTTGTTGAAGTAGCCCTGACGGTTTTTGATATTCGATCTTGACCTTGGAGCAAGTCAGGCACTTACTCACATAGGTCGCGATTTCTGATTTCATGTTAGGCCACCAATAAGTTGCCTTTAGGTCGTGGTACATCTTGTCAGAACCTGGATGTACTGAGTATCGACTCTTGTGAGCTTCATCCATCACTAGTTCTCTCAATCCTCCATAGCGTGAAATCCAAATTCGGTCCATCAGATAATAAGCTCCGTCATCCTTCTGTTTCATCTGTTTATCCATACCCCGCATAGCTTCGAGGGTAAGGTTTTCCTTTTTCTGAGCTTCTTGTTGTGCGACTCGGATCTGATTAGGCAGCTCAGAGTGAATGGTGAGTTGTAGTGCACGTCCGGGATGATACTTGATTGCATAATCATAATCGCTTATCAGTTCAACCCATCTACGTTGTCTCATATTTAACTCCTTCTGGTCGAAGATGTGTTGTAGGCTTTTATGATCGGTGAATGTACAGATAGTGTCGCCAGATCTTCAATGCGAACACTACGGCTCCTAATTCCAAATCATGGGTGGTGTAGTTCTTTTCGTGCACCTTTAGCTGCCATGACGCATAGGCTATGAATTTTTCGCGTTGCATTAGCACACAACCGAGTCCTTGCTTTGATGCGTCGCAGTAAACTACAAAGTCTTCGCACCCGTCCGGTAGGGATAGGATCGGTGCGCTGCACAATTTCTGCTTCAGTAAGTCGAAAGCAGCTTCTTGTTTTTCTCCCCATTCGAACTTCTTGTCTTTATGCGTAAGGGACGTCAATGATTGAACGATCTTTGAGAATCCCTCGATAAATCGCCTGCAGTACCCGGCCAATCCCAGAAACTGTCGCACCTCAGTCCGAGTCTTGGGTGCTGTCCAGTTCTTGATTGCTTCAATTTTGGCTGGGTCTATGTGTATCCCTTTCTCATTCACTACGTGTCCAAGAAACTGAACTTCGCGAATCCAAAAATCACATTTGGAAAAACTTCGCGTATAGTTGTTCCGTCTTCAGCAGTTCCAAGACACGTCTCAAGTGATCGGCATGTTCCTCTTGAGTCTTGGAGTAAATCAGGATATCATCTATGAATACGATTACGAATTTGTCAAGGTACGGCTTACACACCCGATTCATTAGATCCATGAATACTGCCGGTGCGTTGGTCAGCCCGAACGACATAACTAGAAATTCGTAATGTCCGTACCGTGTTCTGAAGGCTGTCTTCGGTATGTCTCCTTCCTGTATTCTAAGTTGATGGTAACCGGATCTTAAATCGATCTTCGAATAGTAGCTTGACCCTTGCAGTTGGTCAAACAGATCATCTATCCGAGGCAAAGGGTATCGATTTTTGATCGTTACCTTATTCAGTTCCCGGTAATCTATACACATACGGAACGAATCGTCCTTTTTCTTCACAAACAAGACCGGTGCTCCCCAAGGTGAGAAGCTCGGTCGGATAAACCCTTTGTCTAACAACTCTTGTAGTTGATTAGATAGTTCTTGCATTTCAGTAGGAGCCAATCGGTATGGTTCCTTGGCTATTGGTGCTGCTCGTGGTGTCAGATCTATCTGAAACTCCACTTGTCGCGTTGGTGGTAGTCCCGGTAGATCGTCAGGAAAGACTTCTGGATAATCGCGAACGACAGCGATGTCCTCGATCTTTCGTTCCTTCTTTGGTTGTTCGGTGATGAGTGCCAGGATAGCCGTGTATCCCTTCTTCAGATATTTGCTTGCCTTCATGCAGGAAATGATGTTTAACGGTATTCCGCGCTGTTCTCCTTGGATTGAGGTCTACTCTCCACTTGGCAACGTAATTCGCACAATCTTCTCGTTGCACACAATCTCAGCGTGGTTTGCAGATAGCCAATCCATTCCAATCACCACGTCGAAGCTACCGAGAGTTACCGGCATCATGTCAATCATCAGTTGGTGGTCTGCTAGCGTCAGAACACACCCTTTGATGATATGTTGTGTTTCAATCAGCTTGCAGTCCGCTAACTCTACGGTGTACTTATAGTCTAGTGGTGTTGGTGTCATATTAAGCAGTTTACTAAAGTCACCAGGGATAAAAATCCTATCGGCACCGGTATCAAATAATATACTAGCATAGACATTATTTAAAAGAAACGTACCGGTAACGACGTTGGGGTCATCTTTAGCTTCTCCCGAGCCAATCACAAAGGCTCGTCCCTTCGCTGCACCTCCTCCACCCCTTTTCAGTTGGGGGCAATCTCTTCACATGTGTCCCGGTTTACCACATTCATAAAACCCTTTGAGAGTGTTTTGGTTGTTGCTGTTTGGGTTGGATCGGCATTCCTTGGCCATGTGCCCGTTTCTTCCACAGTTAGTGCACTTGCCCTTCTTGCATGGGCCGAAATGATGATGGTTGCAGCTGTTGCATTTTGGGTTGTTGCCCTGATATCCTCCCTTGCCTTGAGTGTTCGGCTGTGTGGTAGTGAAAAACTTTGCAGGTGCTGGTCGATGCTAGGTTGGTTGCTGAGGTAAGAAGGTTCGGTTATTGCTGGGCTCCCACTTCCTCTAGGGTTCCTGGGGTTTCAGATGTTCACCCCTTTTTGGCAGCTTTCCCTGGGCTACTGCCTGATCAGTCAACTTGTGGGCCAAGCGAATCAGTGGTTGGATTGTGGTGTGGTCAGAAGCAGTCACCATGCTTTGTATCTGTTCCGGCAATCCACTAATGAATTGCTCGATCTTTTTGTACTTCGGCATCACCATTGCCGGGCACAGCTTGCACAGTTCAGGAAACCGTGTACAATATTTCTCGATTTCGGATCCCACCATCTTGTGCACCCAAAACTCTTCCTCAAGCTTCCTAATTTCGTCACGAGGACAATATTCCTCATGGAGCATCCGGGTGAAGTTCTCCCACGGGATGGAGTTGGCAGTTTCAAGTCCAAGGGTCTGGACATGTGTGTTCCACCAGGTGAGGGCTGGTCCCTCCAGAGTCCCGGTAGCATACTTCACTCGGTTTTTCTCCGAGCATTCAGACATGGAGAAGACTGACTCCAATTTCTCTATCCATCGGAGTAGTCCCACTGCTCCCTCAGTTCCCTAGAATTTGTGTGGATGACAGCTCAGAAAGGCTTTAAACGAACATCCCTTGGCTGCACTCCCATGAGATCCTGTGTATCGAGATGAATTGTCACGTGTTAGAGTTAATGTCTCCTATACTAAGTTAGTCGGGTTAGGCAGATGTTAGTACCGTTGTTAGTGCCACTAGTTTCGCTGGCGAGACGGTTTGCCTCATATTCAACAAGTACTTTGTTGACTCTACGTTCAACCATCATTTTGATTCTCGCCGCTTCAACCTTGCGTTTGAGGTTACGGGGGTAGGGTCCCTTTCCAGACATGGTTCTATATGGAAAGGTTAGAATGTTAGTTAGCATGAGTTAGAGTGTTAGCCAATCGTCATGTCAGAAGTCAAGTCAGATGTCATGTTAGCATCAACCATAGTCAGAATATAAAGCAAAACATCATTCTCATTAATATTAAACTTGAAGTACAATGATTTTCAAAGAGATACTACTACAAAAGTTCCTATGAGCACATCCCGCTCATCTGAGAATACAAAAGCAAAATAACTGAAAATAGAAAAAAAACTAAGCTAGTGTGATGCGACAGTGGAGTGTGAATCTCCACTATCAGCAGGTTCGTCGTCATCATCTTCTTCAGGATCCTCGTCTGGGTCCTCATCGAAGTCTCCTTCTTCGAGGTTTTCAGCCTCGAATTGGGGTCCTTGGTCCGGCTCCTCCTCTGGCTCCATGAGTAGCTGGTCCGCCCAGGCATTCTGAAGTGCCGCCTGATTCTCTCCCGCAGTGTCCTCTACCGCGACCAGCCGCTCACCATGGTCCTGAACCACGGCAGCGACCTCCACATGCCGCTCCTCTAACTGTGTCGTCCGGTTCCGGAGTGCCGCAATCTCATCGACCACTTGCTCCCGCATGTGTTCCAGCTGTCCATGGAGATGCTGGTTCTCCTCTCGAAGAACTCTGATCTCCTTGTCTCGCTCGCGAGCCCTACGGGCTTCCCGGGCAGTCCTGGAAACAAGGGCTGCGAAAGCCCCCTCAGATGACACTCCCAGTGCCGGTAGTCGGTGCGCTCGATCATCATCAGTAATAACTCGCTGGGGAGGCACCCTTTCCTCAACAATCCAGTCCCATACCATTAATGGGTACCAGGTCCATGACCTAGCGCGCTTTGGAATGCGCGCCTGCTTGGTCATCACCGCATCCGCCTGGGACATGATGTCCCGAACGCGCTGTCGGCTCTCGTCCGTCAGCTCGTTCTCTGCTGGTCTCTTCCCCGGGTTACGTCCGGTGTTCTCATTGTTTTCAGACATCCTGTAAATCTCAAGTCAGTAAGTAATAGTTAACAGTGGTAACGATAACATCAAGGTGTAAGTTCTAAGTGTAGTGTTTAATGTAGAGGAATGACTATAGTCTAAGTTCACTACATGCAAACCTAGTTCCCTATAACCAAGGCTCTGATACCAGTCTGTCACACCCCCAAATTCCCACTCGTGGTGTCAGTCTACGTGGGTTTGACGTGGCCAGGATCACAACTCATGGTCATATAGAACGACTCTATATGAGTTATACAATCACACAGTGTTTTAAAACAAACATGTTTTCAAATAAGCAGCGGAATGATTATAACAAAGCAGCGGAATTAAATAAGAATAAGTACAGCGGAAATGTAAATTGTATCAGGCACTACATAGTTTAAATTGTTTTTAAAACAAAACAAATGCACACAAAAACATAGGACACGAGTCTATATGCAAGCCAGACTCCTTAGTACTTCCTTGTGCGCGTCCTAGCGTGTGCTCCATTTAGTTACCTGAGAATACATGCGAAAAGTGTCAACTAAAAAGTTGGTGAGTTCACAGGTTTAGACAGACAATAAATAGTAAACAGACATATACTGGGTATGTTAAGTTTAGTTGTTGGATACTACGATCCGTGGAGTGTGTCAGTTCATCTTACCGAAACTAGACTGTTTCCGTTTGCCTCCGCGGGTCATCGCTGAACCCGCCTTCACATCGAAATTACACTCGTTATGACCTCCGGTCAACATTGGTGCCGAGTGGGGTTAGTCAAACCCAGTAGTACTACTTAATTACGACTCGTTTGTTACACAACTAACGGTAAGGATAAGTGAGGACTTTAAGCGATAATAGTTACACTCGAAAATGATTTTTACAACATACCAGTCATACATCTAAAACATGTGCATAGTAATTCTCACCCCAATAGTTTAACAAAACAGTTAAGAAGTAAAAGTGGGGCTGTAAACTCACCTGAGTCTGAGTAGTGCGTTTCTTAACAGAAATCGTGTAGCTCGCCGGCTAGTAGTTACCTATATCACATAGGTGTTGTAAGTTTGTGTTACATACACGTGGGTCTCACATGACCGTATTAGTGTCTAACAACTCCAAGTTGTTATGTGGGTCGAGTTGTGCAATAATTCCTCGAATTATCGGTGTGTTTGGTCTGTCGTGCCACGTGTCACACTAAATAGAGTTATTCTAGTGCCACGTATGAAATAATAATACATATCATTATTAAAATAATATAAATGCTGACCTGGAAATTGCGAGGTGTCACAATATGATATGCAAGTTCTTGATATACAGTTCCAAAGATAACCATGGGAACCATATCCAGTTCCTTTCGGACTACTCTATTCTGTTCTATAAAGATACTACTCGTCGATAAATATTTTAGTGCCTTATTGTCTTAATGTTTATCACAACATTAAGCGGATCTTGAAAACATGTAACAAACATTTACACCAAGGGGAGTTGCAAGCTCCCGACAAATGGTTTGTTAGCCGATAGTACTATCACTGTTTCCTGTTCGACCCCACATGGGTTCACTAAATACAGTTTGAGGAATGAGGACTTTTAGATGCTGTGATAGAGAGCTACAGGCAAAATCTCATGAAATCTTACAAGTTCACCACAAGTTCACATAAAATCACACAGATAACAGTGATACATATAACATGTTCAAGAAATGTTCCATAGTAATACCCCGATGTTTGTAAAATATTAAAAAGAAAAGGGGTTGTATGAAACTCACCTCAGATATCAAGGTTTACAAACAATGCATGTAGCATCTAGCATTAAACATGTATATAATTATCCAACATCTAATATGATCATGCAACTATCGATTACTCATACGTATGAATGAACAAAGAGGCCTAAAGGGGACTTTAAACATTAATGAAACTAAACAAAATTTAAACTAGA
Source organism: Mikania micrantha (assembly GCA_009363875.1). Taxonomy (NCBI): domain Eukaryota; kingdom Viridiplantae; phylum Streptophyta; class Magnoliopsida; order Asterales; family Asteraceae; genus Mikania; species Mikania micrantha. The sequence goes on from CM018695.1 coordinate 53,316,879, forward strand.
ATATAAACACAATATATGAATACATACAAATATATTGATACACGGTTATGGCACTAACTTAATAAAAACAAGAGCAAACACTTAGAAACCCATTTACTTTCAAAACATAGCCATCCCCACCACATAGACCCAACCAACTTGGCCACCTCTTAACCCAATAAATACCCCATTATGGAAACATTCATATCATTTTATTGACTACAAAATTTTAAGAAATCTTAATAACTAAAGCCACCGAAACAATTTATCCCAACCACCTTTTACATAAGATTAAAAATCAAACAATTAAAAATAAAATGAGAATTACCCCTCACGAATTTATTTATTTAAACTCTAAAAACAAACTAATTTCCTGGCAACCCGAAATGATTTGGCAAGCTAGAGAGTATAACAAAAACGTGGTGATGACAAAAACCACGTAAGACATCTATCATAGGAAGTACATCTAACCTTAACCTATATAGCAGCACCATAATCCTCCTAGCTGCAATAGGCAGCCGTAGAATCCAAGAAAGACAGCTCAAAGGAGCTGTCAAAACAACCAGCCAAGACCCATACTTGTACAAGATATGATGGCAGATTTTAAGGATTCTTTGTTGACCTAAAATGGACTTGCCATGCCCTTACCAAGAAGCTTCCCCACCTGCTATTCGACAGCCCCAAGGCAGCCTATCCTCACCCCCTTTCAACCGAGAACCATGCTTCTAAACCCTTACTTTGAGCTGCCAAAAACTAGGGAAAGATGACACCCATCAACTATTTGATGGAACCTTTCTAAACCTGCAGCAAAGAATAGGTCGGTACTAGGATTAGATCTTAAGAAAACACCATATCACAACTGCAAACTAAGGAGTAAAGATCCATTAAATCTCAACCAAGTTAACTTCCCTCCAAGTTCCAGCCCAAGAACCGGCTCCAACACTTTATAAATACCCCCAACTGGCTGCCATTTAACCCACACAACTCCTTTCCCTTGGCTTCATTTGATCAACCTTTTCCTTCAGTACTCGATCAAGCCTTCACCCTTTAATCAGCTTCTCTCAGCTAAAGCAATTCACCCTTCCCTTCTCACAAAACCTCTCGGCAAAGAGCAGCTCCAAGAGAAACCGAAAGTGCAGCCAGCATCGAGGAGGAATCTGATCTGTTTCTACCAGCTTTCTCTCAGCTGTTTGCATCCCAAGAGCTTAATTGTGATCTTCACTTAAACCTTGCTTGCTAAAGGTAAGAAATCAGACACTATAAACTCTTAAGCACAAAAGTAAGATCATAACCCAAAAATTCCTTTTTAAAACTCACTGTTTTGAAAGGAACAAAAGAGCATATAACATAACCATGGGATAAACCCTTTTCAAAACATATCAAGGCTGGTTAAAATTATATATAAGAAGCTGAAACATAACCTTAAAATGAACTCCTGTATATAAACAGGATAGGGGGTCGGATCTAATGCACACACATATGTTTAAATATAAACCCATGCATACGATAAAATGACTAACAAGGGATGGTTAAAACCTAAGTGTTCGTAAATAAGCAACATGAACATAACCGATCTTTAAAATCTCAAACTGTAGGATGTGAGCTAAACCCCAAGTTGTGTAAATAACTTTACAAAACTCAAATATCAACCGAGATATATGACCTAAAGGTCCAGGTGGTTACAAATGCTTTTGAATTCATACCCATGTATACATGAGAATCTACATTTCATACATAGAAATAAAAATATGAACATGTATAAGAGTTGGTTGAATGAGTATAATCTATATACCTAGACTAACATGTTAGAAAGATGAAAGGTTTAAAAAGGGTATAAGATGTGATTAAAATATAAAAAGCTAGCATCTTTACAAATAAATATTATATATACAAATAAATAAACTTAAATTTACTAAATAATTACTTGGTTAAACGTATTAAAAAAAATCGGAAGTTTGTCATATTGACTTAACAAATAAACAACGACGACGACGACGACGATAATAATATTGATAATCGTAGTAGTAGTACTAGTAGTAGTACTACTACTGCTGCTACTATTACTACTACTCCTGATGAGGAGGAGGAGGAGGAGGAGGATGACGAGGACGATGATGATGACGAGTACGAGGACGACGACGAGGACGAAGACGACGACGAGAATGATGATGATGATGATAAATAATAGCAACAACCTAATTATTATAATATTGGGTGGTATCGTAAGTCCCCTATTTAAACTTGGGCAAATAAGTAAGACCCCTCAATTTAACTATAAATAAAACGAACACTTAAAAAATAACGAACATTAAGATAAAAAATGTATTTCAATATCATAAGGGTTATTCCATTAATCTCATAAAGCGCCATACTTTTGTAGGGCCTGAAAAGGACACTGAACCCTAAACTCACGGTTACTTGGAATCCCCCAATTACTACTCAATGTGAGTTTCGTAGCCCCCTTTTATTTAAATATTTATACTCTTCGGGGTGAAATAATTGCTATCTTACTTATCCGTACATGTTTATTAAAATGATACTTGTTTGAATGTTTATTTCATGAGTACTTATTTCAAAGTCCCCATTGATATATATGTATGAATGTATGTATTATATCGGTAATTCCACAACTATTTAGCTCAAGTGACGAGCCGTGGATTAATATGGATAGTGCTATCAGGCTGAAGACCCCATTCATTTTGAGATTTTGGTCGCACCAAATCGTTCCCAATTTCCTGGGCTTAAATGAATGTATATTTCCATTTACTATATATATTTGATTGATTGTTGTCATTATGAGGCGAAAAGTCATAGGTTTGGTTGTGGGCTCATGGTTAAGTAATCATTCACTTGTGCTAATTTTAATTTAAACATTATATGGATAATTTTTATAAATACTTTCCTTCAACATTTTATCGAGTCGTAAACCTACGGACTCGCCAACTATTTTAGTTGACCCTTTTTATACATGTATTTCAGAAAATAACTAAGCTTGGATTATGCATGCTCTTTTGTGATATAACCGAAGATTCAGACAATATTGTTTTGATAGTTAGGCAATATGAAAAATCTTTATATGTTGTATTTATTTTGGAATATTGTAACTAACATTATGTATCGTTTATGGACCATGAATGCATGCTAGTAGTTTCTTTAAACACAATGCGTTCAGAGATCTGATTTCGTGACACCCTCGTGTTTACGCTCTAGCGGGGGTGTGACAATGCGCAGACTTGTATTTATGGTTTAGTTCTGCATTAGTTAATGTTTAATAAGTTATATATGTTTTAACTTATTGATTAGATTTTTCTGAACATTTAATGTCAAGGACATTGCATTCTGAGTCATCAAACTGATATTAAGTCTTAATGAGTTTAGTTAAATATCATATAATGTATGATAATGTGGGAACCTATAATAATTCATGTTCCTAATAAAAGCTTGATGACTCATTAGATTAATCAGATGGTTGTCAGATTAACCAAATAGGTATTGTTGCTGATTATATCACTGAAACAGTTTCTAGATGGATTTCTGGCTTAGAAATTGTCAATCCTTGTTATTGATCACCCAGATATCATGAAACATGAGAATGTGATATTAGAATAGGTTTAATAACCATGCTCAATGCACTAATATGACTGCTATCATAAACATCAGATTGTTATTCCAATGATTATCTTAATGCTTGTCATTAGTTTGAAATACTTGAATTTAACCTAGCATTTCAAGGAATGATCAAGAAAATTTTAATCATTGTTACAATCAAATGGTTTAACCATTATAATCTAAGATATAGTTTCATAATAACCAGGTATTATAACGGATCAAAACAAGGATTTAACTGTTAACATATCAATTTTTTTGTTTCTAACCATTCCTAGCCATCATCTAGGCAACAATCAACCACAATAACTATTGCATTACGTTCAAAAACTAGATCTAATCCAACCATTATCAAACTAGTAGGATAACACGAATCGTTACCCATTCGGACGGATTTTTCGGATGAAAATGATGATCAAACGTTGTAGATACAATCCCTAGCTTCTATTTGATGTTTTGATAGCTTTAGAATCAAGATCTGGGTGCTAGAATCATAGTTGATAGTCTGTGAAGGTTCGTGAGGAAATGAAAGGTGCATGTTTGCTACATGATTCTGATTATTCAAGCTGATCTATCAGACCGACCTACTTTACAAAGGTCCTTGTTATATTCATAAACTTATGTCATATTATATTCTCTAACAAATTTACAAAACTTGTTGCATATATTATAAATCTAAGTTTAAGATGGATAGTGAATGAGTATAAGACCATAATGGATACAAGAGTGTAAGTGACATAAATATTCTTTCATAAAACAATATAGAATCATACATAAAGATTATTAAATGTATACATCAAATCAACACAGGAACTTGAATACAATCAAATTCAAATTACAACAAGTGAGAGCATTGGTAGTCAATCATACTTCATTGCACAAACAACCAATGTGATAACATAGCCCTTCTTTTAACTATTTTATAATTGTTTTGGGGTGAAGCATGTGATCCTAGGCTTTTAGTAAACTTTCATCGGTTCAATCTTACAAAGTTTATTTTACAAATTTCTTTCACGTTTTACTAATGTTTTTACAACTAAATGTACACACTTGTAAATGAGTTTTCTCAAAAACCTGTTTCAATTAAACTCTTAAACTTTTAGACTTTGGGACATCAAACGTACAGTTTTGTTATAAATTCAATACTTGTATCAACCTTTCAACATTTGGTCAAACATTTTAACATCGGTTCAACGTTGTCATATTTTCAAATTACATAACATGTGTCATGGTGTTCAATATTATAGGCAAACGTATACACATCAAGTATCATTCATTATTGATCTTATTCTTTATGACGTTAGTACTGGGTGATCATAACAAGTGAAAACGAACACATTATGTTATGACAAGGCTAGAGTTCGCATTTTAAATTTTCTTTAAAAACTAACTGCAGATTGGACGCGTTTACGGCAATATGGATTTGCTGCTAATTTAGTTTACTAGCATAGGTCATATTGATTGCGTTACGACTACACAGAGTTGTTATTGATTGCAACACCATGGGCCATGTTGGATGCTTTATGTCCACTACCGATCTAACTCCAAATGTAATTTGGGACTTGATCATAAGTTGGCATGGTGTTATGGACAGTCGTAGTTTGACCACATTCATTCTTTTTACTTGATGATAGTTTGGGTTACAATTACCATGTTACATTTATATCATGTTTTACTTATCTTGTTTAAACTTCATACTTTAAATTTTTCATTGCTAAACCTTTTGTTCTCACCAACTATTCGTAGTTGACATTTACTTTTTTACATGTTTTAGAAAATCAAGGATATGTACAACAGGGACAACTAAGGCGACCTATTAAGATAGAATAAGATCAGGAAACAAGCTAGGATAGATTAAAAACACACTTAAATCCTTTTTGTTTAATTATCTTGTTTGATCTTATGTGTAAACAATATTTTGAGGTCGATTAGTTGTATACCTTTGGTAGTTAGAATGCCTTGTAGTCAAACCATATTTAACATTATGAAACATAGTAACATTGTGGTTGTTCATTCAATACTTGGTCATGATTCAATCGATCAGTCGTTATCGCACTGTGGATTCAGGACGCGGTGCAGTGGTGTAACATTTAAAGTGTGTTTTTTAATATATTTTGCAAATTATGTTTTTAATTTGAAAAAATATAAATAATATAATTAGTATTTTTAACAAGAGTGATATACATTTAATATGAGAAAGAACTAAAAATATTAATGTGAAGCATCGTTAAAAATTTACACATATTTAATTTATTTTTATTTATTAGTATAAAGTTATATTTGTATACCATATGATATGATGTGTATACATGACTATATATTAAGAATTTCAAAGAAACTTTATTTCATACTTCATTCTAATTATTAGTGTTTATTTTTCATATAACTTTGAATACCGCCGCAATAGACAAGTGAGGTTCTCTGGTTATTTCAACCTTTCAAAGATGGAGAACATCTAGAATTTTGATAGATGAAAACTTTTCAACTCTTCATTCAACTAATTGTAATTAAATACAAAATAGGAGAACAAATAAATAAGGAAACGATAATGATAAAAGGAAAACAAGATAATCATCAAAAAATATGAAATCCTTTACTCCCCCTCAAGTTGGAGCGTGAAGATCACAAACGCCCAACTTGTCAAGTAAGAAACGAAGATGTTGGGCTCCTAAAGCTTTAGTAAGTAAATCAGCAACTTGATGTCTGGTGTCAACATATAGAGGCAAAATTTCTTTGGACTCCACTCGCTCTTGAACGAAATAACAATCCGTCTCCACATGTTTAGTCCGCTCATGGAAAACCGGATTATTTGCAATATGACGAGCAGCAAGATTGTCACAAAACAAAGATGTGGGACTAGTGATGGGAACTTGCAAGACTGTAAGCAACCAGCGCAACCATAAAATCTCACTAACTGTGGCTGCCATAGCTCGATATTCAGCTTTAGCAGAAGATCGAGAAACAACAGATTGCTTCTTACTCTTCCAAGATATTGGTGCGCCGCCTAATAGAAGAACATAGCCTGTCCTGGAACGACGAGTGAAACTACAACCCAACCAATCTGAGTCACAATATCCCACCAAGGTAAGACCACCCTTTTTAGGCAAAAGAATACCTTGACCCGGAGTGCTCTTCAAATAGAGCAAGACTCGGATAGCCGCATCCATGCGCTCCTTTTGCGGATCAGAAACAAACTCAGGATGTTAACAGAATATGCAATGTCAGGTCGTGTTGCTTGTAAATATAACAAACGTCCAACAAGACACCTATAAGATGTAGCATCCACCTTTTCACTTTCGAGACAAGAATCAAGTTTAAGAGTTTGCTCCATTGGAAACGAACTCGGCCTACAACCAAGGAATCCACTTTCATCCAAAATATCCATGGTATATTTGCGCTGACTAAGAACTAACCCATCAGCCGTTCGAGCCACTTCAATACCTAGAAAGTACTTTAATGGGCCAAGATCTTTTATGCTAAATTTTTCATGTAGGTAAGCTTTTGTTTGATTGATTTTTGTGACATGATCGCCGGTAACCACAAAATCGTCCACATATATAAGAACAGCCACAAACAAATTATTCTCTTTAAATGTGAAAAGAGAATGATCAACATTGGATTGTTGAAAACCTATTTCCAAAAGAATAGTAGTGAACTTGTGATACCAACTTCGAGAGGCTTGTTTCAAGCCATACAAGGATTTTTTGAGCCGACAAACTCTCGTGTCATTATCCTTGGAAAACCCTTGTGGGATCTTCATATATACTTCTTCTTGCAATTCTCCATGAAGGAAAGCATTATTGACATCTAGCTAAGTGATCAACCAGTCCCTTTTTACAGCAATCGCGAGGAGTGTTCGAAGTGTGACAAGTTTAGCAACGGGAGCAAAAGTATCATGATAATCCACTCCTTCCAGTTGAGTGAAACCTTTAGCCACAAGACGCGCTTTGTGTCGTTCAATTTCGCCATTTGGTTTATATTTTATCTTATAAACCCATTTGGAATCAATGGCTCTTTTACCTGTTGGAAGTTCTTTGAGAGACCAAGTTTCATTGGCTTCTAAGGCTTTAATTTCTTTTTTCATGGCATCTACCCATTTAGGATCCTGCATTGCTTTATCAAAAGTTTTTGGTTCTTCATGAGAACTAATAGCACATAAAAAAGCTTTGTGACACGTGGAAAATTTATCATAGGAAACATAATGAGAAAGAGGATGTACTGTCGAGGATTGCTCGCTTGGCATGGGTCTTGAATGGTCAACGGATTGAGGGAGATTCACATGAAAGTCTTTCAAGTATTGTGGTTGTGAAGTTACTCTCTTCTCTCTGGGAGGATTTTCTGGTTGAGGCCCATGTCCCAAGTCAATTTCTTCAACATGATCAGTTTTGTGAAGTTCTTCCTGTGTTTGAAAAATGAGTCAGGAATATAATCATCAGTCAAATCTTTATTTTTAGAATTAGGACTCCTATTTTCTGAAACATGAGCTGATTCATTTGCCATCTCATTTGCATCAAAATTATCCAAGTCTCCATCATTCGTTGGGATTGCCAGGTCATTGTCTTCATACACCATGGGAGCTTGAAATTCACACATGTCTTTAGAGGTTAACTTGACTTTAGAAAAAGGGAATTGCTCCTCAAAAAATTTGACATCACGTGATATCAACATTTCCCATGTTCAATATCCAGAATCTTGTAGCCTTTGACACTAGGAGGGTAACCCAAAAAAACGCCAGGCCTCCCCCTTACCTCAAATTTATCTCCATTTGTTTCGGTGCTTCGATAATACACTAAGCAACCAAAGACTCGAAGATGATCGTAATCAGGTCTTTGTTTAAAAATGATTTCATAAGGGGTCTTATTGTTTATTACCTTTGACGGCAATCAGTTTATGATATACGTGGCAGTTTCAAGGCATTCTCCCCAAAATCGTTTAGGAAGACATGCTTGAAACATGAGAGACCTTGCTGTGTCAAGCAAGTGACGATGTTTCCTTTCAACAACACCATTCTGTTGTGGTGTGTAAGGACACGTGGTTTCAAGTATTATTCCTTCTTCTGCATAAAATTTTTTCATACGGTTAGAGATAAACTCTCCCCCATTATCACATCTGATTCTCTTAATGGACTTTCCAAACTGTGTTTTCACCATTTTGTGAAAACTAATTAGACAATCACCTGCCTCATCCTTTTGTTTTATGAGATACGTCCATACCGCCCTACTATAATCATCTACTACCGTCAAAAAATAACTGGCATGTTGCGTAGCATGTTTTCTATATTTTCCCCAAACATCACAATGTATTAAATCAAAACACTCAACAGTTTTAATAGAACTCTTAGTAAACGAAGAACGGGTATGTTTTCCCTTATTACATGCATCACACAAACTACTTTTGAAATCAAAAAACATGTCCTTTAAAAAATGAACTTGAAATAATTTGCCGTCGGAAGTGTGACCTAATCTTTTATGCCATAATGATGCATCAACTCTTGCCGTGAAAGATGCCTTTTATTTGACCACAACTCCCATCCAATAAAGACCGTTTTCGCATTTACCCATGCCAATCAAGCTCCTCGAGCGTAAGTCCTGCATGATACAAAAAGTCGGGAAGAAAGTCAAGGAGCAATTCAAGTCATTAGATAATCTGCTAATCGATAACAGGTTGCAATTAAAACCGGGTATAAAAAAAACGTTATGTATTTTTGATCCACCAGGTAAAACACAACTCCCTTTTGCCTTGATTGGAATACGATCCCCATTAGGAATCATAACTGGTATTTCATTTTTTGTTTCACAGGAATCATTAAGGAAGGCAACATTATGTGTTATGTGATCTGTGGAGCCGGAGTCGATTATCCATTCTTCCTGTTTACTTGGTGTACCTGCCATGTTTGCCATTGGAGTCTTGCCACCTTGAGCACTACCTCCATCTTCGAAATATTTCTTTAGAGATTGATACTGTTCTTCGGAGAGACCCCCAACCGATTTGGGATCGGCTTCAACACATCCGTCAGTTTTGGGCTTGTTCCTGTCGGGTTTTCCTTTTCCTGGCCACCATTCTGGATATCCCACTAGCTTGAAACATCCTTCCTTCTTATGCCCATCTCGATCAAAGTGGGTACAATGTTCAACAATACCAGTTGTGCCACGTTTTACCTCCCTTTATGTCGTTTTGTTTCGAGGAAAGGCAGCCCCCCCATCTTGACGCCCATAAGTCTGAAAGGCAGCAGGTTCAACATGTGATTTTCTCATGGCTGCTACAGCTCTCTGTTGTTCATCTTCAGATGCCAATCTATATGCCTCTCCCAAGGTAGGGTTCGGCTTCATGGATAAAACTTGAGTTCTTATTGTTGAGAAATCGGCATCTAGACCCATAAGAAATTCGTATAATCGCTCCTTTTCTTTAAACTCATTCATTCTTTTTCCCACATCACACGAACAACTTCCACAAGTACATCGAGGGGTGGGCATAATGGTTTGAATCTCATCCCATAATCCCGGAGCTTTGTGTAATAGGCAGATACCGACATTCCTTCTTGGCGTGTAATCGTCAATGATTGCTTTAATTCATATGCTCGTGGAGCAGATTCTTTTCCAAACCTTTCTTGTAGATCTAACCAAATTTCTGAGGCTGTGTTGGCATACTTAACACTTCCTCGAATGGTTTTCTCCATTGCAGTCGTTAACCATCCTTTAACCATTGCATCGCATCGCATCCACGCCATGTATTTTTCTGAAGTTTCTTTCGATTTCGGAATTGAGCCATCCACAAATCCCATCTTGTTCTTGGCAAACAAGAAATTCGTCATCTCCTGAGACCAATCATTGTAGTTATTGTCGGTTAGTGGGTCGTTTACCTGTAATTGCCTTGGTGTATCAGAAGCGTGAATATAATATGGTGAGTTAGAATCAATTTTTGATTTGACTCCATCGTTCTTCTTTGGGGCTTCATCGTCTCCGGCCATGATACCGGTTTGAGGCTGTTAGGGTTGTGTCTAATTGATCAACCGCTCTGGTACCATCTAGAATTTTGATAGATGAAAACTTCTCAACTCTTCATTCAACTAATTGTAATTAAATATAAAATAGGAGAACAAATAAATAAGGAAACGATAATGATAAAAGGAAGACAAGATAATCATCAAAAAATATGAAATCCTTTAGAACACCATGTAACTTCCGAGGACAAATGACATTTTCTAGTTGGTTTCTTGTGATTTTTGTACATGACTTGGTTCAATGCATAGGAGGATTTTTGTATATGACTTACCTAACTCACTATTCTATTGTTTCTATATATTTTTTAACTTGTGCGGGTGTTACGCGCGTGTTAACAAAACTTACGTTGTTTGGTAGCCTTTTAATGATTTATAGTTTTTTAATGATTAATAGGTAACCTTAAGTCTAAATGGTTAAAAAGTAATATTAAGATGTAGTCGCTTAACCATTCAGACTTAAGATTGCATTTTAACCATTCAGAGATTATAAACCATTAAGATGTAGTCTTCTATTGACCATGAAAGATCATCAAACAACGCTTGAAAGATACTAATAGTATTGATGCGGTTTAGATTTGCTACACTAGTTTTTAATAACTTATCATACTTCTTTTTGTTTGTTTTTAATCACATGACGTGTGATAGGTCTATTCATCGACCATTTATAATGATTTTTTCGTGTGCTAATGAGTTGTGTTATAGGTTCATGAAGCCACGTTAAAGAATAAAATGGTATTTTGATGTAATAGAATGAATGTGTTTCATAAAAGTTTATAATTAAACAAAGTACAATACATATGGAACAACAAATACAACTTGAATGAAAGTTACAATATATAATTTTTGTGTAATTCGAATAATTAATTTTGTTATTCAATATGAATCATTAAATTGATTAAACAATTTAGGTGTGAAGTGCACGTTTGTTTAAGACTTTATAATTCAATGCAGGTTTCAAGAGGGTAACACCACCTTGGTGGCCCAGAGAGAGCGAGGTTCAAGGCACTACTACAAAACTTGGTATTTGCGACGAAATTTTCGGTCGCAAAGTAGTCTCAAATAACCATATACAATTACTTTGCTAACAACATAGCCGTAACAAAAATCTTCGTAGCTAATACCTTTTTACGACCACAATTGCGACGGACAAGTATTTTGCGATTGGTTTTAGCAAAGGATATTCTGGTCGCAATTAATGCGACGGATTAGCGACATGTTTTTTGCAATGGGTTTGCGATAAGTTTTTGCAATGGATTTGCTTTTGCGACTATTTTCCGACTGTTTGCAAAAACGAACCTGCAAAGTTGCGATTCTTCAATGTTGTGATGAATTTGAGTTAAAATGAGTGAAAAGATGTAGTATAATTGTTACCTGCAGAAGGGGTCGAAGTGGTACCAGCAAAATCTAATTTGAGAAGTGGAGTAATATGGTATGTTCAGTCTTATGTTTATTTTACTATTTATTTTAAATTTATTTTATGTGTGGTATTTTGCAACTATTTTCAACAAACATTTTGCGATCATTTTTCGACTATAATTTTTTGACTGTTTTGCTACCATAACATAAATTTCATGAATTCTACGACTGTATTTGCGACGTGAAATTTACGACAGGTTTGCGATGACGCTTATGCGATTGTTTTACCACTGAATTTTTTTTATTTATTTGTAATTTTTTTTACCTTTGAGACTTTTTTGCAACCAAAAATTAATAGTCGCAAATTTTGCGACGAGTTTGCGACAGGTTTCAGGCTGGTTGCTAAATCTACGACAATTTTCTTTTGGTAGCAAGCTAATCAGAAAATTTACGACCATTTTTTCTCGGTCGCAAATTTCGTCGCAAATACATACTTGTTCTTCATTTTTGAATTGAATTGTATATCTCGATTTCATTGAATTCGATCAAACTTCGATCCAGTTCGATTAGAAATCAATTACAAATACATACTTGTTCTTCATTTTTGAATTGAATTTTATCCAATCAAATATATGGGTGAACCACAAATTGTTTAATCTGAAAATGTTAGCCATAAATTAATTTCAATTCATCCGATAGAAATTTCGTTTTTTATTCAGTTATCCTCTTAAATATACAATATTTACAAATTGAATAAATATATACAAAAAACCACAATAATTACCATCTATTGTATATTAGAACCAAAACATCACTCGTCTTTAAAGAAAAGGGCTTCAATGAGTTCCATCAGCTGATAGACCCAAAGCCAACGCATATGCGGATCATATCCGCTGACATGTAAAAGCCATGGCTCGGCCCGTTTTGCAACAACACGCCTGCAGATTGGGCATGTTCCATTGCATGAAAGCCATGGCTTGATACATCGACTGTGGAAGCAATGGGAGCATGGTAACCTTAAAAGCTTGCCACCGGCAGATAGATCGTCCAAACAGACGATACATGCGGTGGTTCGTGGTGGCCGGAGGTAAGAAATTTCATTTGGGAGTGTGTTTCTTTTACAATCCTCCATTGGGGACGATCTTGGGAGTTAACCTTTATTTGTTTGTATGTATGTGTGTGTATATATATACACATCTGTTGGGTGTGAATATACATGTATATATTATATATATTAGATAAGATGATGATGTGCATATGTAACTATATATATAGTTTGCTTAGTCACCAAGAATTCATGCCAAACAAATTATACTTTTATCAAGCAGAGAAGCAACCTCTTATACAAAAATGTAAGGTATGACTATGTACGTTAGATTACTTATTGATCGGGTTTCTTTCTAGGAGTCCCGACGGCAAAAAAAGAAAAAGCAGCAAATACGATTTATTTTCGCAACTTCTCAAGATTTGATGTAAAACAGGAGCTAAGTTAAGAACCGGTAATTTTTAGTGCTAATTTTTTATATAATTGTGAAGACCAGGCCATTTGGAACACCGCGTAATGTAGTTCTAGAATAATTGACGTTATCTTGATATTTCAACCTTCAAATATGCTAAATTACCATGTACCTTCCGTGGATAAGTGATATATAATTGGTTCAAACTGAAAAAATAATAATAAGAAAAATAATAAAATAATAAGAAAAAACTATTAAAAGAATTCGCTTTGTGGTCTTAACCTTATAATACAGTGGTATTGATGATTAACCTTATAAATACTTTTGAACTTGTCTAAGCAAAAGTAGGATTAGACGGAATATAAGAGTAAAAAGTCATTTTTTATCCATTTTTTACATACATATATACATGGAGGAAGGATAGTTATGGCTCGGGGCGGTCACCGGCCCCTGTTTTTTCTCCGTAATGTAATTTTACGCGTTTTTCGTTAAAAACTGATGCATGTTGAGTTCGCCCCCCTTCCCCCCGCGGCCTTCTTTGTATCAAGTCAAGCTTAGTCACTACATGTATACAAGAGAAAGTTAAATTAAAAAACGGCTTAAATTGAAAAAAACATGTGGAAATCTTATATAACAATATAAATTAAAAACATTATTTTGTAATATATGTATAACAAGTACTTTTAAAAATAATTTCTTATTTTAATACTATTAGCTTTTTTAGAAAAAAAAAATCTCTTATTTAAACTTTCTCTTGAATTATGATCATTTAAATACTACTATTAATAATTTGAAAATGCATTTCAGCTAACTAAAAGTACTCAAAGAAATTTAATAAACCAGTGCATTTCCAAATTAAAGCTTCATTTACAAGTTACTTAATAATAATATATGGGAAAATGACAAAAATAGTCATTTTGACCAAAAGTTTAAACAAAATAACCATTTAACTTTTCCATCACCAAAATGTCAATGCCTTTACGGGCGCCGGCGCCCGTATACTTACGGGCGGCCGCCTATATGAGACCCAATAGGTTTTCAGCATTTGTCCTTAACGGGCGCCCACGCCCCTTAAATCTGACGAACGCCCGTTAAAAAATTAAGTTGTCACGGGCGTCGGACCCACCCTGACACTTTTGTCACGGGCGTCCGCCCCTAAGAAAAAATAATATTCGGTCAAATCACAGCGCCCGGACCACCTATACAGGCGCCCGGACCGACCACACAGGCGCCCGAACCTAGTTACGGTGGTCCAAGCCTTTTTTTCTCGGAAAACGAGTCACAGGCGCCCGCCTGTACTTTACAGGCGCCCGTACTTTACAGACGCCCGCCTGTACTTTTTTATTTTTTTCTATTTTTTTTAATTTTTTTAAACGACTTTTTATTTTTTTTATTTGTTTTAGGGGCGGACGCCCGTGATGTCACACCCCCAAATTCCCACTCGTGGTGTCAGTCCACGTGGGTGTGATGTGGCCAGGATCACAGCTCATGGTCATATAGAACAACTCTATATGAGTTACACATTCACACAGGTTTATAAAATAAACATGATTTTCATAAGTAAGCAGCGGAAAATGTTTTAAACATCATATGTAAACAAAGTTTGTAGCGGAAAGTAAAATTGTGTCAGACACTACATAAATCCAATTGATTTCAAAATGAACACATCAACACAAAGCCTAGGGGTCTAATATGCATGGGACTCTCTTGTACTCCTCCTTTGTGTCCTAGCGTGTGCTCCATTAGTTACCTGAGAATACATGCGAAAAGTGTCAACTAAAAAGTTGGTGAGTTCACAGGTTTAGACAGACACAAATAGTAAACAGACATATACTGGGTATGTTAAGTTTTGTTGTTGGATACTACGATCCGTGGAGTGTGTCAGTTCATCTTACCGAAACTAGACTGTTCCCGTTTGCCTCCACAGGTCATCGCTGAACCCGCATTCACATCGAAATTACACTCGTTATGACCTCCAGTCAACATTGGTGCCGAGTGGGGTTAGTCAAACCCAGTAGTACTACGTAATTACGACTCGTTTGATACACAACTAACGGTAAGGATAAGTGAGGACTTTAAGCGATAATAGTTACACTCGAAAATGGTTTTCACAACATACCAGTCATACATCTAAAACAGTTGCAATAATATTCTCACCCCAAAGTTGAGTAAAACAGTTGATAAGTAAAAGTGGGGCTGTAAACTCACCTGAGTTAAGTAATGCGTTTGCTCAAAAGAGATAGTGTAGCTCTTCAGCTAGTAGTCACCTATATCACATAGGTACTATGAGTTCGTGTTTGCATACATGTAGGCCTCATAGGACCGTGTCCGTGTTTAACAACATCAAGTTGTTATATGGGTCGAGTTGACCGTGTTCGACCGTGTTGACCGTGTTTGACCTAACGACCCGTTGGTGACGGTTTTGGATCAAGTGCTCGTGTAACGTGCGTTTTAGTGTCGTGTGATGTGTACGGATACCAGAAGTCATTCCTATGAGGAAACTTACTATTTATAGTAAGTTCCTATTTTAGGAAAGTTTCCACATTAGGCAAATCATGCATAAAATCACATTCCGGTTATTCTAACATGCGTGTTTTTCCTAAGTGAGCATGTTATCATATATCACATAGTTACACATAGCCGGTTTAGCATAGTTTGCACCTAAAAGTTACTATTTATGGAAAGTTGCACAATTATGCACATTTCACCAAGTTTAACAACTAATATCATCTAACATCACTATTTTAGTCATAATAGCCATTTAATCCTAGTCGTTATGTCTAGCATGCTCCTATTCCCGAATTTGCAACATAAAGTTACTATTTATAGTAACTCTAGACAAATTGTCACACCCCGGGCCGGCGGGAACGGATCGTGATTTCCCGTCGGGCAGAAGGTTCCCGGGGCGCGATATCTTTGAGTGATAATCAATTGATCAGATTGTTTACATAGCACATGAGATATAAATGAGAAATGCTAATCCTGACATGAAATATAATTACAAAGTTAAATTACATTGTACATCATAACTTAACTAAGTAAATCTAATCAAAAGAATCAATGAGTTTATATCTTGAACTGTACAAGATATACAAAGGTTGATTCATGTTCTTGTTCCCAAAAAGCATGCAACACAAAATAAAGCTAGGTCTTCTAAAAGTCCACTAGCTTAATCCTTGCATATATGTATTTACACCTGTTCATCACCTGAGAAACATGTAATTTAAACAAGTCAACACTAGGTTGGTGAGTTCATAAGTTTAGTAATTGAAATCATTGAATTGATCATACACACATCCACAATGTCATATTTGTTACTTGTAATACCTAATTCGCCTGTTCCACTCAATGGCCTCTCCTTAGTTATATTTACAAATAGTGTATCACCTGATTAAATATGCTTATATATAGGGAATCACGAAAGGGTCAAACCCAGACGCTATCCCACCACATACTCAGCCAAGTTCCACACCACTTACAATACAACTAAAGATATCCATTTCCCAATTATCCAACTTGTCCGATGTGTAGTCATATGTAGAATAATATAGTAAGAGGGGTTTAGTTATCAAACCGAAGTATTGATAGACCCTCGATGAATTAAGGAATTTAGATTAATTAAATCTGATCCTTGTATTATTCTATTACTTGTGGGGTTAACTGTTATTCACTTTTATGTAATAAGAGTGCTAGTTAACTATTTGTAATGTAATCCCAATGCAACGTATAGAGCCCAAATGAAATCCATTGTAATCCTCACGTAATCAGATTACAATGCATTTCATTCACCTCTGTTCCGCCGAGTGATCCCAAAGTCTCCATGTGGGATTGTCCTCATGTAATTAACAAAGTTGAATAAGAACTGGTCTTATTACATCGTGTTAATTATGTGTAAATGATAAGAATCCCATGAAGTTACGTTATCATGATCATCATTTACTGTAAATGATAAGAATCCCATGAAGTTACGTTATCATGATCATCATTTACTGTGATCCGTGTGATCCCAAAGTCTCAATGTGGGATTGTCCTCGTGAAATTAACAAGGTCGAATAAGAACTTGTCTCATTACATCGTGTTAATTAGGTGTAAATGATAAGAATCCCATGAAGTTACGTTATCATGATCATCATTTACAATAAATGATAAGAATCCCATGAAGTTACGTTATCAGGATCATCATTTACTGTAATCCGTGTGATCCCAAAGTCTCGATGTGAGATTGTTCTCGTGAAATTAACAAGGTCGAATAAGAACTTGTCTTATTACATCGTGTTAATTAGGTGTAAATGATAAGAATCCCATGAAGTTACGTTATCATGATCATCATTTACTGTAAATGATAAGAATCCCATGAAGTTACGTTATCATGATCATCATTTACTGTAAATGATAAGAATCCCATGAAGTTACGTTATCATGATCATCATTTACTGTAATCCGTGTGATCCCAAAGTCTCAATGTGAGATTGTTCTTGTTATATAATTAGGTGTAAACTGTCCAAGTATTTGCTCATGTGGAAATAACTAAATGTTATAAGCTATCATCTTATAACTAAGTTATTCTAATGTGTTGATGATTTAGAATTTACATTATCATAATCATCTGAGTTTCCCTGTTATCTCATAATCATACAAGCATGCATACAATGATAAGCGATAATAAACAATGTGATATTATCAAAATCAAAGTATAAATAACATGTTAAGCAAAACTTTTAAATAATTAAAAGTAGACATGTTTCTTAGCCCCGAGAGTTAAAATCAGTAAAGATTAAGGTAAAAGGGGCATATGAACTCACCTTGTAGTTGTTGGGGGTTGACTAAGTCTAAGCAAGAAATATTCGCGCTCTTGATTGTATTTGTTGTTGTGTTCACGATCCTGTATTGATTTCACGTTGTTTGTAATTCGTAAGTATAAATTTGTAGAGTTTCATGTGTGTGTATGTGTGTGTTAGCCACAAGCTTTGGCTAACACTCGTAAGTCTCGGTCGTTATTCGGCCCTTTGATAATCTTTTTAGAGTTACTCTATTACACAATCATGTTAGATTAAGCTTAGTATATTTTGTTATTTTTTTTACCTTTTTCTTTACTTTATCCTTGTCGTGTTGAGTCACATTGCCCCTCATAATTATTTATAATCATTGACTTGGATTTTAGACTTTATTTATAATCCTTAGTCTAGTTAACTTAAAGTTAACATACTTTGTTATTGACATTATATCCACTTTGTTTTTAACTTGTCATTATATATATCTCCATTTAATAAAACATAGTATTTTAGATTCTATGAGATCCTTGAACTCGAAGCCCACCATCTTTGTAATAGAATAAGATTTGTGAATCCAATTTCGTGTATAATCCCTTTTAAATAAACTGGGCCGAATAATATATATGAGTGGGCCAAAGTGTTGTAGTTGGGCCAGGTTAGCAGGTCTTGGGCCGAACTGAACTAAGCTGGGCCTAGGAGGGTGTTAGATGGGCCCAACTGTTAGGGTAAGTCCACTACATTGCTGTTGGGCCTGAAGATGGTTATGTAGGCCGAAACAGGTTATTGGGCCACATCTGTTTCATGAGCCAATCAGCCCTTGAGCCAATGGTATTAGTTCTGGGCTAAGGATGATTTGTTGGACCAAGGAAATGAGATGGCTGGTCGACTTGAGCTTCTGACTTGTGATGTGGCCTAGACTAATGGGCCTTAAGCCAATTAAAGGCATTAGGAACAAACTGGGCTGGCTCTGTGGGCCGAATGAAAGCGCTACAGGGCCATGCTCAAAGTTACTGGGCCGAGCAATTAGCCAACTTAGTGGCCTGTTGGGCCTGGGTAAAAGTGGGCTGCAGGAACTGCATAGGCCACTGTTGGGCCTGATTAGTCACTGTTGGGCCAACTGTTTGACTAGAACCAATGTACTGGGCCAAGGCAGTTTAGGATAGTGTGTTGAGCCGTATGACTGGGCCAAGCAGCCCCCTAGGCCCACCGAATGAACCTGGAAACATAGGGGTGGCCGAAGGAGTTGGCTATGGCCGAATAGGGTTTTGGTTATGGTGGTTCGGCCGAATGAAGTGGCTGGTCAACTGATTAACTGGCGAATGTGTAGGCTTGAATGAACCCATGGTCGAATGAAGGTGGTTGTCGAATGGAGACATGGTCGAATGGTGCTATGGCCGAGAGAGAGTCATTCGGCTCTAGCCATTCGCGAGCCTGGGCATCCCATTCGGCCGCAGTTGGCTTAGCCACGCATCATCCCCATTTCAATGATTGAGGTGGTTTCGAAGGTGATGGTTGTTAAGGGTGGTCCTCGTGGTTGTAGGGCTCGAGCATGAAGGTATTTGGCCGGTTAGATTAAAAGTTAGAACAAAAAGGGTGAAAACCCTCTTTTTCGTGATTTTCAAGCTTATATACCTTGATTTTCAGTGATGTTTGGCTCCGATCTGTTGTACTTTCGTATAGAGGGTGATGAGAGCTTCGTGTAGGTTCAAAAAGGGAGTGATTTGGTTAAAAAATGAAGAAGTTATGGAAGAGAGAAGGTGAGATATGGAGGTGGCTCTTCAAAACCGGGATTAGAGTTTTGTGGGGAAGAAGGTGAGGTGAAAATGAGGAAAATAAACTCATTTAAGGGTATTTATACTCCGAGGGTGTTCGGGTTCGTTTTCGTTGCTCGGTTTGCGTTTTCGTTACGTTTTCGGAAAATTACGTGTAATTTAAATAAAATAAATAAAAGAACTAATTTAATTATTTTGATGAGTTTCAAAATTGTAAAACATTAAAATGTTTTATTTTATAAAATTATTTTCGTTCGTGTCGTGTTTTCGTTTTCGTTTCGTCAGATCGCGTCACCTTCGCGCGTAATTCGTTCGAATCGTCACCCGAACGAATACGACGATGGTTTTGCTTTCTGACTTTTGTTTTCTACTTTTCAGTCATTATTTCAGAACTCTAAACTCACAGATATGTTTGTGTGAATCGTCACCCACGCAAACACACTGTCAGTTCGTTATTCTGAAATAACACTGCATTTGTGTTTAAATTGTGTTTCCTCACTGTCGGACTCAACTAAACATCATGTTTTCACATTGTTCTTGTACTGATTCGTCGGCCATCTGATTCCTGTCATCTATGGACATCAGATCGCAACCGATTTGTTTCTGAATATTGTTTGAATACTGATGTGTTGTAAAACACATCTATTCTTCCATGTGTTTTTGTTAAGTTTCAGTACCGTTTTATTCAGTTTTAGAGTCGATTTAAGCTGGTGCTTCACATTTCTGTAATTTGATGCTTGCAGGTAATAAACATGTTTATTTGGTGCTAAAGATCAAGAAAACGAGTTTCCGGTTGAACGAGAACGAACCCGAAGACAAAAGAAGATAAAAGCTGGAAAATAGCTTTGTTGCGTGACGCGACATCCACACGAAACCCTGTCGCGTAGCGCGACAGGTGGAAAATGTCGTTTTTACCCTTTTAATGATTGCGGGTTTGACCCGACTATTTTGTCGGGTAGTGGGGGCCTTCGCGTAGCGCGAAGGGTTACTGGATGCCTGTCGCGTTACGCGACAGGGTTAAAAACGCAGAATATCGAGTTTTAAGTTTCTGTAACGGCGGAGGCTAGGGTATTCGATTCTGGACGATTAGAGACGAACAGGGAGGCGACTAGAGGCTGGAGGACAAGAACGGAGTCAATCTTAATCATCAGGAAGCCCTAGACGAGTGATCCGAAGGGTGTAATGTGATCGGTTTACTTTGTTTCTCTTGTTTCTCATGTTTTCTTACATTAAACGGATTATGGTTTGTTTTCATATGATGTTTAGTGGCTAAACTCTTAGAACTATCTAGGTTAGATGATTATGCATGATTGATTTTGGTTTATTTCGGTTTTGGAACAATATGATGTGATGGTTTTATGATTTAAAGATTTGGTTTTGAATATTGGATGTGTATGTATGTCTTTGGTTGTTAAATGATTAATATTATGTTCCTCATGTGTCTTGGCGATTGTCTGTCGCGAAATAGGTGCATGCTAGAATCAATTACTGTGTGTTTTTGATTAGTGGATGATTTGCTTCGGCCGAGTGATTCATAGGAATGTTTTATCAAGATTTAAACAAATAAGATGTGCAACTAGCTTCAATAGCCGTGAGGTGAGAAGTTGTCGATGAGTCTTGGATGTCGGATGACTAGTTTAGAGACTTTGTGAGAAGATCTTTCTAGTATGTCTGTCATTTCTTGTTTATCGAGTCCAATAGGAAAATTCAAGTTATCCCTAGCATTTGAGTGAACTGTGACTTTCGCGCCGTGAGGTAGAGTGTGTGACAGTTATTTCTTAGGTGTTTTGAGATTATCGGACTGTGAGGTAGATAATCTATCGGATATTTCATAAATATTTGGATAACCTGTGAGGGAATCTATATATCCGGTGGTTTAACGGCTTGTAGGAACCTTAGTTGACTATCCTTGAGAAGGGTCGAGGGTGCTCTAGGTTTCCTTTGAGTTTAGTACTTTAAGATCCCGGTGTCACATTAGTTCTATCCCTGATAGAACCTTGTCAAGCATGTATATGATTCAAGCCTAGGTACTGCTTCTTTTCTTCTCTGATCTAGTCTTTGGTTGCTCGTTTGTTTTTATTCTAAGTGTTTATTAAGTATTTCAGTTGTTAGAAAACCCCCCTTCCTTCATATTATTTTACTTAAGTTCAAATTTTGTATAGATTAGTCATAGAGTCTAGTTAGTACAGTCTGTAGAAGTCTGTGGGTTCGATATCCGGACTTACTTTTGTCTTGCTACATACGATAGGTACACTTGCCTGTCGGTAGTTTAGGTTTTAGAGAGTCTAGATTTATTACTTTGTGTCTAGTTTTAGAGTCGGTTTTTAGTTAGTTTATTAGCTAAGCTCCGTCGACATCAAGTTTTTGGCGCCGTTGCCGGGGACTTCTTAGTCGATTGTGCCAACTAGTTCTTTGTCTTGTCTGTGCATATTTGTTTTTAGTTTTATTTAATTTCTTTTCATTTAGTTTATTTTATTTTATTTCTTTCTGATTCATTTTTTTATTGCAGGTTTGGTAGTGCATGCCACACTTACGCTCACACGGACCGCCACCTGAGCTGTCTTTGCCATCAAGGAGCGATTCGCGGGACTTTTCTGAAGGTTCTACGAGCGAGGTAAGTGCTTCTACTCCTATTTCTGCAGATTTTTCTGAGCACACCCCATCTTCTTCTTCTACTTCTTCCATTCATTCTAGTCCACGTGTTCATTTTGTCCCACCCATGGAGGCGCGTCGCACGGTTCACCAGCAGGCCACTGCTGGATTCACGGGACTTAACAATCCCATCACTGTGCCAAATATCACGAATGAAAATTCGTGGCAGATTCCTTCGTATATCATGAAAGCCATTAATAACTCTCAGTTTAATGGCCGGGATGATGAGGATGCTCCAGCACGCATAGCTCGCCTCACTCGCATCTGTGGTACCTTTAATCTTCAAGGTGCCACTGAAGATGCTATTTTTCTGCAGCTACTTCCCTTCTCACTTGCGGGAAGAGCAGCCACATGGCTTGACTCGCATCCTCCAGGCACCTTCATAACATGGGCCAGTCTTCGAGATGCTTTTCTTAAAAAGTATTTCCCACCTGCTAAGGCTGCCCGCCTGAGAGATGAGATCCATTCATTCCGAATGGCACCTGATGAGCCCTATTATCTTGCCTGGAGAGGTTCCAAAACCTTCTAAGCAGATGCTCCCAGCACGGTCTCTCTGATTGGGCTCTTGTAGAGAAATTCTACAATGGTCTCACTTATGAGACTCGGGCTCGTTTTGACACTTCTGCGGGTGGTCATCTTATGGGAAAAAAGGATGTTGCTGAGTGCACAGATATGTTTGAAAGTTTTGCTCAGGCTGAATATGAGCAGAGGTCTGCTAATAGGAATTCCAATCCTATTTCTAGTTCCTCCTCTTCAACAAGAGGAGTTCACCACGTTAATGTGGATACTAGTGTGGCAGCTGCTCTAGAGGCTTTGGCGAGAGATGTGAAGGATCTGAAGATGAGAGTAAACAGATGTGAGATCTGTAGAGGTGGCCATGCCACCTCTGAGTGTTTAGTGAGCCAGGAGCAGGCTAATTATGTAGGAGGATAGGGTAGGTTTGGTCAGTCTTACAACTCCAGTTGGAGAAATCCTCAGAACCAAACATTTCGCTCATCCGGTAATCCCCCTGGTTTTCATTCCAATTTCCCTCAGAATCAAGGGCAGGGTGGTCAGTCTTCAAGTAATAATTCTGGAGGTACCTCAGAGGGAGGTGGTAGTAGTAACTTAGGTAGGATTGAGGAATTGCTGACACAGTTAGTTGCAAAGGATGCAAACACTCAGAAAATTCTTCATGAGCATGACATTCTTCTTAAGAACCAGCAGTCCGCTTTCCTTGATTTACAGCACACGGTTAGTGACATCGCCAAGCGTTTGGATGAAAGGCCGAAAGGCCAATTTCCAGGTGGTACCCAACCTAATCCAAACGCCCACGTGAATGCGGTCACCACTCGTAGTGGTAGAGGTGGAGAGGATGTGAGAGCACCGGTGGTAGTTGAGAAAGAACCGGTTGCTGAAGAAGTGGAGTTGGAGACTCCCGTAGGGGTGCACTCGAGGCTAGCCCCAGCAAGTACCGCACCGAGCGGTGAGTCTTCCGTGAAGAAGCCGGCTACATTAAAGCCCACTCCAGAGATTGATCTATCTCGTGTTCCTTACCCTGCACGTGTTGCTAATCAGAAGCATGCTAAGGAATATGGGCATTTTCTTGATATCTTTAAACAACTAAAGATCAATCTCCCATTTATTGACGCCCTTCAGCGTATGACTAAATACGCTAAGTTTTTGAAAGATCTGTTGAAGGGTAAGGACCGGTTGGGCAACTTAACTGAGGTTCCGTTGAGTAGAGATTGTTCTGCGGTGATAACAAACACACTACCGGAGAAACTGACGGATCCAGGTATTCTCACGATCCCGTGTTTGTTTGGGAGCGATGTTCGTAGACACGCGTTGGCAGATTCAGGTGCTAGCATCAATTTGATGCCCTATTCTCTTTATGAGGAGCTAGCACTTGGTGACCTTGTCCCAACGCGCATGATACTTTCTCTAGCGGACCGGTCTGTGAAGTGTCCACGAGGCATCTTGGAAAACGTGCTTGTGAAAGTTGATAAGTTTGTTTTCCCCGTAGACTTTGTGGTTATGGATATGGAGGTGGATACCAATGTTCCGATCATTTTAGGACGTCCGTTTCTTCGAACCGCTAAGGCCGTCATTGATGTTTTTGACGGGAAGCTCTCACTTAGGGTCGGTGACGAGACGGTCACTTTTGTGGTAGCCAAATCCATTAGTAAAGGAGGGATTGGTGAGGGTGTTGATAAACCCAAGTGTGGGGATGTTGAGAAGAAGCCGGAGGTGATGAGGAGTTTTGTTGATGGTGAGATGTGGGAGGCGGTTGAAAGTGGCTCGTTGTCGAGCGAATGGGAGGAGATTTCTTTCGATCCTCCCAATTGAGATGAGTTTGAGGAAGCTCTTGGGTTAAACTCCCAAGTGTAGAGTATGTAAATTAGTAATGTCTAGTGTCGTTGGTGTGTTTTTCATTTTTCGTGATTGTTCTTCGTTGTTTTTCGTTTTCGTTTTTGTGTGTTTTCTTGAGTTTTGCAGGTGTTTAATCATTTTGATGCAAGAAAGATGGATTTGAGGCACCAGGTATGTATTCTTTACCTTAGAATTGATTTTAGGTGTTTAGGAAGGAAAAGGGAGGTGAAAATTTGGCTAAGGCATGAAAATGCAAGAAACTCTCTGGAAATTGGCTGTCGCGTCACGCGACAGCCAAGTTCCATATTGTCGCGCTACGCGAGACATCTGGTCAACTACGCGGGTCAACCACCTGTCGCGGTACGCGACGGACAATTGAAAAACTGTCGCGGTACGCGACGGGACCAGGAATGCTTAAAAATGTTTAAAAACCCTAGTTTTCAAATTTTACCCCCAATTTCCTTTCATACATCGTGTTCACTACCATATGAGGCCATCTAAGTTCATTTTTGTTGCATTGGATTGATGTTTTTTCAAATTTTTAGTTAGTTCTTAATTTTCTTTATTTGTTTTGTGTTTTTCTTTGTTAATTTTAAGTAAATGGTAGAGTGGGTTTGTGGTTGGACTTAATCATGGATATCATTATTATTATGTGTGGATGCTGGGATGTACTTGATCTTTGTTTTGTATAGATTTTGTTTGCATGTTTACAGCCTGTGGAGCAAAATGGTAGATTGTGGAGCTTTCTTGGAAAGACTGGCACTCGACAGTTTTCTCTTCAACCAGCTAAGTCATTTTCAGTTTTTATTTTTAGTTTTTAGTTTTAGTTTTTAGTTTTTCTTTGATTTTCCTTCTTCTCTACATTGAGGACAATGTAAAGTTTAAGTGTGGGGATGGGAAACTTGGTTTAGTTTGTGTTAGTAGTTAGTTTTAGGTTCAATTTTTTGAAAATTTTTATTTTTATTTTTGTTTTTACATCTTTAGCTTAGATTTTCTTTGTCCTGGTTTAAGTTGGTTGCAAAAGCATGATGGGAAATGATAAGAGAGTTGGGTTCTGTGGTTTCATTCATAGTTAACTTGTTGGTTTGGGTTTATGCTTTGGTTATGGGATGTGTAAGTAGACTCAACTGATTGTATTTATCCCGTAAGATTGGTAAAATTTCACTTAAATGCATGATTTTTGTGGGAAACATCTTGGGAATTTGGAATTAATGAGACTGTTTTCTAATCATTAAGGAATCTTTGCATAATAACAAATGAGAGTTTTGAAAATCTGATTTTTGTTTGGCACATAAGTACTCTTTTTATGAGAATAAATCCGAGTCTTATGGCGCCTCCATTTCACCAAATAAGCTGAGTAAAAAGAAAAATAAAAGAAAAGAAGTTGGACGAGAAACTTATGTGTCACACGCCGGGTTGCAGCCTGGTTGAAACACCACTAAGCTAAGTTCAATGAAAAAAAAATGAATAAATGAAAAATGCTCACGCTTTCATCTGCTTCCATTATAAAAATCTGATTTGAGAAATTTCTTATTTGTTTATATGTAAGGATGACTTGAAAGCTAGAATCCAGGATTGATTTGGTTTTAAATTTCCTAAGTGTGGGTCTAATGAAATGAAATGTAGAACATGAACATAATAGACCATGACTAAGGGACTTGGATAATCAGTATGGGTTTAATAGGATAACGATACTTGCAATCTCTTCCAAAGCATTGAATTTTGAATTAACTACTTTAGTTGTGTAGAAACCATTTTGTCTAACTATGATCCCAGATTTTTGCATAAGCCTTTTTCAGGGACGAAAAAGAGATAAGTGTGGGGATGTGATGTGATTCTTCCATGTGTTTTTGTTAAGTTTCAGTACCATTTTATTCAGTTTTAGAGTCGATTTAAGCTGGTGCTTCACATTTCTGTAATTTGATGCTTGCAGGTAATAAACATGTTTATTTGGTGCTAAAGATCAAGAAAACGAGTTTCCGGTTGAACGAGAACGAACCCGAAGACAAAAGAAGATAAAAGCTAGAAAATAGCTTTGTCGCGTGACGCGGCATCCACACGAAACCCTGTCGCGTAGCGCGACAGGTGGAAAATGTTGTTTTTACCCTTTTAATGATTGCGGGTTTGACCCGACTATTTTGTCGGGTAGTGGGGCCTTCGCGTAGCGCGAAGGGTTACTGGATGCCTGTCGCGTAGCGTTACGCGACAGGGTTAAAAACGCAGAAAATCAAGTTTTAAGTTTCTGAAACGGCGGAGGCTAGGGTATTCGATTCTGGACGATTAGAGACGAATAGGGAGGCGACTAGAGGCTGGAGGACAAGAACGGAGTCGATCTTAATCATCAGGAAGCCCTAGACGAGTGATCCGAAGGGTGTAACGTGATCGGTTTACTTTGTTTCTCTTGTTTCTCATGTTTTCTTACATTAAACAGATTATGGTTTGTTTTCATATGATGTTTAGTGGCTAAACTCTTAGAACTATCTAGGTTAGATGATTATGCATTATTGATTTTGGTTTATTTCGGTTTTGGAACAATATGATGTGATGGTTTTATGATTTAAAGATTTGGTTTTGAATATTGGATGTGTATGTATGTCTTTGGTTGTTAAATGATTAATATTATGTTCCTCATGTGTCTTGGCGATTGTCTGTCGCGAAATAGGTGCATGCTAGAATCAATTACTGTGTGTTTTTGATTAGTGCATGATTTGCTTCGGCCGAGTGATTCATAGGAATGTTTTATCAAGATTTAAACAAATAAGATGTGCAACTTGCTTCAATAGCCGTGAGGTGAGAAGTTGTCGATGAGTCTTGGATGTCGGATGACTAGTTTAGAGACTTTGTGAGAAGATCTTTCTAGTATGTCTGTCATTTCTTGTTTATCGAGTCCAATAGGAAAATTCAAGTTATCCCTAGCATTTGAGTGAACTGTGACTTTCGCGCCGTGAGGTAGAGTGTGTGACAGTTATTTCTTAGGTGTTTTGAGATTATCGTACTGTGAGGTAGATAATCTATCGGATATTTCATAAATATTTGGATGACCTGTGAGGGAATCTATATATCCGGTGGTTTAACGGCTTGTAGGAACCTTAGTTGACTATCCTTGAGAAGGGTCGAGGGTGCTCTAGGTTTCCTTTGAGTTTAGTACTTTAAGATCCTGGTGTCACATTAGTTCTATCCCTGATAGAACCTTGTCAAGCATTTATATGATTCAAGCCTAGGTAGTGCTTCTTTTCTTCTTTGATCTAGTCTTTGGTTGCTCGTTTGTTTTTATTCTAAGTGTTTATTAAGTATTTCAGTTGTTAGAAAACCCCCCTTCCTTCATATTATTTTACTTAAGTGCAAATTTTGTATAGATTAGTCATAGAGTCTAGTTAGTACAGTCTGTAGAAGTCTGTGGGTTCGATATCCGGACTTACTTTTGTCTTGCTACATACGATAGGTACACTTGCCTGTCGGTAGTTTAGGTTTTAGAGAGTCTAGATTTATTACTTTGTGTCTAGTTTTAGAGTCGGTTTTTAGTTAGTTCATTAGCTAAGCTCCGTCGACATCAATACCGTTGTTTCTCATGACTTGTTGTGTTAACTGTAATTAAGCTTTCACTTAATAAACACAACTAATGTTTCAACTGTACGTTGTACTTAATGTATTTAAGTTTACACGAAAATACGTACAACGATTTCTTATATTTAGGATTCTGTTAATACAAGTACTGTTTACAATCACGTATATACACATAGTTACTGTGGAAAGTACACGTACCGTACGGACTTGCCGGGCGGTCAGGTACTAGTTGTCACACAAATGCACACATCTCATTCAACTAAATTGCAGAATTACATACTATCATCATAATCACTTCAACTAAGCATATCAAACATACAACCCTTAACAATTTCATCATTTCTAGCAATTTCATAACAAAAAGTTACTATATTTAGTAAAATTCCTAAATATCATACTTTTAGCAATTCTAACCATTCCAACACATCAAATAATCACCATCTAACTTCTAAACATCATTTTTAAGCATAACATATAGATCTAAACATGCAAATGTGGTCATTTCATCATGAACACACATTTTGTAACATTAAAGTTACTAAAATTAGTAACAATCCTCAAATGATCAAATCTTGACATAGATAACCATTCTAACCTTATAGAACATCTCAAATATCATATCTAACAACATTTCAATATCAAAAATCACATAGATCATCATGGATCATACATGCATGTACTCACAAGTGCCCATTTACTAATAAAATCAACAAATATTCATCTAATCTTGTCAAAATCATCATAGATCATTGTTAAATCATCAAATCAGTAACAATAACATCAAGAATCCGATTCATAAGACCCAAAACTTCGTGTGTGAACTCGATTAGGTGATGCATGTAGCCAAAATGGCTTGCATGTGTGATTTCAAAGGATTTTAGGCAAGATTGACCATAGAAACTACCTTACAAAGCTCTAGATTGCAGAGATGAGGCTTGAGCAGACTGGAATGGCTCCCAATGCAGCTGTGATCGATCCAAATGCAAGAAATGAAGAAGGTAGGATGTTCTTGGGGGTTCTACAAGACTTAATCTTCAACGATGGACCTCCAACAAGCTTGAAGATGGCTTCTACAGGTGAAAAATGGTTGCAACAGAGTGACAATGGCCGAATAGAGGATTTTCAGTCGAGAGATGGAGTGTAAGATCGACAGAAATGATTAACATTGGTTAAATAAAGATTTCTGCGCAAGTGGACTCGTCGCGTACCGCGACGCCTGCCAAAAAGCATCATCGCGTACCGCGATGATTAAAATAATCATTCGGTTCCCAAAACACTCCACGTACCGCGATGGTGGAAGATGATCGGTCGTCGCGTACCGCGACTCTTTTCGGTGAAATTCAAATTCTCCCGCCTATGGGTTGCGTACCGCGAAGTCCCATTTGTGTGCCCATCGCGTACCGCGATGGGTCTTGGTTGAGCCCAATAAGCCCAATTTCATTGTTTTGAAGCAAATTTCCCGTATTTCACAATTACGATTATCGTTTCTCGACATATGGACATCGTTCTACTAACTTAGGTTCCCCGGAACCTTATGTGCAGTGAAAGTGTACTGTGGTTCGATCCGTTCACCAACGTTCGTCATTCAAGACACGTGCGAGTTTCGTGCGATAATTCCTCGAATTATCGGTGTGTTTGGTCTGTTGTGCTACGTGTCTCACTAAATACAATTATTCTAGTGCCACGTATGAAATAATAATACACACAATTATTAAGAAATAGATAAATGCTGACCTGGAATTTGTGAGGTGTCACACATGACAACTTAATTTTTTAAAGGGCGTTCGTCAGATTTAAGAGGCGTGGGCGCCCGTGTAGGACAAATGGCGAAATTTCATTGGGTCTCAAATAGGCGGCTGCCCGTAAGTTTACGGGCGCCGACGCCCGTAAAGGGATGGACAATTCTGTGATTGAAAAGTCAAATGGTTATTTTGTTTAAATTTTTGGTCAAAGTGGGTATTTTTGTGATTTTCCCATAATATATTTCTAACTTCATATTTATATTAATGAAAAGACAAAAGACAAGTGTGTGTCAGTGGCCGGGTTAGGGACTTGGGGATGTGCATGTTTGTTTGAAATTTAGTAAAAATAAGTTTTTTTACTAAAGTTATGAATGAAATTGTATTCTTTTAAGTTAAGTGGTTGAAAGATGAAATATGAAACTTGAGTAATTTTTTAAATAAAATTCTTAAAATAGATTTTATTTAATATTGTGTTTATGACTTTTAAATATGAGTCATAAGTATATGTTAATATGTGATGTTTCATTGATAGAAATAAATGAATAAGTTTAAGTTATTTAGTATAAATAATGAACTTGTATATACATTTTTTGGTTAATTGGTCGGAGCTCAAGTTGTATAAAAGATAAGGGATATGTTCTATCTAGTTCGTCCACCTTTCATACTTCTTGTATTTCCTATCGATCCTAAACATATTAGAAATTCACTGATACATTGGTTGTGTGGACATTCTTGACAGTACACAAACTATTTTGGTTATTGTACCCAGGGAGAGAGACGCGGAATCTGTTTTAAGGGAAGCATATGTAATACGTGCCTCAACAATAATCATCAACTCATTTAATACACATTAAAGTGTATAATAAGTGGAAGACTGTCAAGAGTACAACAAAAAAAAGTCATGAAGAATTTGATGCAGATTTTGGTTTGAATTATATATTTAATATTCTATATATATATATATATATATATATATATATTGGATTTTATATCTCTATTATCGCTCGTTTGTGATACATGGTATTGTATTAATTTGTTTCCCAAATATAACGAGAGTATCGTTATTATATTTTATTATTATTTTAATAAAACATGGCCCATCTCTTGCAATATTGAAACAAAATTTCCTAAAATTGTTATAACAATTTTAAAAACCTTACTAGTAAGGATTTGGGTAACCAAGGGCTTCTGCCTAATGGTTACCCCTTTGGCTTCCCTGTGGAAGTTCACGGGTTCAAATCCCTACCAAGGTGAAATAGGGGTCCTTGGGAGGTCAGGGGTTTTCCGGTGCGGTTTCCTTCTAGGGTGGTGGTGGGGTCTCAACGGAGGTCATGATAACTAGAGCTTGGTGACGTGGCCTGGAAATCAGTGGTTCACACGTTGAGATCAAATGCCGTTCAAAAAAAAAGTAAGGATTTAGGTTCACGGAATGTTTAAATACATAATTTTATAAGACTTTATGGTAAATCTAGAGAATATAATTTTGGGAAATAATAAAATAAGTACAATATTTATTTGGATTTAATTGCGGTGAAATCTTGAACCCTATACTTTGATACAAACGAATAGTTTTGTACAATCGTTTGGTTTTATAACGTTTTTAATTGATTTACAATGAGTCTTATATCGGATTCATTGTTTCTTAACGACTTGTTTTCACGGTATCAATGTTAAATCAATATAAAATGAATTTATTACAAACTAAAGATATTATTATTTTTTTTTGAACGGTCAACTAATTAACTGCCGGGTACTCCGTACGCAGCCTCTAATGGCTAAAGGATGCCCAAGCTGGCCACTAGTCCAAACGGACGGAGCCCCTAGCCCACAAGCCCACAATTACCGGGGAAAACCTGGTAAAACTGGGTGGGATCAAGAATCGAACTCATGACCTGGGTCTCCTATCACTTCCCCATGCCTTCATCTTACCAATGCTTTCATAACCGAATCGGATGTCGAACCGGTCTCCTTACTGGTCAGAGGTCGGACCGGATTTAAAAACCGGATGATTTTATATACATTATATATATATATATATAATCAAAAAAATTTAAAAAAATAGAAAATATTAAAAAAACGGTTCAACCACCGGTCCGACTGTCGGTTCGCCGGTTCACCCAAAAAACGGCCCAGTACTCCTAACCGGACCGGTCCGACCACCGGTTCTCCGTTAGACTGGTCCGACCAGCCGGTCCGGTCCGGTTTTCAAAACATTGCATCTTACCACTATGACAAGACATCATTAGTTAAAGATATTATATTTAGAAATATTTATAATGCAATATACATAACCGGTAAATTTATGGCTCAAAAACCAACTTACATAAATTGCTTTGATTGAGAGATCTAACATGGAAAATTGATTACGAATATCACCAATTAAATGGTGGATATATCATCTGGCAACTTATTATAGTTTTTGTAACCCATGGCACTTTGTGCGTCTAAGAAGAACCAAAAGCAGAGGACGGTAATGCATGTGTTTACAGTAAGTTTATATCATAATGGATTTGAAAGGTGTTAGACGTCGGGTTTCCGCGTGCATACGGTTGTGGGTTGCGTTGGTATACGTTTTGTCAACGAATAGAACTCACTATGATTTTTTTATACGGGTTGCGCGGGACCGGGTATTTAAAGAGTGATATGTTCCCGTTTGTTTTATAAACGAAAAGGTATTCAAAAATGATTGTGTATTCATTTGTTTCTAGTGACAGTGTTAGAACCGATTTATTTTACGAACCGAAAAGGTTTAGAAATGATATTTGTAATCTTTTATTTTTAAAAAAGTGCTAGAACTTGTTTATTATATAAACAGAAAAGTTTTGAATATTTTATTTTGTCATTTATTTTCAAACTTAAAAACCGATTTATATGATAAAGAATATATATATATATAGGGAATTGTTCTAATACTAACCCACTCTTACGGCGATAACCCATTAACTTTGCCAAAAATAGCCGAATCTTGAATTTTTTTTTTGAACATCATTGTAACACAATTTGAACACCATGTTCTTTTATGAGTTTGGGCTAATTCATTACCGTTTGGGCTCTTACAGTACTGTAGGTGTTTAAATATTTAAAACTTACAGTACTGTAGCAAAAAACTTACAACGATGATATTTTTTAAACGGTGATTTCAATTATGGGATAATCTCAATTATTATCAAGATACTGCATTATTTTGAAGAAACCACTTTTCAAGATTCTCCATCAACTTTCTGTCAAGACACTGCTTTTCAATATGCTCCATCAACTTTCTGTCATCTTTATTTTATGGCAGACAAACTTTAATAAAGAAGATCAATTATTCAGCAAGAAGACAATCTATTTTTATTCGTGGCAGACAAAGCTCAATTATTTTGAAGACTCTGAATATTCTCAAGACTCTATAAATAGAAGGCTCTATTGTTTAGTTTGGCATTCGAAAATTTTCTTAGAAATAAATGTATGAAACCTCCCCCCAAACAAAAACTTGTATTATCAACTTCCCAATGTTCAAAATCCCTATATTTTCAAATTATCATTGCTCCACCAGATTGTAAAGAAATCAATTGTATTTTTGAAGATAATAATCAAGGTACTATTTAAATATGAGTTGTTTAATTTATGCTTTCGCCATCTATTTAATGTTTAAATCTTCATGCTCTCGATCTTTAACCAAATGGTATCAGAGCCATGATTACTCAAGTGTTATTATATCTTAATATTTTGATTAACTATTTGTAAATGTTATAATGGAAAAATTTATTGAAAAAACAAGATCATATTTTGAATATTTAGATATATACTGTGTTGGCAAGTCATGTCGGCTTGTCGGTTGGATTAGCGTAAAACTCCAAGAGAGAGCATCCGGACCACGACTTGGGCATTGGGAATGTTCCCTCAGTGTACTCTAAATATTTCAAAACAAAGATCAAGTAATTCAATTAAAAAATTTTCATTTAAACAATTACAAATAATGAATCAAATATCTAGATTTTTATCACGAAGAGATCATAGCTTAAGTACTTCAGCTAATGATCAAGAAGAAGATTTAAACATGAATTCTTTGGAAATAAGTATTTCCCAAATTGAGAATAACTTATTAAATTGGAATGTACCAAAACAAAATGTTAAAATTATATATAAAATAGAAACTTTTGATTTTTTACAAGATTATTCAAATAAAATGACTGAACAAATTATACCTATAAATAAAGATCATCAAAATTTACAATTATTATCTAAAGAAGCTATATTAAACCATAGAAAAAATTATAAATTTTTACATATAGGATTAGTTCAGGTAGCTATAAAACCTATGTTCATTTTAGGAATAGATGCTCCTGTATTACTTATATTAAGAGATGCTAGGCACACTAATTTTAATAATTCATTATTAGCTATGGCTGAATCAAATATAGCTAATGGTCCAATATATTTTAATTGTTACCCTAATTTCTCTATAGGATTATTTGATCCAAATATACTAGATACTTTAACATTAACAATAAAAACAAGAAATTTAGAATTTAAAGAAAAAACAAATGCTGCAGTAGTTATATATAGAATTTATTATAAAACTATGACTACTACTATAGAACCAAAAACTAAATTATCATCTCCAAGAGATGAAACTATATTATTTGAAGCAAATACTATGCATGCAAAAGTCATAACACCAAAAAGATTAAAATGGAATGAAATCACACAATCTTTATCATGGAATTTACAAGATATAAATCCACCAAAACCAATAAACATAGAAGATCAAACTTCAAATATAATAGAAAAATCTGATGGTTCAATAGAAATAATATTTAATAATAATAATAATAATTTTCTAGATATTCAACATCAAGTAGTAGTATAAATAGTATAAATGGTTTACAAAGAAATATTTTAAGAAGATCTCAATCAATGAAAATTACAGGAATAGATTACTCTAATTCTATACCTAAAGCCTTATATGAACAAGATTTTGATAATAAATCTGATAAGTCTTATAATCCTAGTAAATCTGATATGGAGTTTTTTAAAGAATTATGAGTGATAGTAGAATTCAAAGAAGAAATCCTAAAGCACAATTTTATATATCAGCAATAAAAGAATTTTATAGTAAATTAAAAATATATAATATAGAATTAGAAAAAGTAAAAGTAAAAGATTATTTAAATAAAAATAAATATAATCCTAATATACAAAAATTTCATCATATGAATATGAAATATTTTTTAGAAGATAAGATAAAAATTACTAGAGAACTTATAAAAATTTGTTCTATAGAAATAAGTAAATATACATGTTAAAATGAGTGATACAAAAACTCAATTTAGAAATCATCAAATGAGATTTTATAAATTTTTAATGAAAGAATGTTATGAACAAATAGAAAATTTTCAAAAAGAATTAGAAAAAATAGATAATTATTTCAATAATGATAAATTAGAAGAAAAAATAGAAGATCAAGTAAACAGGTTATATTATTATACAAATCTTCAATTCCATTTAAATGAAGAAATATCATATCAATTTAGAAAAATAAAAGTAATTTCTACAGAAATATCAAAGTTTACTTGTTAATATGGATAAAAAGATGATGAGTTTTCTAAGATGTGAAATATTAAATGAATATAATTTAAAAAATTTAAAATGGTGTGACAGTTGCACACGAGAATTACGTCATTAATGATGTGAGCACATTTGATCGTTCTAGAAATCCGTGCTAATTTGGCAATTGAAATGACTACAGATCGATAGTATGCGAGAAATGATGAAAGTGGGCGAAAACCGTGTGCAAAACGGAGTTCTGGAGTGCCCGGAATCGAAAAACGAAGAAAATTTTCAAAGTGTTGATTGAATGGGCTCGTCGCAGTACGCGATGGAGGGGTTGAGAGTCCTCCGCGGTACGCGATGCATGTAAATATCTAAGATTCCTCCGGATTTCTTCGCGGTAAGTGAAGCCCTCTTTGGCTTCTGGTCGCGGTACGCGACGGGTGTGGCGGTGGAATGATCTGATCTACTTCATCAGATTTCCATGCAGAAGATTGTTCTTCTTCTTCTCGCATCTGTTTCATTTTCAGACTAAGAATACACACAAATCACCATCAAAACTCTATTTTGAAGCCATCAGAAGCCGTGGATCGTACAGAATTCATATATACAAGTCCTGATCGTTGTTTTAACCGCAGATATCCGTCAGATTAGGTAATGATCCGTTTTAACCTTCTAGTTTGATTTTGATTGATTAGATCTTGATTTTGAACGTAATGACATAGATAGGATTGTTAATTATTGCCTAGATGATGGCTAGGATTGATTATAAACAAAGAATACGAAGTTTAACGGTTAAATCCTTGTTTTGATCCATTGTAATGCCTGGTTTGCATGAAATCATACCCATGATTATAATGGTTTAACCCATTTGATTATAACAATGTAGGTGATTAGTTGGATTAATCCTTGAAATGCAAGGTTAAATCCAAGTGTTTCAAACTAATCACAATCATTAACATACTCATTGGAAAGATTATCTTATGTTTATGATAACAGTCAGATTAGTATGTTAAACTTGGTTATTACACCTATTCTGATGCTACATTGTGATATTTCATGATATTTGGGTAATCAATAACAAGGATTGATCATTCCTAAGCCATTAAATTATCTAGAAACTGTTACAATGTCATAATCAACAACATTAACTATTTGATTAATCCGAGATTATTCTGATTAATCAAGAGTGTCATCAACCCTGTATTAGGAATCTAATGCAATGTAGGTTCCTACATTATCATACATTGTATGATATAATACTAAAGTAACCAATTAAACATTTAATATTGGTTTGATGACTTACAAAGCAATGTCTTTGACATTGAACGTTCAGAAAGATCTAATCAGTAAACTAGAACATAAATAACTCATTAAATATAACTAAATACAGAATCATCTCTTTGTTATCAGCTTCGAGATATTTTGCTACCTTTATATCATTAGGTGAGTTTCGTACAACCCCCTTTTCTTTTTAATGTTTTATAAATATCGGGGTAACTCTGTAAATCCTTTCCTGAACATATGATATGCATTACTGTTATCTGCATGATTTCATGTGACTTTTGTGTGATTTCATGGGATTTTGCCGTTAGTATCTCTATCACAGTATCAAAAGTCCTCATCTCTTGAACTGTATATAGTGAACCCATGTGGGGCCGAACAGGAATCATTGATAGTACTATTGGCTGACAACCCATTTGCTGGGAGGATTGCATCTCTCCTTGTGTGAATGTTTGGTACCTGTTTCCAAAACACTTTCTTAATGTTAGTGATAGAGATTAAGATAATGAGGCATTAAGATATTTACCGACGGGTAGTATCTTTGTAAAACGTACAACTGTCCGAAAGGAACTAGATACGGGTCCTATGGTTATCCGGAACTGAACTTTTTGAGAACATACTTATCATATCATATTGTTTTAAATTGAACTGTCGAACTCACCAGCTTTGTGCTGACGTTTCACACTCAAACCTTTTTGCAGGTAAACAGTAATCGCCAGTGAGGACACACTTTTGGGATACTTGCACTTGAATAAATTAGTTTTGTAATTAAATAAACTTAGTTGTAGGCTGTAATGTGGATGTCAATGATGAACCTTCTAATGTATTTACTTTAAGTTAATTTGTGTGCTTGTGATATCGGATCAAGTAAGTCACACCTCATCTCAGAGACATCACCATTATGCTTCCGCACCCATTTCAGTGACATCATACACGAGGTGACGAGAGGTGGGGGTGGGACAGGGTGGTATCAGAGCCACAGGTTATAGAATTTAGGTTGACTTAGAGACCTAGACTATAACCACAGGCTTGAATAGTAACACAGAGAGCACCGAACAGTAACAACTGAACAAAACTTGTTTTGAATTAAGCCAGGATAATCAGGTGGTACGAATTTCAGTTATGAGTGGCCAGCATAACTGAAATTTGCAACACGTGTGCGTTCTAGTTTAATTTAATTCAAGCGGAACACTAATAAATATAAGGACGAATAGTTGTTTGGAGATAGGAAAGAACATCATATCATGTCCATGTTTATGTTAAATATCGTTATTTAATATTTACTTCATGATACTGATTAGAGATTTTGATTCTACAGCGATGGCCGATCAAGCCGAAAGATATATTTACCAAAGATTTCCCTATCTGAGGTTGGACGACACCCCGAGCTACAGTACAGGAGCAGATTCGGATCCTAGTGAGGCTTCATCTGCAGCCTCTCAGGCGACCCCTGATGGACCGCATACACCATCATCCCCCAGACTTGTTACTCCACCACCACCACCATCACCAGTACTACCACCAGCAGCCCCCATTCTACCCAGTCTTCTTCATTCACCCTTGGTCAATACTTCTGCTGAGAGGAGACAGAGCTCCTCTCCACGGAGAGTCCCCGCGTGGGACGGATTACGACGGATGCGGGGACAAGCCCGCAAGACCACGGGGTTACCCCCTAGACATCAGATGGCTCCACGAGATGAGCCACAGACTGTCCATGAGGTGGGAGAATCCTCCCACCAAGCTGAGCTGCGGGCCCAAATGCAGCAGGTCTCTCAAGACCTGCAGGGCCTGAGGCAGGACCTTTACCACCATCAGACTACCCTGGAGGATACCCGCACCACAGTACTTGAGATTCTTACTTCACACCTGACTTTGATGGAGCAGGTGAATCTCATGGGTACTGATGCCCAAGCTTGGAGGGCGACCATAGAGGAGCGTTTGAGTAGGACCTGGAGACAGGCACTGGTTGCTGCATTATGGCAGCAAATTGCAGTCTAGAGAGAGAGACTGCAAGGCTGGATTTGGATGCTTGGTACACTGAGCACCGAGGCTAGACTCTTATGTTTAGCTATAGTATTGGCTA
Organism: Mikania micrantha; assembly: GCA_009363875.1. Taxonomy (NCBI): domain Eukaryota; kingdom Viridiplantae; phylum Streptophyta; class Magnoliopsida; order Asterales; family Asteraceae; genus Mikania; species Mikania micrantha. The sequence continues at coordinate 53,356,033 of CM018695.1, forward strand.
CTATAGCTATTATACTAGCCTGCTTACCGTATTTCCTACGGTAAGTGTGATCGAGCATCACTCATTTTGGGACTTGTCATTGTACATACCATAGATGGATATGTTGTTATCTGTATGGATGTTGTAGTAACACTCGTTTGTATCAAACTCTATGATAGTGCTAATAAATGGTTGTTTTGTGTATTTAATTGTGTAATGGGTTATGTATGTTGTGGGTAATTGGTGTGTTAATATCAAATTCATGTAACCAACAACTAGAGACTAAAAACAATTCCAAGTAAGAACATATCAACTTGAGAACATATCTATTGCCAGTGTGGCAATGTATCATATCATTGTGAGAACAAAGTCCTGTGTGGCAACATTTCAATTGTCTGTGTGACAACATTTCAAATTCCTGTGTGGCATCATATCAAAGTCCTGTGTGGCAACATTTCAATTGTCTGTGTGACAACATTTCAAAGTCCTGTGCGGCATCATTTCAAAGTCCTGTGTGGCAACATTTCAATTGTCTGTGTGACAACATATCAAAGTCCTGTGTGGCATCATATCAAAGTCCTGTGTGGCAACATTTCAATTGTCTGTGTGACAACATTTTAAAGTCCTGTGTGGCATCATATTAAAGTCCTGTGTGGCAACATTTCAAGTATCTGTGTGACAACATATCAAAGTCCTGTGGGGCATCATATCAAAGTCCTGTGTGGCATCATTTCAATGTCCTGTGTGGCAACATTTCAATTGTCTGTGTGACAACATATCAAAGTCCTGTGTGGCATCATATCAAAGTCCTGTGTGGCATCATTTCAAAGTCCTGTATGGCAACATTGCAAAGTCCTGTCTAATATTCTGACATATTGAATTTTCAGGACTAAGTATAACTACGAATATCTGTGTGATCTATGTGTATTGAGCACATGTCTGGACTAAATTCATGTAGTTATACTGTATTCCTTATAATCACATTTCAATATAAATTTTCAGTGTAACTGAATATAATTGAATTTATGTGATAGAACCGGTTATATCTTTAATGTTCTTAAACTGACCTGAGTTTGTCTGCTTGTGAGCAGATTAATGGCTCCTAAAAGAGGTCGACCAGCTAAGAGAGCTACCTTGAACATTACAAACCCTGAACAGAATCAAATTCCACCTTTGAATGTTGAATCAAATCTGGATCCGCATGTTAATCCGGAAGTGAACGTGGTTCCACATGGGAACTTGGAAACAAATATTGTTCCACCAGTGAATCCTGGAGCAAGCACTGTTCCACCTACTGGTACAAGTAGATCTGAAACAAACGAAGCTATGATAGCACGAATTATGCGTGAACAACTATCTGCTTGTGGTGTTCAGACACAACACCAACCACATATCACCGCAGGTTCTGGTGGGGACCACGATCATGCTGAACATAATGCTACTGGTGGTCATGTCGAAATTCATACTACCACCGGTGAAACAACCACAAAAACAACTGTTCTTGATCCACCACAGCAAGGGTGTACATATAAATACTTTGCTTATTGCAACCCTCCTACTTTTACAGGCAAGGAAGGAGAGGCTTGTCTTTTAAGGTGGATCGAGGAGATGGAAACCAAACTCAAAATCAGCCAATGTTTGGCAGAGCATAAGGTGTCTTATGCTGCCTGTTCTCTGAAAGACTCAGCTTTGACATGGTGGAATACCCAGGCCAAGACTTTGGGTTCAGCCACAGTTGACTCGATGGGCTGGAATGATTTCAAAACTCTGATTAGATCAGAGTACTGCCCAATCACTGAAATTCAAAAACTCCAGGAGGAATTCTGGAATCACTCTATGATCGGTGTTGATTGTCTGGCTTACACCGATCGGTTTCACGAATTTACTTGTTTACTTCCCGATATGTTTCCTACAGAAGCAGCTTTAATCGAGAAGTACATTAAGGGTTTGATTCCCCAGATTCGGGGAATGGTGACTGCTGCTGAACCTACAACTCTGAAACATATAATTCTTTTGACCACTAAGCTTACCAATGAGGCGGTAAGGAGTGGTACTCTGTCTTTGAAACCTCAGACGGCTTACAGCCGTAGTGATATCGGTACCTCGAATGTTTCAAAAGGTACTAAACGAAAGTGGTTTGGAAAAACCAAGGAGAAAGCTCCGGCTGAGATCAACCAGAGCAAGCCAACTGTGAAAAACTATGGTGCTGCTATTCCTGAGAGGAAAACTTATACCAGGCAGGCGCCCAAATGCAATAAATGTCCATTTCATCACACAGGACCATGTCCTGTTTGTGCCAACTGTAATCGAGTTGGACATTTCACCAAATATTGCAATTTTCCTGCTCAACCACAAAATCAAGCACCACGACAAACCACTCAAACCAACTGGTCATGCTACAAATGTGGAAGCCCTTACCATCTCATGCGAAACTGTCCAAACAATAACACCAATCCGGGAACGGAAGCTAGAGGAAGAGCTTTTCAGATTGGTGCGACCGAGGCGAGACATGATGCAAATATTGTTACTGGTACGTTTCTTCCTAATAATCTTTACGCATCAGTTCTCTTTGATACAGGGGCATATAAGAGTTTTATCTCTCTTGAATTTGCATCATTAATTTCATTGCCTACGGTAGACCTAGAAACTCCTTATGTATTGAACTTGCTAACGGCAAGTTAATCAAAACTAACAGTGTTATTCAAGGATGTTCCTTGAATTTGAATGATCATCTTTTTAATATCAATTTACTTCCTATTGAGCTTGGGAGCTTTGATGTCGTTGTTGGCATGGATTGGCTTTCTGATAACCAAGCGGAAGTTGTGTGTCAAAACAAGATGATCCGTATTCCATTACCTAACAGTAATACGCTGCTAGTTCAAGGAGAACGAGCCGGTAGAAAACTTGGTATCATATCTTGTATGCGAGTGCAGAAATTCTTAAGGAAAGGTTGTTATGCTTTCCTGGCACATGTGACTGAGCACAATTCTTCACCCAAAAAAATCACAGATATCCCAGTAGTCAAAGATTTTCCTGAAGTTTTTCCTGAAGACATATCAGGATTACCCCCAATGAGACAGGTTGAATTTTGTATTGACTTGATTCCAGGTGCAGCACCTGTTGCTAAAGCCCCGTATCGGCTTGCACCATCAGAAATGCAAGAACTTTCAGGTCAATTGCAGGAACTTTTAGACAAAGGTTTTATCAGACCTAGTCTCTCACCCTGGGGAGCACCAATTCTTTTTGTGAAAAAGAAGGATGGTTCATTCAGGATGTGTATTGACTACCGGGAACTCAATAAACTGACAATCAAAAATCGTTATCCATTACCTCGTATCGATGATCTGTTTGATCAATTACAAGGTGCTACATATTTTTCAAAAATTGATTTGAGATCTGGATACCATCAGTTGCGGATCCATGACGATGATGTTCCAAAAACTGCTTTCCGAACCCGATACGGACATTACGAATTTCTAGTAATGCCGTTTGGTTTAACAAATGCACCAACAATTTTCATGGATCTGATGAATCGAGTATGTAGACCTTATCTGGATAAATTTGTAATTGTGTTTATTGATGATATTCTCATTTATTCTCGAAATCAACAAGAACATGCACAACACTTGAAATTAATTTTAGAACTTTTGGCACTTGAGAAATTAGATGCCAAATTCTCCAAGTGTGAATTTTGGTTACGAGAAGTTCAATTTCTCGGGCATGTTGTGAATGAGAACGCTATTCAAGTGGATCCCAGTAAGATTCAAGCAGTGAAACAATGGGAGACACCACGAACCCCGACTGAAATACGTCAATTTTTGGGGTTGGCAGGTTATTATCGCCGGTTTATCAAGAACTTTTCAAAAATAGCCTTGCCATTAACCACATTGACACAGAAAAATCAACCGTTCATATGGAATTCTCAACAGGAGGAGGCGTTCCAACTGTTGAAACACAAACTCTGCAACGCACCTATCTTGGCATTACCGGAAGGTACTGATAATTTCACAGTATACTGTGATGCTTCTCGTCAAGGTCTTGGGTGTGTTCTAATGCAGAAGGATAAGGTAATTGCTTACACTTCTCGACAATTGAAAGTACATGAGAAGAACTATACCACACATGATCTAGAACTTGTTGCAGTGGTGTTTGCACTCAAGATTTGGAGACATTATCTATACGGAACTAAGTGTATTATATACACTGATCACAAAAGCCTCCAACACATTCTAAATCAGAAAATGTTGAACATGCGACAGAGGCGATGGGTTGAACTTCTAAACGACTATGACTGTGAAATTCGTTATCTCCCCGGTAAAGCGAATGTCGTAGCCGATGCCTTGAGTCTCAAGGAACGAGTCAAACCTTTACGTGTGAAAGCGTTAGGTATGACAATTCAAACCAGTCTAATTCCTCAAATTAAAGAAGCTCAGCAACAAGCTTTACAAGCAATGATTATTCTGCTGAGGGACTGAGGGGATTAGTGTGACAACTCACAAATTCCAGGTTAGAATCATAACTCGAAAATAAAGAAAATGAGGGGAAGCGGAATTTCGAAACGAGGCTCCGATTTCAAGATACACTGATTCGAATATAGCGTTAAATAAGAGAACATAAATTTTGAACTTTTCAGGTCTTGAAATTATAATGGTTGGAAAGAGCTCGAAAAATCGTGAACGTGGGCTAAAACGGCGCGTAAAACGGAGTTCGTATGCTCCCGGAATCGCGAAAAAAAATTTTAAAATTAACTAAGGCGGTGCAGGTACGCGAAGGAAACCTTTTCAATCCTCCACGGTACGCGACAGACCAGCAGACATAAAAATCTGATTTTCTTGATCAGATTTTATTTCTGGTCGAATACTTTCGACTTTCAGACGAACCAGATCAAGTTTTAACCCCCAAATCTCCATTTTGAAGCTACTAAATCATTAGGATCAAGCTAGGAAACGTATTTACAACTCCTGATCTTCATTTCTATCCGAGAAATCCGTTCGAAAGGGTAACGATTCGACCTCTTCTATTAGTTTGATAATATATGAATTAGATCTAGATTTTAATAGTGATATCATGGTTATTGTTGTTGATTATTGCCTAGATGATGGCTATGAATAGTTAGAAATGAAGAACTTGACAAGTTAACGGTGAAATCTTTGTTTTGATCCGTTATAATGTCTGATTATCATGAAACCATCTCATAGATCATAATGGTTTTAACCATTTGATTATAACAATGGTTGTGATTGTCCTGATCATTCTTTGGAATGATCAATGACAAGGATTAACTATTTCTAAACCTGGAATCCATTGATAAACTGTTTTTGTGATATAATCAACAAAAATACTAATTTGGTTAATCAGGAAATGTCGTGATTAAACCAACAAGTTAAAAGTTTCTTAATAAGAACCTAAATCATTATAGGTTCTTAGTTAACACACGTTGTGAGATATTAAACTAAGGAAAGTTCTGAGAGTCAGATTAAGCTTAAGTAACTCATAGAACTCTAATAACATACAGGTTTAGAGTTCAAGAACTAGTGATACGAACGTTGTGCATTGTTACTGATTTGAATCAACTCAGGTGAGTTCACGAACCCCTTTTCTGTATTTTGGCTTTTGAACTCGGGGAATGAGAAAACATAAAAACTCATTTGAAACATCTTGATTATTGTGAAGCTTTGAAATGATTTTGATACATTTTGTGAAACATGAAACCTGATTAGATCAGGTGGAACTCAGAAAACAATTTTGATACATTTGGTGAAACATGATACCTGAATTGATCAGGTGGAACTCTGAAACTCTTTTGATACATTTTGTGAAACATGATACCTGATTTGATCAGGTGAAACTCTGAAACGCTTTCGCTACATTTTGTGAAACATGAAAACTTATTTGCATCATGTGAAACGCTGAAACAATTTTGAAACATTTTGTGAAACACGAAAAAGAAAGCGTTGTAAAACATTTGGTTGAAACACGTGATAGTGGGGCGAAACATCTGACCAAACTTGTCATTATTTCACGGGTTACACATTTGTCGCTAAGTCCCCTATTCTGTAACCGTTAACCGTGGGGGCGTGATTATTGAGAATAGATTCTATTTGTGATTGACAATCCTCGCCCGTGGTTCATAGCTAAAACCACGACTGGATGTCGAGCGGGCGCTCAATAAGGCTATAACACACAATGTCTTGCGACAAGGACATTGGGAAGGGGCAAACACTGAACTCGTCAGCTTGGTTACGGGAGCCTAGGAGTTATAATTGGACAGTTGGTCGGGGAACTAAACACGACATTGTTGGAAAGAACAATGTTCGCACTGGATACCAACGTTTTACACCCAGTTTGGGACATGAATATTATTTAACTTATTTTATGAAAACATATGAATTGTTTGGATACATTACATACGTTTTGATAAATAAACTTGTGAACTCACCAGCAATATGCTGATTGTTTTAAAATCATGTTTTCTCAGATGCATAATGATACAGGGGTGGAGCTGGGAGCTCAATATTTGGAGACCTATTGTAGAGTCTATGAGAGATAGACTTAACAGTGTTGTGATACATAGCATAGTATATATGTGTAATAGCATTATATATATGTGTGTGAAACTCAGTTAAAACTATTATTACATTAGGCTTGCGGCTAATGTAGTTGTAACATGGGCTTGTAATATAGAAACATACGTGTATTTTGTTATAAACAATGACTGTGAAACCTTGAAAGTCACACGGTACGCTTCCGCAACGACAAGGGTGTGACAGATTGGTATCAGAGCCATTGGTTTATAGCGAATTAGGTTGCATGACTAAGACCTTATCTATAGCCATATGACTCTAACACGAAACATATTTGTTGCATGTTCAGAAACATGCCGAGAGGACGACCGAGGCGAAATCCACAGGAAAATCCACAAGTAAATCCGCAAGAAAACTCGCATGGAAATTCAGAAACCGAGCAACCTGCTATCTAAGTAGAGATGGACCAACTCATAAATAGACGAGTGGCTGATGCTATGGCCACTTACAAAAATCAACAACACACAGGAGAGGGAGGATCCGGTGCTATTGGCAACAATACAGGAGGAGGTAGTGGAGCTGTAAGTGGCAATGGTGCGGTAGGAGGCAGCGCGGCTGTCGAAACCACTGGTTCTGGACCAAAAGTATGTTCATACAAGCATTTCTTGAACTGCCAACCTCTTAGCTTTAATGGAACCGATGGAGCTATCGCACTGATCCGATGGTGCGAAAAGATGGAAACGGTATTCCGTGTCAGTAATTGCCCTGAGGAATGCCGAGTCAAGTATGCCACTTGTACTCTGAATGGAGCAGCACTTACATGGTAAAACAACCATGTTCAAGGTTTAGGCATTGATGAAGCCTATCAGATTCCCTGGTTAACACTGAAGCAAATGATGATGGATGAATATTGTCCACGAAGCGAGATCCAGAAAATGGAAGAAAAATTCTATAACCTGAAAGTGCAATGGAGTGACATTGCTACTACTAGATTTCACGAGTTGGCACAACTTTGCCCAACGATGGTCACTCCCGAGTACAAGTGAATAGAACAGTATCTGAAAGGGCTTCCTCCAAGTATTGAAGATATGGTGACTTCTTCTAAGCCAGATACATTCAAAGTGCAATTTGGTTGGCTCATCGCCTGATTGATCAGGCAGTTCGTCGTGGAACCCTGGGAACAAAAATAACTGACGAAAAGCAGAATATTGGTAACAAAAGGAAATGGAATAGCAATTCCCCAAATCAACCACAAAAGAAACCGACTCAGGTTAGAGTCAACACCGCTGTGACAACTGATAATAAATCCTATGTGGGAAAATTTCCAAAGTGTGAAAGATGTGGATTCCATCATGAGGGTGAATGTAGGCCCTTCATATGTAATAGATGTGGAAGACGTGGACATTTAGCGAGGAATTGTCGAGCTCTTGTACCTACATCGCTGACAGATAGCAACAGGGATAATAGGAGTTGTTTTGAATGTGGAGTTGTAGGTCATCTCAGGAAGAACTGCCCAAAGCTAGCAAATCAAGGTGGAAACAATGCTCGAGGTAGGGCCTTTGTTATTGCAGCCAGAGACGCCAAACGTGATCCAAATCTCGTGACGGGTACGTTCTTTATCAATAATCATTATGCTTCTGTCCTATTTGATACGGGGGCAGATAAGAGCTTTATGTCAACCGAATTTAGCATGTTAATTGGAGCTAATCCAACTGCTCTACACGATAGATACACAATAGAACTAGCTAACGGAAAACTGATAGAAACTAGTGAGATAATTCAAGGGTGCATGTTACAACTAGGAGATTATGTTTTTGCTATAGACATTTTATCGGTAAAACTGGGAAGTTTCGATGTGGTTGTCGGCATGGACTGGTTGTCCAAAAACCACGCAGAAATTGTATGTTGTCAGAAGGTAGTCCGCATTCTACTCCCAAGTGGGGAGACTCTCTCAATTCATGGTGAAAAGAGCGGAAAGGCGTTACAAATCATCACCTGTATGAAAGCCCGCAAGTACCTATGTAAGGGATTTCAAGCAGTATTAGCACACGTCATGGAAAGGAAGTCAAAAGAGAAGCAACTCGAAGATATACTGATTGTACGAGAGTATCCAGAGGTATTCCCTGAGGATTTGCCTGCACTACCACCTAACAGGCAAGTCGAATTTCGAATTCACTTGGTGCCTGGCGCAGCACCAATAGCTCGATCGCTGTACAGATTAGCCCCATCAGAGATGCAGGAGCTATCTAACCAACTACAAAAGTTACTGGACAAAGGTTTCATAAGACCAAGCTTCTCACCGTGGGGAGCACCCGTTTTGTTCGTAAAGAAGAAAGATGGAACTTTTAAAATGTGCATTGATTACCAAGAATTGAACAAGCTGACAGTCAAGAATCGGTACCCGTTACCAAGGATAGATTATCTATTCGATCAGTTGCAAGGTTCCAGTTTCTATTCAAAGATCGATCTACGTTCAGGATACCACCAGCTAAGGGTCAAGGATGAGGACGTTCCGATCACTGCTTTTAAAACCCGGTATGGCCATTATGAGTTTTTGGTTATGCCGTTTGGATTGACGAATGCCCCGGCAGTTTTTATGGACCTTATGAATAGGGTCTGTAAACCGTACTTGGACAAATTTGTCATTGTGTTCATCGATGATATACTCATTTATTCCAAGACTAAAGAAGGTCATGAGCAACACCTCAGGCTTATTCTGGAGTTGCTAAGAAATGAAAAACTGTATGCCAAGTTTTCCAAATGTGAATTTTGGATGAGAGAAGTACAATTCCTTGGGCATGTAATTAATCGAAAAGGAATACATGTTGATCCTGCCAAGATTGAAGCTATCAAGAATGGGAATGCACCCAAGACCCCGACGGAAGTACGTCAATTTCTCGGCTTAGCAGGATATTATAAAAGATTCATTGAAGGTTTCTCCAAGATAGCTTTACCACTGACTACACTGACACAAAAGGATAAGAAATTTGAATGGAGCAACAAGCAAGAGACATCATTTTAATTGTTAAAGCAAAAACTATGCAGTGCACCTATTTTATCACTACCTGAAGGAACAGAGGATTTTGTAGTATACTGCGATGCATCACATCAAGGCTTGGGTTGTGTGCTAATGCAGAAAGACAAATCCATTGCATACGCATCCCGGCAGCTCAAAACACATGAGAAGAACTACACTACGCATGATTTGAAACTAGGAGCTGCAGTGTTCGCACTCAAAATCTGGAGACAGTACCTTTATGGTACAAAGTGTACTATTTACACTGATCATAAAAGTCTCCAGCATATCTTCGATCAAAAAGATTTGAATATGAGACAACGTCTCTGGGTTGAATTACTCAATGATTATGATTGCAATATTCGCTATCATCCTGGCAAGGCAAATGTTGTTGCAGATGCTTTGAGCAGGAAAGAGCGAACCAAGACATTACGAGTGCGAGCTTTGGGGATGACTATTCAGTCAAACCTTACTGCCCAAATTCAAAATGCCCAACTGGACGCTCTTAAGAAAGAAAATTTGAAGAATGAATCCTTGCGAGGCTTGGATAAGAAATTTGAGGTCAAGATTGATGGAGCTCGTTACTTTGCAAATAGAGTCTGGGTACCAAACTTTGGGAACCTAAGGAGCTTAGTAATGGATGAAGCTCACAAGTCTCGATACTCTGTACACCCTGGCTCTGATAAAATGTATCATGACCTCAAAGAACTGTATTGGTGGCCTTACATGAAGGCTGACATCGCTCTGTATGTTAGCAAATGTCTAACCTGCTCTAAGGTTAAAGCTGAGTATCAAAAACCATCAGGGTTGTTGCAGCAACCAGAGATTCCACAATGGAAGTGGAATCAGATTACAATGGATTTTGTCACGAAATTACCCAGAACTTCTAGCGGCAATGACACTATCTGGGTAATAGTTGATCGTCTCACAAAGTCTGCGCATTTCTTGCCTATGAAGGAAACAGATAAGATGGATAAACTCACGAGGCTTTACATGAGCGGGAAGTAGTTTCCCGACATGGAGTTCCGACCTCCATCATTTCAGATCGAGACAGCAAATTCACCTCACGGGTATGGCAGACCCTACATGATGCATTGGGTACTCGTTTGGATATGAGTACAGCATATCATCCTCAAACGGATGGTCAAAGCGAAAGGACTATCCAAACCCTGGAAGACATGCTTCGAGCATGTGTGATTGATTTTGTAAGCAGTTGGGATACACACCTGCCTTTGATTGAATTCTCATACAACAACAGCTATCATATGAGCATCAAGGCAGCACCATTTGAAGCGTTGTATGGCTGTAAATGTCGCTCCCCTCTATGCTGGACCGAGGTTGGTGAAAGTCAACTCACGGGGCTAGAAATCATTCAGGAAACAACAGATAAAATCTTCAAAATTCGAGACAGACTGCGAGCCGCACAAGATCGTCAGAAAAGCTATGCTGATGTGAGACGTAAACCATTGTCTTTCCAAGTTGGAGACCGCGTCATGTTAAAGGTCTCACCTTGGAAAGGAGTTATAAGATTCGGAAAACGTGGCAAATTGAACCCTCGATACATAGGGCCATTTGAAATCATCGCAAAGGTTGGACCCGTTGCATACAAACTCAAACTACCACCAGAACTCAGTGGGGTGCATGACACGTTTCATGTATCGAATCTTAAGAAGTGTTTGTCAGATGAAACGCTTGTGATACCGTTGGAAGAAATCCAAATTAATGATCAATTACACTTCATAGAGGAACCGATGGAAATCATGGATCGAGAAGTGAAACAGTTGAAACAAAGTCGTATTCCGATAGTAAAGGTCCGTTGGAACTCAAGGCGAGGACCTGAATTTACCTGGGAACGTGAAGATCAGATAAAACATAAATACCCCCATTTGTTTGATGACACATCAGTATTGAGATGAACAAACTGAATTTCGGGACGAAATTCAAATAACGGGGGGAGACTGTGACAACTCACAAATTCCAGGTTAGAATCATTACTCGAAAATAAAGAAAATGAGTGTAAGCGAAATTTCGAAACGAGGCTGCGATTTCAAGATACACTGATTCGAATATAGCGTTAAATAAGAGAACATAAATTTTGAACTTTTCAGGTCTTGAAATTATAATGGTTGGAAAGAGCTCAAAAAATCGTGAACGTGGGCGAAAACGGCGCGTAAAACGGAGTTCGTATGCTCTAGGGATCGCGAAAACAAAATTTAAAAATAACTAAGGTGGTGCAGGTACGCTAAGGAAACCTTTTCAATCCTCCGCGGTACGCGACGGACCAGCAAACATAAAAATCTGATTTTTTTGATCAGATTTTATTTCTAGTCGAATACTTTCGACTTTCAGATGAACCAGATCAAGTTTTAACCCCCAAATCTCCATTTTGAAGCTACTAAATCATTAGGATCAAGCTAGGAAACGTTTTTACAACTCCTGATCTTCATTTCTATCCGAGAAATCCGTCCGAAAGGGTACCGGTATGAGCCGTCAACTTCTGTTGATGGATTAAGAGTCCTGTGGAAACACGGGCCTGTCGACTGTGTGTCGCCAGTTGATGGAATCTTATGCATGTGTAAGTTATCGACTTCGGGTTGATAGTTTAAGAGCCTTGTGCTGCACAAGCCTATTTGACCTCAGGGTCAGTAGTTGACGGTGAAGTTCCTTCACTGTATGAATGATGTTATGATGATATGTATGTTATGTAATTATGTTATGATGTTATGTATGTGATGAAATTATGATATGAGAACAGGTATGTCATGTATTTGGAATATGTTATATGATGACGTGAATGAAGAAGGATTTTCTAGGAAATGAACTTAGAACTCACCAGCGTAAAGCTGACTTGTTTTACATGCATATCAGGTTGAATAGTTGAGAAAGGAGACCAGGAAGACTCATGGCATATGTTGAAGACTACCCCTGGCATAGACTGGCTGTATTATATAACTGTTAGAAGAGTGGGTCGTGTTTTAATGTGTGTTTACTATGTGTACTTTATGTATGTAATCACCTTAAATTCCGCTGCTATGATAATGTAAATATGATTTAAGGACTATGGGTATGATGTTTGCCAACTAAGGGGACTGAGAGCCTCTCAAGTTGGTATCAGAGCCATAGTTTGAGAGATCCGGTCATCCCTAATGGCTGGACTTAGACTGAAAATGGGACAGAATGAATGCCAGTCAAGGGTAGTTTGATGCCATGAGCATATGACCTTAGAGTTTTGTTATGTTTAAGATATAGATTAAATTAGCATGATGTTGCGAATGATAATGTGTTCATGATTGGGAATGTTTAGAACTTATAAGTGAGGTAAATAGTTAATTACACTTGATCAACGTCATTAACAATTTACAATGCTTATTACGTCCTGAATTATTACCTTGATTGACACGTGATTGTTTGCAACATGTATAGAAAACTAAAATGGTAGGCGAAGGGAGAAAAGGTGGACTTGGTAGAGGTCGAGGTCGACCACCTAAAAATAAGAAGCAAGCTGGGGAAGTACCAGTGAGTAATGCGGAAACTGAAGTCAACATTGAAGAAGAAAATGAAGAAGAGGAACTTAGACTTGAACCGGTGGTGGTAAAGGCAATATCTAATGAAGTTCGTAAAATTTTAAAAGACCTATTACCTTCAGATAGAACCAAAGCCGAAAAGGAAATTACTAAAGAATGAGCTACTGAGGAAGGAGAGAAAGCTAACAACTCTAACATAGAGCACGATGAAGATGAAGTATTGATCATCGATACTAAAGGTAAGATTTCAAGTACCAAGGGACCCAAAGGATGTGACTACAAGGATTTTAAAGGGTGCAATCCTCCACACTTTGATGGTAAGAAAGATGCGGTGGCTACCTGCCATTTGGTTTCAGCTATGGAGGCGGTTATTGAGATCAGTGAATGTCGGGTTGATCAAGCTGTGAAATTTGCAGCTCATTCATTTACTGAAGAAGCTCTACATTGGTGGAACACGGTCAAGCGGTCAAAGACCACTGCTGATGTGGAAGGCTTGAAATGGGAGGACTTAAAAGAATTAGTTATGAAACACTTTTGTCCGAAGAATGAAATTGATAAAATCGAGCGGGAATTCCTGATTTTGAAAGCTGGACGTATGAATCATCGGTAATATACATCAAAATTTAATGAAATGTCAAGACTGGTTCCTCATTTGGTAAACACGAAGAAACGGAGGTTGAAATTATATGTGGAAGGACTACCACCTAAAGTCCGAACACATGTGAAGGCGCATGCTCCCAGAACTTTTGAATCAGCCGTAGAGATTAGCGGCATTGTCTGGGATGATGTGTTGGAAATTGAACCAATAAAGGAAGAACCTAAGCAAAAGTGCATCTAGATTTAAAAAAAACCGAAATGACAAACCAGGGCCCCCTATAAAAAGGTTTAGAATGGAAGAATTTGAAACATGCACTAAATGTGGAAGGAGACATGGGGGAGAATGTCTTCTGGGGACTACTTTGTGCTACCGTTGTGGAAAAACTGGACATTTCTAGCATAATTGTCCAAGTATGCCAAAATGTTACAATTGTGGTGAAATTGGTCACGTGAGAAAGAATTGTTTTAAACCAAAGATAATGCCTACTGAAGCCAGCAAACCTGAAAGTAGCAAGGGAGGTGAGAAGCAAAAGGCAAAAGCTCGTGCCTTTACTATGACTAAGGATCAGGCAGATAAAGACCCGGATGTGGTGACAGGTACATTCTTGATTAACGATATCCCTGCTTTAGTGCTATTTGATTCTGGTGCAAGTACGAGTTTTGTGGCTATTACTTTTTGTGATAAACTGCGTGTTAATATTAAAAAGATAGAAAATGCCTTTAACATAGAAACTGCTCTTGGTAAATCCACTAGAGTGACGGAGGTCATTGATGATGATTGTTACATTGATATAGAAGGTTATAGATTCCATGTTAAGTTGTTTGTGATTACGTTAGGAGGTTTTGATGTAGTCTTGGGCATGGATTGGTTGGCCAAACATGAGTCTAACATTGTCTATCGACGAAATATGATTTTCTTAACAGCTCTCAATGGGAGATCCGTAACGGTTTACGGGGATAAAGTGTTTAACGCGCCTAAAGTCATTTCGATGATTAAGGCGAGTGAATTTATGAGACGAGGGTGTGGGGCTTATCTGGCTTATGTTATTGACAAAGAAATTATGATAAAAGAATTGGAAAACGTACCCGTGGTGTGTAACTTTCCTGATGTATTTCCTGAGGATTTGCCAGGAATTCCACCTGATCGGGAAATCAAATTCCAAATTGATGTTGTGCCAGGAGCTCAACCTGTCGCCAAGGCACCGTACCGTCTGGCTCCAACAGAGATGAAAGAATTAATGACCCAACTACAAGACCTTCTAGACAAAGGTTTTATACGACCAAGTGTGTCACCTTGGGGTGCACCAGTGTTGTTTGTAAAGAAAAAGGACGGAAGCATGAGAATGTGTATTGATTATAGGGAATTGAATAAGCTTACAATAAAGAATAAGTATCCGTTACCAAGAATTGATGATCTATTTGACCAATTACAAGGTGCAAGTTGGTTTTCTAAAATTGATCTCAGATCAGGGTATCATCAATTAAAGGTAAGAGAACAAGATATTCCGAAGACAGCATTTCGTATGCGTTATGGACATTATGAGTTTCTTGTGATGTCTTTCGGATTAACAAACGCTCCTGCGGTGTTTATGGATTTGATGAATCGGGTGTGCAGACCTATGCTTGACCGATCAGTGATAGTGTTCATTGATGATATCTTAATATACTCAAAGAGTGAAGGTGATCACGCTTGTCATATCCGGGAAGTACTTAAAATACTAAGAAGAGAAAAGCTTTATGCCAAGTTCTCCAAATGTGCCTTTTGGTTACGAGAAGTGCAGTTCCTAGGTCATGTTATTAGTCCAGAAGGCATAATGGTGGACCCAGCTAAAGAAAGCGGTAATGAAATGGAATCCTCCGAAAACACCAATGGAAGTTCGTAGCTTTCTCGGATTAGCAGGTTATTATAGAAGATTTATCCAGGATTTCTCTAGGATTGCTACACCATTGACAAAATTGACTAGAAAAGAAGTAAAATATGACTGGGGTCCCACTCAGGTCCAAGCTTTTGATGAATTGAAAAGGAGATTAACTGAAGCCCCTATCTTAGCATTACCGGATGGTAATGAAGACATATTTGTGTACTCAGATGCGTCTTATCTAGGCTTGGGTTGCGTACTTATGCAAAAGGGAAAGGTAATAGCATATGCCTCAAGACAATTGAAAACCCACGAGGCTAATTATCCAACACATGATTTAGAATTGGCCGCTGCGGTATTTGCTTTAAAAATTTGGAGGCACTATTTATATGGATTCAAGTGTACAATCTACACAAACCATAAAATCCTAAATTACTTCTTTGAACAGAAGGATTTGAATATGAGACAAAGAAGATGGCTTGAACTGCTCAAAGATTATGACTGTGAAATTTTGTATAACCCGGGCAAAGCAAATGTGGTGGCCGATGCTTTAAGTCGTAAGACAGAACACTCTGCTATACGGGTTCAGTCTTATAGTTTGCTGATAACACCAGATTTCCTGATTGAGCTCAAGGATGCACAGAAGGAAGGATTAAAGGAGGAAAATGTTGGATTCGAAAGAATCTTTGGTCAAGTTAAGAATTTAGAAGAAAATGAATTTGGTGTTAAGATCCGATTCGGTCGAATGTGGATTCCACGAAATGGGGACATCAGGTCAAGGATTTTAGACAAAGCACATAAGTCACGCTACTCTATTCATCCTGGTGCAACAAAAATGTATCAAGACCTTCGAAGTGATTATTGGTGGCCATGTATGAAGTTTAATGTAATACAGTACGTAAACAAATGCTTAACATGTGCACAAGTAAAAGCTGAACATCATAAACGCTATGGTTATGTGCAACCTTTAGAAGTCCCAGAATGGAAATGGGAACACATCACTATGGATTTTATTACCAAGTTGCCTCTTACAGCAAAACATCATGATGCTATTTGGGTGATTGTAGACCGTTTAACAAAAAGTGCTCATTTATTACCTATACGTGAGACGTATACGTCAGAGAAACTGTCTGAACTATTTGTGAAAGAAATAATTACAAGACATGGAGTTCCAGTTTCTATAGTGTCAGATCGTGACACGCGATTCGTTTCAAGATTCTGGAAACGATTTCATGAATCGATGGGTACAAGGCTCAATATCAGCACTGCCTATCATCCTCAAACAGATGGACAGTCTGAAAGGACTATCCAAACTTTAGAGGATATGCTCAGAGCTTGTATTATTGATTTTGGTGGTAGCTGGGATGATCATTTACCATTGGTGGAATTCTTGTACAACAATAGCTACCATGCTAGTATTGGAATGCCACCATATGAGGCATTGTACGGACGGCGTTATAGGACACCCGTGTGTTGGGGAGGAGTAGGACAGAAAGAAGTGGGAAGTAAAGCTGCAGTGTTAGATTTGACAGAAAAGCTTCAACTAGTCAAAGCGCGAATGAAAGCTGCACAGGACCGACAAAAGTCCTATGCCGATAAAAGAAAGAGACCAATAGAGTTTGAAGTAGGTGATCAGGTATTGTTAAAATTTTCACTATGGAAGGGAGTTATTCGATTCAGGAAAAGAGGAAAGTTGAGTCCAAGATTTATTGGACCTTTTCGAATAATGGCACGAGTCGGTAAGCTAGCTTACCGATTAGATCTGCCAGATGAACTAAGTGGAATTCATCCGACATTTCACGTTTCACATTTGAGAAAATGTCTAGCAGATGATGTAGCATATGTGCCTTTAAATGATATTGAAGTTGATGAAAGGTTAAACTACATAGAAGAACCAGTTGCAATTGTTGACACGAAGGAAAAACAATTACGTAACAAGACAATTAGACAAGTTAAGGTTCAATGGAAACACCGAAAAGGATCTGAGGCTACATGGGAGACTGAAGACGAAATGAAACGACTCTACCCACATTTGTTTGAAATGTAACAGGTTTCGAGGACGAAACCTATTGTAAAGAGGGTAGATTTGTAACAACCGAATAATTAGCATATTTGATCGTGTATAAAATCCACTTTGACTTGACAACTGAAATTATTACAGGATGATAGTAAGCGGGAAATGGTGAACGTGGGCGAAAACCGTGCGCGAAACGGAGTTACGATTGTCCGGAATCGCGAAACGAAGAAAAGTCTCAAAGTATGGACTTTTGGACTCGTCGCGGTACGCGACTAAGAGGTTGAGGATCCTTCGCGGTATGCGATGGACCAAAATATCTGAGATTCTCCGGATTTCTTCGCGGTACGCGAAGCCCTATTTGGCTCCTCGTCGCCGTACGCGACGAGTGAGGCGGTGCAGTGGATCATATTTCTTCATCAGATCAGGCAGAAAATTTAAAATTTTTATATCTACTCGCACATACTCGCTCAAGAACACCACCAGATAAGTTTTTTATCACCCAAACTCAAATTTGAAGCTGCCAGAGTCCACGGATCGCACCAGGGAACGTGTTTATAAGTACTGATCGTTGTTTTACCCGCAGATACCCGTCAGATTAGGTAATGATTCGTTTTACCCTTCTAGTTTGATTTTGATTGATTAGATCTTGATTTTAAACGTAATGACATAGTTAGGATTGTTGATTATTGCCTAGATGATGGCTAGGATTAATATTAAATGAAGAACACGATGTTCTAACGGTTAAATCCTTGTTTTGATCCGTTGTAATGCCCGATTTGCATGAAATCACAACTATGATTATAATGGTTTAATCTATTTGATTATGACAATGTAGGTGATTAGCTTGGTTAATCTTTGAAATGCAAAGGTTAAATCTAAGTGTTTCCAACTAATCACAATCATTAACATACTCATTGGAACGATTATCTGATGTTTATGATAACTGTCAGATTAGTATGTTAAACATGGTTATTAAACCTATTCTAAGACTACATTGTGATATTTCATGATATCTGGGTAATCAATGATAAGGATTGATCATTTCTAAGCCATTAATCTGTTTAGGAACTGTTTTAGCATTATAATCAACAACATTAACTATTTGATGACTTTCAAGGTAATGTCTTTGACATTGAACGTTCAGAAAGATCTAATCAGTAGGTTAAAACATAAATAACTTATTAAGGGTAAACTAATGCAGAATTACACCATAAGTACCAGTTTACGAGGAATCTTGCTACCGTAAGATATCAAGTGAGTTCTTATAGCCCTGTTTTAAATGTTTTATCATTTTGGGCTGATGTGCATGTTATAAAGTTCTTTTATGAAAAGGATTGTATGTATGTATGTATAAAGTATTGTATGAAAGTGATTTTAACCTGATTATGGTCAGGTAAAACATGTTTTCAGGAAAAGTATGTTTTCAGATAAAGAATGTTTTAAAGTAAAGAATGTTTTAAGTCTCAACTACGGTTGAGAAGTAAATGATTTTAAGAATTTCAGCTGAGATGTAAAGAATATATTAAGTCTCAACGAAGATTGAGAAATGAATGATTTTAAGAATCTCAGCTGAAATATGACGAATGTTTTTAAGTCTCAACTGCGGTTGAGAAAGAAATGATTTTTATAAGACACTCGGCCAAGGTCGAGGAGGAAATGTGGTTTTGCCAGCTGCGGTTGTGCAGAACTTGAGCACTGCGGTGAAAGGAGCCGCTTCTGCTTATGATGGTTTAAATGATTTAAACCATGTTATGGATATAAATGATGTATGTTAAGAAGTCTTGTACCGGTATGAGCCGTCAACTTCGGTTGATGGATTAAGAGTCCTGTGGAAACACAGGCCTGTCGACTGTGTGTCGCCAGTTGATGGAATCTTATGCATGTGTAAGTTATCGACTTCAGGTTGATAGTTTAAGAGCCTTGTGCTGCACAAGCCTGTTTGACCTCAGGGTCAGCAGTTGACGGTGAAGTTCCTTCACTGTATGAATGATGTTATGATGATATGTATGTTATTTAATTATGTGATGATGTTATGTATGTGATGAAATTATGATATGAGAACAGGTATGTTATGTATTTGGAATATGTTATATGATAACATGAATGAAGAAGGATTTTCTAAGAAATGAACTTAGAACTCACGAGCGTAAAGCTGACTTGTTTTACATGCATATCAGGTTGAGTAGTTGAGAAAGGAGACCAGGAAGACTCATGGCATACTTTGAAGACTACCCTTGGCATAGACTGGTTGTATTATATAACTGTTAGAAGAGTGGGTCGTGTTTTAATGTGTGTTTACTATGTGTACTTTATGTATGTAATCACCTTAAATTCCGCTGCTATGATAATGTAAATATGGTTTAAGAACTATGGGTATGATGTTTGCCAACTGAGGGGACTGAGAGCCTCTCAAGTTGGTATCAGAGCCATAGTTTGAGAGATCCCCTAATGGCTGGACTTAGACTGAAAATGGGACAGAATGAATGCCAGTCAAGGGTAGTTTGATGCCATGAGCATATGACCTTAGAGTTTTGTTATGTTAAAGATATAGATTAAATTAGCATGATGTTGCGAATGATAATGTGTTCATGATTGGGAATGTTTAGAACTTATAAGTGAGGTAAATAGTTAATTACACTTGATCAACATCATTAACAATTTACAATTCTTATTACGTCCTGAATTATTACCTTGCAATACACGTGATTGTTTGCAACATGTATAGAAAACTAAAATGGTAGGCGAAAGGAGAAAAGGTGGACTTGGTAGAGGTCGAGGTCGACCACCTAAAAATAAGAAGCTAGCTGAGGAAGTACCAGTGAGTAATGCGGAAACTGAAGTCAACATTGAAAAAGAAAATGAAGAAGAGGAACTTAGACTTGAACCGGTGGTGGTAAAGGCAATATCTAATGAAGTTCGTAAAATTTTAAAAGACCTATTACCTTCAGATAGAACCAAAGCCGAAAAGGAAATTACTAAAGAATGAGCTACTGAGGAAGGAGAGAAAGCTAATAGCTCTAACATAGAGCACGATGAAGATGAAGTATTGATCATCGATACTAAAGGTAAGAGTTCAAGTACCAAGGGACCCAAAGGATGTGACTACAAGGCTTTTAAAGGTGCAATCCTCCACCCTTTGATGGTAAGAAAGATGCGGTGGCTACCTGCCATTGGGTTTCAGCTATGGAGGCGGTTATTGAGATCAGTGAATGTCGGGTTGATCAAGCTGTGAAATTTGCAGCTCATTCATTTACTGAAGAAGCTCTACATTGGTGGAACACGGTCAAGCAGTCAAAGACCACTGCTGATGTGGAAGGCTTGAAATGGGAGGACTTAAAAGAATTAGTTATGAAACACTTTTGTCCGAAGAATGAAATTGATAAAATCAAGCGGGAATTCCTGATTTTGAAAACTGGACGTATGAATCATCAGCAATATACGTCAAAATTTAATGAAATGTCAAGACCGGTTCCTCATTTGGTAAACACGGAGGAACGCAGGTTGCAATTATATGTGGAACGACTACCACCTAAAGTCCGAACACATGTGAAGGCGCATGCTCCCAGAACTTTTGAATCAGCCGTAGAGATTAGCGGCATTGTCTGGGATGACGTGTTGGAAATTGAACCAATAAAGGAAGAACCTAAGCAAAAGTGGTCATCTAGATTTAAAAGAAACCAAAATGACAAACCAGGGCCCCCTATAAAAAGGTTTAGAAGGGAAGAATTTGAAACATGCACTAAATGTTGAAGGAGACATGGGGGAGAATGATTTTTATATTTTCATGAGGTGGATGAATACTGGTTAACTCTTCATTATTCATTATTATTATATAATTTTTTGTAATTTTATTATTAACAGATATTTGTTCTATTGTAGGATATTTAATAGTATTATTTTTACAATATATAGGTAACCAAGTAAAAAATGTAATATTTTCATTATTTTTAATGATATAATCTTCACATTCTTTTCTATGTAATAGTCTAGATTCTTGATTAAAATTCTTATGGTACCATTTTAAATTTTCTAAATTATATTCATTTAATATTTCACATCTTAGAAAACTCATCATCTTTTTATCCATATTAACAAGTAAACTTTGATATTTCTGTAGAAATTACTTTTATTTTTCTAAATTGATATGATATTTCTTCATTTAAATGGAATTGAAGATTTGTATAATAATATAACTTGTTTACTTGATCTTCTATTTTTTCTTCTAATTTATCATTATTGAAATAATTATCTATTTTTTCTAACTCTTTTTGAAAATTTTCTATTTTTTCATAACATTCTTTCATTAAAAATTTATAAAATCTCATTTGATGATTTCCAAATTGAGTTTTTGTATCACTCATTTTAACATGTATATTTACTTATTTCTATAGAACAAATTTTTATAAGTTCTCTAGTAATTTTTATCTTATCTTCTAAAAAATATTTCATATTCATATGATGAAATTTTTGTATATTAGGAATATTTTTATTTTTATTTAAATAATCTTTTACTTTTTCTAATTCTATATTATATATTTTTAATTTACTATAAAATTCTTTTAATGCTGATATATAAAATTGTGCTTTAGGATTTCTTCTTTGAATTCTAGTATCACTCATAATTCTTTAAAAAACTCCATATCAGATTTACTAGGATTCTAAGACTTATCAGATTTATTATCTAAATCTTGTTCATATAAGGCTTTAGGTATAGAATTAGAGTAATCTGTTCCTGTAATTTTCATTGATTGAGATCTTCTTAAAATATTTCTTTGTAAACCATTTATACTATTTATACTACTGCTTGATGTTGAATATCTAGAAGAATTATTATTATTATTATTAAATATTATTTATATTGAACCATCAGATTTTTCTATTATATTTGAAGTTTGATCTTCTATGTCTATTGGTTTTGGTGGATTTATATCTTGTAAATTCCATGATAAAGATTGTGTGATTTCATTCCATTTTAATCGTTTTGGTGTTATGACTTTTGCATGCATAGTATTTGCTTCAAATAATATAGTTTCATCTCTTGTAGATGATAATTTAGTTTTTGGTTCTATAGTAGTAGTCATAGTTTTATAATAAATTCTATATATAACTACTGCAGTATTTGTTTTTTCTTTAAATTCTAAATTTCTTGTTTTTATTGTTAATGTTAAAGTTTCTAGTATATTTGGATCAAATAATCCTATAGAGAAATTAGGGTAACAATTAAAATATATTGGACCATTAGCTATATTTGATTCAGCCATAGCTAATAATGAATTATTAAAATTAGTGTGCCTAGCATCTCTTAATATAAGTAATACAGGAGCGTCTATTCCTAATCTGAACATAGGTTTTATAGCTACCTGAACTAATCCTATATGTAAAAATTTATAATTTTTTCTATGGTTTAATATAGCTTCTTTAGATAATAATTGTAAATTTTGATGATCTTTATTTATAGGTATAGTTTGTTCAGTCATTTTATTTGAATAATCTTGTAAAAAATCAAAAGTTCCTATTTTATATATAGTTTTAACATCTTGTTTTGGTATATTCCAATTTAATAAGTTATTCTCAATTTAGGAAATACTTATTTCCAAATAATTCATGTTTAAATCTTCTTCTTGATCATTAGCTGAAGTACTTAAGCTATGATCTCTTCGTGATAAAAATCTAGATATTTGATTCGTTATTTGTAATTGTTTAAATGAAAATTTTTTAATTGAATTGACTTGATCTTTGTTTTGAAATATTTAGAGTACACTGAGGGAACATCCCCAATGCCCAAGTCGTGGTCTGGATGCTCTTTCTTGGAGTTTTACGCTAATCCAACCGACTAGCCGACAGGACTTGCCAACACAGTATATATCTAAATATTCAAAATATGATCTTGTTTTTTCAATAAATTTTTCCATTATAACATTTACAAATAGTTAATCAAAATATTAAGATATAATAACACTTGAGTAATCATGGCTCTGATACCATTTGGTTAAAGATCGAGAGCATGAAGATTTAAACATTAAATAGATGGCGAAAGCATTAATTAAACAACTCATATTTAAATAGTACCTTGATTATTATCTTCAAAAGTACAATTGATTTCTTTACAATCTGGTGGAGCAATGATAATTTGAAAATATAGGGATTTTGAACATTGGGAAGTTGATAATACAAGTTTTTGTTTGGGGGGAGGTTTCATACATTTATTTCTAAGAAAATTTTCGAATGCCAAACTAAACAATAGAGCATTCTATTTATAGAGTCTTGAGAATCTTCAGAGTCTTCAAAATAATTGAGCTTTGTCTGCCAAGAATAAAAGTAGATTGTCTTCTTGCTGAATAATTGATCTTCTTTATTAAAGTTTGTCTGCCATAAAATAAAGATGACAGAAAGTTGATGGAGCATATTGAAAAGCTTGTCTTGACAGAAAGTTGATGGAGAATCTTGAAAAGTGGTTTCTTCAAAATAATGCAGTATCTTGATAATAATTGAGATTATCCCATAATAGAGTCGGATCAACCCATGGATGTCTTATATGGGTCCAATATCTTCATATGGATCTTGAGAATCTTGAATTAAGTTTTCTTCATTAGTAGAATGTTTAGACCCAGAAGGAGATTGTTTTATCGCATTTATAATCCTTTGTATTTCTTCTGGGGTTGAACAAGACTGCAATCTAATTATATAGTCTTGATCTTCCAAAGTATTAGAAGATTGATTAACTGGAGATTTTAAAGATCTCTCTTGTTCATATGTTATAGACCTATAATAGTTCTGAACTGCAGCAACATTGGCCTTTTCCATTGAAAATTTATTCCACCATTTACTTCTATAGTGTCTTAATAGAAGAGGAGGAGATATATCTTGTTTAACTTGATAATGGTATGTCCAAGAAAATATCCAGGTAATTCGAAATACAGTCATAAATTGGAGAGTGTATTCGAAATCAGGAATTCCTTCTTGTTTGAAATAGTCTATAAACTTATTATATGCTTCAGAAATTACTTTGGGAAAAGCATTTGGGATAATTCTCATATACTTAAACCATTTCAGAAACCATCTTGGATAATTATTTGAGAATTGATCATCATAGTATATAAACCAAGAATGATTGAAATTTCTAAATAGGAGTGCCTTTTCCCAGGGCTTCTTGATAATCATAATAATTGTATTGAGAATATGAAGGGAAGTTCGAAAGAGTTTTTTGAACAAATGGTTTAAACTTCCATTCATCAGGGGTTAAAACTCTTTTGATTTTGATTTTAGAATAATCAATTTTTGCTGGATTTTGAGGATTGAGAATATGTTGAATATCTACAGATCTAGTATCAACTAATATAGCTTGATAATAATCTATATTCTTATTATCAGAATCATAAAAATGACAATTTCTGGGATATAAATAATCTATAAGACTTAAAAAACTTTGAGAAACCGTTTCCTCTTCTATAGGTTCCAATATTTTTATAATCTTATGATTAGGATTTATAGAATAAAGGTTAGAATCACTTGATGAAGAAGTATTAAAAGTAGCTTTTGATATATTAGAACGAACAATAGATTGTGGTAAGATTCTAGTTTGAATCACTGAAGAATATGGAGGTCTAGAAGATATAGGATTAGGTGAAGATGTAGGAGAAGGTGCTCTTGGCCTTTGAAATGGGGATAATGGAGTAAATCTATTATTGATTGGTAGAGGGGTTCTTTTTGGAGAACTTGAAGAAGAGGAACTTGCTAATTGAGAAGACTTTGATAATTGATTTGTTAAAACAATCTTTTTTGAATCCTTATTCATATTCCCTGTAAAAATTCTCTTGATAAAAAGCCAGGTAAAGAATTGTTTTCTCCTTTTATAAATTCAATTTGAAAATCAAAATTGCTTAATAATGCTTGCCATCTTGCAAATATTTGTTTAGAAATTAAATTTTTTATATCTTTTTCTAAAATATGTTTTGCAGATAAACAATCTATTCTTAATAAAAAAGGTTTCATATATAAATCATCTTCAAATTTTTTAATACATAATACAATGCTTAATATTTCCTTTTTTATTGTTGAATAATTCTTTTGAGTATCATTCCAAGATCCTGAATAATATCTGATTTATTGTTCTTTATTATTATCTAAAGATTGCTTTAGAATTCCTCCGAATCCTAAGTCACTTGCATCAGAATAATATCTGACTTATCGGGTTAACGATATAAGGGAGGGTTAACATTTAAACCTCTCCCTATATATATATATATATATATATATATATATATATATATATATATATATATATATGATTGTGAACAAATAATAACATACTCTTAAAACAATAACCCAGATAACTTTACGAAGATGAAGCAAAATCTTGGATTTTCTTTTAAACATCATTGTAACACATTTAGAACACTATGATCTTTTATTAGTTTGCAAAAATTAATCACCGTTTGAGAGTTTACATTGTTGTAATTTTTGGGCCTAAAACAGTTGCAGTGCTATAAATAAAAAACTTACAACGATGATATTACTTAAACGGTGATGAATTTTCACAAACTCATAAAAGAACATAGTGTTCTAAATGTGTTATGTAACATCAATGCCGGAAACGCTACCGAAACAGTAATTTGCACAGTAACTCAGGTAAAACTATGTGAACTATTTGTATGTTATTATCGTGTAATGCTTGACACAAAACTATTATGCAATTGTTTCTGAAACCTTATTCAAAACCACGGTGTAATAGTCGGAAACATATCAGACAACGCAAGACTATCACATGAATGCTTGTTAGGATCCTATTATGTATAACCGTATGCGAGGATTTACAGAACAAAACAATAACGGACGTCGTTATTGGAACGCTAAATGGACGGATTATTCGTATAGGTGACGATCTGTACGAATATATCTGAAAGCTTAACGTTCTGAATGATGTCCAATAATTAGGAAACCATATCGAAAAGTGTAGTTATCGTCGTATTCGTACGGGTGACGATCCGAACGAGTACGCGCGACGACTATACGATTCGATTTAAACAGTAAATTTAATATTTTTAGAAAATTTAAATAAACACAAGATATTTAGCTAATTTACTAGGAATTACCACCTAAAATAAATTTACAAACTTTCTTTTTATAACAGTGACGTTCGTTGCGAAAAAGAAAGAAAACAATGCTTCAACGCGAAACCGAGCGAAACCGAACGGACCCGAACATAACCGGGTAAATTAAAGCCATTTATTATGGCATTTAATGCCATAACTACCACCACCAACCAGCCACCATCACCAAATTCGTCACTTTCTCTCTCTACATTCTCTCTCTAGAAACCCTCACTCTATCTTCTTCATTTCTCAACCAAATCAAGCCATTTTGGTGTCTAAACGACCACCACATCACGTAGATCTTGAAAGTACAGTCGATCCGAGCTTTGAACCGTCTGATTTGAGGTAAAAATGAGTTCTTTGTCACGGTTTTTAGGGTTTTCAAACCCCTCATGGTCGCCAACCTCCTTGGCCGGTTCCAAGCCATAAAACTCTAGGGAAATCACTCACTAACACTCTAGGATGATGTAGAAACAAACCTTTCTTCAATACCTACTGAGTTAGCTCGAATACCATGGCTGCCTTGTTGATGAGATCGATGGGTCGAATGGGCTACCCAGCTAGCCGTATGGCTTTTTCTTTCGGCCGAATGGCCAGCCCAGGCCGAAAGACTCCCTTCGTTCGCCCCCATTTGGTCAAATCCATCCGCATTCGGCCACCATGCTCATTCGGTTAAGCTCCTTCGGCCAGGCCCTGGTTCGGCCCACTCCCCATTCGCTCGGCCATTCCACGTGGGGCCTAAGTTCTGGTTCGGTCGGCCAGGAGCACTTTCGGTCAGATAAATCTTCATTCGGCTAAGACCCTCATGCGGCCACCTCTATTCGTCCATGTCTTCTTACGGGTGAATCCCTATTCCGCAAAGACCCTCATGCGGCCAAATCCTTTCGGCCCAAGGACCTTTCGGTCAGGTGTTAACCGAACCAAGAACATGAGGCTTAACCGAAGAAGACGACAAAAACTATGAGGTTCATATGGAAAGTTTAAACACTCACACATGCACTTTATGCATGCATGGTGTGTGTGTGTGTATGGGAAGTTGTTAGGGTTTTCCTAACATGAAGCCAACTTTGTATTAACTAAAGTATAAGCATGAGTTTTGACAACAAAGAGGATAAGATCACTTGTGTTGATTAATCCCAATTCATGGAATCCATAAGTAATATTATGGCTTTCATTATGAGGCAAAGAACTAAAGAAAACAAGTGGGAATCAACCAAAGACCAAGAAAACAAGATAAGTGTGGGTGTGGATTAAGTTCCAACATCTAACACTTAGTGATTTCTATGCAACCAATATAATTAAGCTAGAGGATTCCGTTGGACCCTCTAAGCAAAACTATACACAAATTTGATTCCAAAACCATGGAAAAGCAAGGAGCTAACGAAGGACTTAGGGTTAATTGAAAGAAATTAACCTAAGTCTAACTAGTTAAACTAAATTGTATTTTAATTAGATAAAATGATTTATAAATGTCTCTAATTAAAGTGTTTCAAAATAAAAGAAATTGATTGTAAACTTTATTAAAATAAATTTAACCGATTTCTAAATCATGGATTAACTTAAATTGAATCATTTAAATGTGTTAATTAAAGACATGTAATGATTACTTACGGGATAGGGTGTCACACCCCGACCGACGGCGGAATACGTCGGGGCGCAAGCTCGACTGTTCATTAGCTCATGGTGCTATGTTATAAGTTTCAATATTTAATGCATCATTATTAAAAAATCAACACAACATTCATTGAATAATAAACATACATTACATGAATTGAATATTCAAAGTATTACAGTTGAAACTCTAAACATTGTTTTACAATTTAACTAGGTCTACTAGCATAAACCTATCCTATGTCTTCGCCATTGCATCCATTAACCTGTTACATATGCAAAATAAAGATTTGGTCAACTATTTGCATAGTTGGTGAGTAACCCATACAGTTTATATAGTATACGTATGAAAACTGATGCAATTCAATTAGACTACAAAGTCTAAACTCTAGCATGCATATCCTACTAGTTTGCAATTAAGTTTATAGAATATCTCGTCTCCAAAATCGTGTCAATGCTTAGCTAAAAAGCTTAGTATATCTATAAGTCTGCAATAGTTTATATCGTCTCCAAACTCGTTCAATACAAAGCACAAAGCTAAGTATAATCACAAGTCTGCCCATGATTGTACTTTTCGCCCTTTTGTCACATTTGACCTAAGTCAAAGCGAAGGTGGTATCTAACACACCTTAGGCTACTCGGTATCGAATAACATAGAATATCATAGAGTAACATAGAATAACATAGAATCACAAAGCAAGTAGTATCATATAGCAAAGAATCAAACCAAATAGACTAAAGGCATTGTATCTATAGAATTTGAATTTAGAATAACTTAGATTTTGGATACTGGCATATGTAACATCCCAAAAGTAAAAAATGTAAAAGAGGGAGTATAGAATTACTCACATGGATTTTTGCTTAGCTAGTCCAAAAGATGCTTGATATAATAAATCAAGATGCACTCCTCAACCTAAGTTTATAGGAATAACTTATTAAGTTTAACCTTCCTAGCATTTAAATTTCGAGTCCTATATCTATGACATACTATGGATGTCCTCGGAAGATATGTCTAAGTTTGAATGGTACTATTAGGAAGTATAAGCATTCCTATAGAATTCGATAACTACTTACACTTGAATAATCCATTCCGCTTGTTTTCATTTTAATTGTTTTACAAATAATGCTTAATGTTTATGTGTATCTATGAAGAATCCATTTAAGTAATTATAAAGCTATTTACAATATTCGTAAAATTATTTATGTTTACAAAGTTAACGACCTTAGAGTTTAAAAGTGTTTATTTCGAGTAATCTTTAAATGATATTATATACCTTGTTTTTTTTAAAAAAAAAACTATGCTTTAAGATATTAGTTGTTTAAAAAATATTTATATATCTATAACAAAAATATTAAATAGTTTTAAGTGAAGAAAAATTAATTAGATTTTATACGTATTTAAAATTATTAGAAGCAAACAATTACATTATTGAAATTATTAAGATTTAAGAACTTATATGTATCATAAAAAGAAACTTTTCCAAAAATGATTTTAATGTTTCAAAATATATAAAAATTATATTTTAAATAATTTTATCCAAATTTCAGGGTATTATATAATCACAAAGATATGAAATAATAACATGTATTAAAATTATATGATTTTTAACCAAATAGTAAATTAATTAAACTCGCATTTAACTAAGAAATTATAGTTAAAAATTTTCTGAAAACAAATAATGTTTAACAGATCATTAGGAATTTATTTTAATGATTTTTGGAATTTTAAAAATAAAACAAAAGGCATTAGGAGGGTCAGAAATGGATAAAACAGGTTAAATCTCGCCTGGCTAGATTCGAACCCGGGTTTGGGCGCCCCGAGCAAACATGGTTTACCGCTAGGCTGGGCCGGATAACGTTGCTTATTTTGGTTTTGAATTAGGTTTAAACAGAGTCGGGAATCAGCCCCCAAACCGTATGAATCCTAACTTGAAACCAAACCCAATTCTCTCTGTAACAGTAATCATTCAAGTTTAAAACCTTAGGGCTTTTGATTATGGGGTATATACGAGTAATTAGATGTAGGTTAATACCTGGTTAACGATCAAATGAATAGAGTTCGAGTCGTAAACAGCCTGCATGTTGAACGCAATCCCGATCAACGGTTTGAGGGTGATTCCGAGGGGGCTTTCAACACCAGAAGTTTTAGAACAGTAGCGAAAATGTGTATAAAGGTTTAATTTGATTTTGATTTAGAGTTTAGTTGATTTCTAGCCTCTGATTTGCTATGAACCTTTGGGTTATTGTTTAGCAAAATTAGCCATCTTTCCAACTGAAATTGATTGTTCGATCATGTATATAATTAGTTTCTAAACGCGTAAATATAATTGATTTGATTTTTGGATGACAAAATCTTTGATTTGTGATAGAACCGTGATTTTCGGTGGCTTGATCTCACGATCGGGAGGAAGGGGGAGAAAGATTTCGAATCTTACCATTTTAGTCCTCCTTGTTTCCTAGTTCTCACACTTTCATTTTAAGTTCTTTAGAAATCTAATATTTCTTTCAGTTTATTACAATATTGGCCCCTTAATCCCTCAAATCTTATGGTTTTATGTTAGATAATTTTCTTCATGAAAGTTTATAAAACATGTTATTTTATATCAAATATGATTTTTATAAAGATATTTGTAATTTATTATTCATCTTAATGAATTTGAAATCCTCATATTGTATTTTCTTTTTAAAGCCTAATAAAATCACTTTATGAATTAAACGTTGTTAAGTATTACATCATACATACATATATATGTATAGGGAGGTATTCCATTAAGAACCAATTTTATGTTAGGAACTTGAGAACTGCATAATACATTTGTACATTATGCTTTAAGTTTTGTACATAGAGTGGTTATTTAAAAGGGTAAAATAGTAACTTCCCCTACTTTAAAGAAAATTACTTTTATACCCCTAAAAACATATGGTTCAAAATTAGTTTTTTTGGTTCTTTCATATTTAGTAATTCTTAATGGAATAAGTCCCTGTATGTATACACACACATTAATTTTATTATATTAATTATTACTTAATAATTCTTCTAAACATTTAACTAACAGTTTTATTTTATTGGGTCTCGACAATGCATATTGATTGTTTATATATATTAGCTCTTATTAAGATTGATTTTTATAAACATTAAGTTAGTTCATTGAATTTCTTAAATAATTTTAATTTTTTACGTTTACCTACATTTAAATATACTCTAATATACATGTGTGAGTTAAATTTAAATGAAGCCAAAAATTTCATTTTAATCAAATTCGACACGATTTGAATGGGAATTTGGAGAAGGAAACCCTAAGGATTACATAGGGGCTATGAATGGGTAATACATTAGACTAGTTAGAGAGAATCCTAGAAAACACACTAGTGACACAGGACACTTGGTTGCACGCCAGGACCAAAATCCTAGATGCGTCTATTATAAAGACTTATAGTATTCGAATATCTTAAAACAACTCAGGTGTTGAAGATACTTAAGCTACAACTAAAGAGCGCATTATCTGTTGTGATTCATACTTAGCAGCACAGGTGAGTTCATTGTCCCTTTTCAAACTATTTTGTTTTACTTCGGGACTGAGAAGCATGGTTACACATTTTAAAGAAATGTTCAAATGTTTCTTAAACGCTTTTATACTATTTCATAATGCTAATGCTTTATACGCTTATTCTTAATGCTAAATGCTAACACTTCGTACACTTATACTAGTTTGCTTAAGACCCTGAATGCTTTTAATTGCTAAGAATACAAAGGCTAAAATGCTGAAATGCTTTTATAAACTATACTTTGAAAGCTTGAATACTCAAACTCGTAAAGGCTTATATGCTTGACGTGGTTGATATGCTAAAATGCTCGAAATGCTTGGAATGCTTTAAACGCTTGTATGCTTGAAATGCTAAGACAACAGGCTAGTACTTGTGCACAAGATACGTAAATGCTAAGCTATGTGAATGCTATAAACTTGT
The DNA here is from genome assembly GCA_009363875.1 of Mikania micrantha. Taxonomy (NCBI): domain Eukaryota; kingdom Viridiplantae; phylum Streptophyta; class Magnoliopsida; order Asterales; family Asteraceae; genus Mikania; species Mikania micrantha. The sequence goes on from CM018695.1 coordinate 53,388,218, forward strand.
ATGCTAAAGCTATCGGCTATTGTAGAACGGACCAAATGGCCTCTCAGTGCTTGCCATACGGTGTTCTTCATAGTCAGGACCTCGAGGAGCAGACTATTGGCTTGTCAGTGCTTGCCATACAGTGTTTTCTCATTGTCCACCCACGTCATGTGATGAGCAACTAGGATGATTCTGGTTCACTTTAGTTGACTTTGTGTCATCTGAGGAGATCCTTTATCAAACCACCGATGTTGCAAATCATAACTAGTTCCGATATGGATTGATGCTGGATTCCTTAGGGTGTTCAGCTGTCCGTAAAGGAAACTCTTAAAACTTGATGCTCAAATGCTATTGTATGCGTGTTCGAAACTCTTAACCAGAATGCTAAAAGCTACTTTGTTGAAATGGAATTGTATGGTAGGTAAAACGCTTAATTATCCTTAACAACAATGTCAAATGTGGTTTAGTATGTGGTGGGATGGCATCTGGGCGGGTTGTAGGCTCGACCCTTTCATATGCCCTATATATAAGCATACCAAGCTGGATATTACAGGTGATGTTAATGAGGTTAAGGTTGTTACCGAAAAGGTTGGCAAAAGCTATTTTTCAAATACTAAACTATATGAACTCACCGACCATTGTGTTGACTTTGTTTTCTTACATGCTTTCTCAGGTGACGTACAGGAATAAGCTAAGGCTCAGGAATGCATAGGATGCCCAGCTAGAGGACCTAGTAGTTTTTGGAAAGCACATATTTTGTTGATTGTTGTGAATCACTTTTAGTATCTTGTACAGTTACAAGATAGTAAACATTTGATTCTTTTGATATGTTTACTCAGTTAAATTATCAAACAATGACAATTGTAATTTAACTTTGTAATCCTAGTTTAATGCTATTTGTGCTTTAGTTATTCACAATGTTGATTCTATGCAAACAATCTGATCATCACGATTATCATTCTCGATATCGCGCCCCGAGAACCTTCCGCCCGACGGGACACACGATCCAGCCCGCCGGCTTGGGGTGTGACATGTTACAATGATGTTAAAAAACAATCCAAGATTTGGCTTTATCTTGACAAAGTTATATGGGTTATTATTTTAAGAGTGGGTAATTATCTGAACACTTCCACACACACACATATATATATATATATAAAAGCCGAATCGGATACAAAGGGATGTTAACGTACTAAGCGTAGGAAGCCATGGTATTGTTACACGTGGATATTTTATGATTTCGACGGAGGGTTAAATAGGTATTTTGTTTAGAAACATGTTTAAGGTGATGATTGAGGTATTAAAAAACGTTCCTAATAATCCGCTAAAAACAGTTATTTCAATGATTTTTTAATTAATAAGCGGTTTTTAATCGATAAAGCTATTTTTTTGTTTCGATCAATAATCAAATCTGAAGAAGAAAGACTGTGTATTGATTTCGAGTGGTCATTTATATATAATTAGATGGAAGAGATTAGAGATTGAGAAGGTATTTTGTTTATTATTTTTATCGGTTGAAGCAAAATTATTAACATGTGGTTGTCATTTTGTTAACAAGACGTATTTGTAGAACGAAAAATTGCTTTTTTATTGTGAGTAAACATTATAAAATTTGTACAACAGAGATTGACAGTACGTATAAGTAAAAATCAATATGTTAATGGAATTGGACGAGAAAATATGATATAGAGATGTAGAACGTGATTTGATAATACTGGTACGTAATTATTATAAGAGTACCTATAGTACGTAATATGCATGTTGTTTGAATACGAATGAAGGATGTTTAATAGAGAGGTAGCAAACTATTGGAACGTAATTATTATAAAAGTTTATTTTATAGTATGTAATAATGCATGTTTTTTTGTACGTGAATACATGATGTTTAATTGAGGAAATAACAGTTGGTTTGGAATGTATTTCACCTACATCAGGGAAGAAATACTACAAACCTGATGTCCCATTATCTTCAAAGCCAATAGTAGGGATGTGTTTCTCTTCGATTGAACATGCATTCGATTTTTACAAAATTATGCAAAGAAGTGTGGATTTATTGCCCCGTAAAGGTTCTCAGTATTGTATAGGAAAAGTTATAAAGTTGAAATATTTTGTATGTTCAAAGGAAGGACATAAGCCTTTAAAAGATTTGATTAAAAATGATAATAATATGGATAAGGGAAAGCAAATTAAGAGTAGGATTAGGCCTACACAAAGAACTAAATGTTTGGCTCATATAGTTTTGAAGTCAGATGATGGTATTACATTTAAAGTAAATAAATTTATTGAGGAACATAATCACAGTTTGGTATCGCAAGACGATATACATTTGTTGTCATCATGTAGGAAGTTAACATATGAGCAGATGCAGTTGATGTACTCATTGTCCAAGCATAATATTGGTCATGTTAGAGCTTTTAACATGATGTGTACCAAGTACAGGGGTTTTGACAAAGTAGGTGTTACATTTGTTGATTGCAAGAACTTCAAAAAGCAATTGAATTTGTTTGTTGGTGAGTATGATGCAGACATGGTAGTGAATATGTTGCTTAAGTAGGAGTATGCCACAGACTTCTCTTTTGAGTATACAATGGATAACAAAAATCAGTTAACTTGATTGTTTTGGGCAGATGGTCATTCAAAGAAAAATTATATAGTATTCGATGGCGTTGTTTCATTTGATGCTACATTTGGGACAAACAATTAAACAAAACAAAACATATACTTTTGATGGTTTTTGTTTTATTTTTATAATTAATGGTTTTGGATAATTTAGATGAAATATCTGATAATGTTTATTTAATTTTGTAGATACAAAATGGTTTTTGTTCCTTTTACTGGTATTGATAACCACCATTGCAATATTAGTTTTGGAGTTGCATTATTAGGTTTTGAAAGTATTGCATCATACAAATGGTTATTAGAATGTTTTACTGGTTCATTTGGTGTTGCCCCAAAAATTGTAGTTACAGATCAGGATGCAGCTATAAAACAAGCTGTAGAAGTTGTATGGCCGTCAACCAGACACAGATTGTGCATGTGGCACATAATGACAAAGGTTTCAGACAAGGTATGTGATGATTTAATATTCAATTTAATTGGAACGTGATTTTAGCACCATTGTATGTGATATAGGTATAATGTACTTTAAGACATTTTTACACTAATTTTTTGAGAAGATGGTACGTGATAACATATTAAATTAGTAAGTTATTTATTGTTTTGAATAATAAGTTTAAAAATTACTTATATTATATATATATATATATATATATATAGGTTGGGTCTGCATTATGCAACAATAAGGATTTTAAGAGACGAATATGTGACATAGTTTGGACTAATTCAGTGTCTCCTGAAGATTTTGATAGAGAATGGTTGTCAATTATGGATGATTATGAGTTAAGTAACAGTGATAGATTTGGATATATGTTTGAGATAAGGGACATGTGGATTCCTGCGTTTTACCGTGACGAGCCGATGTCTGGTCTTATGCGAACCACTTCAAGATTTGAGAGTGAAAACCACTATTTTGGCCAAGTTTCTAATTGTCAACTAACTTTGCTCGAGTTTTTTTACTCATTTTGACACTGCCATGGAGGCTCAAAGGAATTTGTACAGGAAGAATGATCATACATCTAGAAATACAATGGCTGACATGTGGACAGATCGTTCGTTAGAAGAGTAAGCGCACAAAATATCTACAAGAAGTATATTTTTTGATGTTCAAGAAGAAATATATGATTCTATTTACAGTTGTCTTTCTGTTTGTACATCATAATCAGGTGATTACACCAGATTTGATATAAAGGATCTTAAGGCAAAAAGAGGAGGATATTTGCAGGTAAGTACTTTTTGTTACATTAATGTGGTACGTGATATAGTAAGTTACATGATATATGAAAGTAGTAAGTGATTTGTGTTAATAAAATACAATTGTGTGTTATTGTAGGTATTGTATTGTCAAGAGGATGGTAATGTAATTGTCATGTGTAGTAAGCGTTATGAACAGTATGGCCTATTATGTCGTCATTGTTTTTACGTTTTAAGGCTATGTGATGTAAAGGTATTCCCTGAGAAATACATTTCCATAAGATGGACAAAAGATGTTGTCCCAAATATGTCAAATAGTTACATTATAAACCCACACATTTTGAGTGGAATAGCTCCTGAAGTTGATAATGTGGTACGTGACATAATGTCTTCCAGTGAATATATTGTTAACAAGTTGGTGAAAGACATGAAAAAGTTGACAATTTTTAGAGATACTTTAAAAGACATAATGGATCAAACTGATGAAGAAACAAGGGATAGGCCCAATGTAAAACAAAAGGATATTGTGTCATCATTTGTTCCTCAACATGAAGAATCAAGTGTTAATGTTTGGGTATCATCGGGTATTAGGAAAAAAGGGTCTGGTTCGCATAAAAGGTTTAAATCTAAATGTGAACAAGCAATCAGCAGAATGGGTAAGAGAGCCAGAGGTTGTCATAGTTGTGGACAATCGGGACATGATAGACGTACATGCCCAGCACTTAGAGGAACACACAAAGATGATTAGCATGTGTTTTAGGTACGTATTTTGGTATTCATCAAATCAATATTTTTGTATTTTTTGAATTATAATTCATTTGTACGTTATTTCTGTACGTGATTTTTGTTCAATTGATTTATGATAAGTGATCTTATAACCGGAGATTTGTACGTGAATATATTTATTGATTATATTATATGTTCAATATTAATTGGTACGTTATTTAAGTACGTGATTATTGGCAAGTGATGCATGCTACGTTATTTTTATGATTTGGGAGATTTTGTATGTGAAAATAGTTAGTGATTATATCATATGTTAAATTTAAAAGGATTACAGGAAGAATGATAAGTGATATTAGGAAGTTTTTTTATTTATATATACTTTATAAAAACTTTAGATTAACATTATATATAAATAATTTTTTCAGAAGTTATACTTTTTTATGTTTTTTTTTAATGTTTGTGTTTGATGTTTATTAAGTAGGTTTATTATAAATAGTATTAAATAATTTTTTATGTATATTTTTCATAATTAGTTGTTTAACATTATTTATAGGAAATTAAATGTAAGTTGTAGGACGTGAATTATTTTATGGGACATATTTTTTAACATGGATATTGTTAATCAGGTAATATTAAAGTACGTAATTATTATATTTTTGTTTAAATTCATTAAGAGATTAGTACGTGAATATTTTGGATGTGTCTTGATATAGGTAATAAACGTGTTGGTATGTTTTATTATTATATATTAAAGTTTTAGTTAAACATTATATAAGATTAAATTAAAAAACAAGTCATGATAAATTTATGCAAAAGAGAATGATTTATTAAACACCATTAAAATAAAAATAAAAGAGATTACATATAGGATTCTAGGAAATCAACTTTCAACTTCATTGAACAACGAAGGGTTTTTATGATGTTTGTAATGGTCTGAAGTTGCTGAACATCCGTTTTATCTTCGCTAACCATGAACAACACGACAATATCTTGAACGGAATTAGGGGTAGCTGTAGCAACTGTTTGCTTAGTACGTCTCTTTTTTTGATCCCATCTTCAAGGCTTTGAAAGTTTTGTTTCAAGACATCCATATAAAGTGCGTCTTTATTGTATCGCTTCATTATCTCGGCAGTGAGTCTTGTTTTTTTGTCATTGGATGGTGATGGTGATGATGATGAAGCCATTTTTTTATTGGTTGTAGGGGTTTTTGATTACTATAACGAGCCATCTATATTTATATGCTGAATGTATTTAATAGAAGTAAATAGTCATTAATAGAATCTCACCTGTTCAAGTACCGATATTAATGGAACGTATTTATTACAGCACAACAACCGGAAATATGAAATGGACTGTTAATATGCCTTTTGTACACGTTTTTTAAGTATATATACAGTAACTGCATGCACGAGTTTTGCATATCAAAAAACAAATCAAATAGTAAACAGCTTTTTATAAACATTTCTAGAAAAATGGCATCTTCATCATCAAGTTACAAATACCATAAGGACAAAAAAGCTATACAAATACTAGAGAAAAGCTTTGCTGAGGAGAAGAAGGATGACAGGATTATGAGGAACTCGATTGGGATGCTGAATGGGCACCTTATTGCTGACATCAGGTCAAACATTGCAAACCTAAGCGATTTGTTGGATGATACCGGTGAAGGTGCTGAGATGGCGAAGGACTACATGGTGAGTCAGTTAATGATGAATGAGGAGATGCATGTTGGCATTGAGGACCTACGTAAGGTCACCATTGACAAAATGAAGAAGAAGAGGGATGGTGTGGATGAAATTAAAAAGTTTTAGGTGCTTTGCTATGTGTGGGGGAGGAGGAGGGAGGGGGAGGTGGCAGGTGTTTGTGTATGATAATTATGTAATTTTTTTTTGTTTTGGTATGGATGCAACTATATATATATATATATATATATATATATAAATGTGTTTTTGTTGGGGTTTATACATATGTTAATCGACCAAGAAAAATGCATTAGATGTTGTTTTTTACACACAATCTTAAAGTGACAACATAAACAATAATATTAAAAACAAAATGAAGTAATGTTTTTGCACAACAAAAAATGAATCAAAACGTGATAAGATATATAGATAAGCAAACAAAATACCACACAAACAAACCTATTTGTTTACAAGTGCATTTTCTGCCTAGATTTAATCTGATTTAGTACTGTTTTTGGCCATTGTTTCTTTTTTTGATCAAGGGAATCATGATCCCTGGCCTGAATCACAACATCATCTTTAAGAATTTTTACATTTGACAGAAGTATCTTACATAGGTATTTGAAGCGCAACTGGTTTAGCTGTCTACGTTGAGCTTTAGATTCTGGACTTAATCCAGTCTTCCATTTTTTTAGACCTCCACCCATGTAAGTCTCCATATGCCTCATGGAGAATACACCACAATCAACTCCATTTTTTGTTGTTTTCCATGGAAGATCAAGTAGAGTTGGTGTTAGATTATAGATCTTCAACGCATTCGGATGGTCCTTGTTTAGAAGATAGTTGGCAAAAACATCTTTCTGGATATGTAAAACATGGTACGTAATTTTAGAACGTGGTTTAACATGGTATGGTTAAGCAAAAATAAATGTGTATATATATATGGAACGTGATTATAGTACGTGATAAAACATTACGTAAAATGTTTAGTAATAAGCTCATAAAAAGCTAATTAACTATGGAACGTAATTAAAGTACGTCATTTAAAACTATATAATTAAGGAACATAAAATGCAATGTTTTAGGAAATGAGTAAAAACATGTATGCAATATGTTAAGTGACATATATGTTAAGCAATAAGCACAAATTAATGAAGTTTAACTTGAAAAATCAACACAATTATAATTTTAGGTCAAAAGAACAATAAACAAATAAAATAATCAAGTGCATGAAACATATGCAACAAATAAAGCAAGAACGTTATTTTAGTATGTCATTTTCAATATATTAATAAGAACCAGATTGAATAAGTTCATAAAAAGCTAATTAAATATGGAACGTGTTTAAAGTACATGATTTAAAACTATATAATTAAGGAACATAAAATGCAATGTTTTAGGAAATGAGTAAAAAACATGTATGCAATGTGTTAAGTGACATATATATTAAGCAATAAGCACAAATTAATGAAGTTTAACTTAAAATATCAACAAAATTATAATTTTAGGTCAAAAGAACAATAAACAGAGAAAATAATCAAGTGCATGAAACATATGCAACAAATAAAGCAAGAACGTTATTTTAGTACGTCATTTTCACTATCTTAATAAGAAACAGATTGAATAAGTTCATACAAATCTAATTAAATATGGAACGTAATTAAAGTACGTGATTTAAAACTATATAATTAAGATTGAATAATGACACAAAATTAAATGGAGTGTAATATTAGAACGTGATTATACATTTATGATCAACAACACATTTCATAAATAAAGTTAATAATCCAAGTGTTTTTAAACATAGATTGAATAAACACACAATTAGTAAACACATTAATGCAATACAATTAGCATTTAAAGTTAAAAGAACAATAAACAAAGATAATAATCCAGGCGATTAGTAGGGGATTAAAAGGATTACAAGGAGTTATGTGGACAAATTGTAATGGAACGTGATATTAGTACGTGATATACAATTTTTAATCAAAGTTAATTTGAATAATGGTACATTAGATATTTATCACAATTAGATGGAGTTGAATCATATTACCATTGTTGCAGGAATATGAGAGTATCTTTCAAGCTTTATCACACTGGTTGCCATGTTGTCTATCACTTCAAAACCTGGATTTTTCATATCAAACACCAAGACGAAGACATGTTCATTATGTATGATAGGGATGAAGACCAAATCAATTTTGTTTAAGTTTTTTATATTTAAATTGGTCAGCACGTCCCCATGTTATCAGGCAAAAAGTTCTTTTCTTGTCTTATCTGGAACACCTTTATCTAGCAATGGCAATGGATGCATTTATGTGTGTTTAATATTGTGTTGGTGTTATAAATTAACAAAAGGGGATATAATAAGTGGTTGTTTACAACATACCAAGATATTTGGAGGCAAAAATAATTTAAAAGTAGAACCATGTCCTCTTTGTTTTTCATCATCATTAAGAACATGAACAAAAATCTTCAAGGACACCGGTGTGTATGTAAACATCTGGGAAAAGGCTTTCCATAATGACCTTGTAAAACTCTGTATCACTGTTTGTGATGAAGAGGAGAGTACTACATTATTAAAATAGACACAATTAACATAATAACACATTTTAGTTTAAATGTTTTTTTACAATGTGAAACTTACTATGGGTCGTTTTTTGGATGAAATGCATATTGACATATCATCATTTCTTCTTTGGACAGCTTTGTCCCTAATACAACTGATCTTTCAACATATGGTGACCTTAGTTGTTCTCAAATTATCTAAGATATGTGTTTTCTTTCTCTTGGAGGTGTGTTGACAACCTCAGGTGTCCCCAAAACAGTTTCATTAGGTTCAGTTTCAGCTTGCAAAAAAGGGATTGTTGTAATAACGTTCTCCAAAACAACAGCAGCATCAGCAGTATGTTCATCTTCAACAATAGATTGTTTTTCCTTGCCTTTTGAACCAGAAATTTGCAGCTCTACCACCTCACATGCTTTAACCATTTCTTGAACAAAGGTTGGAGTTATGTCTAAAGCCTGGTCCACATGGCATCCTACATTTGCACCCACGTCTGGTGCAATTGGTTGTGGATCCCAAACCATTTTAGACCAAACTTCCTTCCTTAGTTTGAAATCATTATTAGATGGGTATTTAGTGGTAGTTGAGGATATTATCCCATCAATCTCATTCCCCAACTTCTTGAACTCTTCGATTTTTTCATCCAATTAAATTAATCATTCCTAGAATTCAAATACAAGGTGTGATCAAAACATGTTTAGTTTAAATTTACCAAATGGTACGTGATAAAATTTGATGGTACGTGATTAAGATTAAAATCCCTTACATGTTCTGTTGTTGGTTGTTGTGGGGCCTGTATTCTCTGAACATAAGGAGACATGCCAGAAAGGGATAAGGGAGTGTATGTATCTTCAATAACTCTTTGAGTATAAGATCCAATTGGGAACAACAAATCATCAGCACATGGTCTGTCTTGATCTTCAATGTAATCATCCATCTCACCATCTTCATTATCTTGCTGTTGATCATCAGAGGATTGTTTGTTATGATCAATAACTTGTACATCCTCTACTACATGAGAGTCATCAACAGCAACAGCATCATCTTCTTCTTCTTCGACAACAGCATCATCATTCTCATAGCATGATTGGTCACCAACTATATCATTACCTTCTTCATCATCAATGACATTTGCATCCAAGGGCTGATCACTTTCATCATCTTCAAAATCACATGCTTCTTCCGGACTCCCAGTTTCATAATCAGTAAATGGACCGTATATATGTGAGAATCAAGTTCGATAAGGTAGTTATTTGTGACGTTTTCAATGGTTGGGCCAGGTGGAAGGGTTGAGAGATATCTTGTACGTTTTCCATGAACGTACAGTAACTGCTAAAAACAATAACAAATTAACACATGTAATTACAAATTACTTTATACAGATAAACAAAATGTATCATACTGCAAGGAACAACAATGGTCCGTTAAAAGGTTCATTCTAAGTCCACTCTTTCTTTGTCCTTTGCAAACAAGTTATAAGATATTCGCACCAGTTCATGTTGGGAATGTCATTGTCTCTGATGATAGAATTCAGGAACCGTTGGTTGACTGTTGTGCTTTTAGTTTTCCATCCTAGGACAGTGTTGTACACTACCAGCCAGTTGAGCTTAAACAGCCAGTCACCATTCTCATTGGTTTTAATCTGATCAAGAACATCTTTAACTGTGATCCGTGATTTATTTTGATATTGAGCCTTCCAGACATTTAAGGTGTTTGATGAACCAAGTCTTGGTTTATTCTTCTCATTAACAGGTAACCTCCCTAATGGTATTCCCAAAACATCTTTGACAGTGGAAGGAGTAACCTTTATTGTATGGTTTCCTGTATTCAGCTCATTATTATCACTATCATAGTTTGAGAGCAGCCACTGTGCAAGTTTGGTTGGGACTGTCTCTACCTCCAAGGACAGGAAAGGTTTAAAACCCATTGAAATAATTGCTTTCCTTTGTTGCTTTGATAACCCACTGATACTGTGCTTTAAATTAACAACCCTACTCTTGTTTTTAACTTTTTCTCCATGTAATCAACAAATGGTTTTGTAGGTGGTCTGGTGGGAGTTCGAATGGATGCAATTGATACTTTTTGACGTTTAGGTGGTTGTACAAAGTCGTCGTCATCATCATCATCATCAACAACATTAATTTGAACGTGTTTCTCAAATAGGTCACCTATAATAACGTACCAACAATAATACAGTTTAATAACAATGTTCAATAGGACTATAAACAAAATAATGTACAAATCAGAAATACAATAGAAAACAATGTTCAAAAGAGGATTATAATGCAATATAACGTACCAATATAAAAATCACGTTCCATACATAAAGTATACTTAAATAATATGCACAATTGAAAATTTTTACATTATAACACAATTAAACATGTATAAGTTTACAATTAAAATTATACATTGAAGAAAAATACATTAAGAAGTTTATACATTTTATTTATAATAACAAATTAATAACATCTAAGAACAATCACGGAATGATGAAGATTCCTATAATTACATCCCTTCTTCTTAGCATACTTTATGTCGTTATTTGATTTAGATCTCCTTTCTTTTGTTTGTTTGCTCGAGTCTGTGTTTGGGGATTCAGAAACTTTTCTTGTTCACACATTGCAGTTGTTTATATAAAAAAATTCAAAAAAAATGACAAATTTGATGTTAACAGAACGTAATGAGTATCGTATTTCTTACTTTTGTTGACGACAATGGTGTTCTTCTCCATATTAGTGTTGATTCTTGATTATCGATGAAGGCGTAAAAACTATAATTTTTTCGAAGAAGACGGTGATAATTACGGAAAGCGGTTTTTGAAATTGAAATTCCTTTTTTTAGGATTAGGTTTAAATGTGGTATTTTCAAAATGACGTTTTCACTTTTTTTTGTCAAAAACGTACTATAAAAACAATTAAAAAACAAGTGTATTTACTAAAATGCCACCGCGTTAATCCTGGCCATCAAAAATCACGGATTGACGATCTAGATTGCTTCTTACGCTTAGTACGTTCCATTCCCTTTGTATTATAACCGCCCTATATATATAGGATTTGGTTCAAATAAGAACCCACCATAATTGTGTTAACCAAATAACTCAAATCTAATGGTTTTAAATTTCCAGATTTAATAAGATTTTGCCAAGTGTCAACTAACATTTTTAAATTAACAAGGGTATCCAAGTCATTTCACTTAATATAAAAAAGCCAGATTTAATAAGAGAGTGACAGGTGTCATGCTCTTAAAAATCTATCCATTTTTCTTTTTTTAAATCAAAGTTTCCCCTTGATTTTTATACACTTATAACTTTTTTATACTATGTTATTTTTTTATAAAAATTACTCCATTAAACTCGTTATATTTTTCTCGTTAATTTCATAATAGTCATGCCAATTTTTTTTTTGAATTTTTTCGAGCGTTCGTAATTACACCAACGTAACGAACAATAAATACAACAATTTTCTCTCATTTTTTCAAAATTTTTCCATCTTTAAAATGTTTTACAAATTATTTTGAGCGTTTGTAATTTTCTCTTATTTTTTCGAGCGTTTGTAATTACACCAACGTAAAATCTTTCCATCTCGTTACAAATTATTTTTTATTACAAAAATTAGTTCATTAATATTTTAAAAAATTAAGAACACTTTGAAAAAATCCAGCTCCTTACATCAATGTAATTACGAAAACTTTGTAAATATTCAGCTCGTTACGTCAGTGTAATTACATCAGTGTAAAAACACTCAGTTCATTATGTCAGTACAAAACGTCGTTGCATCAGTGTAAAATGTCATTGCATCAGTTTAAAACGTCGCTGCATCAGTGCAAATTACGAAAATTTTAAAAAAATTTGACAAAATTATACTTGAATTAAAGATAAAAAAGTGACAAATTTAATGGTGAAATTTTTATAAAAAAATAATAATGTATATAAAAGTTATGAGGGTTTAAAAAATTGGGGGGTAAACTTTTTTTTAAAAAAGGAATCAAGTACACCCCACCAAATGTTAAAAATATCCTTAAACAAATCTCATCCACTTGTTTTTTCCAGATTTAATATGGACCACTCATTTTAAAACACATTATTTAAAGAACCAATTAAAATTAGTTTTTAGGGTTACCACACTTGGAGTGGGTTACCAATGAAACCATCCCTACAATAATTTTTAAAAAAAGAGAAAAAAACCTACACCTTTAGATTTACTTTAGAGTGAGCCGCAAAGTAATAAGATTTAGTTATTCGGTTAACGGAATAAAGATGCGTTAACATTTGACCTTCTCCCTATGTGTACAAAATTAGGATATATATATATATATATATATATATATATATATATATATATATATATATATCTGTGTGTGTGTGGAAATGATCAAAAATTAACTCTTTTTTATTGCATTAACCAAATAACTATATCTTATTACTTTGGGACCCCCATTAAAGTAGATCTAAAGTTGTAGGTTTTCTTTTTTTTTAATTAATGTAATTACTGTAGAGCCCGTTTATATTAATAAAAAAAATAAGAAAAGACCTAAATATTTATATCTACTTTAATGTGGGCCCCAAAGTAAAAAACAAGTAGTTATTCGGTTAACACAATAAACATGGGTTAACAAAGAAATCATACCCAATATATATATATATATATATATATATATATATATATATATATATATATATATATCTGTGTGTGTGTGGAAATGATCAAAAATTAACTCTTTTTTATTGCATTAACCAAATAACTATATCTTATTACTTTGGGACCCCCATTAAAGTAGATCTAAAGTTGTAGGTTTTCTTTTTTTTTTAATTAATGTAATTAGTGTAGAGCCCGTTTATATTAATAAAAAAAAATAAAAAAAGACCTAAATATTTATATCTACTTTAATGTGGGCCCCAAAGTAAAAACAAGTAGTTATTCGGTTAACACAATAAACATGGGTTAACAAAGAAATCATACCCAATATATATATATATATATATATATATATATATATATATATAGGGTGTGGAATTTTTAATAACCCACTAAATGTGTACTAACACAAATAACTTTGGCAAGATGAAGCCGAATCTTGGATTTTTTTTTTTTGAACATCATTATAACACATTTTGAACACCATGTTCTTTTATGAGTTTGTGGAAATTCATCACCGTTTAAAAAATATCATCATTGTAAGTTGAGTGCTACAGTGTTGTAAGTTTTAAATATTTACAAACTTACAGTACTGTAAGATTTTGAACGTTGATGAATTAGCCCAAACTTATAAAAGAACATGGTGTTCAAAATGTGTTACAATGATGTTCAAAAAAAAATCCAAGATTCGGGTTCATCTTGCCAATGTTATTTGGGTTAGTACACATTTAGTGGGTTATATTTTTAACCTTCCCCTATATATATATATATATATATATATATATATATATATATATATATCTTGGTAATTTTTCTTAACAAGATAGAAGTACTCTTGGTTGAAAATGTTTTAAGCAAACATTTTGCTAATATGTGTGGTAGTCACGATTTATTTATTCAATAATTGCTTTGTGTAAGCATATTACAATTATCTAACGTGAGCGTTATACACGATTTTTGTAATCGAGTAAATTCTAATATGATTATTAGAAAAAATTTATGTTATAAAAAAATAAATTCTTTTATGTAAACAATTTAATTACCTTACATGAGATCAGATACGATTTATGTAATTGTTTTATTTTGAACATATTTGTGACTGTTTGATTTAAAGTTTCAAGATGAAACAACAAAAGAATGGAGATGTTATTGGGACCATTTTTGGTTTATCCTAAAAGACACTTGTCATTACACATCGAGGATGTTTCCTCATGACAGGTGCAACCATTCATGCATTTTCTGATCCTAATGATTTCATGGACTATCGGCCAATTGAAAAAAGATGTGATAACGATTAACGATGATATGACACAAGTTGAAATTGGGAATGTGGAACCTAAAATGTACATGGGTGATTCCCTATTCTTAAAAGATGTTTATCATGTCCCGAGCATAATTAAGGGTGTAATTTCCGCGAGAAAGTTGAATGTCGAGTTACTTGATCTTACTTGCGTCGGTAGAAAAATGACTGATGTTTCGTCGAATGGAAAATGTTGATTTCAATGCCGTTGGATTATTAAGATACGTAATGTATCGACTAAAACTCTAGAGTGATATGGAGCCACATGACATTGAAATGTCGGATACTGAAAGTGTTCAAGATAGTAACATTCTATGACTTGATGTTTAGAACTCATCTATTTGTCTCTTAAACTATTAGAAATAAACATTTGTTTTGGTATGTTGTTTTTGTTCAATATCTTAAGATAACACATGCATTTATGCAAAATAATCACTGTAACATATGAAAGAGATATATGTTATAGTTAACTACATTAATAAATTCTGTGAGAAGCCAAATGGTATTTGAGAAGTTTCTGAACCTCTTGTGAAAATAGAGAACTTTTCACACTTAAAAATATATGGTCGGAGATTTTTTGATTTTTTTTTATAAAAATGTGCACAATAGTTTTACAAACATGTAAAAAAATTTCAAAAAAAAAAACGTTTTTTTACATAATTTTTACATAGTTTTCACGGTTTTCGCGCTAAGGAGGGGTTTTTAAATTATGTATTTCCTATATATATATATATATATATATATTGGATTTTATAATTTTATTATCGTTCATTTATGATACATGGTATTGTCCTAATTTGTTTCCCAAATATAACGAGAGTATCGTTATTATATTTTATTATTATTTTAATAAAATGTGACCCACCTCTTACAATATTAGGTATAGTTAACGTTGCAGTTAATTTTTTTTGGTTCAAATTAGTCGGTTTTGAAAATTTTTCAACCTAACCAAAAAATGAACCGAACATAACTCGAAAAGTAGTTACCTGAACCAAATTCGATTATGTTGGTTTTTGGTAGAAATCAAACAAACCGAACTCAAAAATATTCAACTGAATTCAGCCATATCCAATCAAATAACTTTATCTTCCCAAATTTTTCAATCCTGAATTTTGAATTCATTTTATGCAAGGCTTTACAAATTTTGTTGTGATGTATATGCTTACTTTTTAACAGTATATTTAACAACTATTTATCTTGAACAGTCGCTTCTTCGATAGGATATGTGAAGACTCATGATGTAAAAACAAAATATATGTATATGTTGGAGATATCGCAAAATTCGCTCAGATGTCTTCGGATGTATAATGTCGCTCACATGTCACGATTTGCGTCAGATACACTCGTATGATTGCAGCCGTCCGTATGGTTTCAAATGAGGCCACATAGGGTTTCAACTGAATGTCGGAACTCAAGATCACATATTTGAATGAGTGACATCTATTTATTATTAATAAAAAAATAGCATATTTAATTACAAGATTGGTTTAAAGAGTTTAACAGATAACCGAACAAACCGGAATTCAAACAAATATTGAATTCAATAACTATTTCGGATAGGGTTTGGAATTGAACCGAAAACTAATTAAACAATTCGGTTGGTTTTTTTTTTGTTACCGATACCTTTCGTTTAGCGCTTTTTAGTTTAAAGACTATCCCCAGTGTATCATATATATTCTTCTAAGCACGTTTATAAAGTTCTGTATTTCTATTAACCTCTACTGTTTATAAACATTAAATTGAATTAAATGATTATTTCCTTTTTCCCAATATAGAAATATTAATCATATAGTACTATTTAAAATATACATTTTAATAATTGGAATCGGACAATCAGATAATCTAGACATGGTTGGAATGCTCAAATATGCCGCTAATATGTGGATATAGACGTACTAGTATCCTCATGCATTGCTAACAAATTGGATGAGATAGAAGGTAAGAACATAGCTTTAGTTAAGCAAGCGCGAATAAAGGCACAAAGCCCAGGGGCGGATCTACGTAGAGAGGAGTGGGTTCACCGGAACCCACCGCGTTTCGAAGCGTTAGTAGGAAAAAAATTTTCTTGAATGGTTAAAAGATAAAGTGAACCCTTTAGTATTTTAAGCGTTAGTATTTTCTTGAATGGTTAAAAGATAAAGTGAACCCTCTAGTCTAATGTTTCAAGCAGCCTAATGGTAAGGAATCCCGATTTTATCCATTATGTTGCATGTTCGATTCTTGTAGTGGAATTTCTTTCTTCTCTTTTTCTGTTTTTTTACTGCTCGGATAGAAATAGGCAATTAGGGTTTTATTTTGGTACTCTCCACTTCCCCATCTCCTGCTCTCCTCCCAGCCTCCCAGTTGCCATCGCCTCATCCTCTCCGTCTCTCAGTTAGCCGATCTCTCATTCGGCCTTGCATCTAGCGTCGGCAGCACTACCCCTACAACCTCTCGGTCCCCTGGTTCCCTCAGCGGCTCAGGCCTTGATGCACTCCTTTTCAGTCCGGCAAGTAAATTTCAACTTACACTTTCATTTGCCTAGGTATTGTGAGTAAATTTCAATTTTCATATTCTATGAGTATTAATTTTGACCAGGTATTGTGAAATTGTGAGTGTTAAAGAAACTAATTATATAATAGAAATATCTCTCCGAGATTCACTAATTATTTGACTGTTGGCGGGTCTCTTTGTATGTGTTGTCCGGAAAGAGGAGGACTCAATGATTATTCGTTCGCCGGAACCAGAAGTAAAAATTTTGGTAGATAGGGATCACATAAAAACTTCATTCGAGGAATGGGCTAGACCGGGTCATTTCTCAAGAACAATAGCTAAAGGCCCTGAAACTACCACTTGGATCTGGAACCTACATGCTGATGCTCACGATTTCGATAGCCATACCAGTGATTTGGAGGAGATCTCTCGAAAAGTATTTAGTGCGCATTTCGGTCAACTCTCCATCATCTTCCTTTGGCTGAGTGGCATGTATTTCCACGGTGCTCGTTTTTCCAATTATGAAGCATGGCTAAGCGATCCGACTCACATTGGGCCTAGTGCTCAGGTGGTTTGGCCGATAGTGGGCCAAGAAATATTGAATGGTGATGTGGGCGGGGGCTTCCGAGGAATACAAATAACCTCTGGTTTTTTTCAGATTTGGCGAGCATCTGGAATAACTAGCGAATTACAACTCTAGGTATTTTGTGAGTCTTGATTTTGTGAGTATTGATTTTGATAAAAAAATTGAAGCTGCAAATGAGATATATATATATAGGGAAAGGAGTGAATGATAACCCATGATAATTGAGGTAACTTATAAACCCAATTTGATTGGTTATCTAATTTAATGAATTTGAAATGTGTGGTCCATATTAAATCTGGGAAAAATGAGTGGTTGAGATTTCTTTAAGGGTATTTTGGAGATTTGTGAGATGTACTTGATTTGATTTTTAAAATAAAAGTTTAACCCCCAATTTTTTAAACCTTCATAACTTTTATATACATTATTATTTTTTTAAAAAAATTACACCATTAAATTTGTCACATTTTTATCTTTAATTCAAGTATAGTTTTGTCAAAAAATTTTAAAGTTTTCGAAATTACATTGATGTAACGAGCTGAATTTTTTCAAAATGTTAGTAATTACACTGATGTAATGAGCTGCATTTTTTCAAAGTGTTCCTAATTACACCGATGTAACGAGCTGAATTTTTCAAAGTGTTCATAATTACACTGATGTAACGAGTCGTTACACTGATGTAACGAGCTGTAACTTATTATTTTTTTTACGTTACAATTATATAACATTCTATCTTATTTGATATAAATTTATCTAATTAACTAAATTTTATTATAAAAAATAAGTTTGTAATATATATTTAAGATGAGAGAAAAAAAAATTTGATGGAAAAATTTTGAAAAAAGAGAAAAATTATTGTAATTATATTTTTTACGTTAGTGTAATTACGAATGCTCGAAAAAAATTTTGGCATGACTATAATGAAATTAACGAGAAAAATCTGACGAGTTTAATAGTGTAATTTTTATAAAAAAATAACATAGTATAAAAAAGTTATAAGTGTATAAAAATCAAGAGGGAAATTTTAATTTAAAAATAGGAAAATAGATGGTTTTTAAGAGTGTGACACTTGTCACTCTTATATTAAAACTGATTTTTGTAATTAACACAAAAGACCATAATGCCCTTTTGTATTAAAAGTTAATTAGTGACACATGTCACCATTAGATTAAATCTTGGAAATTTGAACCATTGGATTTGAGTTATAGAGTTTTCTCAATTAAGGTGGGTTCTTATTTGATTCATTCCCTATATATATATATATATATATATATATATATATATATATATATATATATATAGGGTTTGAATCCTTTGAAAACCCGATCTTAAAGAGAAAACCCTTAAACCCTACGTGGACCGTTAGATCAAAGTTATTTTAGATTTTAATTAATTAATCAGAAAAAACATGTGGTCCACAATTAAAGGTGAATATTTTATTGGGGTTTTTAAGAGTAAATTTACTCATTTACCCTTTGAGGGGTATAATTGACTTTGTCTTTTTTTCTTCCCTCTCCTCTCTCCTCTCTCATCTCTCATCTCTCCTCTCTCTCCACTCTTCTCTATATATATAATTTATATATTTAATTTTCCAGAGTACTACACATGTGTAGTGTTTTATTTTTTGGTTAAAAAATTAATTTTTTAAATATTACAACTATAAAAATGTATAATTTTCATACAAAAAAAAGTCATATTTTATTAAAAAACAAAAAATATGCGCATTATAGGTATTGCCTTACAAGGTGTACTTTATGCACTAAAAGTTGTACATTTTTTATACTACACATGTGTACTTTTTCAGATTTTATAGGTGTTGCTTGACAAGGTGTACTTTAAGCAGTAAAATTTGTACATTTTTAAAACTACACATGTGTAGTTTTCAGATATCATAGATGTTTGCTTGACGAAATGTACTTTACGTAGTAAAACTTGTACATGTTTATTGTTACACATGTGTAGTTTTTCAGATCTTATAGTAGTGTTTAGATTAAGTGTATTGTTTGTTGTAAAATTTGTACATTTTTATTTTACACATGTGTAGTGTTTTATTTTATATAATGACTTTTTTAAAACATGTGGTCCACATTTTTATTTTTTGTTTTTTTAAAAAAATAATGACTTTTTTTTGTATGAAAATATACATTTTTGTAGTTGTAATATTTTAAAAAATATTTTTTAACTAAAAAAACAAAACACTACACATGTGTAGTATTCTGGAAAATAAAATATATAAATTATATATAGAGAGAGAGGAGAGAGGAGAGAGAAGAAAAAAAAAAGAGAGAAGAGAGATGAGAGGGAATCTGGTTAATTAATGAAGAAAGAGGAGAGAGGTGAGAGAATCTAGTTAATTAATGAAGAAAAGAAGAGTTAGTGAAAATACCATTATACCCTTTTTATTTTATTAATTGAAATATAAAATAAGTTTGATCTAAGGGTTGAGATTGAGTTTAAGGGTTTTCTTTTTAAGATCGGGTTTTCATTTGATTCAAATCCTATATATATATATATATATGTATGTATATGTATATGTAGAGAGAGAGAAACGATCCTCTAAAAAGTCTATTTTGCCTAAAAAGCCTAAGAAGGATTTTTAAAAACTCGAAAAACGAACCAAACACACTCTTATTGAATTCATTTTTGCGCCATTGGAACCGTTTTATCGAACCCTAAAAACCCAAACCTTAAATCATAAACAATAAACCCAAATACTAAAATTAAAACTTTAAAAACAAACCTTAAACATAAAGATAAAACATAAAAGCTAAAAATAAAGCCCTAAAATCTAAATTCTAAAACTACTTGTTAAAGTTAAAACCTAAAAGCTAATATTGTAGGGTTCGATGAGACGATTCCAATGTCATCGAAATGAGTTCAATCGGAGTTCGTTTGGGTCGGTTTTGAAGGTTTTAAAAATCCTTTTTAGCCTTCTTAAGAAAAAAAAACTTTTTATTTGATCTTTCCCCTATATATATATTAAGGGATGGTTCCATTGTTAACCATCCCTTATATCGTTAACCCTGGCATTTTTTGCCCGAATCTTTGTTTTTTTTCATGGTTTTTATTATACATAAATAAGGGGGTTTCTTTTTTGTGTTTTTGCTAATTCATCACCATGTAGAAATTAAATCAAAATGCAAGTAAGTGTAAGTTTCAGGGAGAGGATCAAATGTTAACCCTCCCTTATAGCGTTAACTCGTTAACCCTGGCGTTTTTTGCCCGAATCTTTGTTTTTTTTTGTCATGGTTTTTATTATACATAAATAGGGGGCGTTTCTTTTTTGTGTTTTTGCTAATTCATCACCGTTTAGAAATTGTCAACGGGTTAACGCTATAAGGGAGGGTTAACAATGGAACCATCCCATATATATATATATATATATATATATATATATATATATATATATATATATATAGGGAGGTATTCTATTAAGAACCATTTTTATGTTAGGAACTTGAGAACTACATAATACACTTGTACATTATGCTTTAAGTTTTGTACATAGAGTGGTTATTTGAAAGGGTAAAATAGTAACTTCTCATACTTTAAAGTTAAATTACTTTCATACCCTTAATATCATATGGTTCAAAATTAGTTCCTTTGGTTCTTTCATATTTAGTGGTTCTCAATAGAATAAGTCCCTATATATATATATATATACACACACACCACACACACACACACAAACGTGTGTGTGTGACATGGAAGACCGTTCAAAGTGATCCGTTGAAGAATAAGTATGAGTTGGTTATGCACATAGTGTGTGTAAACCTATGATGTTCCTTATTTGTTTTATGTTTTTGTGGTTATTTCGTTTCTTTTCTGATGTATTTATAGCCCATTGGCTTTTCAATTATTACAAGTTCTTTTCGTGAGTTTATTTCATACCATTGATAGCTGATAAGATATCAAATTTTGTGTTTGAATGTTGAAATTTGATTGTTTTATTGTCTTAATGATTAAGATGTTGAGTTTATTGATGATGAATTGAAGGTTTCATGGCTTAAAACACTCAATAGATGGTTCAAGATATATTTCTTTGTTTTCTTCTTCCTTTAATGGTATTCACTGTGGAGTAGTTGTTCATTCACTTTATTAATATTTATTTTAGATTTTATTTTTCTCAAAAAATCTTTAATTGTGATCTTATTATAGATGAACAATGTGTAAAACTTATGATTTTATAACACAGTTTTGAACATGTATGCTTGCTAAAATTTGGAAGATACAAGGTTTAAAAAAATGTTAATCGCAGGAGCCGAAGAAGGATTGATCTTAAACAATGCTTTCATTTCTTACATTGAAAACGGGTTCTTACAATAAGTTTCAGCCGAAGATATGTTGCAACGTTTTCAAAAGATAAAACGTCGAAGGGAGCTATTATAGGTATTTTTTTCTTATTTGAATTTGTAAAGATTATCGTATTCATATTATCCGACCTAGAATTTTTTTTATCTGGTTCAATCTAATAGAAGTGTTTGAAAATAGTGAACCCAGTGAAAAAGTTTCCTGGATCCGCCACTGACAAAGCCTGCGAAAACTTGCCATGCTAGAAGGTGGTTCATGTGCTTATCACTATGTCACCCCTTAGGGGCAGATCTAACTATGTAGGAAATAGCCTGATGGTAGCCTCTTGACTTCTCTTATGAGAGGTGTTGGGTTCGAGTCCAACAAATATAACCTCTGACTTGTGCCAAGAGGTTTTCCTAGTCGTAGGTTTCCTCCTGATGGGTGGGTTAGGTCAGGTCACAACGTTTTGTTATTTGGGCAGAAGGGTGATCTTTTTTCTAGGTTAGTCCCGGGTGACTCCGTGACTGGACGTTTGCTGTTCAAAAAAAAAAGGAAAGGATTCAGGGGAACCCATCACATTTTGAATATTTTGTAGGATTCTTTTTTTTTTTTTAAAAGCTTATAAGATAAGATAAACCTATTAATATTTTAAATGTTGAATTTTTAATGTGGTTTTCCTATCAATTTTTCAAGACAAATTGTAGTTCTTGGATGGTTAAATTCGAGGGTCAAGTTAATTTCGGTCATGTAAGCTTAGCAAGTTTCGTTTATGTTTCGGGCCGCCACTAAAGGTTATGCCCCTTGGACCCCAACAGGGGTGCTGCACTGCTACCCTTAGGACCCCGCAAGGGGGGCACAACCCCCTTAACCTCCGCTTGGTTTGGAGTTCAGAAATCTTGAACTAGCGTGCCCTCTGCACCTTTAAACTCTTTAATGACGATGCAATTTATTATTATCGACTTAATATACCGCACTACTATTACGTGATGAACATCACAAGACCCACACCGTCAAACCGACCCAGAATTTTTTATGTCCCCGAAAGAGTCTGAAAATAATCTGAAAAAATTTCCTTTCATCTCCCACTTTCACCCCTTTAAAGTTTCATGCGATGCTTTTTCAAAGCATGTTATTAGTTATCACTTTATTGAATCACATTTCCAGCATTTAACATACAAGAAAAACACATTTCATGTACTCTTGCAGCCTGAAGTGATATTATGCAAGAGAACAAATTTGTTTACATCTTTATTCAAGCCAAGGATAGAATTCAGTTAAAATTATTGTACATACATAGACTAACATATTAAAAAAAAAAGTGAGACTAACCTGGAAACTCAACAATTTCTTTCTTCTCAAAGAGTCAGATTCCGCACGTTTCGTGAGGTCCCATATGGCCCATGGCCTGATCGTGTATCTTCTTGTTCATATGACGACATTGACCTTAAATTTGACCCTGTATCCTCAACATCCGAAGAACCAGGTCTTTCAGTTAAAAACTGCTCCCAAAACATATCATTAACCCGAGCCTGAACATTTGCAGGTGCTCCATTACTAGTCCGATCATTATGCGATGAAGATATAACATCTTGACCCGTGGCTTTTTTAATACCCTCAAATGATTCAGGGATTGTGTCTGTATCTTGACATGGGTCGACTTGAGATACACAGGATGCCAGAGTGAGATTCAACTGACAGGATAAATGGCCCTCAGGTTCTTCATTAGCATTCAAACATGACCCGGTTTTGTTCATGAAAGAAGATTCCATGTTGAACCCAAATGAAGTGCAAGTATCGATCAGCTCTTGAGGCCCGCCATGTGTCATCTCATTAGTCCTTGTGCAGTTTCCGGGTAATATGATTTGTGGACTCCCAACGTCTTCATTTGAGCTTTGAGTGCTGTTAGAAACGAAATTGACATCTGAAACGGCTGGTGATAACTCGAGCCTAAGTTTGTTCGAGAAATCATGATGAAAAACATTCCCGAAATCAGGCCTAGACGGGCTGTGATTGTCCACAAGACTATCTTCTGGGGAAACTGGAGACCCGGGCAATCTTCTTTTCTTGTTATCAGATGAAAAATCCATGGATTCAAGTTTTTGAGCTAGGTATTCAACAAATCCAGGATTTTGAGCTGCTTTATTTAAAAATGTCAGCAGTGTGTCCTGTTTTTGTTCCATATTGTTGACCCTTAGATTGAGGTCTTCGAGTTGAAGTTTTGTAATGGGTTGATGTTGTTTAAATCTTGCGATGTTTTCTTCAAGAGAGTTTTTCTCACGCGTAAGTTTATCAATTTCTTCCTCGAAAGCTGCTCTTTCAGGGTCAACTGTTAAAGAATGAGGATTGTTACTGTGGCTGTGAATGGGTTTTTTACGATGAATGTTCTTCAGACGGTGTTTTTTATCTTTCATAAATTCTTCATTAGCGAATTCCCACCTTTCGGGGTCGATCTTTTTGAAACCCTGTAACAGAACCATTCAACTTTATTAATTAGATACCATACCAGAAGTTTTTAATTGTAGATCCATCAAGAACCACAGTATCTAATACTTGTTAACATAACAAAAAGAGACAAATGTAAGCCAAAGTTCACAAAAAAAAAAAAAAAAAAAAAAAAAAAAAAAAAAAAAAAAAAACCAAAGAAAAAGTCTAGATTATAAAGTTACATCCGGCAGTTTTGCTGCCAACGGTAATGTGGTATATTGGCAATTTCGTAGTTACAAATTATGTGATTCAAAATTTTCAAAGTACTATGAATTAACTTTATTCAGAACATATCAAGGGGGACTTACTTTCCTTTCGTTTCCTCTTCATACCAAGATTGGTAGTAATTAGAACTGAATATGGATCATCGAATATGAATTCACCTTATTGTAATTAATAATTGGTAACTAATGAACCTGTAATGAGTGGTCAATTTTGAATATTTACAGAAACCTCAATTCACTTAATGCTCTTAGCACAGTCACATAAGTACCAAGTACACTTTCATATAACCTATGAAAACTTGAAACCACATCCACCAGCATGTCATGACAATATGTACAATATGGAAAGCTATCATGCAAATTTTACCAACCTATGGGTTCCAGATTGTAACTTATATTTGCAAACTTATGCCTAAATCTGGATAAAATAATAATTTACATTAATCAACAAACTTCGATACATGTGTGCCCAAATCTTCATATCACAGTATTTTACCCTGACCAATAGACCCTGTTACATATATTCAAGTGTAACATGCACCAGGTCCTGTGTAGGCAAGCAAGATAAGCATCAAAGGCAGATCCATCAAACATGTAATCTGAAAAGGCACATAAAATATACAATCCACATAGACATGAAACATAACATGATAACAACTACCAGCAAACTCAAAGATTTTCATCCCAATTTTCATGAGTTTCAGCAATTTTACTTTCGTTTCACCACACGCACAAATCAAAACGATTAAACATCAAACACAATCCTAAACTTCCTCGACTATCTCTTAAACTAATTTGAATGATTCAAAACCAACACTAGATCGATCAAATATCCTACAAAACAAACGATCTGCACACAAGCAAATTATGCAATCAAATCAAACATGATCTACACAATCCGATAAAAACTGATAAAACGTAAACAGAATCAAAATTCCAAACGCTTACATAAGTATTTAGCTGTCGAATGAAGCTCGAGAAATTGTTGTGCTTGAAATACGTCGGTAACAAGTGTCTAGCGAATTCAGGAGGATTCCACACCACGAAACTGTTACCTTTTGTGCTCCACGACACTGTTTCGTCCGTCACGGAGTCGTCGACCATATCATACGTCTTCAGAAGAAATGGCGCCGGTCCGCCACCGCCGCCGGCTCCAGCTGCCGGTTGATTTCCGTCCATTTTAGAGATTTGCAGTCGCACCGGATGAAGAATTTGAAAACCCCAAAACTGAAGTCATAAGCAATGAAAAGGACGACAGTTGACACTTTACCGGATAGTCGTGTTTCGACAGCGGAACGACGTCGTAAGATGGGGATACTGCCACCAGTTTTTAACTTGTGTACGTTTTGGTCCCTAAGGTTTTATTTGTTTACGTTAAGTCTCATTTAATTTGTAAATATTTCAATTTTGTTTCATTTGGTTTCTTTATAACGGTCAACTTAGTGACACCCCGGGCAAAGAAACCACCTAGCCGAGAAAAGGAGCCATCGAGTCAAGAACCCCACCGGCCCACCCCATGAATTCGAGGGGCATTTTGGGAAGAAAAATAAAGACATTTTTTGTTGGTAAGGGGCATTAAAATTTTTTTGAATGTGAAGTATGTCCGAAAATCCGAAAACGAAATATTCAAAAATTCGAATATCCAAAAGTTCACATATTCGAAATTCATATTCGGATGCTTATTTTAAAAATTTATGATATTTTGGATATCGAAACTATTTGAAATGGTTTTTTATTCGGATAATTTTTGGTTATCTCAAATAATTTTCTAATATTTTGGATTTTTTTGGATACTTTGGAAATCTGAAATATTAAAGTTTTTAATTTTTTCAAAAATTATTGAATAATTAATATTTTTTCTGAATCGAATCTGTATCTGAAATTTCAGCTATCTAATATTTCAGATACAGATACAGATTCAGATATTGAAATACATTAACCGAAATTTTTGTATATCTAAAGTTCAGAAGCAAACACCACTACTAATGATATGTTAAATCGGCGATAAGTTTGTACCGTTCAACGATGATCACGTAACCATTAATTCAAAAAAAAATGTTATTAAATAAATACCATTTAACTCTACAAGTACTTTTCACATTCAATTATATATATATAGGGTTAGGATCATATAATAACTCATGAATAGAGCAATAACCCAATAACTCTCATCTAATGACTAATCAAAAAGTAAAACACATTAGATCGTGACACGTGTCATGATTCAATTTTTAATAATAAAGGCATTTAAGACATTTAATCAAATTAATTTTTTATTCAAAGTTTACCCCCTCTTTTTCTAAACATTCATAACTTTTATATACTATTTTATTTTTTTATAAAAATTGCAGCGTTAAACTCGTATCATTTTTATCTTTAATTTGGTTATAGTCTCGGCTACTTTTTATAATTTTTTTCGGATCTCTATTTTACATCAATGTAACAAGCATCAGTATACAAGTTTTTTAATTTTTTGACAATAGTTAATTACATCATTGTAGTTAAATAAATGATATAAGGTCATTTTAACACATTTGTTATATCATTGTAACAAAATAAAAGTTACAACGTAACCAAGATTTTACTTTACAGCAACGTAAAGCAAAATGCGTTACAACTCGTTACAAATTTAAGACAACGAAATTTTTAGTTGACTTTGAATTTAAAATATATCACTGTAATTAACCAAATGATATAAGGTCATCCTAACACATTTGTTACATCACTGTAAGAAAATAAATGATACAAGGTAAGCAAGATTTTATTTTACAACAACGTAATCAAAATGTGTTACAACTCGTTACAATTTGAAGACATAATAATATTTAGTTGATTTTGAACTCAATTTTATTTTTTTATAAAAATTGCACCATTAAACTCGTCTCATTTTTCCCTTTAATTCGGTTATAGTCTCGACTAGTTTTTTATAATTTTTTTTGGATACATATATTTACATCATTGTAACAAGCATCAGCATACAAGTTTTTAAAAAAATTTTTTAACAATAGTAAATTATATCACTGTAATTTAATAAATGATATAAGGTCATTTTAACACATTTGTTATATCATTGTCACAAAATAAAAGTTACAACGTAACGAAGATTTAATTTACAGCAACATAAAGCAAAATGCATTACAACTCATTACAAATTTAAGACAATGAAATTTTTAGTTGACTTTAAACTCAAAATACATCACTGTAATTAACCAAATGATATAAGGTCATCCTAACACGTTTGTTACATCACCGTAATAAAATAAATGATACAACGTAAGCAAGATTTTACTTTACATCAACGTAATCAAAATGTGTTACAACTCGTTTCAAATTGAGGACATAATAATTTTTAGTTGATTTTTGAACTCAAATTTATTACAAGTTATTACAATAATGTAAACAGTCTTTTATATAATGTAAATGAATGTTTTTAAGTCATGTTACATTAATGTAAATATAGGGATCCGAAATAATTTATAAAACTAGTCGAGACTATAACCAAATTAAAGAGAAAAATAAGACGAGTTTAATAGTTCAATTTTTATAAAAAAAAATTAAATAGTATATTAAAATTATGAATGTTTAGAAAAAAAGGGAGTAAACTTTGAATAAAAAATTAATTTGATCAAATGTCTTATATACTCTTTATTATTAAAAATTGAATCATGACACATGTCACGATCTGATTCATTTTACTTTTAGATTAGCTGTTAGATGAGAGTTATTGGGTTATTAATCTATCCATGAGTTATGATTTGAACACTACCTTTTGTGTGTGTGTGTGTGTATAGGGAAATGTATAAAAAATAACACTCTTTTTTTGCTACAACTACATAATTCATTTTAACCAATAATAAACTTACACATAAGCTTTTTATTAAAATATTAAAAAGGCCATCATAGTCATTTTACTTTTATAAGTTTCCCCCCTCTTTTTTAAACAATAATATTTTTTTTATAATATATTATTTTTTTAAAAAAAATGCACCATTATACTCGTCTCATTTTTCTCTTTAATTCCGTTATAGTCTCGACTAATTTTTTTTACTTTTTTTAGATGCCATATATTTACATCATTGTAACGAGCTTAAATATAATAAATTTATTTGAAATTTTTTCTAACAATGATAAATTACAGTGATGTAATTTACATTGACGTAATTTACCGTGATGTAATTTAAATTGACGTAAAATTTGGTTTCGGTTTTTTTCGATTAATTCGGTTTCAGTTCGGTTTTTTCGGTTAATTTGGTTCCGGTTCGGTTTTTTCGGTTAATTCGGTTTAGGTTCGTTTTTTTTTGTTTTTTTATCATCCCTAATTTGTAACGAGCCTAAATACAACAAATTAGTTTGAATTTTTTTCGAACAATGATAAATTACATCACGATAATTATCATTGTTAGAGAAAAAAGTTAAAATAACGTGTTATATTACATCACGGTAATTTATCATTTGTTAGAGAAAAAATAAAATAATGTGTTATATTACATCAATGTAATTTATCATTGTTAGAAAAAAATTGAAAATAATGTGTTATATTTATGCTCGTTACATCGATTTAAATAATGGACAATGAGAAAAAAAAATTAAAAAAACTAGTCAACATTATAACAGGAATTAAAGAGAAAATTACATCACTGTAAATAATGTGTTACGTCACCGTTAATTATATCATTGTAAATTACTTCATTTTGTGTTACATTACTTCATTTTGTGTTACATTACTATAATTTACCAGTGTTAGAAAAAATTTCTAATTAATTTGCTATCTTTAAGCTCGTTACAATGATGTAAATACATGACATAAAAAAAACTAGTCGAGACTATAACGAAATTAAAGAGAAAAATGAGACGATTATAATGGTGCAATTTTTTTTAAAAAAAATAATATAGTATAAAAAAGTTATGAATGTTTAAGAAAAGGGGGGTAAACTTTACATGAATGACAAATGTCCTAAATGTCCTTATTAAAAAAAAGGAAATTGACACGTGGCACGATCCTATACACTTACCTTTTAAAGTAACCATTGGATGAAGTTAATGGGTTGTAACAAAAGATAAGGGCTATTAAAAATTACATCCCCTATATATATAGTATGTTCGAATGCTAACCCTTCTTTATTGTGTTAACCGAATAACTACATCTTATTACTTTGGGCCCACATTAAAGTAAATCAAAAGGTTTAGGTTTTTTCTTCTTTTTTTATTAATGTAAGTCGACCACTCATTAATTAAAAAAGAAAAAAAACATACACCTTTAGATTTACTTTAATGTGAACCCAAAGTAATAAGATGTAGTTATTCAGTTAACGTAATAAACATGTGTTAACATTTGATCATCTCCCTATATATATATATATAGGGTAAAGATCCTATAATAACCCTCTCTTATTGCATAACCCAAAATAACCCTGCAAGATGAACCCGAATCTTTGGTTTTTTTTTTTCAAAATCTTAGTTTTACATGTACAAAAATATGTTCTTTTATGTGTTTGAGCAAATTCTTTTTCGTTTGTGATCCTACTCAATGTAATTTGCCTTACAGCACTGTAAATATTACATTGATGTAAGGCAAATTACATTGATGTAGGATCACAAACGAAAAAGAATTTGCTCAAACACATAAAAGAACATATTTTTGTACATGTAAAACTAAGATTTTGAAAAAGAAAACCAAAGATTCGGGTTCATCTTGCAGGGTTATTTCGGGTTATGCAATAAGAGAGGGTTATTATAGGATGCGGATCCTATATATATAGAATTGAATCTAATGAAAATCCGATCTTAAAGTGAAAACCCTTAAACCCTATATCAGCCGTTAGATCAAACTTTTTTACTTTATGATTTATTTAAATGAAAAAGACATTTTAGTCTTTAACCACTTATATATATATATTGTCACACCCCCAATTTCAACTAACGGAATCATACCGTTTGGGAACGTGACAAACCAGGATCTCAGATCATTAGACATAGCGAAGACCTCTATATGAATTTCAAAACATACGTTGGTCTTTAAAAACATAATAATCAGAGTTTACAAAAAGTTGCGGAAGCGTTTCAAATCAAAATCAATAAACTGTTGATAAGTAAAACATTACAAATCAAAATACTGAAATATTCAAATTCAAATGTTCAAAGTTTATAATGCATGAGACTCTATCTTCCTAGTCCATGCCAGCTGTTACGCGCGCCTTAGCGTCCTGAGAAAACATGCAAATCAAGTCAACACAATGGTTGGTGCATAACACAGGTTTTAAATAATCACAGTGTTCAAAACATCAGTTTGAATAGTAAGTTGTAGATAACATAATCACAAATGCACAGTCATGATAGCTAGTCATATAAACTATTTACATACGTGTTCGACACCGAAGCTGACTAGTTGCCATGCTATAGCATGTTTTCGCCTTGCCACTATTGTCTATCACAACAATAGTAAAATTGTGTTTGGTCAGTCAAACACCTGCGTAGATCCCATCTACCAGGTGAGGTTTGTCAAACCTAATAGATCTATTTCCAACTACCACGCTTTGCATTACAGCAAACTAAACGGTTCGAGGTGTGTAAGGACTTTCAAGTTGATATGTTTTCACATAATGTAAACAGATAACTCATGCAAGTGATATGTATCTAAAAATCAGTTTGTTGCACATGTTTTCTCCCCCAAAACAGTTTAAATAAGAAAGGGGCCGTGTACGCACCTTTGATAATAGTAGAATGATCAAATACGTGTGAACTTGCGTAGAAATCCTCTACGAAGAATCTGTGATTTAAACAATAACCTATTGTTATTCGAATAATCGTTTTGTGCTTGAAATCACATACGTATCAACATACGTATGTTAAAGTGTGAAAATTAGGCATACGGAAGTACGCGTGCTTTTGAAATCGTTTAAATAAAATCACATTTGATTTTATTTAATTAAACGTAGTTATACGCGATTTCGTGTTCGGATTAAAATATGAATTTTTGTCATTTCAACACGTTCGTATTCTCGTTACGGTTCCAACGCAACTTGAACGGATCGAATCGGAGTTCGTATGCGAAAGTTATGCCTAAAATACTAAAATGATTTTAAAAACTCAAAAATGGTTGGGCCGGGACTCGAACCCGCGACCCTCGACTCCAACACAAACGCCCTTAACCAGTCAAGCCCGCTAGGGTTTCGCGAAAGATATCAGAAATAAATTCTTTTAAATCCCATTCCAGTCCAAATCCCTTTCTATAATATAGCCTAAGCAAAAAGTCCCAAATTGATCACGAATTCGATCTCAATAGTCCATGAAACCATAGGGCTTTGGCTGTAAAGATCCAATCGAGTCCCACTACAATTATAATTTGATCAAGTCATCAATTTAGAACCCTTATTTGTGATATAATCAGTTTCGAACGTGAGTATCTAACTCATGATTCAAACTTGCTAAATTCGATTGTGTTGATCTACAAAATGATAGGGTTTTCTTTAATCAAGATGTTTCGAAACCTTCTGTTGGAATAAATTTGAATATCAAATGCACTAGCATCGAAATCCCCAATCTCGGTTTCTTCTTATGAACCCTATGATCGAAATCCATCAAATCATTGTAACACAATAAAATTGGTACATGGTTTAGCTTATTCGGACCCTTATGAAACTACTAAACAGATTTAATTTGATTCTTAAACTCGTTTATACATAAACCCCCAAACCAGTTTCAAAGATAAACTCTAGCAATCGAACTTGTGCAATTTGAAGTTAGAACCAGAAATTAACATAGAGTTATGCTTAATCGGCAATTTATGAAAGTGTGTGTACTATTTGATTTCATTTTTACACTCATCATAACCGAAACCCCCAAATCCGACTTCCATATGAACCCTAGAATCCGTTCATGATTAATTCGATATTGGAACCACGAATTAAGATAGGGATTCTCTTAGTCGGTTGTTTTAGAAGGTTTAGGATGAATCACTAACCTGTTTTGATAACGAACTGAAGAAGATCGACTTTTAGATTGATTTCGGTCACTCCACGATCGGGTTCTTCAATCTGGAACACTTGATATCAAATTGCTGTATGAAATATGCTCTGAGTGTGTCGATTGTGATGTAGAAGTGTTCAATTGCGAATATCCTAATCGAATTTATCTGATTTGAGTCATAATTGCTACGGTTACAACCTCTAGTCTTCAATCCATGATTAATTCGAGGTTGTAGGGACTTAAAACGCCCAATTGATGATAACAATCATCAGTATACTTAAATGAGAGGTTTAATCTAATAAATTTCAACCGTTACATGAAGAATTCGAATAAATTTTGATCATCTCACTCGTATTTTGACTTATAAAGTCAAAATTAGGCTTTTAATCTCAATTACAAGTCTAAACTTTGTACTTACAGTGTATTGAGACTGATTCCTACGATTTCTAATCCCTTAAGTTCTATTTAGTTCAATTACACAATGATTCGGTTAATAAAATTGAGCCAAAAGTCTCTAATTTTCACTAATTGAGTCCTTTAACTCCTTGTTGGGCTAATTTAACCCAATTGGGCTTCCCAAATACCATTGGGCCTCACTGGGCCTTCCTGGACCTACCTTGGCCTTCCCTGGACCTACTTTGTTTACATTGGGCCTTTTCTTGAACTTATTGGGCCTTACTGGGCCTCTCTTGACTT
This sequence comes from Mikania micrantha, assembly GCA_009363875.1. Taxonomy (NCBI): domain Eukaryota; kingdom Viridiplantae; phylum Streptophyta; class Magnoliopsida; order Asterales; family Asteraceae; genus Mikania; species Mikania micrantha. The sequence continues at coordinate 53,421,635 of CM018695.1, forward strand.
ATTGGGCCTACTTAGACTCTGTTGGGCCTACATAGACTTCGTTGGGCCTAATTTATCTTGTTGAGTCTTCCTTGACCTTACTGGATCTTCTTTGACTTTATTGGGCCTTCATTGGCCTTGTTGGGCCTTCATTGGCCTTGTTGGGCCTACGGAGGTTAACAAGGTTAACTTGAAAAGTCGGATTGTCACATCATCCCCTTGTTGAAGGAATTTTCGTCCCGAAAATTAGCAAGTGTTAAGAGTAGTTAGGAAACTACTTACGAGTTTAAATCGTACGTGTTAGTGTGATTTGATCATTCTGTGTGCTTGGGTGTACTCACACACAAAGTCTAATGCTTGCAACATCACAACTCAATTGTGATCGTTCAATGTAACTGTTTTGCGTGTACACTAGTTAGTTCACCTAACTGTGACTGTTTGTGTGTGATCATACTGTGTTGTGTAACCTCACACATAGTGAGTGTCTGAAACTGTTTGTACTATGTAACCCCGCACATAGCAAAATGTATGTACTATGCAACCCCGCACATAGTAGAATGAGTGTAACCAATCATGTATGTACTACCATAACATGTAACATATGAAATGTAGCACATAAAACATATAGAATGTAATGTAGCACAAATATTTGTAACAAAATCAATTGAATAAATAAAACGTTTGTGCTTACAGTTTAAAATTTGCAGTGTTGATGTGTGAAGCATCACATCATCCCCTTGTTGAAGGAAATTTCGTCCCGAAATTTAACGTGCGCTCTCAGTGTTAGCAGTAGCTGTCTTGAATAGATGAGGATATTTCTTCATCATCTGGTCTTCCCGTTCCCATGTGAATTCAGGACCCCGTCTTGAATTCCATCGGACTTTGACTATCGGAATCTTGCTTTGCTTCAGTTGTTTGACCTCTCGGTCCATGATTTCTGCTGGTTCTTCAATGAATCGCAGCTGTTCATCTACTTGTATTTCTTCCAACGGTACAATCAATGTCTCGTCAGAAAGACATTTCTTTAAGTTTGATACATGAAAAACATCATGAACTCCACTGAGTTCTTCCGGTAGTTTGAGTTGGTACGCAACCGGACCAATCCTTTTCAGAATCTCAAAAGGTCCTACGTAACGTGGACTAAGCTTCCCGCGCTTGCCGAATCGTATCACACCTTTCCAAGGTGATACTTTTAGAAGAACTCGGTCTCCTACTTGAAATTCCAACGGCTTGCGACGATTGTCTGCATAACTCTTCTGTCGATCCCGAGCCGCTGCCATACGGTTCCGGATTTGAACTATCTTCTCTGTTGTCTCGTGCACCAGTTCAGGACCTGTAATCTGACTGTCTCCAATCTCAGCCCAACACACTGGTGAACGACATTTGCGACCATACAACGCTTCAAACGGTGCTGCTTGAATGCTTGTATGATAACTATTATTGTAAGAGAATTCCACCAACGGTAAATGATTCTCCCAACTATCACCAAAATCAATTACACAAGCTCATAACATATCCTCGAGCGTTTGAATCGTTCGTTCACTTTGACCGTCGGTCTGTGGATGATAAGCGGTACTCATATCCAAGCGAGTCCCCAATGACTTATGAAGAGATTTCCAAAAGTTGGAAGTAAACCGGGCATCCCGATCTGATATGATAGAGATTGGCACACCATGCCGTGCTACTACTTCCTTGATGTAAATGCGAGTCAGTTTCTCCATCTTATCAGTTTCCTTGATTGCTAAGAAGTGTGCAGATTTCGTTAATCGATCGACAATTACCCATATCATATCACAGCCACTCGGTGTACGGGGTAACTTAGTAATGAAATCCATCGAAATCTGTTCCCATTTCCACATCGGTATCTCTGGTTGTTGCAATAAACCAGATGGCTTCTGATATTCAACTTTGACTTTCGAACAAGTCAAACATTTGCTAACGTACTTAGCAATATCAGCTTTCATGTGAGGCCACCAATACAGTGCCTTCAAGTCATGGTACATCTTGTCTGATCCCGGATGGACTGAATATCTAGACTTGTGTGCTTCGTCCATCACGAGTTCCCTTAAACCTCCATACAAAGGTATCCACATTCGATCAATGAAATAACGAATTCCATCAGGTTTAACATTCAATTGTTCTTCCATTCCTCGTAAAGATTCCGGTACTAAGTTTTCCGCTTTCAAGGCCTCAATCTGAGCATTGTGTACTTTGTCAGGTAAGTCGGTATGTATCGTCATCATAAGTGCGCGAACCCGTCTTGTTCCCGTTGTATCTTTTCTGCTCAAAGCATCGGCTACGACATTAGCCTTTCCCGGGTGATACTTAATCGCACACTCATAATCGTTCAACAATTCAACCCATCGTCGTTGCCTCATGTTAAGCTCCTTCTGATCAAAGATATGTTGTAAACTCTTATGATCAGTGTAAATAGTACACTTAGTTCCATACAAGTAATGCCTCCAAATCTTTAAAGCAAAAACCACTGCTCCTAACTCCAAGTCATGAGTGGTGTAATTCTTTTCATGCGTTCTTAGTTGTCTGGAAGCATAAGCGATCACTTTATCCCGTTGCATCAACACACATCCCAAACCCTGTCCAGATGCGTCACAATACACCGCAAAGTCTTCCGTTCCTTCCGGTAAGGACAGAATCGGTGCACTGCAGAGTTTCTGTTTCAATAACTGGAATGCAGCTTCCTGTTTATCCGTCCAGTTATACTTTGTTCCTTTGTGCGTCAGAGCTGTAAGTGGTTGAGCGATCTTTGAGAAACCCTCAATGAATCGTCGATAATAACCCGCCAAACCAAGGAATTGTCGTACCTCGGTAGGGGTCTTTGGCGCTTCCCAATTCTTAATCGCTTCAATCTTCGCTGGATCAACATGTATGCCCTTTTCATTAACTATATGACCCAAGAACTGTACTTCTCGCATCCAGAAATCACATTTCGAGAACTTAGCGTACAGTTGTTCCTGTTTCAATAGCTCTAGTAGTAATCGAAGATGTTCAGCATGTTCCTCCTCAGACTTTGAATAGATGAGAATGTCATCAATGAAAACAATGACAAACTTATCAAGATAAAGTTTACAAACACGATTCATGAGATCCATGAATACAGCTGGAGCGTTTGTCAACCCAAATGGCATGACCAAGAACTCATAATGGCCATAGCGCGTCCTAAATGCTGTCTTCGGAATATCCTCCTCCTGGACTCTTAGTTGATGATAACCCGACCTGAGATCAATCTTCGAGTAGTAACTCGATCCTTGCAATTGATCGAACAGATCATCAATCCTGGGTAACGGATACCGGTTCTTGATAGTAACCTTATTCAACTCCCGGTAATCAATACACATACGAAAAGTCCCGTCCTTCTTCTTTACAAACAATACTGGAGCTCCCCATGGTGAAAAACTAGGTCGTATGAAACCCTTATCCAACAACTCTTGCAATTGTGTGGATAACTCTTGCATTTCTGACGGTGCAAGTCGATAAGGCGCCCTAGCTATCGGTGCTGCGTCTGGTGTAAGATCGATTCGGAATTCCACTTGTCTCACAGGCGGTAATCCCGGCAAGTCTTCTGGAAATACCTCCGGAAACTCACAGACTATTGGTATATCTTCAAGTTTCTTCTCAGCTACCGGCTTTTCAGTTATAAGTGCTATAACTGCCGTATGACCTTTCCGCAGACATTTGTGTGCTTTCATACAAGATATGAGACGCAGTGGCGTACTGCTCTTCTCGCCTTGTACATATAATGTCTCTCCCTGCGGAAGAGGTATGCGAACAATCTTTTCATGGCATACAATTTCAGCCTGGTTCTTAGACAACCAGTCCATGCCAATAACTACATCAAAACTGCCTAAGGCAATAGGCATCAAATCAATCTCTAATGTCTGACCCATCAAATCAAGAATACATCCCTTATAAATGTTTTCTACTACAATCAACTTACCATCAGCTAATTCCACAGTATAGGAACTATCTAAGGCAGTGGGACTAACATTTAGCAACTTAACAAGTGAACTAGATACAAAGCTCCGATCGGCACCGGTGTCAAATAACATAGAGGCATAGTGATTATTTAAGAGGAACGTACCCGTAACGATGTTGGGATCCTCCCGCGCTTGACGTCCTCCAATCACGAACGCCCTGCCTCTAGCACCGTTGTTGTTGTTATTATTGTTGTTGTTGTTGTTGTTGGTGCCATTGCCATTACCGTTTCCATTTCCATTACCATTACCATTGTTGTCCCCGCCTTTCTTAAGTTGTGGGCAATCTTTCTTGAAATGGCCCATCTTGCCGCACTCAAAACAACCCTTCTGCGCATTGTTCTGATTATTATTGTTCTGGTTGTTATGGTTGTTCTGCAGCTCCCCGCGACAATCCTTAGCCGCGTGCCCAATCTTGCCACACCTCTGGCACTTAGCTCTGTCACACTGGTTACCCGCATGATGGTAACCACACTTGTTGCACTTGGGGTGCTTACCAATATAGCCCCCCGATGATGATGATTGCTGACCGCTATTGGAATTATGATAGGACTTGTTTGAGTCCTGCTTCCTGTTCTGCTGTTGGTTGTTACCCTTGAAGTTGTTACTGTCCCACTTTCTCTTGTGATCTCCTACCTTGGTAGCAGATGTTCGCTTAGGCAGAGTCCCCTGCAACACTGCCTGATCAGTAAGCTGATGTGCTAGACGAACAGCTTGTTGGATAGTGGTGGGATTTGCTGAAGTCACCAAACCTTGAATCTGAGGCACTAGTCCTCCAATGTACCTCTCAATCCACTTACTGGCTGGAGTAGCCATGTGTGGTAGCAGTCTGGCCAGTTCATGCGATCTGGTCGTGTATTCCTCAATATTTGACCCCTCCATCTTGAGGTGCCAATACTCCTCCTCCAACTTCTGCATTTCACTACGAGGACAATACTCCTCTTGTAGCAAAGTTTTGAAGTTGTTCCAGGTCAACGCATTTGCTTCTCCCAACCCCAGAGTCTGAACATTGGAGTTCCACCAAGTCAGTGCTGGACCCTCTAATGTTCCAGTAGCAAATTTCACCTTGCTATCCTCAGGGCAGTTGCACATTTCAAATACAGACTCAGCCTTTTCAATCCATCGGAGAAGTCCTATGGCTCCCTCCGACCCTTTGAAGTTGTGAGGTTTGCAGTCCAAGAACATCTTGAATGTGCAAACTTGTGGGTTAACCAATCCCCCAGCTGGACCCTGTGGCCCTGTGTTGTGTGTCTGAGCATACTGTGCAATAGCCTCTGCGACTCTGTTGTTAATTAGCTCGTTGAGCTCAGCAACAGTCATATGTACGTTTCCCTCAGCCATTAGTTTCCTATTTATAAGAAGTGTTAGCACGAAGTCAAAATCCAATGTAACATGTGTAAATAAAACAACAAACACAACATGTAATATAATCAACACAGTTGTTGGAAACAAACAATAATTCTTCCATAAATAGAAACTTTCTTGGAGTACAATACTTTTTGAAATGAAATACAAAATTTCAAACTACCAATGTAGGAACACAACCCGTTCCTAATAAGTTTAAACAAAACAGAAATAAAAGAAAAATAATCAGTCGTCCTCAACGGTGGATTCAGGATCGGACTCAGCAACTGGTGCTGGTTCCTCCTCCTCATCCTCATCCTCATCCTGTTCCTCATTCTCAACTACCACTAAATCCTCCAAAGCTTCAATCCTGCCCTCCAAGATCTCGGCTCGGTTCTCTGACTCCTCTAGACGACCAATCATGTTCACCATCTCATCCCGCATGTCATGAACTAGATGGGCAAGTTCATCCTGCCTCTCAATGGCATCCCATAACTCCTGGGATCTCTGTATGAGCTTATCTTCTGTCTCATCCAAGTCCTCGCGCAACTTGGCGATCTCCTCCGCGTCCGTCCTTCGCCTCTTAGGCTCAGGAGCATCTAGTGCTGGTGGTGGATGTGTAGATGGTCCTGCAGCATAGAGTCCCTGAGTATTCACCCATGGTGCCTCCTCCGGATCCTCATCCGGGTCCTCAGCTGGATCCTCATCTGGATCCTCCTCTGGATCCTCGTCTGGATCCTCGTCTGGGTCTGAGTCATCCATCCCATACGGTGGAGGTGATGGAATAGGTGGTGGTGGTGATGATGGTGGTGCCGGAACTATCGGCCCCTCGTCCTCGGAATCATCAATGATAACATAAGGAACTGATGATGAAGCCATGCCTGTTACATAATATCATATGTAAGTGCAGTGCCATGGAATACGTAAGCAAGTCAATTACATAATGCCATATGTAATTTCTAAGCAGTATGTGTGTGTGTCTAATGTCTAACAGTCATAGTCTAGGCCTACAAATGCAAACCTAGTTCGCTATAACCAATGGCTCTGATACCAATCTGTCACACCCCCAATTTCAACTAACGGAATCATACCGTTTGGGAACGTGACAAACCAGGATCTCAGATCATTAGACATAGCGAAGACCTCTATATGAATTTCAAAACATACGTTGGTCTTTAAAAACATAATAATCAGAGTTTACAAAAAGTTGCGGAAGCGTTTCAAATCAAAATCAATAAACTGTTGATAAGTAAAACATTACAAATCAAAATACTGAAATATTCAAATTCAAATGTTCAAAGTTTATAATGCATGAGACTCTATCTTCCTAGTCCATGCCAGCTGTTACGCGCGCCTTAGCGTCCTGAGAAAACATGCAAATCAAGTCAACACAATGGTTGGTGCATAACACAGGTTTTAAATAATCACAGTGTTCAAAACATCAGTTTGAATAATAAGTTGTAGATAACATAATCACAAATGCACAGTCATGATAGCTAGTCATATAAACTATTTACATACGTGTTCGACACCGAAGCTGACTAGTTGCCATGCTATAGCATGTTTTCGCCTTGCCACTATTGTCTATCACAACAATAGTAAAATTGTGTTTGGTCAGTCAAACACCTGCGTAGATCCCATCTACCAGGTGAGGTTTGTCAAACCTAATAGATCTATTTCCAACTACCACGCTTTGCATTACAGCAAACTAAACGGTTCGAGGTGTGTAAGGACTTTCAAGTTGATATGTTTTCACATAATGTAAACAGATAACTCATGCAAGTGATATGTATCTAAAAATCAGTTTGTTGCACATGTTTTCTCCCCCAAAACAGTTTAAATAAGAAAGGGGCCGTGTACGCACCTTTGATAATAGTAGAATGATCAAATACGTGTGAACTTGCGTAGAAATCCTCTACGAAGAATCTGTGATTTAAACAATAACCTATTGTTATTCGAATAATCGTTTTGTGCTTGAAATCACATACGTATCAACATACGTATGTTAAAGTGTGAAAATTAGGCATACGGAAGTACGCGTGCTTTTGAAATCGTTTAAATAAAATCACATTTGATTTTATTTAATTAAACGTAGTTATACGCGATTTCGTGTTCGGATTAAAATATGAATTTTTGTCATTTCAACACGTTCGTATTCTCGTTACGGTTCCAACGCAACTTGAACGGATCGAATCGGAGTTCGTATGCGAAAGTTATGCCTAAAATACTAAAATGATTTTAAAAACTCAAAAATGGTTGGGCCGGGACTCGAACCCGCGACCCTCGACTCCAACACAAACGCCCTTAACCAGTCAAGCCCGCTAGGGTTTCGCGAAAGATATCAGAAATAAATTCTTTTAAATCCCATTCCAGTCCAAATCCCTTTCTATAATATAGCCTAAGCAAAAAGTCCCAAATTGATCACGAATTCGATCTCAATAGTCCATGAAACCATAGGGCTTTGGCTGTAAAGATCCAATCGAGTCCCACTACAATTATAATTTGATCAAGTCATCAATTTAGAACCCTTATTTGTGATATAATCAGTTTCGAACGTGAGTATCTAACTCATGATTCAAACTTGCTAAATTCGATTGTGTTGATCTACAAAATGATAGGGTTTTCTTTAATCAAGATGTTTCGAAACCTTCTGTTGGAATAAATTTGAATATCAAATGCACTAGCATCGAAATCCCCAATCTCGGTTTCTTCTTATGAACCCTATGATCGAAATCCATCAAATCATTGTAACACAATAAAATTGGTACATGGTTTAGCTTATTCGGACCCTTATGAAACTACTAAACAGATTTAATTTGATTCTTAAACTCGTTTATACATAAACCCCCAAACCGGTTTCAAAGATAAACTCTAGCAATCGAACTTGTGCAATTTGAAGTTAGAACCAGAAATTAACATAGAGTTATGCTTAATCGGCAATTTATGAAAGTGTGTGTACTATTTGATTTCATTTTTACACTCATCATAACCGAAACCCCCAAATCCGACTTCCATATGAACCCTAGAATCCGTTCATGATTAATTCGATATTGGAACCACGAATTAAGATAGGGATTCTCTTAGTCGGTTGTTTTAGAAGGTTTAGGATGAATCACTAACCTGTTTTGATAACGAACTGAAGAAGATCGACTTTTAGATTGATTTCGGTCACTCCACGATCGGGTTCTTCAATCTGGAACACTTGATATCAAATTGCTGTATGAAATATGCTCTGAGTGTGTCGATTGTGATGTAGAAGTGTTCAATTGCGAATATCCTAATCGAATTTATCTGATTTGAGTCATAATTGCTACGGTTACAACCTCTAGTCTTCAATCCATGATTAATTCGAGGTTGTAGGGACTTAAAACGCCCAATTGATGATAACAATCATCAGTATACTTAAATGAGAGGTTTAATCTAATAAATTTCAACCGTTACATGAAGAATTCGAATAAATTTTGATCATCTCACTCGTATTTTGACTTATAAAGTCAAAATTAGGCTTTTAATCTCAATTACAAGTCTAAACTTTGTACTTACAGTGTATTGAGACTGATTCCTACGATTTCTAATCCCTTAAGTTCTATTTAGTTCAATTACACAATGATTCGGTTAATAAAATTGAGCCAAAAGTCTCTAATTTTCACTAATTGAGTCCTTTAACTCCTTGTTGGGCTAATTTAACCCAATTGGGCTTCCCAAATACCATTGGGCCTCACTGGGCCTTCCTGGACCTACCTTGGCCTTCCCTGGACCTACTTTGTTTACATTGGGCCTTTTCTTGAACTTATTGGGCCTTACTGGGCCTCTCTTGACTTATTGGGCCTACTTAGACTCTGTTGGGCCTACATAGACTTCGTTGGGCCTAATTTATCTTGTTGAGTCTTCCTTGACCTTACTGGATCTTCTTTGACTTTATTGGGCCTTCATTGGCCTTGTTGGGCCTTCATTGGCCTTGTTGGGCCTACGGAGGTTAACAAGGTTAACTTGAAAAGTCGGATTGTCACACATATATATATATATATTACTTTCTCTCTCTCTCCCTCCATATTTTAAAAACTCATTTCTCTCTCTCTTTCATTTCTCTGCATTCTCTTTTTTTTTTTCTCTCTCTCTTCCATCTTAAAATATGAAGATCTTCAGCCATGAAAACAGTGGTAGTCGTGGTTAGACGGTGGTGGTGATGAACGGTGCTCTCACCAAAAAATGGAAGGCAGTGGTCATGGTGGTAGCGGTCGTTCTCTCTCTAAATCGATGATGTTGGTGGTTGATGATGGTGGTCGATGGTTGTGGTAGTTCTCTGTCGATGGTGGTGGTGGTGGTGGTCCGATAGTGGTAGTGGTGGTGGTGGTCCGATAGTGGTAGTGGTGGTGGTGGTGGTTCGATGGTGGTTGTGATGGTCATGGTGGTGGTGGTGGTCCGATGGTGGTGTGGTGTTGACCGGCGGATGCTGGTGGTGACAGGCGGATGGTGGTGGTGACCGGCAAATGGTGGTGGTGGTGGCGGTTTCAAGAGGTGGTAGTCATAGTGGTGGTTCAAACACATGCTTAACCAGGTGTACTTTGTGCTTAAAAAACTTGTACATTTTTTTTGTAAACATGTGTAGTTTTTAGATTTTATGGGTATTGCTTAACTATGTGTACTTTATACACTAAAACTTGTACATTTTTTAATACTACACATGTGTACTTTTTTAAGAGACAGTAAAATTTGTACATTTTTAATACTACACATGTGTTGTTTTCAGATATTATAGATGTTGATTGACCAAGTGTACTTTACGCAGTAAAACTTGTACATATTTATTACTACACATGTGTAGTTTTTCAGATCTTATAGTAGTACTTAGATCAGGTGTATTGTCTGTTGTAAAATTTGTACATTTTTATTCTAAACATGTGTAGTGTGGTTTTGATAATTTTGATATTTTTGTATAAAATTACACATGTGTAATGTTTTTATTATGATTGATACAAATGTGCATATTTTTTTGTTTCTTGAAAAAATATGACTTTTTATTTTGTATAAAAATTATACATTTTTGTATTTGTAATATTTTAAAAAATATTTTTTTAACCTTAAAATAAAACACTACACATGTGTGATATTTTGGAAATCAAATATATAAATTATATAGAGAGAGACTGACTAAGAGAGAGGAGAGATGATACAAAAGTCAATTATACCTTTAAAGGGTAAAGGAGTAAATTTTCTCTTAAGAACCCCAACAAAAGGTTCAACTTTAATTGTGAAAAACATGTTTTTTCTAATTAATTAATTAAAATCTAAAATAACTTTAATCTAACTTGTAAACGTTGGGTTTAAGGGTTTTCTATATAAGATCGGGTTTTCAAAGTATTAATCTATATTTTTCACACCATTAAACACGTTTATATATTCTTTCTATATTCATTTTGAAACTAGGTAAGTGCACAATTTAACTTGTTATTTAACATGACCAATTACGTACCATTACCAACTAGACACGAAATGACGTGATTTAAGAAGCAAAACGTCCACATTTGTTAGCATTTACAAAAACAATTTTGACAATCATGAACGGGAATGGAATCAAAACGACATCTTTTGTATATCTCACAATAAATATCAAAGTTTGGCATATTCTTATGCATCAACCATATTTTTAAATTAACATATTTTAATTTAATTTTAACTTTGTTGGTGTGTTTTTATTACAAAGACAAAAAAGATATAAATCTCATCTCTCATAAACCTGAAGTTACGTTCACCACTACATAAACCGGGCCCCCATCAGGATTCAGCAACCCCCAACGTCGTTCTGTATTCGGCCCATATTTTTGATTCTCATCATACATAGAATATATAAAAGTTGGAATAACCACCCCGGGCCGGGCCGGGGTCCCAACACTTGGAACCGTGGTCATCTTCCTTATGACATTGTTGTTGTACTCGGCTGCATTTGCCCGGTTTGCACCCAACTCACCCTTGTGTGGCCAGCCGGTTTCTGCAATTGCAACCATCACATCGTTGTATCCCAATTTAGCCATTGCATACACAACTGAGTCGATCATCTGGTCCAGGAGATTGGTGTACACCAGCCCGGTTCGTGGGTCAGTATAGGTCACGTTTCTGCTTCTAAGTAAAGCATAATCAAGGTTTATAGCCGTGTGATTCCGTACTTGACTATCAAACCATGTAATGTAGGGGTAAACCTCTACAAAGAAAAATGATTTCGTCCCGTTTATGTATTTCAACAATGGGGTTATCAGATCGCTTATCGCGGGCTTAAAGCTACCGTTAGAAGGCGGAAATGTTGTTTCCATCATGTCCATTGCAAGAGGAGTTCCAATCTTGATGTTGTGAATCCCTTGTGATTTTATGGTTTTCTGAATCCGTCTGATCGCGGGTACAAGATCAAGCGCGATTTGCATATCTTCTGGTGTATTAACTGAGCTGAAAACTTGATTACCAACCAGCACGAAACGAATTCGGGTGCTCGGATAATGAGCTACGATATGTTCGTATACCCATTGGTCTGCAAGGTGTTGATTTGCAGCAATGCCTGATATTTCATCGTTTGCAACTGTGATTGCAACTTCGATATCCTTTCCAGATAGATGATTGAGGATCTCATGATCAGCATCATAGAGTTTGACCCGACCCATGTTCATGTTTTGCAAGAGTTCGATTGATTGGGCTGGAGACGGTAGGTTGTTTCCTAGATGCCCGTAGTTTATACCGATCCTGTTCGATACCACACTGCCTGAAATCAAAAAATATATACATCAGGAGTAAAAAATACTGTTCAGAAAAGTTAAATTTACGAAGGATAGTTGTAAGTAGGGGTGCACAATTCGGGTTATTCCCAAACTGGGTCAGCACCCGTTTCATTTTTTCCAATGTAAAAGAATACGGTTCTGGTTACAAACCAGTTTGGGTTCTAATATTGGGCCAGTTCCGGGTTTTCCACCGGATCAAAACCCGAATTTTTTATGCACCACTAGTTGTAACCATTGAAGATCATTCCTAGAACTTGAATTAATTTATATATATATATATATAAAAGATACTTGAGATAGCTATGACACAGAAGAAAGAGATGAAGAGAAGAGCCATGTTGGTGAACTTTTGATTCTTCATATATACAAGAAAAGTTATAGATCATGTGATATGCGAAGATAATGGGGGTAGAAGATGATATATATTATATACGTCTATATATTATTAGCACATACACATTCACACATAAGGGGATAATGTTAAAATAAAGAATGGTTGTTCAACTTCATAAGATATGTGTCACAAGGGTGACAATGATCTTTGAAAGATGTAGATTTAGAATTCATAATATATTATATCGGTTTTAAAAAGCGCGTATGAAGCGTGCCTAAGCTCAACCCTGGTAGTACCTCTTGATTTCTTTTAGATGAGCACAGATTTGATTTAGGGTTAAAATATGAGAGGGCGTTCGTACAGGAGGCACGCGTAAAAAAAAAGAAAAGAAAAGGAAGCGTGCAACCATACGAAAAATTATGTGCATCAGGCTGTGTGTTGTGGTGTGTGATGGAGGCGTGAGAGGGGCCAGTCATGCCCCGATGCCACCCTCCCCACATTACACACTGGCGTGATGGGGGCGTAACAATAGGTGGCGTGAGAGCCCTCACGGGGTGATGACCGTTGGGAGGGAAAAGGATAAAAAAAAAATTCAAGAACGGTAATATAATTGTTTGAATAAAAAAAACAAAATTAAACCGTATATAAATTCATTCAACACACTCAAAAACACTTACATACTATCAAAATCTCTCAAAAACTCTTCAAAAATTTCAACTCTCAAATTTTCAAAAACTTCTGCACACTATGGATCTAAACAACCCGTTTTTTAACCTGTTTATAAATTGTTATCGTTCTCAAGTCGATCCAAACAACCCGAAACAATCTCTAACCTTATCAAATTGGTACCCATAACCACCTTTTTTCAACAAAAACTCCTCCGCCTTTGACAACATTTCTGAGAATCAACCGGAACCCGATGTTAACGTGGTTCCAGAAACACAACTCGACGCCCAACCGGCTACATCGTGTCGCAGGCACAGACAAAAGGAAGTGCCAGAAAAAACAACAAGACCGACCATTACTCGATGGTTGGAAGTTGAGGAGGGGGCACTAGCTCGTTGCTACATTGACGTTTCAGAAGATCCGTTCGTTGGTAACAACCAAACGAGCACAGAATTTTGGAAATGCGTTAGAGCCCAGTTTTTTTCGGAATAATTCGTGACTCCTACCGGACGAACTAGGGGTGTTCAAAATACCCGAAACTCGAAAAAATTCGAAATTCAAATCGAATCCGAAACCCGAATCGTATCCGAAACCCAAAAAAAACATTATCCGAAATTTATTTCGGGTTTTTCGGGTCAGATAATATGATTTTAGATTCGGGTTGGGTCGGGTTTCAGATATGAAAAAACTAATCTTTGATTATTTGGGTCTTATGACTTATACAACGTTTAAGTAGAATGTAATTAAATAATATGCAACGAACTTTTATTTATTAGGATTTCGACACGATACGTTCTTGAAAAAAAAACAAATGTTACAATTAACACATAGCATAACAAAGAAATCAATTTGCATATCATAGTAGAAAAGTCTAGTATTGTAGCATGTATTTCCCCCAAAATATGTAAATGTAAAAGAGGCTACGAATTCTCACATTGTGTGTCACACCCTATGCGCTGCGTGAGGAATCCACGGCGCGGTGACGATCGATGGTTGAATCATGCACAAGTATTGAATAAGAACAACCACAATGCATTACTAAATTTCATAGAGATTAGACCATTGTTTAGTTACAGACAATTTATCTATCCTCCCAAAAGAATGACAACTAATGACCCAAAAATATTGTTTACAAAATAAGACTCAGACAAGACAATTAAACAATCAGGATTAAATGAGTTTCTAATCCATCCTAGCTTGTTTCTTCATCTTGTTCTATCTTAAAACGGTCTCCTTAGTTTCCTTTAGAATGTCTTAAACATGATTACCTGAAACACGTGAAAAGTAACTGTCAACTACAAAAGTAGTTGGTGAGAACAATAGCTTTATCATTTGTAAATATGAATATGCAATGAAAGGCATATGTATAAAGCAATGAATGAAAATACATGGATGGTTGCAACCCAAACTAACATCAAGTAAGAATAACGTGTGCAAACAGTCAAAAGACTGTTTACTAGAGAAGCCAACAAACAATCAACACTAAACCATGTTTGGAGTCAGAGAATTAGTCAGCAAACGCATTCAACACGAGCTGTGCAAACGAGTTTACTCAGAAGACAACTCCGGGTTGACGTAACCCGGTCAATATGACTTATGCTGGTAAACTTAATTAGCAGCAATTTCATATTACCGTAATGTAACCACTTCTGCAGTTAACTTTTAAAACAAATTTAAAAGCTAACTCCAGCTTTGGTATGTCCAAATGTGCCCACTTTCCCTTGTTGTGATCACCCAGTACTAACGCTATATGAATAAGAATATGTGTCTTGATGTATGTATAAGTTTGTTCATAAAGATGAACACCATGCTTTTGAATACTTTGATTTGAAACCGTTGGTTGAATGCCTTATTTGATTACCATGATTTGAAAACCTTGCTTGAATACCATGAATTGAAATCCTTTGATTGAATACCACCATGAAAACTATTGATTGAATCCCTTGTTTTGGAACCTCTGATTTAATACTGAGGATAGAGTCCTTGTATAATAACTGTCACACCCCGGGCCGGCGGGAACGGATCGGGTTTTCCCGTCGGGCGGAAGGTTCCCGGGGCGCGATATCTTGGAGTGATAATCAAATGATCAGATTGTTTACATAGCACATGAGATATAAATGAGAAATGCTAATCATGACATGAGATAGAATTACAAAGTTAAATTACATTGTACATCATAATTTAACTAAGTAAATCTAATCAAAAGAATCAATGAGTTTGTATCTTGAACTGTACAAGATATACAAAAGTGATTCACTGTTTTGTCATATCAAAAGTATGCAGTCAAAAGTAAACTAGGTCTTCTAAGAGTCCACTAGCTTATCACTTGCACATATGTATATACACCTGTCCGTCACCTGAGAAAACATGCATTTAAACAAAGTCAACACTAGGTTGGTGAGTTCATAAGTAAGTAAATTGAAAACCATTGAATTGATCATGCACACATCCACAATGTCATAGTTGTTGCTTGTAATACTTGTTTCATCTATACCACCCAATGGCCTCTCCTTAGTTATATGTACAAGTAGTGTATCACCTGATCAAGTATGCTTATATATAGGGAATCCTGAAAGGGTCAAGCCCAGACGCTATCCCACCACATACTCAGTCAAGTTCCACACCACTTGCGATACAACTAAAGATATCCATTTCCCCGCTTATTCATCGCACTTGATATGTATTCAGTTATTGTATTGATGATAGAATAATATATTGTATGGGGTTTAATTATCAAACCGAAGTATTGATAACCCTCGATGTATTAAGGAATTTTAGATTTAATATAATCTTGTCCTTGTATTATTCTATACTTGAGGTGGGTTAACTGATGATACTCTATTAAATATTAAGAGTGTGAGTTAACCCCTTGCAACTTGTTTTTGAACCATAGTGCATAGAGCCTAAAAGGAATCCATTGAAATCCTCACGTAATCAGATTTCAATGCATCCGATTTATCTCTACCACTTTGCATGTCTATTGTCCTCAACGAAATCTATTACTAGTAGTGTAACATGAGAGCAGATCACCTTCTCAACCTACTAGTCAATAGGGTTTTCGCTGGATTAATTACTTATCACTGTAGATTAATATCACCATGTGTCGCTTACCAGAACCTGACTTGAGGTCGCCCTGTCACCGGTCATACGTTACCGGCCATTGAATTGTTACGATCAACATACTAGCCCTACAAGCTAGAGGTTTGTCAAACCTATGGTACCACTATGCTATCGTCGGTTTAGTCACGTCAAACTAACTGGTCAGCGAATTAAAGGGGCTTACATGATCACTTGAACAACTTGGCACATGATTGAAGTGATATAATGCAAACAGGTCAAATGTAACTAATTGTAATTGTATTCACTTGTACTCTTGTTCTCATTGTCATATGTTCTCCGTGATATTAACAAAGTTAAATAAGAACTAGTCTTATTAGGTTCTGTTAATTAATTGAGTGAATGATGTTGTTATCATGAAATTATGTTATCATGATTATCATTCCATGTTCCTTGTTCTTCTTGTAATATGTGTTGAGTATAAGGTTAAGTATTATAAGATCTAGTCTTATTACACTTATTTAACTCTTGTATTGAATGATGTAGTAAAGATACATTATCTTTATATCATTCTTGTGTTTTGCTCTTGTAATCATGTCATTATGTTTCCTTGTAATTGTTACAATGCCATTTCTTGTAAGAATAACTAAGTGTTGTAAGAGTTAACTTACTACTAAGTTATTCTATTGTATCGATGAGTTATGATATTAAAATATCATCATCATCATCTTATCTTTCCTGTATTCTTAAATTCAACAAGCATGCATACAATGATTTATGATAATAAGCAATTTAATATCAAATAATCAAAGTATTAGCAATATGTAAGCAAAACTTTTAAATAAATAAAAGTAAAGCATGTTTCTCAGCCCCGAGAGTTTAAAATCAATAAAGATTAAAGAAAAGGGGCATATGAACTCACCTTGTAGATGTTGGGGTTGACTTAGCTTAAATGAAAGAATGCACGCGCTCTGAGTTGTAATTGGGTTTGTTTCATG
This sequence comes from Mikania micrantha, assembly GCA_009363875.1. Taxonomy (NCBI): domain Eukaryota; kingdom Viridiplantae; phylum Streptophyta; class Magnoliopsida; order Asterales; family Asteraceae; genus Mikania; species Mikania micrantha. Next base: position 53,438,769 of record CM018695.1, read on the forward strand.
ATCATGTATTGATTTCACGGTATTTATAACTTATTAGTATAAGTTTGTAGAAATTCGTGTGTGTGTATGTGTTAGCCATCAAATTTGGCTAACACTCGTAAGTCTTGGTTGTCATTCGGCCCTTATTTCAATTAGCATGTGTTTTGATAATCCTTATCCCAACTATATTAAAATCAGTAGGATTTGACATTTGAGTTATGTCCAACTTGCTTAAATGTTCTAAGACTTAGGTTTTAGATTAAATATTTGTATTCATTAACATCTTGTAACCTCTCCTTGTATCGAAATTGTCCCATGATTTTTAACTCCTAAACCATTAGTTTATATATTCAAAATGTCATTGTTTTAAGCTTTAGGAACTAGACCCAAAATTTTGTCACCTTTGTAATAGATTAGGTTAATAATCTCATGTAACTTGTTATAACTAACTTTGGTTAAGGTGTTAGATTAACTCTTGAACTTTGGGCCGAAAGTCCCTTGGGCCGAATGTTCATGGGCCTCAACAAGTATCTAAGTCAAATAGTGAGCCTTAGACCAATTATATCACATCCGAGCTAGGGGAATTCGGTTGGGCCGAAGAAAATGAGATGGGCCTCGGTCAAACTGGGCCTGATTTCACACAATGAGGTGAATGATGTATAAGTGGGCCAAATTCTGAGATTGGGCCACAATAGTAGGCCTTGGCCAAAGTTAGTGGGCCTTGGGCCCAACTACTGAACCACACATTTTCATGGCCAAAACCAGATTCTTGGGCCGTAGAAGGCCTGTTGGGCCTGGTCTGCAAGCTGTGGGCCGGATCAGTGTCAGTGAATTAAGGAACTTTGTTGGGCCAAGAAACAAACTGTTGGGCCTGCTCATGTTTACGGGGCCAAGACCTTTCCTTGGCCGAGTGGGATGAGGTTGTTGGCCGCAGGGTTATGCTTGACTGGCCGGTGGTCGAATGGTGCGAGAGTGACCGGGAGGATAGGGGTCGAATGAGTCTTGGTTGTGATTGAAGGAAGGTGGCTGTCGAATGACTGAACAGTGGTGGCCGAATGAGAACACTCCGGCCGAATGTGGTGGCGGCCGGCGAATGAGTTGGTGACTCCACGAATGAGGTTGCAACGAATGAAAGGGGAGTATGAGTGTCGAATGAAGACTGCTGAGTGGCAAATGAGAGGCTGCCGAGGGTTCAGTCGCGAAAGTCACTGCCCTAGCCGAATGAGGTCCTTCGACCTTAGCCTTTCGGCGGCTTTTGGCCTCATTCGGCCGCATCAGGTCGAGCCCAACATCCCTCCATGTGAGGCTTCTCGTTTGTGGTTTCAAGGTTAGCAGTGGTTAAGGAGGTTTCCAGTGATTATAGAACTCGTGTATAAGAGTGTTTGACCGGCTAAGGTTAGTGGCTTGAACCATAGGTTGAAAACCCTAATTTTCGAGATTTTGCATCTCGTTTTACCTTATTTTCAGAAATTTTGAGCTCCGATCTGTTGTACTTTTGTGTAGAGGGTGTTGAGAGCTTCGTGTAGGTTCGAAAATGGAGTGATTTGGCCAAGTATTGAGGGAGATATGGAGGTTTGAAGATGAAGAAAACCCTAAAAACGTGAAACCGGGATTTTGGATTAGGAGAGAGGTTGGAGATGAGAAAAATGAGGAAGATGACTCAATTGAGGGTATTTATACCCCGAGGGTGTTCGGTTTCGTTTTCGTTGCTCGGGTCGCATTTCGTTACGTTTCCGGAAAAATTACGCGTAATTTAAATGGTTTTAAATGAAAAGAGTTAATTTAATTATTTTGATGAGTTTCAAAATTGTAAAATGTTATTTATTATTATTTTATTAAATTATTTTCGTATCGTATCGTGTTTCGTTTCCGTTTCGTCAGATTGCGTCACCTTCGCGCGTAATTCGTTCGAATCGTCACCCGAACGAATACGACGATGGTTTTGCTTTCTGACTTTTGTTTTCTACTTTTCAGTCATTATTTCAGAACTCTAAACTCACAGATATGTTTGTGTGAATCGTCACTCACGCAAACACACTGTCAGTTCGTCATTCTGAAATAACACTGCATTTGTGTTTGAATTGTGTTTCCTCACTGTCGGACTCAACTAAACATCATGTTTTCACATTGCTCTTGTACTGATTTGTCGGCCATCTGATTCCTGTCATCTGTGGACATCAGATCGCAACCGATATGTTTTCGTTGTTTACTTGAACACTGTTGTTTCCTGTGATTCGTTGTGTTAACTGTACTTAAGTTTTCACTTAAATACCCACAACTGATGTTTCAAATGTACGTTGTACTTACTGTATTTAAGTTTGCACTAAAATACGTACAACTGTGTATTGTATTCAGAATCCTGTTAATACAAGTACTGTTTTTGTATACGTATTTGCACATAGTATAAAGTGAAAGTACACATACCGTACGGACTTGCCGGACGATCTGGTACTTGCTGTTACAATAACAAGGTTTATAAAATATCATTTTATCGAAAGCACAAGATTATAGTAAAAGAGTTTATAAAACTTATTTTTTAAAAGTATTTAACATGCATAAAACCATTTGTATAAAACAGATATAATACAGTTTAGTGAACCTTTTATAAAACCTGTTAGTAGAAATTGTTTAACAGTTGATAAAACCATTAAAATGGTTGATAAATCCTTTAAAAATAGTTGAGAAATCCCTTGGATTTATAAAGTGACCCTGTAACAGTTGAACAGTAACACGAATCCTGTATATGAAATATGAATTGCATAGAAAGTGTTTGGTCACGTGTTCCACCCCAAAACAGTTGTAAAACAGTAAAAGAGGGGCTAATGTTCTCACCTGTCAGCAGTAGACTCTGAACCAGAACAAGTAGCAAATAGCAAACAACAGTACTTCTATCTGATTCCTATATCATTGAAATCATACATAGAATATAAGATTTATGATATTGTACTCTTTGATTGATTGATTGACTTCTGTTTTCATGATCCTGTTTATCTTTTGTATAACTTGTTTTTAACCAATTTGAATCCTTATGAAGATAATTCTTGAATGTTAGGTTTATGTATCATCAAAATGTTGACATCTTTGTAATGAATACTTGTTCATTGAAATTTAAACTAGTGGGCCATATGTCGGGCCAACTATCCCATATGAGCCAATTGTAGTTGGGCCGAAAGGTTAGTCATGGGCCCAACAAGTTCTCATGGGCCACATGGGTGTTGTTTGGGCCAAAGTTAGCTAATCAATTGGGCCGAAGGAGTGAAATAGTTAAACCAAGCTTCATGGGCCGGTTGATATGTAATTTGGCTAAGAGGATTGAGTTGAAACAGCCACATGGACCGAAAGGTGACTTGTTTGCTTCTGAATATATTGATCGAGTGGTTCTAAGATGGTTAACTAGTGATAGCCGCAAGCCCGTAGGATTTGGCCATCCAGGGCAGCGAACCTTTTAGGTTCAGGAGACCTAGGTTCGTTGCATATGTGGTCACAAGGTTCGGCTAAAGGCTGGCCAAGAAGGTTCGCCTCTAGTCTTGCCTAGGTTCGTGAGGTTAGGAAGGTTCGGCCGAAGGTACAAAGGTTCGTTCATACTAGAGGTTCGTGCATGGTGGTGATGGTTCATGACAAGGTGAAGGTTCGCTTGATGATGCTAATTGACCGAGGTTCGTTGATATGAGAAAGGTTCGCGGTCAGCCAAGGTTCGGCTGAAGGAGCCTATAGGTTCGCGAGATCGTGGGTTCGTGGAGCTCAACTAAGGTTCGCCCAGGTAGCTAGGTTCGGCGAAGAAACAAGCTGGGGGTAGGTTCGGCTATTAACAAGTCAACCATGCAGGTTCGTGATGCCATCAATGGTTCGCCAAGGGTTCGGCTACATCACCAGGGTTCGGCTGAGCATCTGATGGTTCGGCCCTGTAGGGTTCGTTCGAAATGATGTGGTTCGCACGAACCTGTAATCCCGAACATCATCATCATCACCTGATATCAAGGCTCCAGAGTTGTCCACACATCGGGGTGTACCAGAAGGAGTTTTCGAGGGTGTATGGTTCGATGAGAGGAGTTGAGAACCGATTAGATATCAAGTTCGAACAACACACACAAAACCCTATTTTTCAAAATTTTCGTTCGATCATACCTCGTTTTTGGCCGGATAAAACCTCAGATCTGTTGTACTTTTAGGTAGAGAACATCAAGAGCTTCACGTAGGTTCAAGAATAACCCAATTCCGTCAAGAAACGAGCAAGATACGTGCGTTTGAAGCTTGGATTTCTAGTGAGAAGATAGGTTCGCGAATTTGAGTTTAGAGAGAGGTTGGGGCTGCAATAAATGAGGAGAATGAAAGGAATTAAGGGCTTTTATACCCCGGGTGTTTCCCCGCGTTTTCGGTCTCGCTCGGTGTCGGTTTCGAGTATATTTACGAACGTTTTTCTACGATTACAAAATTAGCATTTTGAATTGTTTTTGATGAGTTTCAAAATTGTAAAATGTAAAATAAAATAATTTTCTTATGTTTATTTGTTCGTTCGAAATCCGACCGTTAAACGAATTTAATTACGTGTATACACGCAATTGCGTACGTTTTTCAGTCGTATTATTTATTTATTATCGTTTACTCGTAATTATAAGTTCAACATTCGTATCTCTATGGATCGTCACCCATAACTATACTCAGTCTCGCTTACGCATTACGATTTTTGTTTAAATAATTTGATTGTCATACTATTCGTCACAACACTGCACACTAACACTATCCCATTATACCGAACGCAGTATATATATAGGGCATACCCAGAGTCCAGCTAACTGCCTTATCTACGCCAGCCCACCACTGTTTCGATATAATACGATACTGTTCTTGTCTAGCGAAATCGACTGTAAATAAATAATACATATGTGACAGTTGCATACGAGAATTACGTCATAAGTGACGTGAGCACATTTGATCGTTCTAGAAATCCACGTTGTTTTAATACTTGTAATTGTTACAGAATGATAGTAGGTGAGAAATGATGAACGTGGACGAAAACCGTGCACAAAACGGAGTCCTGGATTGCCGAAATCGAAAAATGAAGAAAAATCACTAAGTGTTGGTCGACCGGACTCATCGCGGTACGCGATGGATGGATTGAGAATCCTCCGCGGTACGCGATGATTTCAAAATATCTAAGATTCCTCCGGAAATCGTCGCGGTACGCGAAGCCCCTTTTGGCTCTTGGTCGCGGTACGCGACGAGTGTGGCGGTGGAATGATCTGATCCTTTTTATCAGATCTTTATGCAGAAACCATTTTTATAACTTTCTCGAACTCTTTTGACCCAGAAGCAAAGCAGACGAAACTTGAAGCCTCAAAACTCCATTTTGAAGCCCTCTGAACGTAAGGATCGCACCGGGGATCATCTTAACAAGTCCTGATCGTCATTTAAGCCGCAGATATCTGTCTGTTTAGGTAATGATCCGTTTAAACCTTCTAGTTTGATTTTGATTGATTAGATCTTGATTTTGAACGTAATGACATAGTTAGGATTGTTGATTATTGCCTAGATGATGGCTAGGATTGATTATAAACAAAGAACACGAAGTTTTAATGGTTAAATCCTTGTTCTGATCCGTTGTAATGCCCGGTTTGCATGAAACTATACCCATGATTATAATGGTTTAATCCATTTGATTATAACAATGTAGGTGATTAGTTGGGTTAATCCTTGAAATGCAAGGTTAAATCCAAGTGTTTCAAACTAATCATAATCATTAACATACTCATTGGAACGATTATCTGATGTTAATGATAACAGTCATATTAGTATGTTAAACTTGGTTATTACACCTATTGTGATGCTACATTGTGATATTTCATGATAATTGGGTAATCAATAACAAGGATTGATCATTCCTAAGCCATTAAATTGTCTAGAAACTGTTACAGTATCATAATCAACAACATTAACTATTTGGTTAATCTGGGATTATTCTGATTAATCAAGAATGTCATCAACCTTGTATTAGGAATCTAATGCAATGTAGGTTCCTACATTATCATACATTGTATGATATAACCTTAAATTAATTAATTATATAATTAATATCGAGTTGATGATTTACTAAGCAATGTCTTTGACATTGAACGTTCAGAAGGATCTAATCAGTAAACTAGAACATAAATAACTTATTAAAGATAATCAAATGCAGAATCATCTCTGTACTATCAGTTTGGTGATACTCTGCTACCTATTATCATCAGGTGAGTTTCGTACAACCCCTTTTATTTTTAATCTTTTATAAACATCGGGGAAACTCTGCAAACTGTTGTCTGAACATATGATATGCATCAATGATATCTGTGTGATTTCATGTGATTTTGTGGGATTTCATGGGATTTTGCCTGTAGACTGAACTCTATCATGGAACTGAAAGTCCTCATTTTTGAACTGTATCTAGTGAACCCATGTGTGGCCGAGCAGAAAACATTGATAGTACTATTGGTTGACACCCCATTCGCTGGGAGGATTGCATCTCCCCTTGTGTGAATGTTTGTTATCTGTTTCCTGAACTTCTTAATGGTGTGATAGACATTAAGATAATGAGGCACTAAGATATGTACCGACGGGTAATATCTTGAGACAGACTAGACGTCCGAAAGGAACTAGATACAGGTCCCATGGTTATCCGGAACTGAACTTTTGAGAACTTGCTTATCATATCATATGATTTTAAATTGAACTGTCGAACTCACCAGCTTTGTGTTGACGTTTCAAATTTAAATCTTTATGCAGGAAAACAGTGACACTCGGTGAGGCAGCACTTCAAACACTAGTAATTAAATAAGTCAGTTGTATAATAAACTTAGTTGTAAACTATGATACTGATTGTAATGACGGAACCCTGTATTGTATTTATTTTAAGTTAATCTGTGTGCTTATGATATCGGTTCAAGTAAGTCACCCCTCACTTCGGAGACATCACCACTATGCTTCCGCAACCGGTTCAGTGACGTCAGGTTATACACGAGGTGACGAGGGGTGGGGGTGTGACAGGGTGGTATCAGAGCCACAGGTTATAGAGAATTAGGTTGACTTAGAGACCTAGACTATAACCATAGGCTCGTATAGTTACACAGAGAGCACCGAACATAACAATTGAACAAAACTTGTTTTTGAATTAAGCCAGAATAATCAAGTAGTACAAATTACAGTTTTGACTGGCCAGCACAACTGGAATTTGTAACACGTGTGCATTCTAGTTTATTTTAATTCAAGCAGAACCTTAATAACTATTAAGACAAATAGTTGTTCTGAGATAGTGAGAAGCATCGTATCATATGCATGAGTATGTTGAATGTTATTATTCAATATATTTTTTTCATGGTACTGATTCGAGTATTCTGTTTATACAGCGATGGCCGATCCAGCTGAGCAGTACATTTATCAGCGATTCCCTTATTTGAGGTTGGATGACACCCCTAGCACTAGTGCAGGATCAGATTCAGATCCTAGTGAGGCATCATCTGCAGCCTCACAGGCGACCCCTTCCGGACTTCGTACACCGTCAGACCCCAGACCTGTTACTCCACCACCACCACCATCACCAGTACCAGTACCCGCACCCGCACCTGTACCAGTACCTATACCATCTCCACCGAGAGCTCCATCATGGGATGGACTCAGACGTATGCGAGGTCAAGCTCGCAAGACGACAGGTCTTCCTCCTAGACGTTAGATGGCGCATAGGGATGAGCCCGATACTGTACATGAGGTAGGAGAGTCCTCACAGCAGGCGGAGTTTAGGGCGCAGCTTCGCCAGGTGACTTTAGATCTTTAGGGGACTCGACTAGAGTTACAGGAGTCGCGTGCTACTGAGGAGGACACACGTACCACTGTGTTCGAGATACTCACATCTCATCTGTTGTTGATGGAGCAGATGAATGCACTGGATGCTGGCACGCAAGCTTGGCGGGCTATGATCGAGGAGAGGATGAGGAGAACCACGATTCAGGGGATGATAGCTGCATTCTGGCAGCGAGTGATAGTGATGAGAGGAGTGATGATAGGAGTGCTTGAGGGCATGAGCTTAGAGGCTAGGTTATTATATGTGGCTATTGGGTTGGTCATTATAGCCATGGTGTTGGACGGATTATGGTATTTTCTGCGGTGAGGGTTGATCGGGGGCGGAACAGTTGTGACTTTATTGTACATATGATGTGATATAGTGTGATCAGTAGTTGTGAGAGCGAGATATTTTGGTATGGACAGATCCCGAGTTTGTGAGATGTAGTGTATGATGTTGTTGGTTTAGAGTATCATGACTTTTGGTTGTATTAAAACTCTGTATGTATAAAACTATGGTACTGTAATAATATGGGTGTTTTTGTATATCTGTCTGTATAATGATCTATGTGTGTGAACTATAATTAATTATTCTGTGTGAGAACATGACTGTGTACTAATGTATATATATGAGAACATGTCGAACTAAAATATATATTTCGCTGAAATACAGTACGGGAGCAATACTGTATGCGAATATATCGAACTAAAATATATATTTCGCTGAAATACAGTATGGGAGCAATACTGTATGCGAATATATCGAACAAAAATATATATTTCGCTGAAATACAGTACGAGAGCAATACTGTATGCGAATATATCGAACTGAAAAATATATTTTGTTAAAATACAGTACGGGAGCAAATACTGTATGCAAATATATTTGTTACTTAAGTACAGTACGAGAGCCATACTGTACGAGAACATGTCTGAATTGTGAACGTATCTAATTGTGAATGTGTCTGTAACTAAAGTACAGTACGAGAGCCTTACTGTACGAGAACATATCTATTGTTGTTATGAGAACTTAGTGCATGAACTGAGAACATATCAGAGGTCTTGTGTGAGAACATATTCTAGTCCTGTATGAACATATCTTTAAAAACATGTGTTGCAATGCAATGAGCTGGGTAAGACTCTAACATGTTTTTGAAATAACAGGACTAAGTATAACTACGAATAATTGTGTGATCTGTGTGTAATGTGAACATATCTGGACTGAACTCATGTAGTTATACTATATTTCTTATATTCACATTTTAATACAAATTTTCAGTGTAACTGAATGGGATTGTATTTTTGTGATAGAACGGGTTATATCTTTAATGTTCTTAAACTGACCTGAATTTGTCTGCTTGTGAGCAGATTAATGGCTCCTAAAAGAGGTCGACCAGCTAATAAAGCTGCTAAGAACATTACAAACCCTGAACCGAATCAAATTCCACCTGTGAATGTTGAATCGAATCCGGATCTGCGAGTTAATCCGGAAGTGAACGTAGTTCCACCTAGGAACTTGGAAACGAATACTACTCCACCAGTGAACCCTGGAGCAGGCATTGTTCCACCTGCTGGTACAAGCGGATCTGAAACAAATGAAGCTATGATAGCTCGTATTGTGCGTGAACAATTATCTGCTTGTGGTGTTCTGACACAACACCAACCACATATCACCGCAGGTTCTGGTGGGGAACACGATCATGTTGAGCATAATGCTACAGGTGGTCACGTTGAAACTCATACCACTACCGGTACAACTACCATTATTTCTGATCCACCCCGACATGGATGTACTTATAAGTATTTTGCTTCCTGTAACCCTCCTACTTTTATTGGCAAAGAAGGAGCGGCTCGTCTAATAAGGTGGATTGAGGAGATGGAAACTAAGCTCAAAATCAGTCAGTGTTTGGAGGAGCATAAGGTGACTTATGCTGCCTGTTCTTTGAAAGACTCGGCTTTGACCTGGTGGAATACCCAGGCCAAGACTTTGGGTTCAGCCACAGTTGACTCGATGGGCTGGAATGATTTTAAAACTCTAATTAGATCAGAGTACTGTCCCATCACTGAAATTCAAAAACTCCAGGAGGAATTCTGGAATCACTCGATGATCGGTGCTGACTGTCTTGCTTACACCGATCGTTTTCATGAACTTACTTGTTTACTTCCCGACATGTTTCCTACGGAAGCCGCTTTAATCGAGAAGTACATTAAGGGTCTGATTCCTCAGATACGGGGAATGGTGACTGCTGCTGAACCTACAACCCTAAAACATACTATTCTTTTGACCACTAAGCTTACCAATGAGGCGGTAAGGAGTGGTACTCTGTCTTTGAAACCTCAGACGGCTCATGGTCGTAGTGATGTCGGTACCTCGAATGTGTCGAAAGGTACCAAACGAAAGTGGTTTGGTAAGAACAAAACAAGGGCTCCGGCTGAGATCAGTCAGAACAAACCAACGGTGAAGAACTATGGTGCAAATGTTCCTGAGAGGAAAACTTATATTGGGCAGGCGCCCAAATGTAATAAGTGTCCACTCCATCACACGGGACCATGTCCTGTTTGTCTGAACTGTAACCGAGTTGGACATTATGCTAAATATTGCAACTTTCCTGCTCAGACACCAAACCAAGCACCACGACAAACCACTCAAACCAACCGGTCATGTTACAAATGTGGAAGCCCTGATCATCTCATACGAAACTGTCCGAACAATAACACCAATCCGGGAACTGAAGCTAGGGGGAGAGCTTTTCAGATTGGTGCGACCGAGGCGAGAGATGATGCAAATATTGTTACTGGTACGTTTCTTCTTAATAATCTATACGCATCAGTTTTGTTTGACACAGGAGCGGATAAGAGCTTTATCTCTCCTGAATTTGCATCATTAATTTCATTGCCTACGGTAGATCTAGAAACTCCTTATGTTATTGAATTTGCTAACGGCAAGTTGATTAAAACAAACAATGTTATTCAAGGATGTTCCTTGAATTTGAATGATCATCTTTTCGATATTGATTTACTTCCTATTGAGCTTGGGAGTTTTGATGTCATTGTTGGTATGGAATGGCTTTCTAATAATCAAGCGGAAGTTGTGTGTCAAGACAAGATGATCCGTATTCCATTACCTAATGGTAATACACTGATAGTTCAAGGAGAACGAGCAGGTAGAAAACTTGGTCTCATATCTTGTATGCGAGCTCAGAAATTCTTAAGGAAAGGCTGTTATGCTTTCCTGGCACATGTGACTGAGCACAATTCTTCACCCAAACAAATCACAGATATCCCAATAGTCAAGGATTTTCCTGAAGTTTTTCCTGAGGACATATCAGGATTACCCCCAGTGAGACAAGTTGAATTTCGAATCGACTTGATTCCAGGTGCAGCACCCGTTGCTAAAGCCCCGTATCGGCTTGCACCATCCGAAATGCAAGAACTTTCAGGTCAATTGCAAGAACTGTTAGACAAAGGTTTTATCAGACCTAGTTTCTCACCCTGGGGAGCACCAATTCTTTTTGTGAAAAAGAAGGATGGTTCATTCAGGATGTGTATTGACTATCGGGAACTTAATAAACTGACAATCAAGAACCGTTATCCACTACCTCGTATCGATGATCTGTTTGATCAACTACAAGGTGCTACTTATTTTTCAAAAAAATCGATTTAAGATCTGGATATCATCAGTTACGTATTCATGATGATGACATTCCTAAAACTGCTTTCAGAACTCGATACGGACATTACGAATTTCTAGTAATGCCGTTTGGTTTAACAAATGCACCAGCAGTTTTCATGGATTTGATGAATCGAGTATGTAGACCTTATCTGGATAAATTTGTGATTGTGTTTATTGATGATATTCTTATTTATTCTCGAAATCAACAAGAACATGCTCAACACTTGAAATTAATTCTAGAACTTTTGGCACGTGAAAAATTATATGCCAAGTTCTCCAAGTGTGAGTTCTGGTTAAGAGAAGTTCAATTTCTTGGTCATGTAGTAAATCAAAACGGTATTCAAGTGGATCCCAGTAAGATTCAGGCGGTAAAACAATGGGAAACACCACGAACCCCGACTGAAATACGTCAATTTTTGGGGTTGGCAGGTTATTATCGCCGGTTTATCAAGAACTTTTCAAAGATAGCCTTGCCACTGACTACATTGACACAGAAAAATCAACCGTTTATATGGAGTTCTCAACAGGAGGAGGCGTTCCAACTATTGAAACACAAACTCTGTAATGCACCTATATTGGCACTACCGGAAGGTACGGATAACTTCACAGTGTATTGTGATGCTTCACGTCAAGGTCTTGGGTGTGTTCTAATGCAGAAGGATAAGGTAATTGCTTATGCTTCTCGACAACTGAAAGTACATGAGAAGAATTATACCACACATGATCTAGAACTTGGTGCAGTAGTGTTTGCACTCAAGATTTGGAGACATTATCTATACGGAACTAGGTGTATTATATACACTGATCACAAAAGCCTCCAACACATTCTAGATCAGAAAATGTTGAACATGCGACATAGGCGATGGGTTGAACTCTTAAACGACTATGACTGTGAAATTCGTTATCACCCAGGCAAAGCAAATGTTGTAGCTGATGCTTTAAGTCGCAAGGAACGAGTCAAGCCTTTACGTGTGAAAGCGTTAGGTATGACTATTCAAACTAGTCTAATTCCTCAAATTAAAGAATCTCAGCAACAAGCTTTACAAGCAACGAACTATTTTGCTGAGGGACTAAGAGGATTAGATAAGAAACTCGATACCAAAGACGATGGACTGTTGTATTTCAAAGACCGAATGTGGGTTCCCCTATTCGGTAACTCTCGAACTGTTATCTTGGATGAGGCGCATAAATCCAGGTATTCTATTCATCCAGGTGCTGATAAAATGTATAAAGATCTTAAGGATTTTTACTGGTGGCCTGGAATGAAGAAACAAATAGCTGAATACGTGGATCGATGTTTAACATGTCTCAAAGTTAAGGCTGAACATCAACGACCTTCTGGGTTATTGCAACAACCTGAGATTCCCATGTGGAAATGGGACCAGATCTCTATGGATTTCATTACTAAATTACCCAGAACATCACGTAATCATGACTCTATATGGATTATCGTTGATCGTCTTACGAAATCTGCGCATTTCTTACCCATCCGAGAAGATTATTCTATGGATCGACTCGCTAAACTCTATGTTAATGAGATTGTATCTCGACATGGAGTACCGATCTCTATCATTTCTGACAGGGATAGTCGATTTATGTCACGATTTTGGCAAATTCTTCAGAATGCTCTGGGCACGCAAATCAATATGAGCACAGCTTATCATCCACAAACTGAAGGACAGACTGAACGAACAAATCAAACTCTTGAAGACATGCTCAGAAGCTGTGTGATTGATTTTGGAGGTAGCTGGGATATTCATCTTCCACTTGTTGAATTTTCATACAATAACAGCTACCATACCAGTATTCAATGCGCTCCATTCGAAGCACTTTATGGACGGAAGTGTAGATCACCTATCTGTTGGTCAGAGGTAGGTGAAAGTCAAATCATCGGCCCAGAATTCATTCAGGAAACAACTGACAAGATCGCACTCATTCAAGAACGAATCAAAGCTGCTCGCGATCGTCAAAAGAGTTATGCTGATAATCGCCGTAGACCACTCGAATTTCAAGCAGGTGATCGGGTAATGTTAAAAGTGTCACCTTGGAAAGGCATTTTCAGATTCGGAAAGAGAGGTAAACTTTCACCAAGATTTGTAGGGCCATTCAAAATTCTGGAACGAATTGGATCAGTAGCCTACAGACTTGAATTACCTCTTGAACTCAGTAATATTCACGATGTCTTTCATGTGTCTAATCTGAAGAAATGCTTAACTGATGAATCATTGATCATACCTCTCGAAGAAATTCATATTGATGAAAAACTTCAGTTCAGAGAAGAACCAGTAGAGGTAATGGATCGAGAAACGAAAGTGTTAAAACGTAGTCGCATACCAATCGTTAAAGTGCGATGGAACTCGCAACGTGGACCTGAATATACTTGGGAACGTGAAGATCAAATGAAATCAAAGTATCCACATCTATTCTCATAAATGATTGTCATAATGTAAGTCTTCACTAAATTTCGGGACGAAATTTCTCTAACAGGAGGAGACTGTGACAGTTGCATACGAGAATTACGTCATAAGTGACGTGAGCACATTTGATCGTTCTAGAAATCCACGTTGTTTTAATACTTGTAATTGTTACAGAATGATAGTAGGTGAGAAATGATGAACGTGGACGAAAACCGTGCACAAAACGGAGTCCTGGATTGCCGAAATCGAAAAATGAAGAAAAATCACTAAGTGTTGGTCGACCGGACTCATCGCGGTACGCGATGGATGGATTGAGAATTCTCCGCGGTACGCGATGATTTCAAAATATCTAAGATTCCTCCGGAAATCGTCGCGGTACGCGAAGCCCCTTTTGGCTCTTGGTCGCGGTACGCGACGAGTGTGGCGGTGGAATGATCTGATCCTTTTTATCAGATCTTCATGCAGAAACCATTTTTATAACTTTCTCGAACTCTTTCGACCCAGAAGCAAAGCAGACGAAACTTGAAGCCTCAAAACTCCATTTTGAAGCCCTCTGAACGTAAGGATCGCACCGGGGATCATCTTAACAAGTCCTGATCGTCATTTAAGCCGCAGATATCTGTCTGATTAGGTAATGATCCGTTTAAACCTTCTAGTTTGATTTTGATTGATTAGATCTTGATTTTGAACGTAATGACATAGTTAGGATTGTTGATTATTGCCTAGATGATGGCTAGGATTGATTATAAACAAAGAACACGAAGTTTTAATGGTTAAATCCTTGTTCTGATCGGTTGTAATGCCCGGTTTGCATGAAACTATACCCATGATTATAATGGTTTAATCCATTTGATTATAACAATGTAGGTGATTAGTTGGGTTAATCCTTGAAATGCAAGGTTAAATCCAAGTGTTTCAAACTAATCATAATCATTAACATACTCATTGGAACGATTATCTGATGTTAATGATAACAGTCAGATTAGTATGTTAAACTTGGTTATTACACCTATTGTAATGCTACATTGTGATATTTCATGATAATTGGGTAATCAATAACAAGGATTGATCATTCCTAAGCCATTAAATTGTCTAGAAACTGTTACAGTATCATAATCAACAACATTAACTATTTGGTTAATCTGGGATTATTCTGATTAATCAAGAATGTCATCAACCTTGTATTAGGAATCTAATGCAATGTAGGTTCCTACATTATCATACATTGTATGATATAACCTTAAATTAATTAATTATATAATTAATATCGAGTTGATGATTTACTAAGCAATGTCTTTGACATTGAACGTTCAGAAGGATCTAATCAGTAAACTAGAACATAAATAACTTATTAAAGATAATCAAATGCAGAATCATCTCTGTACTATCAGTTTGGTGATACTCTGCTACCTATTATCATCAGGTGAGTTTCGTACAACCCCTTTTATTTTTAATCTTTTATAAACATCGGGGAAACTCTGCAAACTGTTGTCTGAACATATGATATGCATCAATGATATCTGTGTGATTTCATGTGATTTTGTGGGATTTCATGGGATTTTGCCTGTAGACTGAACTCTATCATGGAACTGAAAGTCCTCATTTTTGAACTGTATCTAGTGAACCCATGTGTGGCCGAGCAGAAAACATTGATAGTACTATTGGTTGACACCCCATTCGCTGGGAGGACTGCATCTCCCCTTGTGTGAATGTTTGTTATCTGTTTCCTGAACTTCTTAATGGTGTGATAGACATTAAGATAATGAGGCACTAAGATATGTACCGACGGGTAATATCTTGAGACAGACTAGACGTCCGAAAGGAACTAGATACAGGTCCCATGGTTATCCGGAACTGAACTTTTGAGAACTTGCTTATCATATCATATGATTTTAAATTGAACTGTCGAACTCACCAGCTTTGTGCTGACGTTTCAAATTTAAATCTTTATGCAGGAAAACAGTGACACTCGGTGAGGCAGCACTTCAAACACTAGTAATTAAATAAGTCAGTTGTATAATAAACTTAGTTGTAAACTATGATACTGATTGTAATGACGGAACCCTGTATTGTATTTATTTTAAGTTAATCTGTGTGCTTATGATATCGGTTCAAGTAAGTCACCCCTCACTTCGGAGACATCACCACTATGCTTCCGCAACCGGTTCAGTGACGTCAGGTTATACACGAGGTGACGAGGGGTGGGGGTGTGACAACATACTTGTTCCTAATTAGATAAGATTCTAGAACACACAAACACAAACATGAACACCTGAACACATGAATCACATTGACTGAGTGACTATAAGTACACATTGTTCTATCACTGTTTATGACTACCATGACTAAATGCACAGATGTTACATTGTGTGTAGTAATGGAACCCATATCCATGTATTGTGATAAACAAAGTCAGGGTAACCATAATCAGCGCATCAATGCTAGTCAACTATGTGTGTTTGATATAGTATTGCATTCAAAATCGAGTCAAATATAAGGTCCTGTTTGTAGATCAAATGTGTATCAATAACTGATATCGAGAATCTTGTTTCATGTGCCTATTTGATACAAGTGTCATACGTGATCTAACGCATCCTCACATATTTGACATCGGTCGGGTGTGACAATAGATAATAGAAAAATTAAGAATTTTTTATACATATCTAATTTACGACAAAATATAAAAATAACTTACATTTTGATATAAACTAGGTTTAATCCCACCCGCGCGTTGCGACGGGTTATCACAGTACACTTCCGATAACGGGTATTATATATCATTTGCAAAATCATAAGTTACATAGCAAAATCAAATTTTTTATCACAAACTCTGTACAATTTTATATATATATATATATATATATATATAAACATAAAACTATACAAAATCAAAAAAACAAAATTTAAAAGTTTTAGTGGCAAAAATTAAGTAAACAAAACTTTATACTATATAAAAGTTTTAGTGAACAAAATCGAAAAAACAAAACTTTACTATTAAGTTTTAGTGGCCATAATCGAAAAAACAAAACTTTATATTATATAAAAGTTTTAGTGGCCAAAATCAAAAAAAAAAACTTTAAAAAGTTTTAGTGACGAAAATCGAAAAAACAAAACTTTATATTATATAAAAGTTTTAGTGACCAAAATCGAAAAAATAAAACTTTACTATTAAGTTTTAGTGGCAAAAATCGAAAAAACAAAACTTTATATTATATAAAAGTTTTAGTGGTAAAAATCGAAAAAACAAAAGTTTAAAAAGTTTTAGTGGCCAAAATAAAAAAAACTTTATATTATATTAAAGTTTTAATGACAAAAATCGAAAAAACAAAACTTTAAAAGTTTTTGTGGCCAAAATCGAAAAAACAAAACTTTATATTATATAAAAGTTTTAGTGACCAAAATCGAAAAAACAAAACTTTACTTTTAGTGGCCAAAATTAAAAAAACAAAACTTTATATTATATAAAAGTTTTAGTGGCCAAAGTAGAAAAAACAAAATTTTAAAAAGTTTTAGTGACAAAAATCGAAAAAACAAAACCTTATAATATATAAAAGTTTTAGTGGCGAAAATCAAAAAAACAAAACTTTAAAAGTTTTAGTGACCAAAATCGAAAACACAAAACATTATATTATATAAAAGTTTTGGTGACCAAAATCGAAAAAACAAACTTTACTATTTTTCTTTCAGTTGGTTTTTAATATATATAATAATTTGTAGTTGAAACAAAATACAAAGATCTAAATGACCAAAATATAAATAGTGGAATTATGATTTTTTAGCTGAAGCCTTGATTTCAATTTCAGTCTTCTCTAAAAGCATAACAAAAAACCAAGTTAAGCTTCAAACGTTTTAAATAAATGTAAAGCTATAAAGTACACATTTTTAAATGGGAAAATGTCGCATGGCGTTAATGAAAATTTTTGAGTGTTAACTATGTTAAAGTTTTTTTTTTTTCCTTTTAAATTACTTAACAAAATACGAAGATTTAGATGACCAAAATATAAATCATGGAATACTAAATCAATAAGAAAATGAGATTTTGAAAGTAAATCATTAAATATAAACTATAAAATTTTAAAATATGTCTGATCATCACATGTGTTGAACTGGTTTACGAGTGAAAACTAGCAACCTACTAGTTCACATGAAAACGACCTAAATACGTACGGTCGGATTAGAGATGAGATTTTTGCACCAAATGCCGGTACCGTACCGTACCGAACCGATACCGTACCGGTAGATTCGGTACCGGTAACAGTACTTCATTTTTTCAAGTTTCGGTATCGGTACTAACCGTTACCGGTACTGTTAAAATACCAAAAATTCCCGAAACGGTACCGGTACTGGAATATAGATATTTTTGTATTGAATTTAATTATTTACTAATCTAGTATAGTTTAAAAAATATTACCATGATGCGTTAAAACCTAATTAAGATTTTAATTATTAAATATAAAAAATACTATTTAAATCCAAAGGACGATGCGTTCATATTTTTTTGTTTGTAATTTTTCGTTTTGTAAACTTAACTTTTTTTATAATGTATTAATATGATACATTCATATCCATAGATTTTTCTTATAATTATGACATAATAACATCTATAATTTGAATACTAATATTTTTCATCTTTATCTCAACAAAAAATTGAGGAAACGGTACAAAACCGGTAAAGTACCGAAAATACCGATATCGAATCGGTACCATACCTAATGTTTCGGTAGCAGTATCGGTATCCACTTTTCAAGATTTTCGGTACCGGTATTTTTGGTATCGGTAACGGTATAGTACCGATCTCATCCCTAGGTCAGACCCATTCTTTAATTGATTTCATTCGAACGGACCAACCAGTCTGTTTCTAGACATTGTAGAAAATGTTTGGGGCAAATAGTTATGATTTTTTTAGCTCAATCCCTAATTTCAGTCTCCTTTAAATGCATAACAAAAAATTAAGTTAAACTTTTAATGTTTTAAATAAATGTAAAGTTATAAAGTACACATTTTTAAATGGGAAATGTCACATAGTATTTATCAATCTTTTGAAGTGTTAACTAAAGTTATTCAAAGTTTTTTTTTTCATTTAAAGTCACTTAACTTAATAATTGTAATTTTTTAATTGTTTAAATCTTTAAAAATTAATTAAGTAAATAAAACATATATGAATCTTAATTAATAATAAATAAATACTTTTAATTTACTTAAAGTAGGAGTATTTATGAAGAAAATGAATTCACGAAATAACAACAAAGTTTCTTAAATTATTTGATTTAAATCAATTTAGAAAAATAATAATAATAATTAAATATTAACAAATCTTCATATATGTTTTATTTAACGCAATTAAATTCAAAAAATTTAAAATAAAAAATTTATACAAGATTGTAACACTTAATTAAATTCAAGTGACTTGAAAATAATAATAATAATAATAATAATAATAATAATAATAATAATAAAAATAATAATAATAATAATACTTTTATTTAAAGTTATTTGTGTATCTACCCCAATAATACTGTTGTGACGTACCATTCCTTGACTCCTCGATACTCAATCGGAGAAAGTTGAAATCAAACGGGATGTGTCTATTTATCTATCTTTTGACTCGAAATAATAATAATAATAATAATAATAATAATAATAATAATAATAATAATAATAATAATAATAATAATAATAATAATAATAATATAAAAATAATATTATTATTATTATTGAACACTTGGAAAATTTAGTTACTACCCTCTATAGTTACCCTATTTTTAAATTCACATATTATCAAACAAATAAATATACAAAATAGGTCCAAATTAAAATGTGACGATTCGAACTCGATTCACAAAACACACCCAATTTTTTATTTTTTATTTATTTTTCATATAACGGTTACATAGCTTATGACTGCCAGATTATATTTTTCAAGAATCATGAATTTCATTTAGACTACTCTCATACCAACTTAATCCTTTATTAGAAAACTAATTTCGCTCTACCGTACCTATATTAACTAGGGTTTTTATAACGGGTTAGACACGACCCGTTAAAAAACGAAACACAAATAGTAGACACGAGCACGACACACAGACTTATCATATCTGTTTATCCAAACACGGACATGACCCGTTAAATACACGTAAACACGAAATGACCAACCGTTAAACAGAACACTATGAATGGCCCGTTAAAGAACATGTTAAAGACCTGTTAAAGAAACATGTTAAGAACTCGTTAAGGAAATAGAGTTAGAAAATTAGAAATTTTTTGAAGGTAACTGGGTACTCATATATTTTATTATATTATTTATTTTAAATTTTAAATTTTAAAAAGGTATTAACGGGTCTTAACAGATTTTAACGAGTTTTTACCTGTTTAGACACAAAAAATAAACATGTCTTAACGTGTGAAACCTGTTTTAAACACGAAAATGTTAAAAGTAAACACGAAACATGTTAAAACCGTATCGTATCATGCTAACATGCCATGTCTAAAATTTCACCTCTAATATTAACCTAAGCTCCATCTATTTTCACTCCATTTACAACCCCACCTTACTCAATTTGAACAATAAGTTATATAAAAAAAAACCCAACCAACTACTAATATTTACACATGACAAATAATAAACGATAAGATTTTTATATATAATTATGTTAAATAACACGTATTTTAACTAACTCTATTTTTAATTAAATTTATTAGGAATATTCATAGAAAAAACTAAACAAAAATGTGTTTTTAGATTTTTTTAAAAATGTTAAAAATTATAAGTTATTAAAAGAAAACTAGAGTTTTTTTACCAAATTAGTGTTGTGGGAAAAAATATTTACCAAAATAGTGTTGTTTAAAAAATAATTACTAAAATAACGTTTTCAAGATATTTAAGGCCACATTTTACCTATGACTTTGATTATTTACATTATTATTGATGTCTTTTTCTTCATATGTTTGTTCATTAACTATTTAAAAAAAATAATCAAGATTTATAATTCACTTTATATAATGGTAAAAAAAAATATTTATTATAAATTCAAAAGTTTAGGATTAATATTGAAAACATTTTTGACAGCAAAAAATAACACTTTTTGAAAAAGATTAAAAAAACATTATTTTGGTTTGATAAAGCTTCACTTTATCTCTATACGTTTTTTGTTAATGAATTCAACAAAACATTATTTTAGTTTGATAAAGCTTCACATAGTGACATGTTTTTAGAGTTGTTCACGATCTGAACTGAACCGAATGATGGTATGCTTGTGTTTGGCTCGTTTATAAACTGAGCGGCTCGGCTTGGTTCGGATTTGTAAAATTGAGTCAAATGTTGTGTTCGTTGCTTGGCTCTGTTTAAAACCTGTACGGCTCGACTTGGTTCGGTTTGGCTTCGTTTAATAATAAAATTTAAAGTAAACTTAAAATATTTATGTCAATTGCAAACTTTATAATTAAAAAACAATAAATTCAACCACATATAAATCTAAAACAAAAGTAAAGTTCGTAAATTACTAATAGTGATAATACTAAAACATAAAAAATGTTTAAAATGTTTAAATTGTAAATTAACATTATTATGTCAATTGCAAACTCAATAATTAAAAAAAAAAAGTTCAACTGTATTGTAACCACTCATGTCCCATGTCCTAAACTGAGCATGCTCGGCTCGTTTAAAACCGATCAAAATTTGAACGAGAATTTTTCTAGTTTTTTCCGAGCGAATATTGAGCGAGCGTCGAGTGACGAACATTTTGGATAGCCCTAAATGTTTTTAAACGTTCAACTTTATATAAATATTAAAATAACTCTTTTTTATAAATTATATAGAATATATTTGTGTAAAAAATTCATTAAAAAATAAAACGTATTTAGAAAAATTAAATTTTAAACCAAATTTTCTTTTTCCGAAAATATTAACTTTTTTCCTTCTAAAGTTTAGTCAACATTAATTCTAAACTACATACGTAATAGTAAAAGTTTTTTTTTTAATTTTTTTTACGTATTAAAAATATATATAAAGTGAATTCTAAATCTTGATTAGTTTTTTATTTAAATATTTTAAGAGCAATTATATGAAAAAAAATTAATTTAAAATAAAATATAATTAATCAAATTTAAACTCAAAAAGCAATCTTTGATAGCAAAAAACACCATTTTGAAAATTATTTTTCAAATAACATCATTTTGATAAATATTTTTATCACAAACACCAGTTTAGTAAAAAAACTCAAGAAAACTAACTTAAATAGGAAATGAAATATTTGAATAGAAAGTGCAAAATGAAATAAAATGGTAGCCAATTAAATTATTACATGTGCAGGCTGCATAGCGTATCACTACACGATTATATTTTTCAAGAATCATGAAAATCTCGTTTATACCCACAGTCTGACACCTGAACACCACCAAGAAAACACACTAACGTACTCCGGCCACCTTCGATCAAAAAACACACTTACACACAGTCTCCGGCTGCTGTGTGTCCGGCATTCATGGCGTTTCATGACGCGACCCATCTGCTCATCCTCCATCTCACCATCTACCTCCTCACATCCTCCACCTCCGGCGACGACGGAGTCGTCATGAAACACCTCTACGCCACCCTCTCGCCTTCACCATCCACTTGGACCGGCAACAACTTCAAAGTTATACATAAATGCATAACAAAAAATTAAGTTAAACTTTTAACTTTTTAAATAAATGTAAAGTTATAAATTACACATTTTGAAATGGGAAATGTCACATAGTAGTTATCAACTTTTTCAAGTGTTAACTAAAGTCATTCAAAGTTTTTCTCTTTTAAAGTTACTTAATTTTTATTAAATGTTATAATAATATGTATTTTTTTTTAAAATTGTTTAAATCTTTGAAAATTAATTGAGTCAAACAAAAAATATATTAATCTTAACTAATAATAAATAAATTCTTTTAATTTACTTAAAGTAGGAGTTATTCATTTAATCAAAGTTAAGTGACTTGAAAATTAAAATAATGATCTTAATAGTTACTATCCTCTAAAGTTACCCTATGATTAAATTCACATAATATCAAACAAACAAATATAAAATTACAAAATAGGTTCAAATTATGGTTGTTATAACGGGTTAGACACGATCCATTAAGACACGAAACACGAAATGGTAGACACAAACACGACACACAAACTTATCGTATTTGTTTTTCCAAACACGAACATGACCCGTTAAAAACACGTAAACACGAATTGACCAACCGTTTAACAGAACACTATGAATGACTCATTAAAGAACATGTTAAAGACATGTGTTAAGGAACTTGTTAAGGAACTAGAGTTAGAGAATTAGAAATTTTTAGAAAGTAATCGGTTACCCATATATATTATTATATTATTTATTTTAAATTTTAAACATGTCTTAAGGGTCTTAACAAGTTTTAACGGGTTTTGCATATTTAGACACAAAAAATAAACATGTCGTGTGGAGCTTGCTTTAGACACGAAAATGTTAAAGGTAAACATAAAACATGTAAAGTCGTGTCGTGTCATATTAATGTGTCCGTGTCTAAAATTGTCAGCCCTAATACTAACCGAGCTCCATTTATTTTCACTCCATTTACAACCCAACCTTAATCAATTTGAAGGATAAGATATCTCAAAAAAAAAAAAAAAACCCAACAAACTCATAATATAGTTCACACTTGAGAAATAAAAGCGATAACATTTTTGTATATAATTATGTTAAATAACACGTATTTTAACTAACTCTATGTTTTAATTAAATTTATCAGGAATATTCATATAAAAAAATAAACAAAAATGTATTTTTAGATATTTTTTTAAATGTTAAAAATTATAAGTTATTAAAAGAAAACTAAATTAAATGGGAAATGAAATATTTGAAAAGAAAGTGCAAAATGAAATAAAATGTTAGCCAATTAAATTATTACATGCGGAGGATACATAGCGTATCACTGCACGATTATATTTTTCAAGAATTATGAAAATCTCGTTTATACCACAGTCTGACACCTGAACACCACCATTCCACCAAGAAAACATACTCACGTACTCCGGCCACCGTCGATCAAGAAACACACTTACACACAGTCTCCGGCTACTGTGTGTCCGGCATTCATGGCGTTCCATGACGCGACCCATCTGCTCATCCTCCATCTCACCATCTACCTCCTCACATCCTCCACCTCCACCTCCGGCGACGACGGAGTCGTCATGAAACACCTCTACGCCACCCTCTCGCCTTCACCATCCACTTGGACCGGCAACAACTTCTGCAAATGGGAAGGAATCAAGTGCGATAACTCCAATCGCGTCACCGCCATAAACCTCCGGTCAAAATCACTCACCGGAACCCTTCCGCCGGACATCAACAACCTCACCCATCTCGAAACCCTAGCCGTTCAACACAACTCCATTTCCGGTGACATACCCACAATGGCAAACCTTGCACGACTCCAGTTAGTCCACCTCAATAACAACAACTTCACCTCTTTCCCGTCAACTTTTTTCACCGGACTCAACAACCTGCATTTTTTTTCCGTCTCTGATAACCCAAATCTTGCACCGTGGCATCTACCGGAAAATCTTTATCGGTGTTTTCATCTGAAACGGTTTGATGCTACCAATGCCAATATAGTGGGTAAAATACCAGATGTTTTTTACCGATTACACACGCTGCAGACTCTCCGGCTGTCGTATAACGATCTCACCGGAACACTTCCCCAGAGCTTCGCCGGATCGCAGATACGGGTCCTGCATATTAATAACCAAGTTCAAGGACTTTCAGGTTCGATTGACGTTCTCTCTTTAATGACCCGATTGAATGAAGCATGGTTAGATTTTAATTTGTTTACTGGTGTTATCCCGGATCTTTCCAACTGCACCGATCTATATGATTTGCAACTAAGAAACAATGAATTTAGAGGTTTAGTTCCTGAATCTTTGATGAATCTACCCAAAATAGGAAATATTAGCATGCAAAACAACCTATTACAGGGTCCATTACCAGTGTTTAAAAGTGTTGTTCATGCTGATTTGGGTGCTGATAATAACAGTTTTTGTTTACCAAAACCCGGCCCATGTGACCCTCAAGTGAACATACTTCTCGAAATCGCCCGATCATTCGGGTACCCGATGTTGTTGGCAAAATCTTGGAAGGGTAATGATGCTTGCCTTAATTGGGGTTTTGTTAGTTGCGATCTTTCTGAAAAGAATGTCACAAATTTAAGTTTTTTAAATCTCAACTTTTCGGGTTTCATTTCGCCAGCATTTGCGAATTTAACTGCGCTAAAGATTTTATCTTTAGGTAATAATAATCTTTCAGGCCCGATCCCTAAGATATTGACATCTTTACCAGATCTGCAACTTCTAGATGTATCAAATAATAACTTGTCTGGTGAGATTCCCATGTTTTCTCACAAAGTGAAGTTTTTGCATTCGGGTAATCCTTTTTTGGGTAACAATGAGCATGACATGCCAAGTAGGAAGACAAAATGGGTTTTGATTTTGGTTGGTACGGCTAGCGTTATTATACTTGTTATTATGGGTTTTCTTTGTATTCCTTTGCGGTTCAACTTAAGGAACAACCAATGCCCAGGGGAAGTGCCCAATCCAAACGAAACTGGTAACACTCATCCTGAAATGTCGGTTTTTGAGGATGGTGTTGCAGTGATTTCCTTTCAAGTTGTTCAACAAGCCACCAACGATTTCAGTGATGAAAATGTACTAGGAGAAGGCAGTTTTGGGGTTGTTTACAAAGGGGAGTTGGTTGACGGGACGAAAATTGCTGTAAAACGAATGAACTCGGGTGAAACAAAGGGAACACATGTAAAAGACTTTGAAACTGAAGTTACAGTTCTAAAAACCGTTAGACACAGGCATCTTGTGAATCTTGTTGGATACTGCATTAATGATAACGAGAGGCTTTTGGTATATGAGTACATGTCACAAGGAACATTAAGCCAACGTTTATTTGAATGGGAAGCTCATAAAACCGACCCGCTTAGTTGGAAACAACGGGTTTTAATTGGGTTGGATGTTGCGAGGGGGCTCGAGTATTTGCATGGTTTGGGACCAACAAATTTTATTCATAGAGATTTAAAGTCGTCTAATATTCTTCTTGATGATCACTTGCGTGCTAAAGTTGCAGACTTTGGTTTGGTGAAGTACGCGCCTGATGGGACGCAGTCTGTTGAGACCAGAGTGGCTGGAACTTTTGGTTATGTAGCACCCGAATATGCCTGTGAGTACTCTACTATTATTGTGTGTTTATATAGACCTTGATATTTATCAAAATAGGTAGATAATGTGTAAAGTTGATTATTGAAAATATAATAACCACTTTTTAAACACATACCAAAATGCTAAAATTAACAGCATTTTGTTTTTATTCCAATGTTTTGAAAACCGGACCGGTCGAACCGGGAACCGGTGGTCGGACAGGTCCAGTTAAGGGTTATGGGCCGTTTTCAATGAACCGGCCGGTCGAACCGGCGAACTGGTGGTTGAAACGTTTTTTTTTTATTTTTTATATATATATTTATAAAATCATCCGGTTTTTAAATCCGGTTCGACCTCTGACCAGTAAGGAGACCGGTTCGACGTCTGGTCCGGTTATGAAAACATTATTTTATTCTTTGATACAAACAGCTACTGGGAGAGTGTCGTCTACAAAAGTGGATGTCAAAAATGTTAAAATTAACTTCAATTTGTTTTTCTTTTTTGATACAAACAGCTACTGGGAGAGTGTCTACAAAAGTGGATGTTTATGCATTTGGCACGGTGTTGATGGAAATGTTGACAGGCAGAAAAGCCATGGACAACACTAAGCCTGAGGATGAAAAACATTTGGTGACATGGTTTCACAAGGATCTAACTTTAAAAGAAGACTTAATGAAAGTTATTGATCCAACTCTTGACACCAACGAAGAAAAAACGGTGGAAAACATTTACAAAGTGGGTTTGCTGGCGGCCCAATGTACTAAACGCGATCGTCACCAAAGACCTGACATGGGTCATGTGGTTTTTGTGTTGGGTTCTCTTGTGGAACAATGGGAACCCCCAAGAATCGATGAAGATGAGGGTAATGGCGATGATGTTTCAAATATCTTTTCTCAACTTAAACGGAAATTGCAGACTGGTGAGGGTACTTCTGGTACAACCGATTGATGGTTGTATTTTTAGTCATAGTTGAGTTTTAGATGGATGTTTAAATCACTTAATATCATTTGCAGGTTAACTACATTTGGTTGTTTAGTAAATGATGATTAGACCATGTGATGCCCTTCATCATATCACGTGTATTGTTGATAACTAACAAAAAGACGGTCTTTAACAATGTGTTTTTTTTCTTATTACCACTCTTAAATGATATACGCCAGTTCTTCAGCAAATGATACAACCCCTCTATGAATGGGCAGGGGTGCATGATGGGGGTTTAGTGAATGTTTGATGTTTTATAATTCTAGGACGAGTGACTCAAATATTGGGGTTTTGGGATTCCATGACACAGTTTCTTTCCTTATTTTCATTTTCATGATGAAATGCATGTAATTGGTTAGTTTCTTTCCTTATTTTGATTTTCATGAGGGACTCTTATTCTACTAAAATAACAACACTCAACACATGTCATCACCTCATAATCTTTGGAAAAATTTTCCCACGTATCTTTCATACTGAATACTAATTAATTGTCTTTTACATTAAATAAATTAAATCTTAATGATTTTGAATAATTGAATTATCCTATTAAATATCAAATATATAATTGCTCTTATAAGAATTTTCAATTATAGAATATCTTAAAATGTAAGTTTATAATTCTTAAATTTTTATTATTAGTAATTTATTATTTTAATTATTCATTATTTATTTTTTATCAACAATTAATGTTATAAAACATACAAATCTTTATAAAAAAAATATTGTTTACAACATATTTGATTTATTCAACTCATGTAACACATGATTTTCTAACCTAGCGCAAAAAATAATTTAGTACAATCTTCTTCTATCAATTCTTTTAAGCTTCTCATTTTCTTTTCTGGTCTTTGATATGCTCGGGAACATACCATTTGGTATTTGAGCATCGTTCCTATGGAAGCCTGTATGCGTACCAACAGTGGTGGACCTATAATTTTTTTTCATGGGAGGCGGAAATTTTTGTAGGTTCATTGGTGTTCAAATTGGGTTGGAGCGGATCGGGTCGGGTCATGTTAAAAAAAGACAACCAAACTAAATTTTATATATAATGACATAATGAAAATACAATACATTTAAATTTGTTGATTACGTAATTTTATTTTTTTATAAATTAAAAACAACGTATAAGGAGACGTTCCTAAGTAAGACATAAGCAATTCGATTACGCAAATATATCATTAAGTATGATGTTAATATGCTATTTAAATTAATAGTATAACTAATGGGCTAGCTAGGGGCGGCCTTGAGAATTGTAGGTGCCCAGGACGAGTCGAAAAAAAGGCACCATAGTGAATTCGAATATTAAACTACGGTGTTAAAGAATACGGAAAAATTGTTAATACATAAAATGAACCGTATTCGTAATCGAAAAAAATGAACAGAATTCTGAATTCGGTTTTTGATTTGGTTCCTAAGTGTATCCAAATTTTGGTTTCGATACAGTTATCAGGTCCATTTTTTTTGAATTCAATTTGTTAGGTTAACCGATTTAAGCAAATTCAGATTTAAATTTGTTTTCTTTATAATATATAAGGTTGAATTCGGTTTATTTGGATCGATTTATTAGTTTTTAATTGGTATATTCGATTGAATTCGGTTTAATCGGTTTTAACCGGTTTAGTGGTGGTTTGACTTATTATAAGTAATACTAAACTTGATTTTACATTGGGTTTAAATTATCAGTTGGACATTTTTCAACTTAGTTATATTAATTAACACTTAGAAATCAAATGGGGGCGATTGCAAAATTTTACGGGGGGCGATCTGTATTTTAACGTATATATACCACTAAAAAAAATTTCAAGGTGGGCGGCCGCGGCCCCCCCCCCCCCCCCCCCCCCCCCGCGGCTTCAAGTGGAGCAGAAGTTAGCCCCTCATGATACACTACTCGAAGGAATTTTTACATAGTTTCAAAGTCTCAATGCATCCAGACATGGCCAGCAAACTTCAAGTATTTCTAGCTCCTTAAGCGGTAGCGGCAAGTCTAGTCCGAGCCCTCCGTAACCCTACCTGATGTTAAAAAACTTACAACGACGTTAACTCTCAAACGGTGATGAATTTACGCAAACTCATAAAATAAGAAAGTGTTTTAAATGTGTTTCCAATGATGTTAAAAAAATCGAAAATTTGGCTTGATCTTGACGGATTATTAAGAGTTATCGTTTTAAGAGTGGGTTATGTAAAAAACCTTCCACTATATATATATATATATATATATATATATATATAGGGAATACATAAATTAAAAACCACCCCTTAGCCCGAAAACCTTGAAAACCGATTTTAGTGGACAAGATTAAGCCACATCACACTCTTATTATTTAATTAATTTGGGCAAAATAGTCTTTTTACCCACATGTACTTTTTTGCATTTTTTTATTATTTTTACAGCATATCCTTTTTGTTTTTGATTTTTCAACAGCAAATGCCAATGAGTTAATGCCAGTAGTTACACTGTTTTTACGTTTTGTTCAATTTTTTTTTTGTTTTTCACCTATGGTAGAGTTTACATGTTTAGTTACGTAAAGATTACATGCCGTCTGATTTACACATTTTTTGTATTTATACACACTTTTTTGTAAAGTCTCACCTACAAAGACCCACTATTTATTCTCACGTCGTTTTAAATATTTTAGTAACGTAAACGGTCTGATTATCTTTTTTTAATGTGTAACAATATTTAATATGTATTTTTTCAACTACAATGTAATTTTATACATATTTGTAAAGTTTCACCTATGAAGACCCCTATTTATTCTAACGTCGTTTTAAATATTTTAATAACGTAAGATTTCGTCCGACCTATATTTCAGTTAACATTTGTAAAGTGTAACCCACAAAGAACCAATTTTATTCAGTTTTTGGATGTTTTTATACGATGTCGTTACATTAGTATTACGTTAATATTACATATTTTACGACGTATATTTCAGTGCTTGTGTTTTGTTACGTTAAGATTACATATGGTCTGACCTATATTTACTTTTTGCTTTTTTGTCCTTTTTTTTCTAGAACCAATGACAGCCTTTTTTGTACTTTTTGTAAGTGTGAGTCACTTCCAAGTCTCTTTTTATATGACAATATTTACTTTTTGTCAAATTATGATTACCCTTCCATGCTTAAGCCATCCCCTCACTTTTATTTATCTCATTTTTGAATTCTCAAACATCTCACTTACTTTGCATGAACTTCCCTCTCTCTTTTTGATTTTTTGTTTTCAATGGATTCTACACTTGACCTTAATACTTTTGATTCTTTGATTGCAAGCTACAATGAAGAATCGTTTGTTACATCAGATATAGAAGGTGATAATATATTTTGATTTGTATAGAGTCTTCTATTTTACTTTTTATTATTTTTTTTTTGACCTAGATGATTAAATTTTTTTTCGAATTTTTATGTTTTTCTCAGTACATCCTATAAACGAAGATCCAATCACCTCTGTTGATGAAGAGCACGATTATGTTCCGAATATACCGTTGTTACGTGCAGAATGTTATGAAATCCCGTCTAATGGTGGTAGATTGTGGGGCTAGATTTACATGTGTTTTAATATTTTCTTGTTATAACATCATTTTTTTTTTGTTTTATGGTCAATCGTTTTTAGATGTTCATGCTGAATTCGGTCCCCCACACGGACAAGAAGCAACAACCTCTGAAGATGTACAACAAAGCAGAAAAGCTAATGGTAACGTGTTTTTTACATGTAATTTACGTGTACAATACATTCCTATTACGTTATTTTTTATACTCCAAAATTGCAATTTACGTCTTTTTTTTTAATATGTTACAAAAGTCGAAGATTTTGAAGGATGTTACACATTTCTTACTCCTAACGGTACCAAGGTTTGGTGTCCCAAAAAAGGATACGATGCAAAACCAACCGTAGGTGCCACATATGGCTCTTGGGATGATGTTCTAAGAATGTACAAGAATTATGCAGAGTGTTCTGGTTTTTCAGTTCGTGTTGGGCAAACGAAGAAAAACAAAAGCGATCAGGTCACACACAAATACCTAAGATGCAATAGAGCTGGTAGGCCTCAGTCTAAGCGAAAATTCGACACTTTAGATGAATCTTTTATGTCTGTTAGGAACAGGTCTTTTCAAGTTACGGATTGTAAAGCTCACATATCTGTCCAAGTTATAGAGACCACCTCCACTTTTGTTATATACAAGTTTATAGAATATCACAACCACCCTTTAGTTGAGACATATAACCGAGATTTTACCAAGGCAGGTCGGAAGTTATCTTTTTCCACCAAACAGTTTATACATCACATGACATTGAATAATATTGGTCCCACTATAGCTCACAGGCTTCAAGTGTCAATGAAGGGAGGTCATCATAATGTGAATGGAACCCCTACTGATTTTAAGAATTTTAGCCAGGCAATCCGCCTATTTATAGGTAACCGGGACTCACAACTGCTTCTTGATCGATTGCGTGATCGTGTCAAAAACCTCCCAGATTTTTTCTTCGATTTTTCTGTTGTAAAAGGGGAGCTTAGGCATGTGTTCTGGGCTGACGAGATATCTAAGAAGAACTATGAAGTTTTTGGTGATGTGCTTGCATTTGATGCCACCTACTACACCAACAAGTAATCTTTTTTTTGTCACAAATCCATATACCCATCTATTTTACAGTTGTAATATATTTTTTTACTATAGGTTTACATGTGTTTTACACAGGTCATTTTTTTGTTATTATCTATATACATACATATATTTTACGTTTGTAATACACATTAATTAACTCTAGTTTACATGTTTTTTACTGTGTTTTTACATATGCAGGTATAATATGATTTTTGTACCTTTTACTGGTGTTGATCATCACAAGAATTGTGTAACATTCGGAGCGGGTTTGCTATACAACGAAACCATAGATTCATATAAGTGGCTGCTAAATGCTTTTATGAAAGCACATGGCAAACAACCCATTTTGGTTCTTACTGACCAAGACCCTTCAATGAAACAAGCTGTTTCCCAAGTCCTTCCATGCTCACGCCATCGTTTATGCATGTGGCATGTCATGAAGAAGCTTCCACTCAAGGTGACAGAATAATATATATTATAGTTTTATATTAATTATGTTTGTTATATTTTTCTTTCTGTTAAGTAGGTTTCTAGCGATTTGCTTAACAACACTGATTTCCGGTCTTCCATTCATCGTTTGGTGTGGAACTTGTTTATATCCCCTGATACATTTGAAACACGTTGGGCTGACCTGATTTCAAGGTTCCAATTAGACGGTCACAATTGGTTGAGTGACATGTATGCGATTCGTGATCAATGGGTTCCTGCTTATTTCAGAGAAATTCCAATGTGTTGCCTAATGAAGACGACATCCAGGTGCGAGAGTTCTAATGCTTCGTTCAAAGTTAATTCTAGTGGAGCAAATACTTTAGTTCAATTTATCTTGTGCTATGACACTTCTATTGAAAGTCAGCGGTACAGGCAACGTTTGGCAGAGTATAAAACCACATCTCGACCATATCACTCTTTATCTGGTTTAGAAATAGAGAAGCATGCTTTTGAAATATATACTCGTTCTATTTTTTTGGAAATTCAGAAAGAGATTGTTAAGGGGAAGTTGTTCTGCTATGTCTCTCACACCGAGCAGGTACAAGATAAACTTGTGTATTTTGTAAGTCATCTCAACAAAGACAACAGTGTGACAAATGTTTTCCAGGTATTTCTCAAAAAATCATTTCATTACATATAGGTTACATGGATTATGCGTTTATGTTACGCTAATATTACATAGATTGTATGTAAAAAATACATGAAAGATATATGTTACGTCAATATTACATTATGGATACCATGTTATTACATTAGTATGTATAGCCGTATTTTAGGATTACTTTATGTTAATATTACTTAAAAGTTACATGTTACGTTAAAATTACATTATGGATACCATGGAAATTCATTCGTATGTATAGCAGTATTAGGATTACACATTTGCATATGTTTTATTACGTTTAGTTAACACTATTTTCACTCTTTATTTTTCAGGTTGTTACTGGACCTGGTACTGGGAATTACGATTGTTCGTGTCGCAACTTTACTCGTATTGGTTACCTTTGCAGACACATTTTTTGTGTTTTTAGGGTCAATAGAGTAGTTCGGATCCCTGATGAATATATCTCCAAGCGCTGGATGAAAGATGTGCTACCGAAAAGAATTTTTGAAATTCAATATCGTTATGGTGTAGACAATTCTCCTGAGTCGTTGCTGAGGAACGAGATATTTGGCTTAATATCTAATTTTGTTGATAGTCTCCGAAATGATTATGATGGTCT
This sequence comes from Mikania micrantha, assembly GCA_009363875.1. Lineage (NCBI taxonomy): Eukaryota > Viridiplantae > Streptophyta > Magnoliopsida > Asterales > Asteraceae > Mikania > Mikania micrantha. The sequence continues at coordinate 53,472,138 of CM018695.1, forward strand.
TGCTGTTTTGGCCAATAAAATTAGAGATCTTTGCAGCAATAAAAGCTCCGATCCAGTTGATTCTATCTCCAAATTTTCTAATGTTGAAGATATTCAAAACTTGGTTGGTGGTAGTTTGGATGTTGAGTTGCAATGTTCGAATCCTCAGGGAATTCGTAACAAAGGCTGTGGCAAGTCACGTCGTTTGATCGGCCCCGGTGAAAAGGCCGTTGAAAAGTCGCTTCGGACACCAAGGCTCTGTCGCACATGCCAAAAGTATGTAACGGGACACGACTCCCGTAATTGCAAGAAGAAGCGCACAGAAGCCGTTGACGTAACCCAAGAGTAGTAGTAAAAATGACCTTTTGGTTTGGTGGGTTTTTGTTTTTATATGATTGTTTTTTGTATTATTTTGAAACTGGTGTCTCCCCCATATTTTTGTTACCTTTAAAACACTTTAGTTATATGTGTTAAAAGGATGTACGTTATCAATGTTGTTACTCGAAGCAAAATGTTATTTTTTTTGTCTGTGTATATCAATGTGTTATTGTTGGGAATTTCATACGTAAAAGTTTTTTGTACGTATAAAAAACATACCGATGACATATTAAACAAGTTTTATATATGTATATACAACGTTTTAATGTTGTAGTATTATAGTAAATTATACGTAACAGACAAAAAGCATCTAATGGTCCGCATTTAATTTCTTGACAGCTCACCAACTACCTTATTAAATTGGCAAAGGTTTGGCTATAAATAAGATAGTGTTGTTTGGTTTTGTTGTTATCTCACATATCACCATATGAAACTAGGAATATGGTTTGCGTTTTAAAATGTTGTCACGTCACCTTCTCTATTTCTTAAGAAAGCCTTCTACGCAGATATTTTTTCCATCTCCTTTACATGTATTTTGGATTCTTTTTTTGATTAACTTTTTATATATATACACAACGTATCGTCGACATATCAAGTAAGTTTCGTTTATGTATATACAATGTATCGTTGCTGTAACATTCTGCTTAGTTACACGTAAGCACCTTGATGAATGGGCAAACCCTTTGGCCATAAACAAATATATTTTTTTAAATCTTGTACTTTTTTATCATTTTTTATATTCTATTTATCATTCATTTACTTATATTTGAAAATGTTTGTCCTTTTTTGTGGTGATCTACTATATCTTCTATTAAATCCTCTTGACCATATATAATGTACTTTTTGTACTACATTCATTAAATTCCTGATTGACAACCATCTTCTTTTTGAACAAATATATATTTTAAATCTTGTACTTTTTATAAGTCATCATCACACCCTATTTTCCCATGTTTTGTACTTTTCTATTTAAAATAAAGCAAAAATTCAAAATTTACTTAAATCAAAAGCATAATTCATCCATAATATTACCACGTCAAATGTATAGTGTTTTATGACACAAAAACTATCATCAACCGCACAGCTAAATGTCAGTTACACATTTTTTGCAGCATCAACAACAACATTTTTAAGAGAATTAATTTCTGACTTTATCACATGCACCAAGTATTTTTTCCTCAATGTGTTCAGCTGGCACTTTTTTTTCTTCCCATTTGTTGAGAAGCCACAGTTGAAGGGTTCATGGATTCCCATAAATTTTTCCATGTGTCGCATCAGAAAAACTCCACAATCAACTGCGTTAGTCTTGGTAGCCCATGGGATTTGCACCTTTTGAATCTTGGTTGCATGTATTTCATCCGTTTTTGCATGTTTAATCTTTTCTAGATAGCGGACAAACATTTCCTTCTGCAAGAAATCGGTTTATTGTCATGTTAAAGCGTGTAATTAAAACAATTAAAAATTACTAAAGGCTCACCACTTTATAGGGGGAATCTTTGAGGTAGAAATCTGCACTATCTTTAACCCCCACTAGTGGTATTGATTCATGAAAATTATCAATTACTGAGATCGCACAGTTCTTTAACTCAAACACTAACAAGTAGTAATGGTTGAATTCAAGTATAGGGAAGAAGACCATATCAAACATTTTAAGATTGTTGACATCTGCTTTGTCCTTAGCAAAAGGAATGTCGTTAGTCACTCCGGCAATCACCCCATTCATGTTTGTAGAGAACTTATCAACTCTTTGATTAGGATCAACATCATCTTGGTATAGCATCCAGTCAATCTGTTTAATTTTTTTTTCAACAAATATTAAAATTATCCTTAAACTGCACATAAATGCTGAACATAAAAAAAAAAAGTTAACTTACGATCACATTACTCCCGCAAAACAATCTGTATGGAGAACTGGGAGATCTGTATTTTTCTTCAAAATTGAGGACTTCAACCCATGCATCAATAACTTGATTGGAGACCACCGCACTCTGTCTTAAAGTAAAAAAGTGACATTTTTCCAACTTAAGTCCGCTTTCACTGGCAAAAACAACCTTCCTGCACACGTGCAACAACCGATTCATAAGTTGTACCTGTTAATAACATCATTTTTACGTATATGTTACAGTATAATTACTACAAATATTTTTTCCTGAGTTCAATCAAATATTATCCTCATAATATATATTGTTTCAACAGAAGATCCTCCCTGAAAAACATAAGTCAATGGATTTATAATAAAAAGAAGAAGATATTGTAAGACGTATGGTTTTATATAAAAACATGTGCAAAAGAAGCCGCCCATGAAAACCTGCCTGGAAAATCAGAACAACTGTTACATAAGTTATACATGAAATTAACATATATTTTACATAGTAGTTACGTTACAATTACAACATAACATAGTTATTGACGCTAGCATTTTGCATAAAACCTTCTCGTAATACATAAGTTTTAAATTGAAAAATCCATACAAAAACAATCAACTAAAGCAACCATCACAATAATAAAACCAAATACAACCATTCTGCATACATAAGGTTTTAACATACTAATTTTAGTAAAAGACTTGGGATCCAACAATACCGCGCATTGTATAACGTCTTTTTTACACAATCATTACCCATCACATACACACTACACTGACCTGTGATCACTTGCATCTTTCAACGTTTCTTTCTGCTTCCCTTTGCTGTATGATATAAAATCTGAATTAGTACATTTTTTTTATTTTTCAACAAGACAAGGTTTTACTATTTTCAAACAACTGTGACTTATACTTACTCATATTTTTGGCCATCAGGGAACAACCCTTTGCTTGAAGAATCAGCATACAATACATAGCTTAGGACACTCTCATCTTCCTTTGTTAGGTCCTTGTTGAGATCCACACCTCTGATCACATATGGAGATTTGTTAACCTCAGCAACACCTTTGTCTCTAATTGGTTTTTTTCTGTTTGCCTCAAATTTATCAACCACTTCACGCCATTTTCCTTCACCAACAGTATGTGGATCTTCATTTATGGTCACGCCAGCCTCAACATTGGTGTTCACGTTTTCTAAATTTTCGTTGTTTCCCAAGGGCATGTTAACATCACCTTCTTGATCAACTTCATTTGTAGCGTTCTCATTTAATTGTTGAAGGCAATAATCAATTGTTGTTTGATCAAGCTCCATTTCATTGTCATTGACTTTTTGTGTTGCTGTGCCGACATCATTTTCTAAATACAAGAATGAAAGTTCCAATTTAGTACTTTTTATTGGTTATCTACAAGTTATAATAATAAACAAGCTATTTTGTTAGCCCCTCACCCTGTTGTGAAATAAAATGTTGAGATACCCCCAAACTCCAGTTGGGTCCATGCAAATCAACTCCATCAGCACCAGAATTCAACAACGCCACTAATTATGATGATATATATCAAGTTAGCATATAACTTGTAAAACACACGTAACATAGTTATTTGAGAATAATTTTATTTTATGGTATGTACCCGACTGTTCGTCGTTTAAGTTCACACCCGCTTCTTCTCTGTTCCCTTCAACATCTTTTGTTATTTCCTCAACATTTTTTATGTTTGTCGCTTCCACCGTCTTTTGAACAACTATACAGAAAAAGACGCATCAAAATCGATAATGCTATTTTCAACCCCTACCCTATTTTTATTAATGTTATGAACATCTAATACCATCAAATTTGTCTGTCAAGTCGTTGTCTGGAGGGTCATTCAACAACGACAGGCAAAATTGGTTTACAGTCTGCTCCGTCAAATCCGGTGCAGCTGTGTGTGTTCAATAAACAAAACGTAACAACATAGTAAAAAGAACGTAACAACATAGGACAGTTAACAATTTGCAAATTTTAAACAAATGTATTACTTTTTTAGCAGTACCTTGATGTTGTAACTCTGTATATGTTTGCTCATTTAGTTTCATGTGGACCGGCTCCTGCAGCTCGGCTTCTCGATTTTCTTCATTTTGTGATACATGATTGTTTGGTTTCTTTGCTGGCACATCCTGCAACGGTGCTTCATTCAACAGGGAAAGGCAGAACTGATTCACAATTTGTTCTGTTTCCAAGGTAATATCAAGGTGGTTTGATGTTTTGGTAGAATCAACCGGACCAACTATTATTTTCCAATTAAGAAAAAAAAACAAATCAATAACGTTAGAGTTACACATAATATACGTAAGAAAGACATATTAACAATTTTAATAACCTTTTGTTGATGTTTCCGCCAATGCTTTAAGTTTTGAAACTCCTATGTTCCAAGATGGATCGCTTACGTGCATGTCTTCACTGGCACCACCTACTATGTTTTTTTTTGTTATTTTTTTTCTTATTTATGAGTAAATAAACCATACATAAACAATTTTACACCATACCCCTTTTTTCGTGATCAACTCTAACAGGTGACCATACAAATGTCTGAGAGATTCCAAGACTCCAGCTCGGCCCGTCTACATACAATTGAATTACATTGAAGAGACGGAAAATAAATGTACTAAACACGTAACTCTAACGTAATATAACTACTAACCGTTTTTTAGGATTTCATTATCAGTTTCACTCAGAAATACAGGATTATCTAGCATCCAAGATGGATCGTTAGTTTTACATTTTTTTTTTACAAATACGTAACACCAACGTAACAAACTTACTAACCTGCTTTAGCGTTTTTTCCGGTAGAAGCCCCTGTTAGGTCCGAGACACCTAGTCTCCAACTTGCTCCATCAAATTGATTATCGTCACTTTCAACATCTAAAACTTTATGTATTTTGGGTTAAATTAAGTGAAACTAATTTTTTTAAATAAATTAATTAAGAAAAAAATTAACATACCTGGATGTGTTATATTTAGGTCAACTACCTTGTCTCTGTCAAATGCATCAATCAGCTCATTTTTCTCAGCCCCATCTATGTTTTTAGCAATGTAAACAAAAGTTACAAAAACGTACTAAAACTGTAACAACACCGTAAATGAATCGGTTTTAAACAAAAGGTACAATACCTTTTTCACTTTCACCGTCATCTAATTCCCTAACCCAGTTAGGTTTTTTCTCCAACAAGCTCTCATAGCAAGCCCTAACAGTTTGTATGTCCTCGTTGTTCTTATCTCTTGCTAACAAATCTTTTAAATCTTTTTCTAAGACGCTTTTTAAATTTTCCCAAACATCTAAACTTTTTTTCACACTCTTCAACAACTCCTGAAATTTACAAAACGTGAACATGAGTATATAAAATAGTAATAGCAAAACAAATTTTCCAAATATTTGTCCAACATTGTACTTGCCTCCACTGTTTTCTCGTATGGCTCCACCCGGTTACCTGACGAACCTTCGTCTACGAAACTTGGGTTTATTTTTCCTCTCCCAAACCCTCCATGCTTCATCTCCCAATCCTCCCTGATTTTTAGTCGATTTTTGTTCCAGAATTCAATTGGGTGGATTCTTTTGTCCACAGAGATGCCCTTACATTCAAACCCTTCAACATAGATTAACTGCAAGTAAATGTTTGTTATTTTAAACTATTTAGTACATGAGTTTGTTGCAAAGAAGTTTTTTTTAAAAAAGATACAAACCGTCAATATTGTCAGCGGACCATTGAAGGGTGAACTATTGTCATCCCGTGCCCACCCAATCTTGCAACTTCTTAGGCATTCAAATATGTAATCAAACCAATCTATTTTGGAAAAATCAGTCTGTGATGTGATATACCTAAGAATACCTTCTTTAACCCTTCCATTTTTATGACATTCGACAAGAACAGTCATAAACAACACTAAGAAATCCATCTTAAACTCAAAAGTGTTTTCATCCTCGGAGCTTTCTATTTTCTCCACAATTTGTCTAGTTGCCAGAAGCCTCCCTTCATACCCTCTCCTCCACAAACCAACTGACTCATCCAACACCTCCATCGGGACAATTGACTGTATTTTTACTCCACCAATTGGCAGCCCTAACAACTTATGAATCAACTGCGGGGTAATTTTCAAACATCCTCCTCTGCAAATAATCTCCATCCTCTTGCATTTCAACCTATCGACCACAAAATGCGCCATTTTTGAGGGGATACAATCCATGTTAAATTTCAACAAGCTTCCAAAGCCCATTTCCATAACTCCTCTTTTTTGGTTATCCCTCAACAGTTTCACACATCGAAATAACTGAGCTGGTGAAGACCTTGTGTTCAGAACCAGCCACCTCTTTGACACATTAGCATCTGTAGCATCAACCTTTATGTTTGTTTTCCTGATGACCTTTTTTCCTGAAAACACTTAAAAAAACGATAATGTCTTAATTATTTTAACAAATACGTATCGATATTGTATTACTCACGTAAAGGGTTTGAGGTAAGTATTGACTTGTTTTTACCTTTTTCGCTTTTAACATCTTCAGTGTCAGTAGCATACGTTTCTTCTTTACCTGAAGACAAGTCACATAAACGGTTAAGTTTTTATAATGTATTAAGCACGTAACATAATATGCAACAGTTAAGTTTTTATAATGTATTAAGCACGTAACAGGTTTATTGATTTTACCTTTTTCGCTTTTAGCATCTTCACCGTCAGTAGCATACATTTTTTCTTTACCTGAATACAAGTTACAAAAACATTAAGTAACATGTATCACATTATACAATTATTGTATGTATTATTACCTTTGTTCCTTTTCAGATTTTCTTTTGCCGTTGGTGCGAATTTTTCTTTTCCTGTAAACACTATCGAATTATTTCTAAAGAGAAATCTAAGAACGTAATGTTTTACAGTAAAAGCAACACAAGCAACATAGATGCATGTACTTTTTAGTACCGTAATATGAGATGTGCATGTCAAGTAACCAATATATAAACTCAATGTATATTTTATGATTATACTAAGTAATTTGTATGTAAAAAACAAATGTATACAGGGCAAACCTATGAAATAAAAATACCATATATATTTGTTACCTTTGTTTGTTGTCTTTTTTGTGCTTTTCGTATCATGCTTTGCTACGTTGTTGAATTTTTCTTTAACAGAGACTACTAACAAACAAATAGTTAAAGCAACACAGGTAACAAAATTGGAACAACGTCTTAGTAACGTAACATGAGATGTGCATGTCAAGCAACAATATGTAAACTTTACGTATAATACGAGATTATCCAATGTAATCTTTATGTAAAAATGGACTTTTATAATTTGCGTACACAAAAAAATTATACCATTTTTTTTGTCACCTTTGTCCATTGTAGCTTTTGTATTTGGCTTTCCTTTTTTCATGGAATCTACATCTGTTTAGACCACATGCCAAAACTTTTAACAGAATCAATTTATTGGAACCATTTGAAATAACAAAGAACTAAAATGTCTCACCTTTTTTCATCTTAGTTTCAGACTTCCGAATTTCTTTACGTTCTGTTCCTTTACTTCCTACATATACATTTTTTATCAAAAAAATGTAATTTAAACATATCAATAAAGTAAAAATACCGTAATGGAGGAATAAAAAACTATATTAGTGTATGCTGCATACCTTTCTTTTCAACCTTTCTTTTGAAATTAATTAGTGTTTCATCTTCGTCACTTTCGGTGTCCAAAAATCCTAAGTTACCTATATTTTTTCGGTGAAACATGTGACATACTATTTACAAAAAATAGTTAACATAATACACGTCTTGTTTTGTTTTTTTGTATACCTTTTTTTCTCACACGGTCTTCATTATCTACGTCTTTTTCAACAAAATCATCGGAGTCATCTATAAATAAAAATCATTCGAAACAACATTTTATTTATTTTTGCAAATAACCACCTTTTAAAGACAACCTAAATAACAGCAACAAAAAAAAACCATAATAAAACCAGTGTAAACACAAAATAAAACATTCTTAAGCCCATGCTTTATAAGATGTAACATCTTTTGCCATGTAGTATACACTTCTTAGCGCAATAAGAACACAGTGAAAACCCATCAAGAACACATAATGTGAGTCAATTACCAACACAATGTAAACATAACGTATCCAAAGCATAATCAAAACGTAATTTACACAGTTATTAGTGCAGTAAGAACACAAGGAAAACCCAGCAAGAAAACATATTGTAAGCTAATTACAAACAATACGTAAACATAACGTAACCATATCATAAACATAACGTAACCATAGCATAATCAAAACGTAATTTTCACATATTAACATAACAATACGACACATCTAAAAAAAAAAAAACTACCAGCGTAAAAAAAATGAAACAACATCGTAAAAACTATGTAAAATTTAACTACAATAATCCTTTTACCGTATTCTATCCCTTTTTTTTCCCGATCCCTTTTTTTGCGTATTTTGAAACGAATTTTCTCCTCTTCCATGTCAGTGTCACTCCGTTGATCTGAAAAAATGCATCAACTTTGCATCAAATTTTTTACAAAAGAGTTGTAAAACAAGACTCCTTAAAAACACAAACCTTTTTGCTTCATGTTCTGCTTCCTACTTTGTTTACTTGGACCAGTGGTGTCTAAGTCGATGGGATCGTCTTCTGTGTTTGTAAATTTACTTAGAGATTTGATTGCAATTCTTTCACTTTTCCTTTTCCTTGACGACATAAGTATCAACCTAATGTGGGAAAAAAATGACATGCATAAGACGGTATTGATCGTTCGAAACCCTCCCCATTTTGGTCGGATACCAACCGTCGATCAAAGCCCCAATTACCTTTTCGGTTTTGATCGTTCGAAACCCTCCCCATTTTGAAATCGCTTACCTTGTTGGTCCGTGATTCGTTGTATCTTCCCCGCCGTCCGATGCCGACGTACCTCCACCGGATTTTTTGCGCTGTTAATCGTTCGAAAAAGCCACGAAAAAATGGGGTAACCAGGTTTTTGGGCGGTGGGATTTGGTGGGGGTGAAAAGTTGAAATCAAATTTTCAATGGGGAGGTGTACGGTTAACTGTTTGGAATGTACTTCTAGTAATAAAATATAGGGTTTAATGTACAAAATGTGTAAAGACACAAATACCCTTTTAGTACTTTTCAGCTTTTTAACCAAACAATAAAATAAATCAAAATACCCAAGTTTAATCTCAACCACAAGATCATAAAATCAATGGTTAGATTGGTGGTTTTCAAGGTTTTCGCGTTAAGAAAAGGTTTTCAAATTATCTATTCCCTATATATATATATATATATATATATATATATATATATATATATATATATATATATATATATGGTTTGAATCCTTTGAAAAACCCGATCTTAAAGAGAAAATCCTTAAACCATACGTGAACCGTTAGATCAAAGTTATTTTAGATTTTAATTAATTAATTAAAAAAAACATATGGTTCACAATTAAAGTTGAATATTTTATTGGGTTTTTAAGAGTAAATTTACTCTTTTACCCTTTAAGGGTATAATTGACTTTTATCTTCTCTCTCTCCCCCTCTCTCTCTCTCTATATATATATATTTGATTTCCAGAATACTACACATATGTAGTGTTTTATTTTTAGGTTAAAAAATATTTTTAAAAATATTACAACAACAAAAATGCATATTTTTCATACAAAATAAAAAAGTCATATTTTTTTAAGAAACAAAAAATATGCTCACGTGTATCAACCATATTCTCAACCATAATAAAAACATTACACATGTGTATTTTACATATGAAACAAACATTAGACATGTGTAATTTTATACAAGAATATCAAAATTACCAAAACCACACTACACATGTGTAGAATAAAAATGTACAAATTTTACAACAGACAATACACATATAAGATATGAAAAACTACACATGTGTAGTAATAAATATGTACAAATTTTAATGCGTAAAGTACACTTGGCCAAAGCAACATCTATAAGATCTGAAAACTACACATGTGTACATTAAAAATGTACAAATTTTAGTGCCTAAAGTACACCTTGTCAAGCAAGACCTACAAAATCTGAAAAAATACACATGTGTAGTATTAAAAATGTACAAGTTTTACTGCATAAAGTACACCTGGTCAAGCAATACCCATAAAATCTGAAAACTACACGTGTACAAAAAAATGTACAAGTTTTTTAAGCACAAAGTACACCTGGTTAAGCATGTGTTTGAACCACCACTATGACTATCCTCTCTTAAAACCGCCGCCACCACCACTACCTGCCGGTCACCACCACCATCCGCCTGTCACCACCACCATCTGCCGGTCAACACCACACCATCATCGGACCACCACCACCACCACCATTGACAGAGAACTACCACCACCATCATCAACCACCACCACCATCGACTTTAGAGAGAGAGTAGAGAAAGAACGGCCACCACCACCACCACCACCGTCTAAACACGCCGTCGCCTAAACCCACGAGCGCCATCGTCTAAACCCACCACCATCACCCCCACCACCATCTAAACCCACCTAATCACCAACACCCACCTGCCTTCTATTTTTCTGGTGAGAGCCACGTTCATCACCACCTTCCACCGGTCACCACCAACATTCATCACCACCTATTTTTCTGGTGAGAGCCCAACATCTTCTTCTTTGGTAGAGGGAGAGAGAGTTGAGAGAGAGAGAGAGAGAGAGTAGAGATGAAGTTATTTAAAATGAGGGAGAGAGAGAGGAAATTGAATATATATGGGGAGTGGTTAAATACTAAACTACCCTTTTCAATTAAATAAATGTAACACCCCAAATTTTCTATACAAGTTATTTGAAATTTACATATGCATAATGGATAATTACTTGTAGGAAAATGGATGAAAAATAACCAAGTTAAGGTATCGAGATCGTGTACTCGGATTTGATTTTGAGTACACTAGTTCTCGAAAACTTAGTAGTCAAAAATCTCCCAAATTTGAGTACTAGTACACTGCCTATATATATGAGTGCCTTGGGAAATGTGCTAACCTTTGGCTGGAAGCATTCTCTCCCAAGAACTCAGAGTGGGCGATTTCGAGAACTTCAAGAATCGAGCATTTGATCGACTAAACGGAAGAGTAAACGCACGAGAATCCACAGGATCATCAAGTAAGTGATCTAAACTAAAAAGTTAATATTTTTAGACAAAAGTGAACTTATGCATAAAGCTCACACCTTTATGCATAAAGTTCGAAACTTTGAGGTTCCAGTGTGTTGGTAACAACCTAAGGAACTCGTAACTAGCTCTCCATGGTCTTAGATGAATTTCTGAGATGGTTTATGGTGAGAAGACGAGTACTCGAAAATATGCCTAGGGGAATACTCAAAATCATGTTTGGCTCATAAGACCATTTCGGGTATACCATTTCGAGCATGTGGATTTCGAGTACAAGGTTTCGAGGAGATAGGGAGATTCGAGTTCTCATGGGGACTCAAGTACACCAGTATTTCGAGTACTAGCAATGGTTCGAGCATTCTAGTCTTCGAATACTTGAAGCAGTTCGGAAACATAATAGTTTTCGAATACTAGGGGCTGGTTAGGAGGCTATGAGGACTTGGAATATATTCTAATTCTAAAGAATGATATGTAATGATACGATGTACTGATGTAGGTTCTTAAGGCCTAGCTAAGGAGTTCGGCTAAAAAAATAAGAGTTTACTATCAGGTGAGTTCTAGATGCCCTACTTTAACAAGTTATGTGTAACTATGTTTTGGGCTGGCATACATGCTGTAATATGTTATGATGTTATGTCACTATTCCATGATGATGAACGCATGTTAATGTGTTAGTATGATTTATGCATTAAAGTATGCTAAGTATGATGAATGCGTGTTAGTAAGTTATGATGATGAACTGTATGATAACATGCTATGATGATAATTATAGATGTTATGCTATGATGAAATCCTAGGCTGCTAGGATAAAAGTATGATGCTATGATGATTAGATTGCTAGCATAATGTGTTTATGATGCCATGATGAATGATATGATGTGCTGATAGCATGACATGTATATGATGCTAGGAGGTTATGATGATATGATACTAGCATAGCCTGTTATGAGTAATCCTACGTTATTAGGTTAAGGTTACGATGTTATGCTGAATGATGTTGCTCCCATATTCGTATGGGGTAAGTATGGTTTCTCCCGTACTTGTTACGGGGTAAGTATGATGTTGCTCCCATATTTGTATGGGGTAAGTATGGTTGCTCCCGTACTTGTTATGGGGTAAGTATGATGTTGCTCCCATATTCGTATGGGGTAAGTATGGTTGCTCCCGTACTTGTTACGGGGTAAGTATGATGTTGCTCCCATATTCGTATGGGTAAGTATGGTTGCTCCCGTACTTGTTACGGGGTAAGTATGATGTTGCTCCCATATTCATATGGGGTAAGTATGGTTGCTCCAGTATTTGTTACCGGGTAAGTATGGACCTGCAGAACGCTTCGGCGGGTCAGATCAACGGTTATGGAGCCTTGTGCCGACATAAGCCCACTGTTACGCTCGGTAGCAGTGGTTGTATGATGATGATGATGATGATCAGGATGTTTATGTGACAAGGTTTTGTATTATGTGAACGAAATGATGTTAAATATGTTTTAACTTAACAAAATGTTTACAATGTTTTATGAAAACTAGAACTCACCAGCGTAAGCTGACATTTTAGCATGTATGTTAGGTTAAAGCTATGGTAAGAAGAAACGTGGAGCTCGGGCATCAAGATAGAGAATCCGGTGGTGTTGGCAATCAATTATGTTTTAGTTCAAACATTATTTCATGTTTGACAAACTATGTTTTAAATTCCGCTGCTATCTATGAAAGTTTTTAGTTTAAGAGCTATGTGTTATGATGATAACCAACCTCTGGGAGGTACCGGGGATCGGCGCCTCTCTAGTTGGTATCAGAGCCATAGTTTGAGTGATCTTAGCATCCCAAATGCTAAGAATTAAACTTAGAATGTGATTGAATGATGCGGATTGCCAACCAAGGATGAACGGATGCCACGAGCTGAATGTTATGTACGAGTTAAGATGTAGATGTAAGGTTAGAAAGGTAGTTAGTGTCATGCACATTGAGGAGATGGGATGGGAAACGTTTAGAGCCTATGAGTTGGGTAAATGATTAATAACACCTGATCAACGTCATTAACGATTTACAACACTTATTTCGTGCTAAACTGATTCTTGTAATGACTCATCAATTGTTGTATTATGTAGAAAGTTTAGATGGCCGGACAAAAGGGTCGACCACGAAAGAAACCACATGGAGCTGAGGAGCCATATGTCGAGACCGAGAAACCTGTCAACGAAGAAGAAAACGAGCACAGTGAGCCACCGGAAGACGATGAAGAGTTCACGCTAGATCCTATTGTGGTAAAAACTATTTCTGTTGAAGTCTGCAAAATCATGGATGAGAAAATGCTGGCAATGATCGCTAAGGAATTAAAGGATGCGCTAAAGGAAAAGTCTGAGGGAACAAAAGAAAGCACCAAAGATGACGAGGAAATCGTGATCCTCGAGACAAAGAGTGGTGACTCTAACCGAAGTATGACAAAAGGATGTGAGTACAAGGCCTTCAAAGGATCCAATCCACCATCCTTTGACGGAAGGAAAGATGTTGTGGCCACCTGCCACTGGAAATCTGCGATGGAGGCTGTTATCTCCATCAGTGAGTGCTGAATTGATCAAGCTGTCAAGTTTGCAGCTCACTCCTTTGTCGAGGAGGCACTTCACTGGTGGAACACCATCAAGCAGACTAAGTCTGCAGCTGATATGGAGAAGATGACTTGGGAAGATCTGAAGGAGATGGTCATCAAACAGTTATGTCCCAAGAACGAGCTGGATAAAGTAGAATGAGAGTTTCTGGTTCTGAAAGCTGGGATTATGAATCATTAACAATATACATCAAGGTTCAATGAAATGGCAAGACTAGTTCCTCACTTGATTGGTTCTGAGGAACGCAGGGTGAAACTGTATATGGAGGGTTTGCCTTCAAAGGTTCGGATTCATGTAAAAGCAAATGCTCCCAAGACCTTCGACTCCACTGTTGAACTTAGTGGTATAGTTTGGGATGATGTTATGTCTGCTAAGCCAGTAAAAGAAGAGACAAAGATGAAAGAGTCCTCCAGGACTAAGAGGGTCGAACAGACCAACGAAAGTTTTCAAGCAAGAAAGTGAAGCGAGAGGAGATGAGCTGATGCAACAAGGGAAGGAGAAGCAGTAAGCTAAAGCTCGAGCCTTCACACTGACAAAGGATGATGCGATCGAGGACCCTCTTGTGGTCACATGTACCTTTTCTATCAACAATATTCCTGCTTCTGTATTGTTTGTCTCTTGTGCCAGTATGAGTTTTGTATCTTCTACTTTCTGTGATGGGTTATCTGGGAAGGTTAAGAAGATAGATCGGGTATTTGATGTAGAGATGACTATTGGTAAGATGACAAGGGTGACTCAGGCTATAGATGATTGCTATGTTGAGATAGAAGGTCATAAGTTCCCATTACGATTGTTTCTTATAACCTTGGGAGGTTTCGATGTAGTTTAGGGTATGGATTGGTTAGCCAAATATGAGGCTAACATTATATGTCGACGAAAGATGATATGTTTACGTGCGATGGATGGGAGCTCGGTAACGATTTAGGGTGATAAAGCGATGTGTGCGTCGAAGATTATTTCTATGATCAAGGCTGATGTTATGATGAGGCGAGCGTGTGTAGCCTACTTGGCCTATGTGATTGGTGAATGAATGGATATGAGGACGGTTGATGATGTGCCCGTGGTGTGTAACTTCCCCGATGTATTCCTTGAGGAGTTGCCTGGATTGCCACCCGAACGGGAAATTGAGTTCCAGATCGACTTAGTGCCTGTGAGGCCCCGATCCCGGGTGCCTCGCAGAGGTTGGTTTTCATCATAACATATAGCTCTTAAACTAAAAACTTTCATAGATAGCAGCGGAATTTTAAACATAGTTTGTCAAACATGAAATAATGTCTGAATTAAAACATAATTGATTGCCAACACCACCGGATGCTCTATCTTGATGCCCGAGCTCCACGATCTTCTTACCATAGCTTTAACCTGACATACATGCTAAAATGTCAGCTTACGCTGGTGAGTTCTAGTTTTCATAAAACATCGTAATTATTTTGTTAAATTAAAACATATTTAACATCATTTTGTTCAAATAATCCAAAACCTTGTCACATAAACATCCTGATCATCATCATCATACAACCACTGCTACCGAGCGTAACAGTGGGCTTATGCCGGCACAAGGCTCCATAACCGTTAATCTCACCCGCCGAAGCGTTCTGGCCGATCAATACTTACCCAGTAACAAGTAATGGAGTAACCATACTTACCCCATATGAATATGGGAGCAACCATACTTACCCTATACGAATATGGGAGCAACATCATATTTACCCCGTAACAAGTACGGGAGAAACCATACTTACCCCATACGGATATGGGAGCAACATCATACTTATCCCGTAACAAGTACGGGAGCAACCATACTTACCCCATACGGATATGGGAGCAACATCATACTTACCCCATACGAATATGGGAACAACCATACTTACCCCATACGAATATGGGAACAACCATACTTACCCCATATGAATATGGGAGCAACATTATTCATCATGGCATCATAAACACATCATGCTAACATCTAATCATTATAGCATCATACTTTCGTCCTTTCAGCCGAAGATTTCATCATAGCATAACATCTATAATTATCATCATAGCATGTTATCATACAGTTCATCATCGTAACTTATTAACACACATTCATCATACTTATCATACTTTTATGCGTAAATCATACAAACACGTTAACATGCATTCATCATCATGGCATAGTCACATAATATCATAACATATGAACAACATGTATGCCAGCCCAAAACACAGTTACACATAACTTGTTAAAGTAGGGCATCTAGAACTCACCTGACAGTAGCTCCTTGTATTCTTGATCGAACTCTTTAGCCAAGACTTAAGAACCTACATCAGTACATCGTCTCTTTACATTACATTACTCTAAGTTGAGTACCCTAAATTGAGTACACTAAGTTGCGTACTCTAAGTTGCGTACTCTAAGTTGGGTACACTAAATTGAGTACACTAAGTTGAGTACACTAAGTTGTGTACTCTAAGTTGAGTACACTAAGTTGAGTACACTAAGTTGTGTACTCTAAGTTGTGTACTCTAAGTTGTGAACACTAAGTTGAGTACACTAAGTTGTGTACTCTAAGTTGTGTACTCTAAGTTGTGTATACGAAGTTGAGTACTCTAAGTTGTGTACACGAAGTTGAGTACACTAAGTTGTGTAGACGAAGTTGAGTACACTAAGTTGTGTACACGAAGTTGAGTACACTAAGTTGTGTACACGAAGTTGAGTATACGAACTTGAGTACTTCGTCTTTTCTTCATAAAATATATTAGAATCTATCCAAGACTTTGGGGTGTTAGTTCTACGTCCCTTATGGCCTTACTAATGTATTGGAACCAAAAAGGAACAAACTTTCTGCATAAAGGCGTGACCTTATGCATGTTTTCCCTTTTGTCTAAAAATCGAAACTTTCATGCATGAAGCCCTTACCTGGTGTTAGATGATCTTTTCTGTAGCTTCCCGTGCGATTCGTCCTTCGTTTGGCCTATCAAAAGCCGTTTTCTTGATATTCCCGAACTTGCCCTCTTCGAGTTCTTGAGAGAGAATGCCTCCAACCAAAGGTTAGCGCGTTTCCCAAGGAGCTCGTATATATAGGCAGTGTTCACGAAATTCGAGTACACGAAGTAAAGTTCACTAAATCGAGTACTCTAAGTGGAGTTCACGAAATTGAGTACTCTAAGTTGTGTACTCTAATTTGTGTACTCTATGTTGAGTACACTAAGTTGAGTACACTAAGTTGTGTACTCTAAGTTGAGTACACTAAGTTGTGTACTCTAAGTTGTGTACTCTAAGTTGAGTACACTAAGTTGAGTACTTAGAAAATGGAGTTAGTGTACTTCCAAATTCCGTCATGTTTCTTTTTCATCTATTGCCGGAAAATAAATTATACGTTACCCATTCGTAAGTTCAAATGATTTGTATAGAAAATTCGGGGTGTTACAAGTCTCCCCCTCTTACAATAGGTTTCGTCCCGAAACCTGCCTCGTTACATATTGAACAGATGAGGATACAACCTCCTCATTTCTTCTTCCGTTTCCCACGCAGCGTTTGAACCCTTCCGATGCTTCCACTGAATCTTGACTTGTCGAACTGTTTTGTTACGTAATTGCTTCTCTTTCGTATCCATGATCGCGACTGGTTCTTCGATGTTGTTCAGTCGAGAATCCACCTCGATGTCATCCAAAGGAACATGTGCTTGCTCGTCTGCTAAGCACTTCCTAAGATGTGACACGTGAAAAGTAGGGTGGATTTCATTTAGTTCCTCTGGTAGTTCTAGTCGGTACGTGACTTTCCCTACCCGTGCTTCTATTCGGAACGGTCCGATGTAACTTGGACTCAGCTTCCCTCTCTTTTAAAATCGAATGATTCCCTTCCATGGTGATACTTTTAGTAACACTCGATCGCCAACATCAAACTCTATAAATCTTCTACGTTTGTTTGCGTATGACTTTTGGCGATCTTGTGCAGCTTTCATTCGTGCTTTTATCACTGGTAGCTTTTATGCCATATCAATTACGGCAGCCTTGTTTCCCATCTCTTTCTGTCCAACTTCACAACAACATACCGGGGTCCTACATCGTCTTCCGTACAACGCCTCATATGGGGGCATTCCGATACTAGAATGGTAGCTGTTATTATAAAAAAAGGGTAATTGGAGGGAACCCTTAGCCCCGGTACCACATTGGGTACCCATCATCCCACCCCGCAAGGGTTATGATGCCGGTAAAATACCTCCCCTTGATACCGCACGGATCTGGGCTATGCCCGCGTTTTTACACTTCCCCGATTGGCCCAAGGATCGACGGCAGCGGGTACCTCAGAAGGATGGCTAGAGTGAGGCTTGAACCGGGGACCTTCGGTACCCCAAATCCTTGCCTTACCACTCCACCAACTCAACATTGGTGTAGCTGTTATTATAAGAAAACTCCACCAATGGCAAGTGGTCATCCCAGCTCCCTCCAAAATCGATAATGCATGCCCTAAGCATATCCTCCAAAGTTTGAATAGTCCTTTCAGACTGTCCATCCGTTTGGGGGTGGTAGGCGGTACTGATGTTCAGCCTCGTTCCCATAGCATCATGAAACTGCTTCCAGAATCTGGAAGTAAACCTCGTATCCCGATCTGACACAATGGAGACAAGAACTCCATGGAGAGTCACAATCTCTTTTACGAACAAATCAGACAACCTTTCGGACGTATACGTTTCCCTGATAGGAAGGAAGTGTGCACTATTCGTCAGTCGGTCCACAATCACCCAAATGGTATCATGCCGTTTAGTTGTCCTCGATAGCTTGGTGATGAAAGCCATGGTGATGTGTTCCCATTTCCATTCTGGTACCTCAAGAGGTTGCACATATCCGTAGGGATTCTGATGTTCAGCCTTCACTTGCGCACAAATAAGACACCTGTTCACATACTGCATCATATTAAACTTCATGCCCGGCCACCAATAATCTTTTCTAAGATCTTGATACATCTTTGTTGCACCTGGATGAACCGAATAACGTGACTTGTGGTCTTCATCAAAAATTCTTGACCGAATGTCCCCATTTCTGGCACCCACATACGACCGAATCGTACTTTCACACCATGATCATTGTCTTCCATGTTCCTGACTTGTCCAAAGACACGTTCAAAACCCACGTTCTCTTCTTTCAGTCCTTCCTGTTGCACCTGCTTGAGCTCGTTCAGAAAGTCTAGCGTTATCACCAAACTATACGATTTTATTCGTATGGTAGGATGATCAGTCTTGCGAATCAAAGCGTCTGCCACCACATTAGCCTTTCCTGGGTGATATAAAATATCACAATCATAATCCTTTAACAGCTCAAGCCATCGTCTCTGTCTCATGTTCAAATCCTTTTGCTCGAAGAAATACTTCAAGCTCTTGTAGTCAGTATAGATGGTACTCTTTACTCCATACAGGTAATGCCTCCATATTTTCAATGCAAACACTACCGCAGCGAGTTCGAGATCATGGGTTGGGTAGTTAGCCTCATGAATCTTTAGCTGGCACGAAGCATAAGCTATCACCCTTCCTCTTTGCATCAGTACACATCCCAACCCATGTCGCGACGCATCGGCATACACAACAAGATCATCATTTCCATCCGGCAGTGCTAGAACAGGAGCTTGGGTAAGTTTCTCCTTTAGCACTGAAAATGCTTGTTCTTGGTTCGGACCCCATTCGTACTTTACATCTTTCTTCGTGAGCTTCGTTAGCGGCGTCGCTATCTTGGAGAAGTCTTGAATAAATCTCCGATAGTAACCGGCCAAAACAAGAAAACTGCGTACTTCTGTCGGTGACTTCGGAGGACTCCATTTCTTAACCGTTTCAACTTTAGCTGGATCTACTATAATGCCTTCTGGGTTCACCACGTGACCCAGAAACTGTACCTCTCATAACCAGAAAGCGCATTTGGAGAACTTAGCATAAAGTTTCTCTTTCCTCAGGATCTCCAATACCTCACGTACGTGGCAAGCATGGTCTCCCTCGTTCTTTGAATAAAAAAATATCATCTATAAACACTATCATCGATCGGTCCAACATCGGTTGACATACCCTGTTCATCAAATCCATAAATGCTGCAGGAGCATTCGTCAAACCAAATGACATAACGAGAAACTCGTAATGTCCATAACGTGTACGGAAAACAGTCTTTGGAATATCCTGCTCTCGAACTTCCAACTGATGGTAACCGGACCGGAGATCTATCTTTGAGAACCAGCTTGCACCTTGCAATTGATCGAACAAGTCATCAATTCTAGGTAGAGGATAACTGTTCTTTACAGTCAGCTTATTCAGTTCCCGGTAGTTAATACACATTTGCATGCTTCCATCTTTCTTCTTAACAAACAGCACCGGTGCTCCCCATGGAGAGACACTCGGTCGTATAAAACCTTTATCAAAGAGTTCTTATAGCTGGGTCATCATTTCTTTCATTTCAGTGTGAGCCAAGCGGTAAGGTGTTTTGGCAACAAGTTGTGCCCCCGACACTAGGTCGATTTGAAACTCAATTTCCTGTTCCGGTGATAATCCAGTCAATTCCTCAGGGAATTCATCGGGGACGTTACGTACCACGGGTACATCATCAATCGTCCTCATATCTGTACGCTCCTCAATCACGTAGGCCAAGTAGGCTACACACCCTCGCCTCATCATAACATCATCCTTGATCATTGAAATGATCTTTGGCGCATACATTGCTTTATCACCATAAACCGCCACGGAGATCCCATCCATCGCACGTAAACATATCATCTTTCGTCGACATATAATGTTAGCCTCGTATTTGGCTAACCAGTACATACCCAAGACTACGTCAAAACCTCCCAAGGTTATAAGAAACAATAGTACTGGGAACTTATGACCTTGTATCTCAACATAGCAATCATCTATAACCTCAGTCACCCTTGTCATCTTACCAATAGCCGTCTCTACATCAAATACCCTATCTATCTTCTTAACCTTCCCAGATAACCCATCACAGAAAGTAGAAGATACAAAACTCATACTGGCACCAGAATCAAACAATACAGAAGCAGGAATGTTGCTGATAGAAAAGGTACCTGTGACCACATCAGGGTCCTCGATTGCATCATCCTTCGTCAGTGTGAAGGCTCGAGCTTTAGCCTTCTGATTCTTCTTCCCTTTCTCTTCTTTCTTACCAGAGCCTGAAGCATCGGCCCTTGGTTGTTTGCAAACCTTTGACAGATGTCCTAACCCATTGCAGTTGAAGTATCGAGTAGCATTCGGGCAACCGCTAGAAAAATGCCTCGTCTTTCCGCACCTGAAACTTTTTTTAGTGCCCACCAGGCACTGTCCCTTGTGGCTTTTCCCACACTTGTTGCATCGGCTCATCTCCTCTCACTTCACTTTCTTGCTTGAAAACTTTCGTTGGTATGTTCGACCCCTCTTAGCCCCAGAGGACTCTTTCATCTTTGTTTCTTCTTTGATTGGCTCAGCAGACATAACATCATCCTAAACTATACCACTAAGTTCAACAGTGGAGTCGAAGGTCTTAGTAGCATTTGCCTTTACATGAATCCGCACCTTTGGAGGCAAGCCCTCCATATACAGTTTCACCCTGCGTTCCTCAGAACCAATCAAGTGAGGAACCAATCATGCCATTTCATTGAACTTTGATGTATAATGTCGATGATTCATACTCCTAGCTTTCAGAACCAGAACTCTCTTTCTACTTTATCCAGCTCGTTCTTGGGACAGAACTGCTTGGTGACCAGCTCCTTCATATCTTCCCAAGTCATCTTCTCCATATCAGCTGCAGACTTAGTCTGCTTAATGGTGTTCCACCAGTGAAGTGCCTCCTCGACGAAGGTGTGAGCTGCAAACTTGACAGCTTGATCAATTCGGCACTCACTGATAGAGATAACAACCTCCATCGCACAAATTCAGTGGCAGGTGGCCACAACATCTTTCCTTCCGTCAAAGGATGGTGGATTGCATCCTTTGAAGGCCTTGTAGTCACAGCCTTTCATCATACTTCGGTTGGAGTCACCGCTCTTTGTCTCGAGGATCACGATTTCCTCGTCATCTTTGGTGCTTTCTTTTGTTCCAACCGACTTTTCTTTCAGCGCATCCTTTAATGCCTCAGCAATCATTGCCGGCATTTTCTCATCCATGATTATGCAGACTTCATCAGAAATAGCCTTTACCACGATAGGCTCTAGCGTGAACTCTTCTTCGTCTTCCGGTGGATCACTATGCTCGTTTTCTTCTTCATTGACAGGCTTCTCGGTCTCGACATGTGGCTCCTCAGCTTCCTGTGGTTTCTTTCGTGGTCTACCCCTTTGTCCGGCCATCTAAACTTTCTACATAATGCAACAATTTATGAGTCAGTACAGGAATCGGTTTAGCACAAAATAAGCTTTGTAAATCGTTAATGACGTTGATCAGGTGTTATTAACCATTTACCCAACTCATAGGCTCTAAACGTTTCCCATCCCATCTCCTCATCGTGCATGACATCTAACTACCTTTGTATCCTTACATCAACTTCTTAACTCGTACATACGCATTCAACTCGTGGAATCCGTTCATCCGTGGTTAGCAATCCGCATCACCAAATCCCATTATCAGTTTAAGTCTTAGCATTTGGGATGCTAAGATCTCTCAAACTATGGCTCTGATACCAACTTGTGAGGCCCCGATTCCCGGGAACCTCGCAGAGGTTGGTTTCATCATAACACATGGCTCTTAAACTAAAAACTTTCATAGATACCAGCGGAATTTAAAACATAGTTTATCAAACATGAAATAATATCTGAATTAAAACATAATTGATTGCCAACACCACCAGATGCTCTATCTTGATGTCCGAGCTCCACGTTTCTTCTTACCATAGCTTTAACCTAACATACATGCTAAAATCCCAGCTTACGTTGGTGAGTTCTAGTTTTCATAAAACATCATAAATATTTTGTTAAATTAAAACATATTTAACATCATTTCGTTCAAATAATCCAAAACCTTGTCACATAAAAATCCTGATCATCATCATCATACAACCACTGCTACCGAGCGTAGCAGTGGGCTTATCCCGGCACAAGGCTCCATAACCGTTAATCTCACCCGCCGAAGCGTTCTGGCAGATCCATACTTACCCAGTAACAAGTACTGGAGTAACCATACTTACCCCATACGTATATGGGAGCAACATCATACTTACCCCGTAACAAGTACGGGAGCAACCATACTTACCCAACACGGATATGGGAGCAACATCATACTTACCCCGTAACAAGTACGGGAGCAACCATACTTACCCCATACGGATATGGGAGCAACATCATACTTACCCCATACGAATATGGGAGCAACCATACTTACCCCATACGGATATGGGAGCAACATCATACTTACCCCATACGAATATGGGAGCAACATTATTCATCATGGCATCATAAACACATCATGCTAACATCTAATCATTATAGCATCATACTTTCGTCCTTTCAGCCGAAGATTTCATCATAGCATAACATCTATAATTATCATCATAGCATGTTATCATACAGTTCATCATCGTAACTTACTAACACACATTCATCATACTTATCATACTTTTATGCGTAAATCATACAAACACGTTAACATGCATTCATCATCGTGGCATAGTCACATAATATCATAACATATGAACAACATGTATGCCAGCCCAAAACACAGTTACACATAACTTGTTAAAGTAGGGCATCTAGAACTCACCTGACAGTAGCTCCTTGTATTCTTGATCGAACTCTTTAGCCAAGACTTAAGAACCTACATCAGTACATCGTCTCTTTACATTACATTACTCTAAGTTGAGTACCCTAAGTTGAGTACACAAAGTTGCGTACTCTAAGTTGTGTACTCTAAGTTGAGTACACTAAGTTGAGTACACTAAGTTGAGTACACTAAGTTGTGTACTCTAAGTTGTGTACTCTAAGTTGAGTACACTAAGTTGAGTACACTAAGTTGTGTACTCTAAGTTGTGTACTCTAAGTTGTGTACACTAAGTTGAGTACACTAAGTTGTGTACTCTAAGTTGTGTACACGAAGTTGAGTACTCTAAGTTGTGTACATGTAGTTGAGTACACTAAGTTGTGTACACGAATTTGAGTACACGAAGTTGAGTACACTAAGTTGTGTACACGAAGTTGAGTACACTAAGTTGTGTACACGAAGTTGAGTACACTAAGTTTTGTACACGAAGTTGAGTACACTAAGTTGTGTTCTTCATAAAATATATTAGAATCTATCCAAGACTTTGGGGTGTTAGTTCTACGTCCCTTATGGCCTTACTAACGTATTGGAACCAAAAAGGAACAAACTTTCTGCATAAAGGCGTGACCTTTTTGCATGTTTTCCCTTTTGTCTAAAAATCAAAACTTTCATGCATCAAGCCCTTACCTGGTGTTAGATGATCCTTTATGTAGCTTCCCGTGCGATTCGTCCTTCGTTGGCCAATCAAAAGCCGTTTTCTTGATATTCCCGAACTTGCCCTCTTCGAGTTCTTGAGAGAGAATGCCTCCAACCAAAGGTTAGCGCATTTCCCAAGGAACTCATATATATAGGCAGTGTTCACGAAATTCGAGTACATGAAGTAAAGTTCAGTAAATCGAGTACTCTAAGTGGAGTTCACGAAATTGAGTACTCTAAGTTGTGTACTCTAAGTTGAGTACACTAAGTTGAGTACACTAAGTTGTGTACTCTAAGTTGTGTACTCTAAGTTGAGTACACTAAGTTGTGTACTCTAAGTTGAGTACACTAAGTTGAGTACACTAAGTTGTGTACTCTAAGTTGTGTACTCTATGTTGAGTACTCTAAGTTGAGTACACAAGTTGAGTACTTCGAAAATGGAGTGAATGTACTTCCAAATTCCGTCATCTTTTGTTTGGTTGGTTTTTCATCTATTGCCGGCAAATAAATTATACGTTACCCATTCGTAAGTTCAAATGATTTGTATAGAAAATTCAACTTGTGAGGCCCTAATTCCCGAGAACCTCGCAGAGGTTGGTTTCATCATAACACATAGCTCTTAAACTAAAAACTTTCATAATCATGTAGCGGAAATGTAAACATAGTTTGACAAATAGAAATCAATAAAGTGTCTGTATCAAAAACATATCGGATTGCCAAAAACAACGGGTCGTCTGACTTGATGCCCAAGCTCCACGCCTTCTCTTATCATACCTTCAACCTGACATACATGCTAAATCAAGTCAGCTTACGTTGGTGAGTTCTAGTTTTCATAAAACAACATTTAACATACTTAACATAACCATCATTTCATACACATAGTCCATAACCTTAGCACATAACCTCCTTAACATCATCATCATACGTTCCACTGTCACCACACGAACACTGGGCTTATGCCGGCACAAGGCTTCATACCCAGTTATAGTCTTGGTTGACTATTATACCCAGTTATAGTCGTGGTTGACTACCATACCCAGTTATAGTCGTGGTTGACTATCATACCTAGTTATAGTCATGGTTGACTGTCATACCCAGTTATAGTCGTGGTTGACTATCATACCCAGTTATAGTCGTGGTTGACTATCATACCCAGTTATAGTCGTGGTTTTACTATCATTCGTACATTTTCCTATAACACGTATAGGAACATCATTCGTTCATCATACATGACATGCTAGCATCATATCATCATTCATCGTATTCATCGTAACATTATAACATAACATCATCAGTTTGTCCTAATATCATAGGAATCATCATATTATGTCATGCCAGTATCATTTCATCATATCATCATATCATCATAACATCCTAGCATCATGCACATATCATACTTCCATCCTAGCAACCTAGGACATTGTCATACTTCAATAACTATCCTCATAGTTATCATCATGAAGCATGTTATCATACGATCATCATCATATCATATGCTAGCATCATTATTATATCATATCATCATGTTATTCATCCTCATACTTAGTTATCATGCATTCATCATACTTAGCTTACTTTCATGCATAATTCATGCTAACACATAAACATGCATGCATAGTCATGGCATATCATCATTCATTCATCATCATCATCAGCACATAATCACATAAACATAACAAAAAGCATGTATGCCAGCCCAAAATGTTAAACATGAAATAGGGCATCTAGAACTCACCTTATAATGGCTCCTTGTTTTCTTAACCGAACTCCTTAGTTAAGACTTGGGAACCTACATCAGTTACATCATATCATAACATACCATTCTTAGACTTAGGATATATTCTAAGTCCTCAGAACCTCCTAACTAGCCTCCCCAGTATTCGAGAACTGTTACATTCCCGAACTATCATATACTCAATCTAGAGTATACGAAATATCACCAGTACTCGAAATACTGGTGTACTCGTTTTCCCATGTGTACTTGAATTCCCTTGTTATTCGAACTTAGGGACTACACGAAATTAGTGTACACAAGGGTGTACACGAACTGGTGTACTCGAAGGCAGTGTATACGAAACCTTTGGGTTTTCGAGTACACCCCTTTGGGTCATAATTTCGAGTACTCATCCTTTTCTTCATAAACTTATAAGAAATTCATCTAAGACTTTGGGGAGCTAGTTTCTAGGTTCCTTAGGTTGTTACCAACACAATGGAACCTCAAAGTTCTAGACTTTATGCATAAATGTATGAGCTTTGTGCATAAGTTCTCTTCCATCTAACAATCCTAACTTTTGTATAAAAATCGTAACTTTTATACATAAACCACTTACTTGTAGTTAGATGATCCCTCCTATAGATTCTTGTGCGTTTCCCCTTCCGTTTGGTCGATTAAAAGCTTGACATTTGCAGTGCTCGAACTCTGCTTTGTGTACTCGAGAGAAGATGTGCTTCAGCCAAAGGTTAGCACGTTTCCCAAGGCCCTACTATTTATAGGCAGTGTCCTGTACCCGAAATGTGAGGGATGTTCGAATACAGTATTTCGAGTACATTGTACTTGAAGTCTTGACTTCGAGTACACTAACCCGAGGCCTTAACATTTTTTTTTTGTCCATTTCTCACAAGTTAATTATCCGTTACCCATTCGTAAATCCAAATAACTTGTGTTTAGAAAATCTGGGATGTTACAGTGCCAGGGGCTCAGCCTGTCGCTACAACACTTTATCGTTTGGCTCCTACCGAAATGAAAGAGATGATGGCCCAGCTACAAGAACTCCTTGATAAAGGCTTTATACGACCGAGTGTCTCTCCTTGGGGAGCACTGGTGCTGTTTGTGAAGAAGAAAGATGGTAGCATGCGAATGTGCATAGACTACAGGGAACTAAATAAGGTGACCGTAAAGAACATGTATCCTCTACCTAGGATTGATGATTTGTTCGATCAATTTCAAGGTGTAAGCAGATTTTCATAGATAGATCTCTGGTCCGGTTACCATAAGTTGAAAGTTTGAGAGCAGGATATTCCAAAGACTGCTTTCTGTACACGTTATGGACATTACGAGTTTTTCGTTATGTCATTTGGATTGACAAATGCGCCTGCAACATATATGGATTTGATGAACATAGTATGTCGACCAATGTTGGACCGATCGGTGATAGTGTTTTAGATGATATTTTGATTTATTCAAAGAACGAGGGAGACCATGCTTGCCACGTACGAGAGGTATTCGAAATCCTGAGGAAAGAGAAACTTTATGCTAAGTTCTCCAAACGCGTCTTCTGGTTACGGGAAGTGCAGTTTCTGGGTCATGTGGCGAACCCAGAAGGCATTATGGTAGATCCAGCTAAAGTTGAAACGGTTATGAAATGGATCCCTTCGAAGTCACCTATGGAAGTACGCAGTTTTCTTGGTTTGGCCGATTACTATCAGAGATTTATTCAAAAATTCTCCAAGATAGCGACGCCGCTGACGAAGCTCATGAAGAAAGATGTAAAGTACGAATGGGGCCTGGACCAAGAACAAGTGTTCTCGGTGTTAAAGGAAAAACTTACCTAAGCTATCGTATTAGCACTGCCTGATGGAAATGATGAATTTTTTGTGTATGCCGATGCATCACGACAAGGGTTGGGATGCGTACTGATGCAACGGGGAAGGGTGATAGCTTATGCTTCATGCTAGCTAAAGATCCATGAGGCTAACTACCCAACCCACGACCTTGAACTCGCTGCAGTGGTGTTTGCATTGAAAATATGGAGGCACTATTTGTATGGAGTAAGGATTGCCATCTATACCGACCACAAGAGCTTAAAGTACTTCTTCGAGCAAAAGGACTTGAACATGAGGCAGAGACGATGGCTTGAGCTGTTAAAGGATTATGATTGTGATATTTTATATCACCCGGGAAAGGCCAATGTGGTGGCAGATTCCTTGAGTCGCAAGACTGATCATCCTGCCATACGAATAAAATAGTATAGTTTTTGTGATAACGCCCGACTTTATGAACGAGCTCAAACAGGCGCAACACGATGGACTGAAAGAAGAGAATGTGGGTTTTGATCGTGTCTTCAGACAAGCCAAGAAATTGGAAGACAATGATCACGGTGTGAAAGTACGATTCGGTCGTATGTGGGTGCCCGGAAATGGGGACTTTCGATCGAGAATTTTAGATGACGCCCACTGTTGGAAAAATAAGGACTGACGAAGCAAAACCACCCTTCAAATAATCCATTTGAATAAATGTTGCAGGACACTACCTTTGGAAGACATCTGCTTCCGAAGATAATAAACACTTCGGAAGACATGATTCAGAAGACACTATCGGAAGACATCAGCTTCTGAAGATAAAATACTTTTCGGAAGACCCTTTCGGAAGACAGGCTTCAGAAGACTCCATCGGAAGACAAGCTTCGGAAGACATTTGTATCTACATCAGCTTCCGATGGTGGTCTTCTGATGAAAGAATAAACAAATGTCTTCTAATGAAATAAAAAGTGTTTTTTATATCATCTGCTTTCGATAAAAGAATAACTGATTCCTTTAATCAGTTTCCTATGAAGAACTTCCGAAAGAATAACTCCTTTAGCATCTTTTACAATTGTCTGAAGACAATGTCCCTAAGGACCCTCGGAATTACACCGAAGAAGACTTTCAAAAATTGGAGCCTGATGCCAAGGCACATGCTCAGCTGGCTATGGCCCTTCCGAATGAAATTTATTCGGGTCTTCTTCACCATGAGTCCGCTAAGGACTTATGGAATGCTCTTAAAGAGCAATTCGGTGGTACCGATGATGTTGTAGCTAACCCTATGGAAATATTGGCTCAACAATATGAGACTTTCTGCCAACTAAATAATGAGTCACTGACTCAGCAATTTGAAAGGTTTACTTCTCTCTTAAGTGAATTAAAATTAGCCGGTCAAGTGTACCCTCCTGTCTCAGTTCTTAATCGATTTTTAAGATCTCTTTCTGAAAAATAGGAAACTTATTCTATAGTTATGAGATCTTCACCAGATTTTGGTAAACTCCCACTTACCCAACTTCATGGTAAGTTGCTCACCTTTGAGCGAGAGATTGACAAAAAACGAAAACTAGTAAAATCTGGTAAATCAACTGAAGAGTATGTTCAAGGGAACACAACTCTTCTTAGTCATAACTTTGTAATAAATGATCAGGGTTATGATGAACACATTGACATAACTACTGGCATCACCTCTTCACTCTTTTCTCGTGATGACCATACTCTTCTTTCTGACCATCTGTGTTTTATCATGGACGATCTTCATCAAGTTCCAAGTGATGACTTGGAAGATATGGACATTCTCCATCAACAGGCTCTCTTGAACATAAGAACTAACAAGTTCTACAAGAGGACAGGAAGAAAATTTCCTGGTATCCATGTAAAACCAGGATCGGTCTAAATAAGGCTAATGTCCAATGCTATAGGTGTCATGGCACTGGACATTTTGCCAGGGAATGCACTAATGCTCCAAATTCTAACTCTTCTCCTTATCTGACCTTTCCAAACATACCTTCACACACCTCTTCAACACCATATTCTTCCTTCTCTTCCTCCTCCTCTTTCAAAAGGACCAATAATCCTCATGAATCAACACACATTGCACAAAACTCTTCTTCCACTAACGTGCAATATGTACAAGCTGCAAACGGTAACATGTACCAACTCACTCCTGTTTCACTTCAAGTTGTTGCAGCCCCTTCTTCACAAAAAAATGCACCAGGCCCTGCTGTCTAGTCTTCCTCATCTAGTCAACGGGCTCTTTTCTCTCAAGAGTAATAGACTGGAGAAGCTTACCTGAATATGTTGGCTATGCCCTCATCACTTCTGAACCAACAAAATTTGCTCTCATGGCTGTTGGTGAAGACTCCTTTTCTTCTGTTCAACCTGAAGCAGACACTTCTGATGCTCAGGTATCTTCTTCTACCTTAGAAAAACTATGTTCCAATGCATGCATAGAGGCTTTTGCAAAAATAAAGAAAGCCTATATGTTGCTTCAAAAGCAAAATCAGGAGTTGGAACAACTCCTGGACAATAAAAATTCTGAAGTGGAAAAATTAATAAAAATTAAAGATAATGAGATCTCCACTTTAAAAACTGAGAAAATCAACTTACAAGCATCATTTGATCTACAAAGAGAAAAATATTATGCTTGTAAAGATGAATTATCTCAAACTCAAGTGAGCTGTGAAAAGTGGTTGAGTCTTGCAAAGGATTCAAAATGCTTTTACAAAAGCAAGTTCACAGCAAAGCAAGATTTGGGATTGGGTATAATCACACTGCTCAGTCAGAGGATTACACCCCAATCGATAATAATAAGGAAGAAACCACTTCTGAACCTATCTCACCAACCTTTCTTCCTGATAAAATTCCTCAAATAATAAACACACCTCCATTGGTGTATCAGCCAAACTATTCTTCTAGGTTTGTATACCCCACTAATACAAATCTGAAAAGATTAGAAAAACCTCATTTGAACTCAGTTCAACACAATAACTCTTCAGAACAAAATGAGATTGCTCCTGATATGAGCTGTACTCATAGTTCAGAAGAAACAACAAATTTGGGTCTCTCTTCTAACATCAAGTCAAATCTTGAAAAAGGAAAGGGACCTATGGTTAATATCCAGTTTCCTCCTTCTCATCCTCATCCTCCTTACCCCATAATGAAGGTAAACAGACCTTTCATCCCAAATTACTCCTCTCTCTCTCCAGCCTGCTTAAAATGTTTTAAGTACAACCATGCTACTGAAAACTGCAGAACAAAAACGCCTTTGGAGAAATCTAGATTGAAGGCTAATAAGTTGAAAGCTGAACATGCCTCTTCATCAAAAAGGAACCTCCCTAATAAGATGAAGAAAGTAAGAACAAAAAGTAAACAATTTGTTGGACCAAACTCCCATTCTTCGTTCATCTTACCTCCTTCCCTGAATGCAAATTCTAGACCTTCTATTTTGGGAACACCACCTCCTTACTCTACGGTGAACCCAATTTCTTACTCTCATAATGTTGGTAATACTTCTCTCGTGGATTCACAAATCAATCTTCTCCAACAGAATCAGCAACAGCTGCTATTAATGATGCAAAAATTGATGAATAATACACAACAAAATAAACCAAACAAATAAGATAAAATAAAATATCCCATGTCTAACCTATTGTATTTGATCCTCATGTGCAGAAACCCTCTTCAAACCAAAATCATCTCTGGTATGTGGATAGTGGAGGATCTAGGCACATGACAGGATGCAGATCCATTCTAAATAACTTCTTTCCAAAGAATGGAGGATTTGTTTCCTTCGGAAACAATCCAAAAGGTTGGATAGTGGGGTCTGGTTCTGTCTCGAGTGGAAATTTGAAATTAAAAGATGTTAGCTTAGTTGAGAATCTCAAGGTTAATCTCTTGAGTGTTTCTCAGCTAGCTGATAAAAATTTTAGTTCATTTTCACTAAAGAGAGTTGCAAAATTATCTCTCCAGAAATAAATTCAAAAAATAAAGATCTTGATTGATCAACATACTCTGCTAACGGCTAGAAGAAGTGGAAATCTCTATATTGTAGATATGACTACTGACTCTAAAACATCTTCTCCTACATGTTTGATAGTCAAAGCATCATCTTCTGAAACTGCTCTTTGGCACAGAAGACTCAGTCACCTTAATCACCAAAATGTTCATAAGCTTTCAACCCTTTCTTTAGTAAGAGGATTGCCTTCCAAAGAATTTCACTTTGAAGGTCAATGTGAATCTTGCTTAAAAGGAAAACAACATAAAACTTCACATAAGTCCATTGAGGAATCCAAAACAACTAACTGTCTTAATCTGCTTCATATGGATCTGTTTGGTCCAGTGAAGGTAGCCAGTTTGGCAAGAAAAAGATATTGTCTAGTTGTTGTGGATGATTACTCAAGATTTTGCTGGACCTTCTTCCTTTTCAGCAAAGATGAGACTTCTGATAAAATAATTGCTCTTATCACTCATCTTGAAAGACAATTCGGTCTTCCTGTCAAGAAAATAAGGAGTGACAATGGCACAGAGTTCAAGAACCAAGTTCTTGATAAATTCTGCATCTCTAAAGGAATCCTTAGACAATATAGTGCTCCTAGAACTCCTGCTCAGAATGGAGTTGTAGAAAGAAAGAACAGGACACTAATTGAAGCTGCAAGAACCATGCTTGCAGACTCAGGATTACCTTTATCCTTTTGGGCTGAGGCAGTAAACACTACTTGTTATGTCTTAAACAGAGTTCACATTGTAAAAAGACATAACAAAACTGCCTATGAAATCCTGTATAACACAAAGCCTCTCATTTCCTTCTTCAAAGTCTTTGGATGTTCGTGTTTTATCTTAAACACAAAAGACTCTTTGTCCAAGTTTACTGCTAAAGTTGATTCTGAATATTTTGTTGGATACTCACAGACCTCTAAGGCATACCGAGCTTTCAATATCAGGACCAAAATTATTGAGGAATCTATTGATGTCAAATTCAATGAATCAGCATCAACCTCATCGTTCCCTTCTACTCCTGATGACCTCTTTGATCTTGAAAGCTTCTCCTTCAGTCCTCCTATATCTTCCTTTTCACCTTCTTCAGAATCGTGTCAAACTTCTGAAGATCTATCCTCTGTTGATGAATGTTCTGTTTCTAAATTCTTTACCTCATTTCCTTCTTATCAAATAAATTCTCAAGAAGCAAACTTTCAAAACCAAGAAAATCAAATATCTACTCCTTCATCTCCAGTCCTGGATAATGTATCTGTAGATATTCCTGAAAATCCTCATGTCTCTCCTCCGTAAAACTCTCCGGATCCCATTGAAAACTCAACCTCTTCCGATGCTGCCTCCTCAAATAATTGTTTGGACATCATTCCTTTCAACAAAAATCATCCTTTAGACTAAATTTTAGGAGATTTAAGTAAAGGAGTTCAAACTAGGAGCCAAATTTCAAACTTTTTCCTTCATGCTGCTTTCTTATCCCAAATTCAGACCTCTAAATATCAAGAGGCTGTCAAAGACAATAATTGGGTAGAGGCTATGCAAGACGAACTCTTACAGTTCAAAAGGCAAAATGTATGGACTTTATGTCCTTTGCCAGTTGGAAAATATCCCATTGGAACCAGATGGGTGTTTAGAAACAAAACAGATGACAGAGGCATTGTAATAAAAAATAAGGCCATATTAGTGGTACAAGGTTATTGTCAAGAGGAAGGTATTGACTATGATGAAATCTTTGCTCCTGTGTAAAGATTGGAAGCCATCAGACTCTTCCTAGCATTTGCCATCTCTCATAATATAAAGGTATACCAAATGGACATAAAAAGTGCATTCCTGTATGGGACAATAAAAGAGGAAGTCTATGTGTGTCAACCACCAGGATTTGATGATGTTCATCATCCTGATTGGGTGTACAAACTAGACAAGGCACTTTATGGTCTGAAACAAGCACCTAGAGCATGGTATGATACTCTTTCTCAGTTTCTTCTTTCTAATAAATTTTCTCAGGAAACCATTGATAAGACCTTGTTCATCAAAAGGGTAGATAAGGAACTTCTGCTTGTCCAAATCTATGTTGATGACATCATTTTTGGATCAACAAAACCTTCCATGTGTGAACAATTCTCTAAATTAATGTATTCTAAGTTTGAAATGAGTGCTTTAAGTGAACTAAAAACATTTTTAGGAATTCAAGGCAAACAAACCCCAAATGGGACTTTCATTCATCAATCTAAATATGTAAAAGATCTTCTAAATAAATTTGATATGAAGGATTGCAAAATAATTTCTACTCCAATGGCAACAAGTCCTGGAATATGTCCAGACGACAATGGTGAACCTGTAGATCAAACTCTCTACAGGTGCATGATTGGTTCTCTGATGTATCTCACTGCATCAAGGCCAGACATCATGTATGCAACATGTGTCTGTGCTAGATACCAGTCTGCCCCCAAACAATCTCATCTTTCATTTGTGAAGAGGATACTCAGATATCTCAAAGGTACTCCCGTGCTAGGTATTTGGTATCCTACTAATCAAATTTGTAAGCTTGTTGGTTTTTCAGATAATGATTATGCTGGTTGCTCGCTCACCAGAAAGTCTACTTCAGGAGGTTGTCAGTTCTTTGCAGGTTGCTTAGTGTCATGGAAAAGCAAGAAGCAAACATTAGTGTCAAACTCAACTGCTGAAGCTGAATACATTACATCAGCCCATTGCACTGCCCAAATTCTTTGGTTACAATACCAACTGTTAGATTTTGGAATAACTGAACTAAAGAAACCTCTTCTAATAGATAGCGAAGCTGCCAAAAAAATAATAAAAAATCATGTCTATCATTCTAAAACCAAACACATTGAAATAAGGCATCACTTCATTAGAGACTGTTTTGAAAAGGAACTAATTGTTCCTGAACATGTCTCTACAAGTGACCAAATCGCTGACATATTTACCAAGCCCTTGGACTCCTCAACTTTCTCTAAGTTTGTGGCCAAATTGGGAATGATAAATATGAGTTAATAAACATAGTTAAGATTATGTTTATTAACCTTCCTACACATACATATAAAAGGATAATTTTCATAAATTGTCCTAACAATCGATATCTGATAAACCACTGTTAAAGAAATCTTGGTCTCTTACAGTGATTATCTCAATACACGGATAGGATCAGTGGTAATATTGTCACTGCATCATATCTATCCGATGTTCAAACCTTCCATTGTTACAACCACTTTGGTTTCTTCTCCTTCCGATAATCTCTCTTCCTTCCGAAAATCATCACATGATCATTTAACTAGCTTCCGAGGATAAGGTTCTTCCGATATGCAAATAAAACCTCTTGAGCCTTGCACCTGACATGACAGTTGTCAAATTCTCTGCAAGATTCGATTCTCAATGCTAACTCCCACGGCTCGAGAAGATACTTGATGTCATATTAATAACCAATAATCTTATTTAAATCAATAATCACCATTTTCATTTCTCATTTCTCTCACCATTAATCTACCAAGCTTTCTTGATCCTATGATTATCAAGAAACCCTTCATCACCTTCAAAATTCTAAGTAATGCTCATGGCTACGGATGATCACTTGTCAGGCATGTCGCCTGGCACGGAGCACTTACACAAAATTTGTCTAAGCTTCAAGCTTATAATAATGGTGTAATGGCTTCGGACCAGGCTTCATTCCTCACAAAGCTTCGTTCGTACTTCAAGGCGTGCATGAACATGTCTTCTTGTCATGATGTGTAAGCATTAAACTTTCTTTTCTTCTCAAACTTCTCTGTAATCATAATCTCAAAAATAACCAAGAAGTGTTTTTGACTTTCTCACTTCTTCTCTATCCTGTTCTTAATAATGTGCTTATAAGGTTAAACTTGAAAAACCTGATTACGCACAAAGATTTCTTCTGCTTTGCGTATCACATGTATCTGCAGTATCTTTCTCAAAGATCAAAAAGTTAGGGAAAATGGTTTAAATAATATGCAATATGTTAGCATACCCTTGATCATCTGGTACATTGTCCGAAATGTCCCAAGTCCCTGCCGTACTTTTAAATTGTCCCATTGATACTCATAGTATTATGAAGGATTTGACAAACTAGTGTTCACAAGTATGAACACTGATGTATGACACTGAAGAAACACCCATCTTCAGTGAACACACATCCAACTTTCTTTCACACCTATAACAGGTACCGGCCATAAAATAATTTTTCTCACAACCTTTTAAGCCTAATAAGCCCAAAAAGTCTGTTCAGGAAGATAAGATCCCTGAACATGACTGTGTTCCCACTGAACACATGGATACATCTGTTTCATCCCCACAGATGAATCAAGAATCTCTTCCCATCCAGCTCCTCATCAATCCTCTTAACAGGATGATGTTGTATTCCTACGAGAACCCTCACTAACCACTGAAATGTCATTTGACACTCAGATGGTCGTACTCTCTCCAAGGACATCTCTGTTCTTTCTAAAAGCCCCCCATTCTCTATTGACAAATCTCTTACCCATGAAAAGAGGATGAGATCCGGATGTCGAGTCCATCTATACTTCTTGATCATATATCAGGAGCATCTATTTCACATGAAAATCCAATGGATTCTCATCTGAATGGATCAGGCAATAAGACTCCTGGTATGGAAACAACCAATGAAGTTTTCTTTTTAAACTAAGGCTGGAAATCCCCAAAAACCAAGAAAAAGGGGTTCATGACATCTCTGAGATGGAATCAGGTCATGATAAAACTGACTCTCAAGTCAGGGATTCGGATGACATCTGTCACACGATGGACGGATCAGTTCTTAACAATAAGGAATTGATGGATTCCACTTTTCATATTCAGATTGCTCTGACCACACTCATTGTGTTACGTCACAACAATATTGAATATCCAAAGAAGTATCGAAAGTCCTGCAATCCAAATCCATCCTAATGCAGGCACCTTCATTTGAAGGTCTCCCGAACTCTTCAACCACCTTCACTACTCCCACTTTTCTTCCACTGCTTTTCAAGAAGTATCTAGCTGACTTCTTCCTGCCTCTCTCATTTCCCTGCCTTGCCTACTGCTTCAAGGTCCCGGATGATAAAGCCAAAAAGAGGGAGATTAATACATAAACCATTCTCAAAAGAGGGTGAAGCTTAAATAAACAAGGAAGCATTTGTTGTATTCAGGCAACCCACTTCAGTTTTCCTCTAAGTACACTACTCTAAATAAACAATAATCAGTTTTTGTCCAAAACTCACAAATAAAGAATGCTCACCTGCCTCTCAAACCCCATCTGAACCATTCTCATGTACTTTCCCCCATTGAGTTTGATGTTCTAGAAATTGGTTGGGTTTTAAAGCTAAGTGGTTTTTGCTTCATCAGTCCAGAGGGAGATTGTTGGAAAAATAAGGACTGACGAAGCAAAACCACCCTTCAAATAATCCATTTGAATAAATGTTGCAGGACACTACCTTCGGAAGACATCTGCTTCCGAAGATAATAAACACTTCGGAAGACATCTGCTTCTGAAGATAATAAACACTTCGGAAGACAAGATTCAGAAGACACTATCGGAAGACATCAGCTTCTGAAGATAAAATAGACCCTTTCGGAAGACAGGCTTCAGAAGACTCCATCAGAAGACAAGCTTTGGAAGAAAACATTACTTCGGAAGACTTTTGTATTTACGTCAGCTTCCGATGGTGGTCTTCTGATGAAAGAATAAACAAATGTCTTCTGATGAAATAATAAGTGTTATCTTCATCTGCTTCCGATAAAAGAATAACTGATTACTTTAATTAGTTTCCTACGAAGAACTTCCGAAAGAATAACTCCTTTAGCGTCAGTACAGTTGTCTGAACCTCGAAAGACTTCAAGATCTTTGAAGATCCTAGTTGACTTTACACGTGTACTATTCTGATGCTATAGTGTCTGTAAAAGTGTCTTCAGTCTTATCTGTCTGTCTTCTTCATGTATTTGTCCTGAAACATTAAATGTCGGGGATATTTATACCCCAACATCCTTTGTATAAAATACAACAATTTTCTGAATCTTCTTTGTGTTGCCTCTTTGTTTTCATGTTCTCTCTTTTCTTTAAACAAGAAAACCAAACAACCAAAATAACTAAACTTAAGTGCAAAACCCGAGAGGGAGCTTATACCAAAAGCTTTGACTAAATATCAAAAGCTCTTGTTCCTGGTTAAATAAGCCTCTCCTCTGGTCACTGATTTTCTACGCCCACAAGTCGCGTTATTCTGTGCATCCCGGTGCAACGAAGATGTATCAAGATCTTCGAAAGGATTACTGGTGGCCAGGTATGAAGTTTAACGTGATGCAGCATGTGAACAAGTGCCTTACTTGTGCGCTAGTGAAGGCTGAACATCAGAAACCCTATGGATATGTGCAACCTCTATAGGTACCGGAATGGAAATGAGAACACATCACCATGGATTTCATCACCAAGCTACCCAGAACAGCTAAACGACATGATACCATATGGGTGATTGTGGACTTACTGACGAAGAGTGCACACTTTCTTCCTATCAAGGAAACGTATACGTCAGAAGGTTGTCTGATTTATTTGTGAAAGAGATTGTGACCCGACATGGAGTTCCTGTCTCCATTATGTCGGATCGGGATACGAGGTTTACTTCCAGATTCTGGAAGCAGTTTCACGATGCTATGGGGACGAGACTGAACATCAGTACCACCTATCACCCCCAAACGGATGGACAGTCTGAAAGGACTATTCAAACATTGTAGGATATGCTTAGGGCGTGCATTATCGATTTTTGAGGGAGCTGGGATGACCACCTGCCATTGGTGGAATTTTCGTAAAATAAAAGCTACCACTCTAGTATCGGAATACCCCTATATGAGGCGTTGTACGGAAGACGATGTACGATCCCGCTATATTGGGGGTGAAGTTGGACAAAAAGAGATGGGAAACAAGGCTGCCATGATTGATATGGCAGAAAAATTACGAGTGATAAAAGCACGAATGAAAGCTACACAAGATCGCCAAAAGTCATATGCAGACAAACGCAGAAGACCCATAGAGTTTAATGTTGGCGATCGAGTGTTGCTAAAAATATCACCATGGAAAGGAATCATTCGATTCCGAAAGAGAGGCAAGCTAAGTCCGAGGTACATCGGACCATTTCAGATAAAGGCAAGGGTAGGGAAAGTCGCGTATCGACTGGACCTACCAGAGGAGCTGAACGGGATTCCTCCTACCTTCCACGTATCACATCTTAGGAAGTGTTTGGCAGACGAGCAAGCAAATGTTCCTTTGGATGACATTGAGGTGGATAATCGACTGAACTACATCGAAGAACCAATCGCGATTGTGGATACGAAAGAGAAGCAATTGCGGGACAAAACGGTTCGACAAGTCAAGGTTTGATGGAAGCATCAAAAGGGTTCAGGCGCTACGTGGAAATGGAAGAAGAAATGAGGAGGTTGTATCCTCATTTGTTCGATGTTTAAAGAGGTAGGTTTCAGGACGAAACTATTGTAAGGAGGGGAGACTTGAACAGCCTTAGTTCTGAACACAAGCCCCAAAGGCATAACACATGCGTGTTAATGATCTGCCATGCTTGGGTTCGCTGGTAGAAATCGATTTCTGATAGTTTTATAAATGTTTTGAATCAAACCCCTATACGTATAACCCTAACTTTCGATTCATCTTGAATTTGTTCGTTATAAGGTTTGCGAATCTCAGAAGCCATAGGGCTTTTGTCATACTCATCAAATTGACTAAAAATGGCATAAAGAATTACCTGTATTGTTATCAATTGGATGGAGTTTGAATGCGTAACCGTTCTTGCTTGTTCTTGAGTTCAATCCGAGTCTAGAGAGGATCTCAGAAAGCGATCTAAGAGTCGTTGGTTTTCTGTTTGTAATCGTGAATTGTTTGTAAATGAGTAATTTAATTGAATTCCATTGTTTTAACCGATTTCACATTTAATTTCTTCTCCAATCGTTCAGTTATTGTTCAAACTCGTTAAAGTGCAGTTAAGTAAAATTTGATTATACGTTTTTGGTTTGAAATTACGTTAGGAATAATTTCATATTCCGTTTCAAATTAATATGCTCTTATGATCTTTTTTTGGTTAGAAGCTATGACAATCCGACAATTTCGGGTTAACCCCGTTAACTAAAAACTAACTATAAATACACGAAATTGTACAAAAACGAACATGAGGGATTAGAATTAAATAAAATCAATTCAAAACAATCGATTTCCAAGAATTAGACTTGTAAGGATGTAAAATGATCAATTTTTGACTTTTACAAGTCAAAATTTAGGCCAAAAGAACAATTGAATTTAAAATTCACATTTAAACCAGGTAATAATTGAATTAAATCAATTATAATCATCACTTTGATGATTATTAACAACATGTATACGTTATGTAGCCATTAATTCGTCGAATTAAACCAAAATAACAACCAAGAGTCGAAACCGTAACCTAATCATATCAAAATTGTAAAACCCGATCATAATTCTCACAATTGAAGTCCCCTGAACTTCAGTTGACACCCTTAGAGGCCATTTCGTTCAAAGATTTGATCCCAGAAGCTTATAATTGAGAAATCCGATTGAGAGCCGGCCGAACTCAAAGCACAAAGTAGATATTTATCAATTGGGCATCAAACAAGGTAAAAATCTAATCCTACACAACCTAAAACAACCGACTAAGAGCAACCCTATGCCAATTTTGGCTTTTAACATCGAATTGTTAGAGTTCTAATTCTAGGGTTCATCCTAGAAAAAGTTTTGGGGATTTTTATTCAAACGAATTTACAAATCAAATTAAACCATATGGGGACCTTCGGATACCCTGTTAAATGATAGCCCAATGGCAATTGCATCTAATTATATCGAATTGTATCATTTCGAATTCTAGGGTTTACATCAAAAACGAGATTGGGGGTGTTTTTCTAAACGAATTCAAAACTCGAATCAAACATGACAGAGAGTTTCGAAAGTCTCTGTTTATTGAAAATAAATTGTCAATTTCATAAAACTATCACGAATTGAATGGGAACGATTGTTAGGGTTTTCGGTTACTAGGGCTTGGGGTTTTTAACTCAATCGAGTTTATTAATCTAATTAAATGGTATATATAGGTTTGCAAGAGTGTATTTGATGAAAACCTTTTGATTTTACTAATCAACATAAACAAATTTAACCAGTTTGAATAATGGGTTTGAAAATCTAAGTTCGAAACCATGTAGATCATGAGGGCATTTTTTTGTTTTGATAATCAAATTAAAACCATCTACAGAATCGTTCGGGCCCCTAGAAAAAAAGCCCCATGGTTTGGGTGTTGATTTCAATCGAATAGGGGTTCGATTTGGAACCAAGTTGGTTCGGTTAATAAACAAAGGGGAACTGGTTGAGTAATGTTTAAAACATTGAGAAACCAAACTCTAATCCGGAACCCTAGCGGGCCGGAGTGGTTGAATGCATGTGTTTGGAGTGGCGGGTCACGGGTTCGAACTTGGGGCTCCACTGGTTTTTGAGATTAAAACTAATATTTAGTATTTTAATCATAACTTTCTCGTTCTAACTCCGATTTAATCCGTTCGAATTGCGTTGGAACCAGAATTTCATTTCGAACAAATTGGAATGATAAAATTTATATTTTGAAAAAAAAGTTAAAACGCGTTTAATTACGAGTCGTAAATTGAAATTGTATAGGTTTATACGATTTAATCGAACGAACTTAAATATGTACACGATTTCATATGTACGTTTCAAACAACCTAATGTACGTGTGTTCACACGTATGTAATCACAAACAAGACTTGGACATTACAAATAATGCAACATTATTGCAATAATACAGATTCTTCGTAGAAGTTAGTCTATGTGATTTCGCAAGCATTTGATCATTTGAATTACATTCACAGGTGCGTTCATGGCCCTTTTTCTTATTTTAACTGTTTTGGGGAGAAAACATGTGCAAACAAAAATTTTAGATACATATCACTTGCATGAGTTAGCTATTTACGATAAGTGCGAACATAGCATTTTAAGTCCTTACATATCGAACCGTTTAGTTTGCCGTAGTGCAAATCGTGGTAGTTGAAGATAGATCTATTGGGTTTGACAAACCTCACTTGGTAGATTGTAGGTCTACGCAAGTGTTTAACTAGCCAACTCAAACATTACTATTGTTTGTGCTAGACAATAGTGGAAAGGTAGCTTACATTCTAACAGTCAGTTTCGGTGTCGACGACTTATGTAAATAGTACAAATGACTAGCTATCATGACTATGCATGTGTGATTATGTTATCTGCAAACAGTTCATTTCAAATAGTTTTTTCATACCTTTATGATTATTCAAAACTGTGTATGCACCAACCTTTGTGTTGACTTGATTTACATGTTTTCTCAGGACACTAAAACACCATTAAGAACGAGCATGGACTAGGATGTGGAGTCTCATGCACACATTTTTATTCAAGTGTTTTGAATTTGATTATTTAAGACTTTGAACTTGTAATTTACTTTTTACAAACCGTTATGTTTTGTTATTGGTTTTAAAACGCTTCCACAAACGTTAAAGTTTTGATACTACAGTTTAGACCAAATTTATGTTTGAAAATCATATAGAGGTCTTTCGCTGTGTCTAATGACTGAGATCCTGGTTTGTCACGCCCTAAACGGTATGATTCCGTTAGTTGAAATTTGGGGGTGTGACAGATTGGTATCAGAGCCATTGGTTATAGCGAAGTAGGTTTGCATTAGTAGACTTAGACTATAACTATTAAACATTAGATATGCTTGTTTACACAACTGGGTTTTGCATAGTATTTACATATGGTATTATGTAACAGATATGGCGGCACCATCACCGCAACATGTGATTGTACTTGATGATGAGGAGTCGATAACTCCAGCATTGCATGATTACAAGGAGGATCCCGAGGAGGATCTCGTGGAGGAAGACCCAGAGGAGGATCCCAAGAAGGACCCATAGGAGGAT
The DNA here is from genome assembly GCA_009363875.1 of Mikania micrantha. Taxonomy (NCBI): domain Eukaryota; kingdom Viridiplantae; phylum Streptophyta; class Magnoliopsida; order Asterales; family Asteraceae; genus Mikania; species Mikania micrantha. The sequence continues at coordinate 53,514,998 of CM018695.1, forward strand.
CCTGATGAGGAGTCTTCTGGTCGTATGCCACCTACACTGCGTGCCTCTAAGAGGCCGCGACTTGAGCCCGATGATATTGCCTGACTGACCTGGGAGGCGAAGTGCCAGATGACAGGGTTGAGCAGCTTGCATAGGAGCTGCGAGATGCGAATGCTCGACACACGGAGCTTCGTAGCGTAGTCAATAGGATGGAGACTGACATCACTCAGTTAACTGCATGTGTACAGGAGGAAGAGCACCAGGCGGAAATAGCTGAGGGTAGACTTATTGAGTTAGAGGGGCTGGTTGCATCAGATTTTGAGGAGGAAGAAAAGGAGGAGGAGGTACCAACACAGGATGCTGATGCTGATTCCGATGTTGATTCCACGATTGAGGATGCTTGATTTATATATTTTAGACATATAAGGGGCGGGTTGTGTCCCTGTATTAGATGTTTGGAAACTTATGTTTTGATATTAAAAGCATTGTAACCAGTTCGAATTATTATCTATTGAAAACTATTACCAATTGCTAACAGTTGTGTTCATTCATACAGTTACATGTTTGTGTGTTGTATCATTTGCACATTTCACATTGGATTTTGATAACACTCTAACATTTATTCTAACTATGAAGATAATGGCCGGGGAAAACATAAATATGACAGTTGCTGAACTCAACGAACTGATCAACAATAAGGTCTCGGAGGCCATCGCCAACTATGCTCAAACACACTCTACAGGACCACATGCTCCAACGACGGGATTGGTAAACTCGTTGGTGTGCACGTTCAAGTCGTTTTTGACTGCAAACCGCACAATTTCAAAGGATCGAAGTGGGCCATTGGATTCTTTGATGGATTGAAAAGTCAGAATCGGTGTTTGAAATGTGTAACTGTCTGGAGGAAAACAAAGTCAAGTACGCTACGGGTACTTTCGAGGGTCCAGCATTGACCTGGTAGAACTCCAACGTTCAAACATTGGGATTGGGTGAGGCCAATGCCCTAACTTGGAATGGGTTCAAGACATAACTGCAAGAGGAGTATTGCCCTCGCAATGAGGTGCAAAAGCTGGAGGATGAGTACTAGAAACTTAAAATGGAAGGGTCTGATATCGAGGAGTTCACCACTCGATCAAATAAATTAGCCAGACTTCTACGTCACATGGCAACTCCACCAAGCAAGTGGATTGAGAGATACAATGGGGGACTGTACCTCAGATTCAAGGGTTGGTCACTTCTGCTAATCCCACAGCTGTTCAACAAGCTGTCCGGTTGGTACACCAACTAACTGATCAGGCGGTACAACAGGGAACTTTGCCTAAATGGATAGCAGCTGCTAAGGTGGGAGACCACAAAAGGAAGTGGGAGAGCAGCAATTTCAAAAACTCTACACAACAATCGTTTCAGCAGAACCGTAAGCATGACTCAAACAAGACTCATCACAATTCAAGCACCAGCTAACAGTCATCGGGAGGGTATATTGGTAAATACCCAAACTGAAACAAATGTGGATTCCATCATGTTGGGAATCAGTGTGATAAGTACCGGTGCCAACGGTGCAGTAAAGCGTGTCATGAAGCCAAAGACTGCCGTGGGGAACTGCAAACGAACTCCACCAACCAGAACAACACTCAGAAAGGGTGCTACGAGTGTGGAAGCCTGGGCATTTCAAAAAGGATTGCCCACAACTCAGGAAGGGAGGGGCTAATGATACAAACGGCAACGACAACGGCAACGACAATGGCACCAGTAACAACAATAATAACAACATTGGTGCTAAGGGCAGGGCGTTTGTGATTGGGGGACGTCAAGCACGGGAGGATCCCAACGTCGTTACGGGTATGTTCCTCTTAATTAATCACCCTGTCTCTATGCTATTTGACACTAGTGCAGACCAGAGTTTTGTATCTAGTACATTTTCTAAATTGCTAAATGTTAGTCCTACTACTCTAGAAGACCCTTACACTGTAGAACTAGCTGATGGCAAGTTAATTGTAGTAGAACATATACTTAAAGGATGTATTCTTGATTTGATGGGTCAAACACTGGACATTGATCTTATGCCTATCGCTTTAGGTAGTTTTGATGTAGTCATTGGCATGGACTGGTTGTCGAACACCAGGCTGAAATAGTATGCCATGAAAAGATCGTCCGTATACCTCTTCCACATGGAGAGATACTGTATGTACAAGGCGAGAAGAGTAGTATGCCACCGCGTCTCCTATCTTGTATGAAGGCACACAAATGTCAGCGTAAAAGTCATATAGCATTTATTGCACTTATAAATAAAAAGTCGGTAGCTAAGAAGAAGATCTAAGACATCCCAGTGGTTTGTGAATTTCCTGAAGTATTTCCGGAAGATCTACCAGGATTACCTCCTATCAGACAAGTGGAATTCCGAATCGACCTTACACCAGACTCAGCACCGATAGCTATAGCGCCTTATCGACTTGCACCATCCGAAATGCAAGAACTATCTACACAACTGCAAGAGTTGTTGGATAAGGCCTTCATACGACCTAGTTTTTCACCTTGGGGACTCCAGTCTTATTTGTTAAGAAAAAGGACGGGACTTTCCGTATGTGTATCGATTACCGGGAACTTAACAAGGTTACCATCAAGAACCGGTATCCGTTACCTCGAATTGATGATCTGTTCGATCAATTGCAAGGTTCGAGTTACTATTCGAAGATTGATCTGGTTACCATCAACTCTAAGTCCAAGAGTAAGATATTCCAAAGACAGCATTCAGAACGCGTTATGGCCATTACGAATTCTTGGTCATGCCATTTGGATTGACAAACGCTCCAGCAGTTTTCATGGATCTCATGAATCAAGTCTGCAAACCTTATCTTGATAAGTTTGTCATTGTTTTCATTGATGACATTCTAATCTATTCTTAGTCTGAGGAGGAGCATGTTGAACATCTTCGATTGCTGTTAGAACTAATTAAACAAGAACTATTGTACGCGAAGTTCTCAAAATGTAACTTCTGGATGCGAGAAGTTCAATTCTTGGGTCATATAGTCAATGAAAAGGGAATACATGTTGATCCAGCAAAATTGAGGCGATTAAGAATTGGTAAGTACCAAAAACCCCTACCGAGGTACGACAATTCCTAGGTTTGGCAGGTTTCTATAGACGATTCATTGAGGGTTTCTCAAAAATCGCTCAACCACTCACAGCTCTTACTCACAAAGGGACGAAGTATGATTGGACGGATAAACATGAGCTGCATTTCAGCTATTGAAACAAAAACTCTGCAGTGCACCAATTCTGTCCTTACCGGAAGGAACAGAAGACTTTGTGGTGTATTGTGACGCATCTGCCCAGGGTTTGGGAGGTGTGTTGATGCAACGTGATAAAGTGATTGCTTACACTTCACGGCAATTGAGACCACATGAAAAGAATTACACTACTCATGACTTGGAGTTAGGAGCAGTGGTATTTGCTTTGAAGATTTGGAGGCATTATTTATATGGAACCAGGTGTACCATTTACACTGATCATAAGAGTTTACAACATATCTTTGATCAGAAGGAGCTCAATATGAGACAACGACGGTGGGCCGAGTTGTTGAATGACTATGAATGCGCAATGAAGTACCATCCAGGAAAAGCTAATGTGGTAGCGGATGGTTTAAACAGAAAAGATATAACACCAACAAGACGGGTTTGCGCACTTATGTTAACGATGCAAACAGATTTACCTGACAAGGTACGCAGTGCTCAGCTTGAAGCCTTAGAAAAGGATAACTTGGAACAGGAATCCTTACGGGGAATGGAAAAACAATTGGAATTCATGACTGATGGAACTCGTGGTTTCATGAATCGACTTTGGATACCTTGGTATTGTGGCCTAAGGGATCTCGTGATGGATGAAGCGCACAAATCCGGATATTCAGTCCATCCGGGGGTCAGACAAGATGTATCATGACTTGAAGGCACTTTATTGGTGGCCTCACATGAAAGCTGACATTGCTAAGTACGTTAGCAAACGTTTGACTTGTTCTAAAGTCAAAGCTGAGTACCAAAAACCATATGGTTTACTGCAACAACCATAAATACCTATGTGGAAATGGGAACAAATTTCGATGGATGTCATTACAAAATTACCCCGTACACCAAGTGGTTGTGATACGATATGGGTAATTGTCTACTGATTAATGAAATCTGCACATTTCCTAGCAATTAAGGAATCTGACAAAATGGAGAAGTTGACTCGTATTTACATTAAGGAAGTGGTATCGCGACATGGCGTACCAATTTCCATCATATCGGATCGAGATGCTCGATTCACTTCAAACTTTTGGAAATCACTCCATAAGTCATTGGGAACTCGTTTAGACATGAGTACTGCCTATCATCCACAAACCGACGGTCAGAGTGAACGTACAATCCAAACGCTCGAGGATATGTTACGAGCTTGTGTCATTGATTTTGGTGACACCTGGGAAACCCACTTACCGTTATTGGAATTCTCTTACAAAAACAGTTATCATACAAGTATTCAGGCAGCACCGTTTGAAGCTTTATATGGTCTTAAATGTCATTCACCAGTTTGCTGGGCTGAAATTGGTGATAGTCAGATAACTGGACCTGAACTAGTACACAAAATGACTGAGAAGATAGTTCAAATCCGGAACCGTATGGTAGCGGCTCAGGATCAACAAAAGAGTTACGCTGACAAACGTTGCAAGCCGTTAGAATTTTAAGTAGGAGACCGAGTTCTTCTGAAAGTATCACCTTGGAAAGGTGTGATACGATTTGGTAAGAGATGGAAGCTTAGCCCACGCTACGTAGGACCTTTTGAGTTCCTGAAAAGGATTGGTCCGGTAGCGTATCAACTCAAATTACCGGATGAACCCCGTTAACTAAAAACTAACTGAAAATACACGAAATTGTACAAAATCGAACCTGAGGGATTAGAATTAAATATAATCAATCTCAAAACATTCGATTTACAAGAATTACTGAATTAGACTTGTAAGGATGTCAAATTTTGACTTTTACAAGTCAAAATTTCGGCTAAAAGAACAATTGAATTTGAATTTCACATTTAAATAAGGCAATAATTGAATTAAATCAGTTATAATCATCACCTTGATGATTATTAACAGCTTGTATACATTATGTAGCCATTAATTCGTCTAATTAAACCAAAATAACAACCAAGAGTCGAAACAGTAACCTAATCATATCAAAATTGTAAAACACGATCATAATTCTCACAATTGAAGTCCCCTAAACTTCAATCGGCACCCTTAGAGGCCATTGCATTCAAAGATTTGATCCCAGAAGTTTCGAATTGAGGAATCCGATTGAGAGCCGGCTGAACTCAAAGCACAAAGTAGATATTCATCAATTGGGCATCAAACAAGGTAAAAATCTAATCCTACGCAAGTTAAAACAACCGACTAAGAGCAACCCTATGCCAATTTTGGCTTTTAACATTGAATTGTTTGAGTTCTAATTCTAGGGTTCATCCTAGAAAACGTTTTGGGGATTTTTATTCAAACGAATTTACAAATCAAATTAAACCATATGGGGAACTTCGGAATACCCTGTTAAACGATAATCCTATGACAATTGCATCTAATTATATCGAATTGTATCATTTCGAATTCTAGAGTTTATATCAAAAATGAGATTGGGGTTTTTTTTAAACGAATTCAAAACTCGAATCAAACATGGCAGAGAGTTTCAAAACTCTCTGTTTATTGAAAATAAATTGTCAATTTCATAAAACTATCATGAATTGAATGAGAACGATTGTTAGGGTTTTTTGGTTACTAGGGCTTGGGGTTTTTAACTCAATCAAGTTTATTAATCTAATTAAATGGTATATATAGGTTCGCAAGAGTGTATTTGATGAAAACCTTATGATTTTACTAATCAACATAAACAAATTTAACCAGTTTGAATAATGGGTTTGAAAATCTAAGTTCAAAACCATGTAGATCATGAACGAGGGCATTTTGTTGATTGATAATCAAATTAAAACCATTTACAGAATCATTTGGGCCCCTAGAAACAAAGCCCCATGGTTTGGGTGTTGATTTCAATCGAATCGGGGTTCGATTTGGAACCAAGTTAGTTCGGTTAATAAACAAAGGGGAACTGGTTGAGTAATGTTTAAAACATTGAGAAACCAAACTCTAATCCGAAACCCTAGCGGGCCGGAGTGGTAGAATGCATGTGTTTGGAGTGGCGGGTCACGTGTTCGAACTTGTGGCTCCACTGGTTTTTGAGATTAAAACTAATATTTAGTATTTTAATCATAACTTTCTCGTTCTAACTCCGATTTAATCCATTCGAATTGCATTGGAACCATAATTTCATTTCGAACAAATTGGAATGATAAAATAAAGTAGGTTCATACGGAACCCAACATGTTAATGTCATGTTGTGTCAAAAATTTATACTTCTGGTGGAGGTGATTCATTGGATCCATATATATATTTATATATATATATATATTTATTTATTTATAAATTATATATATGTTTTAGTAACTAGCTGGTTCCTTGTTGCTGGAAAATGATTTCAAAAAACAAGGAACCAAGATGAAAAGGAAGATGGGGATTCATAATATTGAGATCAAACTGCTCGTTGCATGCCTTGTCCTTATAATGATTATAACCATGATTATAATTATGATTATGATTCTTGTTATCTCAATTTGTGATAGTGTGCGTTGTTTTTAGAACTGGGTCGGACGCTAAACAAACATAATTAATATTCAAATAAACTTAATCATGTCAAAAAAATATACGATTTTATTTGATGTTTCATTTTTTTTTCTTTTAGTCAAATAAATAAATATATCCGGTCAGTTGAACTAGATGAACTGCTGTCACACCCCCACCTATCTTCACCTAATGTTGATGTCATTGTTCACTCTCTAAAGGTTGCGGAAGCTTAGTGGTTGTGTCCTAGAGATGGGATGCGACTTTACTTGTTCCGGTATCAGAACACACGTAGTTAACTTAAAGAAATATAAAATTCAAGGATAATATTACTATTACAAACCATATGCTATAGTCCAAAACTTAAACACACTAAACATCCTGAATTTCTTACTTACAAGGTGCCTGAACGTTCAATTCTCACCCATCGTCACTGTCTGCCTGCAAAAGTTTTTATATTTGAAAAGTCAACATAAAGCTCGTGAGTTCGTATTGAATGATCCAATACAATATGATATGATAATAAAGTCATGATACACATTGACAAAGTTAACCATGGGATGCATATCTTGTTCCTTTCGGACCGAATGATCTGATAAGATATTACCTGTGGTAAATATCCTTGTGCCTCACTCTTGACGTCTATCACGTACATTAAGCTGAAATTGAAAACAGGTAACAAACATTTACACCAGGGGAGATGCAATCCTCCTAGCAAATAGGTTGTCAGCTCATAGTACTATCATTGTTTCATGTTCGGCCCAACATTGGTTCACTAGATACGGTTTGATATATGAGGACTTTTTGATATTGCGATAGCAAGATACACCTGAAATCCCATGAAATCACACATATAACATTGAAACATATCATAAGTTTAAGAAATATTCCATAATGATACCCCGATGTTCGCAAAACATTAAAAGAAAAGGGGTTGTAAGAAACTCACCTGAAGTGTTCAAATCAATGGTTAGTGAGACTTGTGTTATTATTCTTGTGATTCAATTCTGCATTAAGTTAAAGTTTATAAATTATTTATGGTTAATTTTCTTATTAGAAATTTCCTTAACGCTCAATGTCAATGACATTGCAACTCGAGTCATCAAACTGATCTTAAATCCTTAATCAGCCACCTTAACTGATTATCACACAAAGTGTTATATACTGGAAACCTATACTAATTTAGGTTCCTATTAAGGAGTTTATGACTTGTTGGATTAATTAAAATATTCTCAGATTAATCAAATAGGTATTGATAGTAATAAAATGTTATTAACAATCATAACTACTATATTATTGATTTTTTGATCCTAAGTATGAATATTGTAAAGCATGTTATAACCTTTTGGATTGTCACACGCCAGCTGATGGCAGAATCACGGAAGATGCGATGATATGGAAATCAAGAGGATATGGTCAACATAAATACTTTACACTAACAAGCCCACAATAACTGTATCAACCTTACAAATAAGTTGTCTAAATCAAATGTTACATATATGAAAGATTTCAAAAATATGGCCAAAGCATATAGGCTACACTATTAAATGTTCCTACTCATGATCATGGCCCTGAAATAAATAAGAAAACAGTCAACTAAAAAGTTGGTGAGATTCACAAGTTTAGTAGACTTTATAAATGTTTAATAGGATCATCATCCCAAAATGACATTGTATTAACATAATATGTTAATCGTAAGTGTGGATGCATGCAATCTACATGTGTCGACAACAAAATCTCTGACTGAGTGCATGTGAATATACATATTCTAGTAACCTTTGCTTGAGTTCAAAATTTAAATGTTGGAAATATTCATTGTCGCACCCCGAGCCGGCGGGCTGGATCGACTTTCCCGTCGGACTGAAGGTTCTCGGGCTGCGACATCGTGTGATAATCATAATGATCAGATTGTTTACATGGCACATGATATATAATAAGAAACGCTAGCATGACATTGATATAGAATTACAAAGTTAAATTACACAAATACATGTTCATCATTTAACTAAGTAAATCTACCCAAAAAGAATCATTGAATTTCTATCTTGTATCTGCACAAGGTTTACAAAAGACGATTCAAAGCTATGTCATTCAAAATATGCACAACACAAAAGTAAGCTAGGTCTTCTCTTAAGTCCACTAGCTTATGCCCTGATGTCTGGTGACTAGACCTGTTCATCACCTAAGAAAACATGCATTTAAAGAAAGTCAACACTAGGTTGTTGAGTTCATAAGTTTAGTATTTGAATGCAATTGTAATTTTGTTATTCACACATCACAATGTCTCTTACAAGTGTTATTGATATTATTCTGTCTGTCTCACACAATGTCCCCTCCATAGTTATACTTACAAGTAATATATCATCCAAATCAAGCATGTTTATATATAGGGCATACGTATCACGAATGAAGCCGCCAACCCCCCACATACTTGACTAAATTCAACACCACTTGCAAATACAACTATGGATACCCATTTCTATCTCACATGTGTTTATCCCGTTTGATATTCAACCCATAATATGTGTTCATCACCTGCAATGATATATGTATAGAGTAAAAGTGTATGAGGGGAATCAGTTATCATGACCTAAGTTATGATAATCCCTTAATGATTTAAGGAAAATAGATTTATTAATCTTATCCTTATTATTGTACTCCCCATTGAAGGGTTAATTGTAATTCTATTTCTAATTAAAGTAGTAAAGATTTATTCTTTGATATTGTTCTCAACTTGAATGTATAGAGCATAAATGGGACCCATTGTGGTCCTCACGTAATCAGACCACAATGCCTCCAATTTACCTCTATCCCATTTGTGTTCTCATAGAATCAGTGCCTTCAACGAGACTATTACTAGTAATATGGTTAGAGAGAAAATCAACTCCTCAGTCTACCAGATAATAGAATCGAAGGATTTTAATTACAATCAGTTTCTATAGATTAATATCACTATGTGTCGTTTACCAAACCTCAATGATGCAACCCTGTTACCGGTCATACGACACCGGCCAATTATAATGATATACAAATAAGTACCGGCCTCACTTACCTGCGGTTTGTCAAACCTATGGTACCACTACGTTATCGTCAGTTTTGTCGAAATAAATAAATAGTAAACGATTTACTTGTAGGGACTTACGACTGGACATGAACTCATGAACACATGATTGTTGTGATATAATACAACAGTCTTAATAGTAATTATTATTGTGTTCTCCCAATGTTAATGTCTCAATGTTATATGATCTCAGTGTTATCTGTTCTCATAGTTTTAAAAATGTGTTACAAGAGCTAGTCTTATTGCACGATGCTAGCAATGTGGTGAACGATATCATGATCATGAAATTATGTTATCATGATTATCATTCGTGATATCACCTGCACTTGTCCCAGTGTTATCTCATGTTCATCTTTGTGATAATAACAAAGTATTTTAAGATTTAATCTTATAACTTATGTTTTTCTATTGTGTTGATGAAATCATGAAACTATGTTATCATGATTCATCCTTGATATCTCAACATGTAAAATACACACAAGCATACATAAAATCATATGTGATAATAAAGATAAAATCTATATTATCTAAATCACATGATAAGTGAATTAATGTACTAAAGCTTTTAAGTAATTAAAGGAGTTTAGCATGTTTCTCAGCCTCGCATGTAAAATCAAAAGAATAGAAAAGGGGTATATGAACTCACCTGGTGGTTGAAGTGGTTGACTAAGTATTCACAGAATGCATGTGCTCACTTGTTGTTCTTGAGATTATATTCACTAGTGTTTGATTCCAATTGTGTGTAACTTATAAGTATAAGTTTTGTATTCGAGAGTTAATCCTAATGTTGGTTAACACTTATGCTCCTTGTGATTCATTTAGCCTTAATTCACTTATAGTGTTATATACTTACATTTAACCAATCTTAGGTTAAATTTTAGTATACTATAGAACTCTTGTTTATGTGTTTTATACTTGGTATAACTTTGTTACTTTGAAAGTTTTGAAAATCATGATATTTTCTAAGTAATGAACTTAAGTTTCTTAAGTTAAGACTTAGCATATTAATTTGTATTAACTTAAAATGATATTCATCATTTTATTATGTTAACATAAGTAATGTTTATTGCTTAGTTATGTTAGTTATATGTAAAATACATAACTAACAAGTGTTCTTAATTTAAAATAAATGAACACCTTTTATGAGAAACCCTATTGATATTTATGAAAAACCATTGATTTGTAATTACTCCTGTTGTTTTTCTTGACTACATTTGTAATGTTAAATTATTATTTATTTTTTAGTTATGTTTTTCATTGTTCTTAGCTAATGTCGATGGTTCATAGCATCAAAATTGATGGAATTATCAAACCGGTTACCCAAAAACCCTAACTTATCTCCGTTGACATTACTATGTTCTTATCAACATTGTGATCTCATTTGTAAATCATTTGAGTTGATTTCTGTTTTGGGAAACTTGGATCTCATAGATGGAACAGTATCGACAGAATATTTGGCTGTAGGGATAGTATCGACCTTGTAATATCGATGAAACATAGGTTCAGCTCCCTGCCGACATCAGCAATATCATAAGGGTCTAAGTTCGATGCCCCAGCTTTGGTTCGAGGATAATATTGAAGGTCAAGGGTTTACTACTAGTATCGACCATGTGTTGGTCGATTTTGCTGCTGTTAGAACCTAACAATGTCAATGGAAGTCCCCATGCCGACTGCTCGTCGATTCTAAATTCTTCAGCAACATTCATTCATCGAACCTAATGTTCTTGTGTCGATATTATTATCCCACTCCCATGAACTCTTATTTAGACGTTTTCCTAACTTGGGGAAGTCGGTTTCATGCAAATCCATCATGTTTTTGTGGACCAACACCGATTCCCAAGTTCAAGAGCTGGGTTTTGTGTAGAACTCTGAAAAACAGCAATTTCAAGCTTACCTCTTGTCCCTTTCATTAGGTTTTTGCCCCGATTCCTTGTACTTTCATGTAGAGGATGTTGAGAGCTTCTTGTGTATATCAAATTCGTAGGATTTGGTCAAGTAATGAAGGATATATGATAATTTGAGTGTGGTAATTCTATAGAGAGAGAAGTTCCGGATGAGAGAGAAAGAGACGAGATTGTTGGTGTAATAAATGAGAAAATAAATGTTTGTAGGGTTTTTATAATCCAAGCAAATCGTGTTCGTTTCTGATGTTCGGTTCTTGATTTCGTTACGTTTTCAGAACGTAATGTGGTATTTACGAACATTTTATAAACGTGGTTTTCTTTAAATTTTCTAAGGTTGTAATTCCTAATAAATGTTTCTTGTTATTTTTCTTATTTTATTATTTCGAAATCGTTTATTTATTTCGTTTCGTCAGATCGTATTACCTTCGCGCGTATTCGTTCTAATCATCACCTAACGGAAACGACGATGGTTTCACTTTCAGATGTTTTGTTTTTTTACTTTTCAGTTACTATTGAGAATGTTAAACCCACAGATATGTTTGTGTGAATCGTTACCCATGCAAACACAGTGTCGATTTATTATTCTGAAACGAGACTAAACTTTTGTTTTGATTTGTATTTCCTCACTAATGGACTCAACGAAACTGTCCTATTTTCATCTTGTTATAATTGTTGTCACATTGTTTCCTCATAGAATTATCGGCCATCTGATTTCTGTTATTTATGGAATCAGATCGCAAGAGATATGCTTTTGTCACTTGTTTTCACACTGTTGTTTCACATGAATTGTTGTAATTATGTATGTAAATTTTTATTCAAACACATACAGCTGTTGATTGCTTTCATAGTCCTATTGTCACAAAACTATTAAACACATTGTATTTACACATAGTAATGGTGATAGTACACATACCGTACGGATGGCCAGACGATCTGGTACTGGTTGTCACAGTTTCCTTTTGTTAAAAAAATTTCGTCCCGAAATTGAAGCATCATTGTCGGGTACTACTTCTTTTTGAACAGGTGATCCTCAACCTCCTAGGTAAACTCTGGTCCACGCTAGGGGTTCCAACGAACCTTCACAATAGGGATACGGCTTCGTTTCAGTCTCTTGACTTCACGATTCATAATCTCTACTAGTTCCTCGATAAAGTGTAGTTGCTTATCAGCTTGTATTTCCTCCAATGGTATGACTCACGATTCGTGAGCGAGACATCTCTTAATATTTGATACATGAAACAAGTCGTGTACCCCGTTGAGTTTATCAAGAACTTTGAGTCTGTATGCCATGGGACCAATTCGCTGAGTTATCTCAAACGGTCTGACATAAGTTGGTGCCAACTTGCCCTTATGTCACACCCCCAAATTCCCACGTGTGGTGTCAGTCCACTTGGGTGTGACGTGGCCAGAATCACAGCTCATGGTCCTATAGAACAACTCTATATGCGTTTCAAAATACATTGTTTGTCGTGTCACAACCAAAAAATTTATATCATTAAAGCAGCGGAAAATAATAAGTTTAAACATGCAGCGGAAATATAATTGTCACACACAACATTGTTTTTAAAACACAACATTAGTTAATACTGTTAGAACAAAGCGACACGACATATATGAATGCAGTTCCTATGCTCATGTCCTTAGGTGCATCCTGACTCCAATGCAGCTAGTTACCTGAGAATACATGTTTAAAAAGAAAGTGTCAACACAAGGTTGGTGAGTTCATAGGTTTTGATATACATAAATAATAATCAGAAAACGTGTGTCATGCTGTTTATTAAAATGTTAGTCCCGAGCCCTAGGCTCCAAGTGTCAGTGCGTCACTACCGAACTAGACTTGTTAGTCCTTGCCTCCGCTATGTCTCGTGTTTGACCATGTTTGACCGTGTTTAACCATGTTTGACGGTGTCAAGTCAACGACCCGTTGGTGAATCGTGTGTCGGTTGTGATTCGTGTAACATTCGTGATTGTGCTCGTCGTGTGCAAAACGCGCAATTCGCTTTCTTGGACAACTTACTATTTATAGTAAGTTTTCATTTTTAGCAAGTCATACACACATATCGTTTTTAAGGTTCTTGCATGCTTGTTAGTCCTCTGTGATCATGTTAACACATAGCTCGTTGTCATGAGTTATCAATTAATCATATAAGTCATTCTTACACATTAAAGTTTCCTAAAAAGGAAAGTTTCCATATCTAGCATGATTAACATCGAAAATCACCTAATTTAACATACATTAATCATATTTCATCATGTTAAGTCATTTAGCACGTAAAAATCATGTATCATACCTCAAAACAATGTTTTCTAAAAATAAAGTTACTATAAATAGTAACTATGACCCATACTCATCGAATGATCATTCTAAGCGTTCCTAATCCATTTTTGTACCAAATAACATTATATAATATCATGAAACATCATCTAAACATATACATTTAGTCAAAATCATCATTTATCCATAGTCGGGTTACAAAAGTTACTATAAATAGTAACTTGGTCTAAAATGACCATGAATCAATCCCGAATCAATCCCAAATCAATTTCTTAGCATCGTAACGTCATATTATCATCCTAATGACATTACTATTCACATGCAAGATCATATTCTCACCAATATCACCATATTGTAATTCAAAAGTTACTATTTATGGCAAGTATCACAAATATCCACATTTTAACCATTTCAATGACTACAAATCATGAAACACCTTACCAACATCATCAATAAACATGTATTAACATCAAAAATCGTCTAACATGTCCTAGATCATGCATGCATGTTGATATTTGGATCGTCAAAGAACAAGTCATGCATGATATATTACCACATCATCATGGATCGTCAAGATATATCACCAAATCATTATAGATCATCAATATTCATATTAAAATCAACAAACCTAGATTCAAACCACTAGAAATTCGTGCATGTGTTGGTGTGGTGCATGCATGTGGGTTTTAGACCTAACATATGCGTATAGAAGTGTTTTGAAGCTACTAGAGATGTAGAACTACCTTCTAAAGCTCCAAGAAGATAAGGAAGGTGATGATATTAGTCCCCCAAGCTCCTAAAACTTCTGTACATCAAGGTTTTTCAGCAACAAGAAGGTGGTGATGATGGATGGTGTTCTAGATAGCTTCCTTCAAGGTTCCTAAGCTTGAAAGCTCTCTTCAATGGCTTCCAATGAGGATGATGGAGTGTAACAGAGGATCTAGAGAATATAATGTCAAGATATGATGGCTAAACTTCGGAGAGAGTGTGTAGAGGTATAATAGAAATGATTTTTCTTGGTTTTATAAAGATTTGGTGTCTGGACAGCTTCGCGTACTGCCAAAAGGGTTCAAAAGGTGCTTCGCGTACCCTAAAGAATTTTGGGAATTCAAACTCCCCGCCCCTCGATCGCGTAACGCCATGGGCCTCTCCGGGGTCCTTCGCGTACCGCGACAGGTCCCAAAAGAGCCCAATAGGCCCAATTTTAATGGTTTAGCTCGTTTCTCGTCGTTCTCAAGCTTATGGACCATCGTTCGGCATCGTTTGAACTTTCAAGTTCAATGTACGAGCGTTTCGTGATGTTTCCAGTGTTTGGTTACATGATGTGCTAACGTTCATCAACGTTAGTGTTTTCTCAGACACGTGTGTGTGTGTATTGCGATAATTCACCGAATTATCGTGTTTGTGTCAGTGTTCGTACAGTAGTGCAAACAGGTGTGGGTCTTTCTTTTTCATTTGATCTTCACGCTCCCACGTGAATTCCGGTCCACGTCACTAATTCCATCGCACCTTCACTATCGGTATTTTGTTGAGTTTAAGCTTCTTGATTTCCCGGTCCATTATTTCCACCGGTTCCTCAACAAAGTTTAATTGTGCGTATATCTATATCTCCTCAAGAGGAGTGGCTAGTGTTTCATCAGATAGGCACTTCTTGAGGTTCGATATGTGAAACACGTTGTGTACTCTGCTAAGCTCTTTAAGCAGGTTTAGCTCATAGGCCACGGGACCTACCCGTTTGGTGATCTCGAAAGGTCCAATGTAATGAGGATTCAACTTCTCTCGTTTGTGGAGCCAAATAACTCCCTTCCAGGGCGAGACCTTGAGTAACACCCTGTCTCCCACCTGGAATTCCAATGGTTTACGTCTTTTGTCGACATAGTTTTTATGTCTGTCTCGAGTTGCTGCCATTCGTTATCCTATCTGCACAATTTTCTTGGTCATCTCGTGCACAAGCTCAGGGCCGGTCAGTTGGCTTTCCCCAACTTCCGCCCAAGAGATGGGTGATCGACACTTGCGTCAGTAAAGTGCCTCGAAGGGTGCAGCTTGTATGCTTGTGTGGTAACCGTTGTTATACAAGAACTCTACTAACAACATATGAGTCTCCCAGCTACTGCCAAAATCGATGACACATGCCAAAATTGATGACAAAATGTACCATGATCAGTAGACGACTTCCAATGTTTGTATAGTCCGTTCACTTTGTCCATGAGTCTGCGGGTGGTAAGCAATACTTATATCCAATCTCATACCCAGTGCCTTATGCAAGGACTTCCAGAAATGCGACGTGAATCAACTGTCGCGATCAGAGATGATCGAGATTGGCACTCCATGTCGAGTGACCACTTCTTTTAGATAAATCCGAGTCAATTTATCTAATTTTTCGGTCTCCTTGATAGGTAGAAAGTGTGCAGACTTCGTCAGTTGGTCTACCATAACCCAGATGGTATCGCAACCATTTGTCGTCTTAGGCAATTTGGTGATGAAGTCTATGGAAATTTGCTCACATTTCCACATTGGTATTTCAGGTTGTTGAAGTAGACTTGCTGGCTTCTGGTACTCAACCTTGACTTTTGAGCACGTCAAACACTTACCTACGTAAGTTGCTATTTCGGCTTTCATGTTTGGCCATCAGTAAGTCGTCTTCAGATCATGGTACATTTTGTCAGAGCCCGGATGTACCAAATAACGACTCTTGTGAGCTTCGTCCATCACTACGTTCCGCAGTCCTCCGTAGTGTCGAATCCAGATCTGATCCATGAAGTAGTATGCTCCGTCGGTCTTTACCTCTAGTTTCTTGTCCATGCCACGCAAGGATTCCTGAGTGATTTTTTTGACCTTCAGAGCTTCCTGTTGAGCGCGCTTGATCTGTTGTGGCAACTCAGAATGGATTGTGAGTTGTAGTGCTCGTACGCGTTTTGTTGTTTCTTTCCAGCTTAACGCGTCGGCCACTACATTTGCCTTGCCAGGGTGGTATTTGATGGCTCAATCATAATTGCCAATGAGTTCAACCAACCTTCGTTGTCTCATGTTCAGCTCCTTTTGATCGAAGATGTGTTGTAGACTCTTATGATCGATAAAAATGGTACATTTTGTGTCGTATAGGTAGTGTCGCCATATTTTCAGGGCAAACACCACGGCTTTGAACTCTAGGTCATGAGTTGCGTAGTTCTTCTCATGCACCTTTAGTTGTCGTGATGCATATGCTATGACCTTCTGGCATTGCATTAGTACGCAACCGAGTCCTTGTTTCGAGGCGTCGCAATACACCACGAAATCGTCACATCCTTCCGGCAAGGATAGGATTGGTGCAGTGCATAACTTCTGCTTCAACAGATTGAAAGCAGATTCCTATTTTTCTCCCCAATCGAATTTCTCGTCCTTGTGTGTCATGGAGGTTAGTGATTGAGCAATCTTAGAGAATCCCTCAATAAATCGTCAGTAGTATTCTGCCAATTGTAGGAATTGTCGCACATCAGTTAGAGTCTTGGGTGCTTCCCAGTTCTTGATAGCTTCGATTTTAGCTGGGTCTACGTGTATACCATTTTCATTGACAACATGTCCCAGAAATTGGACTTCGTGAATCCAAGAATCACATTTGGAAAACTTCTCGTACAGTTGCTCGTTCTTTAACAATTCCAAGACAAGCTTTAGATGTTCAGCATGTTCCTCCTGATTCTTAGAGTAGATCAGAATATTGTCAATGAACACTATTACGAATTTGTCAAGATAAGGTTTGCGCACTTGATTCATGAGATCCATGAAAACCGCTGGTCAGTCCGAAGGGCATGACCAAAAATTCGTAGTGTCTGTATCGGGTTCTAAAGTCAGTCTTAGGAATATCATCTTCCTATATCCTCAGTTGATGGTAACCTGATCTTAAATCGATCTTCGAATAATAGCGTGACCCTTGTAACTGGTCAAACAAATCGTCTATTCGTGGTAACGGGTATCAATTCTTGATCGCTACCTTGTTCAGCTCCCTATAGTTGATGCACATACGGAATGATCCGTCTTTCTTCTTCTCGAACAAGACCGGTGCTCCCCAGGGTGAGAAGCTTGGTCTGATGAATCCCTTGTCCAGCAGCTCACGCAACTGGTTAGACAGTTCTTGCATCTCTGTTGGTGCTAGTTGGTATAGAGCTTTAGCAATCGGTGCTGCTTCGGGAGTGACGTTTATCTGGAATTCAATTTGTCGTTTCGGTGATTGTCCTGGTAAATACTCAGGAAATACTTTAGGAAAATCGCGGACTACAGCAATGTCCTCGATCTTCTTCTCTACCTTCGGTTTTTCAGTGATGAGGGCCAGTATAGCGGTGTACCCTTTATGAAAGTACTTGCCTGCCTTCATACATGACATGATATTTAAGGGTATCCCACGTCGTTCTCCCTGAAGCGAGATCTATTCTCCGCTTGGCAGCGTAACTCGTACGATCTTCTCGTTGCATACGATCTCAGCTTGATTCGGGACAGCCAGTCCATTCCAATGACCACATCGAAGCTCCTGAGAGTTACAGGAATCAAATCGGTTTCGAGCTCGTGATCCGCCAAAACCATGACGCATCCTCGAATGACGTGTTGTGTTTCAATCAGCTTGCCGTCGGCTAACTCTACAGTATACTTATAATCTAGTGGTGTTGGGGTAGTATCAAGGCGTTTGCTAAATTCACTAGATATGAAGCTCCTATCGGCACATGTATCAAATAATATACTTGCATAGACATTATTTAAAAGGAACGTACCGGTCACGATGTTAGGGTCATCCTTGGCTTCTCCTGAGCCAATCACAAATGCCCAACCTTTGGCTGCACCTCCTCCAACATTCTTTAGTTGCGGGCCCGGTTTCCCACATTTGTAACACCCTTTGAGAGTGTTCTTGTTGTTATTCTGGTTGTGGTTGTTGTTGTTGTTTGGTAGTTTGGTTCTGCAGTCTTTGGCCATATGGCCATGTCATCCGCACTTCAGGAAACGATACCTTTCACATTGCCGAAAGTGGTGATAGGAACACAGGTTACACATAGGGTACTTCCCCTGGTATACACCCTTTCCCTTATCGTCAGGTTGGGTTGCAGTGAAGGCTCTGGCTGGTGTTGATCTTAGTTGTTTTTGGTGTGATGAGTGAGACTGGTGGTTGCTAGGTTCCCACTTTCGTTTGTGGCTGTCTTGGGGATTTAGATGTTCACCCCTCTTGGGTAGCCTTCCTTGTGCCACTGCTTGATCGTTAAGTTTGTGTGCCAGCCGGATTGTGGGTTGGATCAGAGTTGGGCCAGAAGCTGTGACCATGCTTTGAATCTGCTCAGGCAGTCCGCTGATAAATTGCTCAATCTTTTTGTACTCCGGGGTCACCATTCTCAGGCATATCTTAAACAATTCGTGGAACCGTGTGCAGTACTGTTCGATCTCTGAGCCCACCATCTTATGAACCCAGAACTCTTCTTCCAACATTTTGATCTCGTTTCTTGGGTAGTACTCTTCTTTCAACAATCTGGTGAAATCTTCCTAGGTCATCGAGTCGTCCAAACCCAGAGTTTGGACATGGGTATTCCAGCATGTGAGGGTGGTTCCCTCAAGAGTACCGGTTGCAAATTTAACCCGATTTTCATCTGCACACTCACACATCGAGAAGACAGATTCTGCCTTCTCTATCCAACGGAGAATTCCGACAGCCCCTTCCGTTCCTTTGAAGGTGTGAGGGCGACAACTCAAAAAGGTTTTGAAAGAGCATCCCTTGTTGGTGCTTCCGTGATATCCTTTTTGTTAGTAACCAATGTCGTGTGTTAGGATAGTGTTAGCTATGCTATGCTAGTCGGGTTAGGCAAGTGTTAGTACTGTTGTTGGTCCTGCTTGTTTCGTTGTGTTGTAGCTCGCTTCATAGTCAGCGATGGCCTTGCTAACCCTTCAGTCAACCATCATCTTGATAGTTGTCGATCCAATTGGTCGTTTGTGTTGTCAGGTATGCGTTCCTCTTCCCACCAAAGTAGATTTCTATACGAAAGGGATAGAGTGTTAGTCATCATTGGTTAGATTTCTAGTCAAGAGTTAGGTTAGTTGTCAAGTTAGTAAACGGTTATGATCAAGATACACAATAATTAAAACAAAACATCATTTCATTAACATCAGCTTGGAGTACAATGATTTTCAAAATGAAATACTACTATTACAGTTCGTTTGAGCATATCCCACTCATATAGGCATACAAGAAAGTAAAATACTGAAATGAAATAGTCTAAATAGTCTGTGGCGATCGTGGAGTGTGAATCTCCACAGGCCCGTTATCCTTATCCTCTTCAAGATCCTCGTCTGGATCCTTATCGAAATCTCCTTCCTCGAGGTCCTCTTCCTCAAACTGAGGCTCATCCTCCTGCTCAGGCTCTATGATAAACTGTCCCACCCATGCATTTAGCGTGGCATCACTAGCCTGGATTATAGCATGGTTCTCTTTGTTAGCGGCCTCTGCTGCAGCCAATCGTCCGTCGTGATCCTAAACGACCGCGACGATTTCCCTGTCGTCCCTCTAATTGCGCCGTCCTATTTCGGATGTCCGCACTCTGCTCCTATAGGTAATTCATTTGCCCTTGGAGGCATTGGTTTTTCTCACGAAGATCCCTAACCTCCTCGACCAACTCGTGGTTCCTCCGTGCCTCGCGTTCTGATCGGGCGACATGGGTTGCAAAAGAACGCTCCAGTGGCACGCCTAGTGCCGGAAGTCGGTGATCGCTCGGTGCATCACCAGCTACTTGAGGTGGAGGTACTCGCTCCCCCACTATCCAATCCCTAATCGTCATAGGGTACCAACCCCATGATCTGACAGCCTTTGTCTGTCGTATCCTGTCCGTCTCCTCGGCGTCAACCTGGGACACTATGTCCTGTGTCCTCTGACGGTCCTCTTATGTCAGCTCATACTCAGTAGGGCGTTTCCTCGAGTTCCTCCCAGCATCATTATTGGCCATCCTGTAATCTTAAGTCGGTAAGTAATAGATAACAATAATATCATAATATTGTGCCATGACAAAGTGCAGTGTCTAATGTTGAGCAATGGCTATAGTCTAAGTTTACTACATGCAAACCTAGTTCTCTATAACCAAGGCTCCAATACCAGTCTGTCACACCCCTAAATTCCCACGTGTGGGTGTCAGTCCACTTGGGTGTGACGTGCTCAGAATCACAGCTCATGGTCATACAGAACAACTCTATATGCGTTTCAAAATACATTGTTTGTCATGTCACGACCAAAAAAATTATATCATTAAAGCAGCAGATAATAATAAGTTTAATCATGCAACGGAAATATAATTGTGAGACATAACATTGTTTTTAATACACAACATCAGTTAAAATTGTTTGAACAAAGCGACACGACATATATGGATGTAGTTCCTATGCTCTTGTCCTTAGGTGCATATTGACTCCAACGCAGCTAGTTACTTGAGAATACATGTTTAAAAAGGAAGTGTCAACACAGGGTTGGTGAGTTCACAGGTTTTGATATACATAAATAATAATCAAAAAACGTGTGTCTTGATGTTTATTAAAATGTTAGTCCCGAGCCCTAGGCTCCAACTGTCAGTGCGTCACTACCGAACTAGACTTGTTAGTCCTTGCCTCCGCTATGTCTCGAAAAAACATAGCAAGATAGGTCGAGATTTCACGTGTCCCAACCACCAGTCAGTAATGTGACATGTGGGGTTTGTCACACGCAAACAGATCTATTCAAACTCACCTCGTTGTTTGTACATCAACGTTAACTCTTTATGAGAGCTTGTTATGATTATAACACTTATGTTTGTATAATAAACCAGCATACACATAACGTTTGTACAAGTATAATGTTTGACTCGATTCAACAAGTATTCTCCCCTATCTGAAAGGTTTGTAAAAGAGTTAAAGAGGGGCCGTAAACTCACCTTAGTGATTGTCGGAAAAGTGATAGCGTAAGCTACTGCTTGGAACGTGTCGGTCACCGGCTACCTATATCGTCTACCATACGTGAGTTCGTGTAAGTGATCGTGTTCGTTTTCGCGCTCGTGTTTGTGCTCAACAACCCTCGGTTGTTATGTTTGCTCATGTCAGTCCACATTGACCGTGTTTGCTCGTGTTTGACCATGTTTGACCGTGTTTGACCGTGTCAACCCAACGACCTGTTGGTGAACCGTGTGACGGTTGTGATTCGTGTAACATTCATGATTGTGCTCGTCGTGTGCAAAACGTTCAATTCGCGTTCATGGACAACTTACTATTTATAGTAAGTTTCCATTTTTAACAAGTTCCACAACACATCGTTTTTAAGGTTCTATGTCACACCCCGAGCCGGCGGGGTAGGATCGGGTTTCCCCGACGGGCGGAAGGTTCCCGAGGCGCGATATCGAAATGATAATCGGATTGATCAGATTGTTCACATTGCTCATGATATAAAAATGAGAAACTTTGCTAAAATAAAATAGGATTACAGAGTTAAATTATATTGGTTAAGTTTACAATTTAACAATGTAAACCCACTATTACATCATAAGTCTTCAATCTTGTGGCTGCACAAGATATACTAAACAACTGTATAATGATGCTTCAAAATATGCAGGTCCAAAAAGCTAGGTCCTCTATCAGATAACCTAATCCCAAAGAAATAACTCTTCAGTTGACCTGTTCGTCACCTGAGAAGTCATGCAAAAATAAAGTCAACACATGGTTGGTGAGTTCATATTGTTTAGTGTTTGAAAATGATTTGAAAATGATTTGAACCTCCTTTGGTAAAGACCCTAACCTCATTAACACCACATGTATCATCCAGATCGGTATGCTTATGTATAGGGCATACCCCTGAGTCGAGGCTACAACCCCGCCCAGACGCCGTCCCACCACATACTAATCCGCATAGGACATTGTTGTTAATGATAATTAAGCATCTTTACCTATCACACACTCTTGTTCACAATGACTCAAATGTTCTCACAAAACCTTTGTTCAACCCACGGGTAACAACCTTAATCTCATTAACATCACATGTATCATCCAGATCGGTATGCTTATATATAGGGCATACCCCTGAGTCGAGGCTACAACCCCGCCCAGACGCCGTCCCACCACATACTAATCCACATGGGACATTGGTGTTAATGAAAATTAAGCATTTTACCCCTACCTTTAACCCAATGATTCGTCAGTCCTTTGTTCCTGTAAATATCACAATTTGGAATCTATGTTGATTCCTTAAGTTCATCACAATAGTGATCAACCACAGAAATTGTATAAACAGTTTAATAAATGCTTAAATAAATAAATAAACATTTAATAAAATCTAAGTCCTTATGATTGGGGCCTATGGTCATACTCGAGTAGACTAGTCTGTCAATCTAGGTACTTAGTAGTTAGGGAAACTGTAAATATCCTCAAACATACGACCTACAAGTCAAACGGTCTAGCTAGGACTTCTTGAAATGCAGGATTTTATGTTTCGTCAATGTTTTTGGCGTATGCTATCTCTGATATTTCCCAGATTTTCCCTTAAAAATGTTTGTCTGATTTTTGTCACAAGATGTACTTGATGTGTTGATCATAGAATACAAGATTCATTGATCGGTTGTACACTTGATTCATTGTTCAACAAACACTTGGTTTGTAGAACATTGAATGTTGTCTTTGCAAAGATTGTTTTGTTGATGTCTTGAAGTCCCACACTTGTTTTGTCAAACTGTTTGATTTGATTTCTTGAATTCACCCACTTGATTTCCCAAAATGTTTGATTTGTTTCCTTGAATTCACCCACTTGATTTCCCAAAATGTTTGATTTGATTCCCTTGAATTCACCCACTTGATTTCCCAAAATGTTTGATTTGATTCCTTTGAAATGTTTTGACTCATTGAAAAGTTTAGTTTAACCTGTTTATTCACTTAATATATATAAGTGAATAAGCTTAGTAAAACCTGCATAAAATCTTCCTAAACATGGTTCAGGATACCATTTATATATATGAAACATATAAATTTAAAAGCATTTAAAGTAAACAATTTAAGTAAACAGTCTACGCATGCTTCTCAGCCCCGCGTTTTAAAACAAAAATGTTAGAAAAGGGGCAATGAACTCACCTGTGTTGCCGTGAAATGAACCACAAAAGATAAGCGCACTCTTTGATTGTTGCCTAAGTATCTTTAGCACCTGGGTTATTTTAAAGAATTCGAATACGATAAGTACCTACAGAAATTGTCGTATCTAGGGTTTGGTCTCGATGTGCAACTACGTGTCCTAGATTACTAGTGTGTTTCTAGAATTTCCTCTATCTAAGTTAAACTATTACCCATTAGTAACCCAATCCCACATGAAGCATTTAAAGTATTTAGGTAAAACATTTTCAATTTATTACATTTCAAGTAAATCATTTATTTAGGAAAATCATTTAATTATTTTGTTAAGGACTATAATATAATTTCTTTTATGAAAAACATAATTAATTTAAGAAAAGTGAAATTAAACATGATGGGCTGAAATTAAATCCATTGGGCCGTTCTTGGGCCCTTTAAATAAACTTTGATTTTTCAAATGATCTCTTGTTTGCTTATAAAGTCATTAACCTAGATGATGTAAATAACCATTTAGATTAATCATGTGCCTTTGAAATTCCCAATGGTTTAGGTGTTAACATTTAAGTTAAACCATAACCTTTAGGTTCTTGTTTTCCATTCCGAATGTATTCCTCTCATGATATTGATATCCTAGCTTAAGAAGACTCATTTATGTCTAACTAATTAAATGATCGTCCCCTACAATGATTACATACCATAAGTGTGCTAGAATATTCCATGTTAGATTTATAGTTAACCCTAACATGGCTTTTATTGAAGTTTAGGTCTTGTGGGCTTTATATTAGGCCTATCTTGTTCTTGTGACCCAATTGATTAATATTTAACTTAATCAAATGTACAACGGGTCAACCTTAGTTATTTGGCCAAATTAAGTGGTATTGGGCCTAATCATAAGGTTATTGGGCCTTAGATAGTTATGTGGGCTAAATTAAATTAAACAAGCTACGTGTAAGTCAAGTCTAGAGCCAATCTCGTTCCTAGTGAGTTAAACTCGAACTTGTTGGGTCATTACAACACATGGGCCGATTAACACACCCATTTATGGGCCGAATGGATTAAACAATTGGATTGGGCCGGTAGAAAATTGGGCCGGCTAGTGGCCATGGCCAAATGTCATTGGGCCGAGAGACTTCTTATGGGCCAAATGAGTAGGTGGGTCGATTTTGAGGCTAGTCTTAGACCGATAATCTCGTTGAGTGTAAGAAAGTCTTGGGCCAAATATGGGGTCAGTCTATTGGGCTTGATTAATTTACACCAATTGGGCCTAATGAGGTTTAGGTGGGCCGAATGGGGTGAACTGCTCGAATCCTTGGCTAACCACAGAAAATGGCTGGTGATTTCGGCTCCTATTCCAGCGAACCTCAGGGTTCGTTGGGCTTAAGGTTCGGCTAAGCTAGGAGGTTCGACTAAGTGATAGTTCGCCAATGAAGGCTCGGCACTCATAGAATAGGTTCGGCTGTATAGCTCCTGCATGGAAGGTTCGCCATGACCATTAGGGTTCGGTTAGCTGGAAGGGTTCGCTAAAGATGCTAGGTTCGCAGCTCCCATGGTTCGTTCAGCCTTTTCAGAAGGTTCGTCGGTTGCCAGTTGGGTCGACAGGGTTCGTCAGCCATGAAAGAAGGTTCGATGACTGATGATGGTTCGGCTACAAGTTTGGTAAGGTTCGACTAAACAGGCAAAGAAGGGTTCGGGTGCATGATGGGTTCGTTAGGGTTCGTGGCTCTAGAATGGTTCGGCCATCACAGCTGGGTTTGCCTGCTCATGAAGGCTCGTGACCTCCCAAGGTTCGTGGCCATGGTGATGGTTCGTGAGTGAGAAAGAAGGTTCGGCCGGCTATAATGTACACTCAGGGTTCGTGAACTCAAGGGTTCGGCTATGGCGGCTGTCAACGAGCCCTGGTTCGTTCTCACCAGTCCCATCGAACCCAAGTGTCCTCAGATCATCCCCTTGGTTATCCTTGCATCACCGAGGTCATCCAGGGTGCGGCTCATGAACCGATTATGTGTGTGTGTATCAAAACTAAGTAAAACCCTATTCTCACGAAACTTTCGAGCTACATACCTTAAATTTCAGTGGCCAAAGCTTCCGATCGATTGTACTACCTTGTAGAGCTCGTTCCTAGCTACGCGTGGACACCAAGAACACCCGATTTCGTCTCCAAACGAGTGAGATCTTGAAGATTGAAGGTGATATTTTAGAGAGAGAGAGAGAAAACGGGAGAGAGAGCTAGAGAGAGAGAGATGTGTAAAAATGAAAGAAAAGTGTTCTTTCATCGTTTATATACCCCGAGGGTATTCGGGTTCGTTTCGGCTGCTCGGTTTTTGTCTCCGACGCGTTTCCGGATCGTAACGCGTATAATTACGAAATTTAAAATAAAAGGTTATATTTTATGCGTTTGGGAAGTGGTTATTTCTAGTAATGACATTAAATGTTATTTTTCCTAATTTATTTATCGAAACTCATAAATATTACGCGTTTTATTATTTATTCGCGTGGTATGGTTTACGCGTCTAACTTTAAAATAGTTTTGCTTTAAATTATTTATGATGAGTTTCAAAATTGTAAAACAGGAAATATTTTATTTCCTTATAATTATTATCGTTCGAGTCGTCTTTCGTTTCGTCAGAAAACGTCACTTACGCGCGTCTTCGTACAGAGCGCTAACTGTACGAACGCGTTCGTACGTTTCACTTTCTGATTTTGTTGTCTAATTTACAATCATCGTTTCAGATCATTAAACTGTCGGATCCATTCGTACAGATCGTCACCTATACGAACAGTCCGTCGGTTTAACATTCCGTAACAACAACTGTTATTGTATTGTTTTGATTAGCCTCGCATACGTGCTATCCTAATAGATCCTAACAAATAACCCATGATGGTTCAGTGTTGCCAGATAATTATCTGACTCAAGAACCATTGTTCTGTACTTAGTTTCTGCTAAATGTTTATGAGCCTGCTGTTTGATAATCATGAAATGACTTTAACTATCAATATAAACATGAAATAGAATGAACTGTGTATAGTTAGTGTCTGTTATTGTTCAAGCTACTGTTGCGATCACTGTTCCGGCACCGATTTCGGCACTGTTGTTACAGTCTCCCCTTGTTAGAGAAATTTCGTCCCGAAATTTAAGAATAGTTATCGGTTACAGCTTTCTCTGCAAGTAATTGGGGATGTCCTGAACATCGTGTGATCTTCGCCTTTTCCAAGTAAACTTGAGTTTTCGCTTTGAATTTCCAATGAACTTAGCAATGGAAATACGACTTTTCCTTAGTTGTTTAATCTAACGAGCCGTAAACTCTGAAGATTATTACCTAAGGTATACTGTCCGTCTAATTGAATTTCTTCAACTGTTATGACGAACGATTCGTTAGCACGACGTTTATTCAAGTTCGAGACGTGAAACACGTAACGTATCCAACTAAGGTCATATAATGACCTCAATCTCGGTGCCATGAAACAATTACATTGGATGATCTCGGATTGTCCTACGTTTCGTGGTGCTTGTTCATCCCTTTATTCTGGGATGGACTACACCTTTAATCCGTCAGTCGGCGACTGACGTTGCCAACCTCAAGGAGCCTCGAATGGTGTGCATTCAACGCTTCTATATTGACGGGTGTTGTAGGAAGATGTAATCGGTGGCATTTGGGTGTCCCACTTTCCACTGAAGTTTGACATACAAATTCTCAACATTTTCCCCCAAAATTCGTGTCGTACTTTCGCTTCGACCGTCCTTTGGTGAACGGTGAGCTGTAATTATTTTCAAGTACATCTCTTAGAGATTTCTGCGATGTGGGTTACGCATCATTTTGAAAATGCCGTCCCTAACCAAAATGTTAAACAATGGTATCACTTAGCGTACCACTATCTCGTTGCTGTATAATCCATCAGTTTACCTATCACCAGAATCCGCCCACTATTTTGGTAGTAGGTATTTCATCCGGTTTACCTCAAATTGTCTTTCTGATCTAAAATCTAACACACTCCTTAAAGTTTTCGTAGGTGACTCCCACAACTCTAGGTCTTGATCGCCGGATTGAGATCCTTAAGTCACCAATGGTGAATACTTAAGTCATTTGACATAACCGTATACATGCTTCACCATTTGTTTAATCTATCCTTTGCTCGAAGGTTTTCGTTATACAGCGGGGAGGTCTACCTGAAATACGGTGGAGTTATTAGGATAAAGGTAAGGATTTACCTTCTCAGTACACTTATACCCATCTATGTGATGGTGTATATCTATCTTACTCTTACCCTAAAGTCATGAGACTCATGAAGCCTATTGTAACTTTTGTTCCAACTATTACTTATTCTCCTCAGATTTCAAATTGGGAGAATTTAAGATGAAGTTGTTCTTTCCTTGACGGTTCCAAAATGTCCCTGAGATGTCGTTCGTGTTTTGTCGTGCTACTATAATAATTCAGTATGTCATCCTTAATAGTAATGACAAACTAACCAGTTACGGTCTGCACGCTCGATTCATGAGGTCCAAGAACTCATAGGTGCATTCTTCTACTCGAAGAACATCACCATAATTTGGAATGCCCATAATTCATTCGAAATATTTTCTCGGGCATACCTTCATCTTGTATTCTCAAATGACTTCCCTTGATCTACTTATTTAGCCTACGTAAAGACCTGACACAGTTCTCATATTTACTTTTCCTAACATCCTAGAGTCAGAGTTCTCCAATTTAGGTAACTCAATTTCTAGAAGATCTATGTATAAAATGAAAGTCTACACACTAGTTTTGACATTTTTAATTTCTAAGGCTTTTAGTGTTCTAATTAGATAAAGTCCTATTCTAATTTACAGTAATTAAGCCGGTCATTAATGATCACTCTATCCCTATTTAATCATCTAACCTTTATTTAACCTAAAGGTTCCTTCAATTATTATTCTGATTATCTTTTCGGCACTGACTTTGCTTTTGACTAACTTAAATTTATGGTTCCTAAAACTACAACAGACTATGCAGTCCTAATTGATACCCCATTAGATAATTTAAGGTATTAAGCAGAAATTTGCATACCTATGGAGTCATCGGACTCCGAGTGTTCCCCAGGAGCTGGTAAAGTGAGTAGTTCCTCAATGTCTGCTGGGTCTGCTGAAGACATTTTCCTAGAGCAGTCCTTTGCGAAATGTCCATGCATTCCGCACATGAAGTAATTGTTGTTATGTTGAGGGGAAGTAGAGGTGCTCACTTTTTGTTCCCATTTTCTAGTGGGAATAAACCGACACCGTTGAATCCAGGGTCCCGTCATTCCACCACGCGCGCATTGTAGGCACGAAGGTTCAGCCAGATCATGGTAGTGACAAGCCGAATAGAGGGAAGCTTTTCCTTTAGAAGGTGCAGGATTTGTAAAAGATATCCTCACAGGGCAGTCTCGGGCAATGTGTTCGGACAGTCCGCACACATAACAATCTTTGCTGTGTCGAGGAAGGGGATATGTAGTGTTTCCAGGATTCTGGTTATGAGTCGGGGGATTATTACAATCACGACTCCAGTGTCCCTTTCCTCCGCAGTTCAGACAATGTTTGCACAGTTTATTCTTAGCATGGTGGAGACCGCACGTGGCACATAAAGGAAATTTGCTAGCCTCCGGTTTACATACTAATTCCATTGATGTTCTGCATTGGTGATCCAAATGGTTCGTCTTGCCACAATGGATGCATTGCTTGCATGAGATTTCAGTGCGGTGGTGATGGTGACAGTTAGTGCAAAGGGGTGATTTTCCCGCGTAACACCTACGATTCTCTGACTCCGGAGCAACGGCCATCTGACGAAGGGGAATGGCCTCAGTGTGGATTTTAGGGTTTCTTGATTTCTTAGAACGACTCCGTTTTCGCTTCCTGCTTGTTTCTCCTTCTTCCGATTTCTTCTTCTCTGCAGCAAGTAATGGGAAGTTCCTGATAAATTCCTCACTGTTCCTGATCCGGGTGATGATTCCAGGGAGAATCGCCACCAACTGTTCAGTGAGCAGTGTTGCAAGAACCTCAACGGCTGGGTCCGTCTCTTGTGGAGGTAGAGGCGGTGATGGTTGCCTTCTTGGTGACATTCTAATCATAACCAACAGAACATTGGTTAATGCAATGATTGAATGCAGAAGACACAATGTAAGTAAATTCCTAATTCCTATGTTCTCTACATGCAGGGTCCCTAGGTTATAGTCTAGGCCAAACCGTTTAAATAGTGACCTATATTTCTCTATAACCATGGCTCTGATACCAATCTGTCACACCCCGAGCCGGCGGGGTAGGATCGGGTTTCCCCGACGGGCGGAAGGTTCCCGAGGCGCGATATCGAAATGATAATCGGATTGATCAGATTGTTCACATTGCTCATGATATAAAAATGAGAAACTTTGCTAAAATAAAATAGGATTACAGAGTTAAATTATATTGGTTAAGTTTACAATTTAACAATGTAAACCCACTATTACATCATAAGTCTTCAATCTTGTGGCTGCACAAGATATACTAAACAACTGTATAATGATGCTTCAAAATATGCAGGTCCAAAAAGCTAGGTCCTCTATCAGATAACCTAATCCCAAAGAAATAACTCTTCAGTTGACCTGTTCGTCACCTGAGAAGTCATGCAAAAATAAAGTCAACACATGGTTGGTGAGTTCATATTGTTTAGTGTTTGAAAATGATTTGAAAATGATTTGAACCTCCTTTGGTAAAGACCCTAACCTCATTAACACCACATGTATCATCCAGATCGGTATGCTTATGTATAGGGCATACCCCTGAGTCGAGGCTACAACCCCGCCCAAACGCCGTCCCACCACATACTAATCCGCATAGGACATTGTTGTTAATGATAATTAAGCATCTTTACCTATCACACACTCTTGTTCACAATGACTCAAATGTTCTCACAAAACCTTTGTTCAACCCACGGGTAACAACCTTAATCTCATTAACATCACATGTATCATCCAGATCGGTATGCTTATATATAGGGCATACCCCTGAGTCGAGGCTACAACCCCGCCCAGACGCCGTCCCACCACATACTAATCCACATGGGACATTGGTGTTAATGAAAATTAAGCATTTTACCCCTACCTTTAACCCAATGATTCGTCAGTCCTTTGTTCCTGTAAATATCACAATTTGGAATCTATGTTGATTCCTTAAGTTCATCACAATAGTGATCAACCACAGAAATTGTATAAACAGTTTAATAAATGCTTAAATAAATAAATAAACATTTAATAAAATCTAAGTCCTTATGATTGGGGCCTATGGTCATACTCGAGTAGACTAGTCTGTCAATCTAGGTACTTAGTAGTTAGGGAAACTGTAAATATCCTCAAACATACGACCTACAAGTCAAACGGTCTAGCTAGGACTTCTTGAAATGCAGGATTTTATGTTTCGTCAATGTTTTTGGCGTATGCTATCTCTGATATTTCCCAGATTTTCCCTTAAAAATGTTTGTCTGATTTTTGTCACAAGATGTACTTGATGTGTTGATCATAGAATACAAGATTCATTGATCGGTTGTACACTTGATTCATTGTTCAACAAACACTTGGTTTGTAGAACATTGAATGTTGTCTTTGCAAAGATTGTTTTGTTGATGTCTTGAAGTCCCACACTTGTTTTGTCAAACTGTTTGATTTGATTTCTTGAATTCACCCACTTGATTTCCCAAAATGTTTGATTTGTTTCCTTGAATTCACCCACTTGATTTCCCAAAATGTTTGATTTGATTCCCTTGAATTCACCCACTTGATTTCCCAAAATGTTTGATTTGATTCCTTTGAAATGTTTTGACTCATTGAAAAGTTTAGTTTAACCTGTTTATTCACTTAATATATATAAGTGAATAAGCTTAGTAAAACCTGCATAAAATCTTCCTAAACATGGTTCAGGATACCATTTATATATATGAAACATATAAATTTAAAAGCATTTAAAGTAAACAATTTAAGTAAACAGTCTACGCATGCTTCTCAGCCCCGCGTTTTAAAACAAAAATGTTAGAAAAGGGGCAATGAACTCACCTGTGTTGCCGTGAAATGAACCACAAAAGATAAGCGCACTCTTTGATTGTTGCCTAAGTATCTTTAGCACCTGGGTTATTTTAAAGAATTCGAATACGATAAGTACCTACAGAAATTGTCGTATCTAGGGTTTGGTCTCGATGTGCAACTACGTGTCCTAGATTACTAGTGTGTTTCTAGAATTTCCTCTATCTAAGTTAAACTATTACCCATTAGTAACCCAATCCCACATGAAGCATTTAAAGTATTTAGGTAAAACATTTTCAATTTATTACATTTCAAGTAAATCATTTATTTAGGAAAATCATTTAATTATTTTGTTAAGGACTATAATATAATTTCTTTTATGAAAAACATAATTAATTTAAGAAAAGTGAAATTAAACATGATGGGCTGAAATTAAATCCATTGGGCCGTTCTTGGGCCCTTTAAATAAACTTTGATTTTTCAAATGATCTCTTGTTTGCTTATAAAGTCATTAACCTAGATGATGTAAATAACCATTTAGATTAATCATGTGCCTTTGAAATTCCCAATGGTTTAGGTGTTAACATTTAAGTTAAACCATAACCTTTAGGTTCTTGTTTTCCATTCCGAATGTATTCCTCTCATGATATTGATATCCTAGCTTAAGAAGACTCATTTATGTCTAACTAATTAAATGATCGTCCCCTACAATGATTACATACCATAAGTGTGCTAGAATATTCCATGTTAGATTTATAGTTAACCCTAACATGGCTTTTATTGAAGTTTAGGTCTTGTGGGCTTTATATTAGGCCTATCTTGTTCTTGTGACCCAATTGATTAATATTTAACTTAATCAAATGTACAACGGGTCAACCTTAGTTATTTGGCCAAATTAAGTGGTATTGGGCCTAATCATAAGGTTATTGGGCCTTAGATAGTTATGTGGGCTAAATTAAATTAAACAAGCTACGTGTAAGTCAAGTCTAGAGCCAATCTCGTTCCTAGTGAGTTAAACTCGAACTTGTTGGGTCATTACAACACATGGGCCGATTAACACACCCATTTATGGGCCGAATGGATTAAACAATTGGATTGGGCCGGTAGAAAATTGGGCCGGCTAGTGGCCATGGCCAAATGTCATTGGGCCGAGAGACTTCTTATGGGCCAAATGAGTAGGTGGGTCGATTTTGAGGCTAGTCTTAGACCGATAATCTCGTTGAGTGTAAGAAAGTCTTGGGCCAAATATGGGGTCAGTCTATTGGGCTTGATTAATTTACACCAATTGGGCCTAATGAGGTTTAGGTGGGCCGAATGGGGTGAACTGCTCGAATCCTTGGCTAACCACAGAAAATGGCTGGTGATTTCGGCTCCTATTCCAGCGAACCTCAGGGTTCGTTGGGCTTAAGGTTCGGCTAAGCTAGGAGGTTCGACTAAGTGATAGTTCGCCAATGAAGGCTCGGCACTCATAGAATAGGTTCGGCTGTATAGCTCCTGCATGGAAGGTTCGCCATGACCATTAGGGTTCGGTTAGCTGGAAGGGTTCGCTAAAGATGCTAGGTTCGCAGCTCCCATGGTTCGTTCAGCCTTTTCAGAAGGTTCGTCGGTTGCCAGTTGGGTCGACAGGGTTCGTCAGCCATGAAAGAAGGTTCGATGACTGATGATGGTTCGGCTACAAGTTTGGTAAGGTTCGACTAAACAGGCAAAGAAGGGTTCGGGTGCATGATGGGTTCGCTAGGGTTCGTGGCTCTAGAATGGTTCGGCCATCACAGCTGGGTTTGCCTGCTCATGAAGGCTCGTGACCTCCCAAGGTTCGTGGCCATGGTGATGGTTCGTGAGTGAGAAAGAAGGTTCGGCCGGCTATAATGTACACTCAGGGTTCGTGAACTCAAGGGTTCGGCTATGGCGGCTGTCAACGAGCCCTGGTTCGTTCTCACCAGTCCCATCGAACCCAAGTGTCCTCAGATCATCCCCTTGGTTATCCTTGCATCACCGAGGTCATCCAGGGTGCGGCTCATGAACCGATTATGTGTGTGTGTATCAAAACTAAGTAAAACCCTATTCTCACGAAAGTTTCGAGCTACATACCTTAAATTTCAGTGGCCAAAGCTTCCGATCGATTGTACTACCTTGTAGAGCTCGTTCCTAGCTACGCGTGGACACCAAGAACACCCGATTTCGTCTCCAAACGAGTGAGATCTTGAAGATTGAAGGTGATATTTTAGAGAGAGAGAGAGAAAACGGGAGAGAGAGCTAGAGAGAGAGAGAGATGTGTAAAAATGAAAGAAAAGTGTTCTTTCATCGTTTATATACCCCGAGGGTATTCGGGTTCGTTTCGGCTGCTCGGTTTTTGTCTCCGACGCGTTTCCGGATCGTAACGCGTATAATTACGAAATTTAAAATAAAAGGTTATATTTTATGCGTTTGGGAAGTGGTTATTTCTAGTAATGACATTAAATGTTATTTTTCCTAATTTATTTATCGAAACTCATAAATATTACGCGTTTTATTATTTATTCGCGTGTTATGGTTTACGCGTCTAACTTTAAAATAGTTTTGCTTTAAATTATTTATGATGAGTTTCAAAATTGTAAAACAGGAAATATTTTATTTCCTTATAATTATTATCGTTCGAGTCGTCTTTCGTTTCGTCAGAAAACGTCACTTACGCGCGTCTTCGTACAGAGCGCTAACTGTACGAACACGTTCGTACGTTTCACTTTCTGATTTTGTTGTCTAATTTACAATCATCGTTTCAGATCATTAAACTGTCGGATCCATTCGTACAGATCGTCACCTATACGAACAGTCCGTCGGTTTAACATTCCGTAACAACAACTGTTATTGTATTGTTTTGATTAGCCTCGCATACGTGCTATCCTAATAGATCCTAACAAATAACCCACGATGGTTCAGTGTTGCCAGATAATTATCTGACTCAAGAACCATTGTTCTGTACTTAGTTTCTGCTAAATGTTTATGAGCCTGCTGTTTGATAATCATGAAATGACTTTAACTATCAATATAAACATGAAATAGAATGAACTGTGTATAGTTAGTGTCTGTTATTGTTCAAGCTACTGTTGCGATCACTGTTCCGGCACCGATTTCGGCACTGTTGTTACATTCTAGCATGCTCATTAGTCCTATGTGATCATGTTAACACATAGCTCGTTGTCATGAGTGATCAATTAATTATATAAGTCATTCTTACACATTAAAGTTTCCTAAAAAGGAAAGTTTCCATATCTAGCATGATTAACATCGGAAATCACCTAACTTAACATACATTAATCATTTTTCATCATGTTAAGTCATTTATCACGTACAAATCATGTATCATACCTCAAAATAGAGTTTTCTAAAAATAAAGTTACTATGAGTAGTAACTATGACCCATGCTCATTGAATGATCATTCTAAGCGTTCCTAATCCATGTTTGTACCAAATAACATTATATAATATCATGAAACATCATCTAAAAATATTCATTTAGTCAAAATCATCATTTATCCATAATCAGGTTACAAAAGTTACTATAAATAGTAACTTGGTCTAAAATGACCACGAATCAATCCGAAATCAATTTCTTAGCATCATAACATCATATTATCATCCTAATGACATTTCTATTCACATGCAATATCATATTCTCACCAATATCACCATATTGTAATTCAAAAGTTACTATTTATGGCAAGTATCACAAATATCCATATTTTAACCATTTCAATGACTACAAATCATGAGACACCTTGCCAACATCATCAATAAACATGTATTAACATCAAAAATCGTCTAACATGTTCTAGATCATGCATGCATGTTGATATTTCGATCGTCAAAGAACAAGTCATGCATCATATATACACACATCATCATGGATCGTCAAGATATGTTACCAAATCATTATAGATCATCAATATTCATATTAAAATTAACAAACCCTGATTCAAACCACTAGAAATTCGTGCATGTGTTGGTGTGGTGCATGCATGTGGGTTTTAAACCTTGCATGTGCGTATAGAAGTGTTTTTAAGCTACTAGAGATGTAGAACTACCTTCTAAAGCTCCAAGAAGATAAGGAAGGTGATGATATCAGTCCCCCAAGAGGTAGAATAGAAATGATTTTTCTTGGTTTTATAAAGATTTGACGTCAATGATTTAACTCGTTTCTCGTCGTTTTCATGCTTATGGACTATCGTTCGGCATCGTTTGAACTTTCAAGTTCAATGTCCTAGCTTTTCGTGAGGTTTCTAGTGTTTGTTACACGATGTGCTAACGTTCACCAACGTTCGTGTTTTCTCAGACACGTGTGTACGTGTTGCGATAATTCACCGAGTTATCGTGTTTGTGTCAATGTTTGTACAGTAATGCCACGTGTCACATTAAATTAAACTAATTCTAGTGCGACATATACAATTATCAATTAAATAAACATTTAATTTAAAATAAATGCTGACCTGAATTTTACGGGGTGTCACACCTTAGCCCCAAAACGAACCACGCCTTTCCACGAGGACACTTTCAACATGACTCAGTCACCCATATGGAATTCCAAAGGCTTTCGCTGTTTGTCTGTGTAACTCCTTTGGCGACTATGTGTTGATTGTAATCTCTGTTATTGCACTGCCTGCACTGAGAAGTTGGTTGATGGTGATACTGACACTTGGTGCATTGAAGAGTTGTGCCAGTGTAAGGCCTATTGATCTGCAGTGGTGGTGGTTGTGTGGCTTGTTGAGAATGAGTGGTCGCAGCAAAAGTCTTGACCACTTTCTGTTTCTTGATCGGATGTCTGTCTGGCTTCTTTGATGTTCCAGCTTTGCTGCTTCACCCTCTTTCTTCAGTGCCCCAAAGGCAACCATTACGTCCGTCAATGTTGCTGACAAAGTAATAGCCATCTCCAAGGTAGTTGGGTGGGCAGCAATCACATGCCACTGGATGTAAGCCGGTAGTCCACCGACATACCGCTCGATCCGTTTCTCAAGTGTTCACACTATATTCTGTGCCAGTGTTGCTAGTTCATGGAATCTGGTGGTGTAGGTCAGATGCCTAGTACCAACCATGACATGGTTGAGCAGCTCCGTCTCAACCTTTTTCAGCTCGTTTCTCGAGCAAAACTCTTCCCTTAGCAACAACTTAAATTCCTCCTAGTGCATAGATAATGCCTCATCTCGCTCTCTTGTCTGCACCTGGGCATTCCACCATGTAAGAGCTCACCTCCATCTTCTCAATCCATTGGATCAAGCCGACAGCTCCCTCGTTGCCACTGAATACTGGTGGCTTGCATCCTACAAAAATCTTGTAGAAATAGTCTTGTTGTTGCCTGGTGTTCCCACTGTCTTCATCAGTTAAATTGTTGTTACCATTGCCGTTGTTGGAGTTAATCCAGTTCAACATATCGGGAATCACTTCCCTCAGTTGGCTGGTCAGCAGAGTGCCGAGTACGATTGTGACACCCTGATCCCACACGGATCAGAAAACACTTGTTTAAACATAAAAACGTTGTGGAATTTTGTCCCATAAATTTTTTTTTGCAAAGGTTTGTTTGAAAACTCAATAAACAACCCTTTATTACTTAAGTACCTACATAACACACGTTGTTTTCACCATTAGTTTAACAACTAAAAAAACTTTAACACATGTTTATGGAACATTCTCAGGTGTTACAGTGCCTGGAATGCCACCCGAACAGCCAAACACGAATTCAGAAAAACTGTTTGGCTAATTACAACACTATTCTCAAATTATTGGCTCATCCAATTACCCACACACTAGTGGTTTCACCAATTTAAACTCCCGGCTCATCCGGTTATCCACACTCTAGTGGTTTGACTCATTATTACCAATTCATTTGGTTGTCCATGCTCTAGTGGTTTAATTGATCAGTTTTACCAACTTCTTTGGCTATCCACACACACATGTGGTATAATTACTCAATCACCGGCTCATCCAGCTATTGATATGCAAACTATGTTGCATATATTAGTTACACATAGCACTTTATATTGGAACTTAATACACATTTGCCAATGGGCTTTTCCCATTCAAATAGTTCCAATGACTAAATTATCCATAAATCATTTAATTCAACACTCAAGTAGGCACTTTCTACTATATAAATGTAATGTTTTAGTAAGATTAATAACTTACACACCATTGTGTATAAATACCCATATGTCCAATGGGTCAATCATATAGTAAACACAATTTACTAATGAACACCTAAACTCACGTAACACAATCACACACATTGTGAATTTAGCCACGTTTTAAACACAACTCATTTCAATTAAGTGACTTACAACCCATACACATACACAATCTAATCAAAAATTCACACACACATTTCAATTCTAACAATAATTAAACAAAACACTCATTTTGACTTTAAAAGTCAACATACTGGTAGCTGCTACCATAAGTCAATAGTCTAATAACACTTTCATACCCTCACTCTAACCACACACATTTATGTTTATGCACTCATTGCACCACATACACATATTAACCCTCATGGTTATTAAGTTTAGTCTACTCACTAGTAGATAATACGATTGCCACCACAATCTTATTGTACATTTATTTGTATATTTAATTTAACACACACACACACACATTATGTTTAATCCATATAATTACTATGCAGCACATGTCACCCAAAACATTAATGTCACACCCGTGTGACTTACACGCCGGTCGTGTATAGATGCCCATATATCCGATGGGTCAATCACATAGTAAACACCATTAATATTTAAAACATGTCACTCAAGACATTCACATCACACTCATTGTGATTTACACACTCATTGTGTATTGTTGCCCATATCCCCAATGGGTCAACCGCATAGTAAATTCAATTTATTAACCATCACTTAGAGTCATTTTAACTTAATCACACACCTTGCGAATTTAACAACATATTAAGTGACTCAATCAATTAGGTGACTTACCTTTGGTCCAAAGCTCTAATTACAAAGCAAGCTCCTTTCCTTTCCTGTGAACTTTATTTTCATCACCTATGCACACATTGCAATCATCTCAACATACACACA
The DNA here is from genome assembly GCA_009363875.1 of Mikania micrantha. Lineage (NCBI taxonomy): Eukaryota > Viridiplantae > Streptophyta > Magnoliopsida > Asterales > Asteraceae > Mikania > Mikania micrantha. The sequence goes on from CM018695.1 coordinate 53,554,032, forward strand.
TACATACAAGCAAGTTCAACCTATTTGACCCGTTTGCCTTTCTCAAAGAATTTATCACACAATTGACTCTATCTTACTACATCTAGCAAGTTTTAGCCAATTATCACAATTAATCATATTATATGCCTCCCTTAGGCATTTCATCAAATTTTGAGGTTCATTACATTAGTTATGATCCTAATCATCCCATTATTACCCATAATCACCCATTTTAGTCAAGATTCACCCAAGATCATAACTTTTATCAATTTTAACTTCAATTTATTTCATATAAACATTTAACCCATGGATTATGATCCATATCCACCCAACAACGCTTTCTTACATGAGTTCTACCCAAAACCCATCATTCCCATCAAAACCCATGAATAAATATCTTAGATACTTATAAAACATTTATTTAGATGTACATAACCCACTAGTATCAACTATTTATGTTCGACATCACACATAATCAATTACCCATTTTTATCACATTTTGGAAAATCTCATTTTTATGCAGCAACTTTCTGAGTTTCTGCCGTAATCAACATTTTTGACACATTTACAATATGGTTGAGCTCTTCATGTTCAAATATGGGTTGTAGTACAATCTTAGACCTTTCCAGGCATATAAAATACGCCGCAAACGGATACACGGTTGATTTTATACACAATTTACAAAATCAGGGCAGCACCTTCATTTTTACAGTTCAGGTTGCTGAATATTTGCTATGTTGCTGCTGTAATTGCCCTTTTAACCAACCCTAAGTTTGTTTTCAGCTTTTCATGTCAGAATATGGATTGTAGCCCTTTCAAAGAGCTTTCTAAGCATATAAGACTCATTTTCTCATGATTTTTCTATGATTTTATACATATTTTGTAACAGTGCAGCAACACATTTTCTTTCAATTCAGCATATAATCTCTTTTCTTTCAAGCAATTCATCAAACACCTTATGTGCATGATTTACTTACTCGTTTTTCATTCAATTTCATCCATTATAAAATCTCCCATGATCACCCATGTTCATAATTATTGATTTCTAATCAAATCAGATTTTTAGTTGCTTGATCACCCATCTACTTATGGGTTTTAACCCATTTAAACAACCAATCTCATGATTTAAACTAAACCCTAACTTTGTTCATCTTAAAAACTTTCAACCAACATCATGAATGAGATTAGAATCACTTACAAGATGTTAGATAACACTTATAGATAGGATTAGAAGCTTAAATCGTGAATTTCATCCACAAAATCAACGTGCTTGGAGATTAGGGCTTGAAGTTCTTCTTCTCCCTTTTCTCTTCTCTGCTTCTCACCTAAAACACACACATACAAGAGTTTTTGAACATTTACCAAGTCAAAGTCTTTTAACCCCTATTTTTACAACTTTGCCCATTTGGCAAGTTTAGTCCCTCAACCTTTTAATTAGTTAACCCACTTAACCAATCTAATCAAGTTAGTTACTAGTTAACTATAATACTCCAAATGTTATTATATTATTATCACAACATTATTGAAAATATGATAATGTTTATTTATTAAAATACACACGACCGTTAAAAGTGGTTGTTACATCGATGGTAGCCGGATCTAACTCGTAGTTAGGTGATTGATGAGGTGGAGTATGCAAAGGAGGAGGTGGTGGTGATGGTGTTGCTGAGTGTGGAGGTGATTGCGTGGTGGTGGCAAAAAATGTGGTGGTCTTCTTGGCGGCATTCTAATCACAACCGAAAGAACATCGGTTAGTGCAATGATTGAATGCAGAAGACATATGCAAATAAAGTCCTTATCGTTTGTTCTCTACATGAGGGTCCCTAGGTTATAGTCTAGGCCAAACTGTTGAGTAATATGACCCATTTTTCTCTATAACCATGGCTCTGATACCAATCTGTCACACCCTGAGCAGGCGGGCTGGATCGACTTTCCCGTCGGGCAGAAGGTTCTCGGGTGCGATATCGTGTGATAACCATAGTGATCATATTGTTTACATGGCACATGATATATAATGATAAATGCTAACATGACATTGATATAGAATTATAAAGTTAAATTACACAAATACATTTTCTTAATTTAACTAAGTAAATCTACCCAAAAAGAATCATTCATTTTCTATCTTGTATGTGCACAAGGTTTACAAAAGATGATTCAAAGTTTGTCATTCAAAATATGCACAACACAAAAGTAAGCTAGGTCTTCTCTAAAGTCCACTAGCTTATGCTCTGATTCCTAGTGACTAGACATGTTCGTCACCTGAGAAAACATGCATTTAAACAAAGTCAACACTAGGTTGGTGAGTTCATAAGTTTAGTATTTGAAAGCAATTGTAATCTTGTCATTCACACATCACAATGTCTCTTACAAGTCTTGTTGATATTATCTCGTCTGTCTCACACAATGTCCCCTCCATAGTTATACTTACAATTAGTATAGCATCCAAATCAAGCATGTTTATATATAGGGCATACGTATCACGAATGAAGCCGCCAACCCCCCACATAGTTGACTGAATTCAATACCACTTGCAAATTCAACTATGGATACCGATTTCTATCTCACATGTGTTCATCCCGTTTGATATTTAACCCATAATATGTGTTCATCACCTGCAATGATATATGTATAGAGTAAAAGTGTATGAGGGGATTCAGTTATCATGACCTAAGTTATGATCATCCCTCAATGATTTAAGGAAAACATATTTATTAATCTTATCCTTATTATTATACTCCCTATTAAAGGGTTAATTGTAATTCTACTTATAATTAAAGTAGTAACGGTTTACTCTTTGATATTATTCTCAACTTGAATGTATAGAGCATAAATGGGACCCATTGTGGTCCTCAAGTAATCCGACCACAATGCCTCCAATTTACCTATATCCCATTTGTGTTCTCATAGAATCAGTGCTTCAACGAGACTATTACTAGTAATATGACTAGAGAGAAAATCAATTCCTCAGTCTACCAGATAATAGAATCGAAGGATTTTAATTACAATCAGTTTCTGTAGATTAATATCACCATGTGTCGTTTACCAAACCTGACTGGTAAAGCCCTGTTACCGGTCATACGATATCGGCCAATGATAATGTATACGAATAACGTACCGGCCTCACTCGCCGACGGTTTGTAAAACCTATGGTACCACTACGCTATCGTCGGTTTAGCGCACTAAATAAATGGTAAACGATTTTATTGTAGGGACTTAAGACTGGACATGAACTCATGAACACATGATTGTTGTGATATAATACCACAGTCTTAATAGTAATTATTATTATGTTCTCCCAATGCTAATGTCTTTATGTTATCTGTTCTCAGTGTTATGTGTTCTCATAGTTTTAACAATGTGTTATAAGAGCTAGTTGTCACTCCCCGACCGACGGCGGAATACGTCGGGGCGCGAGTCTGACTGTTCATTAGCTCATGGTGCTATTATAACATTTCAATATTTAATGCGTCATCATTACAAATTAAATACAACATTCATTAAATAATAAACAAACATTACATAATTTGAATTAAAGTATTACAATTGAAAAGTCTGTACATTTGTTTCAATGTTTAAACTAGGTCCCTAAGCCTATCTTATGTCTTCATCATGCTTCCTTATCCTATTACACATGTAAAATAAGAGTTTGTCAACTATTTGCATAGTTGGTGAGTTTCAAACTAAGTTTAAATAATAAGTATAAAAAGAATGCAAACTCGATCACGTATCATAAGTATAGCATGAATACATGTTAGAATAAATAGAATTAAAGAATGAATGTATAACAATAGCTTGTATCCAAAAAAGTATCCATACGAACTATTAATTCAAGTATGGCCATACTTTAAATTAACGTTTGTATTTCAACAAGTTTGCTAGGTGTACTTTTCACCTTTTTCACACAATGACAAAAGCCAATGCAAAGATGGTATTTAACACATCTTAGGTTACTAAGTACTAGCTTGCTTGACTGGCAACACATATAGAATCACATATAGAATCAACACATTGTATAAACTTAGCATCTAACACATAAAGCTAACTAGGAATAAGGCTTGCATCATAGATTAAATGAATATTAGAATGAATAAAGTTTGAATATGACATGTGTAACAGCCCAAAAACAAGAATGTAAAAGGGAGTGTGAAGAAAACTCACATGTTTGAATGCTAGCTAGCTCCAAGTCCTTGATTTAGAGAATAAGGAAGCAAGACTATTTACTCACCTATAGTTTGAGTAATCAAATCATAGCAATCTTATAGTTATAGTTCAAGGATTTTAATTTATGACATCCTAATGGAAGTCCTAGTTTGCATAGTCTATGTTGAATGGGTACTTAGAATGACTATTTTTGTAATATTGATTTAATAGAATATCAAATATATTCTTTTTATTTATCAATATTATTTTATAAATAACTATCTAATTGTTTTAGGAATATTAAATACTATTCTTATAATAAATAAAATAGAATATTTGAATATTCATTTTTATTCATTATTTTGTAATTGAATTTTTAAGTATCGAATTAACTTCCATCCATTTAATCATTTATTTGTATTTAAGAGCTACTATAGTTGAATTATAAATTTTTTAAAATTTTGGTCTTTCAAAGGTTTATAAATTTAAACTAATGATATGAATTATCTTGATCTCAAAAACAAGTATTTTGTTTCTTGAAAATATTCTTAAGCTTTACCAATTAAAATCATTGTAGTATTTTTTTATCTTTTTTAAACACATTCTCAATGTGATAAATATATTATAGAAATGATAACTTCAATAAAAAAAATTGAACAGAATGCTTTTAAACCAAATTTTTATTTTTCATTTTTTTATTGTAGTTTTTTAAATCAAATTCAGTAACTTAAAAAAAAAGATTAATTTAATTCTATTTAAAATGTCTTGCTTTTATTTCAAATAGAAGGTTAAAAATAAAAAAAAATTAATTTCTTTTAGATTAACAATAATAGAATTTTTAAATTACTTAATACATTTATTAAATTAGTTTTTATTAGAAACTAATAAAAATTGGGTAGGATTTAAAGTGAAATTGACCGGAACCTATTAAAAACTTTTAGGATTTGTAACATACTTTTTTTTAAAAAAAAAAAAGTTAAGATGGACGAAAAAGGCACAAAACCGGTTATGGAGTTGCTACCCGGATTCGAACCTGTGCTACCCAAGACCGAGTGTTTAACCGCTGGGCTAGGTGAATTTTCATCAGGATGGATGAAAGCCATTTAATGATATCCAGATCCAAAAATCAAATCCCAAACCTTATGAACCCTAATTCTATTTGATTCAAATTCACTTGATTTGGGATTAGTAAGCCTCTGCAAGGATAGGGCTTTTGATCCTTGTTGAATAAAGAATCTAATGGTATAAAAAATACCTGGCTGGGATTCGATTGAAGGTAGTTCGAGTAGCTTGAATGGTTCGGCTTGTTCTTGGGGCTGTTAAGGTCCAATTCGTTGATTTAAGTTGTTGTGAGTTCTATTTTTAGACTCAGACAAGTTCGCAAAGGTTGAAGGAACCATTTGATTGATTAAATTTAGTGTTTTATACACGTTTGTGTAGATTTTGAATTTGGACCGAATTTCATAGTTTTAGAAAGTGATGTCACACGTTAATGAGTTGTTAAGGTTTTAATGATAATTGGAATCGAATAACGCGTCTTAATCCTTGCCATATACACATCTATCGAGCTCTAATCGTGTCAGATTGAGATGTTGGTGGGTTTCGGGTTGTTCGAACATGATGGATTGGGTATGGGGTTGGTTTGGGTGAAAGAGAAACGAGGTTTGGGATTTTTGCAATCTTAGTCCCTCAACTTTCCTATTGATTTAAAGTTTGGTTTTAAACTTCCACTCTCAACTTAGATTTATCAAATGACCCTTCTCGTCCCCCAAGTTAATTAACCCAATATTTCTCAAAATCTATAACACTTTTTATAAAATTTTATCAACTTACGTTTTATAAATTTTATACTTTGTCATTCATTATTCTTTTTATTATTAAAATAAAATATCCTTTTCATTTTAATCATAACCCATATATAATTTTTTATATATGTTTAAACTTATAACTTTTTAAGCTTCAAAAGAATCATTTTTATAAAATTATTTTTTTTAAATCTTAAATTATGTGTTGTTTTATTACTATTATATTATCCTTATTATTTTCATTATTATTATCATTACTAAATATTTAGATCATGACCAATATACACTCATGTATATATTAAGTTTCATAATCTATTTATTTATATGTATTTAAAATTTGACTTACAACTGATAACTTTTAACATTTAAAATCATTGTTTTATAATTTTTTATAAGTTCTTAAGTAATGAATTATATTTTTAATATTATTATTACATTAATATAATAAATGTTGTAAAATTGTTTGTTGAGTATGAATGTATTATAAATACAAACATTTCAAAGAATTCCAAAAGCTTTGTGATGTGTCGTAATTTACACATCATTTTCGTATTTAATTCATAGGATTTTATTTTATTTTATTAGTTTTTTATTTAGTTTTATTAGATTTTAGTGAATTTTTACTTATTTTTATTTTTAATGTCATTTTATAGGTTCCGCGAAATAAACGTTCGTAGTTGCGAAGAAACTGGAGGCCGAAATTATTTTGATGAAGATGGTAGCTAAAAATATAAATTTTAGAAGTCCCGGGGTTAAAAAGTCGAATTGCATGAAGTTTCGGAGCTGAAAAATGAATTTCTGGAAGTACGGGGGGTAAATTGCACATTCTGGAAAGTCTGGTAGCCTGGAACACGTGGCAGCACCACAGGCTGCCACGTCAGCCCTAAAAATTGCCTTGACCCGCGTCTGGATCCGGATGGAGCGGTCTTGACCCCCGCGAAGCACTAGATACACATACACAAGAACCCGCGCCTGACCCGGCGGGGCGACCCGCTGACCCGTGCGCCCAAGGCGCCTGTTGACCGGCCTTTGGCCGTTGACCCGCGTTGACCAGCCCTCTTTGGGCCTTTGACCAGCCAATTGGACTCCTTTTAAGCCCACTAAGCCGTTTTTTTAGCCCAGTCGCGACCCATTGCTTATTTTTCAACTATTTAAACCATTTAAAACCCTAATTCGCGTTGGAATCACCCAAGGACGGCTGAAAACGTAGGAGAAACATATTTTTGAAGATTTTTGAGCTTTGGGATCGATTCGGACGCTCGGGGGAGGCTCAGATCGCGTATACGAGTGCTCGGATCGCGTTTTTGGGTTTGTTTATGCATCGTAGTTTTGCGTTTTAGTTTGTTTTCGAATTTTCTACCATGTTTAGATCTGATTTCATGTTTATGAATGTTTGGATGATGATTCTAGGCTAAATCTTTAATTCTACCTAGATTACGAATGATTATTGGATGATTTTTCGTGTTTTTCGGGTTTGTTTGATTGAATGAATCGTTGCTTTTGATTTGAATCTGATTGTGAATATTATTAAACTATTGTGAATGATCTGATTACATGCTTAAACTATTTTGTGGATAAGGTTTGATTCGGTTTCGATAAAAACTCGATTTTCACATGATTTTGGGCTAAAAACTTTTTTTTAACCTAATTATGATTTGACTAATCTTAGTGAATCGTAAGAATTTCATATAATCAGATTGTAATCAGTGGGATAACCACCTTAAAGGCTAAACAAGCAACTAGGTGTTGGGATATCGTGGTTTAAACGGGCTTCGGGTAATTCGCATGATCATTGGGTTATTTGTTGATTGTTTATGCCATGTATTTCAAATTCATAATTAATCTAGATTAGATTGATTCATTAGTGCTTTGGTACACTGTGGTTGTTGAGATTGACGTAATTATTCAACCATAGAAATCTTAAGCATTGCTAGTTTGGAGAGACCGACTCGGTAATCCATAATTACACCTCGGTAAGCTTTACACAACTAGTAGGATCTTTCTAAGTGTTGGATTGTCTGAACAGGAGATCTAGCATTCCTTAAGTTCCTGAATTGGTTGTATCATTAGATTTGGTGTCATTCAAGCAAGCATTCCCGATAACTGTTAGATTCCTTTAGGATTCCTAGTCTAGGTAGAATCTCCTTCGAATTTGGTTTTTTAGTTCTTGCGGTGTTAAGTCGAATTATTTAGTTTTCTTAGTTTCTTTAATTTTGTAAAGTCATTTTCGTAAAACCAATTTCTCTTTCTAAATTTAGTAAGTTTCTCATTTTGTTAGGTTTACAGTTAGGGTTTATTAGCCGATTTCGTGTCCTTAGGTTCGATATCCGGACTTTCCTTAGCTATACTTCATACGTCAGGTACACTTGCCTGTAGTGTGTAGTTCGGTTTAGGTCATTATGATGTATTACTCGATAGTGTTGTATCATTATTACTTCTATATATATATAAACCGACACATCAAGTTTTTGGCGCCGTTGCCGGGGACACGATAATCCTTAGATTTACCTTAGCTTTAGACCTAGCTTTCCTTTCTAGTTTCGTAGGTTCGTGGTAAGTTTATGTTCGTAGGTATCTTCCATATTTAGTAACTTTCTATTTTTAGAAGCTTTCCATTTTTAGTAAGTGTCTGTTTTTAGTCGTTTGACTTCTTTTTGGGACTTGCCATTTTTAGCAGCTGTTATTTTTGGTAGGTTTCTATTTTTAGTAAGTTTTTGTTTCTAGGATTCCTTTTAGATTTCCTTTTAGTTAGTAGGTCTTTCTTTTGAGTTTTGAATTTATTTGGTGATTATTTCTCATTTAGATTAGTAATTTACTAGATAGTTAGTATTAATTAGGTTAACTTTAGTAAGTAATCATATTTCTTTTCTTTTTCCTTTCTTATATTGTTACAGTGCATGCACCGCAGTAGACGGCCAGAGTCACCAGAGTACACCACTTTTGCCGAGCCCAAGAGAGAGTTTCACTCGAGGTTACGATCTCACCTTCTTTTTCACTGCACACACAACACTGCTATAGGAGAGATGGCTGCACCTGCTAGGAGGACCGTTGCTGATTTTGCCAAGCCGACTGCTGCTGGCAATCGTTCTTCCATCACTCGACCAGTTGTCACCGAGGACAACTGATACATCCCGACTCAAATCATCAATCTAATCATTCACTCATCTAAATTTCATGGACTGCCCGAGGAGGACCCCAATGCTCATCTGGGTCAGTTTCTTCGTATGTGTGACACCTTTAAGATCAAAGGTGTTTCTGATGATGCAGTCTTTCTACGTCTTTTTCCATTTTCTCTTGAGGAAAAAGCCATCACTTGGCTTGAGTCCCTTCCATCTGGATCGATCACTACTTGGGATGAGATGCAGGAACTGTTTCTGACCAAGTATTTCCCACCTTCCAAAACTACAAGACTGGGGAGTTTGATTCATTCATTTCAGCAGGATGAGGGAGAGAGTTTCTTTGCTTCTTGGGAGAGGTTTAAGGAGATGTTGAATAGGTGTCCACATCATAGGCTTGAGGATTGTGCATTGGTTGAGAAGTTTTATAATGGAGTTACTTTTGCTACAAGGCATACACTCGATTCCACTGCCGGGGGTAACTTGCTTACCAATATGACCCTCGATGAATGCCTAAAGTTGTTTGAGAACATGGCTATGAGTAGCTATCAATAGCCCACCAGGGGAAAGTCCACTGCCACTCAGAAAACTGGAGTCTTGCATGTTGATTCAAACACTGCTTTAACAACCCAAGTTGAAGCATTGACCAAACTAGTAAAAGACATGCAAGTGAATAACAATGCAAGGTGTGAAGTGTGTAGAGGAGGACATGAGACCATTCAGTGTCCTCAGATGACTGATGAATCTCAGGAGCACGTTGACTATGTGGGAAATCCTAACCGAGGATCGGGAAATGCCTTTGGCAACTCCTATAACTCGGGAGGGAGGAACCAACCAGGTTTCACCTGGAAGAGTGGTAACCCGCCTGGGTTTAACTCTAGACCTCCGATGCAGAATCTGTTTAGAGAACCAGGTCAGAGTAGTGGTGGTTATGGGGAGAAGAAGTCCACTTTGGAGGAGATGATGCAACAACAGGCCTAGCTGTTGACTCAATTCATTACTGAGAGTAAGGCTCAACACAAGGAGCATGATACTATGATTAAAAGTCAAGGGGCAGCATTGCAGAATCTTGAGAGGCAAGTAAGTCAAATTGCTAGTCAGCTGGGTGAGAGACAGTCAGGTTCTCTACCTAGTAAGACAGAAGAGAACCTAAGAGGGTATGCTAAAGCAATCACTACAAGAAGTGGAATGAGTACTGGAATTGAGAAACCGGTTGTTGAACCGGCTGAGGATGAGGAAGTGATGGTCGAGGAGATAGAGATGGAGGCTCCAGGAGAGGTGCAGCCCACTATGCTAGTCCCAGCATGTACAGCACAACCTGAGAAGACTCCCGAGAAGAAGAAGGATCCGGAGATTGACCTTTCCAAGATACCATACCCTGCGAGAGTCCTTCAACAGAAATATGAGGAGTATGGGAGATTTCTTGAGTTATTCAAGCAGCTTAAGGTGAATATCTCATTTGTTGAGGCACTTCAGCATATGCCTAAGTATGCGAAGTTTCTGAAGGATTTGTTGACAAACAAGAGGAAGATGGAGGAGTTGTCAACTGTTACTTTGAGTGAGAAATGTTCTGCAGTTGTTCAGAACAAGCTGCCACAAAAGAAGACTGATCCGGGTAGTTTCACTATCCCGTGCACATTAGGCAGCTCATCTGTTAGCTATGCTTTAGCGGACCTTGGGGCGAGCATAAATTTGATGCCTTAATTCGATTTTTGCTAAATTAGACTTAGGCAAGCCTGAACCCACCCGCATGAGCATCCAGTTGGCTGACAGATCAATCAAGTATCCCAGGGGCATTGTGGAGAATTTGCTAGTTAAGATAGATAAGTTTGTGTTCCCTGTGGATTTTGTGATTCTAGATATGGAGGAGGATGAGAAAGTTCCACTGATCTTAGGACGTCCATTCTTAGCTACCGCTAAGGCTTTGATTGATGTCTGTGATGGTAAGCTTACTCTTCGAGTTGCAGACGAGACAGTGACTTTCGAAATCCGTAGATCTTTGCGGCATACAGAGAGCCAGGACGATACCTTGTACTTCATTGACACTGTCATGTCACACATGGATCGTTGCTTGAGTAAGATTAAGATAGGTTATCGTGAGATTGTTGAGGATAGTGAGGTAGGGATGTCTGTTAATTCCAGTGAGCAACATACAGATGTTTTGATTGATGAGATCCCAATCTCTCAACAGGTATGTGAGGTTTTAGACAGAGCAGAGCCAGCTGATAAGCTGTCTGTCAAGGCACCCCCGTCCTTGGAGCTTAAAGAACTGCCATCTCAAGGGAGTATGCATTTCTGGACGAGGATTCCTGATTACCCGTCATTATTGCTGCTGAATTGACGGAGGAGGAGAAGAAGAGGTTGATTGAGGTGTTGAAGGCACATAAACAGGCAATTGCGTGGAAGCTGATGGACATTAAGGGTATTAACCCTTCCTTTTGCACGCACAAGATTCTTATGGAGGATGAATTTAAGCCTGTTGTGCAGAGCCAGAGGAGACTGAACCCGAACATGCAGGAGGTTGTTAAGAAAGAAGTGCTTAAGTTGTTAGATGTTGGTCTGATTTACCCGATCTCAGACTCTGCATGGGTCAGTCCGGTTCAGGTTGTCCCCAAGAAAGGGGGATGACAGTGGTGACTAATGAGAAGAATGAGTTGATTCCGACACGGACAGTCACAGGTTGGAGAGTCTGTATTGACTACAGGAAGTTGAATGATGCCACGAGGAAAGATCACTTTCCCCTACCCTTTATCGATCAGATGTTGGTGCGTCTGTTAGGACAACAGTTCTACTGTTTCCTTGATGGATTTTCTGGTTATTTTCAGATCCCCATTTCTGCAGAGGATCAAGAAAAGACCACATTTACATGCCCTTATGCCACTTTTGCGCATCGCCTCATCCCATTTGGGTTGTGTAACGCTCTAGCCACTTTTCAGCGATGTATGGTGGCGATATTCCATGATATGATTGAGGACTCCATGGAGGTGTTCATGGACGACTTTTCTGTGTTTGGGAGTTCCTTTGATCACTACCTAAGGAACTTGGATAGGATGTTGGCACGTTGTGTTGAGACGAATTTGATGCTGAATTGGGAGAAATGCCATTTTATGATAAAAGAGGGGATGGTGCTAGGGCATAAGATTTCACGTGCTGGGATAGAGGTTGATAAGGCTAAGATAGAGACCATCAGCAAACTTCCATCACCCACCAACGTGAAATCCATTAGAAGTTTTTAGGCCACGCTGGCTTCTACCGGCGGTTCATTAAAGATTTTTCCAAAATTTCTAGGCCTATGACTCAGCTTCTAGAGAAGGATGCCCCATTTGTGTTTTCTGAGGAGTGTTTGAGGGCGTTTGAGCTACTGAAGGAGAAGTTAGTAAATGCCCCGATTTTGATTGCCCCTGATTGGAGCTCTCCTTTCGAGCTTATGTGTGACACGAGCGATTTCGCAGTTGGGGCGGTTTTGGGGCAGAGAAGAGACAAGCACTTCCATCCCATCTACTATGCGAGTAAGACCTTGAACGACGCACAGGAGCATTACACGACTACTGAGAAAGAGCTCCTTGCGGTGGTCTTCGCATTCAATAAATTCAGATCTTACCTCGTGCTGTCCAAGACAATGGTGTACACCGATCACGCGGCCTTGAGGTACTTGTTTAATAAGGAAGATGCGAAACCGCGTTTGATTCGATGGATTCTGTAGCTTCAGAAGTATGATATTGAGATACGAGACAAGAAGGGAGCAGAAAATGTGGTCGCAGATCATTTGTCGAGACTTGAGAATCCTGAGCGAGAAGAGATGCAGGACATGGCCATCAGGGATACCTTTCCTCGTGAATTTTTGATGGTAGTAAAGGCCGAGCAGCAGGGGTTGCCATGGTTTGCTGACTTTGCAAACTATCTGGCTGATGGGGTGTTACTGAAGGGCCTGACTCACCAGCAAAAGAAGAAGTTCTTTGCTGACGTGAAGCACTACTTGTGGGATGACCCATACTTGTTCAGAGTCGGAGCGGATCAGGTGATTCGACGTTGTGTGCATGGAGCTGAGGCAGCCGACATACTGAGGCATTGCCATGAGGGACCGACCAGAGGACACTATGGAGCGACACTGACAGCGAAGAAGGTTTTTGACTCTGGTTTCTTCTGGCCGACGATATATAAGGATGCACATGTGTTTGTGAAGAGTTGTGACAGTTGCCAAAGAGTTGGCAACATCTAATCCCGAAATGAGATGCCCCAGACTTCCATTCAGGTTTGTTAGATTTTTGACTTATTGGGTATCGATTTCATGGGACCGTTCCCGATGTCTCGAGGGAACCGTTACATCCTGGTTGCTGTTGACTATGTATCTAAGTGGGTAGAGGCCCAACCTTGCCCCACGAATGATGCCCGGGTTGTAGTGAGATTTCTGAAGAAGTTATTTGCACGCTTTGGTACTCCCAAAGCCTTGATCAGTGATAGAGGCACCCAGTTCTGCAATAAGCAGATGGAGAAAGCCTTGCAGCGATACGGGGTGACCCATCGTTTAGCTACGACTTATCATCCACAGACGAGTGGGCAGGTTGAAGTTAGTAATCGGGGTATCAAGCGTATTTTGGAGAAGACTGTGAGTTGGAATAGGCTAGACTGGGCAGATAAGTTAAATGACGCACTGTGGGCTTTTCGCACTGCTTATAAGACACCGACCGGTTCTACACCGTTTCGGATGATATATGGTAAAGCCTGTCATCTACCAGTTGAGATGGAACATAGAGCTTACTGGGCACTAAAGACGATGAACCTAGACATGGCTACTGCGAAAGATTTGAGGTTTCATCAGTTGCACGAGTTGGAAGAGTTGCGCGATCATGCATATGAGCATTCTCACGACTACAAGGCACGCACAAAGGCGTTGCATGATAGGAAGTTGAGGGGTGATAAAGACTTTAAGTGTGGGGATGCGGTGTTCTTATACAACTCGCGACTGAGATTGTTCCCGGGTAAGTTGAAATCCCGATGGTCTGGACCGTATAAGGTGAAGGAAGTGTTCCCGTATGGCACAGTCGATTTTGAAGATAAGGATGGGGCATCGTTTAAGGTAAACGGGCATCGGTTGAAGCACTACATTAGTGGCCCGTTTGAGAAGAAAGTGGTTAAGGATGTCTATCTCGACCCACCGACCGAGTGATTGTGGGTCCGAGTCTGGCTGAAGACTCGTTAATAAACCAAGCGCTTTTGGGAGGCAAACCACATTTATGTACAGTTTCGTTCTCGTTTTTATTTATTATTTTGCATTTTTAGTTCTATTTTATGTTTTGTTTGTGTGCTAACCTGATTGTCGAGCCATGCACTCACGCATGAGCATTTGTTACAGGATCCAAGGTACTTTCATGGTTGTTTCATTTTAGTTGGATCTCAGCAGGTCACTATGGAGCTTACGTGTTTGCATGGATTGCTTGTCAGGGAAGTACCACTTTTTCTTTCTTGTTACCGTCGTTTATTAGTTTATTTTTATTTCAGTTTTAGTTTTTCCCTGTTTTTTAGACACATTAGGGACAATGTGTGTTTCAAGTGTGAGGATGGGAAAATTCCTTTCTTTTTATTTCTTTCTTTCGAGTCTAGTTTTAAAAAAAATGAAAAAAAAATTTGAAAAATTTTGAAAATACCAAAAATAAAATAAAGCTTGAACTTTTGTATGTCCTGGCTACCTTTTGCGATGCTTAACAAGTCTATTTCATTGTAAATCGTTAACAAAAGGCGAGTCGGCATGAGTTATTGAGCTGGTTATACAGTTAGTCTTTAAGTTGCGTGATAAAGTTTTCCCAATTGGACTTGTTTTCAAAACTTATGGGTTAGGGATTCTTATGATAGTGAAATCTGTTTGATAGTTGAAAACTATTTATGCTCATATCGTTAACCCTATTCCACACGTTTCTAGTGAGATTTTGAGCCTTAACAGTCTGTATTTATTCACTGATTCGTTTGTGTATGATTTGACCTACCTGTTGCATTGCTTTAGAACTTGTGATTGTATACATTTTGAGACTTTGTTTAAGATTTGACACAAATATGATTAAGGCATTAGGTTCACCCATTTCTTAGCCTTTTCTATTTCTCTTGCTTTAAACCCTTAAATATACCAATTAGACACCATGTTGAGCCTAACCCTTTCATTTGATTAACCCAATTTTATTTCAGACATCCGGTTAGTTAGACAGTTATGTGTTTGTGTTATTTGTTTCAAAAAAAAAAAGAGAAGAAAAATGAAAAAAAATGTAGTAATGTGTGAATAAAAGGTCGAAAAGACCAAGTTGGTAGCTGGTTTCGTTTAAATTTGTGTTTGTGATTAAAGTCAACTACCGGATGTTTCTTTTGTGTTTTAGCCACTTTAAAACCCTACAACACCTACCCTTAGCCTAAGCTTGCCCTTTTTAAAGTCCTTTTAATCTGTGTTAGTCTTGATATTATGTGGAGATTTGATTATAGCACAAGCTTATGTTAGCATTGTTTCAGTATTAGGTTCTGAGAGTTCACATAACAAAAATCCATATATTTAACCGAGTGTCGAGTGACAATTGTGAGGGTGTGAACGTAAATTCACTTGATTTGGGATTAGTAAGTCTCTGCAAGGATAGGGCTTTTGATCCTTGTTGAATAAAGAATCTAATGGTATAAAAAAAAATACCTGGCTGGGATTTGATTGAAGGTAGTTCGAGTAGCTTGAATGGTTTGGCTTGTTCTTGGGGCTATTGAGGTCCAATTCGTTGATTTAAGTTGTTGTGAGTTCTATTTTTAGACTCAGACAAGTTCGCAAAGGTTGAAGAAACCATTTGATTGATTAAATTTTGTGTTTTATACACGTTTGTGTAGATTTTGAATTTGGACCGAATTTCATAGTTTTAGGAAGTGATGTCACACGTTAATGAGTTGTTAAGGTTTTAATGATAATTGGAATCGAATAACGCGTCTTAATCCTTGCCATATACAAATCTATCGAGCTCTAATTGTGTCTGATTGAGATGTTGGTGGGTTTCGGGTTGTTCGAACATGATGGATTGGGTATGGGTTGGTTTGGGTGAAAGAGAAAGGAGGTTTGGGATTTTTGCAATCTTAGTTCCTCAACTTTCCTATTGATTTAAAGTTTGGTTTTAAACTTTCACTCTCAACTTAGATTTATCAAATGACCCTTTTCGTCCCCCAAGTTAATTAACCCAATATATCTCAAAATCTATAACACTTTTTATAAAATTTTATCAACTTACGTTTTATAAATTTTATACTTTGTCATTCATTATTCTTTTTATTATTAAAATAAAACATCCTTTTCATTTTAATCATAACCCATATATAATTTTTTATATATGTTTAAACTTATAACTTTTTAAGCTTCAAAAGAATCATTTTTATAAAATTATTTTTTTTTAAATCTTAAATTATGTGTTGTTTTATTACTATTATATTATCCTTATTATTTTCATTATTATTATCATTACTAAATATTTAGATCATGACCAATATACACTCATGTATATATTAATTTTCATAATCAATTTATTTATATGTATTTAAAATTTGGCTTACAACTGATAACTTTTAACATTTAAAATCATTGTTTTATAATTTTTTTATAAGTTCTTAAGTAATGATTTATATTTTTAATATTATTATTACATTAATATAATAAATGTTGTAAAATTGTTTGTTGAGTATGAATGTATTATAAATACAAACATTTCAAATAATTCCAAAAGCTTTGTGATGTGTCGTAATTTACACATCATTTTCGTATTTAATTCATAGGATTTTATTTTATTTTATTAGATTTTTATTTAGTTTTACTAGATTTTAATGAATTTTTATTTAGAAGTCCCGGGGTTAAAAAGTGGAATTGCAGGAAGTTTCGGAGCTGAAAAATGAATTTCTGGAAGTCCAGGGGGTAAATTGCACATTCTGGAAAGTCTGGTAGCCTGGAACACGTGGCAGCACCACAGGCTGCCACGTCAGCCCTAAAAATTGCCTTGACCCGCGTCTGGATCCGGATGGAGCGGTCTTGACCCACGCGAAGCACCATATACACACACACAAGAACCCGCGCCTGACCCGGCCGGGCGACCCGCTGACCCGCGCACCCAAGGCGCCTGTTGACCGGCCTTTGGCCGTTGACCCGCGTTGACCAGCCCTCTTTGGGCCTTTGACCTGTCACACCCCCAATTTTCAACTAACGGAATCATACCGTTTAGGAACGTGACAAACCAGGATTCCAGATCGTTAGACATAACGAAGACCTCTATATGAATTTCAAAACATACTTTGGTCTAAAAACATAACATCAGAGTTTTCAAAGTTTTGCAGAAGCGTTTTAAAACAATAACCAATGTAACAGTTGTAACATGTAAATTACAATACAAAATCCCCAAATGTGTAATTCAAACAATATAAATGTAAAACATGCATGCGACTCTATCTCCTAGTCCATGCCTGCTTTATCGTGCACCTTAGCGTCCTGAGAAAACATGTAAATCAAGTCAACACAATGGTTGGTGCATAACACAGGTTTAAGCATTCATAATGTTTAAAACAACAGTTTGAATATCAAGTTTGCAGATAACATAATCACACATGCATAGTCATGATAGCTAGTCATTTGTACTATTTACATAAGTGGTCGACACCGAAGCTGACGATTGCCATGCTATAGCATGTTTTTGCCTTGCCACTATTGTCTAGAACAAACAATAGTAATGTGTGTTTGGTCAGTCAAACACCTGCGTAGATCCCATCTACCAAGTGAGGTTTGTCAAACCTAATAGATCTATTTCCAACTACCACGCTTTGCGCTACGGCAAACTAAACGGTTCGAAGTGTGTAAGGACTTTTAAATGCTATGTTGTCACATAATGTAAACAGCTAACTCATGCAAGTAATATGTATCTAAAAGTGTTTGTTGCACATGTTTTCTCCCCCAAAACAGTTAAAATAAGAAAGGGGCCGTGTACGCACCTTTGATTATTTGCAGAATGATCAAACGCACTTAAACTCGCGTAGAAAATACTCTACGAAGAATCTGTGATTAAACAATAACCTAAAGTTATTCGGAATGTCGTGTTGTGCTTGAAATCACATACGTGCCAATACACGTAAGTTAGAATGTAAGAAACGTGCATACGTAAATACGTGTGACTTTGAAATCGTTTAATAAAATCATATCCTCGTTAATGATTTTACTTAAACAAGCGTAATTATACGCGATTTCGTTTTCGGATTAAAATTAAAATTTTATTATAAAAAAGTGTTCGGAATAAAATTCTGGTTCTAACACAATTCGAACGGGTCGAATCGGAGTTAGAACGGAAAAGCTATGGACAATTTACTAAAAATAACTTTAAAATCCTAAAAACTGTTGGGGCCGGGTTCGAACCCGTGACCTCCAACTCCACCCACACATACTCAACCAACTCAACTGCTTTCCATTTCGTTAACAAGGTTCTGATTCAATTCCTTTAACGAAGACCTATCGGGTTCTCCTTTGTATTACTATAGCCGAAGCATACAACACCCAATTGACCCACAATTCGAACCCCATCGATCCTAGAACCATAGGGCTATGGTTCCTGTGATCAATTCGAATCTACAGGTTGTTTTAATTTGATAGTTCATCAGCCCAAAGTCCTAATTTGCAATTCATACATGTTTCGAACATATATACTCCCATCCCTATTCAAATCGTTTAAATTCCTTAATGATCATGTGAAAAATCATAGGGTTTTCATCCCCCCATTATTCCAAAACCTACTGTGTGGTTTAATTTGATTTCCACACTGATTTAAATCGAAAACTCCCAAATCTTTCGACTCTAAGAACCCTAACTGTCGAAATTATACAATTTGATATTAGAACCTCGAATTAATACATGTTTATGCTTAATCGGAACTATCTGATACTAGTGATATCGATTAATTTGAATATTTGATCCGTTTAAGTCGGAACCCCCAAATCCAAATGTTTCAAGAACCCTAGAATTAGACTGTGATCGATTCGTTGTTGCAACATAAAATTGAGATGTGGTTTAGTATCATCGGAGGTTTCTGAAACCCTCTATACACTTTAATTTGATTCTTAAACACTATTATATCAAAACACCCAAATCGGTTCAAACGATGGACCCTAGTTATCGAAATGCTATAATTCGATGTTATTAGCCGAAATTGATTTGGGATTAACCTTAGTCGGCTATTTATGAAACTAACCATGTGATTTAATTCGACTATTCCACTGTTTAAACAAGAAACCCCCAAAACCGTTTCTTATATAAACCCTAGATATTGAAATCGATTAATCTGATGTTAGAAACTGAAATAGGATGTGGTTATCCTTATTCGGCCATGTTAGAAGATGTAAGAGTAAATACTTACTTGATTTGATAACCAATTGAAAGAGATCGACTTCTAGATGGGTATTCGGCTGCACACGTATGACTCCGATGGTCTCCGATGCTATTCCGATCAAATTGATGTGGGTACTATGTTCAGAGAGTGCCGAATAGTAGGTGTGTATGTAAACTTTGATCAATTGTGATCAATTATACCAAATTTCATACGGCTTTGTCACCTCCTTCGACGGTTACGACTTTTGGGTTGGTTTTTGGTTTAATTCGGTGAATTAATGGTTCCATAACTGATGATAATTGATAATCATCATTAACATGACAGTTATACATGTTAATTTGGATTGATTATAGTGATTTAATAGGAATTTCGAATTTTTGCTACACCACACACATGAATTTTGACTTAAAAGTCAAAACCTACTATTTTGTGATATTTCAATACTACTTTTCTTAATTCAACTATTTCTAACTTAATTTTTGTTCAATTCTTAATACTTTTGACCTAATATCACTGATTTCGTTAACTCTTGATTAACAAAACTAGACCAAAAGGCCTAATTTTCATCAATCGATCCAAAGAGAATATGATTGGCTAGGTAAATCCTTTCGGCCCTCATAAAATACAATTGGCCTTCCTAGACCTCATTGGGCCTACCCTGGCCTTATTGGGCCTTCCTAGACCTCATTGGGCCTACGCTGGCCTTATTGGGCCTACCTTGGCTCATTGGGCCTACATTTGTCCTGTTGGGCCTGTGATCTCGCTATTTTCAGTTAACGAGGTTAATTCGAAAAGTCGGATTGTCACATGACCAGCCAATTGGACTCCTTTTAAGCCCACTAAACCGTTTTTTTAGCCCGGTCGCGACCCATTGCTTATTTCTCAACTATTTTAACCATTTAAAACCCTAATTCGCGTTGGAATCACCCAAGGACAGCTGAAAACGTAGGAGAAACATATTTTTGAAGATTTTTGAGCTTTGGGATCGATTCGGACGCTCGGGGGAGGCTCAGATCGCGTATACGAGTGCTCGGATCGCGTTTTCGGGTTTGTTTATGCATTGTAGTTTTTCGTTTCAGTTTGTTTTCAAATTTTCTACCATGTTTAGATCTGATTTCATATTTATGAATGTTTGGATGATGATTCTAGGCTAAATCTTTAATTCTACCTAGATTACGGATGATTATTGGATGATTTTTCGGGTTTTTCGGGTTTGTTTGATTGAATGAATCATTGCTTTTGATTTGAATCTGATTGTGAATGATTTTGAATATTATTAAACTATTGTGAATGATCTGATTACATGCTTAAACTATTTTTTGGATAAGGTTTGATTCGGTTTCGATAAAAACTCGATTTTCACATGATTTTGGGCTAAAAACCTTTTTTTTAACCTAATTGTGATTTGACTAATCTTAGTGAATCATAAGAATTTCATATAATCAGATTTTAATCAGTGGGATAACCACCTTAAAGGCTAATCAAGCAACGAGGTGTTGGGATATCGTGGTTTAAACGGGCTTTCGGGTAATTCGCATGATCATTGGGTTATTTGTTGATTGTTTATGCCATGTATTTCAAATTCATAATTAATCTAGATTAGATTGATTCATTAGTGCTTTGGTACACTGTGGTTGTTGAGATTGACGTAATTAATCAACCATAGAAATCTTAAGCATTGCTAGTTTGGAGAGACCGACTCGGTAATCCATAATTACACCCCGGTAAGCTTTACACAACTAGTAGGATCTTTCTAAGTGTTGGATTGTCTGAACAGGAGATCTAGCATTCCTTAAGTTCCTGAATTGATTGTATCATTAGATCCGGTGTCATTCAAGCAAGCATTCCCGATAACTGTTAGATTCCTTTAGGATTTCTAGTCTAGGTAGAATCTCCTTCGTATTTGGTTTTTTAGTTCTTGCGGTGTTAAGTCGAATTATTTAGTTTTCTTAGTTTCTTTAATTGTTTAAAGTCATTTTCGTAAAACCAATTTCTCTTTCTAAATTTAGTAATTTTCTCATTTTGTTAGGTTTACAGTTAGGGTTTATGAGCCGATTCCGTGTCCTTAGGTTCGATATCCGGACTTTTCTTAGCTATACTTCATACGTCAGGTACACTTGCCTATAGTGTGTGGTTCGGTTTAGGTCATTCTGATTTATTACTCGATAGTGTTGAATCATTATTACTTATATATATATAAACCGACACATCACTTTGTTTTATTGCAAATCGAGCACGGTTACAATGTTTCAATTTGTAACGGAAAAATCCTAGGGATTACACTAGTCTTATTGCACAATGTTAGCAATGTGATGAATGATATCATCATCATGAAATTATGTTATCATGATTATCATTAGTGATGTCACTTGTACTTGTCTCAGTGTTATCTCCTGTTCATCTTTGTGATAATAACAAAGTGTTATAAGATTTAATCTTATAACTTATGTTAATCTATTGTGTTGGTGAAATCATGAAACTATGTTATCATGATTCATCCTTGACATCTCAACATGTCAAATACACACAAGCATACATAAAATGGTATGTGAGAATAAAGATAAGATCTATATTATCTAAATCACATGGTAAATGAAATAATGTACTAAATCTTTTAAGTAATTAAAAGAGTTTAGCATATTTGTCAGCCCCACATTTAAAATCAAAAGATTAGAAAAGGGGCATATGAGCTCACCTGGTGGTTGAAGTGGTTGACTACGTATTCACAGAATGTACGCGCTCACTTCTTGTTCTTGAGATTATATTCACGATCCTGTGTTTGATTCCAATTGTGTGTAACTTATAAGTATAAGTTATGTATTCGAAAGTTAACCCTAAAGTTGGTTAACACTTATACTCCTTGTGATTCATTTAGGCTTAATTCACTTGTAGTGTTATATACTAACATTTAACCAATCTTAGGTTAAATTTTAGTATATTATAGCACTCTTTTTTATATGTTTTATACTTGGTATAACCTTGTTACTTTGTAGGTTTTGAAAACCATGATATTTTCTAAGTAATGAACTTATGTTTCTTAAGTTAAGACTTAGCATATTAATTTGTATTAACTCAAAATGATGTTCGTCATTTTATTATGTTAACATAAGTAATGTGTTATAGCTTAGCTATGTTATATGTAAAATACATAACTAACAAGTGTTCTAAGTTTAAAATAAATGAACACATTTTATGAGAAACCCTATTGATATTTATGAAAAACCATTGATTTGTTATTACTTCTGTTGCTGTTCTTGACAACATTTGTAATGTTAAAACTCTTAGTTTATTGTTTAGATATGTTTTTCATTGTTCTTAGCTAACGTCGATGGTTCATAACATCAAAATCGATGGAATTATCCAACTGGTTACCCAAAAACCCTAGGTCATCCCCATCGACATTACTATGTTCTTATCAACATTATGATCTCATTTGTAAACCATTTGAGTTCATTTCTGTTTTGGGACACTTGGATCTCATAGATGGAACAATATCGACAGAAGGTTGTAATTCCTAATAAATATTTTCAAGTTATTTTTCGTATTTTATTATTTTGAAATTGTTTATTTATTTCGTTTCATCAGATCGTATTACCTTCGCGCGCACTCTTTTGAATCGTCACCCGAATGGACACGACGATGGTTTCACTTTATGATTTTTGTTTCCTACTTTGCAGTTACTATTCAGAACATTAAACCCACAGATATGTTTGTGTGAATCGTCACCCACGCAAACACACGATCGATTTATTATTCTAAAACGATACTGAACTTCTGTTTTGATTTGTGTTTCCTCACTGATGGACTCAACTAAACTGTCCTATTTTCATCTTGTTATAATTGTTTTCACATTGTTTCCTCATAGAATTATCAGTCATCTGATTTCTGTTATTTATGGAATCCAATCGCAATCGATATCTTTTTGTCACTTGTTTTCACACCGTTGTTTCACATGAATTGTTATATTTCTGTATTTAAATTTTCATTCAAACACATACAACTATTGATTGTTTTCATAGTCCTATTGTCACACAACTGTTAAACACATTGTATTTACATATAGTAATGGTGATAGTACACATACCGCATAGATTGGCGGACAATCTGTTACTGGTTTTCACATTTATACATTCATGAATGACCAGGTCATGTAGATTGATGTAGCTAGCAAGACCACCTAAAGTATTAATGGGGGTGTCAACTCTAATAGTACTATTCAATATCTATCCACCGGCTCAAACACATGAGTCAATGGTTTTGTCAACAAGAAGGGACTTATGTTATAAATGTAAATGCCTCAAGCAATCTTGAATCCAGATAACTTATGTTGAAACATTAACATATATGGCATAGTAAAGAAAACAGTTCGTGTATCATGTTTTTCACCCCAAATTTGCAATCACAAAACAGTATAAAAGGGGTTGTGAACTTATTTTTTGGGTTTGAGAGTTATCGGTTTGAAAGTCTGGGATTGGTACATTTCTTTACTTACACAGTCCCTACAATGGATTCTGAATCAATACTCAAATGTTTGTGTTCTATTAATCACAAGGATTTCTATCTACAACGTATCATGTTGGTATCTTAGTCACTCTTTTTATAAGTTAACACCATTTAATTTCTTTTTGGTTTTGGTAGTTTAAGAGATGTTGTGGGTTTTATTTTTTAGTTATTTCTTGATATTGTGTGGTTACTCTCAAGCTTAATTAACCAATCACTCGTGAATTGGGGCTAAGGATTTTTAAAGCATCCCATGGCCTAGACTTGGTCTTTAATTAAGATTTGGATCCTTTTTATGCTCATTTATGTTTATGGTCATACCGATGGTTTAGCATTTTGTCAATATTCATTTTATGGCTTTAGTCTTACTTAAGTTCTTGTATATGTGTACTTATATAGACACACAAATATAATTGTAAGAGTATTTAATATTGTTTTGACCATTGCCTTTAGACATGTATCCCCATCTTTCTTTTTCACCCATTGTATAGTTTATTGTTCATCCTCTTTATTCCTAAGTTGTTTTTATTCTCTTTCGATTACATCAAGAAGAGTCTTTATATTATATATCTACTATTTCTATAAGCTTTGTCACCCTTGAATCAGAATATCCCTTATGCGTATGTGAGTCCAATTCATGATTACCACTTGGTTTACCACCTTTCATGGTCATGCATGGAATCGATTCTGTCATGGTTTGCATAGTTAAGTTTTGTACACAATAGTTTATAAGATCTAAGATCGAGTGTAACACCCCGAGCCGGCGGGGTTGGATCGAAGTCCCCGCCGGGCGGAAGGTTCTTGAGGCGCGATATCGTGATTGATAATCGTGATGATTAGATTGTTTTACATAGCATCAATGTTAAGAATAACTAAAGCACAATAGCATCAAACTAGGATTACAAAGTTAAATTACATTTGACAATGTTCAGTAATTTAACTAAATAAACCTATTAAAAGGATCAAATGTATCTATCTTGTATCCGTACAAGATATCATAAGTGATTTGCTTCTGAAACAAAATATGTGCTTTCCAAAAGTCTAGTAGGTCCTCTATCTGAGTATCCTAGTATGCATTCCTGAAGTCTGAGCCTATATCTGTGCATCACCTAAGAGAGCATGTAAGAAAACAAAGTCAACACAATGGTTGGTGAGTTCATATAGTTTTAGTATTTGTAAAATAGCTTTTGCAAACCTCTTTGGTAATTTCAATATTAGTTTAACAAGCATCGTGTTTAAAAGTTTATGTTATTGACCCAAAAGCATTTATGCATCCCCTCGGTAACAACCTTAATCTCATTAACACCACATGTATCATCCAACACGGTATGCTTATATATAGGGCATACCCCTGAGTCGAGCCTACGACCAGCCCAGACGCCGTCCCACCACATACTAAGTCGCATAGGACATTACTGTTAATGATAATTAAGCGTCTTACCTACCATCCATTTAGTTTATAGCTTTAGCATTAAGTTTAAGTTTATATTATGAGTGGAAAATGAGGAATCACTGAATGGCAAGTACTGAGAGGCCATCAGTCTACTCCTCAGAATCCCGACTATGTAGAACACCCGTTTGGCAAGCATTGAGAGACAAAACGACCTGATCTACAATAGTAGTAGCTACCAGAACACCCCCTGGCAAGCACTGAGAGGCCAGTTGGTCCATTCTGAATAGCCAATAGCTTTAGCATTAAGTTTAAGTTTATAGCATGAGTGAACATTGAGGAATCACTGTATGGCAAGCACTGAGAGGCCATCAGTCTGTTCCTCTAGTCCGGACTATGAAGGTCAACCTATGGCAAGCACTGAGAGACCGACGGTCTGTTCCTTCAAGTCCCAACTATGAAGAACACCCCATGGCAAGCACTGAGAGACCAATTTGGTACGTTCTACCATAGTTGACAGTTTTAGCATTCAAATAGTGTCACAACCGGTAAGGCAAGCACTGAGAGGCCAAACCGTTGTTTTAGCATGGCAAGCATATAAGCATACAAATGTTCATAGCATCCGTAACTTTAGCATATAGTGTTAGCTTTAGCATTTAGTATTGGCATCTAGCATTAACATTTAGCAATTTGCATTAGCATTAGCATTTAGCATTAGCATTGTAGTATTAGCATTGTAGCATAAGCACTTGGCATTCGCATATAGCATTAGTATTAGCGTTTAGTATTAGAATTTAGCATTAGCGTTTAGTATTAGCATTTAGAATTAGCATTAGTGTTTAGTATTAGTATTTAGCATTAGCATTCAGTATTAGCATTTAACATTAGCCTTTAGCGTATAGTCTTAGCATTTAGCATTAGCATTAGCGTATAGTGTTAGCTCGTAGCATTAGCATTTAATGTTAGCATTTAGCATTAGTATTAGCGTTTAGTGTTAGAATTTAGCATTAGCATTTAGTGTTAGCATTTAGCATTAGCCTTAGTGCTTGGTATTAGCATTTAGCATTAGAATTTCGTGTTAGCATTTAACATTAGCATTGTAGCATTAGCGTTGTAGCATGTAGCATTAACCCATAGCGTTATCGTTTAGAATTTAGCATAATCCCGTAGCAATAACATTTAGCATTAACCCCTAGCATTAGCATTTAGCATAATCCCGTAGCATTAGCATTTAGCATTAACCCATAGCATTAGCGTTTAGCATTCATCTGTAGCATTAGCATTTAGCATAATCCCATAGCAATAACATTTAGCATTAAGCCATAGCATTAGCGTTTAGCATTTAGCATTCATATGTAGCATTAGCATTTAGCATAATCCCGTAGCAATAGCATTTTGAATAAGTTTAAAAGCATAATTGCAACAGTTAAGCATTTGTTTAGAAGGTTTAACATGCTTCTCAGTCCCGAAGTAAAAACTCAAAATAGTTTAAAAAGGGACAATGAACTCACCTGTGTTGCTAAGTATAGTCTTTCACTAGATAATGCGCGCTCTTTGATTGTAACTTAAGTATCTTCAAAACCTGAGTTGTTTTAAGAGGTTCGAGTACGATAAGTCGTTATAATAGACAAAAACTAGGGTTTTGGTCTCGGTGTGGAACTAAGTGTCCTATATCACTAACGTGTTTTCTAGGACTTCATCTAATTAGTCTGAGGCATAACCCCTCATTAAGAACCCTTAACCCCATAAGTAATCATTACAAAACTTAACTTAAATGTTTGCAACATAATTTATTTTAAACAACTCTTAAATTAGAAATCGTTTAATTACTTTAAGACAGTTTATCATTTATTTCATTTACTAAACTATATGGTATTTTAAGAAAATCATAGCTTTGTTTATTAGACTTAGGTTAATCCACTTTGATCAACACTAAGCCTAAACTTTAGCTTTAGCTTTCTTTGTTTCTTAAATCGTTTGTGTATACAATTTAGATTTGAAAGTTCAACGGAACCATCCAATTTAAATGTATATAGTATAGCAACTTACTAAGCATTAGGTGTTAAAACTAACACTAACACTTAGTTAGATTCCTTGATCCTTTGCATTTTGTGTTTTGTGTTTGTAGTAATTAAAATCCTTAGGGTTATTGCATAACTCCTTGTTTATCATCAATTCCATGTGATAGACCATTATATGTTTAACATCTTATTAGCAACCCATGGATGTCTTATGCCTTAACATGAAATTGTTTAAGCTTATCATCTTTGTTAGTAACATTAAGATGGCTTATTGTTAGGAAACCCTAATAGTCCCCCATGCACACAAACACATACCCCATGAAACCCATGCACCCAACTTGTAGTTCACATTAAAACCTTTAGCCGAATGGACCAAGTCAGAAGGCCTGAATGGCTTGGGCTGAAGGAAGGTGGCCGTATGAGGTCTTGGCCCGAGTGAGTTGGTGCGGCCGAACCAGAAACGCCGAATGGCTGTGGATGTCGAGCGAATGAGGGTGTGATCCGAATCAGGTCTGGTCGAATGGAAGTTGCCGAAGGAGAAAGCCATTCGGTCGAATGAGGTCTAAAGAGCCATTCGGCGAGCTGAGGTTGGTGGCCATTCGGTCGTTCGACCTTGTGGGTGCAGCCCTCACGGATGGGGGTTTTTGGCTAGTTTGTGACATCCCCTTCGTTCCTACATGTTGCTAGAGTGTGTGTGAGTGATTCCCCTAAGATTTCAAGTGGGTTTAACCGGTTGAGAGATGGGTCGAACCGTGGGTTAGAAAACCCTAATTTTCGCACACTTTGGGCTCAGATTACCTCGTTTCTAGTCGTTTTTCAAGCGGATCCTTTGTACTTTCGTGTAGTAGAGATCAAGAGCTTTGATTTGGTCCAAGGATGGAGTGATTTGGTTAGGAATTGAGAGAGATCTTGAAGGTTGAAGTTTGAAAATGGTAGAGAGAGAGTGTGGGGGGGATAAATCAGGAAGATAAACTCTTGTAGGGTATTTATACCCCGAGCATGTTCGGGTTCGATTTTGTTGCTTGGTTCTCTTTTTCGTCGCGTTTCCGGCGCGTAGACGCGCGTATTTTACGTAGTTTAAATAAATGGTTTTCTTGGACTGTTTTGATGAGTTTCAAAATTGTAAAACATAAAAATATTATATTTTCTTAACTTATTATCGTTCGTGTCGTTTTCGTTATAGTTTCATCAGAAAACGTCACTTACGCGCGTTTTCGTACATAGCGCTAACTGTACGAACACGATCGTACGTTTCACTTTCTGATTTTTTTTCCTACTTTCCAGTCATCATTTCAGATTGTTAAACTTTCAGATTTATTTGTACAGATCGTCACCTGTACGCATAATCCGTCGGTTTACAATTCTGTAACAACAACTGTTATAGTTTTGTTTTGTTTATCCTTGCGTACGTTTATACATAATAGTATCAAATCAAGAATGTGTGTACGTACCTATTCATCGTTGTCTGATGTGTTTCTGACTGTTTAAACCATGAGGTTTAAGTCAGATTGCAGACAATCGCATAATAGTCTAGTGTTAAGCATCAAGTGTAAATAGTATGAAATTAGTTTCACGTGGTTTGTGCCTAAGTTACTGTGCCAGTTACTGTACAAATTACTGTTCCGGTAACGATTACGGCACAAATGTTACATCGAGTAATCAAGGAAAATCAAGACTTGTACCTTTACTGCTGCTTGTTTAGAATAATGAAACTTCTAGTGTCACACCCCCACCTCTCGTCACCTGATATGATGTCATACGTTACCGTGAGAAGGTTGCGGAAGCATAGTGGTGATGTCTCAAAGATGAGGTGTAACTTACTTGATCCGATATCACAAGCACACAGATTAACTTAAGATAATTACATTACATGGTTCGTTATTACAATTACCATTACAATATTAACTTATTCAATTACAAGTTTGTGAAATGCAGTCTCACTGGAATCACTATCTACCTGCAAAAATGTTTGATTTGAAAACGTCAGCACAAAGCTGGTGAGTTCGTAAAGTTTAGTAATTAAACAATATGATATGCAAAATTTCAAGATATACAGTTTATATAACCATAGGACCCGTATCTAGTTCCTTTCAGACAGTTTTACGAAGAAACTACCCGTTGGTAAATATCTTAATGCCTCATTATCTTAATGTCTATCACTAACATTAAGAAAGTGTTTCGGAAACAGGTAACAAACATTCACACCAGGGGAGATGCATTAATCCTCCCAGCAAATGGGTTGACAGCCAATAGTACTATCAATG
Source organism: Mikania micrantha (assembly GCA_009363875.1). Taxonomy (NCBI): domain Eukaryota; kingdom Viridiplantae; phylum Streptophyta; class Magnoliopsida; order Asterales; family Asteraceae; genus Mikania; species Mikania micrantha. The sequence continues at coordinate 53,583,614 of CM018695.1, forward strand.
CTTCTTGTTCGGCCCCACATGGGTTCACTAGATACAGTTTAAAAGAATGAGGGCTTTTGATACTGTGATGGAGATACTAACGGCAAAATCCATGAAATCACACAAAAGTCACATAAAATCACAAAGATAACAGTGATACATATCATATGTTCAGAAATCGATTTACAGAAATTCCCCGATATTTGTAAAACACTAAAATGAAAAGGGGTTGTACGAAACTCACCTGATAATACAGAGGTAGCAGAATATCTCAAAACTGATAATAGAGAGGTGATTCTGCATTTATTTATGTTTAATGAGTTATTTAGGTTTTAACTTATTGTAAGACATTGCTTTGAGAAGTCATCAACCGATATTAGGTGTTTAATGAGTTGTTTTAACCTAATATCATACAATGCATGATAATGTAGGTACCTATATTGATTTGGGTTCCTATTAATAGGTTGATGACACATTTGTTTAATCAAATTAATCTCCGATTAACCAATTAGGTATTGTTGTTGATTATACTACTGAAACAGTTTCTAGACAGATTAATGGCTTAGGAATGATACATCATTGTTATTGATTACCCAAATATCATGAAATATCACAATGTAGCTTTAGAATAGGTTTAATAACCATACTTAACATACTAATCTAACTGTTATCACAACCATCAGATAATCGTTCCAATGAGTATGTTAATGATTGTGATTAGTTTGAAACCCTTGGATTTAACCTTGTATTTCAAGGATTAACCAAACTAATCACCTACATTGTCATAATCAAATGGTTTAAACCATTATAATCATGGGTATGATTTCATGCAAACCGGGCATTACAACGGATCAAAACAAGGATTTGACCGTTAAAACATCGTGTTATTTGTTTATAATCAATCCTAGCCATCATCTAGGCAATAATCATCAATCCTAACTGTGTCATTACGTTCAAAATCAAGATCTAATCAATCAAAATCAAACTAGAAGGTTTAAAAACGAATCATTACCTAATCAGACGGATATCTGACTACACAACAACGATCAGGACTTGTAAATATGATCCCTGGTATGATTAGTGACATTTGATTGCTTCAATATGGTGATTTGATGGTGATATGGCCAGAGGTTTAGTCTAAAAATCGAGTATGTGCGAGAAGAAGAAAAGAAAATTTTCTGCATGAAATCTGATGAAGAAGATCAAACTTTTCCACCGCCTCACTCGTCGCGTACCGCGACAAGGAGCCAAGAAGGACTTCGCGTACCGCGAAGAAATCCGGAGAACCTCAGATATTTTGTTCCATCGCGTATCGCCGAGAATCCTCAACCCAGCCTTAGCGTACCGCGACGAGCCCATGAGTTCAATACTTAGAAATTTTTTCTTCGTTTTTTGATTCCGGGAACTCCCGAACTCCGTTTTGCACACGGTTTTAACCCACGTTCATCATTTCTCGCATACTTTCAATCTGTAATAGTTACAATCATTAAATCAATGTGGATTTCTAGAACGATCAAATATAATCCCGTCATTAATGACAGGATTTCTCAACTGCAATTGTCACATCTAGGTGGTAGGTTTTTAGTTGGTTTTCTTCTCATTCTTTAGCCCAAATCGTTTTATTATTTTAGTGTGTGTGATTTTAGAAAATAGTGGATTAAAACCGAAAAGAATCGTTATCCTTTAAGCCATGTAGAGACTTACCCTAAGCAAGAAAGGAGAATGGACCGCATGGAGGACTCATCAATGAGATTGTGAGTAGATGTTGTCACACCTTGCGCCACATGTGGATACCACGGTGCGGTGAATACAACCACAATGTTTAATAGATTTCATAACTTTTAATGTTGATTGTCGTAACTACACAAATCCCCAAAACAATGTTTATAACTAAGCAACCTGAAAATAATGTTTACAAAACAACATATAAACAAGATTAATAAACAAAAAGGATTAGATTCTTTGTGAGTATATAAGTCGTCCTAGATGTTTCTTAATCTTGATTATCTTATCTAGGTCGCCTTAGTTTCCTCATGACCTTATCTAACCCTGATTACTTGAAACATGTAATAAATTGTCAACTACGAATGAGTTAGGTGAATTTTAAATCATCGAATCAATATTGGTACAAGAAAAAAATCATACGAATTTGAGAGAATCAGACAATTTCAAGAATTATGCAGGTAAACGACGAAAGCTATTGGAATTATGAGCCAATGATATGGTTCTTTTAAAGGCGTTGCCTTGGAAAGGAATCGTTCCTTTTGATAAGAAAGACATGCTAGTTTCTTGATATCCTTTTAAGATCTTGAAAAGGATTGATAAGATGACCTATCGATTGTATTGTAATAAGAATTTTCAAACATTCATACAGATCTTGATGAATTTTGTATTGATAAAACACTGCAATTTGTAAAGAAACAAGTGAAGATTGTAAATCATAAGACTGAGAACTGAAAAAAGCAAACATAAACATATTCCAATAGTTTCGAACAATAGAAGTCGTTTCATACATAAACATAAACATACATTAGTAGCCTGCAATAGTAAGATACCATCCACACTTAAACTTGGGTCTTTTTGTAAAAAGATGAAAATTTGCATTATCCCTAACTTGTGATTTAAATGTTTAAATTCATGACCTAGCTAGTCTTGATTGAAACTATGTAATGATTCTTGTTTGGAGACTTTGACTGAGATATAAACATATGTGCTAACTTATACAATATACTTTTGAATGAATTCCATTTATAACATTTGTTTAAGCATCTTTATACATATAGTTATAAACTTATGAGTTGTTACCAACTATATAAATAGATAATCAAAAACTTTATTTTGCATGTGTAACTGGCTAAAGACAAAGTTGAAGACACCTCTAGGATATTTTGGACCTAGATAACTATACTATGAATAATGTTATGTAGTTTGGAGTTGATGTAAATTTGGATTGCGAACATGGTTGTAGCAGTTGCTAGGCGCTAATCGGACGGCGAGGTACCGCCTATAGATTAATCGGGATTAATCGACGCTAGACGGATTGGAATTTTTATATATAATTTCACAAATATATACTATACACACACATAAATATCAATAATTTAATATAATACTTCAAATAATTTAAAAAATAAACTTAAACATACTAAGTGAAGTATTATAAAGTTTAGAGTAAATTTCGATGTTTAGTGGCTATATTTGATATTTCAGATGTTAGATTTGATGTTTTAGAGACATATTAATGATTTTGAGTTGATAAATGTCCCAAATAATCATTGATCTAGGTCCTTTTTGCCCGAAAAAAGTCAAAAAAGCAAATAAAATTTGAAGTCTAAAATTTGAAATACTTCATCGAATCCAGCCACTTAACATGGAAATCCATTTTTAAAATTTGAACTCGGTGTTTAAGTTTGAACTTTGAAGTACTTGATTTAGTATATTTAAGTTTATTTTTTAAATTATTTGAAGTATTATATATTAAATTAATGATATTGATGTGTGTATATAATATATATTTGTAAAATTACATATAAAAATTCCTATCTGCCTAGCTCCGATTAATCCCGATTAATCCCTAGGCAGTACCTCGCTGCCCGACTAGTGCCTAGCGACTTCTACAACCATGGTGATATTAGAAAGTAGTGGATTGTAACCGAAAAGAATCGTTATCCTTTAAGCCATGTAGAGACTTACCCTAATCAAGAAAGGAGAATGGACCGCATTGAGGACTTGGTTGCTACATCAATGAGATTGTGAGTAGATATTGTCACACCTTGCGCTGCATGCGGATACCACGGTGCGGTGAATACAATCACAATGTTTAATAGATTTCATAATTTTTAATGTTGATTGTCGTAACTACGGAAATCCCCATAACAAATATACTAAGCAACCTGAAAAATAATGTTTACAAAAAAAGATATAAACAAGATTAATAAACATAAAGGATTAGATTCTTTGTGAGTATCTAAGCCATCCTAGATGTTTCTTAATCTTGATTATCTTATCTAGGTCGTCTTAGTTGCCTCATGACCTTATCTAGCCCTGATTACTTGAAACATGTAAAGAATTGTTAAGTACGGATGAGTCTGGTGAATTTTAAATCATCAAACCAATATTGGTACAAGAAAAAAATCATACGAGTTTGTGAGAATCAGACAATTTCAAGAAGTAGGCAAAAGAATTATACTGGTAAACGACGAAAGGTATTGGAATTACGAGCCAACAATATGGTTCTTTTAAAGGTGTTGCCTTGGAAAGGAATCGTTCGTTTTGATAAGAAAGACAAGCTAGTTCCATGATACCCTTTAAAGATCTTGGAAAGGATTGATAAGATGACCTATCGATTGTATTGTCGCAAGAATTTTCAAACATTCATACACTTCTTGATAAATTTAGTATTGATAAAAACTGAAATTTGTAAAGAAACAAGTGAAGATTGTAAATCATAAGATCGAGAAACTAAAAAAAAAAACAAAGAAACATATTCCAGTAGTTTTGAAAAATAGATTCGTTTCATACATTAACATGAATTAGTAGCCTGGAATAGTTAGATACCATCCAGACTTAGACTTAGACTTAGGTTTTTTTGTAAAAAGATGAAAATTTGCATTATCCCAAACTTGTGATTTACATGTTTAAATCTATGACCTAGCTAGTCAAGATTGAAACTATGTAATGATTCTTGTTTGATATAAACGTATGTGCTAAGTTATAGACATGTATACTTTTGAATGAATTCCATTTATAACATTCGGTTAAGCATCTTTATATATGTAGTTATAAACTTATGAGTTGTTACCAACTATACAAATAGATAATCAAAAACTTTATTTTGCATGTGTAGTTAAAAGACAAAGTTGAAACACCTCTAAGACTTCTTGGACATAGATAATTAGACTATGAATAATGTTATGTAGTTTGGATATGATGTAAATTAGGATTGTGAACATGATTTTAGAAGTCGCTAGGCGCTAATCGGGCGGCGAGATACCGCCTAGAGATTAATCGGGATTAATCGGCGCTAGGCGGATTGCAATTTTTATATATAATTTTATAAATATGTACTATATGCACACATTAATATCAATAATTTAATCTAATACTTCAAATAATTTAAAAAATAAACTTAAATATACTAAGTGAAGTACTTCAAAGTTTAATTTTAAACATTAATTTCAAAGTATAGAGATAAATGTCGATGTTTAGTGGCTATATTTGATGCTTCAGACGTTAAATTCGATGTTTTAGAGACATGTTAATGATTTAGGGTTGAGAAATGTCCTAAATAATCATTGATCTGGGTCTTTTTTGCCCGAAAAAGGTCAAAAAATAAAAAAATAAAAATTTGCCCGCCTAGGCACCGTTTAGGGCAAAATCGACAAGGTTGAAAGGTGCCTAGCACCTAGGCGGCCGCATAGGCCGATTTTTACAATACTAATTGTGAATATTATGTTTTATTTTGAATGTTATTTGTTGAATGAAATTTACTTACGGTTTTAAATAGGATTGTTTAAATATTGGAATTTACATATAACACCATGAGCTTTTGAGTAATTGCAAATTATGCCCAATGTAAATTTGGGTGTCACAATTATGATAGAAGAGAAGATTTAAGATGGTGAGCAACAACTATGTAGAAAACATGTGACATGTGACAATAATACGTAAGGTCGCAGGAAAATTACTTTATCCGCCGGAAAACCGCCGGAAAACCGCCGTGTAACAGATGTAACCGCCGTATTACCGACCGCCGTATTTGAAGGGTCGGGATTTAATCTTGGTAAGTTGTACGGCTTAAAAGGCTTCAAACGTCGACGTCAATAGTTAATCATAAACTTTATTTTGCATGTGTAACGGGCTAAAGACAAAGTTGAAGACACCTCGAGGATTTTTTGGACCTAGATAACTATACTATGAATAATGTTATGTAGTTTGGATTTGATGTAAATTTGGATTGCGAACATGGTTGTAGCAGTTGCTAGGCGCTAGTCAGACGGCGATGTACCGCCTAAGGATTAATCGGGATTAATCAACGCTAGGTGGATTGGAATTTTTATATATAATTTCACAAATATATACTATACAGACACATAAATATCAATAATTTAATATAATACTTCAAATAATTTAAAAAATAAACTTAAACATAGTAAGTGAAGTATTTCAAAGTTTAGAGTAAATTTCGATGTTTAGTGGCTATAGTTGATATTTCAGATGTTAGATTCGAAGTTTTAGAGACATATTAACGATTTTGAGTTGATAAATGTCCCAAATAATCATTGATCCGGGTCCTTTTTGTCCGAAAAAAATCAAAAATGCAAATAAAATAAATTGGCCGCCTAGGAAAAATCGACAAGGTTGGAGGGGGCCTAGGCCGATTTTAACAACAATGATTGTGAATATTATGTTTTATTTTGAATGTTACTTGTTGAATGAAATTTACTTATGGTTTTAAATAGGATTGTTTAATTATTAGAATTTACAAATAACATAACGAGCTTTTTGAGTAATTGCAAATTATGCCCAATGTAAGTTTGGGTGTGACAGATATGACCAGAAGAGAAGACTTAAGATGGTGAGCAACAACTCTGTGGAAAACATGGGACATGTGACAATAATCGCAGGAAAATTACTTTATCTGTCGGAAAACCGTTGGGAACCGTCATATAACCGATGTAACTGCCGTATTACCGACCTCCTAATTTGAAGGGTCGGGATTTAATCTTGATAAGTTGGACGGCTAAAAAGGCTTCGCCGACAACACTTTGAGGCTTCAAACCTTTTTAGTTTTTACACATCTTAAATGTTTCATTGATTAAGTCAATAATGAACCAACAATATTAAGATTTAAGCTTAAAAATAAAGAATATATGTATGAATTTTTTTTTTTTAAATTATGATCCCCTAAAATTCATTGAGGCCCACGACCAACGTCCAACACTATTTGTAAAGAAGCGGGCCTTTGAGCCCTGATTTATTTTACTTAAACGGAATCATGCATTTCATGTTATCGCATGTTTAAGGACCCTATTTCGCCTTAAGATGAATTTGAACTCATTACCTTTCATTTGAAAAGCTAAAGAATACCGCTAGGAAAAAGCCCCTTTGGTAATAATTTATTTAACTCCTACCATATATTGAGGATCGTCGCTGAGAGCCTGAGACTCGTTTGCATCATGTCATAACCATAAATAAAAAAATAAAAAACAAATGCAATATGACACACTGCATACGTCAGAAATTGGAAAACCCGCTTCGTTTGGCTACTTTTCTCCTCCACACACAACCACGCAAAACACGCACAAACCATTAATAGAATTTCGCCCTTGTTTTTATTATTCTTTCTTAAACAAATTTTGTGTAAACCTTTCTTCCACCCTCGTTTTTGTAATCGAACCAAAATTCATATCGTTTCAAATCACCATTATTACCAGGAATTGAATTTGAATTTATTGAAGGCATTATCGATCAACCACCATCTCCGATTCCCGATTTCATCAATTTGAAGTTTTCACGTTTTGGTTTTTGAAGATTTGGTTGTGTGAAAAACAGGAAATGGGACAAAAATCCCTGATCTACAGCGTAGTGACCAGAGGCATGGTGGTCATCGCAGAGTATACCGAGTTAAAGAAGAAGTTAACATGCGACGAGAGCCATCGCCCTCAAAAGTCTCATGTACATGACAAAATATATACGCACAGTTGCAATGGCCATACCTTCAATTTCCTCATGGATAAAGGATTTGGTGAGCTACTTTTCTTTTTATTTTTTTGCATCTATGATATATTTATTAAGAATGTTTAAGTTTGGCGGACAAAAGTTTTTGGGCAAACTCTATCGGTTTAAGCAGTTTGACGGTTTAATGGTATGATATAGGGTTATTGGGATTGACTTCCTATAAAAATTCGAATAGTGTTGGCCTTAAATGAGCACAAGCCCAAACTTCACTTATAAGACTCAATTAGCTACACAAGACTAAACGAACTTGGTACTTTTATAATTAAAATACATATTTACAAAATTATTTATAAATTTATGATAAAATATTATTAAATAACATATATATATAGGAGAATGTTCTCCTAAAAAGTCTATTTTGCCTAAGAAGGCTAAGAAAAATTTATAAAAATTTGATAACCGACTCAAACAAACTTTGAACTAACTCATTTTTGCATCATTGCTATAAAAACTATCTTTGTCATGTTTGTAAATTTGATTTTAAAACTCCAACCAATTGAAAGTGTAAGAAGAGACAAAAAAGTTAGTGCAAGTCTAAAATCTATCTTTGTCATGTTTGTAAATTTGATTTTAAAAATCTTGCCTTGTCTATAAGACAAAAGATACAGTATTTTCTACAAATGATTTTAGAAATCATCATTGCTATAAAAACTTTGATAAATATTACTAATGGTTTAATATGGAGACTTTGTAACTTGCATGCATATTTGCAGAATTTTGTATGTAGAATCTTATGTGCGTATGCAATTTTATGTATCGACTTTATAATCTTTGTGCATTGTAAACATTAAATTTTGTTAGGAAGTTGTAATCCATTCAAATCAAATAACAAAAAATGAAAGTACAGTTAGAATACTTTCAAGAAATAGTTCACAAATATATCATCACATTTATCGAAAAATAGTTTGTTACTATTATTCAACCGATTTTGCCAACTAAGGGGCTGTTTGTTTGCATCTGAATGGGTCTGAATCTGAATGGTTCAGATTCAGACCGTTTGTTTCGTGAAAAAAACGCGCATCTGAATGGGTTCCAATGTCTGAATGAGGGTCTGAATCATTCAGACTTCAGACCAAGTCTGAATGGGTATGAACAGAGGATGCTTCGTCTGTGTGTTTTGACCATCCATCCACGATTGAACTCCACCACCATCCATCTACGACTGAACTCCACCATCAACGACACAGCTCCACCACCATCATCGACTTCGATCCAGGTACCACCATCGACGACTCCGATCTAGCCACCACCATCGACGACTCCGATCCAGCCACCATCATCGCGATGGTTCGATGCGAACGAAGCCCTAAAATCGACGATGGGACCCTAAAATCGACGACCAGAACGAAGTTGGGTTCACGGGCACCTCTTCTTCTGTGAAGGGGATCTGCTCGGTGGCGACGGTGGACGGCGAAGGGTGGCGAAGGGTGGAGAAGGGCGGTGGACGGCGATCTGTGGTTGCGAAGCCGATGGGAAGAAAACGGGATGACGGCGATCTGTTGTTGGAAGCCGATGGGAAGCAACGTGATCTAGGTTTTCCTGTTTTGACTTTTGAACCAAAAAAACTTATTTGGAGAGACTTTGAATTATTTCCCATCCGATAATCATACTTGGTAATCCTTCAGCATAATAATTTTATTAGGCAATTCCTGCATTATTAAAAAAATACAAAAATTAACATTAGTCAATAAATTAACAAACAATTTAATAAATACAAAAATACTACCAAAAGGCTAATTATGTGCAAAAGAAAAAGGGCAGAGTCACATTGAGATCTACATCGATCGACAGATACACACAGAACTTTATAGTACACACATAGAACTGCATAAAAACATACACAACAGAACTGCATACATACAAACAAAACTACTAATGTGAAAAACTTGGTCAATATGTATTAAAGCCTTTGATGTAAAATTAGTCAATGAATATATTTGCTCAATTTAGACAAATATTTTGCTGAATCACCTCTTGAGGTATGATGCCCAATTGGCTTTTATTGTCACTAGCTAAATATAAGATCACTAACAATTGAGTGAATCCTAGTAAGAGCTAGAATACTCAAAATATGAGATATGGCATATAAATACATGTAAACCACATGATTGTTAATAGTGATATGAAACTTAAAGCAAATGGAATCAACGGAGCTACATTCCTTTTAAATTTAGTAGTTGACAATTAACTAATAGTTTTATGCCATGAGTTAGACATGCTTTATGCGACACTTATATGTGCTAATAATAATATCATATAAGCCATTGTTAAGTTTCATGAAAACATAAGAAATTTAACAAATAAAGTGTTTAGCAGGCACTAAATATGTAAAGCATGCATCAAATATTCTAGGTTGACATATTTTTATTATAGGATAGAAAAAACCTCCATCAAGCTCTTGCTTTCGCGTGACATTGTGTAGATTAGGCAATGGCAAAATCTGATTTAACATACTGAAAATAAAATATTTTAAATCAACTCCAAAAGATTAGTTTAACAATCAATAATTCAATAACACATACAAAGACTTATGTGCATACCTATCAAGAGTGTTGGCATGCTTAGGATCTATTACGGCAACATAAACCTTCACCGCACAACATATCAAATTTAGTACAAAGAAACTATGAAATTGTGAAACATTTGTCGTTAACAAGAAAGGTTGAATTGAAGGAATTACTTGTGGGTTGTTGGTGAGGAGGGAAGGGTGTTCGTCTGAGATGTGAATGATTTCCCATGACTCATTATATTTAAGCTTGTTCATATTTCCTTAACAAAAAAAGATAAATTTGAATTTAAAATCATATATTATGATTGGCATAAAATTGAAAGCAGAGAGTTGATGAAAGCAAGTTTGTGAACAATCCCTAAACAAAGCAACAAAAAAGAAAAACATAATTCATGTCAAAAGAATTTTTTTACAGAAATTTCAAAATCATTGGAAATGCAGGTACTGGTTATTAAGCTTATTAATTATTATTATGTTGAACTAATTAAAAAGGAAATGCACTTTCGGTCAAAATTGCCACCTTCAACTGATTATTGTTTACAGTGACCTGAATATGATTTTTTCGATATAAATGTCTGAGAACATAATGCAAGAAGAACAACTTCTTGATTTCCTTCTCCCATCCTCCGTATTCTAAAAACCCTGTAAATGAAAGTACAAAAAACGGATTCAATTTTCATAATATATTTATAGCTTTAAATCATAATTAAAACAAAATTATTGCTCATACTCCTATGTTAGAGTTGAGGGACGCTTTGTGATCCGTCATTCCTAACGCACGGCGTCATCGGAAACCTCCTCCATCGCTCGGATCCCAACTCCATCGCACATCAATCAGCACGAATAAAAAGCTTTATCCTCTACGGTTTCTCAAACACATACACTGAGGATGGCATGGTTTGAATTTTGAAATGAGTTTTAGGGTTTGCCTGCGTGTTTATCGCCCACGTGATTCATCACTTGCATAGTTGCATTATTGAATGTACATTAGGCATAGAGAGTTGTACCTCTTAATTTTAAGACAATCTCCAAGGAGTGTGTATATATACAGAGCCGGCCCCGAGAATGAAAAAAAATTCCGGGGCCCGGGGCGAGAAAGAAAATGGGCCCTTTAGGGTGGTCCTGAGAATTGAGGTGCCCAGAATCGAACCGTATTTGTTACTGAAAAAACCCAAACCAAATTCAGTTCCTAACCGTATCTGAATTTCGGTTTTTGGTTCAGTTTTCATTACAAATCTTTTTTGAATTAGGTTTGTTTGAGTAACTGATTAAACCGAATTCGGATTTAAATTTATTATCTAATTAATAATATATAAGGTTGAATTCAGTTTATTCATTTTTAACTAGTTTATTCGACTCAATTCAGTTTATTCATATCGATTTATTCAATTTTTAACCGGCTTATTTGATTTTTAATCGGGTTATTCGGTTTGTTTATTTTTAACTGAAACCGAACTAAACTACTTCTAAAATTCGGTTCGGTTTTTGGATAGAGAAAGTAATTGAAAACCAATTAGACTTTACGAAATAAACCATTAATTGAACTGATGAACACCTCTAGTTTAAATGGAATGAAAGTAACTTTTTATATTTTAAAAAAATTACCTTTTATACCCTTTACATGATGTGTTTTTAGATGGTTATTTATATATTTTTTATATAATTTTTTTATATAATATATAAAAAAATTTAAAATTTTGGGCCCCTTAAAATGTCGGGCCCGGGGCGGTCGCCCACCTTGCCCCTCGCCAGGGCCGGCCTTGTATATATATATATATATATATATATATATATATATATATATATATATATATATATAAACATGCCTAACAAGAGTAAAACTCAAGCTTGAAAAACTAGTTACAAATTTTCATAAGTCAAATAAGTAATCTCAAACCTTGACAAATTTAGGCTCTACTTAACTAGTTTCGATTCCTGCTACATCAAAGATTAAACCAGCTTTAGGTGTTCATTAATATAATTATTATAAATGATTGCATATTTTAGAAAAGAATATGAAGAAAAGCTAAATCAACAGTGACCTCACCCGCATAAGACCATCCGTAATATTCATCTTACTGAATCTTACGCTACCTAAATTTTCTGTCACGTCATCACCCCACTAAAACCTTAAAACCTTGTAGCGGTCACCCGCTGAAAATGTGAGAGAGGAGCTTCAACGAGGTGACCCCGCCTGAAACGTGGGTGGAGTACTACGAACGGTCTAAATCTCAAGACTACTGAATATTTGACTTGATAGGTGATCATTTTTGTTTTTTAAATTTTTATTTATTTTTAAAACGACTTACCTTTAAAATCTAATTATAAAATCCACATATTGCCTATTTTATGAGACCTAAATCAGCACCACTTATGTAAAGATATCAGTGTTATAAAACTCGTATTTGGCGAGTAGTGGCTGAGACGATTTTCTTCAGCTCAGTCAACTTACTCGGATTTGATCAAACTCGGGCCAACTCGGATCAACTAGGCCAACTCGGATTTTCTCTATTTTTAACCGATTTTTGTCGTTTTTTCGTTATTTTTCACTGATTATTTTTTGATTTTCATTATTTTTCACGGAGATACATTGTAATACAAGAATTTATGAATATCATGTCGGCAATATTTTACATAAAAAATCAATTTTTTAAATACTTTATTATTCGAAATGCATCTTTTTTATTTGTATTGATATCCACTTTAAATGCTATAAATAGTAGTAAATTTATGACACTTGACATATATATAAATTCTTAAAAATTATTTTCTATATAATTTACCATATTCGAGTATTTCCCGAATAGGCCGAGTACTCACAACTTTTCATTCAACCGAACCATGAAATATATACAACAAATGCTACTAGACCAAGAGGCATACTTAAAGAAGGAGAATGAAAAATAAAATAAATTATAAAATAAAATCAACACTTGACCAAAGTATGTGGCTTTATTCTAGCATAAAAGGGATATGATGGATATTAGAAGCATTATTTTGAAGACCAGACCGGCCGGACCGGTCGGTAGGATCGGGAACCGGGGGTCGTCGGCCCAAAATAACATACAAACCTCACTCAAACGAGCCGGCCAGTTGAGCCGGGTAAACGGTCGAACCGGAAACAAGTTTATCGTCACCAGATTACAAGTTTTTTTTAAACTAAAATCCAAATGATGAAACATTAAAATCAAACCCTATAGTTTTTCTAGCATGATTATGCTTATTTGAAGATTAATTATGTCTGTTTAAATGTGTTTATAATTCTATATTGTTTTTGAATTTTTTATATATTTTTATTATGTCATCCGGTTCTTGAATCCGGTTCGACTGGTAACCAGCACGACATTAGGTTTGACGCCTGGTTCGGTTATGAAAACATTGATTAGAAGTGTATTTTTACTTTTTCGGTAATAACATGATTTTCCAAAATCATGTGACATCATATTCACACGAGGACCCTAATCGAGACTAGGTGAGATGTTTTGAAAAAAATTTCAAGTCCGAGCTTGTAAAAAATCTCAAACCACGAGCCGACATGGTTTTTCTAATCTTCCTTTACACACACACATATATCTATATATGTATACATATATTGAGATAAGATCATATACAAATAGATTTATTTATAAAAATTATAGGAACAATTATGTGTCAACACATGCAATTTTATGTAATTACAGTATGATGGTAAATTACTCAATTTAACTATATTGTAGATTTAATAATCCCTAATTATTTGCTAACTTTTGTTAACAGTTATACATTAATCTCAATTCCAAATCATTATGATTTTATTCGTTTACAAAATTGGTTTACGAAACAGTTAAAATAATCGGTCTTCATCATCACGTATTTAATATACATAGTTTCAGAAGCATACATTAATTTTCGTTATATATACTAACATGTACTAACATAAAAAAGTATAATATTCTTAAAAGATTGTTAACATGTATATGATTATGTATATGTGCTGATATATGTTAACTTGAAGAATAACACATATTAGCACATAACAAAACAAGCAAACGACTTATCTTGAAATGGTAACTAATCATTCTCTGTTTTAAATGTAGCGTTATATTAGCAAATTAGATTAATAGAAATCCTTTTATGCCCTTATTTTCGTTACAAAACTATCATTTTGTATAATAACCTTATATATATATAATATAATATATTAGATTATATTTATGTGTGTGTATGCTTGTGTGTGTAATATATATATACACACATATATATGTGCGTGTGTGTGTTAAAAATCGAGCCGAGCCAACCTTGGCTTGGGCTTAACTCGTTTTAAACAAACGTTTTTCGAGCCTGGCTTTTTAAAGCATTTTTCAAATGAGTTTCAAGCTGTGAGCTTTTTGAACAGTATTAATTGACACATATCAATTTTTTGTTATTAATTTTTAATGAAATTTGCAGAAAGTGACGTGAGTATATTCTAAAACTAAATAACTATTTTGGTAATTTTTTTTGAACGGCGGTGTTCTTATGTATCAAATATGTTGTTTTAGCTGGTCCTACCGGACAGAGGTAAGACATACGCCTACCAGATGCTCCGAATCTCCGTGAAATAGGTAAACCCTCGCCCTCCATTGAGATCGAACCTGGATAAACCCTAAGCTGACTCTTCAAATAGTGTCATTTAAATTGCAATAGATGCATTCGAACCCATGACCTCCACTATGAAAAGTGATGGGCAATGCCATTATTTGCTGCATTCTTTTGGGGCATAATAAATAAAAATATCTTAGAGGGAAAATTTATGCACTTACTTCATCTCCTTTGATTGTTGCAGTATTCTATGTTGTTGCAGTGGAGTCCGTGGGTAGGCAAGTTCCCATAACATTCTTGGAACGCATAAAAGATGACTTTAATAAGAAATATTCAGAATGCGAAGCTTTAACTGCTGCTCCTAAGAGCCTAAGCAAATCATTTGGGTAACTAGCTTTCCATTATTTAGAAACATTATTTTTTTATTTTTTTATTGGTTTTTTCCTTTTTTTTTTTGTTTGGGTCTGTGGGTGGAGGGAGAGGGTTACTAGTTTGTTGAGTGTTATTAACACTTGGTGGGTTTTAGACCAAAAATGAAGGAACAGATGCAATATTGTGTTTCTCATCGTGAGGAGATTGACAAGATTGCTAGTGTAAAAGCACAACCTGATGAAGTCAAGGGAGTTACGGTGGAAATCAATGATAAGGTAGCATTTGACAAAGATATCAAACTTGAATATTGAGTCTTTAGTTGTTTAATACCAATGTTGTATCTGTGAATGTTTAAGCCTGACAAAAACAGTCAGTTAGGGGTGGGTCACGTCAGGTGACTGAACTCATATTTTAAAAAAGTATCAATTTGGTTTTGTTGTTTGGGTTCCAATCGAAATGGATTCAAATTCAAGGGAGTCGTTTTTGATAAAAGAAAGTTTGAAAAATGCTCCACTGACTATAGTTGTTTTTACGGCAGCTAGTGGCAACAAGGTATACGGTGCAGTGTGTGTTGGCAAACGTGTGGTAAGTAGGTGGCGAAGGTGGGTGAAGATGATTCGCATGAACGCGAACACAACACAAAACCGAAGATGATGTTAGGCATGTCAACCCAAACACAACATTGGTATTGTGAGTTGACACAAACACAATCCGTTTAATTAAAATTTTTTTAACTGAATTTATTTTTATTAATACATGCTTTACAATTTTAAAATAATAGGTAAATGAGCGATTATATTTTAATTATGGATTCTTATCCCAAATTTTGTTTTAAATTTTAGTCCATAATATCCAATTAATTCGATTTTTTCCCATAATACTCATTTAAAAGATAAAATAAAAAAGTAAATGCTTTAAACATATCAACTTGCGAACCGATTAGGTTGACAAAAGCACAACTTATTGTGTTACACGTTTGTAGACTCAACCTAAATCTATTTGTATATAAGGATCAAATGGCTTCTAGCCTAACGGTAGCCCTTGATTTTTCTTATAGTATTATGAGAGGTTTTGGGTTAAAGTAACGTTTAAAGCAAATATTATTTTTGGTTGAGTCAAAGGTTTCAAAGTTATGGGTTTTTTCCTGGGCGGGTGGATCAGGTCGCACGCTATGGTCTTCAAGCGAAAGGGTGATCTATAAGCCAGGATAATCCCAAATGATCGGACGTTTGTTGTTCAAAAATAAAGTAGGTTCATACGGAACCCAACATGTTAATGTCATGTTGTGTCAAAAATTCATACTTCTGGTGGAGTTGATTCATTGGATCCATATATATATATATATATATATATATATATATTATTTATTTATAAATTATATATATGTTTTAGTAACTAGCTGGTTCCTTGTTGCAGGAAAATGATTTCAAAAAACAAGGAACAAAGATGAAAAGGAAGATGGGGATTCATAATATTGAGATCAAACTGCTCGTTGCATGCCTTGTCCTTATAATGATTATAACCATGATTATAATTATGATTATGATTCTTGTTATCTCAATTTGTGATAGTGTGCGTTGTTTTTAGAACTGGGTCGGACGCTAAACAAACATAATTGTCACACCTCGAGCCGGCGGGGTAGGATCGGGTTTCCCCGTCGGCCGGAAGGTTCCCGGGGCGCGATATCGTAAGTGATAATCGAAATGATCAGATTGTTTACGTTGCACATGATATATCTAAATGAGAAACTTGCTAAGCAAAATAGAATTACAAGGTTAAATTACATCAAATAAGTTTATAATTTAACAATGTAAATCTACAATCACATCATAAGTCTTCAATCTTGTGTGTGCACAAGATATACAAAATAACTTGGTATGATGTCCAAGAGTATGCAGTCCAAAAAGCTAGGTTCTCTATCTATAACCTAATCCAAAAGAAATAACTCTTCAGTTGACCTGCTCGTCACCTGAGAAGTCATGCAAAAAGATCAAGTCAACACATGGTTGGTGAGTTCATGTAGTTTAGTATTTGAAAATGTTTTGGAAATGATTTGATAATGATTTGAAAACCTCCTTCGGTAAAGACCCTAACCTCATTAACTTCACATGTAATATCCATATCGGTATGCTTATATATAGGGCATACCCCTGGGTCAAGCCAACAAACTCGCCCAGACGCCATCCCACCACATACTAATATGCATATGACACTGTTGTTAATGATAATTAAGCATTTTTACCCTACACACGTCTGATTTAGATTTTGTTTTCCCAAAACTTGATTTACCTTTGATTCTCTTGAGTTCATCATAGATTTATGATTTCCCAAAAGTCAGTAATAGAAATAAAGGTTAAATATTTAATTAAATAAATAAAACATTTAATTACAACTAAGACATGATGATTGGGCCTTATTTGACTCAATCAATTAGACTTAGTTGTTGGTGGTTGTCCAAGTTGTAACCTCTCACACGTGACCCATGTCAGGCATAACTCACAAGGAGTACACCTGAACTGAGCGGGATTTTAATGTTTTGCCCGTTACAGCCTGACCCAATGGTCTTCTGCATCTGAGTGGGACTTTAAGGATATCCTTTGATTCTTGATCTCTTGATTCTCTTGATTTGACTTTGATATTGATTCCATTTGATCGTTCATGTTATTGCCCGTTACAGCCTGACCCAAAGGTCTTCTGCATCTGAGTGGGACTTTATATGTGTGTTACACGTGATCTTGATTCCCTATACAACTGACATCCACTTTAACTTGATTGTTAATGATCTCATTAGATTATAATGATTTCATTATTTTTATGATTCACACACATTTATGATTTCTGATTCCTTGAGTCTCTTGATCTTGATCTTTAGAATTTCCATGATTCACAATGATATTTGATTCTTGATTATGATTCTTTGTTCTTAGATTCCACACCGAATTAGATTTCCTTTGAATATGATCTATTAATGTTGTTCATTTGATTTCACTTTGAATTTAGATTCTTGAATTTAAGCTTTATGGGCTAAGGGTTTGATTAGAGTTTAGAATTAAGGTATTACTCATAAGAGTAATTTAATTAACTTGATAATTTGATCTGTTTAATAATTTCCTAGACAGGAGTCTAGGAGTATCAACAAACATATATATGTAAACATATAATAAAAAAAAGCATTAAATAAACAGTTTAAATAAAACAGTTTACGCATACTTCTCAGCCTCGCGTTTTAAAACAAAGTGTTAGAAAAGGGGCAATGAACTCACCTGTGTTGCTCTGTAATGAATTATCACAAAAGATATGCGCGCTCTTTGATTGTTGCTTATGTATCTTTAGTACCTGAGTTATTTTAAGAAGATTCGTAGACAATAAGTATTTATAATAGTCGTAACTAGGGTTTGGTCTCGGTGTGCAACTAAGTGTCCTATGATACTAATGCGATTCTAAGATCCTATCTAATTAATCTAACATATTACCCGTAAGTAAACCCCTTTATCCCACATTATTATTACAAGTCCTTTGTTAAACTATTTTAAGCTAATTTATTTTAAGTTAAATTCTAAGTTAAAGTCATTTATTCTAGTTTAATAAAGTTGACAATTTTAACTTCTTTTATTATTAACAAACTTAAGTTAAGAAAAGTATAATTCAACATGATGGGCTCATACTAAGCCCATTGGGCCCATCACTAGTCTTTGATTAATTTAACCTTTATTAAAACATAATTAATTTAAGAAAATGGAATCTTACACATGATGGGCTTGGGTTAATCCAATTGGATTAACCTTGGACCCAAATACTAACCTTTTGATTACCCAATGATTCTTTGATTAACTTGTCTTTGATAATTCAAGTGAATTACTTAGACAACTCATATGTTCTTATAACTCGTCTAATTGTTAGGAGCTATTCATGAGAACAACCCATAACCGTAGACTTAATGTCTTTGTTTCCCAATGCCTTCACAATATGTTAATCCCAAAAGATGTTGACCTTAATGTATTGATTTTTTTATGTTATTCATGAAAACTTCCTTTAATGAAACCCTAATTAATTTCATTAGCTCACCCATTTCGTTGTTATTTCACTTCCATTTGATAGCTAAGTTTTCATATTTAATCCTTTGTTTTCCCCCAGAGTTGACACCATGTATATGAAAACTCTATTATAGTTCCCATGCACACACACACACACCATGCACACATGTAAAGTGTGTGTGTGAGTGTTTAAAGCTTCCCATTCATCTCATGCATACAATACCCCTTAATCGGGGTCACTGTTTCTAACCCAACCCTTAACCGAAGTAACCCTAATCCATGCATCTCGGCCGAATAATAGTGCAGGCCGAAAGAGAGTTGGCCGGATGTAAGCTGACCGAAAATGGTTAGACTGCATGGCCATGGGCGAATGGACCATGACCGAATGAGGGTTAGTCGAATAGGGCTCTGTCGAATGAGACCTATCCGAAAGGGGCGTAGGGGCGAATGGGTTGAGCCGAAGAAGCCTGGCCGGTCGAATGAGAAGGCCGATCGAATGAGAGCGCCGAATGGGTGTTTGGGTGATCACTGTTCCGGTGACGTTTCCGGCACTGATGTTACAGTCTCCCCTTGTTAGAGAAATTTCGTCCCTAAATTTAAGAATTGTTATCGGTTGCGACTTCCTCTTCAAACAGTTGGGGATACTTAAACTTCACGTGATCTTCGAGTTTCTAAGTAAACTCAGATCCGCGCCTTGAGTTCCATGGAACCTTTACAATTTGAATACGGCTTCGCCTCAGTTGTTTAACCTTGCGATCCATAATCTCTAAAGGTCCTTCAATAAAGTGTAACTGATCGTCAACTTGAATTTTTTTTTTAATTTGGATGACGAATCATTCGTCAGCAAGTCATTTCTTTAAGTTCGAGACGTGAAACACGTCATGCACATCACTGAGCTCATCTGGTAATCTAAGTCTGTACGCTACAGGACCAATACGTTTAATAATTTCGAACGGTCCTACGTATCGTGGTGCTAACTTGCCTTTCTTTCCCAAAACGTACTACACCTTTCCATGGGGAAACCTCTAACATGACACGGTCTCCCACTTAGAATTTCAACGGCTTTCGTCGTTTATTGGCGTAGCTTTTCTGTTCGTTTCTTGTAGCTTGCAATCTTCGTTGAATCTGGGCAATCTTATCAGTGGTTTCCTGAATAAGTTATGGCCCAGTTATACGGTTATCTCCCACTTCAGTCCAACAGATCGGTGACCGATGTCTCGACCATAGAGACCCTCGAACGGTGCACCTCCGATGCTACTGTAGTAACTGTTGTTGTAGGAGAATTTAATCAATGGCAAATGAGAATCCCAATTCCCATCGAAATTTAACACATAGATTTCTAACATGTCCACCAGGTCTGAATTGTACGTTCGCTTTGACCGTCCGTTTGTGGATGGTAAGCTGTACTCATATTTAACTATGGCCTTATAGATTTCTGTAACGATTGTCAACACCTTAATGTACATCTGCTATCTCTGTCTGGGATAATAGACAATGGTACTCTGTGGTGTACCGCTATCTCATTGATGTACAATCTCGCCGATTTATCCATCGGGAGGGTCTCACACATCGACAAGAAATGATAGATTTTTGTCAATTGATCATTGATAACTCATATGGTATCATGACCACTGGAAGTGCGGGGTAGCTTGGTAATGAAGTCCATAGCTGTTGTTCTCACTTCCAGGGCGGAATTTTAGGCTGTTCCAGTAACTCTGATGGTTTCCGGTGTTCCGCCTTTCCCTTGCACACGTAAGACATCGACCGACATACTCGGCTACGTCTTTCTCCCTTCACGGCCACCTAATAAGGTCTCTGTAGACCTCTTTATATTTTATCAGTGCCTGAATGTACTAATCATCGGGTTCGTGTGCTTTCTCACGAATAATTCTTCTTGATTTATCTTCCGCCGGAATCCACCCACTATTTTGGTAGTAGGTATCTTATCCGGTTTATCTTAAACTGTTACTCTGTTCTACCATCTGACACACTCCTTAAAGCTTTCATAGGTGACTCTGACGACTCTGAATCTTGATCGTCTGATTAAGATCCTTAAGTCACATGGTGAATTCTTAGGTTACTTGATATAACCGTATACTTACTTCACCATATGTTTAATCTGTTCTCAACTTGGAAAGTGGACTTTATATATCAGGGAGGTCTACCTAAGATATGGTAGTACTACGGTAATAAAGGTAATGATTTACTTTTTAAATAATCCTATACTCATCTGTGAGGTGATGTATATATACCTCGCTCCTACCCAACATCATGTGACTTACTGAAACCCATTGTGAATGTTGTTTCCAACTGTTACCTATTCTTATCCTTACTTCTCAATTTAAGAGTTTAACATAGAGTTGTTCTTCCTTTAACAGCTCTAGATTATCCCTGAGATGTTGTTCGCGTTCTGTCTTGCTGCCTAAATGAATCAGTATGCCGTCCTTAGTGAAAATGACAATTTGATCCATATACAATATGCACACTCGGTTCATGTAGTTCATGAAAACCACGGTGCATTCTTCTATCCGAATAGCATTACCATAATTTGGAATGCTCATCTTTTATTCGGAATATTTATCTTTGGTATATCTTTGCCTTGCATTCCTAACTGATTTCTCTTGGTCTACCTATCCTAGTTTAACTATGATTCTAGCACAGTTCTAAAATTCATCCCTTCCTGGTATCCTAGAACCGAGGTTATCTAAATCAAATGATTTGAGTTCTATGGTTCTAGGTGAAGAAATGATAGTTTACATACCAGCTTTAGCATCTAAATATCTATGGCCTTCTAATGTTCTACTAGATAAGGTTATTTTCCTAACTATAGTAACTAGACTGTAATTAAGACTCACCCTATTTTTATTTATTTACTTAACGTTTATTTGACCTAAGACTTCCTTAAGTTACTATTCCTATTATCTTATTTGCAACTAACTTCTTACAGTTTCCTTGAATTCATTGTTTCTAAAGTCGCAATGGAGTACTCTTTCAAAATTAGCACTCCAATAAGCAATTTAACATAACAGCATGAAATATGAATACCTGTGGGGTCATTGGACTCCGAATATTCCCTAGGAGTTGGTAAAGCAAGTAGTTCCTCAGTGACTGCTGGGTCTGCTGGAGGCATTTTCCTAGGGCAGTCCCTTGCGAAATGTCCGTGCATTCCGCACGTGTAGCACTTGTTATTATGTTAAGAGGAAGTAGAGATGCTCGCTTTTCGTTCCTGTTTCCTGGTGGAAATAAACCGACACTGTTGGATCCAGTGTCCGTATCTTCCACAATTCAGACAGTGTCTACAAGGTTTCTCCTCACCATGATGAAAACCACATCTGACACATTTAGGATATGTTCCAACATATTGACGGGGAGTAGAGGTTGTTGATGACCTACACTGCTGCCTACGGTGTCCCGTCTCTCCACAATGCGTGCATTGTACACATGAGAGTTCAGCTTGATGATGGTGGTGACAAACCGAACAGAGGGGAGCTTTTCCCTTAGATTGTGCAGGACTGGGGGAAGATATCCTCATGGGACAGTCTCGTGAAATGTGTTCGGACAGTCCGCACACATAGCAATCCTTTCTGTATCGAGGAAGAGGATATGTAGTGTTTCCAGGATTTTGGTTATGAGTCGGGGGATTATTACAATCTCGACTCCAGTGTCCCTTTCCCCCGCAGTTCAGACAATGTTTGCACAGTTTATCCTTAGAATGGGGAAGACTGCACATAGCACATAAGGGAAATTTGCTAACTTTCTGTGTGCATATTAACTCCATTGGAGCTCTACATTGATGATCCCCATGATTCATCTTACCACAACGAGTGCATTGCCTGCATGAGGTTTTAGCACGGTGGTGATAGTGGCAGCTAGTGCAAAGAGGGGCTTTTCCAGCATAACGCTTACGACTCTCTGACTCTGGAGCAACAACCATCTGACGAAGAGGGATGGCCTCAGTGTAGATTACAGAACCTCTTGATTTCTCAGGACGACACCGTTTTCGCTTCTTGCTTGTCTATCCTTGTACAACTCTTTCAGTTCCCGTGACCGTCTTTGGGCAACATCGAGTGTTCACATCACCTCTCATGACTTGAGTGATGATTTCAGGGAGAACCGCCATCATCATATCAGTAACTAAGGTGGCGAGTGCAACAGCTGCTGGGTCCATCTCGTTTGTAGGGGGAGGTGGTGATGGTTGTCTTCTTGGTGACATTCTAATCACAACCAATAGGATATTGGTTAGTGCAATGATCGAATGCAGAAGACAATATGCAAATAAGTCTTAAGTCCTATGTTTTCTACATGCAGGGTCCCTAGGTTATAGTCTAGGCCAAACCGTTTAATTAAATGACCTATATTTCTCTATAACCATGGCTCTGATACCAATCTGTCACACCCCGAGCGGCGGGGTAGGATCGGGTTTCCCCGTCGGGCGGAAGGTTCCCGGGGCGCGATACCGTAAGTGATAATCGAAATGATCAGATTGTTTACGTTGCACATGATATATATAAATGAGAAACTTGCTAAGCAAAATAGAATTACAAGGTTAAATTACATCAATTAAGTTTATAATTTAACAATGTAAATCTACAATCACATCATAAGTCTTCAATCTTGTGTGTGCACAAGATATACAAAATAACTTGGTATGATGTCCAAGAGTATGCAGTCCAAAAAGCTAGGTTCTCTATCTGTAACCTAATCCAAAAGAAATAACTCTTCAGTTGACCTGCTCGTCACCTGAGAAGTCATGCAAAAAGATCAAGTCAACACATGGTTGGTGAGTTCATGTAGTTTAGTATTTGAAAATGTTTTGGAAATGATTTGATAATGATTTGAAAACCTCCTTCGGTAAAGACCCTAACCTCATTAACTTCACATGTAATATCCATATTGGTATGCTTATATATAGGGCATACCCCTGGGTCAAGCCAACAAACTCGCCCAGACGCCATCCCACCACATACTAATATGCATATGACACTGTTGTTAATGATAATTGAGCATTTTACCCTACACACGTCTGATTTAGATTTTGTTTTCCCAAAACTTGATTTACCTTTGATTCTCTTGAGTTCATCATAGATTTATGATTTCCCAAAAGTCAGTAATAGAAATAAAGGTTAAATATTTAATTAAATAAATAAAACATTTAATTACAACTAAGACATGATGATTGGGCCTTATTTGACTCAATCAATTAGACTTAGTTGTTGGTGGTTGTCCAAGTTGTAACCTCTCACACGTGACCCATGTCAGGCATAACTCACAAGGAGTACACCTGAACTGAGCGGGATTTTAATGTTTTGCCCGTTACAGCCTGACCCAATGGTCTTCTGCATCTGAGTGGGACTTTAAGGATATCCTTTGATTCTTGATCTCTTGATTCTCTTGATTTGACTTTGATATTGATTCCATTTGATCGTTCATGTTATTGCCCGTTACAGCCTGACCCAAAGGTCTTCTGCATCTGAGTGGGACTTTATATGTGTGTTACACGTGATCTTGATTCCCTATACAACTGACATCCACTTTAACTTGATTGTTAATGATCTCATTAGATTATAATGATTTCATTATTTTTATGATTCACACACATTTATGATTTCTGATTCCTTGAGTCTCTTGATCTTGATCTTTAGAATTTCCATGATTCACAATGATATTTGATTCTTGATTATGATTCTTTGTTCTTAGATTCCACACCGAATTAGATTTCCTTTGAATATGATCTATTAATGTTGTTCATTTGATTTCACTTTGAATTTAGATTCTTGAATTTAAGCTTGATGGGCTAAGGGTTTGATTAGAGTTTAGAATTAAGGTATTACTCATAAGAGTAATTTAATTAACTTGATAATTTGATCTGTTTAATAATTTCCTAGACAGGAGTCTAGGAGTATCAACAAACATATATATGTAAACATATAATAAAAAAAGCATTAAATAAACAGTTTAAATAAAACAGTTTACGCATGCTTCTCAGCCCCGCGTTTTAAAACAAAGTGTTAGAAAAGGGGCAATGAACTCACCTGTGTTGCTCTGTAATGAATTATCACAAAAGATATGCGCGCTCTTTGATTGTTGCTTATGTATCTTTAGTACCTGAGTTATTTTAAGAAGATTCGTAGACAATAAGTATTTATAATAGTCGTAACTAGGGTTTGGTCTCGGTGTGCAACTAAGTGTCCTATGATACTAATGCGATTCTAAGATCCTATCTAATTAATCTAACATATTACCCGTAAGTAAACCCCTTTATCCCACATTATTATTACAAGTCCTTTGTTAAACTATTTTAAGCTAATTTATTTTAAGTTAAATTCTAAGTTAAAGTCATTTATTCTAGTTTAATAAAGTTGACAATTTTAACTTCTTTTATTATTAACAAACTTAAGTTAAGAAAAGTATAATTCAACATGATGGGCTCATACTAAGCCCATTGGGCCCATCACTAGTCTTTGATTAATTTAACCTTTATTAAAACATAATTAATTTAAGAAAATGGAATCTTACACATGATGGGCTTGGGTTAATCCAATTGGATTAACCTTGGACCCAAATACTAACCTTTTGATTACCCAATGATTCTTTGATTAACTTGTCTTTGATAATTCAAGTGAATTACTTAGACAACTCATATGTTCTTATAACTCGTCTAATTGTTAGGAGCTATTCATGAGAACAACCCATAACCGTAGACTTAATGTCTTTGTTTCCCAATGCCTTCACAATATGTTAATCCCAAAAGATGTTGACCTTAATGTATTGATTTTTTTTTATGTTATTCATGAAAACTTCCTTTAATGAAACCCTAATTAATTTCATTAGCTCACCCATTTCGTTGTTAACTTCACTTCCATTTGATAGCTAAGTTTTCATATTTAATCCTTTGTTTTCCCCCAGAGTTGACACCATGTATATGAAAACTCTATTATAGTTCCCATGCACACATACACACACCATGCACACATGTAAAGTGTGTGTGTGAGTGTTTAAAGCTTCCCATTCATCTCATGCATACAATACCCCTTAATCGGGGTCACTGTTTCTAACCCAACCCTTAACCGAAGTAACCCTAATCCATGCATCTCGGCCGAATAATAGTGCAGGCAGAAAGAGAGTTGGCCGGATGTAAGCTGACCGAAAACGGTTAGACTGCATGGCCATGGGCGAATGGACCACGACCGAATGAGGGTTAGTCGAATAGGGCTTTGTCGATTGAGACCTATCCGAAAGGGGCGTAGGGGCGAATGGGTTGAGCCGAAGAAGCCTGGCCGGTCGAATGAGAAGGCCGATCGAATGAGAGCGCCGAATGGGTGTTTGGTCGAATGTCTTGAGCCCGAATGAAGGTGATGGTCGAATGGAGCTAAGCCGTATGACCATGGGCGACTGAAGCTTCATACTCAACTAAAGCTATTCGGCCGAATAGGAGTTGGGCTCATTCGGCGAGCTGTGGCTTGTCATTCGGCCAAGGTAATTTCGAACGAGGGAGCCATAAGTTTCGATCTTGATGGCTAGGCTGGATGATAGGGTTTGTTCCTAAGCATTCTAGACATGTTTGTGTGCAAGTTCTAAGGGCTAAAGAGGTGTGTAAACCGGTTAAAGAGGGTGGTCGAAACTAGGGTTTTCAAACCCTAAAACCGAACACTAGAATCGAGTTTTACCTCAAATCGGCTGGATAAACTCTTAGATCCGTTGTACTTCTACGATCTACAAGTGATGGTGGTTATTTTGACACTAAGATGGGTCGATTTCATGGAGAAATAAGGAAGAAATCTTAGAGAGAGAGTGGAGAGCTCTTAGAGAGAGAAAGTGACGGTGGTGAGGTTGAAAATGAGAGGATTATGGGGGAAATAAGGGTTCAAAGGCCTCATTAAAGACTTTCAACATACCCGGGTGTTCGGTCTCGCTCGGTTTCGCGTAAAGATGTCGGTTTCTCGTCGTTTTCGTAACGAAACGACTCGGTATTAAAAATAAGATTTCTAAAATTATTTTAGGGTGTGATTCCTAATAAATTAACTAAATATCTTTTGTTTATTTTAAATTTTCGAAAATATTTAATTTACTGTTTAAAATCGAATCGTACATTCGTGGCGCGTTTTCGTTCGAATCGTCACCCGTACGAACACGACGATAACTATACTCTTCAAAATGGTTTTCTAATTATCGGATATCATTCAGAACATTAAACCGTCAGATATATTCGTACAGATCGTCACCTATACGAATAATCCGTCGATTTTGCATTCACGTAACGACATCCGTTTTGTTTTGTTCCGTAAAGTCTCACATACGTTTATACATAATAAATCCTAGCAATTAATCACATGATGGTTCTGTATTGCCAGATAGTTATCTGACTGATGAACCATGATTCTGAGTTTCGTTTCTGAAACAAGTTTGAGTCTGTTCTTTGATAATATGAAATGATACTGATGTATGAACATTAACTGGTTTATGTACTTGACTTACTGTTCATTTTACTGTACCGATCACTGTTCCGGTGACGTTTCCGGCACTGATGTTACAATAATTAATATTCAAATAAGCATAATCATGTCAAAAAAATATACGATTTGATTTGATGTTTCATTTTTTTTCTTTTAGTCAAATAAATAAATATATCCGGTCCAATAGTTGAACTAGATGAACTGCTGTCACACCCCCACCTATCTTCACCTAATGTTGATGTCATTGTTCACTCTCTAAAGGTTGCGGAAGCTTAGTGGTGATGTCCCAGAGATGGGATGCGACTTTACTTGTTCCGGTATCAGAACACACGTAGTTAACTTAAAGAAATATAATACAAGGATAATATTACTATTACAAACCATATGCTATAGTTCAAAACTTAAACACATTAAAAATCCTGAATTTCTTACTTACAAGGTGCCTGAACGTTCAATTCTCACCTATCGTCACTGTCTGCCTGTAAAAGTTTTTATGTTTGAAAAGTCAACATAAAGCTCGTGAGTTCATATTGAATGATCCAATACAATATGATATGATAATAAAGTCACTGATACACATTGACAAAGTTAACCATGGGACGCATATCTTGTTCCTTTCGGATTGAATGATCTGATAAGATATTACCTGTGGTAAATATCCTTGTGCCTCACTCTTGACGTCTATCACGTACATTAAGCTGAAATTGAAAACAGGTAACAAACATTTACACCAGGGGAGATGCAATCCTCCTAGCAAATAGGTTGTCAGCTCATAGCACTATCATTGTTTCATGTTCGGCCCAACATTGGTTCACTAGATACGGTTTGATATATGATGACTTTTTGATATTGCGATAGCAAGATACACATGAAATCCCATGAAATCACACATATAACATTGAAACATATCATAAGTTTAAGAAATATTCCATAATGATACCCCGATGTTCGCAAAACATTAAAAGAAAAGGGGTTGTAAGAAACTTACCTGAAGTGTTCAAATCAATGGTTAGTGAGACTTGTGTTATTATTCTTGCGATTCAATTCTGCATTAAGTTAAAGTTTATAAATTATTTATGGTTAATTTTCTTATTAGAAATTTCCTTAACGCTCAATGTCAATGACATTGCAACTCGAGTCATCAAACTAATCTTAAATCCTTAATCAGCCTCCTTAACTGATTATCACACAAAGTGTTATATACTGGAAACCTATACTAATTTAGGTTCTTATTAAGGAGTTTATGACTTGTTGGATTAATAATAATATTCTCAGATTAATCAAATAGGTATTGATAGTAATAAAATGTTATTAACAATCATAACTACTATATTATTGATTTTTTGATCCTAAGTATGAATATTGTAAAGCATGTTATAACCCTTTGGATTGTCACACCCTAGCTGATGGCAGAATCATGGAAGATGTGATGATATGGAAATCAAGAGGATATGGTCAACGTAAATACTTTACACTAACAAGCCCACAATAATTGTATCAACCTTACAAATAAGTTGTCTAAATCAAATGTTACATATATGAAAGATTTCAAAAATATGGCCAAAGCATATAGGCTACACTATTAAATGTTCCAATGTAACTCAAAATGCTTGCTTCCTACTCATGATCATGGCCCTGAAATAAATAAGAAAACAGTCAACTAAAAAGTTGGTGAGATTCACAAGTTTAGTAGACTTTATAAATGTTTAATAGGATCATCATCCCAAAATGACATTGTATTAACATAATATGTTAATCGTAAGTGTGGATGCATGCAATCTACATGTGTCGACAACAAAATCTTTGACTGAGTGCATGTGACTATACATATTATAGTAACCTTTGCTCGAGTTCAAAATTTAAATGTTGGAAATATTCATTGTCGCACCCCGAGCCGGCGGGCTGGATCGACTTTCCCGTCGGACTGAAGGTTCTCGGGCTGCGATATCGTGTGATAATCATAATGATCAGATTGTTTACATGGCACATGATATATAATGAGAAACGCTAGCATGACATTGATATAGAATTACAAAGTTAAATTACACAAATACATGTTCATCATTTAACTAAGTAAATCTACCCAAAAAGAATCATTGAATTTCTATCTTGTATCTGCACAAGGTTTACAAAAGACGATTCAAAGCTATGTCATTCAAAATATACACAACACAAAAGTAAGCTAGGTCTTCTCTTAAGTCCACTAGCTTATGCCCTGATGTCTGGTGACTAGACCTGTTCATCACCTAAGAAAACATGCATTTAAAGAAAGTCAACACTAGGTTGGTGAGTTCATAAGTTTAGTATTTGAATGCAATTGTAATTTTGTCATTCACACATCACAATGTCTCTTACAAGTGTTATTGATATTATTCTGTCTGTCTCACACAATGTCCCCTCCATAGTTATACTTACAAGTAATATATCATCCAAATCAAGCATGTTTATATATAGGGCATACGTATCACGAATAAAGCCGCCAACCCCCCACATACTTGACTAAATTCAACACCACTTGCAAATACAACTATGGATACCCATTTCTATCTCACATGTGTTTATCCCGTTTGATATTCAACCCATAATATGTGTTCATCACCTGCAATGATATATGTATAGAGTAAAAGTGTATGAGGGGAATCAGTTATCATGACCTAAGTTATGATAATCCCTCAATGATTTAAGGAAAATAGATTTATTAATCTTATCCTTATTATTGTACTCCCCATTGAAGGGTTAATTGTAATTATATTTCTAATTAAAGTAGTAAAGATTTATTCTTTGATATTGTTCTCAACTTGAATGTATAGAGCATAAATGGGACCCATTGTGGTCCTCACGTAATCAGACCACAATGCCTCCAATTTACCTCTATCCCATTTGTGTTCTCATAGAATTAGTGCCTTCAACGAGACTACTACTAGTAATATGGCTAGAGAGAAAATCAACTCCTTAGTCTACCAGATAATAGAATCGAAGGATTTTAATTACAATCAGTTTCTATAGATTAATATCACTATGTGTCGTTTACCAAACCTGAATGATGCAGCCCTGTTACCGGTCATACGACACCGGCCAATGATAATGATATACAAATAAGTACCGGCCTCACTTACCAGCGGTTTGTCAAACCTATGGTACCACTACGCTATCGTCAGTTTAGTCGAACTAAATAAATAGTAAACGATTTACTTTTAGGGACTTACGACTGGACATGAACTCATGAACACATGATTGTTGTGATATAATACAACAGTCTTAATAGTAATTATTATTGTGTTCTCCCAATGTTAATGTCTCAATGTTATATGTTCTCAGTGTTATCTGTTCTCATAGTTTTAAGAATGTGTTACAAGAGCTAGTCTTATTGCACAATGCTAGCAATGTGGTGAACAATATTATCATCATGAAATTATGTTATCATGATTATCATTCGTGATATCACCTGCACTTGTCTCAGTGTTATCTCATGTTCATCTTTGTGATAATAACAAAGTATTTTAAGATTTAATCTTATAACTTATGTTTTTCTATTGTGTTGATGAAATCATGAAACTATGTTATCATGATTCATCCTTGATATCTCAACATGTAAAATACACACAAGCATACATAAAATCATATGTGATAATAAAGATAAAATCTATATTATCTAAATCACATGATAAGTGAATTAATGTACTAAAGCTTTTAAGTAATTAAAAGAGTTTAGCATGTTTCTCAGCCTCGCATGTAAAATCAAAAGATTAGAAAAGGGGTATATGATCTCACCTCGTGGTTGAAGTGGTTGACTAAGTATTCACAGAATGCACGTGCTCACTTGTTGTTCTTGAGATTATATTCACGATCTAGTGTTTGATTCCAATTGTGTGTAACTTATAAGTATAAGTTATGTATTCGAGAGTTAATCCTAAAGTTGGTTAACACTTATGCTCCTTGTGATTCATTTAGCCTTAATTCACTTATAGTTTTATATACTAACATTTAACCAATCTTAGGTTAAATTTTAGTATACTATAGAACTCTTGTTTATGTGTTTTATACTTGGTATAACTTTGTTACTTTGAAAGTTTTGAAAATCATGATATTTTCTAAGTAATGAACTTAAGTTTCTTAAGTTAAGACTTAGCATATTAATTTGTATTAACTTAAAATGATATTCATCATTTTATTATGTTAACATAAGTAATGTTTATAGCTTAGTTATGTTATATGTAAAATACATAACTAACAAGTGTTCTTAATTTAAAATAAATGAACACCTTTTATGAGAAACCCTATTGATATTTATGAAAAACCATTGATTTGTTATTACTCCTGTTGTTTTTCTTGACTACATTTGTAATGTTAAATTATTATTTATTTTTTAGATATGTTTTTCATTGTTCTTAGCTAATGTCGATGGTTCATAGCGTCAAAATTGATGGAATTATCAAACCAGTTACCCAAAAACCCTAACTCATCTCCGTCGACATTACTATGTTCTTATCAACATTGTGATCTCATTTGTAAATCATGTGAGTTGATTTCTGTTTTGGGAAACTTGGATCTCATATATGGAACAGTATCGACAGAATATTTGGCTGTAGGGATAGTATCGACCCTGTAATGTCTATGAAACACAGGTTCAGCTCCCTGCCGACATCAGCAATATCATAAGGGTCTAAGTTCGATGCCCCAGCTTTGGTTCGAAGGTAATATTGAAGGTCAAGGGTTTACTACTAGTATCGACCATGTGTTGGTCGATTTTGCTGCTGTTCGAACCTAACAATGTCAATGGAAGTCCCCATGCCGGCTGCTCGTCGATACTAAATTCTTCAGCAACATTCATTCATCGAAACTAATGTTATTGTGTCGATATTATTCCCATGAACTCTTATTTTGACGTTTTCCTAACTTGGGGAAGTCGGTTTCATGCAAATCCATCATGTTTTTGTGGACCAACACCGATTCCCAAGTTCAAGAGCTGGGTTTTGTGTAGAACTCTGAAAAACCGCAATTTCAAGCTTAACTCTTGTCCAAATCATTACGTTTTTGCCCCGATTCCTCGTACTTTTGTGTAGAGGATGTTGAGAGCTTCTTGTGTATATCAAATTCGTAGGATTTGGTCAAGTAATGAAGGATATATGATAATTTGAGTGTGGTAATTCTAGAGAGAGAGAAGTTCCGGATGAGAGAGAAAGAGATGAGATTGTTTGTGTAATAAATGAGAAAATAAATGCTTGGGGTTCCAACGAACCTTCACAATAGGGATACGGCTTCGTTTCAGTCTCTTGACTTCACGATTCATAATCTCTACTAGTTCCTCGATAAAGTGTAGTTGCTTATCAACTTGTATTTCCTCCAATGGTATGACTAAC
This sequence comes from Mikania micrantha, assembly GCA_009363875.1. NCBI lineage: Eukaryota > Viridiplantae > Streptophyta > Magnoliopsida > Asterales > Asteraceae > Mikania > Mikania micrantha. Next base: position 53,616,621 of record CM018695.1, read on the forward strand.
GATTCGTGAGCGAGACATCTCTTAATATTTGACACATGAAACAAATCGTGTACCTCGTTGAGTTTATCAAGAAGTCTGAGTCTATATGCGATAGGACCAATTCGCTGAGTTATCTCAAACGGTCCGACATAAGTTGGTGCCAACTTGCCCTTATGTCACACCCCCAAATTCCCACGTGTGGTGTCAGTCCACTTGGGTGTGACGTGGCCAGAATCACAGCTCATGGTCCTTTAGAACAACTCTATATGCGTTTCAAAATACATTGTTTGTCGTGTCACAACCAAAAAATTTATATCATTAAAGCAGCGGAAAATAATAAGTTTAAATATGAAGCGGAAATATAATTGTCACACACAACATTGTTTTTAAAACACAACATTAGTTAATACTGTTAGAACAAAGCGACACGACATATATGAATGCAGTTCCTATGCTCATGTCCTTAGGTGCATCCTGACTCCAACGCAGCTAGTTACCTGAGAATACATGTTTAAAAAGAAAGTGTCAACACAAGGTTGGTGAGTTCACAGGTTTTGATATACATAAATAATAATCAGAAAATGTGTGTCATGCTGCTTATTAAAATGTTAGTCCCGAACCCTAGGCTCCAAGTGTCAGTGCGTCACTACCGAACTAGACTTGTTAGTCATTGCCTCCGCTATGTCTCGTGTTTGACCATGTTTGACCGTGTTTAACCATGTTTGACGGTGTCAAGTCAACGACCCGTTGGTGAACCGTGTGTCGGTTGTGATTCGTGTAACATTCGTGATTGTGCTCGTCGTGTGCAAAACGCGCAATTCGCTTTCTTGGACAACTTACTATTTATAGTAAGTTTTCATTTTTAGCAAGTTCCACACACATATCGTTTTTAAGGTTCTTGCATGCTTGTTAGTCCTATGTGATCATGTTAACACATAGCTCGTTGTCATGAGTGATCAATTAATCATATAAGTCATTCTTACACATTAAAGTTTCCTAAAAGGAAAGTTTCCATATCTAGCATGATTAACATCGGAAATCACCTAATTTAACATACATTAATCATATTTCATCATGTTAAGTCATTTAGCACGTACAAATCATGTATCATACCTCAAAACAGTGTTTTCTAAAAATAAAGTTACTATAAATAGTAACTATGACCCATACTCATCGAATGATCATTCTAAGCTTTCCTAATCCATTTTTGTACCAAATAACATTATATAATATCATGAAACATCATCTAAACATATACATTTAGTCAAAATCATCATTTATCCATAATCGGGTTTCAAAAGTTACTATAAATAGTAACTTGGTCTAAAATGACCACGAATCAATCCCAAATCAATTTCTTAGCATCATAACGTCATATTATCATCCTAATGACATTACTATTCACATGCAAGATCATATTCTCACCAATATCACCATATTGTAATTCAAAAGTTACTATTTATGGCAAGTATCACAAATATCCACATTTTAACCATTTCAATGACTACAAATCATGAAACACCTTACCAACATCATCAATAAACATGTATTAACATCAAAAATCGTCTAACATGTTCTAGATCATGCATGCATGTTGAAATTTGGATCGTCAAAGAACAAGTCATGCATGATATATTACCACATCATCATGGATCGTCAAGATATATCACCAAATCATTATAGATCATCAATATTCATATTAAAATCAACAAACCTAGATTCAAACCACTAGAAATTCGTGCATGTGTTGGTGTGGTGCATGCATGTGGGTTTTAGACCTAGCATATGTGTATAGAAGTGTTTTGAAGCTACTAGAGATGTAGAAAAACCTTCTAAAGCTCCAAGAAGATAAGGAAGGTGATGATATTAGTCCCCCAAGCTCCTAAAACTTCTGTACAGCAAGGTTTTTCAGCAACAAGAAGGTGGTGATGATGGATGGTGTTCTAGATAGCTTCCTTCAAGGTTCCTAAGCTTCAAAGCTCTCTTCAATGGCTTCCAATGAGGATGATGGAGTGTAACAGAGGATCTAGAGAAGATAATGTGAAGATATGATGGCTAAACTTCGGAGAGAGTGTGTAGAGGTATAATAGAAATGATTTTTCTTGGTTTTACAAAGATTTGGCGTCTGGACAGCTTCGCGTACCGCCAAAAGGGTTCAAAAGGTGCTTCGCGTACCCTAAAGAATTTCGGGAATTCAAACTCCCCGCCCCTCCATTGCGTAACACCATGGGCCTCTCCGGGGTCCTTCGCGTACCGCGACAGGTCCCGGAAGAGCCCAATAGGCCCAATTTTAATGGTTTAGCTCGTTTCTCGTCGTTCTCAAGCTTATGGACTATCGTTCGGCATCGTTTGAACTTTCACGTTCAATGTACGAGCATTTCGTGATGTTTCTAGTGTTTGGTTACACGATGTGCTAACGTTCACCAACGTTCGTGTTTTCTCAGACACGTGTGTGTGTGTATTGCAATAATTCACCGAATTATCGTGTCTGTGTCAGTGTTCGTACAGTAGTGCCACGTGTCACACTAAATTAAACTAATTCTAGTGCCGTGTATACAATTATCAATTAAATAAACATTTGATTTAAAATAAATGCTGACCTGGATTTTACGGGGTGTCACATCATCCCTTGTTAGAAAGAATTTCGTCCCGAAATTCAGCTTGCGTTGCCAGTGTTTGCTTGCTCAGCAAATAGGTGTGGGTCTTTCTTTTTCATTTGATCTTCACACTCCCACGTGAATTCCGGTCCACGTCACTAATTCCATCGCACCTTCACTATCGGTATTTTGCTGAGTTTAAGCTTCTTGATTTCCCGGTCCATAATTTCCACCGGTTCCTCAACGAAGTTTAATTGTGCGTATATCTATATCTCCTCAAGAGGAGTGGCTAGTGTTTCATTAGATAGGCACTTCTTGAGGTTCGATATGTGAAACACGTTGTGTACTCTGCTCAGCTCTTTAAGCAGGTTTAGCTCGTAGGCCACGGGACCTACCCGTTTGGTGATCTCGAAAGGTCCAATGTAACGAGGATTCAACTTCTCTCGTTTGTGGAGCCGAATAACTCCCTTCCAGGGCGAGACCTTGAGTAACGCCCTGTCTCCCACCTGGAATTCCAATGGTTTACGTCTTTTGTCGACATAGCTTTTATGTCTGTCTCGAGTTGCTGCCATTAGTTGTCCTATCTGCACAATTTTCTCGGTCGTCTCGTGCACAAGCTCAGGGCCGGTCAGTTGGCTTTCCCCAACTTCCGCCCAAGAGATGGGTGATCGACACTTGCGTAAGTAAAGTGCCTCGAAGGGTGCAACTTGTATGCTTGTGTGGTAACTGTTGTTATACAAGAACTCAACTAACAACAGATGAGTCTCCCAGCTACTGCCAAAATCGATGACACATGCCAAAATTGATGACAAAATGTACCATGATCAGAAGACGACTTCCAATGTTTGTATAGTCCGTTCACTTTGTCCATGAGTCTGCGGGTGGTAAGCAGTACTTATATCCAATCTTTTACCCAGTGCCTTATGCAAGGACTTCCAGAAATGCGACGTGAATCAACTGTCGCGATCAGAGATGATCGAGATTGGCACTCCATGTCGAGTGACCACTTCTTTTAGATAAATCCGAGTCAATTTATATAATTTTTCGGTCTCCTTGATAGGTAGAAAGTGTGCAGACTTCGTCAGTTGGTCTACCATAACCCAGATGGTATCGCAACCATTTGTCGTCTTAGGCAATTTGGTGATGATGTCCATGGAAATTTGCTCACATTTCCACATTGGTATTTCAGGTTGTTGAAGTAGACTTACTGGCTTCTGGTACTCAACCTTGACTTTTGAGCACGTCAAACACTTACCTACGTAAGTTGCTATTTCGGCTTTCATGTTTGGCCATCGGTAAGTCGTCTTCAGATCATGGTACATTTTGTCAGAGCCCGGATGTACCAAATACCGACTCTTGTGAGCTTCGTCCATCACTACCTTTCGCAGTCCTCCGTAGTGTGGAATCCAGATCTGATCCATGAAGTAGTATGCTCCGTCGGTCTTTACCTCTAGTTGCTTGTCCATGCCACGCAAGGATTCCTGAGTGATTTTTTTGACCTTCAGAGCTTCCTGTTGAGCGCGCTTGATCTGTTGTGGCAACTCAGAATGGATCGTGAGTTGTAGTGCTCGTACGCGTTTTGTTGTTTCTTTCCGGCTTAACACGTCGGCCACTACATTTGCCTTGCCAGGGTGGTATTTGATGGCGCAATCATAATTGCCAATGAGTTCAACCAACCTTCGTTGTCTCATGTTCAGCTCCTTTTGATCGAAGATGTGTTGTAGGCTCTTATGATCGATAAAAATGGTACATTTTGTGTCGTATAGGTAGTGTCACCATATTTTCAGGGCAAACACCACGGCTTTGAACTCTAGGTCATGAGTTGCGTAGTTCTTCTCATGCACCTTTAGTTGTCGTGATGCATATGCTATGACCTTCTGGCATTGCATCAGTACGCAACCGAGTCCTTGTTTCGAGGCGTCGCAATACACCACGAAATCGTCACATCCTTCCGGCAAGGATAGGATTGGTGCAGTGCATAACTTCTGCTTCAACAGATTGAAAGCAGATTCCTATTTTTCTCCCTAATCAAATTTCTTGTCCTTGTGTGTCAAGGAGGTTAGTGATTGAGCGATCTTAGAGAATCCCTCAATAAATCGTCGGTAGTATTCTGCCAATTGTAGGAATTGTCGCACATCGGTTAGAGTCTTGGGTGCTTCCCAGTTCTTGATAGCTTCGATTTTAGCTGGGTCTACGTGTATACCATTTTCATTGACAACATGTCCCAGAAATTGGACTTCGTGAATCCAAAATTCACATTTGGAAAACTTCTCGTACAGTTGCTCGTTCTTCAACAATTCCAAGACAAGCCTTAGATGTTCAGCATGTTCCTCCTGATTCTTAGAGTAGATCAGAATATTGTCAATGAACACTATTACGAATTTGTCAAGATAAGGTTTGCGCACTTGATTCATGAGATCCATGAAAACCGCTGGTGCATTGGTCAGTCCGAAGGGCATGACCAAAAATTCGTAGTGTCCGTATCGGGTTCTAAAGTCAGTCTTAGGAATATCATCTTCCTATATCCTCAGTTGATGGTAACCTGATCTTAAATCGATCTTCGAATAATAGCTTGACCCTTGTAACTGGTCAAACAAATCGTCTATTCGTGGTAACGGGTATCGATTCTTGATCGCTACCTTGTTCAGCTCCCTATAGTTGATGCACATACGGAATGATCCGTCTTTCTTCTTCTCGAATAAGACCGGTGGTCCCCAGGGTGAGAAGCTCGGTCTGATGAATCCCTTGTCCAGCAGCTCCTGCAACTGGTTAGACAGTTCTTGCATCTCTGTTGGTGCTAGTTGGTATGGAGCTTTAGCAATCGGTGCTGCTCCGGGAGTGACGTTTATCTGGAATTCGATTTTTCGTTTCGGTGGTAGTCCTGGTAAATACTCAGGAAATACTTTAGGAAAATCGCGGACTACAGCAATGTCCTCGATCTTCTTCTCTACCTTCGGTTGTTCAGTGATGAGGGCCAGTATAGCGGTGTACCCTTTATGCAAGTACTTGCTTGCCTTCATACATGACATGATATTTAAGGGTATCCCACGTCGTTCTCCCTGAAGCGAGATCTGTTCTCCGGTTGGCAACGTAACTCGTACGATCTTCTCGTTGCATACGATCTCAGCTTGATTCGGGACAACCAGTCCATTCCAATGACCACATCGAAGCTCCTGAGAGTTACCGGCATCAAATCGGTTTCGAGCTCGTGATCCGCCAAAACCATGACGCATCCTCGAATGACGTGTTGTGTTTCAATCAGCTTGCCGTCGGCTAACTCTATAGTATACTTATAATCTAGTGGTGTTGGGGTAGTATCAAGGAGTTTGCTAAATTCACTAGATATAAAGCTCCTATCGGCACAGGTATCAAATAATATACTTGCATGGAAATTATTTAAAAGGAACGTACCGGTCACGATGTTAGGGTCATCCTTGGCTTCTCCCGAGCCAATCACAAATGCCCAACCTTTGGCTGCACCTCCTCCAACCTTCTTTAGTTGCGGGTCAGGTTTCCCACATTCGTAACACCCCTTGAGAGTGTTCTTGTTGTTATTCTAGTTGTGGTTGGGGTTATTGTTGTTGTTCGGTAGTTTGGTTCTGCAGTCTTTGGCCATATGGCCATGTCATCCGCACTTCAGGCAACGATACCTTTCACATTGCCGAAAGTGGTGATAGGAACACCGGTTACGCATAGGGTACTTCCCTTGGTATACACCCTTTCCCTTATCGTCAGGTTGGGTAGCAGTGAAGGCTCTGGCTGGTGTTGATCTTAGTTGTTTTTGGTGTGATGAGTGAGACTGGTGATGGCTAGGTTCCCACTTTCGTTTGTGGCTGTCTTGGGGATTTAGATGTTCACCCCTCTTGGGTAGCCTTCCTTGTGCCACTGCTTGATCGGTAAGTTTGTGTGCCAGCCGGATGGTGGGTTGGATCAGAGTTGGGCCAGAAGCTGTGACCATGCTTTGGATCTGCTCACGTAGTCCGCAGATAAATTGCTCAATCTTTTTGTACTCCGGGGTCACCATTCTTTTGCACATCTTAAACAATTCGTGGAACCGTGTGCAGTACTGTTCGATCTCTGAGCCCACCATCTTATGAACCCAGAACTCTTCTTCCAACATTTTGATCTCGTTTCTTGGGCAGTACTCTTCTTGCAACAATCTGGTGAAATCTTCCTAGGTCATCGAGTCGTCCAAACCCAAAGTTTGGACATGGGTATTCCAGCATATGAGGGTGGTTCCCTCAAGAGTACCGGTTGCAAATTTAACCTGATTTTCATCTGCACACTCACACATCGAGAAGACAGATTCTACCTTCTCTATCCAATGGAGAATTCCGACAGCCCCTTCCGTTCCTTTGAAGGTGTGAGGCCGACAACTCAAAAAGGTTTTGAAAGAGCATCCCTTGTTGGTGCTTCCGTGAGATCATGTTTGTCAGTAACCAATGTCGTGTGTTAGGATAGTGTTAGCTATGCTATGCTAGTCGGGTTAGGCAAGTGTTAGTACCGTTGTTGGTCCTGCTTGTTTCGCTGTGTAACTGCTCGCTTCATAGTCAGCGATGGCCTTGCTAACCCTTCGGTCAACCATCATCTTGATAGTTGCCGATCCAATTGGTCGTTTGTGTTGTCGGGTATGCGTTCCTCTTCCTACCATAGTAGATTTCTATACGAAAGGGATAGAGTGTTAGTCATCATTGGTTAGAGTGCTAGTCAAGAGTTAGGTTAGTTGTCATGTTAGTAAACGGTTATGATCAAGATACACAATAATTAAAACAAAACATCATTTCATTAACATCAGCTTGGAGTACAATGATTTTCAAAATGAAATACTACTATTACGGTTCGTTTGAGCATATCCCACTCATATAGGCGTACAAGAAAGTAAAATACTGAAATGAAATAGTCTAAATAGTCTGTGGCGATCGTGGAGTGTGAATCTCCACTATCCACAGGCCCGTTATCCTCGTCCTCTTCATGATCCTCGTCTGGATCCTTATCGAAATCTCCTTCCTCGAGGTCCTCTTCCTCAAACTGAGGCTCATCCTCCTGCTCAGGCTCTATGATAAACTGTCCCACCCATGCATTTAGCGTGGCATCACTAGCCTGGATTATAGCATGGTTCTCTTTGTTAGCGGCCTCTGCTGCAGCCAATCGTCCGTCGTGATCCTAAACGACTGCCACGATTTCCCCTGTCGTCCCTCTAATTGCGCCGTCCTATTTCGGATGTCAGCACTCTGCTCCTATAGGTAATCCATCTGCTCTTGGAGGCATTGGTTTTTCTCACGAAGATCCCTAACCTCCTCGACCAACTCGTGGTTCCTCCGTACCTCGCGTTCTGATCGGGCGACATGGGTTGCAAAAGCCCGCTCCAGTGGCACGCCTAGTGCCGGAAGTCGGTGATCGCTCGGTGCATCACCAGCTAGTCGAGGTGGAGGTACTCGCTCCCCCACTATCCAATCCCTAATCTTCATAGGGTACCAACCCCATGATCTGACAGACTTCGTCTGTCGTATCCTCTCCGTCTCCTCGGCGTCAACCTGGGACACTATGTCCTGTGTCCTCTGACGGTCCTCTTCTGTCAGCTCATACTTAGCAGGGCGTTTCCTCGAGTTCCTCCCAGCATCATTGTTGGCCTTCCTGTAATCGTAAGTCTTTAAGTAACAGATAACAGTAATATCATAATATTGTGCCATGACTAAGTGCAGTGTCTAATGTTGAGCAATGGCTATAGTCTAAGTTTACTACATGCAAACCTAGTTCTCTATAACCAAGGCTCTGATACCAGTCTGTCACACCCCTAAATTCTCACGTGTGGGTGTCATTCCACTTGGGTGTGACGTGGCCAGAATCACAGCTCATGGTCATACAGAACAACTCTATATGCGTTTCAAAATACATTGTTTGTCATGTCACAACCAAAAAAATTATATCATTAAAGCAGCAGAAAATAATAAGTTTAAACATGCAGCGGAAATATAATTGTGAGACATAACATTGTTTTTAATACACAACATCAGTTAAAATTGTTTGAACAAAGCGACACGACATATATGGATGTAGTTCCTATGCTCTTGTCCTTAGGTGCATACTGACTCCAACGCAGCTAGTTACCTGAGAATACATGTTTAAAAAGGAAGTGTCAACACAGGGTTGGTGAGTTCACAGGTTTTGATATACATAAATAATAATCAGAAAACGTGTGTCTTGATGTTTATTAAAATGTTAGTCCCGAGCCCTAGGCTCCAAGTGTCAGTGCGTCACTACCGAACTAGACTTGTTAGTCCTTGCCTCCGCTATGTCTCGAAAAAACATAGCAAGATAGGTCGAGATTTCACGTGTCCCAACCTCCAGTCAGTAATGTGACATGTGGGGTTCGTCACACGCAAACATATCTATTCAAACTCACCTCGTTGTTTGTACATCAACGGTAACTCTTTATGAGAGCTTGTTATGATTATAACACTTATGTTTGTATAATAAACCAGCATACACATAACGTTTGTACAAGTATAATGTTTGACTCGATTCAACAAGTATTCTCCCCCTATCTAAGAAGTTTGTAAAAGAGTTAAAGAGGGGCCGTAAACTCACCTTAGTGATTGTCGGAAAAATGATAGCGTAAGCTCCTGCTTGGAACGTGTCGGTCACCGGCTACCTATATCGTATACCGTACGTGAGTTCGTGTAAGTGATCGTGTTTGTTTTCGCGCTCGTGTTTGTGCTCAACGAACCTCGGTTGTTATGTTTGCTCATGTCAGTCCACATTGACCGTATTTGCTCGTGTTTGACCATGTTTGACCGTGTTTGACCGTGTCAACCCAACGACCTGTTGGTGAACCGTGTGTCGGTTGTGATTCGTGTAACATTCGTGATTGTGCTCGTCGTGTGCAAAACGTTCAATTCGCGTTCATGGACAACTTACTATTTATAGTAAGTTTCCATTTTTAACAAGTTCCACAACACATATCTTTTTTAAGGTTCTATCATGCTCAGTAGTCCTATGTGATCATGTTAACACATAGCTCGTTGTCATGAGTGATCAATTAATCATATAAGTCATTCTTACACATTAAAGTTTCCTAAAAAGGAAAGTTTCCATATCTAGCATGATTAACATCGGAAATCACCTAACTTAACATACATTAATCATTTTTCATCATGTTAAGTCATTTATCACGTACAAATCATCTATCATACCTCAAAATAGAGTTTTCTAAAAAATAAAGTTACTATAAGTAGTAACTATGACCCATGCTCATCGAATGATCATTCTAAGCGTTCCTAATCCATGTTTGTACCAAATAACATTATATAATATCATGAAACATCATCTAAACATATCCATTTAGTCAAAATCATCATTTATCCATAATCAGGTTACAAAAGTTACTATAAATAGTAACTTAGTCTAAAATGACCACGAATCAATCCGAAATCAATTTCTTAGCATCATAACATCATATTAACATCCTAATGACATTTCTATTCACATGCAAGATCATATTCTCACCAATATCACCATATTGTAATTCAAAAGTTACTATTTATGGCAAGTATCACAAATATCCATATTTTAACCATTTCAATGACTACAAATCATGAGACACCTTACCAACATCATCAATAAACATGTATTAACATCAAAAATCGTCTAACATGTTCTAGATCATGCATGCATGTTGATATTTGGATCGTCAAAGAACAAGTCATGCATGATATATTACCACATCATCATGGATCGTCAAGATATATCACCAAATCATTATAGATCATCAATATTCATATTAAAATTAACAAACCTAGATTCAAACCACTAGAAATTCGTGCATGTGTTGGTGTGGTGCATGCATGTGGGTTTTAGACCTAGCATATGCGTATAGAAGTGTTTTGAAGCTACTAGAGATGTAGAACTACCTTCTAAAGCTCCAAGAAGATAAGGAAGGTGATGATATTAGTCCCCCAAGCTCCTAAAACTTCTGTTCAAAAGGTTCTTCACATACCGTAAAGAATTTCAAGAATTCAAACTCCCCGCCCCTTCATCGCGTACCGCCATAGGCCTCTCCGGGGTCCTTAGCGTACCGCGACGAGTCCCGGAAGAGCCCAATAGGCCCAATTTCAATGGTTTAACTCGTTTCTCGTCGTTTTCAAGCTTATGGACTATCGTTCGGCATTGTTTGAACTTTCAAGTTCAATGTCCGAGCTTTTCGTGAGGTTTCTAGTGTTTGTTACACGATGTGCTAACGTTCTCCAATGTTCGTGTTTTCTCAGACACGTGTGCGCGTGTTGCGATAATTCACCGAGTTATCGTGTTTGTGTCAGTGTTTGTACAGTAATGCCACGTGTCACATTAAATTAAACTAATTCTAGTGCGACATATACAATTATCAATTAAATAAACATTTAATTTAAAATAAATGCTGACCTGAATTTTACGGGGTGTCACACCTTAGCCCCAAAACTAACCACGCCTTTCCACGAGGACACTTTCAACATGACTCAGTCACCCATATGGAATTCCGAAGGCTTTCGCCGTTTGTCTGTGTAACTCCTTTGGCGACTATGTGTTGATTGTAATCTCTGTAATTGCACTGCCTGCACTGAGAAGTTGGTTGATGGTGATACTGACACTTGGTGCATTGAAGAGTTGTGCCAGTGTAAGGCCTATTGATCTGCAGTGGTGGTGGTTGTGTGGCTTGTTGAGAATGAGTGGTCGCAGCAAAAGTCTTGACCACTTTCTGTTTCTTGGCCGGATGTCTGTCTGGCTTCTTTGATGTTCCAGCTTTGCTGCTTCACCCTCTTTCTTCAGTGCCCCAAAGGCAACCATTACGTCCGTCAATGTTGTTGACAAAGTAACAGCCATCTCCAAGGTAGTTGGGTGGGCAGCAATCACATGCCACTGGATGCAAGCCGGTAGTCCACCGACATACCGCTCGATCAGTTTCTCAAGTGTTCGCACTATATTCAGTGCCAGTGTTGCTAGTTCATGGAATCTGGTGGTGTAGGTCAGATGCCTAGTACCAACCATGACATGGTTGAGCAGCTCCGTCTCAACCTTTTTCAGCTCGTTTCTCGAGCAAAACTCTTCCCTTAGCAACAGCTTAAATTCCTCCCAGTGCATAGATAATGCCTCATCTCGCTCTCTTGTCTGCACCTGGGCATTCCACCATGTAAGAGCTCACCTCCATCTTCTCAATCCATTGGATCAAGCCGACAGCTCCCTTGTTGCCACTGAATACTGGTGGCTTGCATCCTACAAAAATCTTGTAGGAATAGTCTTGTTGTTGCCTGGTGTTCCCACTGTCTTCATAAGTTAAATTGTTGTTAACGTTGCCGTTGTTGGAGTTAATCCAGTTCATCATATCGGGAATCACTTCCCTCAGTTGGCTGGTTAGCAGAGTGGCGAGTGCGATTGTGACACCCTGATCCCACACGAATCAGAAAACACTTGTTTAAACATAAAAACGTTGCGGAATTTGGTCCCATAAATTTTTTTTTTGCAAGGGTTTGTTTGAAAACTCAATAAACAACCCTTTATTACTTAATTATCTACATAACACATGTTGTTTTCACCATTAGTTTAACACCTAAAAAAACTTTAACACATGTTTATGGAACATTCTCAGGGGTTATAGTGCCTAGAATGCCACCCGAACAGCCAAACACGAATTCAGAAAAACTGTTTGGCTAATTACAACACTATTCTCAAATTATTGGCTCATCCAATTACCCACACACTAGTGGTTTCACCAATTTAAACTCCCGGCTCATCCGGTTATCCACACTCTAGTGGTTTGACTCATTATTACCAACTCATTTGGTTGTCCATGCTCTAGTGGTTTAATTGATCAATTTTACCAACTTCTTTGGCTATCCACACACACATGTGGTATAATTACTCAATCACCGGCTCATCCAGCTATTGATATGCAAACTATGTTGCATATATTAGTTACACATAGCACTTTATATTGGAACTTAATACACATTTGCCAATGGGCTTTTCCCATTCAAATAGTTCCAATGACTAAATTATACATAAATCATTTAATTCAACACTCAAGTAGGCACTTTCTACTATATAAATGTAATGTTTTAGTAAGAAGAATAACTTACACACCATTGTGTATAAATACCCATATGTCCAATGGGTCAATCATATAGTAAACACAATTTACTAATGAACACCTAAACTCACGTAACACAATCACACACATTGTGAATTTAGCCACGTTTTAAACACAACTCATTTCAATTAAGTGACTTACAACCCATACACATACACAATCTAATCAAAAAGTCACACACACATTTCAATTCTAACAATAATTAAACAAAACACTCACTTTGACTTTAAAAGTCAACATACTGGTAGCTGCTACCATAAGTCAATAGTCTACTAACACTTTCATACCCTCAATGTAAACTCTAACCACACACATTTATGTTTATGCACTCATTGCACCACATACACATATTAACCCTCATGGTTATTAAGTTTAGTCTACTCACTAGTAGATAATACGATTGCCACCACAATCTTATTGTAAATTTATTTGTAGATTTAATTTAACACACACACACATTATGTTTAATCCACATAATTACTATGCAGCACATGTCACCCAAAACATTAATGTCACACCCGTGTGACTTACACGCCGGTCGTGTATAGATGCCCATATATCTGATGGGTCAATCACATAGTAAACACAATTACTATTTAACACATGTCACTTAAGACATTCACATCACACTCATTGTGATTTACACACTCATTGTGTATTGTTGCCCATATCCCCAATGGGTCAACCACATAGTAAATTCAATTTACTAACCATCACTTAGAGTCATTTTACCTTAATCACACACCTTGCGAATTTAACAACATATTAAGTGACTCAGTCAATTAGGTGACTTACCTTTGGTCCAAAGCTCTAATTACAAAGCAAGCTCCTTTCGTTTCCTGTGAACTTTATTTTCATCACCTATGCACACATTGCAATCATCTCAACATACACACATACATACAAGCAAGTTCAACCCACTTGACCCGTTTGACTTTCTCAAAGAATTTATCACACAATTGACTCTATCTTACTACATCTAGCAAGTTTTAGCCAATTATCACAATTAATCATATTATATGCCTCCCTTAGGCATTTCATCAAATTTTGATGTTCACTACACTAGTTATGATCCTAATCATCCCATTATTACCCATAATCACCCATTTTAGTCAATATTCACCCAAGATCATAACTTTTATCAATTTTAACATCAATTTATTGCATATAAACATTTAACCCATGGATTATGATCCATATCCACCCAACAACGCTTTCTTACATGAGTTCTACCCAAAACCCATCATTCCCATCAAAACCCATGAATAAATATCTTAGATACTTCTAAAACATTTATTTAGATGTACATAACCCACTAGTATCAACTATTTATGTTCGACATCACACATACTCAATTACCCATTTTTATCACATTTTGGAAAATCTCATTTTTGTGCAGCAACTTTCTGAGTTTCTGCCGTAATCAGCTTTTTTGACACATTTACAATATGGTTGAGCTCTTCATGTTCAAATATGGGTTGTAGTACAATCTTAGACCTTTCCAGGCATATAAAATACGCCGCAAACGGATACACGGTTGATTTTATACACAATTTACAAAATCAGGGCAGCACCTTCATTTTCACAATTCAGGTTGCTGAATATTTTCTATGTTGCTGCTGTAATTGCCCTTTTAACCAACCCTAAGTTTGTTTTCAGCTTTTCATGTCAGAATATGGATTGTAGCCCTTTCAAAGAGCTTTCTAAGCATATAAGACTCATTTTCTCATGATTTTTCTATGATTTTATACATATTTTGTAAAAGTGCAGCAACACATTTTCTTTCAATTGAGCATATAATCTCTTTTCTTTCAAGCAATTCATCAAACACCTTATGTGCATGATTTACTAACTCGTTTTTCATTCAATTTCAGCCATTATAAAATCTCCCATGATCACCCATGTTCATAATCATTTATTTCTAATCAAATTAGATTTTTAGTTGCTTGATCACCCATCTACTTATGGTTTTTAACCCATTTAAACAACCAATCTCAAGATTTAAACTAAACCCTAACTTTGTTCATCTTAAAAACTTTCAACCAACATCATGAATGAGATTAGAATCACTTACAAGATGTTAGATAACACTTATAGATAGGATTAGAAGCTTAAATCGTGAATTTCATCCACAAAATCAACGTGCTTGGAGATTAGGGCTTGAAGTTCTTCTTCTCCCTTTTCTCTTCTCTGCTTCACACGTAAAACACACACATACAAGAGTTTTTGAACATTTACCAAGTCAAAGTCTTTTAACCCCTATTTTTACAACTTTGCCCATTTGGCAAGTTTAGTCCCTCAACCTTTTAATTAGTTAACCCACTTAACCAATCTAATCAAGTTAGTTGCTAGTTAACTATAATACTCCAAATGTTATTATACTATTATCACAACATTATTGAAAATATGATAATGTTTATTTATTAAAATACACACGACCGTTAAAAGTGGTCGTTACAGCGATGGTAGCCGGATCTAACTCGTAGTTAGGTGATTGATGAGGTGGAGTATGCGAAGGAGGAGGTGGTGGTGATGGTGTTGCTGAGTGTGGAGGTGACTGCGTGGTGGTGGCAACAAATGTGGTGGTCTTCTTGGCGGCATTCTAATCACAACCGAAAGAACATCGGTTAGTGCAATGATCGAACGCAGAAGACATATGCAAATAAAGTCCTAATCTTATGTTCTCTACATGAGGGTCCCTAGGTTATAGTCTAGGCCAAACTGTTGAGTAATATGACCTATTTTTCTCTATAACCATGGCTCTGATACCAATCTGTCACCCCTGAGCAGGCGGGCCGGATCGACTTTCCCGTCGGGCGGAAGGTTCTCGGGTGCGATATCGTGTGATAACCATAGTGATCATATTGTTTACATGGCACATGATATATAATGATAAATGCTAACATGACATTGATATAGAATTACAAAGTTAAATTACACAAATACATGTTCTTAATTTAACTAAGTAAATCTACCCAAAAAGAATCATTCACTTTCTATCTTGTATGTGCACAAGGTTTACAAAAGATGATTCAAAGTTTGTCATTCAAAATATGCACAACACAAAAGTAAGCTAGGTCTTCTCTAAAGTCCACTAGCTTATGCTCTGATTCCTGGTGACTAGACATGTTCATCACCAGAGAAAACATGCATTTAAACAAAGTCAACACTAGGTTGGTGAGTTCATAAGTTTAGTATTTGAAACCAATTGTAATCTTGTCATTCACACATCACAATGTCTCTTACAAGTCTTGTTGATATTATCTCGTCTGTCTCACACAATGTCCCCTCCATAGTTATACTTACAATTAGTATATCATCCAAATCAAGCATGTTTATATATAGGGCATACGTATCACGAATGAAGCCGCCAACCCCCCACATAGTTGACTGAATTCAATACCACTTGTAAATTCAAATATGGATACCGATTTCTATCTCACATGTGTTCATCCCATTTGATATATAACCCATAATATGTGTTCATCACCTGCAATGATATATGTATAGAGTAAAAGTGTATGAGGGGATTCAGTTATCATGACCTAAGTTATGATCATCCCTCAATGATTTAAGGAAAATATATTTATTAATCTTATCCTTATTATTATACTCCCTATTAAAGGGTTAATTGTAATTCTACTTATAATTAAAGTAGTAACGGTTTACTCTTTGATATTGTTCTCAACTTGAATGTATAGAGCATAAATGGGACCCATTGTGGTCCTCACGTAATCAGACCACAATGCCTCCAATTTACCTATATCCCATTTGTGTTCTCATAGAATCAGTGTCTTCAACGAGACTAGTACTAGTAATATGACTAGAGAGAAAATCAATTCCTCAGTCTACCAGATAATAGAATCGAAGGATTTTAATTACAATCAGTTTCTGTAGATTAATATCACCATGTGTCGTTTACCAAACCTGACTGGTAAAGCCATGTTACCGGTCATACGATATCGGCCAATGATAATGATATACGAATAACGTACCGGCCTCACTCGCCGACGGTTTGTAAAACCTATGGTACCACTACGCTATCGTCGGTTTAGCGCACTAAATAAATGGTAAACGATTTTATTGTAGGGACTTACGACTGGACATGAACTCATGAACACATGATTGTTGTGATATAATACCACAGTCTTAATAGTAATTATTATTATGTTCTCCCAATGCTAATGTCTTTATGTTATCTGTTCTCAGTGTTAAGTGTTCTCATAGTTTTAACAATGTGTTATAAGAGCTAGTTGTCACTCCCCGACCGATGGCGGAATACGTCGGGGCGCGAGTCTGACTGTTCATTAGCTCATGGTGCTATTATAACATTTCAATATTTAATGCGTCATTATTACAAATTAAATACAACATTCATTAAATAATAAACAAACATTACATAACTTGAATTAAAGTATTACAATTGAAAAGTCTGTACATTTGTTTCAATGTTTAAACTAGGTCCCTAAGCCTATCTTATGTCTTCATCATGCTTCCTTATCCTATTACACATGTAAAATAAGAGTTTGTCAACTATTTGCATAGTTGGTGAGTTTCAAACTAAGTTTAAATAATAAGTATAAAAAGAATGCAAACTCGATCACGTATCATAAGTATAGCATGAATACATGTTAGAATAAATAGAATTAATGAATGAATGTATAACAATAGCTTGTATCCAAACAAGTATCCATACAAACTATTAATTCAAGTATGGCCATACTTTAAATTAACATTTGTATTTCAACAAGTTTGCTAGGTGTACTTTTCACCTTTTTCACACAATGACAAAATCCAATGCAAAGATGGTATTTAACACATCTTAGGTTACTAAGTACTAGCTTGCTTGACTGGCAACACATATAGAATCACATATAGAACCAACACTTTGTATAAACTTAGCATCTAACACATAAAGCTAACTAGGAATAAGGCTTGCATCATAGATTAAATGAATATTAGAATGAATAAAGTTTGAATATGACATGTGTAACAACCCAAAAACAAGAATGTAAAAGGGAGTGTGAAGAAAACTCACATGTTTGAATGCTAGCTAGCTCCAAGTCCTTGATTTAGAGAATAAGGAAGCAAGACTATTTACTCACCTATAGTTTGAGTAATCAAATCATAGCAATCTTATAGTTCAAGTTCAAGGATTTTAATTTATGACATCTTAATGGAAGTCCTAGTTTGCATAGTCTATGTTGAATGGGTACTTAGAATGACTATTTTTGTAATATTGATTTAATAGAATATCAAATATATTCTTTTAATTTATCAATATTATTTTATAAATAACTAACTAATTGTTTTAGGAATATTAAATACTATTCTTATAATAAATAAAATAGAATATTTGAATATTCATTTTTATTCATTATTTTGTAATTGAATTTCTAAGTATCGAATTAACTTCCATCCATTTAATCATTTATTGTATTTAAGAGCTAGTATAGTTGAATTATAAATTTTATAAAATTTTGGTCTTTCAAAGGTTTATAAATTTAAACTAATGATATGAATTATCTTGATCTCAAAAACAAGTATTTTGTTTCTTGAAAATATTCTTAAGCTTTACCAATTAAAATCATTGCAGTATTTTTTTCTCTTTTTTAAACACATTCTCAATGTGATAAATATATTATAGAAATGATAACTTCAATAAAAAAAATTGAACAGAATGCTTTTAAACCAAATTTTTATTTTTCATTTTTTTATTGTAGTTTTTTAAATCAAATTCAGTAACTTAAAAAAAAGATTAATTTAATTCTATTTAAAATGTCTTGCTTTTATTTCAAACAGAAGGTTAAAAATAAAAAAAAATTAATTTCTTTTAGATTAACAATAATAGAATTTTTAAATTACTTAATACATTTATTAAATTAGTTTTTATTAGAAACTAATAAAAATTGGGTAGGATTTAAAGTGAAATTGACCAGAACCTATTAAAAAATTTTAGGATTTGTAACATACTTTTTTTTTTAAAAAAAAAAAAGTTAAGATGGACGAAAAAGGCACAAAACCGGTTATGGAGTTGCTACCCGGATTCGAACCTGTGACCGCCCGACCCAAGACCGAGTGTTTAACCGCTGGGCTAGGTGAATTTTCATCGGGATGGATGAAAGCCATTTAATGATATGCAGATCCAAAAATCAAATCCCAAACCTTATGAACCCTAATTCTATTTGATTCAAATTCACTCGATTTCGGATTAGTAAGCCTCTGCAAGGATAGGGCTTTTGATCCTTGTTGAATAAAGAATCTAATGGTATAAAAAAATACCTGGCTGGGATTCGATTGAAGGTAGTTCGAGTAGCTTGAATGGTTCGGCTTGTTCTTGGGGCTGTTGAGGTCCAATTCGTTGATTTAAGTTGTTGTGAGTTCTATTTTTAGACTCAGACAAGTTCGCAAAGGTTGAAGGAACCATTTGATTGATTAAATTTTGTGTTTTATACACGTTTGTGTAGATTTTGAATTTGGACCGAATTTCATAGTTTTAGGAAGTGATGTCACACGTTAATGAGTTGTTAAGGTTTTAATGATAATTGGAATCGAATAACGCGTCTTAATCCTTGCCATATACAAATCTATCGAGCTCTAATCGTGTCTGATTGAGATGTTGGTGGGTTTCGGGTTGTTCGAACATGATGGATTGGGTATGGGGTTGGTTTGGGTGAAAGAGAAAGGAGGTTTGGGATTTTTGCAATCTTAGTCCCTCAACTTTCTTATTGATTTAAAGTTTGGTTTTAAACTTCCACTCTCAACTTAGATTAATCAAATGACCCTTTTCGTCCCCCAAGTTAATTAACCCAATATTTCTCAAAATCTATAACACTTTTTATAAAATTTTATCAACTTACGTTTTGTAAATTTTATACTTTGTCATTCATTATTCTTTTTATTATTAAAATAAAATATCCTTTTCATTTTAATCATAACCCATATATAATTTTTTATATATGTTCAAACTTATAACTTTTTAAGCTTCAAAAGAATCATTTTTATAAAATTATTTTTTTAAAATCTTAAATTATGTGTTGTTTTATTACTATTATATTATCCTTATTATTTTCATTATTATTATCATTACTAAATATTTAGATCATGACCAATATACACTCATGTATATATTAATTTTCTTAATCTATTTATTTATATGTATTTAAAATTTGACTTACAACTGATAACTTTTAACATTTAAAATCATTGTTTTATAAATTTTTTATAAGTTCTTAAGTAATGATTTATATTTTTAATATTATTATTACATTAATATAATAAATGTTGTAAAATTGTTTGGGATTTTTGCAATCTTAGTCCCTCAACTTTCCTATTGATTTAAAGTTTGGTTTTAAACTTCCACTCTCAACTTAGATTTATCAAATGACCCTTTTCGTCCCCCAAGTTAATTAACCCAATATTTCTCAAAATCTATAACACTTTTTATAAAATTTTATCAACTTACGTTTTGTAAATTTTATACTTTGTCATTCATTATTCTTTTTATTATTAAAATAAAATATCCTTTTCATTTTAATCATAACCCATATATAATTTTTTATATATGTTCAAACTTATAACTTTTTAAGCTTCAAAAGAATCATTTTTATAAAATTATTTTTTTTAAATCTTAAATTATGTGTTGTTTTATTACTATTATATTATCCTTATTATTTTCATTATTATTATCATTACTAAATATTTAGATCATGACCAATATACACTCATGTATATATATTAATTTTCATAATCTATTTATTTATATGTATTTAAAATTTGACTTACAACTGATAACTTTTAACATTTAAAATCATTGTTTTATAAATTTTTTATAAGTTCTTAAGTAATGATTTATATTTTTAATATTATTATTACATTAATATAATAAATGTTGTAAAATTGTTTGGGATTTTTGCAATCTTAGTCCCTCAACTTTCCTATTGATTTAAAGTTTGGTTTTAAACTTCCACTCTCAACTTAGATTTATCAAATGACCCTTTTCGTCCCCCAAGTTAATTAACCCAATATTTCTCAAAATCTATAACACTTTTTATAAAATTTTATCAACTTACGTTTTGTAAATTTTATACTTTGTCATTCATTATTCTTTTTATTATTAAAATAAAATATCCTTTTCATTTTAATCATAACCCATATATAATTTTTTATATATGTTCAAACTTATAACTTTTTAAGCTTCAAAAGAATCATTTTTATAAAATTATTTTTTTAAATCTTAAATTATGTGTTGTTTTATTACTATTATATTATCCTTATTATTTTCATTATTATTATCATTACTAAATATTTAGATCATGACCAATATACACTCATGTATATATTAATTTTCTTAATCTATTTATTTATATGTATTTAAAATTTGACTTACAACTGATAACTTTTAACATTTAAAATCATTGTTTTATAAATTTTTTATAAGTTCTTAAGTAATGATTTATATTTTTAATATTATTATTACATTAATATAATAAATGTTGTAAAATTGTTTGGGATTTTTGCAATCTTAGTCCCTCAACTTTCCTATTGATTTAAAGTTTGGTTTTAAACTTCCACTCTCAACTTAGATTTATCAAATGACCCTTTTCGTCCCCCAAGTTAATTAACCCAATATTTCTCAAAATCTATAACACTTTTTATAAAATTTTATCAACTTACGTTTTGTAAATTTTATACTTTGTCATTCATTATTCTTTTTATTATTAAAATAAAATATCCTTTTCATTTTAATCATAACCCATATATAATTTTTTATATATGTTCAAACTTATAACTTTTTAAGCTTCAAAAGAATCATTTTTATAAAATTATTTTTTTTAAATCTTAAATTATGTGTTGTTTTATTACTATTATATTATCCTTATTATTTTCATTATTATTATCATTACTAAATATTTAGATCATGACCAATATACACTCATGTATATATTAATTTTCATAATCTATTTATTTATATGTATTTAAAATTTGACTTACAACTGATAACTTTTAACATTTAAAATCATTGTTTTATAAATTTTTTATAAGTTCTTAAGTAATGATTTATATTTTTAATATTATTATTACATTAATATAATAAATGTTGTAAAATTGTTTGTTGAGTATGAATGTATTATAAATACAAACATTTCAAAGAATTCCAAAAGCTTTGTTTTATTGCAAATCGAGCACGGTTACAATGTTTCAATTTGTAACGGAAAAATCCTAGGGATTACACTAGTCTTATTGCACAATGTTAGCAATGTGATGAATGATATCATCATCATGAAATTATGTTATCATGATTATCATTAGTGATGTCACTTGTACTTGTCTCAGTGTTATCTCCTGTTCATCTTTGTGATAATAACAAAGTGTAATAAGATTTAATCTTATAACTTATGTTATTCTACTGTGTTGGTGAAATCATGAAACTATGTTATCATGATTCATCCTTGACATCTCAACATGTCAAATACACACAAGCATACATAAAATGGTATGTGAGAATAAAGATAAGATCTATATTATCTAAATCACATGGTAAATGAAATAATGTACTAAATCTTTTAAGTAATTAAAAGAGTTTAGCATGTTTGTCAGCCCCACATTTAAAATCAAAAGATTAGAAAAGGGGCATATGAGCTCACCTGGTGGTTGAAGTGGTTGACTACGTATTCACAGAATACACGCGCTCACTTCTTGTTCTTGAGATTATATTCACGATCATGTGTTTGATTCCAATTGTGTGTAACTTATAAGTATAAGTTATGTATTCGAAAGTTAACCCTAAAGTTGGTTAACACTTATACTCCTTATGATTCATTTAGGCTTAATTCACTTGTAGTGTTATATACTAACATTTAACCAATCTTAGGTTAAATTTTAGTATATTATAGCACTCTTTTTTATGTGTTTTATACTTGGTATAACCTTGTTACTTTGTAGGTTTTGAAAACCATGATATTTTCTAAGTAATGAACTTAAGTTTCTTAAGTAAAGACTTAGCATATTAATTTGTATTAACTTAAAATGATGTTCATCATTTTATTATGTTAACATAAGTAATGTGTTATAGCTTAGCTATGTTATATGTAAAATACATAACTAACAAGTGTTCTAAGTTTAAAATAAATGAACACATTTTATGAGAAACCCTATCGATATTTATGAAAAACCATTGATTTGTTATTACTTCTGTTGTTGTTCTTGACAACATTTGTAATGTTAAAACTCTTAGTTTATTGTTTAGATATGTTTTGCATTGTTCTTAGCTAATGTCGATGGTTCATAACATTAAAATCGATGGAATTATCCAACTGGTTACCCAAAAACCCTAAGTCATCCCCATCGACATTACTATGTTCTTATCAACATTATGATCTCATTTGTAAACCATTTGAGTTGATTTCTGTTTTGGGACACTTGGATCTCATAGATGGAACAATATCGACAGAAGGTTGTAATTCCTAATAAATATTTTCTAGTTATTTTTCTTATTTTATTATTTTGAAATTGTTTATTTATTTCGTTTCGTCAGATCGTATTACCTTCGCGCGCACTCTTTCGAATCGTCACCCGAATGGACATGACGATGGTTTCACTTTCTGATTTTTGTTTCCTACTTTGCAGTTAATATTCAGAACATTAAACGCACAGATATGTTTGTGTGAATTGTCACCCACGCAAACACACTATCGATTTATTATTCTAAAACGATACTGAACTTCTGTTTTGGTTTGTGTTTCCTCACTGATGGACTCAACTAAACTGTCCTATTTTCATCTTGTTATAATTGTTTTCACATTGTTTCCTCATAGAATTATCAGTCATCTGATTTCTGTTATTTATGGAATCCAATCACAATCTTTATCTTTTTGTCACTTGTTTTCACACCATTGTTTCACATGAATTGTTATATTTCTGTATTTAAATTTTCATTCAAACACATTCAACTATTGATTGTTTTCATAGTCCTGTTGTCACACAACTGTTAAACACATTGTATTTACATATAGTAATGGTGATAGTACACATACCGCACGAATTAGCGGACAATCTGTTACTGGTTGTCACATTTATTCATCATGAATGACCAAGTCATGTAGATTAATGTAGCTAGCAAGACCACCTAAAGTATTAATGTGGGTGTCAACTCCAATAGTACTATTCAATATATATCCACCGGCTCAAACCCATGAGTCAATGGTTTTGTCAACAAGAAGGGACTTATGTTATAAATGTAAATGCCTCATGCAATCTTGAATCCGGATAACTTATGTTGAAACATTAACATATATGGCATAGTAAAGAAAACAGTTCGTGTATCATGTTTTTCACCCCAAATTTGCAATCACAAAATAGTATAAAAGGGGTTGTGAACTTATCATTTGGGTTTGAGAGTTGTCGGTTTGAAAGTCTGGGATTGGTACATTGCTTTACTTACACAGTCCCTACAATGTTTAAAGATTCTGAATCAATACTCAAATGTTTGTGTTCTATTAATCACAAGGATTTCTATCTACGACCTATCATGTTGGTATCTTAGTCACTCTTTTATAAGTTAACACCATTTAATTTCTTTTTCGTTTTGGTAGTTTAAGAGATGTTGTGGGTTTTATTTTTTAGTTATTTCTTGATATTGTGTGGTTACTCTCAAGCTTAATTAACCAATCGCTCGTGAATTGGGGCTAAGGATTTTTAAAGCATCCCATGGCCTAGACTTGGTCTTTAATTAAGATTTGGATCCTTTTTATGCCCATTTATGTTTATGGTCATACCGATGGTTTAGCATTTTGTCAATATTCATTTTATGGCTTTAGTCTTACTTAAGTTCTTGTATATGTGTACTTATATAGACACACACATATAATAGTAAGAGTATTTAATATTGTTTTGACCATTGCCTTTAGACATGTATCCCCATCTTTCTTTTTCACCCATTGTATAGTTTATTGTTCATTCTCTTTATTCCTAAGTTGTTTTTATTCTCTTTCGATTACATCAAGAAGAGTCTTTATATTATATATCTACTATTTCTATAAGCTTTGTCACCCTTGAATCAGAATATCCCTTATGCGTATGTGAGTCCAATTCATGATTACCACTTAGTTTACCACCTTTCATGGTCATGCATGGAATCGGTTCCATCATGGTTTGCATAGTTAAGTTTTGTACACCATAGTTTACAAGATCTAAGATCGAGTGTCACACCCCGAGCCGGCGGGGTTGGATCGAAGTCCCCGTCGGGCGGAAGGTTCTCGAGGCGCGATATCGTGAGTGATAATCGTGATGATCAGATTGTTTTACATAGCATCAATGTTAAGAATAACTAAAGTACAATAGCATCAAACTAGGATTACAAAGTTAAATTACATTTGACAATGTTCAGTAATTTAACTAAATAAACCTATTAAAAGGATCAAATGTATCTATCTTGTATCCGTACAAGATATCAAAAGTGATTTGCTTCTGAAACAAAATCTGTGCTTTTCAAAAGTCTAGTAGGTCCTCTATCTGAGTATCCTAGTATGCATTCCTGAAGTCTGAGCCTATATCTGTGCATCACCTGAGAAAGCATGTAAGAAAACAAAGTCAACACAATGGTTGGTGAGTTCATATAGTTTTAGTATTTGTAAAATAGCTTTTGCAAACCTCTTTGGTAATTTCAATATTAGTTTAACAAGCATCGTGTTTAAGAGTTTATGTTATTGACCCAAAAGCATTTATGCATCCCCTCGGTAACAACCTTAATCTCATTAACACCACCTGTATCATCCAACTCGGTATGCTTATATATAGGGCATACCCCTGAGTCGACCCTACGACCCGCCCAGACGCCGTCCCACCACATACTAAGTCGCATAGGACATTGCTGTTAATGATAATTAAGCGTCTTACCTACCATCCATTTAGTTTATAGCTTTAGCATTAAGTTTAAGTTTATACTATGAGTGGAAAATGAGGAACACTGTATGGCAAGCACTGAGAGGCCATCAGTCTACTCCTCAGAATCTCGACTATGTAGAACACCCGTTTGGCAAGCACTAAGAGACCAAACGACCTGATCTACAATAGTCATAGCTACCAGAACACCCCCTGGCAAGCACTGAGAGGCCAGTTGGTCCATTCTGAATAGCCAATAGCTTTAGCATTAAGTTTAAGTTTATAGCATGAGTGAACATTGAGGAATCACTATATGGAAAGCACTGAGAGGCCACCAGTCTTTCGGACTATGAAGGTCAACCTATGGCAAGCACTGAGAGACCGACGGTCTGTTCCTTCAAGTCCCAACTATGAAGAACACCCCATGGCAAGCACTGAGAGACCAATTTGGTATGTTCTACCATAGTTGATAGTTTTAGCATTCAAATAGTTTCACAACTAGTAAGGCAAGCACTGAGAGGCCAAACCATTGTTTTAGCATGGCAAGCATATAAGCATACAAGTGTTCATAGCATCCGTAGCTTTAGCATATAGTGTTAGCTTTAGCATTTAGTATTGGCATCTAGCATTTACATTTAGCAATTTGCATTAGCATTAGCATTTAGCATTAGCATTAGCATTGTAGTATTAGCATTGTAGCATAAGCACTTGGCATTCGCATATAGCATTAGTATTAGCGTTTAGTATTAGAATTTAGCATTAGCGTTTAGTATTAGCATTAGCGTTTAGCATTAGCATTAGTGTTTAGTATTAGCATTTAGTGTTAGCATTTAACATTAGCATTGTAGCATTAGCATTGTAGCATTAGCATTGTAGCATGTAGCATTAACCCATAGCATTATCGTTTAGCATTTAGCATAATCCCGTAGCAATAACATTTAGGATTAACCCCTAGCATTAGCATTTAGCATAATCCCGTAGCATTAGCATTTAGCATTAACCCATAGCATTAGCGTTTAGCATTTAGCATTTAGCATTTAGCATTCATATGTATCATTAGCATTTAGCATAATCCCGTAGCAATAGCATTTAGCATTAACCCATAGCATTAGCGTTTAGCATTTAGCATTCATCTGTAGCATTAGCATTTAGCATAATCCCGTAGCAATAGCATTTTGAATAAGTTTAAAAGCATAATTGCAACAGTTAAGCATTTGTTTAGAAGGTTTAACATGCTTCTCAGTCCCGAAGTAAAAACTCAAAATAATTTAAAAGGGGACAATGAACTCACCTGTGTTGCTAAGTATAGTCTTTCATAGATAATGCGCGCTCTTTGATTGTAACTTAAGTATCTTCAACACCTGAGTTGTTTTAAGAGGTTTGAGTACGATAAGTCGTTATAATAGACGAAAACTAGGGTTTTGGTCTCTGTGTGCAACTAAGTGTCCTATATCACTAACGTGTTTTCTAGGACTTCATCTAATTAGTTTGAGGCATAACCCCTCATTAAGAACCCTTAACCCCATAAGTAATCATTACAAAACTTAACTTAAATGCTTGCAACATAATTTATTTTAAATAACTCTTAAATTAGAAATCGTTTAATTACTTTAAGACAGTTTCTCATTTATTTCATTTACTAAACTATATGGTATTTTAAGAAAATCATAGCTTTGTTTATTAGACTTAGGTTAATCCACTTTGATTAACTCTAAGCCTAAACTTTAGCTTTAGCTTTCTTTGTTTCTTAAATCATTTGTGTATACAATTTAGATTTGAAAGTTCAACGGAACCATCCAATTTAACTGTATATAGTATAGCAACTTACTAAGCATCAGGTGTTAAAACTAGGACTAACACTTAGTTAGATTCCTTGATCCTTTGCATTTTGTGTTTTGTGTTTGTAGTAATTAAAATCCTTAGGGTTATTGCATAACTCCTTGTTTATCACCAATTCCATGTGATAGACCATTATATGTTTAACATCTTATTAGCAACCCATGGATGTCTTATGCCTTAACATGAAATCGTTTAAGCTTATCATCTTTGTTAGTAAAATTAAGATGGCTTATTGTTAGGAAACCCTTTTAGTCCCCCATGCACACACACACTTACCCCATGAAACCCATGCATCCAACTTGTAGTTCACATTAAAACCTTTAGCCGAAGGGACTAAGTCAGATGGCCCGAATGGCTTGGGCCGAAGGAAGGTGGCCGTATGAGGTCTTGGCCCGAGTGAGTTGGTGCGGCTGAACCAGCAAAGCCGAATGGCTGTGGATGTCGAGCAAATGAGGGTGTGATCCGAATCAGGTCTGGTCGAATGGAAGTTGCCGAAGGAGAAAGCCCCGACCGAATAGGGTGTTGGCCGAATAAGCTGGCTGGCGAAGGAGCCGACCCATTCGGCCGAATGAGGTCCAAAGAGCCATTCGGCGAGCTGAGGTTGGTGGCCATTCGGCCGTTCGACCTTGTGGGTGCAGCCCTCACGGATCGGGGTTTTTGGCTAGTTTGTGACATCCCCTCCATTCCTACATGTTTCTAGAGTGTGTGTGAGTGATTCCCCTAAGATTTCAAGTGGGTTTAACCGGTTGAGAGATGGGTCGAACCGTGGGTTAGAAAACCCTAACTTTCGCACACTTTGGGCTCAGATTACCTCGTTTCTAGTTGTTTTTCATGCGGATCCTTTGTACTTTCGTGTAGTAGAGATCAAGAGCTTCGATTTGGTCCAAGGATGGAGTGATTTGGTTAGGAATTGAGAGAGATCTTGAAGGTTGAAGTTTGAAAATGGTAGAGAGAGAAAACCGGGATTAGGGTTTAGAGAGAGAGTGTGGGGGAGATAAATGAGGAAGATGAACTCTTGTAGGGTATTTATACCCCGAGCATGTTTGGGTTCGATTTTGTTGCTCGGTTCTCGTTTTCGTCGCGTTTCCGTCGCGTAGACGCGCGTATTTTACGTAGTTTAAATAAATGGTTTTCTTGAACTGTTTTGATGAGTTTCAAAATTGTAAAACATAAAAATATTATATTTTCTTAACTTATTATCGTTCGTGTCGTTTTCGTTATAGTTTCATCAGAAAACGTCACTTACGCGCGTTTTCGTACAGAGCGCTAACTGTACGAACACGATTGTACGTTTCACTTTCTGATTTTGTTTTCTACTTTCCAGTCATCATTTCAGATCGTTAAACTTTCAGATTTATTTGTACAGATCGTCACCTGTACGAATAATCCGTCGGTTTACAATTCTGTAACAACAACTGTTATAGTTTTGGTTTGTTTATCCTTGCGTACGTTTATACATAATAGTATCAAATCAAGAATGTGCGTACCTGTTCATCGTTGTCTGATGTGTTTCTGACTGTTTAAACCATGAGGTTTAAGTCAGATTGCAGACAATCGCATAATAGTCTAGTGTTAAGCATCAAGTGTAAATAGTATGAACATAGTTTCACATGGTTTGTGCCTAAGTTACTGTGCCAGTTACTGTACAGATTACTGTTCCGGTAACGATTACGGCACAGATGTTACAGTCTCCCCTTGTTAAAGAAATTTCATCCCGAAATTTAAAAGTTATTATCGGTACTACTTCCTTTGTAACAAATGGGAAATCTTTGTTTGATATGATGTCCCTACGCTCCCAACTAAACTCTGGGTCACGTTTGGGATTCTTATGTATGGCCTCAGAGTTTTGCTAATCTTATTGCTTATAGTTGTCTTACTGTTACGGCTTGCTAAATTTCTTATGACTCTAACACCTTATTGTTCAAATCTAACTGATGCTATGAGCATCAATTGTTACACAATCTTTGTGTTAGCTATGGTTTCCTACGTATGTTATGTGCATTAACCAAGGATCCTTTCATTGGTTCTATCGCAATAAAAGAATTCTTAAGTTCCATGAAATTACTTATGTGATTATACTAATAGGAACAAGTTAAGTTTCTTGTGCATGCTAGTATCAAATGAAACGAGTACTTATGGTTTAAAGCATATCACATACCAGTACCCATCTTTAGCAGATCTTTGTATTGTATTCGCAACGAATTCTCCCGGTCTACTTATTTAGTTTAACCATGATTTCAGCATAGTCTTAACATTCATCCTTTCCTTAACATCCTAGAACTGAAGTTCTCCAAATTAAGTAACTCGAGTTCTATATGGTCTAGGTGAAAAGCGGCAGCTTACACACTAGTTTTAGCATTTTGACTTTCTACGACTTTTTGTGTTCTAAGTAGGTAAGGTCCTCTTTCTAATTATAGTAGTTAAACTATAATCAAGAATTATCCTTTCTTTATTAAATCATTTAATGCTTATTTGACCCAAAGGTTTCTTAGGTTTCTATTCCGATCATCTTGTTTGGACCGAGTTTGCTTATAGTTACCTTAGATGTATTGTTTTCAAAAGTCATAACAGATCATGCATTTCTAATTAATACATCAATAAATAATTCATAGTAACATGACGAAATTTGCATACCTATGGAGTCATCGGACTCCAAGTGATCTCCAGGAGCGGGTAAAGCAAGAAATTTCTCAGTGATTGCTGAGTTAGCTGGAGGCATCCTCCTAGGGCAGTCTCTCGCGAAATGTCCGAGCATTCCGCATGTGTAGCAGTTGTGGTTACGTTGTGAGGAAGTAGAGGTACTTGCTTTCTGTTCCTGTTTCCTAGTGGAAATAAATCGACACTGTTGGATCTAGTGTCCGTATTTCCCACAATTCAGACAGTGTCTACAAGGTTTCTTCTCGTCATGATGAAAACCACATCTGGCACATTTAGGAAATGTACCAACATATTGACGGTAATTAGGAGTCATTGGTGTCCTGCATTGTTGCATCCGGTGACCCGTCTTCCCACAGCGTGTGCATTGCACACATGGGAGTTCAACTCGATGGTAGTTACGACAAACTGGGCAGTGAGGGGTTTTTCCCTCACTTTGAACACTCACTCTTGTAGTCGAACCAGGCAGGATTTGACTAATGGGTGTAGCGTCAGTGTAGTTCACAGTTCTTTTTCGTCTTTTCGCATAACGACGTTTAGGTTTGTTGCTGGTCTCCCCATTCTCTAGTTTCTTCGTCTCTGTAGAAATTAGTGAGAAGCTCCTAGCAAACTCCTGACTGTTCCTGATCCGGATGATTATTTCAGGGAGAACCGCCATCAACTCTTCAGTGATCAGAGTTACGAGTGCATCAACTGCTGGGCTCACCTCCTGTGAAGGAGAAGGTGGTGATGGTTGTCTTCTTGGTGACATTCTGCTTCTACCCGAAAGGACATCGGTTAGTATAAAGACTGAATTTAAAAGACACAATGCAAGCTTCGATCCTATGTTCTCTATATGAGGGTCCCTAAGTAATAGTCAAGGTCAAACCATTTTAAGTAAATGACCTATTATTCTCTATAACCTTGAGCTCTGATACCAATCTGTCACACCCCGAGCCGGCGGGGTTGGATCGAAGTCCCCGTCGGGCGGAAGGTTCTCGAGGCGCGATATCATGAGTGATAATCGTGATGATCAGATTGTTTTACATAGCATCAATGTCAAGAATAACTAAAGCTCATAGCATCAAACTAGGATTACAAAGTTAAATTACATTTGACAATTTTCAGTAATTTAACTAAATAAATCTATTAAAAGGATCAAATGTATCTATCTTGTATCCGTACAAGATATCAAAAGTGATTTGCTTCTGAAACAAAATATGTGCTTTCCAAAAGTCTACTAGGTCCTCTATCTGAGTATCCTAGTATGCATTCCTGAAGTCTAAGCCTATATCTGTGCATCACCTGAGAAAGCATGTAAGAAAACAAAGTCAACACAATGGTTGGTGAGTTCATATAGTTTTAGTATTTGTAAAATAGCTTTTGCAAACCTCTTTGGTAATTTCAATATTAGTTTAACAAGCATCGTGTTTAAAAGTTTATGTTATTGACCCAAAAGCATTTATGTATCCCCTTGGTAACAACCTTAATCTCATTAACACCACCTGTATCATCCAACTCGGTATGCTTATATATAGGGCATACCCCTGAGTCGAGCCTACGACCCGCCCAGATGCCGTCCCACCACATACTAAGTCGCATAGAACATTGCTGTTAATGATAATTAAGCGTCTTACCTACCATCTATTTAGTTTATAGCTTTAGCATTAAGTTTAAGTTTATATTATGAGTGGAAAATGAGGAATCACTGTATGGCAAGCACTGAGAGGCCATCAGTCTACTCCTCAGAATCCCGACTATGTAGAACACCCGTTTGGCAAGCATTGAGAGACCAAACGACCTGATCTACAATAGTCATAGCTACCAGAACACCCCCTGGCAAGCACTGAGAGGCCAGTTGGTCCATTCTGAATAGCCAATAGCTTTAGCATTAAGTTTAAGTTTATAGCATGAGTGAACATTGAGGAATCACTGTATGGCAAGCACTGAGAGGCCATCAGTCTGTTCCTCTAGTCCGGACTATGAAGGTCAGCCTATGGCAAGCATTGAGAGACCGACGGTCTGTTCCTTCAAGTCCCAACTATGAAGAACACCCCATGGCAAGCACTGAGAGACCAATTTGGTATGTTCTACCATAGTTGATAGTTTTAGCATTCAAATAGTTTCACAACCGGTAAGGCAAGCACTGAGAGGCCAAACCGTTGTTTTAGCATGGCAAGCATATAAGCATACAAGTGTTCATAGCATCCGTAACTTTAGCATATAGTGTTAGCTTTAGCATTTAGTATTGGCATCTAGCATTAACATTTAGCAATTTGCATTAGCATTAGCATTTAGCATTAGCATTGTAGTATTAGCATTGTAGCATAAGCACTTGGCATTCGCATATAGCATTAGTATTAGCGTTTAGTATTAGAATTTAGCATTAGCGTTTAGTATTAGCATTTAGAATTAGCATTAGTGTTTAGTATTAGTATTTAGCATTAGCATTCAGTATTAGCATTTAACATTAGCCTTTAGCTTATAGTCTTAGCATTTAGCATTAGCATTAGCGTATAGTATTAGCTCGTAGCATTAGCATTTAATGTTAGCATTTAGCATTAGTATTAGCGTTTAGTATTAGAATTTAGCATTAGCATTTAGTGTTAGCATTTAGCATTAGCCTTAGCGCTTGGTATTAGCATTTAGCATTAGCATTTAGTGTTAGCATTTAACATTAGCATTGTAGCATTAGCATTGTAGCATTAGCATTGTAGCATGTAGCATTAACCCATAGCATTATCGTTTAGAATTTAGCATAATCCCGTAGCAATAACATTTAGCATTAACCCCTAGCATTAGCATTTAGCATAATCCCGTAGCATTAGCATTTAGCATTAACCCATAGCATTAGCGTTTAGCATTCATCTATAGCATTTAGCATAATCCCGTAGCAATAGCATTTAGCATTAACCCATAGCATTAGCGTTTAGCATTTAGCATTCATCTGTAGCATTAGCATTTAGCATAATCCCGTAGCAATAGCATTTTGAATAAGTTTAAAAGCATAATTGCAACAGTTAAGCATTTGTTTAGATGGTTTAACATGCTTCTCAGTCCCGAAGTAAAAACTCAAAATATTTTAAAAGGGGACAATGAACTCACCTGTGTTGCTAAGTATAGTCTTTCATAGATAATGCGCTCTTTGATTGTAACTTAAGTATCTTCAACACCTGAGTTGTTTTAAGAGGTTTGAGTACGATAAGTCGTTATAATAGACGAAAACTAGGGTTTTGGTCTCTGTGTGCAACTAAGTGTCCTATATCACTAACGTGTTTTCTAGGACTTCATCTAATTAGTTTGAGGCATAACCCCTCATTAAGAACCCTTAACCCCATAAGTAATCATTACAAAACTTAACTTAAATGTTTGCAACATAATTTATTTTAAACAACTCTTAAATTAGAAATCGTTTAATTACTTTAAGACAGTTTATCATTTATTTCATTTACTAAACTATATGGTATTTTAAGAAAATCATAGCTTTGTTTATTAGACTTAGGTTAATCCACTTTGATCAACACTAAGCCTAAACTTTAGCTTTAGCTTTCTTTGTTTCTTAAATCGTTTGTGTATACAATTTAGATTTGAAAGTTCAACGGAACCATCCAATTTAAATGTATATAGTATAGCAACTTACTAAGCATTAGGTGTTAAAACTAACTAACACTTAGTTAGATTCCTTGATCCTTTGCATTTTGTGTTTTGTGTTTGTAGTAATTAAAATCCTTAGGGTTATTGCATAACTCCTTGTTTATCACCAATTCCATGTGATAGACCATTATATGTTTAACATCTTATTAGCAACCAATGGATGTCTTATGCCTTAACATGAAATTGTTTAACCTTATCATCTTTTTTAGTAACATTAAGATGGCTTATTGTTAGGAAACCCTAATAGTCCCCCATGCACACACACACTTACCCCATGAAACCCATGCACCCAACTTGTAGTTCACATTAAAACCTTTAGCCGAATGGACCAAGTCAGACGGCCCGAATGGCTTGGGCCGAAGGAAGGTGGCCGTATGAGGTCTTGGCCCGAGTGAGTTGGCTGTGGATGTCGAGCGAATGAGGTTGTGATCCGAATCAGGTCTGGTCGAAGGGAAGTTGCCGAAGGAGAAAGCCCCGACCGAATAGGGTGTTGGCCGAATAAGCTGGCTGGCGAAGGAGCCGACCCATTCGGCCGAATGAGGTCCAAAGAGCCATTCGGCGAGCTGAGGTGGGAGGCCATTCGGCCGTTCGACCTTGTGGGTGCAGCCCTCACGGATGGGGGTTTTTGGCTAGTTTGTGACATCCCCTTCGTTCCTACATGTTTCTAGAGTGTGTGTGAGTGATTCCCCTAAGATTTCAAGTGGGTTTAACCGGTTGAGAGATGGGTCGAACCGTGGGTTAGAAAACCCTAATTTCACACACTTTGGGCTCAGATTACCTCGTTTCTAGTCGTTTTTCAAGCGGATCCTTTGTACTTTCGTGTAGTAGAGATCAAGAGCTTCGATTTGGTCCAAGGATGGAGTGATTTGGTTAGGAATTGAGAGAGATCTTGAAGGTTGAAGTTTGAAAATGGTAGAGAGAGAAAACCGGGATTAGGGTTTAGAGAGAGAGTGTGGGGGGGATAAATGAGGAAGATGAACTCTTGTAGGGTATTTATACCCCGAGCATGTTCTGGTTCGATTTTGTTGCTCGGTTCTCGTTTTCGTCGCGTTTCCGGCGCGTAGACGCGCGTATTTTACGTAGTTTAAATAAATGGTTTTCTTGGACTGTTTTGATGAGTTTCAAAATTGTAAAACATAAAAATATTATATTTTCTTAACTTATTATCGTTCGTGTCGTTTTCGTTATAGTTTCATCAGAAAACGTCACTTACGCGCGTTTTCGTACACAGCGCTAACTGTACGAACACGATCGTACGTTTCACTTTCTGATTTTGTTTTCTACTTTCTAGTCATCATTTCAGATGGTTAAACTTTCAGATTTATTTGTACAGATCGTCACCTGTACGCATAATCCGTCGGTTTACAATTTTGTAACAACAACTGTTATAGTTTTGTTTTGTTTATCCTTGCGTACGTTTATACATAATAGTATCAAATCAAGAATGTGTGTACCTGTTCATCGTTGTTTGATGTGTTTCTGACTGTTTAAACCATGAGGTTTAAGTCAGATTGCAGACAATCGCATAATAGTCTAGTGTTAAGCATCAAGTGTAAATAGTATGAACATAGTTTCACGTGGTTTGTGCCTAAGTTACTGTGCCAGTTACTGTACAGATTACTGTTCCGGTAACGATTACGGCACAGATGTCACATCGAGTAATCAAGGAAAATCAAGACTTGTACCTTTACTGCTGCTTGTTTAGAATAATGAAACTTCTAGTGTCCCACCCCCACCTCTCGTTACCTGATATGATGTCATACGTTACCGTGAGAAGGTTGCGGAAGCATAGTGGTGATGTCTCAGAGATGAGGTGTGACTTACTTGATCCGATATCACAAGCACACAGATTAACTTAAGATAATTACATTACATGGTTCGTTATTACAATTCCCATTACAATATTAACTTATTCAATTACAAGTTTGTGAAATGCAGTCTCACTGGAATCACTATCTACCTGCAAAAATGTTTGATTTGAAAACGTCAGCACAAAGCTGGTGAGTTCGTAAAGTTTAGTAATTAAACAATATGATATGCAAAATTTCAAGATATACAGTTTAGATAACCATGTGACCCGTATCTAGTTCCTTTCGGACAGTTTTACGAAGAAACTACCCATTGGTAAATATCTTAATGCCTCATTATCTTAATGTCTATCACTAACATTAAGAAAGTGTTTCGGAAACAGGTAACAAACATTCACACCAGGGGAGATGCAATCCTCCCAGCAAATGGGTTGTCAGCCAATAGTACTATCAATGCTTCTTGTTCGGCCCCACATGGGTTCACTAGATACAGTTTAAAAGAATGAGGGCTTTTGATACTGTGATAGAGATACTAATAGCAAAATCCCATGAAATCACACAAAAGTCACATGAAATCACAAAGATAACAGTGATACATATCATATGTTCAGAAATCGATTTACAGAAATTCCCCGATATTTGTAAAACACTCAAATGAAAAAGGGTTGTACGAAACTCATCTGATAATATAGAGGTAGCAGAATATCTCAAAACTGATAATAGAGAGGTGATTCTGCATTTATTTATGTTTAATGCGTTATTTAGGTTTTAACTTACTGTAAGACATTGCTTTGAGAAGTCATCAACCGATATTAGGTGTTTAATGAGTTGTTTTAACCTAATATCATACAATGCATGATAATTTAGGTACCTATATTGATTTGGGTTCCTACTAATAGGTTGATGACACATTTGTTTAATCAAATTAATCTCCGATTAACCAATTAGGTATTGTTGTTGATTATACTACTGAAACAGTTTCTAGACAGATTAATGGCTTAGGAATGATCAATCATTGTTATTGATTACCCAAATATCATGAAATATCACAATGTAGCTTTAGAATAAGTTTAATAACCATACTTAACATACTAATTTGACTGTTATCACAACCATCAGATAATCGTTCCAATGAGTATGTTAATGATTGTGATTAGTTTGAAACACTTGGATTTAACCTTGTATTTCAAGGATTAACCAAACTAATCACCTACATTGTCATAATCAAATGGTTTAAACCATTATAATCATGGGTATGATTTCATGCAAACCGGGCATTACAACGGATCAAAACAAGGATTTAACCGTTAAAACATCGTGTTCTTTGTTTATAATCAATCCTAGCCATCATCGAGGCAATAATAAACAATCCTAACTATGTCATTACGTTCAAAATCAAGATCTAATCAATCAAAATCAAACTAGAAGGTTTAAAAACGAATCATTACCTAATCAGACGGATATCTGATTGCACAACAACGATCAGGACTTGTAAATATGATCCCTGGTATGATTAGTGACATCTGATGGCTTCAATATGGTGATTTGATGGTGATATGGCCAGAGGTTTAGTCTGAAAATCGAGTATGTGCGAGAAGAAGAAAAGAAAATTTTCTGCATGAAATCTGATGAAGAAGATCAAACTTTTCCACCGCCTCACCCGTCGCGTACCGCGACAAGGAGCCAAGAAGGGCTTCGCGTACCGCGAAGAAATCCGGAGAATCTTAGATATTTTGTTCCATCGCGTATCGACAAAAATCCTCAACCCAGCCTTAGCGTACCGCGACGAGCCCATGAGTTCAATACTTAGAAATTTTTTCTTCGTTTTTCGATTCCGGGAACTCCCGAACTCCGTTTTGCACACGGTTTTCACCCACGTTCATCATTTCTCGCATACGTTCAATCTGTAATAGTTACAATCATTAAATCAATGTGGATTTCTAGAACGATCAAATATAATCTCGTCATTAATGACATGATTTCTCAACTGCAATTGTCACATCTAGGTGGTAGGTTTTTAGTTGGTTTTCTTCTCATTCTTTAGCCCAAATCGTTTTATTATTTTAGTGTGTGTGATTTTAGAAAATAGTGGATTAAAACCGAAAAGAATCGTTATCCTTTAAGCCATGTAGAGACTTACCCTAAGCAAGAAAGGAGAATGGACCGCATGGAGGACTTGGTTGCTACATCAATGAGATTGTGAGTAGATGTTGTCACACCTTGCGCCGCATGTGGATACCACGGTGCGGTGAATACAACCACAATGTTTAATAGATTTCATAACTTTTAATGTTGATTGTCGTAACTACACAAATCCCCAAAATAATGTTTATAACTAAGCAACCTGAAAATAATGTTTACAAAACAACATATAAACAAGATTAATAAACAAAAAGGATTAGATTCTTTGTGAGTATCTAAGTCGTCCTAGATGTTTCTTAATCTTGATTATCTTATCTAGGTCGCCTTAGTTTCCTCATGACCTTATCTAACCCTGATTACTTGAAACATGTAATAAATTGTCAACTACGAATGAGTTAGGTGAATTTTAAATCATCGAATCAATATTGGTACCAGAAAAAAATCATACGAATTTGAGAGAATCAGACAATTTCAAGAATTATGCAGGTAAACGACGAAAGCTATTGGAATTATGAGCCAATGATATGATTCTTTTAAAGGCATTGCCTTGGAAAGGAATCGTTCATTTTGATAAGAAAGACATGCTAGTTTCTTGATATCCTTTTAAGATCTTGAAAAGGATTGATAAGATGACCTATCGATTGTATTGTCACAAGAATTTTCAAACATTCATACGCATCTTGATGAATTTTGTATTGATAAAACACTGCAATTTGTAAAGAAAAAGTGAAGATTGTAAATCATAAGATCGAGAAACTGAAAAAAAGCAAACATAAACATATTCCAATAGTTTCGAACAATAGAAGTCGTTTCATACATAAACATAAACATACATTAGTAGCCTGCAATAGTTAGATACCATCCACACTTAAAATTGGGTCTTTTTGTAAAAAGATGAAAATTTGCATTATCCCTAACTTGTGATTTAAATGTTTAAATTTATGACCTAGCTAGTCTAGATTGAAACTATGTAATGATTCTTGTTTGGAAACTTTGACTGAGATATAAACATATGTGCTAACTTATACATGTATACTTTTGAATGAATTCCATTTATAACATTTGTTTAAGCATCTTTATACATATAGTTATAAACTTATGAGTTGTTACCAACTATATAAATAGATAATCAAAAACTTTATTTTGCATGTGTAACTGGCTAAAGACAAAGTTGAAGACACCTCTAGGATTTTTTGGACCTAGATAACTATACTATGAATAATGTTATGTAGTTTGGAGTTGATGTAAATTTGGATTGCGAACATGGTTGTAGCAGTTGCTAGGCGCTAATCGGATGGCGAGGTACCGCCTAAAGATTAATCGGGATTAATCGACGCTAGATGGATTGGAATTTTTATATATAATTTCACAAATATATACTATACACACATAAATATCAATAATTTATAATAATACTTCAAATAATTTAAAAAATAAACTTAAACATACTAAGTGAAGTATTTCAAAGTTTAGAGTAAATTTCGATGTTTAGTGGCTATATTTGATATTTCAGATGTTAGATTAGATGTTTTAGAGACATATTAATGATTTTGAGTTGATAAATGTCCCAAATAATCATTGATCTAGGTCCTTTTTGCCCGAAAAAAGTCAAAAAAGCAAATAAAATTTGAAGTCTAAAATTTGAAATACTTCATCGAATCCAGCCACTTAACATGGAAATCCATCTCTAAAATTTGAACTCGGTGTTTAAGTTTGAACTTTGAAGTACTTGATTTAGTATATTTAAGTTTATTTTTTAAATTATTTGAAGTATTATATATTAAATTAATGATATTGATGTGTGTATATAATATATATTTGTAAAATTACATATAAAAATTTCGATCTGCCTAGCTCCGATTAATCCCGATTAATCCCTAGGCAGTACCTCGCTGCCTGACTAGCGCCTAGCGACTTCTACAACCATGGTGATATTAAAAAGTAGTGGATTGTAACCGAAAAGAATCGTTATCCTTTAAGCCATGTAGAGACTTACCCTAATCAAGAAAGGAGAATGGACCGCATTGAGGACTTGGTTGCTACATCAATGAGATTGTGAGTAGATATTGTCACACCTTGTGCTGCATGCAGATACCACGGTGCGGTGAATACAATCACAATGTTTAATAGATTTCATAATTTTTAATGTTGATTGTCATAACTACGGAAATCCCCATAACAAATATACTAAGCAACCTGAAAAATAATGTTTACAAAACAAGATATAAACAAGATTAATAAACAAAAAGGATTAGATTCTTTGTGAGTATCTAAGCCATCCTAGATGTTTCTTAATCTTGATTATCTTATCTAGGTCGTCTTAGTTGCCTCACGACCTTATCTAGCCCTGATTACTTGAAACATGTAATGAATTGTTAAGTACGGATGAGTCAGGTGAATTTTAAATCATCAAACCAATATTGGTACAAGAAAAAAAATCATACGAGTTTGTGAGAATCAGACAATTTCAAGAAATAGGCAAAAGAATTATGCTGGTAACGAAAGGTATTGGAATTACGAGCCAACAATATGGTTCTTTTAAAGGTGTTGCCTTGGAAAGGAATCGTTCGTTTTGATAAGAAAGACAAGCTAGTTCCATGATACCCTTTAAAGATCTTGGAAAGGATTGATAAGATGACCTATCGATTGTATTGTCGCAAGAATTTTCAAACATTCATACACTTCTTGATGAATTTAGTATTGATAAAAACTGAAATTTGTAAAGAAACAAGTGAAGATTGTAAATCATAAGATCGAGAAACTAAAAAAAAACAAAGAAACATATTCCAGTAGTTTTGAAAAATAGATTCGTTTCATACATAAACATGAATTAGTAGCCTGGAATAGTTAGATACCATCCAGACTTAGACTTAGGTTTTTTTGTAAAAAGATGAAAATTTGCATTATCCCAAACTTGTGATTTACATGTTTAAATCTATGACCTAGCTAGTCAAGATTGAAACTATGTAATGATTCTTGTTTGATATAAACGTATGTGCTAAGTTATAGACATGTATACTTTTGAATGAATTCCATTTATAACATTCGGTTAAGCATCTTTATATATGTAGTTATAAACTTATGAGTTGTTACCAACTATACAAATAGATAATCAAAAACTTTATTTTGCATGTGTAGTTAAAGACAAAGTTGAAACACCTCTAAGACTTCTTGGACATAGATAATTAGACTATGAATAATGTTATGTAGTTTGGATATGATGTAAATTTGGATTGTGAACATGATTTTAGAAGTCGCTAGGCGCTAATCGGGCGGCGAGGTACCGCCTAGAGATTAATCGGGATTAATCGGCGCTAGGCGGATTGCAATTTTTATATATAATTTTATAAATATATACTATATACACACATTAATATGAATAATTTAATCTAATACTTCAAATAATTTAAAAAATAAACTTAAACATACTAAGTGAAGTAGTTCAAAGTTTAATTTTAAACATTAATTTCAAAGTATAGAGATAAATGTTGATGTTTAGTGGCTATATTTGATGCTTCAGACGTTAAATTCGATGTTTTAGAGACATGTTAATGATTTAGGGTTGAGAAATGTCCTAAATAATCATTGATCTGGGTCTATTTTGCCCGAAAAAGGTCAAAAAATAAAAAAAATAAAAATTTGCCCGCCTAGGCACCGCCTAGGGCAAAATCGACAAGGTTGAAGGGTGCTTAGCACCTAGGCGGCCGCATAGGCCGATTTTTACAACACTAATTGTGAATATTATGTTTTATTTTGAATGTTATTTGTTGAATGAAATTTACTTATGGTTTTAAATAGGATTGTTTAAATATTGGAATTTACAAATAACACCATGAGCTTTTGAGTAATTACAAATTATGCCCAATGTAAATTTGGGTGTCACAATTATGATAGAAGAGAAGATTTAAGATGGTGAGCAACAACTATGTAGAAAACATGTGACATGTGACAATAATACGTAAGGTCGCAGGAAAATTACTTTATCCGCTGGAAAACCGCTGGAAAACCGCTAGAAACCGCCGTGTAACAGATGTAACCGCCGTATTACCGACCGCCGTATTTGAAGGGTCGGGATTTAATCTTGGTAAGTTGTACGGCTAAAAAGGCTTCAAACGTCGACGTCAAGATAATCAAAAACTTTATTTTGCATGTGTAACAGGCTAAAGACAAAGTTGAAGACACCTCGAGGATTTTTTGGACCTAGATAACTATACTATGAATAATGTTATGTAGTTTGGATTTGATGTAAATTTGGATTGCGAACATGGTTGTAGCAGTTGCTAGGCGCTAGTCGGACGGCGATGTACCGCCTAAGGATTAATCGGGATTAATCAACGCTAGGCGGATTGGAATTTTTATATATAATTTCACAAATATATACTATACAGACACATAAATATCAATAATTTAATATAATACTTCAAATAATTTAAAAAATAAACTTAAACATACTAAGTGAAGAATTTCAAAGTTTTGAGTAAATTTCGATGTTTAGTGGCTATAGTTGATATTTCAGATGTTAGATTCGATGTTTTAGAGACATATTAACGATTTTGAGTTGATAAATGTCCCAAATAATCATTGATCCGGGTCCTTTTTGTCCGAAAAAAATAAAAAATGCAAATAAAAAAAAATTGGCCGCCTAGGACAAAATCGACAAAGTTGGAGGGGGCCTAGGCCGATTTTAACAACAATGATTGTGAATATTATGTTTTATTTTGAATGTTACTTGTTGAATGAAATTTACTTATGGTTTTAAATAGGATTGTTTAATTATTAGAATTTACAAATAACATAATGAGCTTTTTGAGTAATTGCAAATTATGCCCAATGTAAGTTTGGGTGTGACAGATATGACCAGAAGAGAAGACTTAAGATGGCGAGCAACAACTCTGTGGAAAACATGAGACATGTGACAATAATACGTAAGATCGCAGGAAAATTACTTTATCCGCCGGAAAACCGTTGGGAACCGTCATATAACCGATGTAACTGCCGTATTACCGACCTCCTAATTTGAAGGGTCAGGATTTAATCTTGATAAGTTGGACGGCTAAAAAGGCTTCGCCGACAACACTTTGAGGCTTCAAACCTTTTTAGTTTTTACACATCTTAAATGTTTCATTGATTAAGTCAATAATGAACCAACAATATTAAGATTTAAGCTTAAAAATAAAGAATATATGTATGAATTTTTTTTTTTTAAATTATGATCCCCTAAAATTCATTGAGGCCCACGACCAACGTCCAACACTATTTGTAAAGAAGCGGGCCTTTGAGCCCTGATTTATTTTACTTAAACGGAATCATGCATTTCATGTTATCGCATGTTTAAGGACCCTATTTCGCCTTAAGATGAATTTGAACTCATTACCTTTCATTTGAAAAGCTAAAGAATACCGCTAGGAAAAAGCCCCTTTGGTAATAATTTATTTAACTCCTACCATATATTGAGGATCGTCGCTGAGAGCCTGAGACTCGTTTGCATCATGTCATAACCATAAATAAAAAAATAAAAAACAAATGCAATATGACACACTGCATACGTCAGAAATTGGAAAACCCGCTTCGTTTGGCTACTTTTCTCCTCCACACACAACCACGCAAAACACGCACAAACCATTAATAGAATTTCGCCCTTGTTTTTATTATTCTTTCTTAAACAAATTTTGTGTAAACCTTTCTTCCACCCTCGTTTTTGTAATCGAACCAAAATTCATATCGTTTCAAATCACCATTATTACCAGGAATTGAATTTGAATTTATTGAAGGCATTATCGATCAACCACCATCTCCGATTCCCGATTTCATCAATTTGAAGTTTTCACGTTTTGGTTTTTGAAGATTTGGTTGTGTGAAAAACAGGAAATGGGACAAAAATCCCTGATCTACAGCGTAGTGACCAGAGGCATGGTGGTCATCGCAGAGTATACCGAGTTAAAGAAGAAGTTAACATGCGACGAGAGCCATCGCCCTCAAAAGTCTCATGTACATGACAAAATATATACGCACAGTTGCAATGGCCATACCTTCAATTTCCTCATGGATAAAGGATTTGGTGAGCTACTTTTCTTTTTATTTTTTTGCATCTATGATATATTTATTAAGAATGTTTAAGTTTGGCGGACAAAAGTTTTTGGGCAAACTCTATCGGTTTAAGCAGTTTGACGGTTTAATGGTATGATATAGGGTTATTGGGATTGACTTCCTATAAAAATTCGAATAGTGTTGGCCTTAAATGAGCACAAGCCCAAACTTCACTTATAAG
Organism: Mikania micrantha; assembly: GCA_009363875.1. Lineage (NCBI taxonomy): Eukaryota > Viridiplantae > Streptophyta > Magnoliopsida > Asterales > Asteraceae > Mikania > Mikania micrantha. The sequence goes on from CM018695.1 coordinate 53,660,544, forward strand.
ACTCAATTAGCTACACAAGACTAAACGAACTTGGTACTTTTATAATTAAAATACATATTTACAAAATTATTTATAAATTTATGATAAAATATTATTAAATAACATATATATATAGGAGAATGTTCTCCTAAAAAGTCTATTTTGCCTAAGAAGGCTAAGAAAAATTTATAAAAATTTGATAACCGACTCAAACAAACTTTGAACTAACTCATTTTTGCATCATTGCTATAAAAACTATCTTTGTCATGTTTGTAAATTTGATTTTAAAACTCCAACCAATTGAAAGTGTAAGAAGAGACAAAAAAGTTAGTGCAAGTCTAAAATCTATCTTTGTCATGTTTGTAAATTTGATTTTAAAAATCTTGCCTTGTCTATAAGACAAAAGATACAGTATTTTCTACAAATGATTTTAGAAATCATCATTGCTATAAAAACTTTGATAAATATTACTAATGGTTTAATATGGAGACTTTGTAACTTGCATGCATATTTGCAGAATTTTGTATGTAGAATCTTATGTGCGTATGCAATTTTATGTATCGACTTTATAATCTTTGTGCATTGTAAACATTAAATTTTGTTAGGAAGTTGTAATCCATTCAAATCAAATAACAAAAAATGAAAGTACAGTTAGAATACTTTCAAGAAATAGTTCACAAATATATCATCACATTTATCGAAAAATAGTTTGTTACTATTATTCAACCGATTTTGCCAACTAAGGGGCTGTTTGTTTGCATCTGAATGGGTCTGAATCTGAATGGTTCAGATTCAGACCGTTTGTTTCGTGAAAAAAACGCGCATCTGAATGGGTTCCAATGTCTGAATGAGGGTCTGAATCATTCAGACTTCAGACCAAGTCTGAATGGGTATGAACAGAGGATGCTTCGTCTGTGTGTTTTGACCATCCATCCACGATTGAACTCCACCACCATCCATCTACGACTGAACTCCACCATCAACGACACAGCTCCACCACCATCATCGACTTCGATCCAGGTACCACCATCGACGACTCCGATCTAGCCACCACCATCGACGACTCCGATCCAGCCACCATCATCGCGATGGTTCGATGCGAACGAAGCCCTAAAATCGACGATGGGACCCTAAAATCGACGACCAGAACGAAGTTGGGTTCACGGGCACCTCTTCTTCTGTGAAGGGGATCTGCTCGGTGGCGACGGTGGACGGCGAAGGGTGGCGAAGGGTGGAGAAGGGCGGTGGACGGCGATCTGTGGTTGCGAAGCCGATGGGAAGAAAACGGGATGACGGCGATCTGTTGTTGGAAGCCGATGGGAAGCAACGTGATCTAGGTTTTCCTGTTTTGACTTTTGAACCAAAAAAACTTATTTGGAGAGACTTTGAATTATTTCCCATCCGATAATCATACTTGGTAATCCTTCAGCATAATAATTTTATTAGGCAATTCCTGCATTATTAAAAAAACAAAAATTAACATTAGTCAATAAATTAACAAACAATTTAATAAATACAAAAATACTACCAAAAGGCTAATTATGTGCAAAAGAAAAAGGGCAGAGTCACATTGAGATCTACATCGATCGACAGATACACACAGAACTTTATAGTACACACATAGAACTGCATAAAAACATACACAACAGAACTGCATACATACAAACAAAACTACTAATGTGAAAAACTTGGTCAATATGTATTAAAGCCTTTGATGTAAAATTAGTCAATGAATATATTTGCTCAATTTAGACAAATATTTTGCTGAATCACCTCTTGAGGTATGATGCCCAATTGGCTTTTATTGTCACTAGCTAAATATAAGATCACTAACAATTGAGTGAATCCTAGTAAGAGCTAGAATACTCAAAATATGAGATATGGCATATAAATACATGTAAACCACATGATTGTTAATAGTGATATGAAACTTAAAGCAAATGGAATCAACGGAGCTACATTCCTTTTAAATTTAGTAGTTGACAATTAACTAATAGTTTTATGCCATGAGTTAGACATGCTTTATGCGACACTTATATGTGCTAATAATAATATCATATAAGCCATTGTTAAGTTTCATGAAAACATAAGAAATTTAACAAATAAAGTGTTTAGCAGGCACTAAATATGTAAAGCATGCATCAAATATTCTAGGTTGACATATTTTTATTATAGGATAGAAAAAACCTCCATCAAGCTCTTGCTTTCGCGTGACATTGTGTAGATTAGGCAATGGCAAAATCTGATTTAACATACTGAAAATAAAATATTTTAAATCAACTCCAAAAGATTAGTTTAACAATCAATAATTCAATAACACATACAAAGACTTATGTGCATACCTATCAAGAGTGTTGGCATGCTTAGGATCTATTACGGCAACATAAACCTTCACCGCACAACATATCAAATTTAGTACAAAGAAACTATGAAATTGTGAAACATTTGTCGTTAACAAGAAAGGTTGAATTGAAGGAATTACTTGTGGGTTGTTGGTGAGGAGGGAAGGGTGTTCGTCTGAGATGTGAATGATTTCCCATGACTCATTATATTTAAGCTTGTTCATATTTCCTTAACAAAAAAGATAAATTTGAATTTAAAATCATATATTATGATTGGCATAAAATTGAAAGCAGAGAGTTGATGAAAGCAAGTTTGTGAACAATCCCTAAACAAAGCAACAAAAAAGAAAAACATAATTCATGTCAAAAGAATTTTTTTACAGAAATTTCAAAATCATTGGAAATGCAGGTACTGGTTATTAAGCTTATTAATTATTATTATGTTGAACTAATTAAAAAGGAAATGCACTTTCGGTCAAAATTGCCACCTTCAACTGATTATTGTTTACAGTGACCTGAATATGATTTTTTCGATATAAATGTCTGAGAACATAATGCAAGAAGAACAACTTCTTGATTTCCTTCTCCCATCCTCCGTATTCTAAAAACCCTGTAAATGAAAGTACAAAAAACGGATTCAATTTTCATAATATATTTATAGCTTTAAATCATAATTAAAACAAAATTATTGCTCATACTCCTATGTTAGAGTTGAGGGACGCTTTGTGATCCGTCATTCCTAACGCACGGCGTCATCGGAAACCTCCTCCATCGCTCGGATCCCAACTCCATCGCACATCAATCAGCACGAATAAAAAGCTTTATCCTCTACGGTTTCTCAAACACATACACTGAGGATGGCATGGTTTGAATTTTGAAATGAGTTTTAGGGTTTGCCTGCGTGTTTATCGCCCACGTGATTCATCACTTGCATAGTTGCATTATTGAATGTACATTAGGCATAGAGAGTTGTACCTCTTAATTTTAAGACAATCTCCAAGGAGTGTGTATATATACAGAGCCGGCCCCGAGAATGAAAAAAAATTCCGGGGCCCGGGGCGAGAAAGAAAATGGGCCCTTTAGGGTGGTCCTGAGAATTGAGGTGCCCAGAATCGAACCGTATTTGTTACTGAAAAAACCCAAACCAAATTCAGTTCCTAACCGTATCTGAATTTCGGTTTTTGGTTCAGTTTTCATTACAAATCTTTTTTGAATTAGGTTTGTTTGAGTAACTGATTAAACCGAATTCGGATTTAAATTTATTATCTAATTAATAATATATAAGGTTGAATTCAGTTTATTCATTTTTAACTAGTTTATTCGACTCAATTCAGTTTATTCATATCGATTTATTCAATTTTTAACCGGCTTATTTGATTTTTAATCGGGTTATTCGGTTTGTTTATTTTTAACTGAAACCGAACTAAACTACTTCTAAAATTCGGTTCGGTTTTTGGATAGAGAAAGTAATTGAAAACCAATTAGACTTTACGAAATAAACCATTAATTGAACTGATGAACACCTCTAGTTTAAATGGAATGAAAGTAACTTTTTATATTTTAAAAAAATTACCTTTTATACCCTTTACATGATGTGTTTTTAGATGGTTATTTATATATTTTTTATATAATTTTTTTATATAATATATAAAAAAATTTAAAATTTTGGGCCCCTTAAAATGTCGGGCCCGGGGCGGTCGCCCACCTTGCCCCTCGCCAGGGCCGGCCTTATATATATATATATATATATATATATATATATATATATATATATATATATAAACATGCCTAACAAGAGTAAAACTCAAGCTTGAAAAACTAGTTACAAATTTTCATAAGTCAAATAAGTAATCTCAAACCTTGACAAATTTAGGCTCTACTTAACTAGTTTCGATTCCTGCTACATCAAAGATTAAACCAGCTTTAGGTGTTCATTAATATAATTATTATAAATGATTGCATATTTTAGAAAAGAATATGAAGAAAAGCTAAATCAACAGTGACCTCACCCGCATAAGACCATCCGTAATATTCATCTTACTGAATCTTACGCTACCTAAATTTTCTGTCACGTCATCACCCCACTAAAACCTTAAAACCTTGTAGCGGTCACCCGCTGAAAATGTGAGAGAGGAGCTTCAACGAGGTGACCCCGCCTGAAACGTGGGTGGAGTACTACGAACGGTCTAAATCTCAAGACTACTGAATATTTGACTTGATAGGTGATCATTTTTGTTTTTTAAATTTTTATTTATTTTTAAAACGACTTACCTTTAAAATCTAATTATAAAATCCACATATTGCCTATTTTATGAGACCTAAATCAGCACCACTTATGTAAAGATATCAGTGTTATAAAACTCGTATTTGGCGAGTAGTGGCTGAGACGATTTTCTTCAGCTCAGTCAACTTACTCGGATTTGATCAAACTCGGGCCAACTCGGATCAACTAGGCCAACTCGGATTTTCTCTATTTTTAACCGATTTTTGTCGTTTTTTCGTTATTTTTCACTGATTATTTTTTGATTTTCATTATTTTTCACGGAGATACATTGTAATACAAGAATTTATGAATATCATGTCGGCAATATTTTACATAAAAAATCAATTTTTTAAATACTTTATTATTCGAAATGCATCTTTTTTATTTGTATTGATATCCACTTTAAATGCTATAAATAGTAGTAAATTTATGACACTTGACATATATATAAATTCTTAAAAATTTTTTCTATATAATTTACCATATTCGAGTATTTCCCGAATAGGCCGAGTACTCACAACTTTTCATTCAACCGAACCATGAAATATATACAACAAATGCTACTAGACCAAGAGGCATACTTAAAGAAGGAGAATGAAAAAAAAAATAAATTATAAAATAAAATCAACACTTGACCAAAGTATGTGGCTTTATTCTAGCATAAAAGGGATATGATGGATATTAGAAGCATTATTTTGAAGACCAGACCGGCCGGACCGGTCGGTAGGATCGGGAACCGGGGGTCGTCGGCCCAAAATAACATACAAACCTCACTCAAACGAGCCGGCCAGTTGAGCCGGGTAAACGGTCGAACCGGAAACAAGTTTATCGTCACCAGATTACAAGTTTTTTTAAACTAAAATCCAAATGATGAAACATTAAAATCAAACCCTATAGTTTTTCTAGCATGATTATGCTTATTTGAAGATTAATTATGTCTGTTTAAATGTGTTTATAATTCTATATTGTTTTTGAATTTTTTATATATTTTTATTATGTCATCCGGTTCTTGAATCCGGTTCGACTGGTAACCAGCACGACATTAGGTTTGACGCCCGGTTCGGTTATGAAAACATTGATTAGAAGTGTATTTTTACTTTTTCGGTAATAACATGATTTTCAAAATCATGTGACATCATATTCACACGAGGACCCTAATCGAGACTAGGTGAGATGTTTCGAAAAAAATTCAAGTCCGAGCTTGTAAAAAATCTCAAACCACGAGCCGACATGGTTTTTCTAATCTTCCTTTACACACACACCATATATCTATATATGTATACATATATTGAGATAAGATCATCTACACAAATAGATTTATTTATAAAATTATAGGATCAATTATGTGTCAACACATGTAATTTTATGTAATTACAGTATGATGGTAAATTACTCAATTTAACTATATTGTAGATTTAATAATCCCTAATTATTTGCTAACTTTTGTTAACAGTTATATATTAATCTCAATTCCAAATCATTATGATTTTATTCGTTTACAAAATTGGTTTACGAAACAGTTAAAATAATCAGTCTTCATCATCACGTATTTAATATACATAGTTTCAGAAGCATACATTAATTTTCGTTATATATACTAACATGTACTAACATAAAAAAGTATAATATTCTTAAAAGATTGTTAACATGTATATGATTATGTATATGTGTTGATATATGTTAACTTGTAGAATAACACATATTAGCACATAACAAAACAAGCAAACGACTTATCTTGAAATGGTAACTAATCATTCTCTGTTTTAAATGTAGCGTTATATTAGCAAATTAGATTAATAGAAATCCTTTTATGACCTTATTTTCGTTACAAAACTATCATTTTATATAATAACCTTATATATATATATAATATAATATATTAGATTATATTTATGTGTGTGTATGCTTGTGTGTGTAATATATATATATATATATACATATATATACTCACACATATATATGTGCGTGTGTGTGTGTTAAAAATCGAGCCGAGCCAACCTTGGCTTGGGCTCAACTCGTTTTAAACAAACGTTTTTCGAGCCTGGCTTTTTAAAGCATTTTTCAAATGAGTCTCAAGCTGCGAGCTTTTTGAACAGTATTAATTGACACATATCAATTTTTTGTTATTAATTTTTAATGAAATTTGCAGAAAGTGACGTGAGTATATTCTAAAACTAAATAACTATTTTGGTAAATTTTTTTTAACGGCGGTGATCTTATGTACCAAATATGTTGTTTTAGCTGGTCCCACCGGACATAGGTAAGACATACGCCTACCAGATGCTCGGAATCCCAGTGAAATAGGTAAACCCTCGCCCTCCATTGAGATCGAACCTGGATAAACCCTAAGCTGACTCTTCAAATAGTGTCATTTAAATTGCAATAGATGCATTCGAACCCATGACCTCCACTATGAAAAGTGATGGGCAATGCCATTATTTGCTGCATTCTTTTGGGGCATAATAAATAAAAATATCTTAGAGGGAAAATTTATGCACTTACTTCATCTCCTTTGATTGTTGCAGTATTCTATGTTGTTGCAGTGGAGTCCGTGGGTAGGCAAGTTCCCATAACATTCTTGGAACGCATAAAAGATGACTTTAATAAGAAATATTCAGAATGCGAAGCTTTAACTGCTGCTCCTAAGAGCCTAAGCAAATCATTTGGGTAACTAGCTTTCCATTATTTAGAAACATTATTTTTTTATTTTTTTATTGGTTTTTTCCTTTTTTTTTTTGTTTGGGTCTGTGGGTGGAGGGAGAGGGTTACTAGTTTGTTGAGTGTTATTAACACTTGGTGGGTTTTAGACCAAAAATGAAGGAACAGATGCAATATTGTGTTTCTCATCGTGAGGAGATTGACAAGATCGCTAATGTAAAAGCACAAGCTGATGAAGTCAAGGAAGTTACGGTGGAAATCAATGATAAGGTAGCATTTGACAAAAATATCAAACTTGAATATTGAGTCTTTAGTTGTTTAATACCAATGTTGTATCTGTGAATGTTTAAGCCTGACAAAAACAGTCAGTTAGGGGTGGGTCACGTCAGGTGACTGAACTCATATTTTAAGAAAGTATCAATTTGGTTTTGTTGTTTGGGTTCCAATCGAAATGGATTCAAATTCAATGGAGTCGTTTTTGATAAAAGAAAGTTTGAAAAATGCTCCACTGGCTATAGTTGTTTTTACGGCAGCTAGTAGTAATAAGGTATATGGTGCAGCGTGTGTTGGCAAACGTGTGGTAAGTAGGTGGCGAAGGTGGGTGAAGATGATTCGCATGAACATGAACACAACACAAAACCAAAGATGATGTTAGGCATGTCAACCCAACACAACATTTGTATTGTGAGTTGACACAAACACAATCCGTTTAATAAAAATTTTTTAACTGAATTTATTTTTATTAATACATGCTTTACAATTTTAAAATAATAGGTAAATGAGCGATTATATTTTAATTATGGATTCTTATCCCAAATTTTATTTTAAATTTTAGTCCATAATATCCAATTAATTCGATTTTTTCCCATAATACACATTTAAAAGATAAAATAAAAAGTAAATGCTTTAAACATATCAACTCACGAACCGATTAGGTTGACTAAAGCACAACTTATTGTGTTACACGTTTGTAGACTCAACCTAAATCTATTTGTATATAAGGATCTAAGGGCTTCTAGCCTAACGGTAGCCCTTGATTTTTCTTATAGTATTATGAGAGGTTTTGGGTTAAAGTAACGTTTAAAGCAAATATTTTTTGGTTGAGTCAAAGGTTTCGAAGTTATGGGTTTTTTCCTGGACGGGTGGATCAGGTCGCACGCTATGGTTTTCAAGCGAAAGGGTGATCTATAAGCCAGGATAATCCCAAATGATCGGACGTTTGTTGTTCAAAAATAAAGTAGGTTCATACGGAACCCAACATGTTAATGTCATGTTGTGTCTAAAATTCATACTTCTGGTGGAGTTGATTCATTGGATCCACACACACACATATATATATATATATATATTTATTTATAAATTATATATATGTTTTAGTAACTAGCTGGTTCCTTGTTGCAGGAAAATGATTTCAAAAAACAAGAACCAAGATGAAAAGGAAGATGGGGATTCATAATATTGAGATCAAACTGCTCGTTGCATGCCTTGTCCTTATAATGATTATAACCATGATTATGATTATGATTATGATTCTTGTTATCTCAATTTGTGATAGTGTGCGTTGTTTTTAGAACTGGGTCGGACGCTAAACAAACATAATTAATATTCAAATAAGCATAATCATGTCAAAAAAATATACGATTTGATTTGATGTTTCATTTTTTTTCTTTTAGTCAAATAAATATATATCCGGTCCAACAGTTGAACTAGATGAACTGCTGTCACCCCCACCTATCTTCTTCACCTAATGTTGATGTCATTGTTCACTCTCTAAAGGTTGCGGAAGCTTAGTGGTGATGTCTCAGAGATGGGATGCAACTTTACTTGTTCCGGTATCAGAACACACGTAGTTAACTTAAAGAAATATAATACAAGGATAATATTACTATTACAAACCATATGCTATAAACATCTTGAATTTCTTACTTACAAGGTGCCTGAACGTTCAATTCTCACCCATCGTCACTATCTGCATGTAAAAGTTTTTATGTTTGAAAAGTCAACATAAAGCTCGTGAGTTCGTATTGAATGATCCAATACAATATGATATGATAATAAAGTCACTGATACACATTGACAAAGTTAACCATGGGACGCATATCTTGTTCCTTTCGGACTGAATGATCTGATAAGATATTACCTGTGGTAAATATCCTTGTGCCTCACTCTTGACGTCTATCACGTACATTAAGCTGAAATTGAAAACAGGTAACAAACATTTACACCAGGGGAGATGCAATCCTCCTAGCAAATAGGTTGTCAGCTCATAATACTATCATTGTTTCATGTTCGGCCCAACATTGGTTCACTAGATACGGTTTGATATATGAGGACTTTTTGATATTGTGATAGCAAGATACACATGAAATCCCATGAAATCACACATATAACATTGAAACATATCATAAGTTTAAGAAATATTCCATAATGATACCCCGATGTTCGCAAAACATTAAAAGAAAAGGGGTTGTAAGAAACTCACCTGAAGTGTTCAAATCAATGGTTAGTGAGACTTGTGTTATTATTCTTGTGATTCAATTCTGCATTAAGTTAAAGTTTATAAATTATTTATGGTTAATTTTCTTATTAGAAATTTCCTTAACGCTCAATGTCAATGACATTGCAACTTGAGTCATCAAACTGATCTTAAATCCTTAATCAGCCTCCTTAACTGATTATCACACAAAGTGTTATATACTGGAAACCTATACTAATTTAGGTTCCTATTAAGGAGTTTATGACTTGTTGGATTAATTAAAATATTCTCAGATTAATCAAATAGGTATTGATAGTAATAAATGTTATTAACAATCATAACTACTATATTATTGATTTTTTGATCCTAAGTATGAATATTGTAAAGCATGTTATAACCTTTTGGATTGTCACACCCCAGCTGATGGCAGAATCACGGAAGATGCGATGATATGGAAATCAAGAGGATATGGTCAACGTAAATACTTTACATTAACAAGCCCACAATAATTGTATCAACCTTACAAATAAGTTGTCTAAATCAAATGTTACATATATGAAAGATTTCAAAAATATGGCCAAAGCATATAGGCTACACTATTAAATGTTCCAATGTAACTCAAAATGCTTGCTTCCTACTCATGATCATGGCCCTGAAATAAATAAGAAAACAGTCAACTAAAAAGTTGGTGAGATTCACAAGTTTAGTAGACTTTATAATGTTTAATAGGATCATCATCCCAAAATGACATTGTATTAACATAATATGTTAATCTTAAGTATGGATGCATGCAATCTACATGTGTCGACAACAAAATCTCTGACTGAGTGCATGTGACTATACATATTTTAGTAGTAACCTTTGCTCGAGTTCAAAATTTAAATGTTGGAAACATTCATTGTCGCACCCCGAGCCGGCGGGCTGGATCGACTTTCCCATCGGACTGAAGGTTCTCTGGCCGCGATATCGTGTGATAATCATAATGATCAGATTGTTTACATGGCACATGATATATAATGAGAAACGCTAGCATGACATTGATATAGAATTACAAAGTTAAATTACACAAATACATGTTCATCATTTAACTAAGTAAATCTACCCAAAAAGAATCATTGAATTTCTATCTTGTATCTGCACAAGGTTTACAAAAGACGATTCAAAGCTATGTCATTCAAAATATGCACAACACAAAAGTAAGCTAGGTCTTCTCTTAAGTCCACTAGCTTATGCCCTGATGTCTGGTGACTAGACCTGTTCATCACCTAAGAAAACATGCATTTAAATAAAGTCAACACTAGGTTGGTGAGTTCATAAGTTTAGTATTTGAATGCAATTGTAATTTTGTCATTCACACATCACAATGTCTCTTACTTACAGTGTTATTGATATTATTCTGTCTGTCTCACACAATGTCCCCTCCATAGTTATACTTACAAGTAATATATCATCCAAATCAAGCATGTTTATATATAGGGCATACGTATCACGAATGAAGCCGCCACCCCCCACATACTTGACTAAATTCAACACCACTTGCAAATACAACTATGGATACCCATTTCTATCTCACATGTGTTTATCCTGTTTGATATTCAACCCATAATATGTGTTCATCACCTGCAATGATATATGTATAGAGTAAAAGTGTATGAGGGGAATCAGTTATCATGACCTAAGTTATGATAATCCCTCAATGATTTAAGGAAAATAGATTTATTAATCTTATCCTTATTATTATACTCCCCATTGAAGGGTTAATTGTAATTCTACTTCTAATTAAAGTAGTAAAGATTTATTCTTTGATATTGTTCTCAACTTGAATGTATAGAGCATAAATGGGACCCATTGTGGTCCTTACGTAATCAGACCACAATGCCTCCAATTTACCTCTATCCCATTTGTGTTCTCATAGAATTAGTGCCTTCAACGAGACTATTACTAGTAATATGGCTAGAGAGAAAATCAACTCCTCAGTCTACCAGATAATAGAATCGAAGGATTTTAATTACAATCAGTTTCTATAGATTAATATCACTATGTGTCGTTTACCAAACCTGAATGATGCAGCCTTGTTACCGGTCATACGACACCGGCCAATGATAATGATATACGAATAACGTACCGGCCTCACTTACCAGCGGTTTGTCAAACCTATGGTAACACTACGCTATCGTCAGTTTAGTCGAACAAAATAAATAGTAAACGATTTTCTTGTAGGGACTTACGACTGGACATGAACTCATGAACACATGATTGTTGTGATATAATACAACAGTCTTAATATTAATTATTATTGTGTTTCTCCCAATGTTAATGTCTCAATGTTATATGTTCTCAGTGTTATCTGTTCTCATAGTTTTAACAATGTGTTACAAGAGCTAGTCTTATTGCACAATGCTAGCAATGTGGTGAACGATATCATCATCATGAAATTATGTTATCATGATTATCATTCGTGATATCACCTGCACTTGTCTCAGTGTTATCTCATGTTCATCTTTGTGATAATAACAAAGTATTTTAAGATTTAATCTTATAACTTATGTTTTTCTATTGTGTTGATGAAATCATGAAACTATGTTATCATGATTCATCCTTGATATCTCAACATGTAAAATACACATAAGCATACATAAAATCATATGTGAAAATAAAGATAAAATCTATATTATCTAAATCACATGATAAATGAATTAATGTACTAAAGCTTTTAAGTAATTAAAAGAGTTTAGCATGTTTTCTCAGCCTCGCATGTAAAATCAAAAGATTAGAAAAGGGGTATATGAACTCACCTGGTGGTTGAAGTGGTTGACTAAGTATTCACAGAATGCACGTGCTCACTTGTTGTTCTTGAGATTATATTCACGATCCAGTGTTTGATTCCAATTGTGTGTAACTTATAAGTATAAGTTATGTATTCGAGAGTTAATCCTAAAGTTGGTTAATACTTATGCTCCTTGTGATTCATTTAGCCTTAATTCACTTATAGTGTTTACATACTAACATTTAACCAATCTTAGGTTAAATTTTAGTATACTATAGAACTCTTGTTTATGTGTTTTATACTTGGTATAACTTTGTTACTTTGAAAGTTTTGAAAATCATGATATTTCTAAGTAATGAACTTAAGTTTCTTAAGTTAAGACTTAGCATATTAATTTGTATTAACTTAAAATGATATTCATCATTTTATTATGTTAACATAAGTAATGTGTTATAGCTTAGTTATGTTATATGTAAAATACATAACTAACAAGTGTTCTAAGTTTAAAATAAATGAACACCTTTTATGAGAAACCCTATTGATATTTTTGAAAAACCATTGATTTGTTATTACTCCTGTTGTTTTTCTTGACTACATTTGTAATGTTAAATTATTATTTATTGTTTAGATATGTTTTTCATTGTTCTTAGCTAATGTTGATGGTTCATAGCGTCAAAATCGATGGAATTATCAAACCGGTTACCCAAAAACCCTAACTCATCTCCATCGACATTACTATGTTCTTATCAACATTGTGATCTCATTTGTAAATCATTTGAGTTGATTTATGTTTTGGGACACTTGGATCTCATAGATGGAACAGTATCGACAGAATATTTGGCTGTAGGGATAGTATCGACCCTGTAATATCGATGAAACACAGGTTCAGCTCCCTGCCGACATCAGCAATATCAGAAGGGTCTAAGTTCGATGCCCCAGCTTTGGTTCGAAGGTAATATTGAAGGTCAATGGTTTACTACTAGTATCGACCATGTGTTGGTCGATTTTGCTGCTGTTCGAACCTAACAACGTCAATGGAAGTCCCCATGCCGGCTCCTCGTCGATACTAAATTCTTCAGCAACATTCATCCATCGAACCTAATGTTCTTGTGTCGATATTATTATCCCCACTCCCATGAACTCTTATTTTGACGTTTTCCTAACTTGGGGAAGTCGGTTTCATGCAAATCCATAATGTTTTTGTGGACCAAAACCGATTCCTAAGTTCAAGAGCTGGGTTTTGTGTAGAACTCTGAAAAACCGCAATTTCAAGCTTACCTCTTGTCCAAATCATTAGGTTTTTGCCCCGATTCCTTGTACTTTTGTGTTGAGAGCTTCTTGTGTATATCAAATTCGTAGGATTTGGTCAAGTAATGAAGGATATATGATAATTTGAGTGTGGTAATTCTAGAGAGAGAGAGAAGTTCCGGATGAGAGAGAAAGAGATGAGATTGTTGGTGTAATAAATGAGAAAATAAATGCTTGTAGGGTTTTTATAATCCAAGCAAGTTTAGGTTCGTTTCTGATGTTCGGTTCTTGATTTCGTTACGTTTTCAGAACGTAATGTGGTATTTACGAACATTTTATAAACGTGGTTTTCTTTAGATTTTCTAAGGTTGTAATTCCTAATAAATGTTTCTAGTTATTTTTCTTATTTTATTATTTCGAAATCGTTTATTTATTTCGTTTCGTCAGATCGTATTACCTTCGCGCGTATTCGTTCTAATCGTCACCTAACGGAAACGACGATGGTTTCACTTTCAGATGTTTTTTTTTACTTTCAGTTACTATTCAGAACGTTAAACCCACATATATGTTTGTGTGAATCGTTACCCATGCAAACACAGTGTCGATTTATTATTCTGAAACGAGACTAAACTTCTGTTTTGATTTGTATTTCCTCACTCATATGGACTCAACGAAACTGTCCTATTTTCATCTTGTTATAATTGTTGTCACATTGTTTCCTCATAGAATTATCGGCCATCTGATTTTTGTTATTTATGGAATCAGATCGCAAGAGATATGCTTTTGTCACTTGTTTTCACATTGTTGTTTCACATGAATTGTTGTAATTCTGTATGTAAATTTTTATTCAAACACATACAGCTGTTGATTGCTTTCATAGTCCTGTTGTCACACAACTGTTAAACACATTGTATTTACACATAGTAATGGTGATAGTACACATACCGTACGGATTGCCAGACGATCTGGTACTGGTTGTCACAGTTTCCCCTTGTTAAAAAAATTTCGTCCCGAAATTTAAGCATCATTGTCGGGTACTACTTCTTTATCAACAGGTGATCCTCAACCTCCTAGGTAAACTCTGGTCCACGCTTAGGGTTCAAACGAACCTTCACAATAGGTTTACGGCTTCGTTTCAGTCTCTTGACTTCACGATTCATAATCTCTACTGGTTCCTTGATAAAGTGTAGTTGCTTATCAACTTGTATTTCCTCCAATGGTATGACTAACGATTCGTGAGCTAGACATCTCTTAATATTTGATACATGAAACACATCGTGTACCCCGTTGAGTTTATCAAGAAGTCTGAGTCTGTATGCCATAGGACCAATTCGCTGAGTTATCTAAAACGGTCCGACATAAGTTGGTGCCAACTTGCCCTTATGTCACAACCCCAAATTCCCACGTGTGGTGTCAGTCCACTTGGGTGTGACGTGACCAGAATCACAGCTCATGGTCATATAGAACAACTCTATATGCGTTTCAAAATACATTTTTTGTCGTGTCACAACCAAAAAATTTATATCATTAAAGCAGCGGAAAATAATAAGTTTAAACATGCAGCGGAAATATAATTGTCACACACAACATTGTTTTAAAACACAACATTAGTTAATACTGTTAGAACAAAGCGACACGACATATATGAATGCAGTTCCTATGCTCATGTTCTTAGGTGCATCCTGACTCCAACGCAGCTAGTTACCTGAGAATACATGTTTAAAAAGAAAGTGTCAACACAAGGTTGGTGAGTTCACAGGTTTTGATATACATAAATAATAATCAGAAAATGTGTGTCATGCTGTTTATTAAAATGTTAGTCCCGAGCCCTAGGCTCCAAGTGTCAGTGCGTCACTACCGAACTAGACTTGTTAGTCCTTGCCTCCGCTATGTCTCGTGTTTGACCACGTTTGACCGTGTTTAACCATGTTTGACGGTGTCAAGTCAATGACCCGTTAATGAACCGTGTGTCGGTTGTGATTCATGTAACATTCGTGATTGTTCTCGTCGTGTGCAAAACGCACAATTCGCTTTCTTGGACAACTTACTATTTATAGTAAGTTTTCATTTTTAGCAAGTTCCACACACATATCGTTTTTAAGGTTCTTGCATGCTTGTTAGTCCTATGTGATCATGTTAACACATAGCTCGTTGTCATGAGTGATCAATTAATCATATAAGTCATTCTTACACATTAAAGTTTCCTAAAAAGAATAGTTTCCATATCTAGCATGATTAACTTCGGAAATCACCTAATTTAACATACATTAATCATATTTCATCATGTTAAGTCATTTAGCATGTACAAATCATGTACCATACCTCAAAATAGTGTTTTCTAAAAATAAAGTTACTATAAATAGTAACTATGACCCATACTCATCGAATGATCATTCTAAGCGTTCCTAATCCATTTTTGTACCAAATAACATTATATAATATCATGAAACATCATCTAAACATATACATTTAGTCAAAATCATCATTTATCCATAATCGGGTTACAAAAGTTACTATAAATAGTAACTTGGTCTAAAATGACCACGAATCAATCCCAAATCAATTTCTTAGCATCATAACGTCATATTATCATCCTAATGAGATTACTATTCACATGCAAGATCATATTCTCACCAATATCACCATATTGTAATTCAAAAGTTACTATTTATGGCAAGTATCACAAATATCCACATTTTAACCATTTCAATGACTACAAATCATGAGACACCTTACCAACATCATCAATAAACATGTATTAACATCAAAAATCGTCTAACATGCTCTAGATCATGCATGCATGTTGATATTTCGATCGTCAAAGAACAAGTCATGCATGATATACACACACATCATCATGGATCGTCAAGATATATCACCAAATCATTATAGATCATCAATATTCATATTAAAATCAACAAACATAGATTCAAACCACTAGAAATTCGTGCATGTGTTGGTGTGGTGCATGCATGTGGGTTTTAGACCTAGCTTGTGCGTATAGAAGTGTTTTTAAGCTACCAGAGATGTAGAACTACCTTCTAAAGCTCCAAGAAGATAAGGAAGGTGATGATATTAGACCCCCAAGCTCCTAAAACTTCTTTACAACAAGGTTTTTCAGCAACAAGAAGGTGGTGATGATGGATGGTGTTCTAGAGAGCTTCCTTCAAGGTTCCGAAGCTTCCAAGCTCTCTTCAATGGCTTCCAATGAGGATGATGGAGTGTAACAGAGATTCTGGAGAAGATAATGTCAAGATATGATGGCTAAACTTCGGAGACAGTGTGTAGAGGTAGAATAGAAATGATTTTTTCTTGGTTTTATAAAGATTTGGCGTTTGGACAGCTTCGCGTACCGCCAAGAGGGTTCAAAAGGTTCTTCGCATACCGTAAAGAATTTCGGGAATTCAAACTCCCCGCCCCTTCATCGCGTACCGCCATGGGCCTCTCCGGGGTCCTTAGCGTACCGCGAAGAGTCCGGAAGAGCCCAATAGGCCCAATTTCAATGGTTTAGCTCGTTTCTCATCGTTTTCAAGCTTATGGACTATCGTTCGGCATTGTTTGAACTTTCAAGTTCAATGTCCGAGCTTTTCGTGAGGTTTCTAGTGTTTGGTTACACGATGTGGTAACGTTCACCAACGTTCGTGTTTTCTCAGACACGTGTGTGCGTGTTGCGATAATTCACCGAGTTATCATGTTTGTGTCAGTGTTCGTACAGTAATGCCACGTGTCACACTAAATTAAACTAATTATAGTGCGACGTATACAATTATCAATTAAATAAACATTTAATTTAAAAGAAATGCTGACCTGGATTTTACGGGGTGTCACATCATCCCTTGTTAGAGAGAATTTCGTCCCGAAATTCAGCTTGCGTTGCCAGTGTTTGCCTGCTCAGCAAATAGGTGTGGGTCTTTCTTTTTCATTTGATCTTCGCGCTCCCACGTGAATTCCGGTCCACGTCACTAATTCCATCGCACCTTCACTATCAGTATTTTGCTGAGTTTAAGCTTCTTGATTTCCCGGTCCATAATTTCCACCGGTTCCTCAACGAAGTTTAATTGTGCGTATATCTATATCTCCTCAAGAGGAGTGGCTAGTGTTTCATCAGATAGGCACTTCTTGAGGTTCGATATGTGAAACACGTTGTGTACTCTGCTTAGCTCTTTAAGCAGGTTTAGCTCGTAGGCCACGGGACCTACCCGTTTGGTGATCTCGAAAGGTCCAATGTAACGAGGATTCAACTTCTCTCGTTTTCCGAGCCGAATAACTCCCTTCCAGGGCGAGACCTTGAGTAACACCATGTCTCCCACCTGGAATTCCAATGGTTTACGTCTTTTGTCGGCATAGCTTTTATGTCTGTCTTGAGTTGCTGCCATTTGTTGTCCTATCTGCACAATTTTCTCGGTCGTCTCGTGCACAAGCTCAGGGCCGGTCAGTTGGCTTTCCCCAACTTCCGCCCAAGAGATGGGTGATCGACACTTGCGTCAGTAAAGTGCCTCGAAGGGTGCACCTTGTATGCTTGTGTGGTAACTGTTGTTATAAGAGAACTCAACTAACAACAGATGAGTCTCCCAGCTACTGCCAAAATCGATGACACATGCCAAAATTGATGACAAAATGTACCATGATCTGAAGACGACTTCCAATGTTTGTATAGTCCGTTCACTTTGTCCATGAGTCTGCGGGTGGTATGCAGTACTTATATCCAATCTCGTACCCAGTGCCTTATGCAAGGACTTCCAGAAATGCGACGTGAATCGACTGTCGCGATTAGAGATGATCGAGATTGGCACTCCATGTCGAGTGACCACTTCTTTTAGACAAATCCGAGTCAATTTATCTAACTTTTCGGTCTCCTTGATAGGTAGAAAGTGTGCAGACTTCGTCAGTCGGTCTACCATAACCCAGATGGTATCGCAACGATTTGTCGTCTTAGGCAATTTGGTGATGAAGTTCATGGAAATTTGCTCACATTTTCACATTGGTATTTCAGGTTGTTGAAGTAGACTTGCTGGCTTCTGGTACTCAACCTTGACTTTTGAGCACGTCAAACACTTACCTACGTAAGTTGCTATTTCGGCTTTCATGTTTGGCCATCAGTAAGTCGTCTTCAGATCATGGTACATTTTGTCAGAGCTCGGATGTATCGAATACCGACTCTTGTGAGCTTCGTCCATGACTACGTTTCGCAGTCCTTCGTAGTGTGGAATCCAGATCCGATCCATGAAGTAGTATGCTCCGTCGGTCTTTACCTCTAGTTGCTTGTCCATGCCAAGCAAGGATTCCTGAGTGAGGTTTTCGACCTTCAGAGCTTCCTGTTGAGCATGCTTGATCTGTTGTGGCAACTCAGAATGGATCGTGAGTTGTAGTGCTCGTACGCGTTTTGTTTTTTCTTTCCGGCTTAACGCGTCAGCCACTAAATTTTCCTTGCCAGGGTGGTATTTGATGGCGCAATCATAATTGCCAATGAGTTCAACCCGCCTTCGTTGTCTCATGTTCAGCTCCTTTTGATCGAAGATGTGTTGTAGGCTCTTATGATCGATAAAAATGGTACATTTTGTGTCGTATAGGTAGTGTCGCCATATTTTCAAGGCAAACACCACGGCTTCGAACTCTAGGTCATGAGTTGCGTAGTTCTTCTCATGCACCTTTAGTTGTCGTGATGCATATGCTATGACCTTCTGGCGTTGCATCAGTACGCAACCGAGTCCTTGTTTTGAGGCGTCGCAATACACCACGAAATCGTCACATCCTTCCGGCAAGGATAGGATTGGTGCAGTGCATAACTTCTGCTTCAACAGATTGAAAGCAGATTCCTATTTTTCTCCCCAATCAAATTTCTTGTCCTTGTGTGTCAAGGAGGTTAGTGATTGAGCGATCTTAGAGAATCCCTTAATAAATCGTCGGTAGTACTCTGCCAATTGTAGGAATTGTCGCACATCGGTTAGAGTCTTGGGTGCTTCCCAGTTCTTGATAGCTTCGATTTTAGCTGGGTCTACGTGTATACCGTTTTCGTTGACAACATGTCCCTGAAATTGGACTTCGTGAATCCAAAAATCACATTTGGAAAACTTCTCGTACAGTTGCTCGTTCTTCAACAATTCCAAGAAAAACCTTAGATGTTCAGCATGTTCTTCCTGATTCTTAGAGTAGATCAGAATATTGTCAATGAACACTATTTCGAATTTGTCAAGATAAGGTTTGCACACTTGATTCATGAGATCCATGAAAACCGCTGGTGCATTGGTCAGTCCGAAGGGCATGACCAAAAATTCGTAGTGTCCGTATCGGGTTCTAAAGTCAGTCTTAGGAATATCATCTTCCTATATCCTCAGTTGATGGTAACCCGATCTTAAATCGATCTTCGAATAATAGCTTGACCCTTGTAACTGGTCAAACAAATCGTCTATTCGTGTTAACGAGTATCGATTCTTGATCGCTACCTTGTTCAGCTCCCTATAGTTGATGCACATACGGAATGATCCGTCTTTCTTCTTCTCAAAAAAGACCGGTGCTCCCCAGGGTGAGAAGCTCGGTCTGATGAATCCCTTGTCCAGCAGCTCCAGCAACTGGTTAGACGGTTCTTGCATCTCTATTGGTGCTAGTCGGGATGGAGCTTTAGCAATCGGTGCTGCTCCGGGAGTGACGTTTATCTGGAATTCGATTTGTCGTTTCTGTGGTAGTCCAGGTAAATACTCAGGAAATACTTTAGGAAAATCGCGGACTACAGCAATGTCCTCGATCTTCTTCTCTACCCTCGGTTGTTCAGTGATGAGGGCCAGTATAGCGGTGTACCCTTTCCGCAAGTACTTGCTTGCCTTCATACATGACATGATATTTAAGGGTATCCCACGTTGTTCTCCCTGAATCGAGATCTGTTGTCCGCTTGGCAACATAACTCGTACGATCTTCTCATTGCATACGATCTCAGCTTGATTCGCGGACAGCCAGTCCATTCCAATGACCACATCGAAGCTCCTGAGAGTTACCGGCATCAAATCGGTTTCGAGCTCGTGATCCGCTAAAACCATGACGCATCCTCGAATGACGTGTTGTGTTTCAATCAGCTTGTCGTCGGCTAACTCTACGGTATACTTATAATCTAGTGGTGTTGGGGTAGTATCAAGGAGTTTGCTAAATTCACTAGATATAAAGCTCCTATCGGCACCGGTATCAAATAATATACTTGCATAGACATTATTTAAAAGGAACGTACCGGTCACGATGTTAGGGTCATCCTTGGCTTCTCCCGAGCCAATCACAAATGCCCAACCTTTGGCTGCACCTCCTCCAACCTTCTTTAGTTGCGGGCCCGATTTCCCACATTCGTAACACCCCTTGAGAGTGTTCTTGTTGTTATTCTGGTTGTGGTTGGGGTTGTTGTTGTTGTTCGGTAGTTTGGTTCTGCAGTCTTTGGCCATATGGCCATGTCATCCGCACTTTAGGAAACGATGCCTTTCACATTGCCGAAAGTGGTGATAGGAACAGCGGTTACACATAGGGTATTTCCCCTGGTATACACCCTTTCCCTTAACGTCAGGTTGGGTAGCAGTGAAGGCTCTGGCTGGTGTTGATCTTGGTTGTTGTTGGTGTGATGAGTGAGACCGGTGGTAGCTAGGTTCCCACTTTCGTTTGTGGCTGTCTTGGGGCTTTAGATGTTCACCCCTCTTGGGTAGCTTTCCTTGTGCCACCGCTTGATCGGTAAGTTTGTGTGCCAGCCGGATGGTGGGTTGGATCAGAGTTGGGCCAGAAGCAATGACCATGCTTTGGATCTACTCAGGCAGTCCGCTGTTAATATGCCCAATCTTTTTGTACTCTGGGGTCACCATTCTCAGGCACATCTTAAACAATTCGTGGAACCGTGTGCAGTACTGTTCAATCTCTGAGCCCACCATCTTATGAACCCAGAACTCTTCTTCCAACATTTTGATCTCATTTCTTTGGCAGTACTCTTCTTGCAACAATCTGGTGAAATCTTCCTAGGTCATCGAGTCGTCCAAACCCAGATTTTGGACATGGGTATTCCACCATGTGAGGGTCGTTCCCTCAAGAGTACCGGTTGCAAATTTAACTCGGTTTTCATCTGCACACTCACACATCGAGAAGACAGATTCTGCCTTCTCTATCCAACGGAGAATTCCGACAGCCCCTTCCATTCATTTGAAGGTGTGAGGGTGACAGCTCAAAAAGGTTTTGAAAGAGCATCCCTTGTTGGTGCTTCCGTGAGATCCTGTTTGTCAGTAACCAATGTCGCGTGTTAGGATAGTGTTAGCTATGCTATGCTAGTTGGGTTAGGCAAGTGTTAGTACCGTTGTTAGTCCTGCTTGTTTCGCTGTGTAGCTGCTCGCTTCATAGTCAGCGATGGCCTTGCTAACCCTTCGGTCAACCATCATCTTGATAGTTGCCGATCCAATTGGTCGTTTGTGTTGTCGGGTATGCGTTCCTCTTCCCACCATAGTAGATTTCTATACGAAAGGTATAGAGTGTTAGTCATCATTGGTTAGAGTGCTAGTCAAGAGTTAGGTTAGTTGTCATGTTAGTAAACGGTTATGATCAAGATACACAATAATTAAAAGAAAACATCATTTCATTAACATCAGCTTGGAGTACAATGATTTTCAAAATGAAATACTACTATTACGGTTCGTTTGAGCATATCCCACTCATATAGGCGTACAAGAAAGTAAAATACTGAAATGAAATAATCTAAATAGTCTGTGGCGATCGTGGAGTGTCAATCTCCACTATCCACAGGCCCGTTATCCTCGTCCTCTTCAGGATCCTCGTCTGGATCCTTATCGAAGTCTCCTTCCTTGAGGTCCTCTTCCTCAAACTGAGGCTCATCCTCCTGCTCAGGCTCTATGATAAACTGTCCCACCCATGCATTTAGCATGGCATCACTAGCCTGGATCATAGCAGGGTTCTCTTTGCTAGCGGCCTCTGCTGCAGCCAATCGTCCGTCGTGATCCTGAACGACCGCGACGATTTCCCCTTGTCGTCCCTCTAATTGCGCCGTCCTATTTCGGATGTCAGCACTCTGCTCCTATAGGTAATCCATCTGCCCTTGGAGGCATTGGTTTTTCTCACGAAGATCCCTAACCTCCTCGACCAACTCGTGGTTCCTCCGTGCCTCGCGTTCTGACCGGGCGACATGGGTTGCAAAAGCCCGCTCTAGTGGCACGCCTAGTGCTGGAAGTCGGTGATCGCTCGATGCATCACCAGCTAGTCGAGGTGGAGGTACTCGCTCCCTCACTATCCAATCCCTAATCGCCATAGGGTACCAACCCCATGATCTGACAGACCTCGTCTTTCGTATCCTCTCCGTCTCCTCGGCGTCAACCCGGGACACTATGTCCTGTGTCCTCTGAAGGTCCTCTTCTGTCAGCTCATACTCAGCAGTGCGTTTCCTCGAGTTCCTCCCAGCATCATTGTTGGCCAAAATGTAATCTTAAGTCGGTAAGTAACAGATAACAATAATATCATAATATTGTGCCATGACTAAGTGTAGTGTCTAATGTTGAGCAACGGCTATAGTCTAAGTTTACTACATGCAAACCTAGTTCTCTATAACCAAGGCTCTGATCCCAGTCTGTCACACCCCCATATTCCCACGTGTGGTGTCAGTCCACTTGGGTGTGACGTGGCCAGAATCACAGCTCATGGTCATACAGAACAACTGTATATGCGTTTCAAAATACATTGTTCGTCATGTCACAACCAAAAAAATTATATCATTAAAGCAGCAGAAAATAATAAGTTTAAACATGCAGCGGAAATATAATTTTCAGACATAACATTGTTTTTAAAACACAACATCAGTTAAAATTGTTTGAACAAAGCGACACGACATATATGGATGCAGTTCCTATGCTCATGTCCTTAGGCGCATATTGACTCCAACGCAGCTAGTTACCTGAGAATACATGTTTAAAAAGGAAGTGTCAACACAGGGTTGGTGAGTTCACAGGTTTTGATATACATAAATAATAATCAGAAAACGTGTGTCTTGATGTTTATTAAAATGTTAGTCCCGAGCCCTAGGCTCCAAGTGTCAGTGCGTCACTACCAAACTAGACTTGTTAGTCGTTGCCTCCGCTATGTCTCGTAAAAACATAGCAAGATAGGTCGAGATTTCACGTGTCCCAATCTCCATTCAGTAATGTGCCATGTGGGGTTCGTCACATCCAAACAGATCTATTCAAACTCACCTCATTGTTTGTACATCAACGGTAACACTTTGTGAGAGCTTGTTACGATTATAACACTTATGTTTGTATAATAAACCAGCATACACATAATGTTTGTACAAGTATAATGTTTGACTCGATTCAACAAGTATTCTCCCCCTATCTGAGAAGTTTGTAAAAGAGTTAAAGAGGGGCCGTAAACTCACCTTAGTGATTGTCGGAAAAGTGATAGCGTAAGCTCCTGCTTGGGAACGTGTCGGTCACCGGCTACCTATATCGTATACCATACGTGAGTTCGTGTAAGTGATCGTGTTCGTGTTCGCGCTCGTGTTTGTGCTCAGCAACCCTTGGTTGTTATGTTTGCTCTTGTCGGTCCACATTGACCGTGTTTGCTTGTGTTTGACCGTGTTTGACCGTGTCAACCCAACGACGTGTTGGTGAACCGTGTGTCGGTTGTGATTCGTGTAACATTCGTGATTGTGCTCGTCGTGTGCAAAACTCTCAATTCGCGTTCATGGACAACTTACTATTTATAGTAAGTTTCCATTTTTAACAAGTTCCACAACACATATCGTTTTTAAGGTTCTAGCATGCTCATTAGTCCTATGTGATCATGTTAACACATAGCTCGTTGTCATGAGTGATCAATTAATCATATAAGTCATTCTTACACATTAAAGTTTCTTAAAAAGGAATGTTTCCATATCTAGCATGATTAACATCGGAAATCACCTAACTTAACATACATTAATCATTTTTCATCATGTTAAGTCATTTATCACGTACAAATCATGTATCATACCTCAAAATAGAGTTTTCTAAAAATAAAGTTACTATAAGTAGTAACTATGACCCATGCTCATCGAATGATCATTCTAAGCGTTCCTAATCCATGTTTGTACCAAATAACATTATATAATATCATGAAACATCATCTAAACATATACCATTTAGTCAAAATCATCATTTATCCATAATCAGGTTACAAAAGTTACTATAAATAGTAACTTGGTCTAAAATGACCACGAATCAATCCCAAATCAATTTCTTAGCATCATAACATCATATTATCATCCTAATGACATTTCTATTCACATGCAAGATCATATTCTCACCAATATCACCATATTGTAATTCAAAAGTTACTATTTATTGCAAGTATCACAAATATCTATATTTTAACCATTTCAATGACTACAAATCATGAGACACCTTGCCAACATCATCAATAAACATGTATTAACATCAAAAATCGTCTAACATGTTCTAGATCATGCATGCATGTTGATATTTCGATCGTCAAAGAACAAGTCATGCATCATATATACACACATCATCATGGATCGTCAAGATATGTTACCAAATCATTATAGATCATCAATATTCATATTAAAATCAACAAACCCAGATTCAAACCACTAGAAATTCTTGCATGTGTTGGTGTGGTGCATGCATGTGGGTTTTAAACCTTGCATGTGCGTATAGAAGTGTTTTTAAGCTATTAGAGATGTAGAACTACCTTCTAAAGCTCCAAGAAGATAAGGAAGGTGATGATATCAGTCCCCCAAGAGGTAGAATAGAAATGATTTTTCTTGGTTTTATAAAGATTTGGCGTCTGGACAGCTTCGCGTACCGCCAAGAGGGTTCAAAAGGTTCTTCGCATACCGTAAAGAATTTCGGGAATTCAAACTCCCCGCCCCTTCATCGCGTACCGCCATGGGCCTCTCCGGGGTCCTTAGCGTACCGCGACGAGTCCCGGAAGAGCCCAATAGGCCCAATTTCAATGGTTTAGCTCGTTTCTCGTCGTTTTCAAGCTTATGGACTATCGTTCGGCATCGTTTGAACTTTCAAGTTCAATGTCCGAGCTTTTCGTGAGGTTTCTAGTGTTTGGTTACACGATGTGGTAACGTTCACCAACGTTCGTGTTTTCTCAGACACGTGTGTGCGTGTTGCGATAATTCACCGAGTTATCGTGTTTGTGTCAGTGTTCGTACAGTAATGCCACGAGTCACATTAAATTAAACTAATTTTAGTGCGACGTATACAATTATCAATTAAATAAACATTTAATTTAAAATAAATGCTGACCTGAATTTTACGGGGTGTCACACCTTAGCCGCAAAACGAACCACGCCTTTCCACGAGGACACTTTCAACATGACTCAGTCACCCATATGGAATTCCAAAGGCTTTCGCCGTTTGTCTGTGTAACTCCTTTGGCGACTATGTGTTGATTGTAATCTCTGTTAAATTTGGGCAATCTGATCAGTTGTCTCCTGAATAAGTTCAGGCCCAGTGATTCTGTCTGTTATCTACCACTTCGGTCCAACAAATTGGAGACCGACATTTTCTATCGTATAACGCTTCGAATAGAGCACATCTGATACTGCTGTGGTAGCTGTTGTTTTAGGAGAACTCAATTAGTGGTAAATGATTATCCCAACTTCCACCGAAATCTAGGACACATGTCCTCAACATATCCTCCAGGGTTTGGATTGTTCGCTCGCTTTGACCGTCTGTTATAATGATTGCAAGAACCGCGATGTAAATCAACTGTCCCGGTCTGAAATAATAGATAATGGCACACTGTGCCATACTACTATTTCATTGACATAAAGTCTGTCACACCCCAAGCCGGTGGGCCGGATCGAGTGACCCGTCGGGCTGAAGGTTCTCAGGGCGAGATATCGTGTGATAATCGGAATGATCAGATTGTAGACATAGCATCAACATTGAGAATAACTAAAAGCACAATAGCATTAAACTAGGATTTCAAAGTTAAATTACAATTTGTCAATGTTTGATAATTTAACTAAGTAAACCTATCAAAAGTGATTCACAGTCAATCAAAAAAAGAATGTGCTTTCCAAAAGCTACAAGGTCCTCTAAATGGGCATCCTAGTATGCAACCGTGATCCTTAGCTTACTCCTGTACATCACCTGAGAAATATGTAAGAAAACAAAGTCAACATAATGGTTGGTGAGATCATATAGTATTTAAAAAATAGCTTTGCAAACCTTTTTGGTAACAACCTTAATCTCATTAATAACCACCTGTCCTATTCAGTTCGGTATGCTTATATATAGGGCATACGTAGGGTCGAGCCTACAACCCGCCCAGCCGCCATCCCACCACATACTAAACCAAATATGACATTGTTGTTAATGATAATTAAGCTTTTTTTTACCTACCATCCAATTCCATTCCCATAATGGCTTTAAGCATGCTCTTTAAGAATTTAAAACACACACACAATAGCATTTGAAAACAAGTTTAAAGAGTTACTTCTATGGAAAACTGAACACCCTAAGGAATCCAATATCAGTCCATAGAAGAACTAAATGTGACTTGCAGCATCGGTGTTTTGATAAAGAAATTCTCAAGATGACACAGAGTCAACTAGAGAAAACCAGAATCATCCTAGCTACTCGTCACAAAACCATAGATGAATCAAGAAGAACACTGAAGGACTAGTAGGGGTTGATAAAAATTCAAGGTATTATAGTTTTAAACTTTTTAGAAATTAGATCTTTATAGTTTTAAGAGTTTTAGGAAAGTTTAGTGTGGTTAACACTTGAATATCAATGAAAGCAATGAACCGGTTAACACCATAACCCTAGCATGCCATTACCCGATATGTATGTGTTCTAACCAGTCCCACAAGCTCATTTCTTGATCATTTAGGTTAATTCCAAGTCCTAACTAATTGGAATATGATTAGGTTTTAGTATCGAAAGTAGCTGAGATAGAATCGCTGAACAAGGCAGCCTAGTATCGATGAGAAGTCAGACCAGGTCTGTCGACCTTACCAGTATCGACCAGAGGGTTTCACTCAGCCCTCTCTCATCGATATTATCAATATCGGTGACCCTTGGCCTGGGAACTTTGGAGGCCTTCGATACTAGTAGGTTCGAAGAAGACCCATCAAATTTGCTGGGTCGATACTGCCAATATCGACCCAAGAACCCAGCTCCAAACTGCTTATGTCGATACTATGCATCTCCCTCATTCTTGCTTCGATTCTAACCTGCCCAGGTCTTAAACTCAACATAAATGGTACCAAAATTCATCCCAAAGTGTTCCTTA
This sequence comes from Mikania micrantha, assembly GCA_009363875.1. Lineage (NCBI taxonomy): Eukaryota > Viridiplantae > Streptophyta > Magnoliopsida > Asterales > Asteraceae > Mikania > Mikania micrantha. The sequence continues at coordinate 53,688,551 of CM018695.1, forward strand.
GTATCCTAGATCAATTTAGTGCACAACCTACGGGTTTTAAGGCCTGAAACGAGCTGAACAAGTCCAAGTCGTTCGAAGGAGATAATGAATAGTATACATTTCTAAAAATCAGTGATTTCTCACTCATTTCTACCTCGTTTTTGGTGATTCTTGGCTATATTTCTTCATCTATTCATGATCTACACCTTCCCACGGTCGTTTTGACACCAAAATCACCCAATTTGGTGCATATTTGAAAAAGTTATGGGGCTATTAGTGAGAGAGAAATGTAGAAAGAGAAAGTACCGGGTTTTAGAGAGAGGGTGAGTTGGTGTGAGTAATAAATTACATTTAATGTCATTTTATCCTCTTTTTCGTTCGCGCGTGTTCGGGTTCGTTCGGTTTCGCTCGTACGTGTCGTTTTCGGTTTTCTCGTAACGAAACGTTACGATCTTATAAAATGAGATTTTCTAAATTATTTTAGGTGGTAATTCCTAGTAAATTAACTAATTAGCTTTTATTTATTTTTAACATTTCAAAATATTTAATTTAGCTGTCTAATTAGATTGTACGGTTTCGCGCGTATTCGTTCGGATCGTCATCCGTACGAACACGACGATAACTGTACTTTTCGATTTGATTATCTAATTATTAGACATCATTCAAAATGTTAAACCCACATATATACTTGTGTAAATCGTCATTCAACGAATAATCAGCTAGTTTAATGCTCACTTAACAACGCCTGTTATTGTTTTGTTTTAGTCGTTTCTCGCATACGTTTACACATAATAAATCCTAAACTAAGAAACATAGCATAATTCAGTGTTGCCAGACATAATCTGATGGTTGCGTCATAGCTTATGCAGTGTTTTCTGAAATAGTTTCATAAGCATTTAGTATTAATGATATAGAATAAGCATTACACATAGTTTCATTCTAAAGTCTACTGTACATTGCATTGTTCTGAACTACTGTTCGAGCACTCATGTTACAAAGTCTTGCTTGTTTTTCCATCTTGTCTGATCGGCAAGAAATGAGCGGACTTAGTCAATCGATCAATGATGACCCATATGGATTAATGTCCACTGGAAGTACGGGGTAGCTTGGTAATGAAATCCATAGCTGTTTGTTCCCACTTTCATTGTGGTATTTCTGGTTGTTCAAGCAAACCTGACGGTTTCTGGTGTTCAGCTTTGACTTTGGCACAAGTAAGGCACTTACCAACATAAGTAGCCACATCCTTCTTCATACCTGGCCACCAATAAAATGACCTAAAATCTTGGTACATCTTATCAGCACCTGGATGAACAGAATAACGTGTTTTATGTGCCTTGTTAAGAATGAGTTTCTTATGTTCATCTACTACTGGGATCCATACACGATCCTGGAAATAGATAACTCCGTCCTGTTTTGTCTCAAATTGCTTCTCGGCTCCACAATCGAGCTCGTTCCTCAAGTTGTTCCTTTCCACCGCTTCCTGTTGTGCTTTTAGAATTTGATCTCTCAGGTTTGTTTGCACGGTCATTCCCATTGTTCTTATGCACAAGGGTTTGACTCTTTCCTTCCGGCTCAAAGCGTCAGCTACAACATTAGCTTTTCCCGGATGGTATTTGATCACACAGTCATAATTGTTCAGCAGCTAAACCCAACGTCTCTGTCTCATGTTAAGATACTTTTGATCAATATGTGCTGTAAACTCTTGTGATCTGTGAAGATCGTGCATTTGGTACCATATAGGTAATGCCTTCACATCTTTAAAGCAAAGACAACTGTTCCCAATTCTAAGTCATGCGTCATGTAATTCTTCTCGTGTACTTTCAGTTGTCGTGACACGTAGGAAATGACTTTGTCTAGTTGCATAAAAGCACAACCGAGTCCCTGATGAGAAGCGTCACAATAAATCACAAAGTCCTCATTGCTCTCTGGGAGTGTTAAGATTAGAGCATTGCACAATCTTTGTTTCAGTGTTTGAAATGTCTCTTCCTGTTTCTGCGTCCACACGAATGGTTCGATTTTCTGAGTTAGCTTTGTGAGTGGCAAGGCTATCTTAGAGAAATTCGAAATGAATCTCCTATAATAACCAGCCAGACCCAGTAATGATATGATCATAGTAGGTTTTGTGGGTACTCCCAATTCTTGATTGCCTCGATCTTGGCAGGATCCCATGCATACCATTACTGTTAATCACTTGACCCAAGAACTGAACTTCTCTTCGCCAAAATTCACACTTGGAGAATTTGGCATAAAGTTGTTCATTCTTTAGAAGCTCCAAGATTGTTTTGAGGTGTTGCTCATGTTCTTTCTCACTCTTTGAATAGATCAGTATAGCATTAATAAAAACGATAACGAACTGATCTAAATGCGGCTTACACACCCGATTCATAAGATCCACGAACACAGCCGGTGCGTTCGTCAACCCAAATGGCATCACCATAAACTCATAGTGTCCATATTGGGTACGAAATGCCGTATTGGGTATGTCCTCTTCTTGAATCCAAAGATGGTGATAACCTGATCGCAGGTCTATCTTTGAAAAGTACTGAGCTCCCTGCAATTGATCAAACATGTCATCATTCCTCGGTAACGGGTACCGATTCTTGATGGTGAGCTTGTTGAGCTCTCTGTAATCAATGCACATTCTGAAGGATCTATCCTTCTTCTTGACAAACAAAACCGTAGCTCCCCATGGTGAGAAACTCGGTCGGATGAATCCCTTGTCTAGTAATTCCTGCAATTGGTTGGACAGTTCATGCATTTCTGATGGCGCAAGTCTATAAGGAAACTTAGCCACAGGAACCGTTCCCGGAATCAAATCAATTCGGAACTGCACCGATCGCTTTGGCGGCAATCCCGGTAGATTGTCCGGAAATACGTCTGCAAAGTCTTTTACAACCAATACATCTTGAATCTTGATCGTCTTCTTGTCTTTCTCCACAACGTGAGCAAGGAATGCTACACACCGTTTCTTTAAACACTTGCGTGCCTTCATTCGCGATATTATTTTGACACTGCAATTTGCTTGATCTCCATGAATTTCCAACACCCGATTGTTCTCCACTGGAATACGTAATAGTTTTTCGGAACAGATGATCTCGACCTTGTTAAGGGACAACCAGCCCATTTCATCGATGATATCGAAACTGCCCAGTTCCATTGGTATTAAATCGATGGAAAATGTGTGCTCATAAAGTGTCAATGGGCAGTTCCTAAGTACTGTACTAACTATTATTTGCTTGCTATTTGCTACTTCAATAGTGTAAGGGGAGTTTAATGATTCCTTTATACAATTAAGTTTATGTGCAAATTCGGAAGAGATAAAACTCTTATCTGCACCAGTGTCAAATAATATAGATGCATAAAAGTCATGTAAAAGAAACGTACCAGTGACCACATTAGGGTCTTGTCGTGCAGCAACAGCTCCAATCTGAAAAGCCCGTCCTTTAGCTACCAGAGCCCTTTGTGGAATTCTTTTGGGGCAATCCCGCGAGAATTGTCCAGGTTCGCCACAGCTGTATCAAGACCTGTTATCAGCAGCAGCCATCACGGCTGCATTGTTGCTCTTATTCTGGGCCCATATATTCTTGTATTGATTGGCCCAATGACCATACTTCCCACATTTATTGCACTGCCTGCACTGAGAAGTTGGTTGATGGTGATACTGACACTTGGTGCATTGAAGAGTTGTGCCAGTGTAAGGCCTATTGATCTGCAGTGGTGGTGGTTGTGTGGCTTGTTGAGAATGAGTGGTCGCAGCAAAAGTCTTGACCACTTTCTGTTTCTTGGCCGGATTTCTGTCTGGCTTCTTTGATGTTCCAGCTTTGCTGCTTCAGCCTCTTTCTTCAGTGCCCCAAAGGCAACCATTACGTCCGTCAATGTTGCTGACAAAGTAACAGCCATCTCCAAGGTAGTTGGGTGGGCAGCAATCACATGCCACTGGATGCAAGCTGGTAGTCCACCGACATACCGCTCGATCCATTTCTCAAGTGTTCGCACTATATTCGGTGCCAGTGTTGCTAGTTCATGGAATCTGGTGGTGTAGGCCAGATGCCCAGTACCAACCATGACATGGTTGAGCAGCTCCGTCTCAACCTTTTTCAGCTCGTTTCTCGAGCAAAACTCTTCCCTTAGCAACAACTTAAATTCCTCCCAGTGCATAGATAATGCCTCATCTCGCTCCCTTGTCTGCACCTGGGCATTCCACCATGTAAGAGCTCAGTTTTTAAACGAGCCCGTAGCATATCTCACCTTGTGTTGTTCAGGACAGCCACTGATGTCGAGGGTCGTCTCCATCTTCTCAATCCATTGGATCAAGCCGACAGCTCCCTCGTTGCCACTGATAACTGGTGGCTTGCATCCTACAAAAATCTTGTAGGAATAGTCTTGTTGTTGCCTGGTGTTCCCACTGTCTTCATCAGTTAAATTGTTGTTACTGTTGCCGTTGTTGGAGTTAATCCAGTTCATCATATCGGGAATCACTTCCCTCACTTCCCTCAGTTGACTGGTCAGCAGAGTGGCCAGTGCGATTGTGACACCCTGATCCCACACGGATCAGAAAACACTTGTTTAAACATAAAAACGTTGCGGAATTTGGTCCCATAATTTTTTTTTTGCAAGGGTTTGTTTGAAAACTCAATAAACAACCCTTTATTACTTAAGTACCTACATAACACACGTTGTTTTCACCATTAGTTTAACACCTAAAAATACTTTAACACATGTTTATGGAACATTCTCAGGGGTTACAGTGCCTAGAATGTCACCCGAACAGCCAAACACGAATTCAGAAAAACTGTTTGGCTAATTACAACACTATTCTCAAATTATTGGCTCATCCAATTACCCACACACTAGTGGTTTCACCGATTTAAACTCCCGGCTCATCCGGTTATCCACACTCTAGTGGTTTGACTTATTATTACCAACTCATTTGGTTGTCCACTCTCTAGTGGTTTAATTGATCAATTTTACCAACTTCTTTGGCTATCCACACACACATGTGGTATAATTACTCAATCACCGGCTCATCCGGCTATTGATATGCAAACTATGTTGCATATATTAGTTACACATAGCACTTTATATTGGAACTTAATACACATTTGCCAATGGGCTTTTCCCATTCAAATAGTTCCAATGACTAAATTATACATAAATCATTTAATTCAACACTCAAGTAGACACTTTCTACTATATAAATGTAATGTTTTAGTAAGATGAATAATTTACACACCATTGTGTATAAATACCCATATGTCCAATGGGTCAATCATATAGTAACCACAATTTACTAATGAACACTTAAACTCACGTAACACAATCACACACATTGTGAATTTAGCCACGTTTTAAACACAACGCATTTCAATTAAGTGACTTACAACCCATACACATACACAATCTAATTAAAAAGTCACACACACATTTCAATTCTAACAATAATTAAACAAAACACTCACTTTGACTTTAAAAGTCAACATACTGGTAGCTACTACCATAAGTCAATAGTCTACTAACACTTTCATACCCTCAATGTAAACTCTAACCACACACATTTATGTTTATGCACCCATTGCACCACATACACATATTAACCCTCATGGTTATTATGTTTAGTCTACTCACTAGTAGATAATATGATTGCCACCACAATCTTATTGTACATTTATTTGTAGATTTAATTCAACACACACACACACATTATGTTTAATCCACATAATTACTATGCTTCACATGTCACCCAAAACATTAATGTCACACCCGTGTGACTTACACGCCGGTCGTGTATAGATGCCCATATATCCGATGGGTCAATCACATAGTAAACACAATTACTATTCAACACATGTCACTCAAGACATTCACATCACACTCATTCTGATTTACACACTCATTGTGTATTGTTGCCCATATCCCCAATGGGTCAACCGCATAGTAAATTCAATTTACTAACCATCACTTAGAGTCAATTTACCTTAATCACACACCTTGCGAATTTAACAACATATTAAGTGACTCAATCAATTAGGTGACTTACCTTTGGTCCAAAGCTCTAATTACAAAGCAAGCTCCTTTCCTTTCCTGTGAACTTTATTTTCATCACCTATGCACACATTGCAATCATCTCAACATACACACATACATACAAGCAAGTTCAACCCACTTGACCCGTTTGACTTTCTCAAATAATTTATCACACAATTGACTCTATCTTACTACATCTAGCAAGTTTTAGCCAATTATCACAATTAATCATATTATATGCCTCCCTTAGGCATTTCATCAAATTTTGATGTTCATTACACTAGTTATGATCCTAATCATCCCATGATTACCCATAATCACCCATTTTAGTCAAGATTCACCCAAGATCATAACTTTTATCAATTTTAACATCAATTTATTGCCTATTAACATTTAACCCATGCATTATGATCCATATCCACCCAACAACGCTTTCTTACATGAGTTCTACCCAAAACCCATCATTCCCATCAAAACCCATGAATAAATATCTTAGATACTTCAAAAACATTTATTTAGATGTACATAACCCACTAGATCAACTATTTATGTTCGACATCACACATACTCAATTACCCATTTTTATCACATTTTGGAAAATCTCATTTTTGTGCAGCAACTTTCTGAGTTTCTGCTGTAATCAACATTTTTGACACATTTACAATATGGTTGAGCTCTTCATGTTCAAATATGGGTTGTAGTACAATCTTATACCTTTCTAGACATATAAAATACGCCGCAAATGGATACACGGTTGATTTTATACACAATTTACAAAATCAGGGCAGCACCTTCATTTTCACAATTCAGGTTGCTGACTATTTTCTATGTTGCTGCTGTAATTGCCCTTTTAAACAAGCCTAAGTTTGTTTTCAGCTTTTCATATCACAATATGGATTGTAGCCCTTTCAAAGAGCTTTCTAAGCATATAAGACTCATTTTCTCATGATTTTTCTATGATTTTATACATATTTTGTAACAGTGCAGCAACACATTTTCTTTCAATTCAGCATATAATCTCTTTTCTTTCAAGCAATTCATCAAATACCTTATGTGCATGATTTACTAACTCATTTTTCATTCAATTTCAGCCATTATAAAATCTCCCATGATCACCCATGTTCATAATCATTGATTTCTAATCAAATTAGATGTTTAGTTGCTTGATCACCCATCTACTTATGGTTTCTAACCCATTTAAACAACCAATCTCAAGATTTAAACTAAAACCTAACTTTGTTCATCTTAAAAACTTTCAACCAACATCATGAATGAAATTAGAATCACTTACAAGATGTTAGATAACACTTATAGATAGGATTAGAAGCTTAAATCGTGAATTTCATCCACAAAATCAACGTGCTTGGAGATTAGGGCTTGAAGTTCTTCTTCTCCCTTTTCTCTTCTCTGCTTCTCACGTAAAACACAAACATACAAGAGTTTTGGACATTTACCAAGTCAAAGTCTTTTAACCCCGATTTTTACAACTTTGCCCATTTGGCAAGTTTAGTCCCTCAACCTTTTAATTAGTTAACCCACTTAACCAATCTAATCAAGTTAGTTACTAGTTAACTATAATACTCCAAATGTTATTATATTATTATCACAACATTATTGAAAATATGATAATGTTTATTTATTAAAATACACACGACCGTTAAAAGTGGTCGTTACAGCGATGGTAGCCGGATCTAACTCGTAGTTAGGTGATTGATGAGGTGGAGCATGCGAAGGAGGAGGTGGTGGTGATGGTGTTGCTGAGTGTGGAGGTGACTGCGTGGTGGTGGCAACAAATGTGGTGGTCTTCTTGGCGGCATTCTAATCACAACCGAAAGAACATCGGTTAGTGCAATGATCGAACGCAGAAGACATATGCAAATAAAGTCCTAATCTTATGTTCTCTACATGAGGGTCCCTAGGTTATAGTCTAGGCCAAACTGTTGAGTAATATGACCTATTTTTCTCTATAACCATGGCTCTGATACCAATCTGTCACACCCTGAGCCGGCGGGCTGGATCGACTTTCCCGTCGGGCGGAAGGTTCTCGGGGTGCGATATCGTGTGATAACCATAGTGATCAGATTGTTTACATGGCACATGATATATAATAATAAATGCTAACATGACATTGATATAGAATTACAAAGTTAAATTACACAAATACATGTTCATAATTTAACTAAGTAAATCTACCCAAAAAGAATCATTCACTTTCTATCTTGTATGTGCACAAGGTTTACAAAAGATGATTCAAAGTTTGTCATTCAAAATATGCACAACACAAAAGTAAGCTAGGTCTTCTCTAAAGTCCACTAGCTTATGCTCTGATTCCTGGTGACTAGACATGTTCATCACCTGAGAAAACATGCATTTAAACAAAGTCAACACTAGGTTGGTGAGTTCATAAGTTTAGTATTTGAAAGCAATTGTAATCTTGTCATTCACACATCACAATGTCTCTTACAAGTCTTGTTGATATTATCTTGTCTGTCTCACACAATGTCCCCTCCATAGTTATACTTACAATTAGTATATCATCCAAATCAAGCATGTTTATATATAGGGCATACGTATCACGAATGAAGCCGCCAACCCCCCACATAGTTGACTGAATTCAATACCACTTGCAAATACAACTATGGATACCAATGTCTATCTCACATGTGTTCATCCTGTTTGATATTTAACCCATAATATGTGTTCATCACTTGCAATGATATATGTATAGAGTAAAAGTGTATGAGGGGATTCAGTTATCATGACCAAAGTTATGATCATCCCTCAATGATTTAAGGAAAATATATTTATTAATCTTATCCTTATTATTATACTCCCTATTAAAGGGTTAATTGTAATTCTACTTATAATTAAAGTAGTAACGGTTTACTCTTTGATATTGTTCTCAACTTGAATGTATAGAGCATAAATGGGACCCATTGTGGTCCTCACGTAATCAGACCACAATGCCTCCAATTTACATATATCCCATTTGTGTTCTCATAGAATCAGTGTCTTCAACGAGACTATTACTAGTAATATGACTAGAGAGAAAATCAATTCCTCAGTCTACCAGATAATAGAATCGAAGGATTTTAATTACAATCAGTTTCTGTAGATTAATATCACCATGTGTCGTTTACCAAACCTGACTGGTAAAGCCCTGTTACCGGTCATACGATATCGGCCAATGATAATGATATACGAATAACGTACCGGCCTCACTCGCCGACGGTTTGTAAAACCTATGGTACCACTACGCTATCATCGGTTTAGTCGCACTAAATAAATGGTAAACGATTTTATTGTAGGGACTTACGACTGGACATGAACTCATGAACACATGATTGTTGTGATATAATACCACAGTCTTAATAGTAATTATTATTATGTTCTCCCAATGCTAATGTCTTTATGTTATCTGTTCTCAGTGTTATGTGTTCTCATAGTTTTAACAATGTGTTATAAGAGCTAGTTGTCACTCCCCGACCGACGGCGGAATACGTCAGGGCGCGAGTCTGACTGTTCATTAGCTCATGGTGATATTATAACATTTCAATATTTAATGCATCATTATTACAAATTAAATACAACATTCATTAAATAATAAACAAACATTACATAACTTGAATTAAAGTATTACAATTGAAAAGTCTGTACATTTGTTTCAATGTTTAAACTAGGTCCCTAAGCCTATCTTATGTCTTCATCATGCTTCCTTATCCTATTACACATGTAAAATAAGAGTTTGTCAACTATTTGCATAGTTGGTGAGTTTCAAACTAAGTTTAAATAATAAGTATAAAAAGAATGCAAACTAGATCATGTATCATAAGTGTAGCATGAATACATGTTAGAATAAATAGAATTAATGAATGAATGTATAACAATAGCTTGTATCCAAAAAAGTATCCATACAAACTATTAATTCAAGTATGGCCATACTTTAAATTAACATTTGTATTTTAACAAGTTTGCTAGGTGTACTTTTCACCTTTTTCACACAATGACAAAAGCCAATGCAAAGATGGTATTTAACACATCTTAGGCTACTAAGTACTAGCTTGCTTGACTGACGACACATATAGAATCACATATAGAATCAACACATTGTATAAACTTAGCATCTAACACATAAAGCTAACTAGGAATAAGGCTTGCATCATAGATTAAATGAATATTAGAATGAATAAAGTTTGAATATGACATGTGTAACAGCCCAAAAACAAGAATGTAAAAGGGAGTATGAAGAAAACTCACATGTTTGAATGCTAGCTAGCTCCAAGTCCTTGATTTAGAGAATAAGGAAGCAAGACTATCTACTCACCTATAGTTTGAGTAATCAAATCATAGCAATCTTATAGTTCAAATTCAAGGATTTTAATTTATGACATCCTAAGACTGGCCACAGTGGGTGAGCCGCGGAGTCCGCGGGGACGACGTGGCCAGCGGCTCCCGGCGGGAACACCGCTACACCACCCCAGCGGCAACGATACACGGCTCCCGCTCCCCGCTCCCACTCCTCTCATTTCATTGGTGAAACATATTTTTAGGGCCCACATGTTGAAGCTACTTCTCGTTCGCCGGAGAAGAAGACCGGAAGTGGTCGCCGGAGAAGAAGACCGGAATCTTGTTGGCGTCGGATGGCGAAACAGACACCACCGATGGAATCCTCGTGATGAGAGGAGAAAGATGGTGTAGAGATTGGTGGAAGGCGCCGCCGTGGTTCGCCGGAAACGAACCGGCAAGGTGGTGGTGGTGGTGTTTCTCTCTCTTGATCTCTCTCTCTCCACCGCCTCTCTCTCTTCTTCATCAAAATTGTACCGTTCAAAAAAAAAAACCAAGATATATATAGATATATATATAAACAAAATTATAATTAAAAATATTTTATGATGTGGAATAGTGGGGAACGGTTTTCAGTGGGGTGACCATTGTGGGTGTTTAAGGTTTTCAGTGGGGTGATGACGTGGCATGAAATTTCAGTGGGGAAGAGTTTTCAGTGGGGTGACCACTGTGGATAGTCTAATGGAAGTCCTAGTTTGCATAGTCTATGTGGAATGGGTACTTAGAATGACTATTTTTGTAATATTGATTTAATAGAATATCAAATATATTCTTTTTATTTATCAATATTATTTTATGAATAACTAACTAATTGTTTTAGGAATATTAAATACTATTCTTATAATAAATAAAATAGAATATTTGAATATTCATTTTTATTCATTATTTTGTAATTGAATTTCTAAGTATCGAATTAACTTCCATCCATTTAATCGTTTATTTGTATTTAAGAGCTAGTATAGTTGAATTATAAATTTTATAAAATTTTGGTCTTTCAAAGGTTTATAAATTTAAACTAATGATATGAATTATCTTGATCTCAAAAACAAGTATTTTGTTTCTTGAAAATATTCTTAAGCTTTACCAATTAAAATCATTGTAGTATTTTTTTCTCTTTTTTAAACACATTCTCAATGTGATAAATATATTATAGAAATGATAACTTCAATAAAAAAAATTGAACAGAATGCTTTTAAACCAAATTTTTATTTTTCATTTTTTTATTGTAGTTTTTTAAATCAAATTCAGTAACTTAAAAAAAAGATTAATTTAATTCTATTTAAAATGTCTTGCTTTTATTTCAAACAGAAGGTTAAAAATAAAAAAAATTAATTTCTTTTAGATTAACAATAATAGAATTTTTAAATTACTTAATACATTTATTAAATTAGTTTTTATTAGAAACTAATAAAAATTGGGTAGGATTTAAAGTGAAATTGACCTGAACTTATTAAAATGATTTTTAGGATTTGTAACATAATTTTTTTTTTTTAAAAAAAAAGTTAAGATGGACGAAAAAGGCACAAAACCGGTTATGGAGTTGCTACCCGGATTCGAACCTGTGACCGCCCGACCCAAGACCGAGCGTTTAACTGCTGGGCTAGGTGGATTTTTATCGGGATGGATGAAAGCCATTTAATGATATGCAGATCCAAAAATCAAATCCCAAACCTTATGAACCCTAATTCTATTTGATTCAAATTCACTCGATTTGGGATTAGTAAGCCTCTGCAAGGATAGGGCTTTTGATCTTTGTTGAATAAAGAATCTAATGGTATAAAAAAAATAGCTGGTTGGGATTCAATTGAAGGTAGTTCGAGTAGCTTGAATGGTTCGGCTTGTTCTTGGGGCTGTTGAGGTCCAATTCGTTGATTTAAGTTGTTGTGAATTCTATTTTTAGACTCAGACAAGTTCGCAAAGGTCGAAGGAACCATTTGATTGATTAAATTTTGAGTTTTATACACGTTTGTGTAGATTTTGAATTTGGACCGAATTTCATAGTTTTAGGAAGTGATGTCACACGTTAATGAGTTGTTAAGGTTTTAATGATAATTAGAATCGAATAACGCGTTTTAGTCCTTGCCATATACAAATCTATCGAGCTCTAATCGTGTCTGATTGAGATGTTGATGGGTTTCGGGTTGTTCGAACATGATGGATTGGGTATGGGGTTGGTTTGGGTGAAAGAGAAAGGAGGTTTGGGATTTTTGCAATCTTAGTCCCTCAACTTTCCTATTAATTTAAAGTTTGGTTTTAAACTTCCACTCTCAACTTAGATTTATCAAATGACCCTTTTCGTCCCCCAAGTTAATTAACCCAATATTTCTCAAAATCTATAACACTTTTTATAAAATTTTATCAACTTACGTTTTATAAATTTTATACTTTGTCATTCATTATTCTTTTTATTATTAAAATAAAATATCCTTTTCATTTTAATCATAACCCATATATAATTTTTTATATATGTTTAAACTTATAACTTTTTAAGCTTCAAAAGAATCATTTTTATAAAATTATTTTTTTTAAATCTTAAATTATGTGTTGTTTTATTACTATTATATTATCCTTATTATTTTCATTATTATTATCATTACTAAATATTTAGATCATGACCAATATACACTCATGTATATATTAATTTTCATAATCTATTTATTTATATGTATTTAAAATTTGACTTACAACTGATAACTTTTAACATTTAAAATCATTGTTTTATAAATTTTTTATAAGGTCTTAAGTAATGATTTATATTTTTAATATTATTATTACATTAATATAATAAATGTTGTAAAATCGTTTGTTGAGTATGAATGTATTATAAATACAAACATTTCAAAGAATTCCAAAAGCTTTGTTTTATTGCAAATCGAGCACGGTTACAATGTTTCAATTTGTAACGGAAAAATCCTAGGGATTACACTAGTCTTATTGCACAATGTTAGCAATGTGATGAATGATATCATCATCATGAAATTATGTTATCATGATTATCATTAGTGATGTCACTTGTACTTGTCTCAGTGTTATCTCCTGTTCATCTTTGTGATAATAACAAAGTGTTATAAGATTTAATCTTATAACTTATGTTATTCTATTGTGTTGGTGAAATCATGAAACTATGTTATCATGATTCATCCTTGATATCTCAACATGTCAAATACACACAAGCATACATAAAATGGTATGTGAGAATAAAGATAAGATCTATATTATCTAAATCACATGGTAAATGAAATAATGTACTAAATCTTTTAAGTAATTAAAAGAGTTTAGCATGTTTGTCAGCCCCACATTTAAAATCAAAAGATTAGAAAAGGGGCATATGAACTCACCTGGTGGTTGAAGTGGTTGACTAAGTATTCACAGAATGCACGTGCTCACTTCTTGTTCTTGAGATTATATTCACGATCCTGTGTTTGATTCCAATTGTGTGTAACTTATAAGTATAAGTTATGTATTCGAAAATTAACCCTAAAGTTGGTTAACACTTATACTCCTTGTGATTCATTTTGGCTTAATTCACTTGTACTGTTATATACTAACATTTAACCAATCTTAGGTTAAATTTTAGTATACTATAGCACTCTTGTTTATGTGTTTTATACTTGGTATAACCTTGTTACTTTGTAGGTTTTGAAAACCATGATATTTTCTAAGTAATGAACTTAAGTTTCTTAAGTTAAGACTTAGCATATTAATTTGTATTAACTTAAAATGATATTCATCATTTTATTATGTTAACATAAGTAATGTGTTATAGCTTAGCTATGTTATATGTAAAATACATAATTAACAAGTGTTCTAAGTTTAAAATAAATGAACACATTTTATGAGAAACCCTATTGATATTTATGAAAAACCATTGATTTGTTATTACTTCTGTTGTTCTTGACTACATTTGTAATGTTAAAACTCTTAGTTTATTGTTTAGATATGTTTTGCATTGTTCTTAGCTAATGTTGATGGTTCATAACATCAAAATCGATGGAATTATCCAACTGGTTACCCAAAAACCCTAAATCATCCCCATCGACATTACTATGTTCTTATCAACATTATGATCTCATTTGTAAACCATTTGAGTTGATTTCTGTTTTGGGACACTTGGATCTCATAGATGGAACAATATCGACAGAATGTTGGGCTGTAGGGATAGTATCGACAGAAGGTTGTAATTCCTAATAAATATTTTCTAGTTATTTTTCTTATTTTATTATTTCGAAATTGTTTATTTATTTCGTTTCGTTAGATCGTATTACCTTCGCTCGCACTCTTTCGAATCGTCACCCGAATGGACACGACGATGGTTTCACTTTCTGATTTTTGTTTCCTACTTTGCAGTTACTATTCAGAACATTAAACCCACAGATATGTTTGTGTGAATCGTCACCCACGCAAACACACTATCGATTTATTATTCTAAAACGATACTGAACTTCAGTTTTGATTTGTGTTTCCTCACTGATGGACTCAACTAAACTGTCATATTTTCATCTTGTTATAATTGTTTTCACATTGTTTCCTCATAGAATTATCAGTCATCTGATTTCTGCTATTTATGGAATCCAATCGGAATCGATATCTTTTTGTCACTTGTTTTCACACCGTTGTTTCACGTGAATTGTTATATTTCTGTATTTAAATTTTCATTCAAACACATACAACTATTGATTGTTTTCATAGTCCTGTTGTCACACAACTGTTAAACACATTGTATTTACACATAGTAATGGTGATAGTACACATACCACACGGATTAGCGGACAATCTGTTACTGGTTGTCACATTCATTCATCATGAATGACCAGGTCATGTAGATGAATGTAGCTAGCAAGACCACCTAAAGTATTAATGGGGGTGTCAACCCCAATAGTACTATTCAATATCTATCCACTGGCTCAAACCCATGAGTCAATGGTTGTGTCAACAAGAAGGGACTTATGTTATAAATGTAAATGCCTCATGCAATCTTGAATCCGGATAACTTATGTTGAAACATTAACATATATGGCATAGTAAAGAAAACAATTCGTGTATCATGCTTTTCACCCCAAATTTGCAATCACAAAATAGTATAAAAGGGGTTGTGAACTTATTGTTTGGGTTTGAGAGTTGTCGGTTTGAAAGTCTGGGATTGGTACATTGCTTTACTTACACAGTCCCTACAATGTTTAAAGATTCTGAATCAATACTCAAATGTTTGTGTTCTATTAATCACAAGGATTTCTATCTACGACGTATCATGTTGGTATCTTAGTCACTCTTTTTATAAGTTAACACCATTTAATTTCTTTTTGGTTTTGGTAGTTTAAGAGATGTTGTGGGTTTTATTTTTTAGTTATTTCTTGATATTGTGTGGTTACTCTCAAGCTTAATTAACCAATCGCTCGTGAATTGGGGCTAAGGATTTTTAAAGCATCCCATGGCCTAGACTTGGTCTTTAATTAAGATTTGGATCCTTTTTATGCCCATTTATGTTTATGGTCATATCGATGGTTTAGCATTTTGTCAATATTCATTTTATGGCTTTAGTCTTACTTAAGTTCTTGTATATGTGTACTTATATAGACACACACATATAATTGTAAGAGTATTTAATATTGTTTTGACCATTGCCTTTAGACATGTATCCCCATCTTTCTTTTTCACCCATTGTATAGTTTATTGTTCATCCTCTTTATTCCTAAGTTGTTTTTATTCTCTTTCAATTACATCAAGAAGAGTCTTTATATTATATATCTACTATTTCTATAAGCTTTGTCACCCTTGAATCAGAATATCCCTTATGCGTATGTGAGTCCAATTCATGATTACCACTTAGTTTACCACCTTTCATGGTCATGCATGGAATCGGTTCTGTCATGGTTTGCATAGTTAAGTTTTGTACACCATAGTTTATAGGATCTAAGATCGAGTAATCAAGGAAAATCAAGACTTGTACCTTTACTGCTGCTTGTTTAGAATAATGAAACTTCTAGTGTCACACCCCCACCTCTCGTCACCTGATATGATGTCATACGTTACCGTGAGAAGGTTGCGGAAGCATTGTGGTGATGTCTCAGAGATGAGGTGTGACTTACTTGATCCGATATCACAAGCACACAGATTAACTTAAGATAATTACATTACATGGTTCGTTATTACAATTCCCATTACAATATTAACTTATTCAATTACAAGTTTGTGAAATGCAGTCTCACTGGAATCACTATCTACCTGCAAAAATGTTTGATTTGAAAACGTTAGCACAAAGCTGGTGAGTTCGTAAAGTTTAGTAATTAAACAATATGATATGCAAAATTTCAAGATATACAGTTTAGATAACCATGGGACCCGTATCTAGTTCCTTTCGGACAGTTTTACGAAGAAACTACCCGTCGGTAAATATCTTAATGCCTCATTATCTTAATGTCTATCACTAACATTAAGAAAGTGTTTCGGAAACAGGTAACAAACATTCACACCAGGGGAGATGCAATCCTCCCAGCAAATGGGTTGTTAGCCAATAGTACTATCAATGCTTCTTGTTCAGCCCCACATGAGTTCACTAGATATAGTTTCAAAGAATGAGGGCTTTTGATACTGTGATAGAGATACTAACGGCAAAATCCCATGAAATCACACAAAAGTCACATGAAATCACAAAGATAACAGTGATACATATCATATGTTCAGAAATCGATTTATAGAAATTCCCCGATATTTGTAAAACACTAAAATGAAAAGGGGTTGTACGAAACTCACCTGATAATACAGAGGTAGCAGAATATCTCAAAACTAATAATAGAGAGGTGATTCTGCATTTATTTATGTTTAATGAGTTATTTAGGTTTTAACTTACTGTAAGACATTGCTTTGAGAAGTCATCATCCGATATTAGGTGTTTAATGAGTTGTTTTAACCTAATATCATACAATGCATGATAATGTAGGCACCAATATTGATTTGGGTTCCTACTAATAGGTTGATGACACATTTGTTTAATCAAATTAATCTCCGATTAACCAGTTAGGTATTGTTGTTGATTATACTACTGAAACAGTTTCTAGACAGATTAATGGCTTAGGAATGATCAATCCTTGTTATTGATTACCCAAATATCATGAAATATCACAATGTAGCTTTAGAATAGGTTTAATAACCATACTTAACATACTAATCTGACTGTTATCACAACCATCAGATAATCGTTCCAATGAGTATGTTAATGATTGTCATTAGTTTCAAACACTTGGATTTAACCTTGTATTTCAAGGATTAACCAAACTAATCACCTACATTGTCATAATCAAATGGTTTAAACCATTATAATCATGGGTATGATTTCATGCAAACCAGGCATTACAACGGATCAAAACAAGGATTTAACCGTTAAAACATCGTGTTCTTTGTTTATAATCAATCCTAGCCATCATCTAGGCAATAATCAACAATCCTAACTATGTCATTACGTTCAAAATCAAGATCTAATCAATCAAAATCAAACTAGAAGGTTTAAAAACGAATCATTACCTAATCAGACGGATATCTGACTGCACAACAACGATCAAGACTTGTAAATATGATCCCTGGTATGATTGGTGACTTCTGATGGCTTCAATATGGTGATTTGATGGTGATTTGGCCAGAGGTTTAGTCTGAAAATCGAGTATGTGTGAGAAGAAGAAAATAAAATTTTCTGCATGAAATCTGATAAAGAAGATCAAACTTTTCCACCGCCTCACCCGTCGCGTACCGCGACAAGGAGCCAAGAAGGGCTTCGCGTACCGCAAAGAAATCCGGAGAATCTCAGATATTTTGTTCCATCGCGTATCGCCGAGAATCCTCAACCCAGCCTTAGCGTACCGCGACGAGCCCATGAGTTCAATACTTAGAAATTTTTTCTTTTTTTTTCGATTCCGGGAACTCCCGAACTCCTTTTTGCACACAGTTTTCACCCACGTTCATCATTTCTCGCATACTTTCAATCTGTAATAGTTACAATCATTAAATCAACGTGGATTTCTAGAACGATCAAATATAATCCCGTCATTAATGACATGATTTCTCAACTACAATTGTCACATCTAGGTGGTAGGTTTTTAGTTGGTTTTCTTCTCATTCTTTAGCCCAAATCGTTTTATTATTTTAGTGTGTGTGATTTTAGAAAATAGTGGATTAAAACCGAAAAGAATCGTTATCCTTTAAGCCATGTAGAGACTTACCCTAAGCAAGAAAGGAGAATGGACTGCATGGAGGACTTGGTTGCTACATCAATGAGATTGTGAGTAGATGTTGTCACACCTTGCGCCGCATGTGGATACCACGGTGCGGTGAATACAACCACAATGTTTAATAGATTTCATAACTTTTAATGTTGATTGTCGTAACCACACAAATCCCCAAAACAATGTTTATAACTAAGCAACCTGAAAATAATGTTTACAAAACAACATATAAACAAGATTAATAAACAAAAAGGATTAGATTCTTTGTGAGTATCTAAGTCGTCCTAGATGTTTCTTAATCTTGATTATCTTATCTAGGTCGCCTTAGTTTCCTCATGACCTTATCTAACCCTGATTACTTGAAACATGTAGTAAATTGTCAACTACGAATGAGTTAGGTGAATTTTAAATCATCGAATCAATATTGGTACAAGAAAAAAAATCATACGAATTTGAGAGAATCAGACAATTTCAAGAAATAGGCAAAAGAATTATGCAGGTAAACGACGAAAGCTATTGGAATTATGAGCCAATGATATGGTTCTTTTAAAGGCATTGCCTTGGAAAGGAATCATTCATTTTGATAAGAAAGACATGCTAGTTTCTTGATATCCTTTTAAGATCTTGAAAATGATTGATAAGATGACCTATCGATTGTATTGTCACAAGAATTTTCAAACATTCATACACGTCTTGATGAATTTTGTATTGATAAAACACTGCAATTTGTAAAGAAACAAGTGAAGATTGTAAATCATAAGATCGAGAAACTGAAAAAAATCAAACATAAACATATTCCAATAGTTTCGAACAATAGAAGTCGTTTCATACATAAACATAAACATACATTAGTAGCCTGCAATAGTTAGATACCATCCACACTTAAACTTGGGTCTTTTTGTAAAAAAGATGAAAATTTGCATTATCCCTAACTTGTGATTTAAATGTTTAAATTTATGACCTAGCTAGTCTAGATTGAAACTATGTAATGATTCTTGTTTGGAGACTTTGACTGAGATATAAACATATGTGCTAACTTATACATGTATACTTTTGAATGAATTCCATTTATAACATTTGTTTAAGCATCTTTATACATATAGTTATAAACTTATGAGTTGTTACCAACTATATAAATATATAATCAAAAACTTTATTTTGCATGTGTAACTGGCTAAAGACAAAGTTGAAGACACCTCGATGATTTTTTGGACCTAGATAACTATACTATGAATAATGTTATGTAGTTTGGATTTGATGTAAATTTGGATTGCGAACGTGGTTGTAGCAGTTGCTAGGCGCTAATCGGACGGCGAGGTACCGCCTAAAGATTAATCGGGATTAATCGACGCTAGACGGATTGGAATTTTTATATATAATTTCACAAATATATACTATACACACACATAAATATCAATAATTTAATATAATACTTCAAATAATTTAAAAAATAAACTTAAACATACTAATTGAAGTATTTCAAAGTTTAGAGTAAATTTCGATGTTTAGTGGCTATATTTGATATTTCAGATGTTAGATTCGATGTTTTAGAGACATATTAATGATTTTGAGTTGATAAATGTCCCAATTTATCATTGATCTAGGTCCTTTTTTCCCGAAAAAAGTCAAAAAAGCAAATAAAATTTGAAGTCTAAAATTTGAAATACTTCATCGAATCCAACCACTGAACATCGAAATCCATCTCTAAAATTTGAACTCGGTGTTTAAGTTTGAACTTTGAAGTACTTGATTTAGTATATTTAAGTTTATTTTTTAAATTATTTGAAGTATTATACATTAAATTAATGATATTGATGTGTGTATATAATATATATTTGTAAAATTACATATAAAAATTCCAATCCGCCTAGCTCCGATTAATCCCAATTAATCCCTAGGCAGTACCTCGCCGCCCGACTAGCGCCTAGCGACTTCTACAACCATGGTGATATTAAAAAGTAGTGGATTGTAACCGAAAAGAATCGTTATCCTTTAAGCCATGTAGAGACTTACCCTAATCAAGAAAGGAGAATGAACCGCATTGAGGACTTGGTTGCTACATCAATGAGATTGTGAGTAGATATTGTCACACCTTGCGCTGCATGCGGATACCACGGTGCGGTGAATACAATCACAATGTTTAATAGATTTCAAAATTTTTAATGTTGATTGTCGTAACTACGGAAATCCCTATAACAAATATACTAAGCAACCTGAAAAATAATGTTTACAAAACAAGATATAAACAAGATTAATAAACAAAAAGGATTAGATTCTTTGTGAGTATCTAAGCCATCCTAGATGTTTCTTAATCTTGATTATCTTATCTAGGTCATCTTAGTTGCCTCATGACCTTATCTAGCCCTGATTACTTGAAACATGTAATGAATTGTTAAGTACGGATGAGTCAGGTGAATTTTAAATCATCAAACCAATATTGGTACAAGAAAACAAATCATACGAATTTGTGAGAATCAGACAATTTCAAGAAATAGGCAAAAGAATTATGCTGGTAAACGACGAAAGGTATTGGAATTACGAGCCAACAATATGGTTCTTTTAAAGGTGTTGCCTTGGAAAGGAATCGTTCGTTTTGATAAGAAAGACAAGCTAGTTCCATGATACCCTTTAAAGATCTTGGAAAGGATTGATAAGATGACCTATCGATTGTATTGTCGCAAGAATTTTCAAACATTCATACACATCTTGATGAATTTAGTATTGATAAAAACTGAAATTTGTAAAGAAACAAGTGAAGATTGTAAATCATAAGATCGAGAAACTAAAAAAAAAACAAAGAAACATATTCCAGTAGTTTTGAAAAATAGATTCGTTTCATACATAAACATGAATTAGTAGCCTGGAATAGTTAGATACCATCCAGACTTAGACTTAGGTTTTTTGTAAAAAGATGAAAATTTGCATTATCCCAAACTTGTGATTTACATGTTTGAATCTATGACCTAGCTAGTCAAGATTGAAACTATGTAATGATTCTTGTTTGATATAAACGTATGTGCTAACTTATAGACATGTATACTTTTGAATGAATTCCATTTATAACATTCGGTTAAGCATCTTTATATATGTAGTTATAAACTTATGAGTTGTTACCAACTATACAAATAGATAATCAAAAACTTTATTTTGCATGTGTAGTTAAAGACAAAGTTGAAACACCTCTAAGACTTCTTGGACATAGATAATTAGACTATGAATAATGTTATGTAGTTTGGATATGATGTAAATTTGGATTGTGAACATGATTGTAGAAGTCGCTAGGCGCTAATCGGGCAGCGAGGTACCGCCTAGAGATTAATCGGGATTAATCGGCGCTAGGCGGATTCAATTTTCATATATAATTTTACAAATATATACTATATACACACATTAATATCAATAATTTAATCTAATACTTCAAATAATTTAAAAAATAAACTTAAACATACTAAGTGAAGTACTTCAAAGTTTAATTTTAAACATTAATTTCAAAGTATAGAGATAAATGTCGATGTTTAGCGGCTATATTTGATGCTTCAGACGTTAAATTCGATGTTTTAGAGACATGTTAATGATTTAGGGTTGAGAAATGTCCCAAATAATCATTGATCTGGGTCTTTTTTGCCCGAAAAAAGTCAAAAAATAAAAAAATAAAAATTTGCCCGTCTAGGCACCGCCTAGGGCAAAATCGACAAGGTTGAAGGGTGCCTAGCGCCTAGGCGGCCGCCTAAGCCGATTTTTACAACACTAATTGTGAATATTATGTTTTATTTTGAATGTTATTTGTTAAATGAAATTTACTTATGGTTTTAAATAGGATTGTTTAAATATTGGAATTTACAAATAACACCATGAGCTTTTTGAGTAATTGCAAATTATGCCCAATGTAAATTTGGGTGTGACAATTATGATAGAAGAGAAGATTTAAGATGGTGAGCAACAACTATGTAGAAAACATGTGACATGTGACAATAATACGTAAGGTCGCAGGAAAATTACTTTATCCGCCGGAAAACCGCTGGAAACCGCCGTGTAACAGATGTAACCGCCGTATTACCGACCGCCGTATTTGAAGGGTCGGGATATAATCTTGGTAAGTTGTACGGCTAAAAAGGCTTCGAACGTCGACGTCAATAGATAATCAAAAACTTTATTTTGCATGTGTAACTGTCTAAAGACAAAGTTGAAGACGTCTCGAGGATTTTTTGGATCTAGATAACTATACTATGAATAATGTTATGTAGTTTGGATTTGATGTAAATTTGGATTGCGAACATGGTTGTAGCAGTTGCTAAGCGCTAGTTGGACGGCGAGGTACCGCCTAAGGATTAATCGGGATTAATCAACACTAGGCGGATTGGAATTTTTGTATATAATTTCACAAATATATACTATACACACACATACATATCAATAATTTAATATAATACTTCAAATAATTTAAAAAATAAACTTAAACATACTAAGTGAAGTATTTCAAAGTTTAGAGTAAATTTCGATGTTTAGTGGCTATATTTGATATTTCAGATGTTAGATTCGATGTTTTAGAGACATATTAATGATTTTGAGTTGATAAATGTCCCAAATAATCATTGATCTGGGTCCTTTTTGTCCGAAAAAAAATCAAAAAAGCAAATAAAAAAAATTGGCCTCCTAGGACAAAATCGACAAGGTTGGAGGGGGCTTAGGCCGATTTTTACAACAATGATTGTGAATATTATGTTTTATTTTGAATGTTACTTGTTGAATGAAATTTACTTATGGTTTTAAATAGGATTGTTTAATTATTAGAATTTACAAATAACATAATGAGCTTTTTGAGTAATTGCAAATTATGCCCAATGTAAGTTTGGGTGTGACAGATATGACCAGAAGAGAAGACTTAAGATGGTGAGCAACAACTCTGTGGAAAACATGGGACATGTGATAATAATACGTAAGATCGCAGGAAAATTACTTTATCCGCTGGAAAACCGTTGGGAACCGTCATATAACCGATGTAACTGCCGTATTACCGACCTCCTAATTTGAAGGGTCGGGATTTAATCTTGATAAGTTGGACGGCTAAAAAGGCTTCTGACGTCGGCGTCAATATATGTAATTCGTTTCTCACTCACCCTTTAATTGACCTACTTCGCCGACAACACTTTGAGGCTTCAAACCTTTTTAGTTTTTACACATCTTAAATGTTTCATTGATTAAGTCAATAATGAACCAACAATATTAAGATTTAAGCTTAAAAATAAAGAATATATGTATGAATTTTTTTTTTTTAAATTATGATCCCCTAAAATTCATTGAGGCCCACGACCAACGTCCAACACTATTTGTAAAGAAGCGGGCCTTTGAGCCCTGATTTATTTTACTTAAACGGAATCATGCATGTTATCGCATGTTTAAGGACCCTATTTCGCCTTAAGATGAATTTGAACTCATGTTTAAGGACCCTATTTCGCCTTAAGATGAATTTGAACTCATGACCTTTCATTTGAAAAGCTAAAAAATACCGCTATGAAAAAGCCCCTTTGGTAATAATTTATTTAACTCCTACCATATATTGAGGATCGTCGCTGAGAGCCTGAGACTCGTTTGCATCATGTCATAACCATAAATAAAAAAATAAAAAACAAATGCAATATGACACACTGCATACGTCAGAAATTGGAAAACCCGCTTCGTTTGGCTACTTTTCTCCTCCACACACAACCACGCAAAACACGCACAAACCATTAATAGAATTTCGCCCTTGTTTTTATTATTCTTTCTTAAACAAATTTTGTGTAAACCTTTCTTCCACCCTCGTTTTTGTAATCGAACCAAAATTCATATCGTTTCAAATCACCATTATTACCAGGAATTGAATTTGAATTTACAATTTAGTGAAGGCATTATCGATCAACCAACATCTCCGATTCTCGATTTCATCAATTTGAAGTTTTCACGTTTTTGTTTTTGAAGATTTGGTTGTGTGAAAAACAGGAAATGGGACAAAAATCCCTGATCTACAGCTTAGTGGCCAGAGACATGGTGATCATCGCGGAGTATACCGAGTTAAAGAAGAAGTTAACATGCGACGAGAGCCATTGCCTTCAAAAGTCTCTTGTAAATGACAAAATATATACACACAATTGTGATGGCCATACCTTCAATTTCCTCATGGATAATGGACTTGGTAAGCTACTTTTCTTATGATTTTATGGCATCTGTGAAATATTTATTAAGAGTGTTTAAGTTTGGCGTATGCGACAAAAGTTTTTGGGCATGCTCTATCGGTTTAAGTAGTATGAGGGTTTAATGGTTTGATATAGGGCTATTGGGATTGACTTCCTTTAAAAAACAGAATAGAGCCGGGCTTAAACAAGCACAAGCCCAAACTTCACTTATAAGACACAATTAGCTACACAAGACTAAACGAACTTGATCCTTTTATAATTAAAATTCATAGTTACAATATTATTTATAAATTTATGATAGAAAGTTATTCAATAATATATATATATATATATACACACATTTGGGAATGATCAATTGTTAATACTTTATTATTACGATAACTGAATAAGTGCATTTTATTACTTTGAGACTCACATTAAAGTAAATATAAAGGTGTAAAATTTTTCTTTTTTTTTTAATTAATGTAATTAATGTGGGTCTCAATTTAAAAATAAGAAATAAGCTATATGTTTAAATTTAATTTAATATGGACCCCAAACTAATAAGATGTATTTATTCGGTTATCGTAAAAAGGAAGGGTTAACAAGTGAATCCTTCCCTATATATATATATATTAAAAAATAATAAACATGCCTAACAAGAGTAGAACTCAAGAAAAACTAGTTACGAACTTTTCATAAGTTAAATAAGTCGATCTCAAAACCTTGACAAATTTAGGCTCTACTTAACTAGTTCCGATTCCTGCTACATCTAAGTTTAACCAGCTTTTTGGTTCTATAATAGTTGGATTGTATATAACTTTTTAAATAATTAAGGTGTTCATTAATATAATTATTATAAATGATTGCATATTTTAGAAAAGAATATGAAGAAAAGCTAAGAGGTTGTTTGTTTGGGTCTGAATGGGTCTGAATCTGAACCTCAGATTCAGACCGTTTGTTTCATCGTCTGAATGGAGGTATGAACGGAAGGCAAGGTTTGAATGAAGGTCTGAATGATTCAGACTTGGGGATGAGTCTGAATGACTCAGACGTGGGGAAGAAAAGAAGGCCGGTCTCCCTATCATAACCCTTCGTCGCCTTCCCCCTGTCTCCCGATCGCCGACCTCACCCCACCACTCGTCAACCTCTGTCGCTCTCCACCTCGTCTCCCAATCGTAACCCTCTGTCGTTGCTCCCAATCGTCAACCTCCATCGCACTCCACCTCGTCTCCGAACCATAACCCTCTGTCGCTGCTCCCAATCGTCAACCTCCGTCGCACTCCACCGCCGCCGCTCCCGATCGTAACCCTCAACGAAGGCAGATGACTAATGGAAAAAAAATCGACCAAGATGACGGTTCAGACCGTTCGTATGATTCGAAGACGAGATTGAAGACAAACGAACGATGATGGGGGCTGCAAAAGTTGATGGCGGCGACCGACGGGCAACGGTTGCTCAATTACTTGACGATGACGACTGGAGACGAAGGGAAGATTGCTCAATGGCCGGTGAAGCGACAGTTTCTTAATGGTCGTTGAAGGGACGGAAAGATGAGGGTTTCGAAAAATGTGGGTTTTGAGATTTTATTTAGTTTTATTCAGAGGTAGGAACCAACCAAACACACTTAACTGGTTCAACACTTAACCATTCAGACACTCTAAACCATTCAGACATCTTAATCATTTAGCACTTAATGATACATATCCAACCAAACGGTCTCTAAATCAACAATGATCTCACCCGCATAAATCTCAAGACTACTGAAAGTTTGACTTGATAGGTGATCATTTTTGTTTTTTAAATTTTGAGTTAATTACACGGATGATCCCTTTGGTATGCTCGGATTGCACTGGTGGTATCTAACTATCAGAAATTACAATGATGGCCGAATAATTTGCGAAAATGTAACGCGGGTGGTCCTTGAGGGGATGTCTTTTTCGGTTAAATTTTCAAAAATGACAAAAATATCTCTTATCTAATTTCACTCTGACTGTAATACCACCGCCACCACCACCACCGTAATACCCCTTACCATCATCACCACCGTAATACCCCTTACCACCACCACCATCATAATACCACGCCACCACCGTCATACCCCTTACCACCACCACCATCGTAATACCACAGGCACCGTTGTCACCACGTGGTGGGTCAGCGAGGAGGAGCTTGGTGTTGGTGGAACTTGTGACAACTATGGAGATGACGAGGAGGAGCCGACATGTGTGGGTAAACGAGGAGGAGCTCGGTGCTGGTGGTGCTTGTGACTGCCGGCAAGTGGCAGCCACGGTGACGAAGAGGAGGAACCGACAGGTGGTGGGTCATCGAGGAGGAGCTCGTTGCTGGTGGTGACAGCCGATATGTGGTGGGTCAGCGTGGAGGAGCTTTCGGGTGGTGGGCTGGCTAGGAGTAGCTACTGGCTGCATTTCTTGAGAGAGAAGGAGATTAAGAGAGAGAAAAATGCATTTTAAGAGAGAGAAAATGGGTTTATGATGAAGGGTATTTTGTTAAATTTACTGTAGATTTATAATCACTAATTATTTGTTAAATTTTTTTAACAGTTATATATTCATCTCAATTCCAAATCATTATGATTTTATTCGTTTAATAAATTGGTTTACGAAACAACTAAAATAATATGTCTTTATTATCACATACTTAATATACATAGTTTCTGAAGCATACATTAATTTTACTTGTATATATTAACATGTAGTAACATAAAAAAGTATAACATTTTTAGAATATTGAACATGTATATGATCATGTATATGTGTTTATATATGTTATCATGAACAAATAACACATATTAGCACATAACAAAACAAGCAAACGACTTATTCCTTGAAAGTCGTAACTAATCATTCTCTTATTTAAATGTAGCATTATATTAGCAATTAGATTAATAGAAATCTTTTTATGCCCTTATTTTCATTCTAAACAACATATTAATTGCGATCATGCCACTTATTCTTTTATCACCATTGATAATAACACATTAAAGGCACATATCATTTCTTAGTGTTTTTATAAAACTATCAGTATAATAACCTTACTATATAATTTCTTAATGTTTTTATAAAACTATCAATTTGTATAACACATTAAAGAATTTATTGTTGTTCAAATTATTTTTCTGACATCAATTTTTTAATCATAAATACCCTTTTTTTTAACAACAAACGTCAGGTCACCCAGAATAACCCTCAAGCAAATAGATCATTATTCCATTCGAGTAACAAAGCATAGTGACCTGACCCACCCGTTCATAAGAAAAACCAAAATTATTAAAACCTCTAGATTATCTCAGAGCAATATTTGTTGTAAGTGATACTTTAGATCAAGATCTTCTTTAAAAGATGTCAAAGGTTACTGCACGGATAGAAGCCCTTCATACTCATAAATATCATCTAATGGTTTCATTAAAAAAATTGAAGTCACTCTACTTACAAGAGATAATTGCATTTCAAAAGGCTAGAAAGTGATGGGCAATGCCATTATTTGCTGCAATCTTTGATGAAATCACAGGATTCATCAACAATCCATAATCAAGAAATATGAAGAACAAGAATCAAATACGTATTCTTTTGTCTGATATATGATCGATCTTCTTTACTACAAACCGTAGTTGGGTTTAAATAACCCTAACCACAGTTAACAAGTTTAGTTCTTGACATAATATACCCTTATACATATTACATGTTACTAAATATAAACAAACATACTTAGACCTATTTACATAAACAACCCTCTAACTTTCTAACTTGGATTAAACAATTAAGGTTCCAACATGCACCCCCCTAATTGTTTAATCCATGTTAAGTCTTCACTTCTAGGATCATCAATTGTTCTAGTAAATCTTCTATGTTGATGTTTGTCATACTTGCTTTTTTTTTTCTCGAATTCAAATGCAAATTTATGAATACAACCATGGTTTAAACTGAGCAATCTTCCTTTGGTCCTCTTGACCCAATATTGCTTTGAAAATATGACTACATGATTCCTCTTGAATCTGTCATACTCACCACTGAAACACGTATCGTCTTCTCTCGGATTTGAACTTGACCCGTTATGCTTTTGGTTCAAACCATCCCTTATTCCCTTCTAAAACAACCCTCATAGCTTTTCTTCTTAAAATGAACCAAACTCAACAACAATGAACACTTCCAACAACCACCCTCTTGGCCACTCTAAACTTTGTACAGACAACAAACAAACATAGCAACATATCTTAATTCTGATCTTGCATTTTCTGATCTTGTCTATCATTCTTTCCTGATGTTCATATAAACATCAACAATTTCTTTACTTTTCAGTGAGCAACCTCAGTTCTCGCATTCAAAATATTTGGTTCGACATCATGGTTGCAAAGCCCCACGTGATTCATCCTGGGTTTGCCTCGGGTTTCAACCAACGGCTGCATCACTATGTGAGAGACCCACATGGTCCCTTGTGGTTCTCCTGAACCCGTTCTGACCCTGAATCAATGCCTGAACAACAACCTGTTCGAGGCCAGGCAAATAAGTCGGATTTCTTCTACTGCTGTCTAATTGAAACTGATTAAAACAATAACCCTTTGGTTCTTATTTTTCAACCAAATGATTGAGACTGATTAAAACAAGAACCCTTTGCTTCTTGATTTCGAACAACAAACACAAAAATAACCTTACTGATTCATATTCAATCTTGATATCGATTGGAACCATAAAAGATTTGATTTTTTAACACCCGAACACCCCTATGATGATTCGGTTCTTATATCAAAAATAACAAACTTTGAACCCAACAAAATATACTCGGTCCATTTTGATAACCAAAATCTCAACCAACCAATGTTATAAAAATGCTTGAATAATAATAAGCACAGACAAATCTTGATCCCCTTCCTTCTTTAAACCTAATCGAAAAACAAACAGAATGAAGAGGAAACAAAAGCCTCAATTGCCTTTGTTAATTTTGACAAAAACAAGCACAACAGATTTTGCAATCTTAATGGTGTCCGGAACCAAAAATTTCTTTGATTTTGACCAAAATGAGTCAAAATAGAAAACCTAGTTAACGGCCCTCTTTGATTTCACCACTGAAATCCAAAATTTTGCAACACAAACACCCTGAGTGATGTTTTGTATAACAGATTGATCGAAAAAGGCCCTCAATCGATGCTAATTTTGATCTGAAAGAAAAAACTTGAACCCACAGTGGTTCGGTTCTTTTGAATGTCGAATACACACAACAAATTTCTGTCCATACATTGATTGGTTCCCAAATCTGGATTCGCAATCACCCTCAGACTAAGATCTTTAATCCCAATTTACTTACTTGTGATTGTAGTTAATCGGAAGAACACTGAAGAAAAATCTGGCTCCTGGTTTTGGATCAGATAAAGCGAATTGATTTCTTGATTATAGATCGCTGCAATGATTCCCAGATCAAATTCGAGCCTTCGGCTCTGATACCAATTCATAAAATCAAAGGATACATAACAATCCGTGATCAAGAAATATGAAGAACAATAATCAAATAGGTATTATTTTGTTTGATACTAGGTTATAAACGCGTGTATTACACGGGTTTAAAAATAAATATTATGTAAGTTTATGATGTTTTATTAAATTTAAGTACATAATTAAAAGAATTTTATTACATAAAACAATATAAAATAAAAGTATAATTATGATTTAAATCTTTAACATTTTTTTATGTCACATTTATGTTTTGTTTGAAAATAAAATTTTTTATATTGTGTTTATGCTTTTATTGTGTTTATCAATTAATAAATTTTTGTAATAAATTGTTAATAGAATTAATATTTGAAAAATAACAAACTTTGTTACAATTTAAAATAAACAAAATATATGGTTTTGTTCTATAAAAAATAATATTAATAGGATTTAACACAATACTAAATTATTTAGAAAATTTTTTTGATTAAACATTCTTAAATATGATTTTATAAATAAAATAATATTTTTATTTAATTATCATTCTTGAATAAGAAAGTAGATGTGGGAATGCCATGTGACATTTATTTGGAATCATTTATTAGTAGTAAGATATGATTGATCTTCTTTACAACAAACCATAGTTGAGTTTAAATAACCCTCACAGTTAACAAGTTTAGTTCTTGACATAATATGTCCTTATACATATTACATGTTACATAATATAAACAAAACATACTTAGACCTATTTACATAAACAACCCGCTAACTTTCTAACTTGGGTTATACAATTAAGGTTCCAACATTCTTTTGGGGCATAATAAATAAAAATATCTTGAGGGAAATAATGCACTTACTTCATCTCCTTTGATTGTTGCAGTATTCTTTGTTGTTGCAGTAGAGTCCTTGGGTAGGCAAGTTCCCATAACATTCTTGGAACGCATAAAAGATGACTTTAATAAGATATATTCAGAATGCGAAGCTTTAACTGCTGCTCCTAAGAGCCTAAGCAAATCATTTGGGTAACTAGCTTTCCATTATTTACAAACATTATTTTTTTATTATTTTATTATTTTATTTTATTAGTTTATTTATTTATTATTATTTTTTGGGTCTGTGGGTGGAGGGAGAGGGTTACTAGTTTGTTGAGTGTTATTAACACTTGGTGGGTTTTAGACCAAAAATGAAGGAACAGATGCAATATTGTGTTTCTCATCGTGAGGAGATTGACAAGATTGCTAATGTAAAAGCACAAGCTGATGAAGTCAAGGAAGTTACGGTGGAAATCAATGATAAGGTAGCATTTGACAAAAATATCAAACTTGAATATCGAGTCTTTAGTTGTTTAATACCAATGTTGTATCTGTGAATGTTTAAGCCTGACAAAAACAGTCAGTTAGAGGTGGGTCACGTCAGGTGACTGAACTCATATTTTAACAAAGTATCAATTTGGTTTTGTTGTTTGGGTTCCAATCGAAATGGATTCGAATTCAATGGAGTCGTTTTTGATAAAAGAAAGTTTGAAAAATGGTCCACCGGCTATAGTTGTTTTTACGGCAGCTAGTGGCAACAAGGTATACGGTGCAACGTGTGTTGGCAAACGAGTGCATGTGGTAAGTAGGTGGCGAAGGTGGGTGGAGATAATTGACATGAACGCAAATGCAACAAAAAACCAAAAATGATGTTAGTCATGTCAACCCAATACACAACATTGGTATTGTGAGATTGTGAGTTCACACAAACACAATCTGCTTGATTTAAAAAAAAAAATTAACTGAATTTATTTTTATTAATACTTGCGTTAAAATTTTAAAATAATAGGTAGATGAACAATTATATCTTAATTATGGATTCTTATCCCAAATTCTATTTTAAATTTTAGTCCATAATATCCAATTAATTCAATTTTTTCCCATTTATTAACATTTAAATGATAAAATAAAAAAGTAAATGGTTTAAACAAATCAACTCGCAAACCCATCATGTTGACACAAGCACAACTTAATGTGCGGAACACGTTTGTAGACTCAACCTAATTCTATTTGTATATACGGATCAAAGGACTTATGGTCTAATGGTAACCTTTGACTTTTCTTATAGTATTATGAGAGGTTTTGGGTTAAAGTAACGTTTAAAGTATATATTATTTTGGGTTGAGTCAAAAGTTTTCGAAGTTGTGGGTTTTTCCTTGGCGGGTGGATCACGTCGCACACTATGGTCTTCAAGCAAAAGGGTGATCTATAAGTTAGGATAATCCCAAGTGACCGGACGTTTGTTGTTCAAAAATAAAACAGGTACATACGGAACCCAACATGTTAATGTCATGTTGTATCAAAAATTCATACTTCTGGTGGAGTTGATTCATTGGATCCATATATATATATATATATATATATATATATATATATATATATATATATATATATATTTATTTATTTATTTATAAATTATATATATGTTTTAGTAACTAGGTGGTTCCTTGTTACAGGAAAATGATTTCAAAAAACCAGGAACCAAGATGAAAAGGAAGATAGGGATTCATCATATGGAGATCAAACTGCTCGTTGCATGCCTCGTCCTTATAATGATTATAATCATGATTATGATAATGATTTTGATTGTTGTTATCTCAATTTGTGATACTCTGCAATGTTTTTAGAACTGGGTCGGACATTAAACAAACATAATTAATGTTCAAATAAGCATAATCATGTCAAAAAAATATACGATTTGGTTTGTTGTTTCATTTTTTTCTTTTAGTCAAATAAATAGATATATCCGGTCTGATAGGTGAACTGGATGAACTGTTGTCACACCCTCACCTCTCGTCACCTGATGATGATGTCATTGTTCACTCTCTGAAGGTTGCGAAAGCATAGTGGTGATACCTCATAGATGTGGTGCAACTTTTCTTGTTCTGGTATCACAACACATATCGTTGACTTAAAAAAATATGATACAAGGATAATATTACAATTACAAAACATAAGTTATAGTTCACACCATAAACACACTACCTGCAAGGTGTCTGAACGTGCAATTCTCAACCATCGTCACTGTCTACCTGCAAAAGTTTTAAAGTTTGAAAAGTCAGCTTAAAGCAGGTGAGTTCGTAATGAATGATCCGATACAATATGATATGATAGTAAGGTCATGGAAACACATTTACAAAGATAACCATCGGACCCATATCTAGTTCCTCTTTGACTGAATGATCTGGTAAGATATTACCCATCAGTAAATATCCTTGTGCCTCACTCTTAATGTCTATCACGTAAATTAAGCTGAAATGGGAAACATGTAGCAAACATTCACACAAGGGGAAATGCAATCCTCCCGGCAAATGAGTTATCAGCCGATAGTACTATCATTGTTCCTTGTTCAGCCCCACAAGGGTTCACTATATACGGTTTGATATATGAGGACTTTTTGATATCTTGATAGCAAGATACACATGAAATCCCATGAAATCACACAGATAATAATGAAACATATCATAAGTTTAAGAAAAGGGGTTGTCTGAAGTTCGCCTGAAGTGTTGAAATCAATGGTTAGTGCGAAGACTTGTGTTATTAATCTTGTGATTCAGTTCTGCATTAAGCTAAATTTTTATAGGTTATTTATGCTTAATTTGCTTATTAGAACCTTCCTTGATGTTCAATGTCAATGACATTGCAACTCGAGTCATCAAGCTGATCTTAAATCCTTAGTCTGCCTCCTTAACTGAATATCACACAAAGCGTGATATACAGGGAAGATATATTAATTTAGGTTACTATTAAGGAGTTTATGACTTATTGGATTAATTAGAATATCCTTAGATTAATTAAATAGGTATTGTTGTTGATCATATCACCGGGACAATTTCTGATTGATTTCTGGTCTAGGAATAGTCAATCCTTATTATGGATCACTTAGGTATCATAAAAATATAGGAATGTCGTATTGAAATAGGTTTGATAACCATAATCAATATACTAATCTGACTGTTAACATTAACATCATATTGTTATTCCCATGACTACCCAAACTTTTGTCATTAGCTTGAAACACTTGGATTTGATATAGCATTTCAAGGAATGATCAAGTCATTCATAACCATTGTTAAGATCAACTAGGTTAAAACCATTATGATCTATAGAATGATTTCATGATAACCGGGCATCTTAATGGATCAAAACAAGAATTTCACCGTTAACATTCATATTTCTTCATTTTTATCTATTCCTAGCCGTCATCTAAACAGTAATCAACAAAAATAACCATTGCATTAAGTTCAAATACTAGTTTTAATCCATACATTATGAAAATAGCAGGATTAATCGAATCATTACCCGTTTGACGGATTTTCGGTTACAAAACAACGATCCGATGTTGTAGGATTGTTTCCCAAATTGATTATGATGTTTCCTTGGATTAACAACAAAAATTTGGAGTTGAAATCTGGAGCTGATCTTATTTTGGAAGTAAAGTTCGATATGGAGAAGAAAATATTAAATTTGCATGCCAATCTGATTTTCTAGCAGATTTATTTCTTTCGACTCTTCGTCGCGTACCACCAAGAAGTCCCGAAGGGGCTTGGCGTACTGCGAAGAAATCTGGAGTTCTCAGGTATTTTGGCTTTCATGTACCGCCAAGAAGAACAAAAGGATCCTTGGCATACCGCGAAGGATTCTGGAGTTCAATTTTTATCTAGTTTTCTTATTTTTCAAAATTCCGAATTGTCATAGTCCCCTCTTGTTAGAGAAATTTCGTCTCAAAATTTGTTGGAGACTAATATGTAGACAACGGTTTTTGAAAACAGATGAGGATAATTATGCTTTATACGATCCTCACGTTCCTATGTATATTCAGGTCCACGTTGAGAATTCCATCTAACTTTGATAATTGGAATTTGGCTTCTCTTTAGTACTTTAACATCTCGATCCATTACCTCTACGGGTTCTTCAATGAACTGGGGTTTATCATCAATCTGGATTTCTTCAGGAGATACAATCAACGATTTGTTAGTTAAACACTTTTTCAGATTTGACATGTTAAAGACATCGTGTATTTTACTAAGTTTAGGAGGGAATTCAGGTTTGTAAGCTACCGTTCCGATTCGTTTTAGAATTTTGAATGGTCCTACAAATCTTTGTGAGATTTTACCTCGCTTTTCGAATCTGAATATACCTTTCAAAGGAGAGACTTTTAGCATGACCCTATCACACATTTGAAATTCTAGGGGTGTCTAATGATTATCAGCATAACTCTTTTGACGATCGCGTGCTCCTTTGATTTGTTCTTGAATAAGTGAGATCTTATCTGTAGTTTATTGTATGAATTATGTGCCAATGATTTGGCTTTCACCTACCTCCGACCAACAGATGGGGGATCGACATTTGCGTTCATAAAGTGCTTCAAATGAAGCACATTGAAACATTAAATGCTAGTATGGTAGCTGTTATTGTATGAAAATTCAACAAGTGGAAGATGACTATCCTAGCTACCTCTAAAATCAATCACACAACTTATAAGAATATCCTCAAGGGTTTGATTTGTACGTTTTGTTTGTCTATCCGTTTAAGGATGATAAGATGTGCGGATATTGTTTTGTGTGCCCATAGCATTTTGAAGAGTTTGCCAAAATCGTGACATAAACCGACTCTCTCTATCTGAAATGATTGAGATCAGTACTCCATGTCGGGATACAATCTCATTGACATAGATTTTGGCTATTCTATCAATCGAATAGTCTTCCCGGATTGGTAAGAAATGTGCAGATTTCGTAAGACGATAAACTATAACCCATATAGAGTCATGATTGTGCGATGTTATGGGTAGTTTGGTAATGAAATCCATAGAGATCTGATTTCATTTCCACATGGGAATATCTAGTTATTGCAATAATCCAGAAGGTCTTGATGTTCTGCCTTAATTTTAAAACATGTTAAACATTTATCCACATATTCTGCTACGCTTTCCTTCATTCTAGGCCACCAATAAAAATCCCTATGGTTTTTATACATTTTGTCGGCACCTGGATGAATACAGTACCTGGATTTGTGTCCTTCATCCAAGATGATTGATCTAATGTTACTGAATAATGAAATCCATATTTGGCTTTTGAAATACAATACTTCATCCGTTTTGGTTTCTAATTGTTTGTCTAATCCCTGTAGCTCCTTAGCTGAGTAATTTGTTGCTTGTAACGCTTCCTGTTGATCCTCTCGAATTTGAGGAATCAGATTTTTTTATATGATCATTCATAACGCTCTCACACGTAGAGGTTCGACTCGTTACTTGCGACTCAAGGCATCAGCTACAATATTCGCTTTACCTGGGTGATAACGAATTTCACAGTCATAGTTATTTAGAAGTTCTACCCATCGCCATTGTTGCATTTTTAACATCTTTTGATCTAGAATGTGTTGGAGACTTTTGTGGTCTGTGTATAAATACACTTTGTTCTGTATAGGTAGTGTCTCCAAATCTCAAGTACAAATACCACTGCACCAAGTTCTAGATCACGAGTGGTATAGTTTTTCTGTGTATTTTTAATTTCGAGAAGCATAAGCAATCACCTTATCTTTCTGTATTAGCACGCATTGAAGACCTTGACGAGAAGCAACATAATATAATGATAAGTATTCTGTGCCTTCTGGTAATGCAAGTATAGGTGCGTTTCAGAGCTTGTGTTTCAAAAGTTGAAACGCCTCCCCCTGTTGAGAACCCTATATAAACTTTTAATTTTTCAGAGTTTAAGTGGTTAATGGCGAGGCTATTTTTGAAAAATTGTTAATGAATTGCCGATAACCTGACAATCCTAAAACTTGACGAGTTTTGGTTGGGGTTCTTGGTGTTTTCCATTTTTTACTACTCTAATCTTGCTGGGATTCACTTGTATGCCATTTTCATTTACCACGTGTCCAAGAAATTGAACTTCCTATAACAAAAATTCACACTTGGAAAATTTGGCATGTCGCTTTTCTTGTGCTAAAAGTTCCAAAATTAATTTCAAGTGTTGTGCATGCTCTTGTTGGTTTTGGGAGTAAATGATAAGGTCATCAATAAATACAATCACAAACTTATCCAGATAAGGTATGCACACTCGATTCATCATATCCATGAAAACTGCAGGTGCATTTGTTAAACCAAATGGCATTACTAGATACTCGTAATGTCCGTATCGGGTTTTAAAGCTGTTTTAGGAATGTCATCATCATGATTTCGTAATTAATGATATCCAAACCTTAAACCGATCTTAGAAAAATAAGTAGCACGTTGCAACTGATAAAATAAATCGTCAATATGTGGTAGTGGATAACGGTTCTTGATTGTTAATTTATTGAGTTCTCTGTAGGCAATACACATCCTGAATGAACCACCTTCTTTTTCACAAAAAAGAATTGGTGCTCCCCAAGGTGAATAACTAGGTCTAATGAAACATTTGTCTAAAAGTTCCTGCAATTGACCTGAAAGCTCTTGGATTTCTGAGGGTGCTAAATGATAAGGAGCTTTGGCAACAGGTGCTGCACCTGGAATCAAGTCAACATGAAACTCGACTCGACTCACTTGGGGTACTCCCTATATATCATAAGGAAAAACTTCAGGAAAATATTTGACTACATGAATATCCTTGATACGTTTTTGTGGAAGAATGTTCTCGGTTACATGTGTTAGGAAGGCTTTATAACCTTTCCTTAAGCATTTCTTAGCTTGCATGCATGATATGATACCAAGTTTCATACCAGCTTGTTCACCTTGAACTTTGAGTG
Organism: Mikania micrantha; assembly: GCA_009363875.1. Lineage (NCBI taxonomy): Eukaryota > Viridiplantae > Streptophyta > Magnoliopsida > Asterales > Asteraceae > Mikania > Mikania micrantha. The sequence goes on from CM018695.1 coordinate 53,726,464, forward strand.
TGTCAACATTCGGTAACAGAATATGAATCACCTTGTTTTGACACACGACTTTTGCTTGATTGTTTGAACGCCAATTCATGTAGACAACAACATCAAAGCTTCCAAGTTCAAAAGAAAGGAGATTTATATTGAAAAAGTGATCATTCAAATTCAAGGAAACATCATTAGCTTTGATCAATTTGTCATTGGCAAGATCAATGACATAGGGTTGTTCTAGACTTAAATAGGCAATGAAAGTAATGATGCAAATTCAGGAGAGATAAAACTTTTATCTGCCCTGGTATCAAATAAAATTTATGCATACAGATTATTGAGAAGAAACGTATGAGTGACGATATTGGCATCATGCCTTGTCTCTGTTGCACCAAGCTGGAAAGCTCTCGCTCTAGCTTCATTTCCTGGATTCGCTTTGTTGTTGTTGGGATAATTTCTCATGAAATGTTAGGGCTTCTACATTTGAAGATGATCTGTTCGGTTGTGGGGGTTGTCGTGGTGCTTGATTTGATTGACGGGTAGGAAAGTTATAGTACCTTGAATAGTGTCCGACTTGATTACAGTTCGTACAAAGAGGACTTGGTTCCTAGTGATGAAAGGGAGACTTGTTGCATTTGGGTGCGTGTCCAGTATAGGCTTTCCTCTCAGGAAGAGCTACACCATAGCCCTTGAATGTTGGTTTTTTCTGGCTAGTTTCAGCCGATTCAGTTTTAGTTGATAATGTACCACTTCTTACTGCCTCATCAGTAAGTTTGGTGGTCAACAAAATGGTACGTTTGAGTGTAGTTGGTTCTGCTGCGGTCACCATTCCCTGTATCTAGGAACCAGACCCTTGATGTATTTCTCGATCAACACTGCTTCCGTGGAAAACATGTTGGGAAGCAAGCAAGTATCAACACCGATCATAGAATGATTTCAGAATTCCTCTTGTAATTTCTGGATTTCACTTATTGGGTAGTACTATGAGATAATCCGAGTTTAAAATCATTCCAGCCCATAGCATCAATGGTGACTTAACCCAACGTTTTTGCTTGGGTATTCCACCAGGTTAAAGCTGCGTCTTTCAAAGAACAAGCAACATTAGACACCTTATGCCCTTTTTTGACACAGGATGATTTTGAGTTTAGTTTCCATTTCCTCGATCCACTTCAATAGTCTCGCTGTTCCTTCCTTGCCAGTAAAAGTAGGAGGGTTGCAAGAAGCAAAGTATTTGTAAGTACACCAGTGTTGTGGTGGATCAGGAACAATTGTGTTTGTACCGGTGGTGTGATGTGTTTCACCATGTCCACCTATGACAACTAGTACCTGACCGTACGGCAAATCCATATGGTAAGTGTACTTACACCTATAATTATGTGTATATACTATTTGATGAACAGTGTGTGATAACAATCTCGAGAAAACAATAAACAGTTGTATGTGTTTCAATGAAAATTGAAATATAAATATACAACAACACATGCAAAATAACAAGTTGTGAAAACAAATGACAAATACAAATCGGTTGCGATCTGATATCCACAAATAACAAGAATCAGATGGCCAACAATTTAGTAAGAAAACAATGTGAATTTTATCATAACAATGTGAAAACGGTTCAGTTTAGTTGAGTCCGACTGTGAGGAAATCCAATTCAAAATAACAATTCAGTATCGTTTCTGAAATTATAAACTGACAGTGTGTTCGTGTGGGTGACGATTCACACAAACATGTATGTGGGTTTAACGTTCTGAATGATAACTGAAATGTAATAAACAAAAATCAGAAAGTGAAACCATCGTCGTGTTTGTTCGGGTGACAATTCGAACGAATACGCGCGAAGGTGAAACGATCTGACGAATCAAATAAAATAAACATTTCGAAACAATAAAATTAAGAAAAGGAATATAAATTGTTTACTAGGAATAATCACCTTAAAAAGGTTGAAAGAAAACTATTTATTCAATTTTTGTAAATTCCGTGTTACGTTTCGAGACGTGGCATAAACGTAAAACCGGGCAACCAGAACGAACTCGAAATAAGAATGGGTATAAAACCCTTGAAAAAGCATTTAATTTCTCATTAAATCTCTAACCTACCACTTCTCTCTCTTCATTTACGTATCTTCTCTCTCTCTACTTTCTCTCACTAAAACCATCATCTAAAACTCTTCCAATCTTCATCAAAGCTCCGCCAATCTTGAAGATTTAACAACAAAAACGAAGCTCCAGACGAGTAGAAGAAGAACTCACGAAGAAAACGAGCTAAAGAACACGATTTGAGGTAAATCTACAAGCTTTATTTAGGGTTTTCTTTCGTTTAAACTTAAACCAAAGTGTTTCTTCACCTTAAGATGGGTTTTTCTGAATTATTTGAGTGAAAATAACCTTAAACATGAGATGTTAAGTGACCTGCAACTTATGGGGGTCTGGGGAAAATTTGGAGGTTGAAGATGAAGGATTCGAGAACCCTTAGTTGAACCCGAGAACCACACCACCACACTGAGAACCATTTAAATCCCAATCTGAGAACACATTATGTTGGAAACCCACAAGAAGTCGAGAAATACTTAAATCTAATCGAGAACATATTGATAGGAGGCCATAAAATATGGGGAAAATTCATAGGCACGTCGAGAACACCTATGCCATTTGAGAACTCATTGGATTTAGACCCTAAAAGTCGAGAACTACATAAATTAAATCAAGAACCTTTCCTTTAATTTTTGGAATAGTGTAATCGAGAACCCTCTTTCATTTTTGTTGTTGGCCGAGAATCCCATAGTAAAGCCGAGAACCTTCATATTCAATTCTTTTGTGAAAGTCGAGCAACCCATAAGGAACCAACTCGAGAACTACTACTTTCTTTCCTTGGGGCCGAGAATAGTTGGTGGGGTGGGCCACACACCACCTAAAAACATATAATCAGCCGAGAAGTACAATAAAAAAAAGAAAGTAATCCATCATGAGGATTATGTTAGTTTAATTCAAAATGGGTTGAACATAATCGGGTTTGGGTGCAAGGGTTTCATGATATTCTCACCTATATTACTTAATCTTTGGGTTAAAAACATAAATATACTTTAAAACAAATGTCTAAATCATAGACATGGTTTTAAAACATATCAAAGATTTATAATTAAAATTAAAGTAGCAATGGGACTTACCTATATAATAAGCTAACAAACTTTACTACAAAGTTTATGGGATGATAGATTTTTATTCTAAACTCTCTTGGTAACTCCCTACATGATTATGTTTTTATAACATAATGATTATATAAACACACTTAAATGATGACAACCATTTCGGGTTGACATAAGGGTGATATACTAGGTGTTAACCTGAAGACCTAAGTAGTACTTAGGGAAAATATTATGATGTCCACACTTTTACTATTGGATAGAGTCAATAACAAGGATAATCATATAACCAAAGAAAGTATTTCGTACCAATCTTAACCTAAATTGGTTAAGTATTAGTATGTTATACTATCTAATGAGTTCAAGGAATAATCAAGAAACAAAAACTTATAATGGTTAACCAACTTTAGGGTTAACTCACAAATCAATAACTTATACTTATAAGTTACAAACTGTCACACCCCCACCTCCTGTTACACCAGACGACGTCATTTTTAAAGGTAGCGGAAGCATAGCGGCGAAGTCTCGAAGGTGAGGGGTGACTTACTTGATCCGGTATCATAACACACATAGTTAAGAAAAGCACTAATTACAAATCACGACAAATATTTATTACATGTCCTGAATATCCGTTTACAACTTAAGTTCCTTCTATTACATCCCAAGTCCTAACTACATGGTGCGTGCACAGGTGTTTCCTCACCGTTGGTACTGATTACCTGTAAAAGATTTAAAGTTTAAAAATATCAGTATAAAACTGGTGAGTTCATAAATAAGACTCGATACAATATGATATGATAGTAAAGTCAATGGTACACATTAACATAAGTGAATAATCATGTGACCCGTATCCAGATCCTTTCTGACAGTCCAGTCTAGAAAATAACCGAAGTCAAAATCCGTGCCTCTAACTCAATGTCTCACTACATCAAGTCGATACCAGGAATGGTGACAAGCATTCACACAAGGGTAGACGCTATCTATCCATGAATGGGGTTGTCAGCCCGATAGTACTATCTTTGTCCACACATTCGGCCCCACATGGGTTAACCAGATACAGTTAGTTTTGAGGACTTTTGTTGTACACAGAAAATAGTCATAATCCCATGACACCCACATGCAAGCCGGTATTGCAATTGTTACTAAACATATCATACGTTTGATAAAGATTTCATAGTAGTCACCCCGATGTTAAGAAAACAGTAAAAGAAAAGGGGTTGTATGAAACTCACCTGAAGTTTATGAAAAGATAAAATCACACGAACGGTGGCTAAAAATGCTAATCTGCATTAGTTTATTTATAATTAATTATTTGTGTTTTAACTTGCTGATTAGATCTGTTTGAACGTTCAATGTCACCGACATTGTAATGAAAAGTCATCGAACTAACATTAGATGTTTAATTAATTATTTAGTCTAATATCATACAATGTACTATAATGTAGGTACCTATACCCGTTTAGGTACCTTGTGTTAAGTTGATGACTCATTGGATTAGCCGGGATAATCTCCGACTAATTAGTTAGGTAATGCTGTTGATTATATTACTTAAACAGTCCCTAGATGAAATCTCGGCTTAGGAATGATTAATTCTTGTCACTAATTATCCATGTATCACAAAACATAACAATATGACATTGGAATAGGTTAAACAATCATGTTTAACATATTAATCCGACTGTTATCATAAAACCAGACAGTTATTCCAATTGGTAGGGTAATAATTGTGATTAGTTTGAAACACTTGGGATTAACCTTGCATTTCAAAGATTAACCAAAATAATCACCTACATTGTCATAATCCAATGGTTTAAACCATTAGAAGTATTGTTATGGTTTAGTGAAAACCGGGCATTATAACGGATCAAAGCAGGCATTTACCCGTTACCAAGACAAGTTATCCGTCAAAAATCATTCCTAGCTATCATCTAAGCAATAATCAACAATCCTAACTATATCATTACGTTCAAAAACACGATCTAATCAATGAAGATCAAGTCAGAAGATTAAAAAGGATAGTTACCCAAATCAGACGATTCTACGGACAAAATCACGATCAGGACGTGTATACACGTTCACCGGTTCGAGCTGGACGTTCTGGTGGTGTCAAATATGAGTTTTGGTGGGAGATTGGTCAAGATCTTGAGTTACAGAGGGTTTAAAGTCGAGAGGAAAGAAAATAGAATTTTCTGCATGCTTCTGCGATATAACAAGCTGGTTCAACAGACCGACCTACTCGTCGCGTACCGCGACGAGTGGCCCACATGTCGTCGCGTACCGCGAGGGATTCCGGATAAAATTTGATATCTTGACTTGTCGCGTACCGCGACAAGACTCCAAGGAGTCGTCGCGTACCGCGAGGGATCCAATTTCAAGATTTTTCTTCGTTTCGCGATTCCGGACAATCCGTAACTCGGTTTCACGCACGGTTTTCTCCCATGTTCCCAATTTCTCGCACACTTTAAACCTGTAATGATTAAAATCATCAATTTAACACAGATTCCTAGAACGACCAAACGTGCTCGTGTTATTGATGACGTAATGTTTACCTGCAATTGTCACAGTCTCCTCCTGTTACAGAAATTTCGTCCCGAAATTTGCTTTAACTCCTACAGTTTGATCGCCTATGTAAACAAATGAGGATACTTCTGTTTCATGCGGTCTTCACGTTCCCAAGTGTACTCTGGCCCTCGTTTAGAATTCCATTTGACTTTTACAATTGGTATTCGACTTCGTTTGAGGGTCTTTTCATCTCGATCCATTACTTCGACTGGTTCTTCTGTGAACTGTAGGTTTTCGGCAATGTGTATCTCATCAAGAGGTATGACTAGTGACTCGTCCAATAGGCACTTTTTCAGATTCGAGACATGAAACACATCATGTATGTTACTAAGTTCTGAGGGTAACTCTAATCTGTATGCTACCATTCCAATCCTTTCAAGAATTGTAAATGGTCCTACAAATCTTGGTGAGAGTTTTCCTCGTTTTCCGAATCTGAAAATACCTTTCCAGGGAGAGACTTTTAGCATCACTTTATCACCAATCTGGAATTCGAGTGGTCTACGTCGATTATCAGCATAACTCTTCTGTCGATCGCATGCTGCTTTAATTCGTTCCTGAATGAGCGCGATCTTATCAGTCGTTTCCTGGATCAGTTCCGGGCCAACAATCTGACTTTCGCCTACTTCTGACCAACACACAGGAGATCGGCATTTGCGCCCGTACAAAGCTTCAAATGGAGCACATTGGATACTAGTATGATAGCTGTTATTATAAGAAAATTCAACCAATGGCAGATGAGTATCCCAGCTACCTCCAAAATCAATTACACAGCTTCGAAGCATGTCTTCTAATGTTTGATTTGTACGTTCAGTCTGCCCATCCGTTTGTGGATGATAAGCTGTGCTCATGTTGATCTGTGTACCCAAGGCATATTGAAGAGTTTGCCAAAAACGTGACATAAATCGACTATCTCTATCAGAAATAATAGAGATTGGCACTCCATGTCGCATTACGATTTCGTTGATGTAGAGTTTAGCTAAACGGTCCATGGAATAGTCTTCCCGAATTGGTAAGAAATGTGCTGATTTGGTAAGGCGATCTACGATGACCCAAATAGCATCATGGTTATGCGCCGTTCTGGGTAATTTAGTGATGAAATCCATGGAAATTTGTTCCCATTTCCACATAGGGATTTCTGGTTGTTGCAATAGCCCAGATGGTCTTTGATGTTCTGCCTTAACCTTAAGGCACGTTAAGCATTTATTCACATATTCTGCTATTTGTTTCTTCATACCAGGCCACCGGTAGAAGTCTTTGAGATCTTTATACATCTTGTCAGTACCTGGATGAATAGAATATTTGGATTTGTGAGCTTCGTCCAAGATAATTGGTCTGATATTACCAAGTACTGGGATCCATGCTCGGTTTTTGAAATATAATATTCCATCCGTTTTGATTTCAAGTTGTTTATCTAACCCTCGTAATTTCTCAACGGTGTAATTTGTTGTTTGCAAGGCCTGCCGTTGAGTTTCACGTATTTGAGGGTTTAGACTCGTTTGAATCGTCATTTCCAGCGCTTTCACACGTATGGGTTTGACTCTCTCTTTGCGACTTAAAGCATCGGCTACAACATTTGCTTTACCTGGGTGGTAACGGATTTCGCAGTCATAGTCGTTCAGAAGTTCCACCCATCGCCTTTGTCGCATATTTAGCATTTTCTGATCTAGAATGTGTTGAAGACTTTTGTGATCTGTATAGACCGTACACTTCGTCCCGTACAAGTAATGTCTCCATATCTTGAGTGCAAACACTACTGCACCAAGTTCTAGATCATGAGTGGTGTAATTCTTCTCGTGCACTTTTAACTGCCGAGAAGCATAGGCAATCACCTTGTTGTTCTGCATCAGCACACACCCGAGTCCTTGACGTGAGGCATCACAGAAGACTATGAAATTCTCTGTGCCTTCTGGTAGTGCCAGAATAGGTGCATTGCAGAGTTTATGCTTCAACAGTTGAAATGCCTCCTCCTGTTGAGAGTCCCATATGAACTTTTGATCTTTCTGGGTTAGAGTAGTTAAAGGCAAGGCTATCTTTGAAAAGTTCTTGATGAATCTTCTGTAATAGCCCGCTAACCCTAAGAATTGACGAATCTCTGTTGGGGTTTTCGGTGTCTTTCATTGCTTTACCGCTTCAATCTTGCTGGGATCCACTTGTATACCATTTTCATTTACTACATGCCCAAGAAACTGGACTTCCCGTAACCAGAACTCACATTTGGAAAATTTGGCATAAAGTTTCTCATGTGCTAAAAGTTCCAAGATCAGTTTTAAGTGTTGCACATGTTCTTGTTGACTGCGGGAGTAAATGAGAATGTCATCAATAAAAACAATCACGAATTTATCCAAGTAAGGTCTACACACACGATTCATCAGATCCATAAACACTGCAGGCGCATTAGTCAGCCCGAAGGGCATTACTAAAAACTCATAATGCCCGTATCGAGTTCGAAAAGCTGTTTTAGAAACATCATCATCATGGATTCGTAGTTGATGATATCCAGATCTGAGATCGATTTTTGAAAAATAGATAGCACCTTGCAATTGATCGAATAGATCATCTATACGGGGTAGTGGATAACGATTTTTGATTGTCAATTTATTGAGTTCCCGATAGTCGATACACATCCTGAGAGTACCGTCCTTCTTTTTCACAAAAAGGATAGGTGCGCCCCAAGGTGAGTAACTCGGTCTAATGAAACCTTTGTCTAAAAGTTCCTGTAATTGACTCGATAGTTCTTGCATTTCCGATGGAGCCAATCGGTAAGGAGCTTTAGCTATAGGTGCTGCTCCTGGTACTAAGTCAATACGAAACTCAACTTGTCTCACTGGGGGTAATCCTGATATATCGTCAGGAAAAACTTCAGGATATTCTCGAACTACAGGAATGTCTTCAATACGTTTTTGATGTGGTTTGTTTTCAGTCACGTAAGCTAAAAAGGCTTGACAGCCCTTTCTTAAGCACTTTCGAGCTTGCATACATGATATGATACTCAGTTTCCTGCCAGCCCTTTCACCTTGTATCATAAGTGTATCACCATTTGGTAATGAAATACGAATCATCTTATTTTGACATATGACTTCCACTCGATTTTCTGAAAGCCAGTCCATACCAATAACAACATCAAAGCTTCCCAATTCAATAGGAAGAAGATCAATATTAAAAAGATGATCGTTTAGATTCAATAAACACCCTTGAATCACATTGTTAGTCATAATTGACTTGCCATTAGCAAGTTCAATGATGTAAGGGTTTGTTAGGTTATCAACGGCCAATCCGAGTAGTGAAGCAAAATCAGAGGAAACAAAACTTTTGTCCGCTCCGGTGTCAAAAAGAACAGATACATAGTGATTGTTAAGAAGAAACGTACCGGTAACGGTGTTGTTATCACGTCGAGCCTCTTCCGCCCCTATCTGGAAGGCTCTTCCTCTTGCTTCATTGCCCTGGTTGGTGTTGTTGGTAGGGCAGTTTTTCATGAAGTGATCCGGGCTTCCACATCTGAAGCACGACCGGTTGAATTGTTGTGGTTGTTGTTGTTGAGTTCCTTGGTTTGATCGGCGAACAGGGAGATTGCAATATTTGGAGAAATGCCCGACCTTGTTACAATTGTTACAAACAGGGCAGGGTCCCACATGATGAAATGGGCACTTAGGACATTTAGGTGCTTGCCCTACATAGGCTTTTCTCTCCAAAGTTGTGGCAATGTATCCCTTTGCCATTTGCACATTCCGGCTGGGTTCCACCGGAGCCCCTGGTTTGCCTTTCCCAACCCATTTTCGTTTCACCCCTTTAACAGTGCTGGGGGTAGTAGTTGCCAGACTGCTGCTTGACTCACCTTTCACTGTCAATGTACCACTTCTTACTGCAACATCGGTAAGCCTGGTGGTTAAGGTGATAGCATGTTTCAAAGTACGTGGTTCAGCTGCCGTGACCATTCCCTTGATTTGAGGTACCAGACCTTTGATATATTTTTCTATCAAAGCCTGCTCAGTTGGAAACATGTTTGGCAGCAGACATGTTAATTCGTAAAATCGATCGGTATATTTCAAACAATCAGCACCGATCATAGAATGGTTCCAAAATTCCTCTTGGAGCTTTTGGATTTCAGTGATGGGACAATATTCTGACAGAATCAAAGTTTTAAACTCGTCCCAAGTCATAGCATCCACAACAGCCGTGGTCAAGGTTTTTGCCTGGGTATTCCACCAGGTCAATGCTGAGTCTGTCAGTGAACAAGCTGCATAAGACACTTTGTGTTCAGCCAAACACTGGCTGATCTTGAGCTTAGTCTCCATGCTCTCAATCCATTTCAAAAGTCCTGACGCTCCTTCCTTCCCCGTAAAAGTAAGGGGATTGCAAGAAGCGAAGTACTTATAAGTGCATCCTCGTTGTGGAGGATCCGGATTGATTGTGTTGGTACTAGTCGTATGGCGGGTTTCAACATGTCCGCCTGTAGCATTATGCTCCGTATGGACTCTACCCGAGCCAGAAGCACGATTTGTTTGATATTGGGCCAACATGCCCGTAAGAACAGCGGATAATTGGTCACCTGCTATACGAGCAACGTCCGCTTCATTTAGACTGGGTCCATTCACAGGTGGATCCTGAATGGATTCTTGAGTTTGAGGATTTTTAGCAGAACGACCTCTTCTAGGGGCCATAGTCTAATCACACACAGATAAAGTAAAGTCAGAACAAGAATCCATAGTCGTAATAAAGACAAATGTTGTATAACTACTTCGAGTTTTTCACAGTTATATTGTACACCACTAAGTCATGTTCATAGTTGCAGTTATACTAGTACGTCTGTTTGTCTTGCCAAGCGTATACTAGTATTATTTTATAGTCTACCAAAATGACACCGATTTAGACATGTTACTACACTGATATGTACTAGTATTACATTATTTCACTATAATGTAGTACCGATATTAATATGTTTCTACACGTGTTTGTTATGTACTAGTATTACATTATTTCACTATAATGTAACACCGATATTGATATGACCCTATCACAAATTTTGTTACGTACTAGTATTACATTACTTCACCGCAATGTAACACCGATATTGTTATGACTCCACATGAGTCTTGTTATGTACTAGTATTACATTACTTCACCGCAATGTAACACCGATATTGTTATGTTTTCGCACAAGTTTTCTTTTTATATGACTTGAAAAGTTAGCACCGGCTATAATGTAAAGACACAATGTTGCACATACAATGTTAAAAGAAAACTTTTATTATAACTGTCACAGTTGTACATTAGGATTAGTACATATGCAAGAAAATATCCTAATGCAGTTGTACCCACTATTACAACCTAACCGTCCGAGGCCTATTTTACAAGTCAAAACTTCCTCGGAGTAGTACAGTCCAGCCTATTCGATTCCTTTACCGTAGTAAATACAGTAAACATGTGATAATGATGGCCACCGCTGCCATCACTATTGCTGCGTCCAACAGTCGTAGCTCCATCCTCATATTGCCTAACCCTACCATCCATCCCCTAACTCTCTCTACCCCACTCCTACACATACCACCTAAAGTCCACTGGAGTCTACCCTCAATCACCTCCCTCCATGCCCTGGCACCTGCCTCCAGGACAGCAACATGTTCAGCTAAACTCTCATAGGCTGTGCGAGTTTCCCACAGAGTGTCACGTGTTTCCTGCAATGAAACACGCGATAACTGAAGATCCAATGTAACCCGTTGCAGCTGAACTCTCATCTCAGCCTGCTGAGATGACTCGCCTTCCTCATGTATGGAATGAGGTACATCCCGGGGTGCTAGTGGTCCTCTCGGAATAGGACCTGTCGAGATGCGGGCTCGTCCCCGCCTTCCTCCAAACCCTGTAAATACTGGTACTTGCTGTGGTGGTGTAGGGCTTTGTGCCCTCCCGATAGCTGGTGAATCAGCATCTAACAGATGCTGAGGTATAGGTGGTGTAGGTGGTATTGATGGTAAAGTCTGGTGGGACATTTGAGATGACGGCACTGTCTGTGTTGATCCTGAACTTGTTTCCGTGCCAAATGAATCACTTTCTGAGTCTGACATTGCTGTATCGACACACAAGTTCATATTAGTAACATAAAATAAATAAATAACAACAACATTTATTTGAGTGTTTATATTTGTTAACTATGTTCGGTGCTCTCAGTGTAACTATTCGAGCCTATGGTTATAATCTAGGTTTCTAAGTCCGCCTAAATTCTATAACCTGTGGCTCTGATACCACCCTGTCACACCCCCACCTCCTGTTACACCAGACGACGTCATTTTTAAAGGTAGCGGAAGCATAGCGGCGAAGTCTCGAAGGTGAGGGGTGACTTACTTGATCCGGTATCATAACACACATAGTTAAGAAAAGCACTAATTACAAATCACGACAAATATTTATTACATGTCCTGAATATCCGTTTACAACTTAAGTTCCTTCTATTATATCCCAAGTCCTAACTACATGGTGCGTGCACAGGTGTTTCCTCACCGTTGGTACTGATTACCTGTAAAAGATTTAAAGTTTAAAAATATCAGTATAAAACTGGTGAGTTCATAAATAAGACTCGATACAATATGATATGATAGTAAAGTCAATGGTACACATTAACATAAGTGAATAATCATGTGACCCGTATCCAGATCCTTTCTGACAGTCCAGTCTAGAAAATAACCGAAGTCAAAATCCGTGCCTCTAACTCAATGTCTCACTACATCAAGTCGATACCAGGAATGGTGACAAGCATTCACACAAGGGTAGACGCTATCTATCCATGAATGGGGTTGTCAGCCCGATAGTACTATCTTTGTCCACACATTCGGCCCCACATGGGTTAACCAGATACAGTTAGTTTTGAGGACTTTTGTTGTACACAGAAAATAGTCATAATCCCATGACACCCACATGCAAGCCGGTATTGCAATTGTTACTAAACATATCATACGTTTGATAAAGATTTCATAGTAGTCACCCCGATGTTAAGAAAACAGTAAAAGAAAAGGGGTTGTATGAAACTCACCTGAAGTTTATGAAAAGATAAAATCACACGAACGGTGGCTAAAAATGCTAATCTGCATTAGTTTATTTATAATTAATTATTTGTGTTTTAACTTGCTGATTAGATCTGTTTGAACGTTCAATGTCACCGACATTGTAATGAAAAGTCATCGAACTAACATTAGATGTTTAATTAATTATTTAGTCTAATATCATACAATGTACTATAATGTAGGTACCTATACCCGTTTAGGTACCTTGTGTTAAGTTGATGACTCATTGGATTAGCCGGGATAATCTCCGACTAATTAGTTAGGTAATGCTGTTGATTATATTACTTAAACAGTCCCTAGATGAAATCTCGGCTTAGGAATGATTAATTCTTGTCACTAATTATCCATGTATCACAAAACATAACAATATGACATTGGAATAGGTTAAACAATCATGTTTAACATATTAATCCGACTGTTATCATAAAACCAGACAGTTATTCCAATTGGTAGGGTAATAATTGTGATTAGTTTGAAACACTTGGGATTAACCTTGCATTTCAAAGATTAACCAAAATAATCACCTACATTGTCATAATCCAATGGTTTAAACCATTAGAAGTATTGTTATGGTTTAGTGAAAACCGGGCATTATAACGGATCAAAGCAGGCATTTACCCGTTACCAAGACAAGTTATCCGTCAAAAATCATTCCTAGCTATCATCTAAGCAATAATCAACAATCCTAACTATATCATTACGTTCAAAAACACGATCTAATCAATGAAGATCAAGTCAGAAGATTAAAAAGGATAGTTACCCAAATCAGACGATTCTACGGACAAAATCACGATCAGGACGTGTATACACGTTCACCGGTTCGAGCTGGACGTTCTGGTGGTGTCAAATATGAGTTTTGGTGGGAGATTGGTCAAGATCTTGAGTTACAGAGGGTTTAAAGTCGAGAGGAAAGAAAATAGAATTTTCTGCATGCTTCTGCGATATAACAAGCTGGTTCAACAGACCGACCTACTCGTCGCGTACCGCGACGAGTGGCCCACATGTCGTCGCGTACCGCGAGGGATTCCGGATAAAATTTGATATCTTGACTTGTCGCGTACCGCGACAAGACTCCAAGGAGTCGTCGCGTACCGCGAGGGATCCAATTTCAAGATTTTTCTTCGTTTCGCGATTCCGGACAATCCGTAACTCGGTTTCACGCACGGTTTTCTCCCATGTTCCCAATTTCTCGCACACTTTAAACCTGTAATGATTAAAATCATCAATTTAACACAGATTCCTAGAACGACCAAACGTGCTCGTGTTATTGATGACGTAATGTTTACCTGCAATTGTCACACAAACAACTTTGAATCAAACAAAGGATCGTGAATACAACATCAGTTAACAAGTGAGCACGTGCATTCTTTGATTTCTTAGTCAACCACTACAACAACAAAAGGTGAGTTCATATGCCCCTTTTCTAATCTTTTGATTTTAAATGCGGGGCTGAGAAACATGCTAATTCTTTTAGTTATCAAAAGTTTTATTACATTATTTCAGATATCAAGTGACCTAGATAATAAAGAATTCCTTCTTTATTATCAAACTTTACATATCAATGTGTATGCTTGTGTGTGTGAAATGACAATTATGACTTATCAAAGATGATCCATGATAACATAACTTCATGATATCATCAAATCTATGGAATGATACAATGTATCAAAACTATATTTCATATCACAGGGTTCATAACACTGAGATGACAAATGAGATATCACTAAGACAATCACAAGAGTAACAAGAATGATATTCATGATAGTATTACTTCATGATGATAATCATTCACCACAATTACCAACACATTATAATAAGACAGGTTCTCATAACACGTTGTTAGAATCATTGAGAACACATAACATCGAGAACTAATGACATTGTGATGACAGTTGAGACAAATACTTGTGATATCAAGAATGACTTCATGATAACATAGCTTCATGATGTCATTCCCCTCATATGTTAACATTGTTTAATAAGATGAGATCTTATGAAACAATGTTAAAGACTAGAGATCATAACATTGTGTTCATTCCATTCAGATCATATTGTTGGGACAATATGACAGTGATACAATAACAAAGGGTGTGATACACTATCTGAGTTAATTACATAGTTTTCATATGCATGATAATCATAATAATCAATCTAATGGGATCTTACTAGGCACTATATGTGCTAACATTCTAATTAATGTCAATGAAAATATTTTGGGAACACATGCATATCTTACATATATCATGGAGAGGATATCTTACCTTTTGGACCGGTCAGAAATGACAGTCACAAAGCCCCTTAAGTCTCACTCTTATAGACATTATGGAGAGAATATCTTACATTTCAGATTTCTCAGTCCTAGAGACAACTAAGTCTCACTCTTATAGATATTATGGAGAGGATATCTTATAGGCCAGACTGGTCAGTACTGACAGTCATCGGGACTATTAAGTCTTGCTCTAGGCATCGTTAGGGGATATCTTACAATCCGGGTTGGTCAGTTATGATAAGCTAATAGAGACTATCAAGTCTTTATCTTATAGGTATCGTTGGGGATATCTTAATGGTCGGGCTACTCCGTAAGGAATTGCTAACAGAGACAATTACGTCTCAATTCTAAAATATTGGGGATTAATATGTGTGAGTTGAAATGGCTATCCATAGTCACAATACAGGTGGTATGGAGTTCAGTTAAGCATGTGGTGGGTTGGCGGCTTCATTCGTGATACGTATGACCTATATATAAACGTGCTCAGCCGGACGATATAATATTTGTAGGTGCTACTATGGAGAGGACATTTGTGTGAGATAATTCAAAGCAAACTTAATCAAGACTTGTGTGTGACATCATGAACTGGGAATAACATATTTCAATCGATTCACTTACTAAAACTTATGAATTCACCAACCTAGTGTTGACTTTGTTTAAATGCATGTTTTCTCAGGTGACGAACATGTTTAGTCACCTGACATCAGGACGTAAGCTAGTTGGACTTATTAGAGGACCAATAGCTTACTTTTGGGTTGTGCATATTTTGGATGACATATTGGGGAATCATCTTTTGTATATCTTGTGAAAATACAAGATAGAAACTTCATGATTCTTTTTGGGTAGATTTACTTGGTTAAATTGTGAACACGAATTGTTTAATTTTACTTTGTAATTTTATGTCAATGTCATGTTAACATTTCTCATTATACATCATGTGCCATGTAAACAATCTGATCACTTCGATTATCACACGATATCACACCCCGAGATCCTTTCCCCCAACGGGAAAGTCAATCCAGCCCTCCAGCTCGGGGTGTGACACCACCTAGGGCATTGTTTTTAGCATGGTCCCCACCAGAACCAGAAGGTATATTTCCCTGATGTTGAGATAATATTGTGACACCCCATAATTTCTAGGTTAGATTCTATTTAAATTAAATCTTTATTTAATTGATAACTGCTTGCGTGGCACTAGAATTAGTTTAATTTAGTGTGACACATGACACGACAGTACAAACACTAATGCAAACAAGATAATTTGGTGAATTATCGCAACACGCACACACGTGTCTAAGAAAAAACGAACATTGGTGAACACTTAACAAATCTTGTAATTAAACACTAGTAACATCACAAAACGCTCAAACATTGAACTAGATAGTTCAAATGATGCCAAAAAATGTTCCATAAGCAAGAAAACGTCGAAAACGAGCCAAACCATCGAAATCGGTCGAAATTGGGCTCAACCGGGATCCTACGTGGTATGCTAAGGACCCCGGAGAGAGTCGTGGTGATATGGGATGGATGGGTGGGGGATTTGAATCCCAAAATTCATTACGGTATGACAAGCATCTTTTGGACCCCCATGGCGGTACGCGTCGACATCCAGATGCCAAAATCTTATGAAAACCAAGACAAATCATATCCTACTCGATTTTCATCATTATACCCAACCCAAGACGCCACCCTCTCGGCTTATCCACCCCCAGACCACCTGATAACACACCTGCAACTCCATAATCACCCTTAGAACACTCTTGGAAGCCATTGTTGGAAGTGTGGAGCTTTGGAGGATCAAGGAAGAACATTTGAGCTTGCATCCCACTAAAACCAGCTGATCTTGCTCATCACCAGGCTTCTCTGACATCCATTTGCTGCTATTGGAGCCTCATCTCGGTGTTACAAAGACCTTGCAAGGTAGTTTCTATGGCCAAAACACACACATAGCACTCATACACACACATGCAAGTCTTGAAACCCCATGCACACACTCTACCCTCAACATGCACGAATTTTCAATGATTTGAATCTGGGTTTGATGATTTTACTATTGATTTTGATTATCTATGACAATCTATGAAGAGCTTTGTTGATAAAAGTATGATTTGGGGTCATGAATCTAGGAGGTGTTCAAAAATATTTGCATGCATGTATAATCTAAAGTGTTTTAGATGATTTTAAATGATTTTGGGTATTGAGAAGTGATTATTGATGATGATTGAGTACATTTGCAAAGATTCATTAGGATGTTTATGAACTAAAATGGGTTATTTGAAGATCTTGCTATTTTTAGAAACTTTTATTTTATAAATTGATGATTTGGTGTGATATGGCCATAGAAGTATCATTATATGATCATTTGTGTAATATTATGATGATATTAGTATGAAAATGGATTAGAAATGTTTAGGATGATCATTTGATGAGTACTTGGCATAGTTACTAATTATAGTAACTTTATTTTGTGAAAGCTTGGTAAATAATGATATTATGTAAAATATGTAGATAATATGATATGTTATTGTTAATAATAAGGTTATTAACATATAATAAGCATTAATTTGGTTAAGAGGATGCTAGAATGGGAAGTTGCAATTTTAGGAAACTTTATAGATTAAAAACAGTTTGTATGTTTATTTGGTCGTATGTGGCAATATGCTAAGTGTTAACATGATCACTTAGGAATAAAAAGCATGCTAGAGCCATTAAAACGATATGTGTTGTGAATTTCCTAAAATGGAACCTTACTATAAATAGTAAGTTGTCCATGAACACGATTTACGTGTTTTGCACATAATGAGCACAATCACGAATGTTACACGAGTTACCACTGACACATGGTTCACCAACGGATCGTTGACTTGACTTGGTTAAACACGGTCATACATGATCAAACACGGACAAACACGGTCAATGTGGACCAACGTGGACAAACATAACAACCGAGGTTTGTTGAGCACGAACACTGACCCATCATATCACTAGTCAACCTATTCGCATCCATTTAGTGATATATACAATGAAATGTCCCAAAACGTCGATACCCGAATATACTTACCATAGGAAATAAGGTAAACATGCTATAATGATGGCCTCAAATGCCCTCAACATCGCTACAATTAATTGCCATAGCTCTAAACTCATCCTCGTTATCCTATCAAGGCTATATCTCACCATATCAATGCTATCTCTCACTCTCTCCACATATCTCTGATACCGCCCTATGACACCACCACCTCTCATCACCTGATGATGATGTCATTGTTTACACTCTGAAGGTTGCAGAAGCATAGTGGTGATGTCTTAGAAATAGGGTGAAAGTTTACTTGTTCCCGTTTCACAACACACATATTTAACTTAAAGAAATATAATACAAGGATAATATTAGTATTACAAACCGTAAGTTATAGTTCACATCTTAAACACACTAAGCATCCTAAATTGGTTATTTACAAGGATCCTAAATGTGCAATTCTTACCATCGTCACTGTCTACCTGCAATATTTTTTAAGTTTCAAAAGTCAGCATAAAGCTGGTGTGCTCGTCATGAATGACCCGATAATATATGATATGATAATAAAGCCATTGATACACATTGACAAAGATAACTATGAGACCCATATCTAGTTCCTTTCAGGCTGAATGATCTGATAAGATATTACCCATCGGTAAATATCCTTGTGCCTCACTCTTAATGTCTATCATGTACATTAAGTTGAAATTGGAAACAAGTAACAAACATTCACACCAGGGGAGATGCATTCCTCCCAGCAAACGGGTTGTCAGCAGAGAGTACTATCATTGTTCCCTGTTTGGCCCCATATGGGTTCACTAGATACGGTTTGATATATTAGGACTTTTGGATATTGTGTTAGAAAAATACGCATGAAATCCCATGAAATCAAAAAAATAAAAATGAAACATATCATAAGTTTAAGAAAGATTCCATAATGATACCCTGATGTTTGTAAAACAATAAAAGAAAAGGGGTTGTATGAAACTCACATGAAGTGTTGAAGTCAATGGTTAGTGTGCAGACTTATGTTATTATACTTGTGATTCATTTATGCATAAATTTAAAGTTTTATAATTTATTTTTGTTTAATTTTCTTATTAGAACTTTCCTAAACATTCAATGCCAATGATAGTCTAACTCGAGTCATCAATTTGATCTTAAATCCTTACTCAGCCTCCTTAATTGAATATCACACAAAGTGTGATATACTGGGAACCTATACTAATTTAGGTTCCTATTAAGGAGTTTATGACTTATTGGATTAATTAGAATATTCTCAGATTATTCAAATATGTATTGTTGTTGATTATATCACCGGAACAATTTCCGATTGATTTCTGGTCTAGGATAGTCATTCCTTGTTATGGATCACTTAGCTATCATGATATATCGGATTGTCAAATTGTTTAAATAACCATAATCAATATACTAATCTGACTGTTAACATGAACATTAGATTGTTATTCCCATGATTACCCGAACTCTTGTCATTAGCTTGAAACACTTGGATTTGATCTAACATTTCAAGGAATGATCAAGTGGTTCCTAATCATTTTTAAGATAAAATATGCTAAAACCATTATGATCAATAGAATGATTTCATGATAGCCAGGCATCATATCAAATCAAAACAAGAATTTCACCATTATCATTAAGATTTCTTCATTTATGTCTATCCCTAGCCGTCATCTATCCAATAATCAACAACAATAACCATTGCATTACGTTCATATACTAGTTTTTATCCATACATTATCAAAATAGTAAGAGAAATCGAATCGTTACCCATTTTGACAGATTTTCAGTTGCAAAAAAACGATCTGATGTTGTTCGATTGTTTCCCAACTTTGTTATGATGTTTCTTTGTCTTAACAGCAGAAATCTGGAGTTGAAATCTTGGGTTGATTGTATTTTGGAAGTAGAGTTTGATATGGAGAAGAAAATATTAAGTATGCATGCAAATCTGATTGTTCTAGCAGATTTAATTATGTATACTTTTCATCGCGTACCACCAGGAAGTCCTGAGGGAGCTTGGCGTACGATGAAGAAATCCAGAGTTCTCAGATATTTTGGTTTGTCGTGTACAGCCAAGAAGAAAAAAAGGATCCTTGACAAACCGCGAAGGATTCTGGAGTTCAATTATTTACCTAATTTTCTTATTTTTCGAAATTCCGAATTGTCACAACTGCCGGTTAGTTCAAGGGCAGTTCACATGACTTACTTATGCTTGACACTGATCACGTAGTGATTGTTCGTGTTGTTCTAAGTTTAATTGTGTGATTTTATAGGTTCTTGGTCCGAAATACCGTTACTTTGAGTGTGTTTATGATTTTCAGTTGTTAAGGGGCTAAGGATGTGTTCGAGAGCCAATTGGGTGATTAGAGAGAAGTCAAGGGGCTAAAAGTGCAATCAAATGAAGTTTGGAAGGTCAAAACTTAGCAGAAACATATCTTGGGCTAGGGTACGTGTTACGGGGCCCATAATATATGAAAATTGCTTTTCTCGATGAGACGAAGTTGTTGGTGAAGGTTGGGTGGGCGTATGACAACTGGTATACTGTCCACCGTCCGGCAAATCCGTATGATATATGTACTTACACCTATAACTATGTGTAAATACTATGAGATAAACAGTCTGTGACAATAACTCAGTGAAAACAATTAACAGTTGTATATATTCCAATGAAAATTGACATAAAAATATGCAACAACACAAAGTAAAATAACAATGGCGAAAAACAAATGACCAAAACAAATCGGTTGCGATCTGATATCCACAAATAACAGGAACCAGATGAACGACAATTCAGTGAGAAAAAAATGTAAAACTTTTCATAACAATGTGAAAATAGTTAGGATCAGTTGAGTCCATCTGTGAGAATGTACAATTCAAACAACAGTTCAGTATCGAGTACGAACGATGAACTGACAGAGTGTTTGCGTGGGTGACGATTCATACAAACATATCTGTGGGCTTAACGTTCTGAATGACAACTAAAAAATAGAAAACCAAATCAGAAAGTGAAACGTACGATCGTATTCGTACAGTTAGCGCTCTGTACAAAAACGCGCTGAAGTTACATTTTTTGACGAAATAGTGAAAATAAACGATAAAGAACTTTGAAATAATAAAAGTAAAATAAAAGCAATATTTATTAGGAATTACGACGTAAAATTTTTTTTATAAAACTATTTTACTTAAACTTATGTAAATTGCGCATTATGTAACGAAATAACGTGATTTAATCGGACCCATCGAAGCCCAACACGTGGGTAACCACGGGGTATAAAACCCCATTTCCCCACTTTCTTCTGCAATTTTCAGCTGAAGAATTCGCTCTCTCCTTTATAACCCATTTTCTCTCTCTACTCTCTCTCTAAAGCTTCATCAACACTCCGTCATAGCAAACCTACACCAAATCTTGAGTTCTTGGTGTCTAAACGATCCTCTCAACGAGTAGAACAAGGAAGTACAAGGGATCTAGCCTAAAACGAGCTAAATCCAGAGAAAATTTAGAGAGAAGGTTCGGATCTTTTGAAAGTTTCATTCATTTCAGTACTTTTATTTTTAAACTGGTTTTGACCTCTGAAATCAGTTATGATGGGCCTGAAAACATGATAGGAACACTTGATTTAAGCAAGAATGAAGTTAGGAAAGGGTTGGGATACTTGGGAAACTCATTGGAAATAGTGTCGATGCCGAAAGAAGCCAAAGAAGGTTAATATCGATGGTTTAGGGGGAGAATAGCTTCATCTTCAATATTGCTGGGTTGGTGGGCCACCTTTGATCCTGCTGCTATTGAGTTGGATAAGTTGAACACCCACATGGGAGTAGGGACCACCACCGGTTGATATTGGCAATATCTACTCCCACAATATCGATGGGTTGAGGAATATGGGCTGTCGAGATTACACAGCTCCTTCAAACATAGCATATTCGATATTCCATTTCACCGCATCGATACTAATTCTATACAACTAGTTTCAGTTTAATTACAGAAGATAAAAACCAACTTAGAGCTAAGGATTTAATTTAACAAGTAGTATCGAAAAAATGGTTGATATCGATGTTGTAATATCGGCGGTTAGTCGGGAAGCTTTCTATGGGTGTCGACACTGATAGTGTCGACACTAACACCATCTATCGTTAATAACAACCGGCTCTACCACCCATCGATACTACTCAAAACACCCATGAAACCTGTGTAATCATAAAAAACCAAGTGTTAAATAGCAACAGTGTGATTTAAGAAGTACAAAAGGATGATAACTTAACAATATTTTAATCAAGTATCATTATGGTGGTAACCCTTTGATAAATAACTAAGTGGGACACTTATAAATTTAATTGTAACACTGTTAGAAGATATGATGATAATAACCATTTTAAGTAACATAAGGGTAAGGTTCTAAGTCTGTCAGGATCGAATCAGATCTGAATCTGAGATCTGATAATAACAATAAGCTATGATTTCGATTGATTACTAGGCGAAAACATGCAATCAATCTAAGTTTAGTAACTATCTAA
Organism: Mikania micrantha; assembly: GCA_009363875.1. Taxonomy (NCBI): domain Eukaryota; kingdom Viridiplantae; phylum Streptophyta; class Magnoliopsida; order Asterales; family Asteraceae; genus Mikania; species Mikania micrantha. The sequence goes on from CM018695.1 coordinate 53,749,008, forward strand.
AATAACAAAACCCACAGTAATTAATATTCAAGACATATTTAATAAGAACAATTAAGAACAGATGATGATGAATATTAAAGGCAGTTATATTGATTTGTAGATCTAAAATTGCTCAGAGAATTACAGTGTGTAAAAGCGCGTGTGTTTTCTCAAAAGCGTACAGACTGATTCTATAAAAGTCCTATTTATAGAGACCTATTTCAGACCTATATAACTGCCCTAACGGATAACCGCTACCAAAATAACAATACAAACGTCACATCAGTTATACACGTCATAACTGATGTCAGCAAAAATAAATAAACAACAAAATCTAAGTGTAGATTCTTCATCAGCATCAGCAATCTTGAACGTCAACATTAGTAAGTTTGCATGTCAGCATTGCAAACTTACTTTCTTGTACTTGGCATATTTTCTTGATCAGCATCACAACAGTTGGTCGTCAGCATTGCAATGTGACCAAGTATCATCAGTTCACTTCATGTCGGCATTACAATGTCATGAAGCTGTCAGCATTAAGGATCGGCTGTCAGCATTCAAAAGTTCAATGTCAGCATTAATGAATACTTGGCTCTTGTAATCATCAGCATCACACTTGGTCATCAGCATCTCAAGATTTGTTCATCAGCACTGCAATATCCTTGGGATAACATCATCAGCAGTGTACTTTGAATGTCAGCACTGCAACTTTAAGCTGTCAGCATTGAAGAATCCTTTGAGAACTTGTCAGCATCTTAATCTTCAATGAGTTGGCTTTCAGCATTATGACTTTGGTTGTCAGCACTGCAACATCCTTGACAAATCCTGCAATTACTAAACACTTAAACATAAGAATCAATTAACAAATAATGATCTTATAAATAGAGAGGTTTAAGGTTTAGAGATGTGGACCATATGAACACATCAACATATTATATGGATTTGAACTTTATTCAAATTATCAGCATATCAAATAAATCTGTATAAAATAGAAAAACAGAAGTAAAGAGAGAGTTAGAATGTTGCCATCATTAAATGGACTTAATGAACCTGAAGCTTGCAGAAGGGTTGGTTAATTGTGGGCAGGGCACCATCTCATAAAGGAAACCTAACAATCTCCCCCTGAGATGATGCTTCCTACAATTAGCCCACCATAATCCATGAATACCTCTTTCATATGAGTAGAACCACATATATATCCAAAGCCTTGTCATCATCAGCATCTGTCATCTTCAAACATCCTCTTCTTCTTTGACTTGACTCATGTTGAAAGATAACATCAAGTGATGAATAATGCCCGCAAATTGAGTCATTGGAGCTCTCAAATCTTCTCTCATGTAATAAATAGGCATTTGATTTAATGCAGATAGAGATTCGAAGTCCAACTCAGACAAGTCATCTTTATCAGTGAAGATGTATGATTTATCAAGACATTCCACCACAAGGTTTCCATCATTGTTGATAGAAACTCTTTGTGGTTTCTTCAAAGATTTCACCTTTTGTTCATTTCTTCTCAATTCATAACCAATGAACAAGTCTTCTGAATCTTTTCTTAACCTTCTGATCAGGTTCAAGAATTGAAAGAGGTTACGTCTCCCAAATGTGGAGATTGGTTTTTCAATGATTAGACTGTCCAAATACGTGAGATAGGAGTTCTCAAGGAGTCTAACTTCAGAATAGGCATATAGCCTTACTTCAGTTGCACTGAAGACTTGATCTCGTCTGTAGATTACCAACTCCCATGATTTTTCATCATAAAACCACCCAGTGATTGGATACTCCTTCATATTTCCAACAATTTTCTTTTTCTTGATTTCAGGAGGTTTAAGTTTTAGATTGTGCTCACTGTATTTCTTTTCATATTTCTTGAATTCAAGCAGAACTTTGTCTTGATTCAACCTCCCATTTGGCAATCTGTATAGCTTAACGCATTTTCTCAATGTTTCTTGAAAGGTTGCTGGTCTAGCATGGTTACTTCTGTTTACTAACCATAGACCAGCCAATTCAATTAGATCTTGATCAGGAAGGTTGAAGATTTGAAAGAATGGATAGAAACTTTCCACTGCACCTGTTTCTCTTTTGACTTGATAAGAGTCCCAGCTCCAATCATATTTCCATCCCATTATCTTTGACTTTTGTTTTATTAATTCTTGATCTTGAACTGTCAAAGTTTCTTGAAAAGTCATTCCGGTATTTTTCATATATTGGGAGGAGTGAGAGGATTGCCTAGGAGCGGAGGACTGTGTATAAGATGATTTTGCTTGAGATGCTGATAGAGATTGTGGAACAAATGACTTTGGCTTCTTAAAAATTGGACTGGTGGAGGCTATTCGGCTGATGACAGGCATGTTAGATTTATCAAGTTTGGCTTTCTTGCCTGCCTTCTCATCTGCCATCAAAAATTCTCTCACTCTTTTGATCAGAGTGTCCCTCTTCATTCTGATATAACTTCTAGAGAGGACCCCTCTGTCATGTAAGAAGTTTCTGAGTGCTTGATCATTCATGGAGTTGGGATCTAGTTGAACCATACCCTTTGCAATCTCAGAATCTGCTGCTTCTTGTTCCCTTCTCTTCTTCTCCTTTTCTTCTCTCTCCTTTTTATCAACTTCAGTTTCATTTTGTGGATCGAGGAGAGAGTCAATTTTATCAGATTCTGCTTACAACTGTTCAAACGGCATTAAATTGACGGTGTCAAAGTCCATACCACCATACTCCACAAGCTTCAGCACCAACTTCATATGAGTGTCAGCCATAGCATTGGCAGTGAATTGTGATGCGAAGCTTTCATTGAAAGAGATGTTTGGTTCCTCAAACTATGGAGTAACTGTTGCTGATAGAGTTTCAGTTTGAGGACCAGTGGAGAGTGTTGGTGCATGCATGCTGCTAGATTCTTAGATTTCTGACATTAGTTCTTCATTTGCAGCCAGTTCTGCATCTGTTAATTCACCAAGAATCCCAGTCAATGCTTTCACCTGTTTCTTATCAAACTTTGAAGAGGGCTTTGAGGATTCAGGAGCCTTTTTCTTGCCCTTTGCCTTTTCCAGGGCATTTTCTTGTTTTTTTCTTAAAGCCTCAAGGTGATTCCTGATTAAGCTTCTGTCGATTTTTGTTCCAGGAATCCCCCTTGAAAACTCTTCAAAGCTTGGAATGTTGACGCTTAACAGATCTTCATTTGCTTGATTTAGTAGGTTGAAGAATCCATATTGTTGGAAAATTACAGCCTTGAAGTTTGGATCTATATCCCTGGCAGATGTTGCTTCTGTTTGAATTTGGGGAGATGGAGATTTTGGCTTCTCCGGGGATTTTGGTGGTGAGGAAGATTTGAACCTTTTTGTTGTTTTATCATTTCTGTCATGATCAAACTTCCTCTTCTCCCCTTTGGAGGAAGCATCATCTCCCCCTAAACTGTTGTCATCATCATCACTACTGACAACCTGTTTTGATTTTTGTAAATCTTCAACCTCATCCTCAAGTTCCTCAATTCTTTCTCTTAATATTTTATTGTCATTTTCAAGCTCTTCAATAGTATATTCAAGATATTCAAAAGAGGTTTCTGCTCTCTTTTATTTTGAAATTATGGCATTAAGCCTTGTAATTTCTTTTGCAGCTTCATGCAGAGAATTTATCCTGTTCTAATCTGTTTGTTTTAGAGAATCAATATCTTTCAGCAAGGTTTTTGATTTTGCTCTGACTGATTTTAATTGAAGATTCATCTTTTCAATTTCCTTTTCATAGGCCAGCTTACTCTTTTCAACTTGATCATTCAGCTGATTTCTGTTTTCAGTGATTTTCTCACATTGAGCTTTCAATTCAACAATTTTCTATTCTCTTGAATTTATGGTATCTTTAAGTTCAGCAATGATTGCCTTTTGATCATTATCAGCCAGGCTACTAGCTACTGCAAGTTGATTTTTCAGACTTTGAATTTCAATTTTGAGAATATCAACATGCTCCTTCATTTTATCTTGAGCTTTTTGAGCATAATTTACTTCATTTTGAGCATTGGTTAGCTTTTGGCTCGACTCAGTGGATTTCTCAATATGTCTTTCTCTTTGAACAATGAAGTATTTCAAATCATTTTGTAGATCATTTACAAAGGCTTTTAAGTTTGCTATCTCTTCCACTTGCGAGTCCAGAGTGTTTGTGAATTGATTAACATAATCATCACTCTTTTGGACATAAATTTGAGCTGGAGCAGCTGCTTCACTTAGATCTCTGATGTGTGCATCCTGACTTTCAATGTATGCATTTTGAACAGCCAGATGATAGTCTTTCTGTTCAAGTTCAATCAGGAGTCTAGTGATTTCAGCATTCTGTTCATCAAGTGCATCTTGAAATTGGTTGTATTCAGTCAGATGTTCATCAAAATCTTTTTCAAGTTCAGCAGTTTGCTGATTGATTTCAGTCTCTCTGGCTTCAATTTGAGAGGCCATGTGATGCAGCAAAATTGGGAACATTCTTACTGCAGCTGATGGTTGAGGTTGAGCTTGAGGTTGTGGTTGTGAAGCTTGAATATCTTGAATAACAGATTGAATCTGTTCAGTATCAAGCACAGTTGCTGATTCATGTTGTTGCTGTTGTTCTTGTTGTTACTGTTGTTGTTGTTGTTCTTGCTGTGGTGTTTGTTGTTCAGACGTTTGAAAGTTATCAATGTTTTGGTTATTAACTTCCAAAGGAGAATTTGGAGTTGATAAAGTTTCTGTTGCTGTTTGGTTTGGAGAAAGATTAGGAGTAAGATCAAGATTTTGAGTAAAATTTTGATCATCAGGCCTTGCCTATGATTCAACTGTTTGTGCTGGAGAGAGATGTGAAGGAGTTAAAATCTGTTCTTGAAATTTCTCATTATCATTATCACCACCATCATCATCATTGTCATCATTTTTACTGCTATCACTGCTAGGCACATCAGCATCAGAATCAATGTGATCTAATGGTGAAGTGCTAGAATCATCATCTTCATCATCATCTTCCTCATTATCGGCAACAAACATCCCTTGTTCAATTAATGCATCTTGTAAATCAAAGAATATTTGGGGAAATTCTGCATCTCCTCCCTCAAATTTACCCCTGTTCATTGCTGGACATGTAAGATGATCATGATGTTTCAGCCCATGAATCTTTTCACCAAAGGGTTGCATGTCTGGGTACTGATGGTTGATTATCAGCTGGATGAATCTTCGATACATCAAGAACTTTTTATTCCCTGCATTTACATTTGCTGTCATCCCATTAAAGATGGTTCTTGTGAAGTTGAATGGGGTTGACATCAGTAGACTCATGATCATGGATGTTGTGCCAAGTGGAAGCTCAAACCATCCTGATCTCCTATTTGAGATGCAGTGTTGCAAGATGTGAGCTAACAATTTCCACTTTGGCCCTAATTGACCTTTGAGTATCTGTCTTCTGGGCATTCCGCCAGTATAACCAAGAAAATTTTGGAAGAAATCCAAAATTTCATCATCTGGTAACTCAGTGATATCGCATTCATCATTTCCTAATTGCAAAACATTTCTCACTGTCTGTTCAGTAATAACGACCTGTTGCCCCCCAACTGTTCCAACAATTGTTCGAATATCATTATGTACTTCTTCAACTGATGTAATCCAAAACTCTTTGATCATTTTCCTGTACAAGGTTGGCCATGCAGTTAGGGCAAACACCAAGTTTGATCTGTTTATGAAACGAAGAGTTTCCCTAAACCCATGAGCTTTGGGATGATCTGCGTTCAAGAAAGCACACATGTTGTGTTGGTCTGCAATTTCTAAAAGAGCCATATCTTTAAGATCAGTGAATGAGGGTTGTGAGCTTGAAGATGAAGAGTATTGATGATTCGATTGCAGTATAATGACGATTTTGCTGAGGTTTGAGGGTTCGAGTGAAGGGTTTTCACGCAAGTGCAATAGAGTGCTGATAAGGGTTAGGGTTTACTTTTCAAGTTCCTTTTATAGATTAACTTTGCTGAGTACGAGGTTGAAATCGTAACATTTGATTGACAAAATCTGGTGAAAAAGTGAAAATTTTAATTTTTCACGTGATTTCATTAAACGCTCACATGCTCCCCCTTTTCAGATGATTTTACTCAAAAAACTGCTAAGTGATTGAAACTTTGTTCATCAGCATTAGTGTGTTGAGGAAGTAAAGTTTAACTCATGATCATCAGCATTGATCATTTGTTCCGGAGTTATAATTACTTAGCCAAATTTTGAGATTTGTTGATTTTGAGTGTCAGCATTGATTAATTGGTTAGGCAACATGCTACTTGATCAAGTTGTGCATCAGCATTTGAGAATTTCTCATCAGCACTGAGAGTTTACTCATCAGCACTGAGAATTACTTGGATCAATTTGTTAGGCAGTCATGCTACTTAATCAATGCAAAGAGGTCAGCACTTGAAACAGAGTTTGCAGACAATAAATGATTACCTTTCAGCATTGGAGACTTGATAGTTTTACTTTTCAGCATTGTGGAAAACTTACCTCACTTTGAAAGATTGATGATTGACACTGCATCAACATAGCTGATTTAACTGTCAGCACCGAAACTTACTTCATCAGCATTAGAGAAGTAACCGTCAGCACTGGAAGTTACTTGGGAATTCAAATGAATCTTACCTGTCAGCAGTGTGATGTGATGGAATTCAAATGAAGTGATAACCTGATGATATTACCTATCAGTACTGGAACTTGATAAATGAAGATTTGTCATTAGCATTCCTAAAATGCATGTCAGCACTGCAGGTTACTTGGGAACAAAAAGATTTTCATTGTCAACTGTTGCAACTGTTTGAAAATCAACTTATGAAACTCCTTTTTATTGAGATTAGCAAATTTCTAAATCCAATTTATTTTTGTTGTCATCTGATGTTAAATTTTCTATTTTGTTTGGTTTGATTCAAACTTTGGTAAATCACAGTGATAATTAAAATTTGACAGAAATTGATATTTGCATACTTAAATCTGATATGAATTTGATTCTTAAAATCATATCTGTTTTAGAACTTTCTGTATCAATAGAAATGTTCTGAAATATTATTGAAAATTCAAACAATGGTATTGTTTATCCACTTAAACCCTGCTGATATAATCATAAACCAGATTATGATAACTTGTTCAATTAAGGTATCATTTAAATGTAACTTAGCAAGTTATCACACACATAAAAAGGCACTGTTTGAAGTCGAATTGTAGAGTATTTTAAGGATTTATGTAAGATCTCCGATTGATTACCATTTTATAAGTAAATATTTTAATGAAAATTTGTTTTTCTTTTCTTTTCATCAATGACAAGCACTGTGTTCTTTGAACACTTATTTGGTTGATGTGTGCTGTCAAATTAGAAAGTTTTTCTCTGTTTTTGTTCTCTTGAGACATTGCATTATACAGACTGTTGTGTATAACTACACTTATTTGGTTGATGGTGCAGCTGATAATGTAGTCTTTTATTTTTAATGTATATGTACTTTAAATGGTGGGAGATAGTCATAAATTCAACTTTCACTTCTTATATTCTAAATTAAAGAGATTTAATACCTTATCATGAGATAGATAAAATGCCTTACATATTTTTCATTTTAATTTTGTTTCTCATTTTCCAGAATTGACTAGTTTTCAGCTGAGCCTACCAAAGCTTTGAGGATTTCAATATTCTTCCCTGAACCTTTGCTTCTTGATATATCCTTTTCCATCATAGATTCCTATCATTTTTCAAGAAATCAATATCAGATATGCAGAAAAATATATACATTACTGAAATTCACATATTTTTGTAATTTTCATTGTTTTTCTAATGTTTTTGTATTTTTCTTTGTTTTTCTAATGTTTTTTTGTATTTTTCTTTGTTTTTCTAATGTTTTTGTATTTTTGTTTTTTTTAAAATATCACTGTAACTTAGCAAAATTTAATCAATTTTCATATTTCATCATGCCTAGACTTTTTACCAGAAATTCAAATCTTTTTGGGTCTAATGCTTTGGTAAATAAGTCTGCAAGTTGAAATTCAGTATTTATGTACTTTAATTCTATCAATCCTTTTTCAGAGTTATCTCTAAGGAAATGATATCTTATTTCTATGTGCTTTGTTTTTGAGTTTTGTACTGGATTTTTAGTTATGAAAATTGCTGCTTTATTATCTATTTTTATCGGAGTTTTCAAAAAATTGAATCCAAAGTCAAGCATCTGGTTTTGAATCCAGAGAACTTGAGAGCAACACCGTGAAGCGGCTATATATTCAGCTTCTGCAGTTGATATGGACACATTTGTTTGCTTTTTGCATTGCCAAGATACCAGCTTGTTACCAAGGTATTGACAACCTCCTGACGTTGATTTTCTATCCCAATTATCTCCCCCAAAATCACTGTCAGTATAGGCAGTTAAATAAAAATCCTCATCTTTTGGATACATCAGTCCAAGATCAAGTTTTCCTTTGAGATATCTAAAAATTCTTTTGACAGCAATTTCGTGGGATTCTTTGGGATCAGCTTGGTATCTGGCACATAAACATACACTATACATGATATCAGGCCTGCTTGCAGTGAGATACATGAGGGAACCAATCATTGATCTGTAATAAGTTTGATTGACTGGCTTCCCTGTTGGATCTGGTTGTAGCTTGTCTCTTGGATCTGCAGGTGTTGAAGCTGGCTTTGAATCAGTGAGGTCAAACTTCTAGAGGATATCTTTGACATACTTTGTTTGGCTGATAAAGATTCCATCAGGAATTTGCTTGACTTGAAGGCTTCAAATTCCTCACATAGTGTCTTGTTTGTGTACCCAAATATTATGTCGTCCACATACACTTGAACTACTAAGAGTTCACCATTTAATGCTTCAAGAAGAGTGTTTGGTCTATCTGTCCTCTTTTAAAATGGTTTTCAATGAGATAAGAGGACAAGGTTTCATACCATGCTCTCGGAGCTTGATGCAACCCATACAAAGCTTTGTCCAATTTGAACACTCTGTATGGATGATCTGGGTTTTCAAAACCTGGTGGCTGTGCCACATAGACCTCTTCTTGAAGTTTGCCATACAGGAAAGCAGATTGTACATCCAGTTGATAAACAGTAAATTTGAAGGTAGCTGCATAAGCTAGAAAGATTCTAATAGCTTCAATTTTTGCAACTGGTGCAAACACTTCATCATAATCAATGCCTTCTTCCTGTGTGTAGCCTTGTGCTACAAGCCTTGCTTTGTTTTTGATCACAATCCCTCTATCATCTTTCTTGTTCCTGAATACCCATTTTGTGCCAATGGGTACTTGGTTTTCAGGTAGATCAACAAGGGTCTAAACTTCTTGTTTTCTAAATTGCTGCAATTCTTCCTGCATTGCTTCTACCCAACTGTTATCTTTTAAAGCTTCTTTGATGTTTTTGGGTTCATCTTGAGAAAGGAAGCAATAAAACATGCAAACATTTGCATATTCATGCATACTCCTTGTTTTCTTTGATGATAAATTGCCAATGATATTTGTGGCAGGATGGTTTCTTTCAACAGTTCTGTATGTTGAACTTGTTGGAACCAATGTATTGATATCTAAATTTGTGTCATTTAGATCAATATCATCATTTTCATCAGAGGGATTTGTGTCAGATGAATGGGTTGTGGAATTGGGTTGTGTTGCTGATGAATTGCTATTCAGAGGAGAATTTTGTGCATCAGCATCATCATATGATGAATGCTAATGAGTTGAATATGTTTCTGCAGATGAGTCTGATGACAGCTGTGGATCTTGAGTATCAGCAATGATTGGTGGATTATTAGATAAAAGTGGTTTAATCCATCCTCCCCCATAGCTTGTTAACTCTGGATCATCATCTTTTGTTCCACTTGAGCCTGCATCATCAGATGGGAAAATATCAAAGCTTTTCATAAAAGTGTCCATGTCAAATAGTCAGTCAGGGCCTATATACTTTGTCTTGAAATTATGTTCACAGAACACAACATCAGCAATTTCTTGCAAAGTTAAAGACCCTGCAAGCTTTTGACACACTGGAATATCCAACAAAATATCCCTCATCAGCTTTTGAATCAAATTTTGATAATCTGTCAGTTGTGTTCAAAATGGAGACTAGACATCCAAAAGCTTTGAGAAATTTTATTTGAGGTTTTCTGGAGAACATGATTTCATACGGAGTTTTGTTTTGTTCTTTGACAATAAAGATTCTGTTTTGCACATAACAAGCAGTGTTGACAGCTTCTGCCCAAAATGATAAAGGAAGCTTTGAATCAGCAAGCATTGATCTTGCAGCTTCAATTAGGGACCTGTTTTTCCTTTCAGCAATACCATTTTGTTGAGGGGTTCTTGCTGCACTGAACTGTCTGTTATTCCCTTTTCAAGACAAAAATTGTCCATTGTTTCATTTTTAAATTCAGAACCATTGTCATTCCTAAAACCTCTAACTGATTTTCCCATTTGATTCTTAATTCTTTTCACCATCTGAATTATCAAATCAGCGGTTTCACTTTTCTTGTTCAAGAAGATCACCCAAGAATATCTTGAATAATCATCCACCATCACAAGGCAATATTGTTTCTTTCCCGAACTCAACACATTTACAGGGCCAAATAAATCCATATGGATTAACTGTAATGTGGAGTTAATTACACTGGCTGTAATTGATTTGTGGGAAGATCTTTTCTGTTTACCTTTCAAACATGCAGCACAGTGGTCAAGACAGAAAAATTCCTTTTGTGGTAAACCAATGACATGATTACCAGTTACCAATTTGTCCATATATTTGAAATTTGCATGAGCAAGTCTTCTGTGCCACAGTGTTGATTCATCATCAGTAGCCTTTGAAAGTAAACATGTTTCTTGTGATGTTGGTGGTGGTGATTCCATATTAAGAGTGTATACATGATTCCTTCTTGGGGTTCTCATCACCGCCCATTCATCAGGGATTTTAAAACCAGGCTTGACAATCACACATTCTTGCTTGGTGAAGAAGGTTGAGTAGTCTTTATCACAAATTTGTGAGACACTCAACAGATTATACTGAGGCTGCTGCACATAGCTCACGTTATCAAAGCTGAGATTTCTGCATTTTACTACTCCAGTGCCAGTGATCTTTCTCTTCTGGTCTCTTCCAAACGCAACATAGATGCCATTGATATTTTGAAAATCATGAAGCAGGTTGGCATTACCTGTCATGTGCTTGGAACATCCACTGTCAACATACCAGATGTTGTCAGTTCTCCTTGGATGCCCCTGCAATCAATGAAACAAATTAAATAGACAATGGAACCCAAGCCTCCCAGGTCTTGGGTTTCCCGTTTTCAAAAGTTTGAAAAGTAACTTTCTGCATTTTTGATAAATCTGGCGAATCAGATTCATCATTTTGTTTGTTTTCAGAAGCAGCTTTTGGTTTCCAATTCTGAGTGGATTTTGATTCAAAGGATACTTTCTTTTGATTGATCTTTCCTTTCTCATTCTTGAGAGAGGAAGAAGAATCATATCCATTTGGTTTATTAACAGGTTTCTTCAAAATTGGTTTGTGATCAGCATGATGACTGTTTGGATCTGATTCATAAAATGAATTTTCATGAAAAATATTTGATGTTTTTGTTTTATGAAAATTTTGTTTTCTGGTTTTAGGTGGAGTGAAATTGTATCCATAGCTGTCATCATTATAGTACTGTTCAGTACCAAAACTATGTGTGGGATGTTGATAACCACCAAACATAGTTTGCCATTGCTGATAGTTTTGAGGAGAAACTCTTGGTTGCTGAGATGTTTGAATTTGTGACTGATAATAATCTTCAAACATTCTATTTTCAGAGTGGTGTTGTCTGAATCTAGAATCTTTGGAATTTCTGGAATGATAGGCATTGTTTCCAGATTTGCCCTTTGTTTTGACAACTTTACTATCAAGAAAATGATAAGCTACATTTTGACTGTTTTGCATACACTCCAAACCAGGCTGATAATAGTAACAATCAACAAGGTCATGATTGTTTGCAGAAACTGGAGAATAGTTTTTACCCTGTAGTCTTTTCTTTTTCTCCACAAATTTAGACATTTTGTTAAAGTGGTTCTTTGATTTGTATGTGCATTGTTTCCTTGTGTGAGACAAGATCTTGCAAATTGTGCATTTTGTTGATGAATCTGAATTTGAATACTTAGATCCATTTGATTTCTCTAAATTCTGAGTTGAATTAGAGACCTTTTGTTTGACTTTTAAATTTGATTGATTTTCAGTTGTCACCAATTTTTCAGATTCATTTTCAATTGATGATTTTAAAGCATCAGAAGTTGTATTTTCAGCAAGTACAAAATTCTTAAAAGAAAGTGTATGTGAGTCATCAGCAATTGCACTTATCTAATTTTGAGAATCAGATTTTTGAAATACCACTTTTGGGCTAGTCATTGACTCAGGCATGGGTGTATAGTTTTCATTATATGGAGGTGGAACCTCATGAAAACCCAACCCTGCCTTTGACTTTCCTTGAAGTTGAATGTTGAGCGATTCAGTCAAGTGTTTGGAAGAAGTTTCAAAATTTTCAACTTTCAGAGTTGCAGTGGTAAATCAGATAATGCTTTTGTTAATTTTGACAAGTTTTCATCATGTTCTTTTTGCAAAATTAATTTCTCGATTTTAAGTTGTTCATTATCTTTTAAAAGAGAATTAATTTTATTTTCATGAGTTATTTTGTCATTTATCCACTGTTTCTCTTCAAACCTGCATTTGCTTAACTCTCTTTGCAAATCAGCTATATATTGTTTTGAAACTTCTTGCTTGATTTTACACTCATCAGAACATGGTCTGGTTACCTCATTTCCAAGTGTCATCAAAGCAAGGAGTGGTTCATCTGTGTCTTCTTGAAAATTTTTTTCAACAGCAATCATGGCTTGTGCAGGATCATACTCATTAGCATACCTGCTCCAATCAAAATCCTCTGAGTTGTTTGTTACCACGAGTGCTTTTGGCTTTGGTGGTTCAACGGCTTTCATTTGAACAGCAGGTGCAGATTGATTTGGTTGATGGTTTGGCTGATATCTGGAGGTGTCTTTGGGAGCTTTGCAATCCCGTGAGAAATGACCATAAAGATTGCAGTTGTAGCATCTGACTTTATCAAGATCAATACCCACTTTTGTTTTATCAGCTTCAAATTTCATGGGACCACACTTCTTCCAGAATTTTTTGTGTCTCAAGACAACCATGGCCATCTGCCATTTGATATCCATCTCCTCAACATCCTTTGGATCTATTTCTTCAAGATCATGTTGAGTAAATTGAGCTTTTGCAAGAGAGCTTGCAGCAAAACATTCAAAGCTTGCAACAAATGCTTTGCAAGCTTCTTGCTGCTCAACAGAATTGGTGTTTACAGAAAACTGTTGCTGAGAAAAATGTTGTTGAGAGTCATTTTGTGATTGATTTGCAGTAGCAGGTGCCTGTGGTGCTTGTGGTGTGGGAGTTGAATATACACCAAATCCAACATTTTCATTAGGAGAGTACTGAGAATTACTCCTCCCTTCTTCAACAACAAAGGCTTGAACACCACCTTGAACACCAGCAGTCTTCACAAATTTGTATTGACCAACTTGAGCAGTAGATGCCCGTGCTTTGACATCCATGTCAATTGCTTCAAGTTTGGCAATCATCTCTTCAATTCTCACCTCATCAAGTTTTCTGGTTTCCTTGATCAATGTAACCTTCTCAGTCCAGCTCTCTGGAAGTGTATTTAATAACTTAAGATTTAAGTCATAATTATCGACTTTGATTCCAAAGGTTTTTAGCTCATTGATCAATTGCACATAACGTTGGATTTGTTGGGTGACTGTCTCACCAGACATGTGTTTGAAGTTGTCAAACATCATTTTGAGGCTATCCCTCTTCATTCTCTTGATTTCTTCATTTCCAGCAAACATCACTTCCAACTGATCCCACAAGCTCTTTGCGGTTTCAAAATCTTTGACACATACCAAAACTTCCATTGGTAAAGCAGATTTAAGTGTACCATAGGCTTTAATATCAACTTTGACCATTCTTTTCTCATCATCTCTCAGGTTGATTCCTCTGAGAGGTAAGCTTTTGTTGTGGTACTTCAATCTGTTTTCTTCACTCAAATCAGCAGGAACACATGGGCCGTAAACAATCGAGCACCACATCTCTGGATCAGTGTTATCGATATGGTTTTGAAACCTAAGTTTCCATTGTTGGAAGTCAGCTGCATTCTTCAACATAGGAGGTTTAGCACCAGAGGAACCTGATTCAGAATATACAAACACAGACGGTTGTGCAATTTGTTGATCTGTCATTTTTGTTAAAATTACTGAGAATTTCTAATGAGTTGAAATTAATTCAGGATCTAATAACCTAGTCCGAATTTGTCCAAACAATTAGTTCAAATGATGGATTAGTTATCAGAAACAATTCTAAGTAAGTAACAAAAACAACAGGAATACTATTTTTAAAGATTTGCGATCTATTGAAGAGAATCGAAAATCAATGGAACAGTAAAACCTGAAATAACCGCTTGACGCTTGAGACAGAAATCTGTGAATCGGCTCACAAATTTCAACGATCAGACCGATTACGAATCAACAAGTGATAGGTAATCGTATACGCTTGATTGTTTTCACAATATCAAGCTATGAATCTGAAATCTCAAAACACACAGTTTCACCAAGAACACACATAGTAAAACTAATCGATCAATCCATGTTAATTAGTTTAACGAATTGATCCGATCTAACTTAGATTGTTCTAAACTATACGATTTCAAGCTAAAATCAGCTCTTGATCGTAGAAATCACAACTTCAGCTTTTGATTTTCAGGAAAATCAAAATATCGAGCTCTTGGCTCTGATGCCAATTGTCAGGATCGGATCAGATCTGAATCTGAGATCTGATAATAACAATAAGCTATGATTTCGATTGACTACTAGGCGGAAACATGCAATTAATCTAAGTTTAGTAACGATCTAAAATAACAAAACCCACAGTAATTAATATTCAAGACATATTTAATAAGAACAATTAAGAACAGATGATGATGAATATTAAAGACATATTTAATAAGAACAATTACACAGCTCCTTCAAACATAGCATATTCGATATTCCATTTCACCGCATCGATACTAATTCTATACAACTAGTTTCAGTTTAATTACAGAAGATAAAAACCAACTTAGAGCTAAGGATTTAATTTAACAAGAAGTATCGAAAAAATGGTTGATATCGATGTTGTAATATCGGCGGTTAGTCGGGAAACTTTCTATGGGTGTCGACACTGAAGTTACATTTTTTGACGAAATAGTGAAAATAAACGATAAAGAACTTTGAAATAATAAAAGTAAAATAAAAGCAATATTTATTAGGAATTACGACGTAAAATTTTTTTTATAAAACTATTTTACTTAAACTTATGTAAATTGCGCATTATGTAACGAAATAACGTGATTTAATCGGACCCATCGAAGCCCAACACGTGGGTAAACACGGGGTATAAAACCCCATTTCCCAACTTTCTTCTGCAATTTTCAGCTGAAGAATTCGCTCTCTCCTTTATAACCCATTTTCTCTCTCTACTCTCTCTCTAAAGCTTCATCAACACTCCGTCATAGCAAACCTACACCAAATCTTGAGTTCTTGGTGTCTAAACGATCCTCTCAACGAGTAGAACAAGGAAGTACAAGGGATCTAGCCTAAAACGAGCTAAATCCAGAGAAAATTTAGAGAGAAGGTTCGGATCTTTTGAAAGTTTCATTCATTTCAGTACTTTTATTTTTAAACTGGTTTTGACCTCTGAAATCAGTTATGATGGGCCTGAAAACATGATAGGAACACTTGATTTAAGCAAGAATGAAGTTAGGAAAGGGTTGGGATACTTGGGAAACTCATTGGAAATAGTGTCGATGCCGAAAGAAGCCAAAGAAGGTTAATATCGATGGTTTAGTGGGAGAATAGCTTCATCTTCAATATTGCTGGGTTGGTGGGCCACCTTTGATCCTGCTGCTATTGAGTTGGATAAGTTGAACACCCACATGGGAGTAGGGACCACCACCGGTTGATATTGGCAATATCTACTCCCACAATATCGATGGGTTGAGGAATATGGGCTGTCGAGATTACACAGCTCCTTCAAACATAGCATATTCGATATTCCATTTCACCGCATCGATACTAATTCTATACAACTAGTTTCAGTTTAATTACAGAAGATAAAAACCAACTTAGAGCTAAGGATTTAATTTAACAAGTAGTATCGAAAAAATGGTTGATATCGATGTTGTAATATCGGCGATTAGTCGGGAAGCTTTCTATGGGTGTCGACACTGATAGTGTCGACACTAACACCATCTATCGTTAATAACAACCGGCTCTACCACCCATCGATACTACTCAAAACACCCATGAAACCTGTGTAATCATAAAAAACCAAGTGTTAAATAGCAACAGTGTGATTTAAGAAGTACAAAAGGATGATAACTTAACAATATTTTAATCAAGTATCATTATGGTGGTAACCCTTTGATAAATAACTAAGTGGGACACTTATAAATTTAATTGTAACACTGTTAGAAGATATGATGATAATAACCATTTTAAGTAACATAAGGGTAAGGTTCTAAGTCTGTCAGGATCGAATCAGATCTGAATCTGAGATCTGATAATAACAATAAGCTATGATTTCGATTGATTACTAGGCGAAAACATGCAATCAATCTAAGTTTAGTAACTATCTAAAATAACAAAACCCACTGTAATTAATATTCAAGACATATTTAATAAGAACAATTAAGAACAGATGATGATGAATATTAAAGGCAGTTATATTGATTTGTAGATCTGAAATTGCTCAGAGAATTACAGTGTGTAAAAGCGCTTTCTCAAAAGCGTACAGACTGATTCTATAAAAGTCCTATTTATAGAGACCTATTTCAGACCTATATAACTGCCCTAACGGATAACCGCTACCAAAATAACAATACAAACGTCACATCAGTTATACACGTCATAACTGATGTCAGCAAAAATAAATAAACAACAAAATCTAAGTGTAGATTCTTCATCAGCATCAGCAATCTTGAACGTCAACATTAGTAAGTTTGCATGTCAGCATTGCAAACTTACTTTCTTGTACTTGGCATATTTTCTTGATCAGCATCACAACAGTTGGTCGTCAGCATTGCAATGTGACCAAGTATCATCAGTTCACTTCATGTCGGCATTACAATGTCATGAAGCTGTCAGCATTAAGGATCGGCTGTCAGCATTCAAAAGTTCAATGTCAGCATTAATGAATACTTGGCTCTTGTAATCATCAGCATCACACTTGGTCATCAGCATCTCAAGATTTGTTCATCAGCACTGCAATATCCTTGGGATAACATCATCAGCAGTGTACTTTGAATGTCAGCACTGTAACTTTAAGCTGTCAGCATTGAAGAATCCTTTGAGAACTTGTCAGCATCTTAATCTTCAATGAGTTGGCTTTCAGCATTATGACTTTGGTTGTCAGCACTGCAACATCCTTGACAAATCCTGCAATTACTAAACACTTAAACATAAGAATCAATTTACAAATAATGATCTTATAAATAGAGAGGTTTAAGGTTTAGAGATGTGGACCATATGTGTTGTCTGTATTGTGCTTGTTAACACATCAACATATTATATGGATTTGAACTTTATTCAAATTATCAGCATATCAAATAAATCTGTATAAAATAGAAAAACAGAAATAAAGAGAGAGTTAGAATGTTGCCATCATTAAATGGACTTAATGAACCTGAAGCTTGCAGAAGGGTTGGTTAATTGTGGGCAGGGCACCATCTCATAAAGGAAACCTAACAAAGTCTTAACTTATTAAAACTAATTTTATACTTAAAAACATATAGACACAAGGTTGTATAATATACTAAATTGAACCTAGAATGGTTAAGTATTGGTATATTATACTAATATAAGAGTTCAAGGCTAATCGAACAACAAATGCGTATAACGATTAAAAACAATAACTTATACTTATAAGTTGTGAACAACAGTGAATCGAACACATGATCGTGAATAAAAACATCATCACAACATCAATGAGCGTGTACATTTCTTGGTCCTAGCCAACCACTACAATTACAAGGTGAGTTCATTTGCCCCTTCTCTAATCTTTTGATTTTAAATGCGGGGCTGAGAAAGAGGCTAAACTCTTTTATTCATTTAAAAGCTTTAGTATATTATTTCTATTATCATGCTTTCAAGATAATAAAGGTTTTATCTTTATTAACATATTATTATCACTATGTGCGTGTTTTGTGTGTGAAATGACAATCATAACATAGATGATTCGTGATCATATAATTTCAAGATATCATCAAATCAATTGAATAAAATAAGGGTATTAAGATGTGATCTTATAATACTTTGTTATGAACACATAAATGACAAATGAGATATCACTGAGACAACTACTAGAGATACCTAGAATGATATTCATGATAACATAATTTCATGATGACATCATTCACCACATACACTAACATGGTGTAAGAAGACAAGTTCTTATAACACGTTGTTAAGGTCAATGAGAACACATAACATTGAGACAACAGTTGTGAGAATTACTCGTAATATCAAGGATGACATTATGAAAACATAGCTTCATGATGTCTTTCCCGACATATGATAACATTGTTTATTAAGACGAGGTCTTATAAAACAATGTTAAGAACTAAGGTTCATAACGTTTGTGTGCATTTCATTGATTCATTAACAAAGGGTGTAAATCATTATCTGAACTATTTATATAGTTTTCATATGCATGATAATTATAATAATCATTACATCAGTATGGGTATATTTCAATGTTAATTGCTATGGTATTAGTTAATCTGATGGGATCATACCGATCACTAAAAGTGTTATCATTCCAATTAATGACAGAGAGAAATGGTTTAAGAATGTATGCATATCTTATAGATATTTTGAAGGGAATATCTTACCCTCCGGAATCGTCAAAAATGACAGTCACAGAGACTCATAAGTCTCACCTCTATAGATATCATGGAGAGGATATCTACATTTCAGATTTATCATTGGTGACAGGCATAGAGACAATTAAGTCTCACCTTTATAGATATTATGGAGAGGATATCTTACAAGCCGAACTGGTCAGTACTGACAGTCACAGGGACTATTAAGTCTTGCTCTAGGTATCGTTGGGGGATATCTTACAATTCAGGTTGGTCCGAAATGATTAGCCAACAGATACAATATCGTCTCTATCTCGTAGGTATCGTTAGGGGATATCTTAAAATCCGGGTTGGTCAGAAATGATCAGCTAACAGAGACTATCAAGTCTTTATCTCATAGGTGTCGTTAGGGGATATCTACAGGCCGGGCTCTTCCATAAGGAATGGCTAACAGAGACAATTATGTCTCTATTCTAAATTTAGGAAAATTCGAATTGGGGATTTATATGTGTGATATGAAATGGGTATCCATAGTTACAATACAGGTGGTATGGAGTTCAGTTAAGCATGTGGTGGGCTGGTGGCTTCATTTGTGATACGTATGCCATATATATAAACGTGCTAAGCTGGACAATATACTATCTGTAGGTGTAACTATGGAGAGGACATTGGTGTGTGATAATACTAAGCAAATTAAACCAGACTCATGTGTGTGACATCCTAAATTGAGAATATCAAGTTTCAATCGTTTTTATTTACTAAAACTTATGAACTCACCAACGTAGTGTTGACTGCTTTGTTTTAAATGCATGTTTTCTCAGGTGACGAACAGGTTTAGTCACCAAATCATCAGGGCTTAAGCTAGAGGACTTTATAGAAGACCTAGCTTACTTTTTGGATGCATATACTTTTGATGACATTTTGAATCTCTTTTGTATATCTTGTTCAGATACAAGATAGAAACTATATGATTCTTTTGAGTAGATTTACTTAGTTAAATTATGAACACGTACTATGTAATTTAACTTTGTAATTCTATGTATTGAATGTCATGTTAGCATTTCTTATTATGTATTATGTGCCATGTAAACAATCTGATAATTTCGATTATCACACGATATCACGCCCCGAGAATCTTCCGCTCTACAGGAAAGTTGACCTGCCCACCGTCTCGGGGTGGGACAGTTCAAGGGCAGTTCACGTGACTTACTTATGCTGTACACTGATCACGTAGTGGTTGTTCGTGTTGTTCTAAGTTTAATTATGTGATTTTATAGGTTCTTGGTCCGAAATACAGTTACTTTGAGTGTGTTTATGATTTTCCGGTGTTAAGGGGCTAAGGATGTGTTCAAGAGCCAATTGGGTGATTTGAAGAGAAGTCGAGGGGCTAAAAGTGCAATTAAATGAAGTTAGGAAGGTCAAAACTTAGCGGAGAGATATCTTGGGCTAGAAAACATGTTATGGGGTCCATAATATATTAAAATTGCTTTTTCTTGATAAGACGAAGCTGTTGGTGAAGTCTGGGTCGGCGTATAAGATGGCGAGACCGGCGTAACATACGGACAACATATGGTACGCCCAAATGTCAGGGTTGGCAGAAAATGTCGACCGTAGTGTACCTGTTTGGGCGTATGATACGCCCAGGCTATGCGTATCATATGCCAACGGCCGGGGAACTTGGATTTTTGCGTTATCTTGACCATATTTAAAACCCCTATTCTAGGTTTTCGTTTCTAAGCTTTTTAGGACGATTTTCTGGATTTTGCAACTATTCAATGATTGTGAAGATTCAAGTATTGTGATTGCCGACTAAACCATTTGTGATTCTCTATAAGTGAAGTGTTAGTTTAAATAAATAGGTTTGTTTATGATTCGTTGAAGGTTGCGAATTAACTTGCTTTCATAGATTTACATTTTCAGTATTGAATTGGGAATTGATGTTACTGGGTTTAAAGCATTCTAGAAATCATATATTTTGTGAAACAAGTAATTAGTCAAGTCAACAACATCGGTCTAGTTACCGGTTGTCAACAAGTTCATTGATTTGTTTTCAAAGTTACAAAGGGTAACCAATCCAATCTTAAATCATGTCTATGTGATTTCCAATCAGTGAATCATTGCAACCTAGTTATTTGAGTAACATGAAACCTAGAGGGATCACCTTGTCAAATATTGTTTACAACTACATTAATTTAAGTGTGTTCATTAGCAAAAAGTTATTTTTACTTAAAAACCTTAATTTAAACATTTCAAGTTTACTTTTAATTGAAATTAGTTAATCAAGTTGTTTGCGAAAGTAGCTTCCACTTGAATCTTCGTGAATCGATACCCGACTTCCCTAACTAATTTGGTAGTATGACTTGAGTGTTAAACTCTTATTTTTGGTTGGTACTTTTACAACGATGAAATTTTGGCACCGTTGTCGGGGAGTCGTGCGCAAATTACTTTCAATTACACTATATTTTGTGTTATTGTTCAGATTTACATGGGTTGTGTTAGTGTGTAGGTAATTCAAGGATTGCATGCATACTAGGTTTTTTGGAAGATCTTCACCGTTGAAATTTGATCCAGAAATTGAACGCACCGCTCGTAGGAATCGAGTACTTCACCGAACAGAACTTGCAGCTCCAAGCATTCAACAACATTTGACAATGGAATACCCAGTTAATGATCCACTACCTGAATCACCAAGATTTGAGGATTTTGAAAATCCACAAGGGAATCCAAATCGACCAACACTACTTGCTCAACCCATTGATCAACCACAAACTCAATATCAACATATACCTCTCCCTAACCATCCTCCTAATGATGACCACCATACCAACACTACTGAGGAAAGAAATACTTTTACATGAGGTAGTCACCATGGGACAATAGGAAGTGTTGCAAACAAATTTAATGATTGGGATGTTGTTTGAATGACGGTGACTATAATATCCAGAATGTTAA
This sequence comes from Mikania micrantha, assembly GCA_009363875.1. Taxonomy (NCBI): domain Eukaryota; kingdom Viridiplantae; phylum Streptophyta; class Magnoliopsida; order Asterales; family Asteraceae; genus Mikania; species Mikania micrantha. Next base: position 53,770,846 of record CM018695.1, read on the forward strand.
TGTTGCTTATGAGGATCCTTACGGCTATCCAGTACAACAACCACCAATGCAAAATCCTTACTCAATGAACCCCCAACCACTAAATCAAGTGGTTTATGGTTTCCAACATCAACCACAATATGGCTATCAACCACCATAGGGGTTCGATAGGCAACCAAGACCTCAGAATCCGAATTATGGGCAAGGAATTCCTATGCCTCCGCCAAACATGGGAGTGCTAATGAATTACAATCATGGCATGGCACATGCAAAAGGTGAAACTACTCACTTTAGACCCGCTTTGACTACCAACTCTTCACCATTACACACCAGTTAGGCATGGTAGATCGTTTGAATTTAGACCAGCTGTACTTTCATCCTTGCCCACATTTCATGCAAGGGCACTGAAGAACCATATAAACAATCGAAAGAGTTTGAACAATTTTGTCAAGTCATGTGTTTAGACCCGCTTTGACTACCAACTCTTCACTGTTACACACCAATTAGGCATGGTAGATGGTTTGAATTTAGACCAGCATTGCTTTCATCCTTGCCCATATTTCATGGAAGAACACTGATGAACCATATAAAAAATTGAAAGAGTTTGAACAATTTTGTCAAGTCACGGGTGGCCAAGGATTTTCAACAGATGAGGTCAAGCTAATGTTATTCCCTTTTAGTATGAAAGATAGGGCTAAGGAGTGGCTCTTCACACTACCAGCAACTAGCATCTACACTTGGGCAGAAATGCAACAACAATTCTTGAGTGAGTTCTACACTATGAAGAATACAACTGAAGCTCGGGCTGCCATTAGGAACTTTAAGAAAATGAGAGGAAAGTTGTTTCATGACATATTTACTAGGTTTAAGGATATGTTGAGAAAATGCTGACATCATGGCATAAATCTGTGACAATCCGACTTTTCGGATTAACTTGGCTAACTGAAAATAGTGAGATCATAGGCCCAACAAGACATGGAAAGGCCCAGTATGGCCAAGACAGGCCCAATAGAGCCAAGGTAGGCCCAATGAGCCCAAAGTAGGCCCGATAAGGCCAAGGTTGGCCCAGTAAGGCCAAGATAGGCCCAATGAGTTTAATGTAGGCCCAATTACAATAATAAGGCCCAAATGGATTAATTTAGCTCAATAGCATTCCAAAGTGATCAAATTATTGACAATTCGAGAAATTGGTTTAATTTTGTTCATCGAAAGCTAAGGAAATCATAGGAGATCAACCTAGAGGTATTTGAAATTAGTCTAAGTAGGTTCAAAATGCTAGAAATTACAAGTATTAGATTTGTAACCACCTAGAAAGAAAAATTTTGACTTTCAAGTCAAAATTCATCCATATGAATTAGGGCAAAAATCGAAATTCAAGTTGTTTAATGATAATAGTCGAATTAATAAACTTAAATCATTACATTGATGATCATTTACAATTATGGTCAGTTACTAAGTCTTTTAATTGTCGAATTGATTCAAAAACGGTCACAACACTTGAAACCGAAACCATTCAATGTCAAAACCCCATAAATCGACTTCATTCCTCACAATTGAACTTTCAGAATCATAAATCGGCATACTTAGAGTCCTTATCACACAACAATTCGATCTCAATAGTTCCAGAGAGGAGAAACCGATCGAGGGGGGCCGAAATTCAACCTTGAAGCCAATCTTTTCCAATCCAGCATAAAACCAAGTAAGTTATTGCTCTTACACACTCTAAATATCTCGATTAAGCTAAGCCCTAACCTCAATTCATGTAACAAAATCGAATTATAGCAATTCGAGTTCTATGGTTCATAGTAGGAGATGATTTGGGTGTTTCGATACAATTATGTTTAAGAATCCAATTAAAGTAGGTATAAAGTTTCAGAAACTTCCGATAATGCTAAACCACATTCCAATTTCTGTAATCATACACGAATTTATTGAATTCTATTCTAAGGTTCTTGTAACAAAACGGTTTTGGGGATTTTTATCTAGATGTGTTCTAGAATCAAATTAATCATTACTGATAGTTTCATAAGGTTTCGAAGTAGCTAATCCATGTATCAATTTGTTGTAAAAACAACGAATTGATGGAGTTATAGTTCTAGGGTTCTAAGGGAGAACGATTTGGGGATTTCGATCGAAATAAGTTTAAAAATTTAATTAAAGGGATATGTAATTTCAGAAGGGATCGATTAAGGATAGTCCTAAGTTAATTTCGAATTATAGGATCGAATTTATCAAGATTAGATTATATGATTTGGGGGCTCTCGTTGGAAACTTTGAATGTCTGAAATTGGAACCTTGAAATGATGATTTATCAAATTGGAAACATCTTTATGTTCGGTTGAATTTGTAGAACCATAGCCCTATGGGTTTGGGTTCGTTATTGATCGAATTGTGGGTTAATGGAAATCAATTTGTTTCGGCAATAGAAAGACAAAAGGGAACCGGCTCAATTATGTTTAAGAGGATTAAAAACCATATGCTATCAATGAAATCTGAATTTGATGAGATGGTGGTGTGGGTTTTCAAAGAGGTGGAGGTCGTGGGTTCGAACCCGACCCTTACCAGTTTTTGAGTTTAAAACATATTTTTGGGTTTTAACTCATAAATTGATCATTTTAACTCGGAATTAGCCCGTTCAAGTTGCGTTGGAACCGTAACGAAATCCCGAACAAAATGGCATAATAAAATTCATATTTTAATCCGAAAACGAAATCGCGTATAATTACGATTTTTTTTAAATAAAATCAAATATGATTTTATTTAAACGATTTCAAAGGCACGCGTACATACGTATGCACATTTCTAACACTTTAGCATACGTGTGTTGACACGTATGTGATTTCAAGCACAAAACGACATTTTGAATAACACTAGGTTATTGTTTAAACACAGATTCTTCGTAGGAGGATTTCCTACACGAGCTTTTAGTGTGTGATCATTCTGCTGCAATCAAAGGTGCGTACACGGCCCCTTTCTTATTTTAAACTGTTTTGGGGGAGAAAAATGTGCAACAAACTCTTTTTAGATACATATCACTTGCATGAGTTAGCTGTTTACATTATGTGACAACATAGCAATTTGAAAGTCCTTACACACCTCGAACCGTTTAGTTTGCCGTAGCGCAAAGCGTGGTAGTTGGAAATAGATCTATTAGGTTTGACAAACCTCACCTGGTAGATGGGATCTACGCAGGTGTTTGACTGACCAAACACAATTTTACTATTGTTGTGCTAGACAATAGTGGCAAGGCAAAAACATGCTATAGCATGGCAATTCGTCAGCTTCGGTGTCGACCACTTATGTAAATAGTTTATATGACTAGCTATCATGACTGTGCATGTGTGATTATGTTATCTACAACTTGATATTCAAACTGCTGTTTTGAACATTGTGACTACTTAAAACCTGTGTTATGCACCAACCTTTGTGTTGACTTGATTTACATGTTTTCTCAGGACGCTAAGGCGCGCAATAAAGACTGGCATGGACTAGGAGATAAAGTCGCATGCATGTTTATCATTTATTGTTTAAATTACACATTTGAGGATTTTGTTTTGTAATTTGCATATTATAACTGTTATTGGTTTTAAACGCTTCCGCAACTTTTGAAAACTCTGATGTTATGTTTTTAAGACTAAAGTATGATTTGAAATTCATATAGAGGTCTTCATTATGTCTAATGATCTGACATCCTGGTTTGTCACGTTCCCAAACGGTATGATTCCGTTAGTTGAAAATTGGGGGTGTGACAGATTGATATCAGAGCCATTGGTTATAGCGAACTAGGTTTGCATTTGTAGACTTAGACTATGACTGTTAGACATTAGACACCTATGTTTACACATATTACTTAGAAATTACATATGACATTATGTAATTGACTTGTTTACACATTCCATGGCATTGTACTTACATATAGTATTATGTAACAGGCATGGCATCATCATCAGTACCTTACATTTATATCGATGATTCTGAGGACGAGGCACCGATAGTTCCAGCACCACCATCATCACCACCACCACCTATTCCATCTCCTCCATCATATGAGAGGGATGACTCAGATCCGGAGGAGGATCTGGAGGAGGATCCGGACGAGGATCCCGAGGAGGATCCAGATGAGGACCCGGATGAGGATCCGGAGGAGGAGCCAGTGGAGGGCACTCAGCAGATCTCTGCTGAGGGACCTTCTACACATCCACCACCAGTACTAGATGCTCGTGAGCCTAAGAGGCAAAGGACGGACGCTGAGGAGATCGCCAAATTGCGCGAGGATTTGTACGAGGCAGAAGATAGGATCGCACAACACTCTCAGGAACAATGGGATGCTAATGAGAGGCAAGAGGAACTTGCCCATCTGGTTCATGATATGCGGAATGAGATGATTAATTTGATTGATCGTCTTGATGCTTTAGAGAACCGAGCTGAGATCTTGGAGGGCAGAATAGAGGCCTTGGAGGATTTAGTAGCATCAGACAATGATGAGGAGGATGAGGAGAATGGAGAGGAAGAAGGGGAGGAACCAGCACCAGTTGTTGATTCCGATCCTGAATCCACAGTTGAGGACGATTGATTTTTTTTTGTTTGTTTAAACTTATTAGGAACGGGTTGTGTTCCTACATTAGTAGTTTGAAAACTTATGTTTTATTTCAAAAGTATTGTACTCAAATCAAAATTTCTATCTATTGAAAAGCTATTATTTATTTCCAGCAGTTGTATTGATTTATATATTATATGTTGTGTTTGTTGTTTTACTTACACATGTTACATTAGACTTTGCAAGCATGCTAACACTTCTTGTAAATAGGAAACTAATGGCTGAGGGAAACGTTCACATGACAGTCGCTGAGCTCAACGAGCTAATTAACAACAGAGTCGCTGAGGCAATCGCACAATATGCTCAGACACACAACACAGGGCCGCAGGGTCCAGCTGGGGGATTGGTTAACCCACAAGTCTGCACGTTCAAGATGTTCTTGGACTGTAAACCACACAATTTCAAAGGGTCGAAGGGGGCCATAGGACTCCTTCGGTGGATTGAAAAGGCGGAGTCTGTGTTTGAAATGTGCAACTGCCCTGACGAGAGCAAAGTGAAGTTTGCAACGGGAACATTGAAGGGTCCAACATTAACCTGGTGGAACTCGAATGTTCAGACTCTGGGGTTGGGTGAGGCAAATGCCTTGATATGGAACGACTTCAAAACTTTACTGCAAGAGGAGTACTGTCCTCGCAGTGAAATGCAGAAGTTAGAGGAGGAATATTGGCACCTCAAGATGGAGGGGTCAAATATTGAAGAGTACATAACCAGGTCACATGAGTTGGCCAGACTTCTACCACACATGGCTACTCCAGCCAGCAAGTGGATTGAAAGATACATTGGAGGACTAGTGCCTCAGATTCAGGGGTTGGTTACTTCAGCAAATCCCACCACCATTCAACAAGCTGTTCGTTTAGCGCATCAGCTTACTGATCAGGCAGTGTTACAAGGGACTCTACCTAAACGAACATCTGCTACCAAGGTGGGAGATCATAAAAGAAAGTGGGAAGGTAACAAGTCAAAGAGTCACAACCAACAATCATATCAGCAAAACCGGAGGCAAGACTCAAACAAGTCTTATCATAACTCAAGCAGTGGTCAGCAATCGTCATCATCGGGGGGTTATATTGGCAAACACCCCAAGTGCAACAGGTGTGGGTATCATCATGCAGGTAATCAGTGTGATAGAGCTAAGTGCCAGAGGTGTGGCAAGATTGGACATGCGGCTAAGGATTGTCGCGGGGAGTTACAGAACAACCACAACAATCAGAATAATAACCAGAACAACACACAGAAGGGTTGTTATGAGTGTGGCAAGATGGGACACTTCAAGAAGGATTGCCCACAACTCAAGAAAAGTGGGGAGAATAATAATGCAACAGGCAACGGCAACGGCAATGGTAATGGCACCAACAACAACAATAATAACAACAACAATGGTGCTAGAGGCAGGGCGTTTGTGATTGGAGGACGTCAGGCACGGGAGGATCCCAACATCGTTACGGGTACGTTCCTCTTAAATAATCACTATGCCTCTATGTTATTTGACACTGGTGCCGATCGGAGTTTTGTATCTAGTTCACTTGCTAAGTTGCTAAATGTTAGTCCCACTGCCTTAGATAGTCCATACACTGTGGAATTAGCTGATGGTAAGTTGATAGTAGTGGAAAATATTTTTAAGGGATGTATCCTTGACTTGATGGGTCAAACATTAGAAATTGACCTGATGCCTATTGCCTTAGGCAGTTTTGATGTAGTCATTGGCATGGACTGGTTGTCCAAACACCAGGCTGAAATCGTATGCCATGAAAAGATTGTTCATATACCTCTTCCGCAGGGAGAGACATTGTATGTACAAGGTGAGAAGAGCAGTACACCACTGCGTCTCATATCTTGTATGAAAGCACACAAATTTCTGCGTAAAGGTCATACGGCAGTTATAGCACTTATAACTGAAAAGCCGGTAGCTGAGAAAAAGATTGAAGATATACCAGTAGTCTGTGAATTTCCGGAGGTGTTTCCAGAAGACTTGCCAGGATTACCGCCTATCAGACAGGTGGAATTCCGAATCGATCTTACACCAGATGCAGCACCGATAGCTAGAGCGCCTTATCGACTTGCACCGTCAGAGATGCAAGAGTTATCTACACAATTGCAAGAATTGTTGGATAAGGGTTACATACGACCTAGTTTTTCACCGTGGGGAGCTCCAGTTTTATTTGTCAAGAAGAAGGACGGAACTTTCCGTATGTGTATCGATTACCGGGAATTGAACAAGGTTACTATCAAGAACCGGTATCCATTACCCAGAATTGACGATCTGTTTGATCAGTTGCAAGGTTCGAGTTACTACTCGAAGATTGATCTCAGATCGGGTTATCACCAGCTAAGAGTCCAGGAGGAGGATATTCCGAAGACAGCATTCAGAACACGCTATGGCCATTATGAGTTCTTGGTCATGCCATTTGGGTTGACAAACGCTCCAGCTGTATTCATGGATCTTATGAATCGTGTTTGTAAACCTTATCTTGATAAGTTTGTCATTGTTTTCATTGATGACATTCTCATCTATTCACAGTCTGAAGAAGAACACGCTGAACATCTTCGATTACTATTGGAATTATTGAAACAGGAACAACTGTACGCTAAGTTCTCGAAATGTGATTTCTGGATGCGAGAAGTACAATTCTTGGGGCATATAGTTAATGAAAAGGGTATACATGTTGATCCAGCGAAGATTGAAGCGATTAAGAATTGGGAAGCGCCAAAGACCCCTACCGAGGTACGACAGTTCCTTGGATTGGCGGGTTATTATCGACGATTCATTGAAGGTTTCTCAAAGATCGCTCAACCACTTACAGCTCTTACGCATAAGGGAACGAAGTATAATTGGACGGATAAACAGGAAGCTGCATTCCAATTATTGAAACAGAAACTCTGCAGTGCACCGATTCTGTCCTTACCGGAAGGGACTGAAGACTTTGTGGTGTATTGTGATGCGTCTGCACAAGGTTTGGGATGTGTGTTGATGCAACGTGATAAAGTGATTGCTTATGCTTCCAGACAACTACGAACACACGAAAAAAATTACACTACTCATGACTTGGAGTTAGGAGCAGTGGTTTTTTCTTTGAAAATTTGGAGGCATTACTTGTATGGAACTAAGTGTACTATTTACACTGATCATAAGAGTTTGCAACATATCTTTGATCAGAAGGAGCTTAATATGAGGCAACGACGATGGGTTGAGTTGTTGAACGACTACGAATGCGCGATTAAGTATCACCCGGGAAAAGCTAATGTAGTAGCTGACGCTCTGAGCAGAAAAGACACAACAGGAACAAGACGGGTTCGCGCACTTATGATGACAATACATACTGACTTACCTTACAAGGTACGCAGTGCTCAGATCGAGGCTTTGAAAAAGGAAAACTTGATACAGGAATCTTTACGGGGAATGGAAGAACAGTTGGATGCTAAGTCTGATGGAATTCGTTATTTCATTAATCGACTTTGGATACCTTTGTATGGAGGTTTAAGGGAACTCGTGATGGATGAAGCACACAAGTCCAAATATTCAGTCCATCCGGGATCAGACAAGATGTATCATGACTTGAAGGCACTGTATTGGTGGCCTCACATGAAGGCTGATATTGCTAAGTACGTTAGCAAATGTTTGACTTGTTCGAAAGTCAAAGTTGAATATCAGAAGCCATCTGGTTTACTGCAACAACCAGAGATACCGATGTGGAAATGGGAACAGATTTCGATGGACTTTATTACTAAGTTACCCCGTACACCGTGTGGTTGTGATACGATATGGGTAATTGTTTATCGATTAACGAAATCTGCACATTTCTTAGCAATCAAGAAAACTGATAAGATGGAGAAATTGACTCGCATTTACATCAAGGAAGTGGTAGCACGGCATGGCGTGCCAATCTCTATCATATCAGATCGTGATGCCCGATTTACTTCCAACTTTTGGAAATCACTTCATAAGTCATTGGGGACTCGTTTAGATATGAGTACCGCCTATCATCCACAGACCGACGGTCAAAGTGAACGTACGATTCAAACGCTCGAGGATATGTTACGAGCTTGTGTAATTGACTTTGGTGATAGTTGGGAAAATCACTTACCGTTAGTGGAATTCTCTTACAATAATAGTTATCATACAAGTATTCAAGCAGCACCGTTTGAAGCTTTGTATGGTCGCAAATGTCGTTCACTAGTTTGTTGGGCTGAAATTGGTGACAGTCAGATAACAGGTCCTGAATTGGTGCACGAGACGACAGAGAAGATCGTACAAATCCGGAACCGTATGGCAGCGGCCCGGGATTGACAGAAGAGTTATGCAGACAAGCGTCGTAAACCGTTGGAATTTCAAGTAGGAGACCGAGTTCTTCTGAAAGTATCACCTTGGAAAGGTGTGATACGATTCGGCAAGCGCGGGAAGCTTAGTCCACGTTACGTAGGACCTTTTGAGATCCTGAAAAGGATTGGTCCGGTTGCGTATCAACTCAAATTACCAGATGAACTCAGTGGGGTTCATGATGTCTTTCACGTATCGAACTTAAAGAAATGTCTTTCTGATGAGACATTGATTGTACCATTGGAGGAAATACAAGTGGATGAACAGTTACGATTCATTGAAGAACCAACAGAAATTATGGACAGAGAGGTCAAACAACTTAAGCAAAGCAAGATTCCAATAGTCAAAGTTCGATGGAATTCAGGACGTGGTCCTGAATTCACATGGGAACGGGAAGACCAAATGATGAAGAAGTATCCTCATTTATTCAAAACAGCTGCTACTAACACTGAGAGCGCACGTTAAATTTCGGGACGAAATTTCCTTCAACAAGGGGATGACGTGATGCTTCACACATCAACACTGCAAATTTCAAACTGTAAGCACAAACACTTTATTCAATTGGTTCTGTTATAAACATTTGTGCTACATTACATTTTATACATTTTATGTGCTACATTTTATATGTTACATGTTATGGTAGTACATACATGATTAGTTACACATTTTGCTATGTGCGGGGTTGCATAGTACAAACAGTTACAGAAACTCACTCACTATGTGTGAGGTTACACAACACAGTATGATCAAACACAAACAGTCACAGTTAGGTGAACTAACTAGTGTACACGCAAACAGTCACGTTGAACGATCACATTTAGTGTGATGTTGCAAGCATTAGGCTTTGTGTGTGAGTACACACAAGCACACAGAATGATCAAATCACACTAACACGTACGATTTAAACTCGTAAGTAGTTTCCTAACTACTCCTAACACTTACTAATTTTCGGGACGAAAATTCCTTCAACAAGGGGATGATGTGACAATCCGTCTTTTCGGATTAACTTGGCTAACTGAAAATAGTGAGATCACAGGCCCAACAAGACATGGAAAGGCCCAGTATGGCCAAGACAGGCCCAATAGAGCCAAGGTAGGCCCAATGAGCCCAAAGTAGGCCCGATAAGGCCAAGGTTGGCCCAGTAAGGCCAAGATAGGCCCAATGAGTTTAATGTAGGCCCAATTACAATAATAAGGCCCAAATGGATTAATTTAGCTCAATAGCATTCCAAAGTGATCAAATTATTGACAATTCGAGAAATTGGTTTAATTTTGTTCATCGAAAGCTAAGGAAATCATAGGAGATCAACCTAGAGGTATTTGAAATTAGTCTAAGTAGGTTCAAAATGCTAGAAATTACAAGTATTAGATTTGTAACCACCTAGAAAGAACAATTTTGACTTTCAAGTCAAAATTCACCCATATGAATTAGGGCAAAAATCGAAATTCAAGTTGTTTAATGATAATAGTCGAATTAATCAACTTAAATCATTACATTGATGATCATTTACAATTATGGTCAGTTACTAAGTCTTTTAATTGTCGAATTGATTCAAAAACGGTCACAACACTTGAAACCGAAACCATTCAATGTCAAAACCCCATAAATCGACTTCATTCCTCACAATTGAACTTTCAGAATCATAAATCGGCATACTTAGAGTCCTTATCACACAACAATTCGATCTCAATAGTTCCAGAGAGGAGAAACCGATCGAGGGGGGCCGAAATTCAACCTTGAAGCCAATCTTTTCCAATCCAGCATAAAACCAAGTAAGTTATTGCTCTTACACACTCTAAATATCTCGATTAAGCTAAGCCCTAACCTCAATTCATGTAACAAAAACGAATTATAGCAATTCGAGTTCTAGGGTTCATAGTTGGAGATGATTTGGGTGTTTCGATACAATTATGTTTAAGAATCCAATTAAAGTAGGTATAAAGTTTCAGAAACTTCCGATAATGCTAAACCACATTCCAATTTCTGTAATCATACACGAATTTATTGAATTCTATTCTAAGGTTCTTGTAACAAAACGGTTTTGGGGATTTTTATCTAGATGTGTTCTAGAATCAAATTAATCATTACTGATAGTTTCATAAGGTTTCGAAGTAGCTAATCCATGTATCAATTTGTTGTAAAAACAACGAATTGATGGAGTTATAGTTCTAGGGTTCTAAGGGAGAACGATTTGGGGATTTCGATCGAAATAAGTTTAAAAATTTAATTAAAGGGGATCTGTAATTTCAGAAGGGATCGATTTAGGATAGTCCTAACTTAATTTCGAATTATAGGATCGAATTTATCAAGATTAGATGATATGATTTGGGGGCTCTCGTTGGAAACTTTGAATGTCTGAAATTGGAACCTTGAAATGATGATTTATCAAATTGGAAACATCTTTATGTTCGGTTGAATTTGTAGAACCATAGCCCTATGGGTTTGGGTTCGTTATTGATCGAATTGTGGGTTAATGGAAATCAATTTGTTTCGGCAATAGAAAGACAAAAGGGAACCGGCTCAATTATGTTTAAGAGGATTAAAAACCATATGCTATCAATGAAATCTGAATTTGATGAGATGGTGGTGTGGGTTTGCAAAGAGGTGGAGGTCGTGGGTTCGAACCCGACCCTTACCAGTTTTTGAGTTTAAAACATATTTTTGGGTTTTAACTCATAAATTGATCATTTTAACTCGGAATTAGCCCGTTCAAGTTGCGTTGGAACCGTAACGAAATCCCGAACAAAATGGCATAATAAAATTCATATTTTAATCCGAAAACGAAATCGCGTATAATTACGATTTTTTTTAAATAAAATCAAATATGATTTTATTTAAACGATTTCAAAGGCACACGTACATACGTATGCACATTTCTAACACTTTAGCATACGTGTGTTGACACGTATGTGATTTCAAGCACAAAACGACATTTTGAATAACACTAGGTTATTGTTTAAACACAGATTCTTCGTAGGAGGATTTCCTACACGAGCTTTTAGTGTGTGATCATTCTGCTGCAATCAAAGGTGCGTACACGGCCCCTTTCTTATTTTAAACTGTTTTGGGGGAGAAAACATGTGCAACAAACTCTTTTTAGATACATATCACTTGCATGAGTTAGCTGTTTACATTATGTGACAACATAGCAATTTGAAAGTCCTTACACACCTCGAACCGTTTAGTTTGCCGTAGCGCAAAGCGTGGTAGTTGGAAATAGATCTATTAGGTTTGACACACCTCACCTGGTAGATGGGATCTACGCAGGTGTTTGACTGACCAAACACAATTTTACTATTGTTGTGCTAGACAATAGTGGCAAGGCAAAAACATGCTATAGCATGGCAATTCGTCAGCTTCGGTGTCGACCACTTATGTAAATAGTTTATATGACTAGCTATCATGACTGTGCATGTGTGATTATGTTATCTACAACTTGATATTCAAACTGCTGTTGTGAACATTGTGACTACTTAAAACCTGTGTTATGCACCAACCTTTGTGTTGACTTGATTTACATGTTTTCTCAGGACGCTAAGGCGCGCAATAAAGACTGGCATGGACTAGGAGATAGAGTCGCATGCATGTTTATCATTTATTGTTTAAATTACACATTTGAGGATTTTGTTTTGTAATTTGCATATTATAACTGTTATTGGTTTTAAACGCTTCCGCAACTTTTGAAAACTCTGATGTTATGTTTTTAAGACTAAAGTATGATTTGAAATTCATATAGAGGTCTTCGTTATGTCTAATGATCTGAGATCCTGGTTTGTCACATTCCCAAACGGTATGATTCCGTTAGTTGAAAATTGGGGGTGTGACAAAATCTATGGCAACTTTTGGTTGCATTCTATGATGGAATGTCATCGGAAGATATTTGGGACATCAATTCCCAAAGTAATGGTACGTTCTTGTACAACCATGTGCTAGTGGATTTGGACTTGCTCGAACAAGTGAGTGCTACTTTAAAGGGGTTAGAGCAATCTAACAAAAGGTCAAAGCATGAGTCAGTTAATGGTGCATCTGCATAGTTAAGTGAGGAACAACTACAATTGATGGCACATAAGATGACTAAGTTAGCAGGATTGGGAAAGGAAAACACTAAATCAGAACATATTTTTAGTGTGTGATGGATGCAGAGAGATTTGGCACAAGGCAAGTCAATGCTCAGTGCAATTTGGTCCAATTGAAGAATTTAACATAGTGTACGGAGACATGAATTCCAACACTTATCATCCAGGGTTGCGGAACCATCCAAATTTCATGTATGGTAACCCTTCAAACCAAATGAACCCTAACTTTCAGGTACCCAACAATCAAGGCAATCAATAGCAGCTTAATCACCAACAAGGATATAATCAAGGAGGGTACCAAAGGCAATATCAAGGCAATCAAAACCAAGAATTCAAAAAACAAAACTACAGGCAACCACCTCCACAACAAGCAAATCAACAAGGTGGATCAACATCTACTTCTGAAGCCTCAAAGATTGATAAAATGTTTGAGATGTTGAAACAAATAAAGGAGAATGAGATGAGAGATAAAGCATTCAATGCATTGAACAAGCAAGTGGGATAAATGGCTGAGGATCTAGCAAAGAGGAATCCTAGAGCATCGCCAAGTGATAAAAAAGTAAATCCAACTCATCAAGAATCATATTCCAAGCATGCTTAGGTAAAACAAGTAACTACACTTAGATGTGGTAAGGTTTATGATAACAAAGTTGCCTCTCCACCAACCTTTGTGGAAGGTGTGGTGGAGGATGTTGATGAGGGCGAAGAGAATGGTAGTGAGGAGGCACCTATCGAACCTAAACCGGTTTCTAAACCTGAATCTGTTTTAAACAAAAAAAACCAAGGAAGCCCCTTTTCTAGCGGCCTTTGTAAAACTGAATCTTTTTAATAAAACAAAACGGGGCCCACAACAAGATGAGTTGTAGGAAGTTTTCAAAAAAGTAAAAATAAATGTCCCTTTTATTAGATGCAATCAAACATGTGATGTCCTATGCTAAGTACTTGAAGGAACTTTACAGATTAAAAAGGTAACATAAGTTGCCCAAAAAGCTTAATGTTAATGTGCAAGTTAGTGCTACCCTGTCGGATGCTCCTCCGCCCAAATTGGAAGATCCAGGAACGCCTTTGATTTATGTTCAAATTGGTGATTTTACAAGTGAAAAGGCGTATTGGATCTTGGAGCTAGTATTAGTATCCTCCCAGGGAGTCACTTTGATCAATTTGATTTGGGTCCACTTCAGAAAGCTGACACCACAGTGGTGTTTGGTGATTTGACTCCTAACTTCCTAGGGGGTCTTAACACATGTGGTTGTCAAGGTAGAAGAGTTTTACTACCCGGTAGATTTCTTGGTTTTGGATTATGTGTCGGGTATACAAGGTAGGCAACTAGATGTCATATTAGGACGACCATTTTTGGCCATTTTTCATGCCCAAATCAATTGTGTTGATGGCACGGTTGATATTAAATTTTGTAACTGGAAGTTGCGTATGAATATGTTTTCCACTGTTACTAACTTTCATGTTTATGACACATGTTTTATGGAAGATATTGTTCACAACTGTGTGTGAACAAGGATGACACGGTAGAGGTGTTTTCTATGTTTGACAAAGAGCATATGCAGGATTTGATTGATGCGGATAAAGAGGTAGAAGTGAAATCTGCACAAGAGGGTAGACCACCATGGTCTTGTCATCATGAAAAGATTCCTGATTCATGGAATAAGGAATTTAAACCCTCATTGGAAGATCCACCAGAACTAGAGCCGAAGGAGTTGCCAGTACATCTCAAGTATGTGTTTTTGGGATGCAACAAAACATTGCCTATCATCATTGCTTCTGACTTGACTGAGGACCAAGAAAGAGCACTTGTTGCAGTGCTATCCACCCACAAATCAGCAATCAGGTGGACAATAGCAGATCTAAAAGGTATAAGCCAATCCATTGTCATGCACAAGATCATCACTAAGCCAGATGCAGGTAAATAAAGAGGTACTCAAGTTGCTAGATGCATGTATTATATTCCCTAATTTTGATAGAACTTGGGCGAGTCCTTCTTAAATGATTCCAAAGAAATCAGGTATCCAGGTAGTACGAGGGGATGATGGTGAGCAACTCCCAACCCGGCCGGTAACCAGGTGACGGGTGTGCATTGATTATAGAAAATTAAATGCTGCCTCATCTAAGTCTCACTTTCCTTTACCTTTCATTGATCAGATTATTGAAAGATTATCAGGTTAGAAATTCTTTTGCTTTCTTGATGGTTATTCTGGTTATAATCAAATTGCTATTCATCCAGATGATGAACATATGACTACATTCACTTGCCCTTATTGTACTTTCGTATTTAGGCAAATGCCATTCTGGTTGTGTAATGCCCCCGCTACCTTTCAAAGGTGTATGATGAGTATCTTTTCAGATATGGTGGGAGAGTCTTTGTAGATGCATTAAATGTCCCTAGTTCGATTTTGTATTATCCATTATGTAAAGTTCATGTTTTTAATGGAAGTTGTCTTTCTTTATTGACTCTTAATGTCTAATATTGATTATATAAGTGTTTGATTTTGTTTATTAGTGTTTGAGTATGAGAACTGACCATTCGGGCGAATGACTCTACGAATGAAGTCATTCACCGAATGAACGCCCTAGCGAATGACTTAGTCAAGCGAATGAGCCATTCGCCGAATGACTCATTCGACTGACTTGTCCATTCGATATAGTCATTCGCCGAATGAGCTGCTTCGGCCACTCATTCGGCCGAATGACTACAGTCTATAAATACAAGTTCAAATCATTTCAAACCTAACTTTCTAGAGCCCTCCTTTTTCCCAGAGCACCTAGTTTCAAACCCTAGAAGATCTGAGCGGCCTTTGATCATCCAAGTTCGATTCTCAACCCATGGTGTTCGATTCTCACTCAAACGTCCTTTCTACACCTTCGGATCACCATGGTTGCTGTTGGTTTCGATTGGAAAACCCTGGAATAGGATTCCGCACTATTCCAGAGGCTGTCTAGCAGATATCCGTTGGAATCAGATTGTTTCTGAGCTCCCGATAGGTCCTACAAAGTGGTATCAGAGCTTTGGCTCTTGATTCTACTCGATTTCCATTCAAAATCATCATATCTCATATTGGATTTTCGTAACTTGCAAAAACCTGAATTTCTCAGTCTCCAAGTCACTGTTTCATTCAAAATCCGTGGATTTTTGTGGTGTTTGTGTCAAAAATTTTATCCCAATTAGTTGGTAACCTTGTCATGGTGTTCTGTACCAATTTTCGTACATAGATTTGGTCAAAATCAAAAGTTATCGCGATTTTTGTTGCTGAAAACATCAGATCAGCCGAATGAGCATGGCGGCCGAATAAGTTTGGCCGAAGCAGCTCATTCGCCGAATAGCACCATTCGACAATCCCATTCGCCAAATAGCTCCATTCGTTCTAGTCATTCGACAAATAGCTTCATTCTCCACACTCATTCGGCGAATAGCCTCATTTGATCCTTCATTCGCCGAATAGGTTCTTTCGCCCAACTGTCATACTCATCTTCTCATTCGTCAATATTATTTCATTCGGCCCCGACATTCACCTTAAGTTTCTTCATTCGGCCATCAGTTTGGAAATTTCTCTAAGTGTTGGATCTTGTTATTTTTTATTCTATGGAGGATTTAGCATTGATGGAAAAACAGAACCATCGTATTCAGACGTTTCTGCTGACTGTGACTGAGACAGGAAACTCCAACAAAGCTCCCAAGTTGCTATCCTTAGATGATTATCCACAATGGAAGTACATATTTGAGATTCACATCAATGGAGTGGACACCAACTTTTGGATGATGATTGAAGGAGGTTATCTGAGGCCTTTGAATGAAGATGGAACTCCTATGTTAGTCACACGGATGACTGAGCCTCAGAGGAAGCTTTATGATTATGAGAAAAAAGCTTATGCTATTCTATCTCAATCCATTGCTACTGACATCTTCCATCAGTTCAGACAGTTTACATCTTCTAAGTATTTGTGGGATGCTTTGCAGTAGCGGTATGAGGGCAATGATGCTTTGAAGAATATCAAGTCAAAGGCCTTGAGGAATGAATTCAACAGCTTCATGTATGTTGGGAATGAATCTTTGGATGATCTGATTGCTAGATTTTATCATCTTTTGAGCGAGTTGTTCAATCATCAAGTTAAAACTACAACTCAGGAGAAGATACAATGTTTGGCAGATGCTTTACCTCCCAAGTGGGAGTCATTCCTGATGGTTCTTAAGCAGAATGAGATGATGGCTAACATGAATATCAATGATTTCATCCAGAAGATGAAGAAGCAAGAAATAGAGAACAAGTGGAAGGCTAAAAGAGTTGCTCAAGTCCAGGATCCATCATTGTATTATTCAACTCCTACTGTTGAGAAATCATCTTCTCATGCTCCATTGAAGACGGCTTTTGTTTCTCAGACTATTAAAGCTCCATCTTCTACTCAGATTCATTTTCTTCAGTCATCCTCTTCATCCAGCTCACAAAAGGAACATCATCAACCTGTCACAATTCTGAAGACATAGAATTTTGATAAAGTTACTGTTGAGATTGCTAAAGTGCATATGGGTCTTTTGTCCACTTTGGTGAGTTCTTATGATGGACTGGTAGCAGGACAGATTGGCAATCCTTATCTGACATATGATGACTACTCTCAGATAGACCCAGATGATATGGAAAGGATTAACATCATGTGGGCTTTGGCCAGTGCTGTTAGGAGAGCGACGAATTTTGTTATAAGAACAGGAAAAGACATCAACTTGAACAATGAATCCAAGTTTGGATTTGACATGGCATCTGTTACTTGTTACAATTGTGGAGAGAAAGGTCATTTTGCCAGACAATGCAAACATCCAAGGAAAGCTGGAAATAAGAATCTGTTTCAGCATCAAAAGTCTTCTGCAACAAATCCAGAGAGAAGACTTGTTCCTATTGATTCTCCTTCTCAGGCTGGTTCTTCAAATACAGGCAAGGCCTTGATGGTGCAACAAGATGAAGGTGAAAAATGGGATTTTAGGTTCAATTCCGATCAAGGAGAATAGGATAAAGCATGTGTTGCTGAGATTCACATGATGGATGATCAATATGAAGAGAGTACTTCTGAAGAATCACAGATTAGTTAAGAAGAATCATCGGGTTCAAAGTCAGAAAGCTCGTCAGACTCAGACACTCCAGCTGATTCTGATGTTGATATTGAAGAACCTGTTGCTCAGTTTGCTTGGATGGTAAATTCATTTGCTACCCCTGTTGCATCTTCATAGACAGATCAGGTATCTAATGAATGTTCTTCTTCTTATTCTACATGTTTTAAGTGTGTTGACCTTGACAGCAAGGTCCTTGCCTATCAGACTCACAATGCTACCTTGATCAGCGATCTCAACCAGTGTATTGAGGCTAAGAAAGTTTTAAAATCTAATGAAAAAGATTTTCAAGCTAAAATTGAACTTTTAAACAGACAACTTCATGAGGCTGAGATTGCTGTTCGGAACAAGCAGGATGCTATCACTTCTTATCTCAATACCATCAATGAGATAAAGAAGAAGTTAGCAATAGTCGAGTGTGACTATGAGACCCTAGGAGAAAAGCTCAAGAGCTATGAGAGCTTTTCATATATCGTTGAGCACATGATCAGTAAGGGTACTGATCAAAAGGGTAAGGGAAAAGTGAGTTATCAACATTGTCCTCCACCAATCTTGAACAGCTTTGTCAACTCACCAGATGACAAATATGTTAAAGATTTTCAAGTTAAAACTCCATTATTAATTGATCCAATCGGGATGATTACTGATGAGGGTTCCTCCTTGTCAGAAGAATCTTTTGTGGAGGGGATTGTTGAAGATTGGGTCTCAGATTCTGAGGATGAATTCGATTATTCATCTGACTGTGTAATTACTCAGAATCAACCTCATGTTGTCATGAAAGGTGACCCAATCTCATCATCAAAAATCTATCAAGCTTTAAGCTTTGTTAAAGCTTCAAAAGAAAACGAAGCTTGTGTGTCTGACAAGATTGACAATCTTGTTCCTAATGGGAAAAAGGGTTTGGGTTTTAATCAGAACAAGCCTAAAACAAATGTTTTTAAACCATAAAGGCAGTCTTTTTCTGAATTAAAACTTTTTCATAAAAAGGGTGACAGAGTTTGTTTTGAGTGTGGTGCACATGGACATACAGTCAGATTTTGTCCACAGTTGATCCGACCGAAGGTTGCACCACCCAGAATACTAACTCAAATTTTTGTCAAATCTGAACCTAAGTCAACTCAGACAAAACCCAAACAACCAACAGAGATTAAATCTTTGGATAAGGGTAAAGGGAAAATGGTGAACTTGGATGTTCCCAAAGTGATAAAGTTTCATCAAGCAAAGTCATCATCCATTTATCTGAAAAATTCTTTCAGCAAAACGCAGTCTGGAAAGTTAAGTCTTCTGAGACTACAGCCCAATCCAGACAAGGCTACTTCTAATGGTAAATGGATTGATGTTTGGATCCGAGACTCATTGGGTCAACCCAAGTTTGTAAAGGCTTGGGTTCCCAAAATGAACTAATTGTTTCATATTTTTGTGTAGGTTGCCCCAACAGCTGTTCTTAACAGCTCTTGGATTGTTGATAGTGGGGCTTCCAGGCACATGACTGGTGACATATCGCTGCTCACCAATGTGAATTCAGTTCGATGTGGTTACGTAGCGTTTGCCGGTGACAAAGGTGGTTTTATCATAGGAGAGGGCATTTTATCAAATGGGAAAGTTTCATTTGACAATGTCAGATATGTCAAGCAGTTGGAGAATAATCTTCTTTTTGTATCACAGATTTGTGATAAACAGTACAAGATTATCTTTGATGACTCCAAATGCTACATTCTAAAGCAAGGTGTTACTATCCATGATGATTGGATCCTGATGTCAGCCCCCAGAAAGCAAGACTTGTATGTACCCAACATGGCCACAGCTTCAACAACATCCTCCACAGCTTCATTTTTTATGACAAAGGCAACTGAGAAAGATTCAATCCTTTGGCATAAGAGGATGAGTCATTTGAGTCTACGCAAGTTGAATCACTTAGTACACAACAATTTGGTTGAGGGGGTTAGTCTGAAGAACTTTAAGCTGTCTGATGTCTGTTTATCTTGCAAGAAGGGAAAGCAAACCAAGCAGTCTCATAAGCCAAAGAAATATCATTCAATCATTATTCCACTTGAGCTTCTCCATATGGATCTTTTTGGTCCTGTTAACCACAAGAGTATAGCCGGTGATCAATACTGTCTTGTCATAACTAATGAGTTTTCCAGATACTCTTGGGTGTTCTTTCTAAAGTAGAAATCTGAAACGTTTGACTGCATTCAAGTGTTGGTTACCAAACTTGAATCTCTTTATAAGCTCAAGATTCGTATGTTCAGAACAGACAATGGGACATAATTCAAGAACTACAACATGGAGAATTTCTGCAATGCACGGGGAATTTTTCAACAATTTAGTGCCCCTTATGTCCCACAAATGAATGGTGTTGCTGAACGAAAGAACCAAACGTTGATTGAGGCTACTAGGATGATGCTTGTTGATTCTTCAGTTCCAGTTCAGTTCTGGAATGAGGCTGTAGCAAATGCTTGCTACACATTGAACCGGGTTTTGATAGTCAAGAGACATGGGAAGACTTGCTTTGAACTATTTCATAACAGAGTGCCAAATCTTAAGTATCTTGAACCCTTTGGTGCACCCTGCACTATGCTTAAGAAACAAGAGCAGGGCAAGTTCAATGAGAAGGTGGAAGAAGGGTATTTTCTTGGGTACAACAATCCTAATAAGCGGGTATACAACAGATCCACTCAAAATGTAGAGGAGTGGTACCACGTTGATGTTCAAAGATACTCTATGCCCCCACCAGGAAAAGGCCCAGACTGGATGTTTGATTATTCTGGCCTTTTTGACTCGTTTAATATACCTCCCATGTACTCAGTTGAAGATGTTGCTGTTCAAATGTTGTATGATGCACAAAATGCACCTGATGAATCAGTGCAACCTTCATCCACTTCAATTCCTCCAGTACAGACAAATGATGACAGCTCAGACACATATGACAATCCCATTCAGACGGCTGCCCTCGAACCAGATGTTGATGATCTTGTACCTGATCTTGAGGATTTGAATATGAACAATCTAGATCCACAGGTTGAGGTTCCTCCTCATCCGGTTGGAAGAATTAATCGTATTCATCCTCAAGAGAACATCATTGGAAGTCCATTAGATGGGGTTAAAACAAGAAACCAGCTTTCTTCAGGGGGACTTGCAGACATTATTGATTTTGCAGATGTAAGCTTTTGTGCCCATTCCTGTTTAATCTCCCAAGTTGAACCACGAACCGTCACTGACGCTTTAAAGGAAGAATCGTGGGTTGATGCAATGCAAGAAGAACTCCTGCAATTCAAGAAATTAGGTGTCTGGCAACTTGTTGACAGACCAAAAGGTGCAAAAGTCATAGGCACCAGATGGGTTCTTCGTTGCAAAAAGGATGATCACGGAATTATTGTTAGAAACAAGGCACGTCTGGTGGTTCAAGGATTCCGACAGATTGAAGGGTTGGATTATAGTGAAGTGTTTGCACCAGTTGCTCGACTTGAAGCAATTCGTATTTTCTTGGCATATGCATCCTTCAAAAAGTTTAAAGTTTATCAAATGGATGTCAAGAGTGCATTTCTTCATGGTGTGATCAGTGCAACAGTGTATGTCAGTCAACCTCCTGGGTTTGAGAATCCACTGCATCGTGACCAAGTCTACAAGCTGGACAAGGCATTATATCGATTACATCAAGCACCGCGAGCATGGTATGAGACACTTTCCACTCACCTTCTGATCAACGGGTTCAGAAGAGGTGTCATTGACTGTACACTGCTTATTCGAGAAAAGGATAGTGATCTACTCTTGGTACAAGTTTATGTGGACGATATCATCTTTGGTTCCCCGAATGATAGTATGTGCAAAGAATTTGAGAAGGTTATGAAGGAGAAGTTCGAGATGAGCTCAATGGGAGAGATGAAATTTTTTCTGGGATTACAGGTGGATCAGTCTGAGGCAGGAATTTTCATTCATCAGACCAAATATGTTGGTGACATACTGAGCTGATTCAGTATGTCAGATGCGAAACCTGCTGGTACCCCGCTGGCTCTTAATCACGGGATTACACCAGATGAAAAGGGGGAGTTAATCGATGCCACTCTGTACTGAGGAATGATTGGTTCTCTGATGTATCTAACTGCTTCTTGGCCAGACATCATGTTCGCCACATGCTTGTGTGCTCGTTATCAATCAAAACCAAGAGTGTCACATCTGATTGCTGTGAAGCGGATTATGCGTTATCTGAAGTGTACACCGGATCTTGGCTTATGGTACCCTAATGATGATAATTTTGACCTTACTGCATACAGTGATTCAGATTATGGCGGATGCAAGAGAGACTACAAGTCAACGTCTGCGGGTTGTCAATTCTTTGGAACCCGATTAGTTACCTGGCAGTGCAAGAAGCAGACGTCAGTGTCTACTTCAGCCTGTGAAGCTGAATACATTGTTGCTGCTAGTTGATGTTCTCAGATCATCTGGATCCAACAGCAACTCCGGGACTATGGGTTACATTTTTCTAACACCCCTATATATGTTGATAATACTACTGCCATAGCTGTCACTAAGAATCCGGTCCAACACTCGAAAACAAAACACATCGACGTTAAATATCACTTCATACGTGATTGTTTTGAAAAGAAACTAATCGATGTTGTTAAAATCCACACCGATCACCAGAAAGCCGATCTTTTCACAAAAGCTTTTGACGAATCCAGATTTTTATATCTGTTATTGGCTAATGGTGTTTTCCAAAAGGATGAAGTCCTACCTTCATCTGAATCTAACAAATGATCATCGACTTTCTTAGATAGTTTTGTTTTGATTTATCTCTTTATTTCATTCAGTTCTATTGTCTATTTCCTTATCTTAAATTAAAAACTCAAAAAGATTTTCTGTTTTAGGTTTTTAATGGAGATAGTAGCTAATTGGAAAAACCAAAGACATTTGAAAAATTTTAAAATACAAAAACAGTTGAAAAAGTAAAAATGAGAAGGTCTTCCTTGAGAAAGTAATATATTAATCTATCATGTCCTAAAAGCTTTGGTGAATGTATAAATGAAAGACATATGAGAAGTGTGAGTTTATGTACTGATAGGCTGACTTTACAAAATGAATAGACAAATTTGTGGAAAACTTAGAATATCTGATTTGTGGGATCTGTTTTAGAAAGGCAGTTAAGTGAGAAATAGTTTATAACTCAAATCAAGCATACACCTGTTATCATGAGATCCAATCAGGTTTCCAATGATTTATGAATTCAAAGTCTGTACACGTGCCATATTGTTGGGACGAACCTAGCTGAAGCCGTCCATTCAGATGAGAATGATTGAATCAAAACAAAATAAAAGAAAATCAAGCTGGTATTAAGCTTGTGAAAAATACAAAAATTAAAATTAGTTTGATTCCATATACATGCCATATTACTGGGACGAACCTAGTTGAAGCTGTCCATTTGGATAGAACAAGTCAATCATATCAACACAGGTCTGTATATGTGCCATATTACTGGGACGAACCTAGTTGAAGCCGTCCATGAGAATGTGTTGGTCATGTGAGACAAATCAAAAAGAAAAATACAAAAAGAAAATAAATTGGAACCTTATGGAATTTATGATGCTGGGTATTAAGATCTGCGGAGATGAGTTATAAACTGATTTTAATATTTGCTGAATAGATAAAATGGGTAACTCAGTTAGAAAACATAAGTGATCATCAAATGTGTTTAATATATTTTGTACTGAAAAGCTTAAAATGGACAAACATATCAGTAATCATATCACAAGTCAAATGTGTCTGAAATGAAACATTCAGTAATTCTGATTTGATTTGATTAGATGTATGTACTAGTTTCTCAACAGACCTCTCACAAAAATATGCGTCTCCTTGTCTATAGTTGCTAGTTGTACAGTTGTATTTTGCTTCAGAAAATTACAAAAAGATTTTATATTTTCAATTTATGTTTAGGTGATCATTTGTAAGTTCAGATGTCTGTCTCATCTGAATCCTGAACCAACCAGACTTATCTTCATAAATGGCATCTGTTTTTACTGGTTATATTGTCAAATCTTGAAATCATTTTGTGTTTTGTGAGTGAAAAATCTCATTCGGACGAATGAGTCATTCGGCGGATGACTCATGACCGAAAGAAGATATTTGCTTGTTCTTTCGGCGAATGGCTGTCAAAATTGAATTTCATTCGGCGAATGATTCAGGTAGAAAGAGCTCATTCGCCGGTTACATTCGGCGAATGACTTTGGGGAGAAAGATTTCATTCGCCGGTTTCATTCGGCGAATGTCTCACCATATATAAACATTCAATCGCTGAACTACTTCATTCTCCAAAAGTCTTTAGAAATCTTCATGGATGAATTTTCAAATTTGTTTCATCATTTGAAAAATGTCTTAATCAGTTAACTAAAGTTTTGAAAAGATGTGTTGAAACAAATTTGGTTTTAAGTTGGGAGAAGAGCCATTTTATGGTTCACGAAGGGGTGGTCTTGGGTCATGTAATTTAGGAAAGGAGAATGGAGGTAGATAAGGCTAAAATAAATGTTATTTCTACATTGCCACCTCCCACAATTGTTAAGGGCATTCATTCTTTCCAAGGACATGCCAGATTTTATAAGAGGTTTACAAAAGGCTTTAGTGTCATAACAAAACCTTTTTTCAATTTTCTTTTAAAATTCTTCCGTTTTGAATTCAATAAGGAGCGTTTGAAATCATTCAGTTTGCTTAAGCAACAACTTGTGGCAGCCCTAATATTGCAATCACTGGATTGGTACCTTTCTTTTGAGATTATGTGGGATGCTAGTGATTATGCAGTTGGGGCTGCGTTGGGACAATGGGTTGACAAGAAACACGTTGTGATCTACTACAAAAGCAAAACTCTTTCTCTTGCATAGTTGAATTACACAACAACAGAAAAAGAGTTGCTTGCACTAGTCTTTACATTGGATAAATTTAGATCTTATATATGTGGCATCAAAGTTAATATCTATTCTGACCATAATGCTGTCAGGAACTTGATGGAGAAGTGTGACAACCAGTACCAGACATGTAGGATTGTAACATAGATAAGTGTACGAAATTGTTTGTAAAATCTTATGTGTGAATTCAATACTAAAACAATTGAGAAAAAATGTTGGAAACTCAAACGAAGTTCAATACTGACCAGCTACGCACAACGAACGCAATACTAACTTAGTTATGATATGAAACTGTAGAATGATAACGCACACACTAATACTTGTTATGGTATAATTATGTATAAACATGTGTGAGGATATTCAATTCAAAATTTTAACGGATATCATTTTGTGAATATTAAACTGACAGTGTATCCGTGTGGGTGACGATTCACATGAATATTTTTGTCAGTTGAACGTTCTGAATGATACCTTATAATTAAAAAACCAAATCGGAAAGTAAAGTTATCGTTGTGTTCGTACAGGTGACGATCTGTATGAATACGCGCCAAGAAGACACGATTCGATGAAACATTTTAAATGAACGTTTTCGAAACTTTAAAAATAATAAAAGAGATTTAGAATATTTATTAGGAATTACCACCTAAAACGATTTAAAACAAACCAGTGTTACAGAAAAGCACATGAATTAATAAAAATGTAATGAAACAACTCATTTAGAACGAAACCGAACGAGCCGAACACACACATAAAGACTTGGACTATAAAAGCCCTAAATAACTCTCAATTTCGTCATTTATGTCAGCAACAACCTCCTCTTCTCTCAAGAATCCAGGAACTTCTCTCTCTCTAGAATCCAACTTCCAAAACACACATTTCTTCACCAAATATCGAGTGGTTGGTGTCAAAACAATCCTCATAACCTGTAGAACAAGAAAGTACAACAGATCGGAGCTTAAATCATATGAACTTGTAAACCGAAGACCACCAAACCATATTAGGACATCATGAAAATGAGTTTGGATCACCTGATGAGGTCTCATCAAGACTGTCAATGCCGGCGAGGTCCAACGGTTGTGGTGTCAAGTTCCATCGATATTAGCTGGTTAAGGGGAAGATTGCAACGATATTATTGCCCATCAATACTATAGTATCGACAAATCATATGAACCTAGATTTTCAGCTTGTATCGACATGGATAGTGTCGATACCCAACAAATCACGCTAAGATTAATAACATCAATGTTATGACAACTGGTATACGAACTACCTTGAGTCTGAAATCCAAGGGTGTACACAATCACAGTGTAGAAGACTATGTTACGAGAGTGACGATAACGATAATAAACAACAACCAAAATGCACGGATTATTTCTAAAACAATTAGGAAAATCCATTGAATCACAAAAACATGAATAAGAAGAATAGACAAACACCTTGTGAGCGAAAACAATGAACGAAATTTGAAAAGGTTACATTTGGAATGTCGGTCCGAAAAGATATCGGCATGGGTGACGATCCATGTGGATATGTTGTTAGATTGATGCACTAAACGATATCTTTACAGAATAAAACAATGTCAGGAGTTAAATCCAACTTGACATTTGTGTGGTGACGATTCATACAGTTGTCAACGTGAGTCTTTTAACGCTGATATAAAATAATAAAAATTTTAACAAAACCTCACCAAAACAATTTAATAAACAACCAAAATTCTAACACACACAGCCATTCGTATGAATGGACACTCATACGTATGAATAGGTATATTCGGTAAAGCTTTACAGCCACAGAGTCATTCGGCCGAATGGGAGTCATTCGTACGAATGACTCATTCGTGTGGCAGCACAGCTATAAAGCAACACTTCCATTTTTCAAACTCATTTTTCACCCAACTCTCTCAACTGAATCACTCTCTCGGCCACTCGAATTTTCGACCATTTCAACACGAAATCGGACCATTTCGAGCTCCTTAGTAAGTATTAGCACCGATCCTTTACAGAAAAACACTCCAAAACGTTTTACCATCTATTTTGACCATAAAAACACCATAAACAACCACCAATTTCAAAAATGGCATTCTTGGTGAATCTGCAGTCGAATGGGCCAAACAAAGGGCTCATTCGTGCGAATGAGAAGCCTCGTTTGTCGAGGAAAGTAACCAGAATGAACTGCAAAACAAATGATCAATAACACGAATGACATGGACTCATTCGCACAAATGGATCAGAAGAATAGGACTATGAACTCGCATCATTCCATTCGTCTAAATGAAGGTTATTTGCATGAATACGCTATTCGCACCAAGAGAAACCAAAAAATGGCTAAATGTTTAAAGTCCTATCATACACCATTTGTACTGATAGAACCGAAACTTAGACCAAATTTTAAATCTAATCAAGATAAAAACGAAGTAAAAACACATTTCCCAAAATCACAGCAAAACACAAAACACACAATCATTCAACGCCTAACTAACTAATTTATAACACAGGATCAAAACCGAGGGAATATGCCGAGTGAGTACATCGACGACCGTTAACCCTAGGTGAGTTCATAGACGCATTTTTCTTTATCTTATTGCCTTCCAAATCATTTGGGGCTGAGAACATGAACCCTCATATTCGAATGACCACCGAATAAGAGTTATTTTCAAATAATTTCAATGAAAAGATCAACTCTCAGCCTCTTATTTGAATGTTATTCTAATAAATGCATTTCCAATCATTTTACTGAGCATTCATCGCTCCATTCAAATTTTCCAACTCAACAACAACAAATGAGTTTCGAGGGTTGAAACACAAATCAACAAGGAGATGTTCGTTGATCGAATAAGTTCGAGGTTTTGTGCAAAACCAAGAGGTGAACAAACACGACCCCCGGGGAATTGTGTGGTGCACAATCGAAAACAGTCATTTTCATGGGAACCCCCCATCAAACACACAACAAACTTTGCATGGTATCACTCTAAGGTAATTCACTAGAGCATGTGTCCACACAACAACACATCGAGAATTCACTGAGGAATTCTCAAGTAAGTCCCTTTAGAGTCATTTACCATTAGTTGACGTGGGTCAAACGATGGTAACATAGATGATACCATAGGTCTAACCAAGCTCCAACGCCGAGGCTGGTAAATTAGATCCTAATTGATCAAATTCCAGTGACTATAATGACAAAGCGAACTAAAATACTAAGACAGGGTCGACGGGTTCTGAGAAAAGCTTAAGAGGGTGAGTGTGCCGATACTATTAGTATCGACACCCCTCTTGGCCGATTCTAACCATCGATACTACCATTGGACATCCAAGCTAAATGATTTTAAGTGCCAAAGAACCCAGGATAAACATAACCAAAGGCTAAATGAAGTGAATTGTGACAAGGACTTAGATAAGGGGTTCGGGTTAAATTACTGGAGGCTAACCCAATTCCAAGTCTATAAAACTTGAGATTTCCTACCCTAAACTCATATTTTGATAAAGTGCCTTGACTAATACTCTATAGTTAAGTTATAAAGGTTAGCAATAACACATTTTGAAAAGGTGATATCACTAAAACAAAAAGGTTTTTTATAAAACAAACTTAACCTTCTTTTATAAGAAAATTAAACTATGTTATGTATAAGTCATAAAAGTAATAAGTTTTCTTTCAATAACTTAAATATATATTTTCTTAAATAAGTCAAACCTTATTTAATTATGGGTCATAGTCCAAGATATTAGGTGTAATACAAATTACAAAGACAAAGATAGTAAAACACAAAACTTAGGATAAGTTACCTAGCCTAATACATAGTCTTAAACAAAACGAGAAATGGATACAATACTCAATGAAACATGTGTTGAATTCAATCCACTCACAATCAATTAGCATACGCATTCTTGAATTGACACAATCATACAACACAAAGGTGAGTTCATTTTCCCCTTTACAAAGGTGAATCGACACAATCAGTGTGATATGATAGTTCCAAACATTTCACTCACACTAAAAATGTTTATAAAAATCTTAAGAATAACACATGTGAACCTGTAAATATGATCATATCCTAAATACCCATAACAAACATACAAATCAAATAATCCAAGTAATCACAAACAACCACAAACAATCAACCAAATACATTCAATCATTCACAACCAATCACATTCAATCAATAACCATCAATCATCATAATAAGTTTAACTTAATGTACTACGGAGGACCAACGTCAACTCAACCAACAGGACGAGGAATCATCGCGGAGGACCGCAGTCAACTCAATCAACAATATCCATGTATACATTAGTGTCAATATTGTACAATGCGGAGGACCGCAGTCAACTCAATCAATGGTAGAATCACCATGGAGGACCGAAGTCAACTCAATCAACAATGATTCAAACATTGCGAAGGACCGAAGTCAAATCAATCAACAATGACTCGCATGAATAGATGATAATACCTCTATGATAATAACCCAGTGATAACATCTCAATGAAAATCCAAGTTTCACACATGTTATCTCAAATCATAAGAGTTTTGGTATACTTGTTCCACCCCCGAGTTTAAAAGCAAAAGATTTAACAGGGGGTTATGAGAACTCACAGTGGTGTATTATAATTCGATGTTTGTAGAACGCGCGCTCACTTAAGTGGAATCAACAATGACTCGACAACCTGTGTTTCACGTGTTTCATGTTCATAAATATACGTGTTTTATCAATATTCAATGTCCAATATGTTTAACCTTGATTTATAAACGTGTCATTATCTATGTGAATTTATCTAAGTTATAACGAAACACTTATATGTCGTAAGTTGTAATCATCATAAATATAAGTTTTAAAACTTGCTAGTTTTAAATAAATAGTGTGATGATTTTAGTTTAAAAAAAAGTTTGCTAACTCACACTCACACACACAGAGATATATATATATATATATATATATATTTATATGTGTGTGTGTGTTGAAAAGGTGGTAACCTTACACATACATATATCTATACGTGCATGCATGAATAAGTCCATGCATATATATATATATAGGGAGAGGTTCAAATGTTAACCCTCCCTTATATCGTTAACCCGTGTTAACCCGACATTTTTTTTCCGAATCTTTGTTTTTTTTCATGGTTTTTATTATACATAAATAGGGGGGTTTCTTTTTTGTGTTTTTGCTAATTCATCACCGTTTAGAAATTATTTACAAATGTAAGTTGATGTAATTTTCTTACATATGTAAATAATTTCTAAACGGTGATGAATTAGCAAAAACACAAAAAAGAAACCCCCCTATTTATGTATAATAAAAACCATGAAAAAAAAAACAAAGATTCGGGCAAAAAATGCCAGGTTAACATGGGTTAACGATATAAGAGAGGGTTAACATTTGAACCATCCCCTATATATGTATATATATACATATATATATATATGTATATATATATATATATGTATGTATAGGGAAGGGTTCTAATGCTAACCCTCTCTTAGCGCGCTAACCCATTAACTTTGCCAAAACGAAGCCGAATCTTGAATTTTTTTTAAACATCATTGTAACACAATTTGAACACCATGTTCAAAATTGTGTTATATCATTATCAATTCTAAAACATTTTAAGTTGGTTTTTATTGTGTATGCATGCATGCTTTTACGTTATCATTGATAAGATTTTTGAGGTTTATAAGTTCTAGTGTAAGTACCCGTCGATAGTATCACCAAGATAGTAGTATCGACAACTCCCTTAACAGTATCAAAAGCCAACATACATGATAGTATCGATGGAAGCTTATCCCAATGCTAGTATCGATTATTCAGTAATCGAACTTGTTAAGTTTGATGGGTGGTTTGTCAAGACTAACAATCTCGATGGTCTTCTAGTATCGACAGTGATTATAGGTTCGATAGAGTAGTACCAACAATGCTAGACTACTAATATCGATAGTATGTATACAAGGATAGGAAGTATCGTTGGGCTCACCATCGACTTTAACAGTTTAGATGTATCGTCATTTGATACTAGTAATCTTGACATACTTAAGTTCGATGATCCTAACAATTTTTCGATCCAAATATCTACAAGTTCCCATCGATATTATCATCTTCACCGGCTAGTTTCGATAACCTTTAATATCGATGAAGGATAATCTAGACAGCCCCCTCCAATCGACAGTGTTAGTGTTGATGGGAGCTTCTTCCCAATCAGCCATGATTGTTCGAGTTAGTTGCAGGTCCTTCCCTTGGTTCCATCTTGTTCACACAGGCTCGATTCAAGGTGTTAAAGTGTTGAAATCGTTTTTAAAAGATAGTGTCTACAACCGGTTACCATTTTACCAGAATTCAAAAAGTAAAACGCATGATCAACCTGTAAAACATGGTTTTTAGCTTGAAATCTTCATGGGTTTATGATCTACTCGAACGTAGGGACGTTTTGCAACAAGAATCAACAAAACTCGTTGAGAAATGAGTGAGGTATGGAAGAGAGAAGTTCTAGAGAGAGACAAAACCGGATTTTGCTTTTAGAGACATAGTGGATCTTGTGAAAAGTGAGGAAGAAGAAATAAAATGGAGTTTTTATAGTCCGGATAATTCCCGCGTCTCCGGTTCCTTTCGTTTAAGTGTTATCGTTTTCATTTGCTCAGTTTTTACGTAAATCATCCTTAGATTACGAAACGTTTTAATTAAAATGATTTTATTTAAAATCGTTTAAGGTATATATTCCTAGTAAACGTTTTAAATCCTTTTTATTAATTTAAGTATCGTAAATATATTATTTCGGTTATCTCGTTGAAACACGTCACTTACAAATATATTTATAAAGATCGTTACCTTTACAAATACAACGTTCGTATCGTATTCCAAGTTGATTTATGATTCATGGAATATCATTTCAGAATATTATTCCTAATAAATGTATTCGTGTGAATCGTCACCCACACGAACACACTATTAGGCTAAAATTTCTGGAATAACATTCACGTTATAAGTTAAATTTATGACCTCACCCTTGTGTAAATACTTTCAATATTTTAATTTAATATGTTCATCAATTGTAAATATCCTAATCCCTTATCCACACTAAATCATATCACCGACACATCCATGATAGATTGAAATAAGTTAATGTATAGGGCATACGTAGGAGTCAGTTGCAACCTATCCAGCCGTTGTCCCACCACCATTTCGATAAACCATGACCATGTGTCCTTGACTGTATTTATTGACGGAACCCTACGCTACTACCATTACCAGTTAACCAAATATGCCATGTCTATTAAACTACGATAAATACTGTGGGTATGTCTAGTTGTATTCCAAACTAAACTTCCCATGGTTTATGCACAATAATTATACGTCCTTATTAACATATACCAATGAAAATATCATAAATCAAATCCAAAACATCAAATTATCATAACATGTTATATTAATACAAAATATATTTTAATGACAATACATATGGTGATGTTACATATGTCTTGTTAATATTATCAATATTAATCACAAATAAATCATTTAAACCTTCATAACATATCCAAATCCTCATTATTCAACAATGCACATCACAAAAGTTACTATTTATAGTAATAGTCATCTATAAGCACAAAATTGCATCAATACTCCAACTATATCATTTCAATAGCATAGATAATTCATCAAGACATCCCAATACAGAGTTATAAGTGTAATATTTCGTGCATGTGTGTGTATTGGGGCTGCATGTAGCCATAAATGCTTTCATTTTTCCAAATGTGCTTGCATGTGTAATTTAAAGGTGTTTCAAGTGTAGATAACCCTTAAGGGGCATTGGAGGTCTTGATGCTTCACCAAGGCTTCAACCTTCAATCAAGCTCCAAGATGGCCTTGAGATATCTTCTGGAGGTTGAGAGTAATGATATTCGAGCTTCTTTCCCCAAGGAATAGGTGAGAGTTCGAGTGGAAAAAGGTAAGAATGAAACTGAAAAGGAAAGGGTTGGTTTTTATAATGTTTTTGGCTTCTGGAAGGTTTCGCTTACCGCCAAGGACAAAAGAGTCAGGTTCTCCACCGAGACATGCCGCGTATCACCAAGGTGAGTTTATCGGGCGTGGCGTACCACAAAGCTTTTCGAAGAATTCAAATTTGCCCGCCAATCGTCGCGTGCTGCAAAAGGTCACGCCAGGCCCCTTCACATACCGCGACGGGTCTTGGGCTGGCCCAATGGCCCATTTTTATTTGTTTGATTCATTTTTCATATGATTTTCGTTATCGTCTATTTTTTTCTATCTTGGATTTGATAAGATCACATATAGCTCAATATTTCTTGTTTGTCTTATTTGTTCGATATTTCACCAACATTCGTGAGTTCAAGACACGTGTGTGCGTTTCCCGTAATTCCCCGAATTACTGTGCGATGAGTTTGTTCTTGCACAATCATGCCATTTGTCACACTAAATTAAACCAATTCTAGTTTCGCATATGTAATAAAAAATTAAATTATGATTTAATCAGTTCAAATGCTGCCCTAAAATTTGAAAGGTGTCTTAGATTTAACGGAAATTACAAGCTGCTAGAAGTCGTCAAAAGGGCTACGCAGACAAACCTTGTAAACCCTTAGAATTTCAAGTGGGAGACAGAGTCATGTTAAAAGTGTCCCCTTGGAAAGTCTTAGTTCGTTTTGGGGCAAAAGGCAAGCTAGCACCACGATACGTCAAACCATTTGAAGTGATTCAACAAATTCGTCCTGTGGCTTGTAGACTGATATTACCAGATGAACTCAGCAGTGTGGATGATGTGTTTCATGTATCAAATCTTAAGAAATGCTTAACTGATGAGTATTTGATCATACTGATGGAACATATTCAGATAGACGAACAACTACATTTCATCGAAGAACCTTTAGAGATTTTGGATCATGAGGTCAAACGACTGTGAGGACGACGTATTCCAATAGTTAAGGTTATGTGGAATTCCAAATGTAGCCCATATTTTATTGGGAGCCTGAGAACCACATGCAATCACAGTATTCCCATCTGTTTACAGAGGGAATCGTGCCTGACAATGATTCTTAAATTTCGGGACGAAATTTTTCTAACAAAGGGAGAATGTGATAACCAGTACCACACAAGTAGGATTATGCAGTAGATAAGTGTACGAAACTTTTTGTAACTCTTATGTGTGAATTCAATACTAAAATTATTTAGTAACAATGTTGGAAACTCAAAAGAAGTTCAATACTGACAAACTACGCACAACGAACACAATACTAATTCAGTTATGATATGAAACTGTAGAATGATAACACACACACACTAATGCTAGTTAGGGTATAATTATGTATAAACTTGTGTGAGGATATTCAATTCAAAACAATAATGGATATCGTTTTGTGAATATTAAACTGACAGTGTATTCGTGTGAGTGACGATTCACACGAATATATTTGTGGGTTTAAAATTCTGAATAATACCTTAAAATTAGAAAACCAAATCGGAAAGTAAAGCTATCATCGTGTTCGTACGGATGACGAACTGTACGAATACGCACGAAGACGGCACGATTCGACGAAACATTTTAAATGAACATTTTTGAAACTTTAAAAATAATAAAAGATATGTAGAATATTTATTAGGAATTATAACCTAAAAAGATTTAAAACAAACCATTTTAAAAAAAAAGTATACGAATTAATGAAAATGCAATGAAAAAGACGTGTTTAAAACGAAACTGAACGAGACGAACACGCGCATAACGACTCGGACTTTAAAAGCCCTAAGTAACTGTCAATTCCCTCATTTATGTCACCAGCAACCTCCTTTTTCAATAATCCCAGAAATTTCTCTCTCTAGAATCCAACTTCCAAAAGATCCTCATAACCTGTAGAACATGAAAGTACAATGGATCGGAGCTTAAAATCATCCAAATCGAGGTAAAATGGAGCACAAGCATACGAGTTATAAGGTTTGCATCACCAACTCGACAAATGAACTTGTAAAACGATTTAAGACCACCAAACCATATTAGGATATCATGAAAATGAGTTTGGATCACTTGGAACATGTCAGACTTAAGTTTGGAAGGGTTAAGGATGGCTGGAAAATTTATAGGAATAGTATTGATGTATGAATGTCCATGGAACCTTAGTATCGATGGCCTGAAAGTGAAACAGCTCAAAACCATCGAACTTACTAAGTTGATGGTCATACCTGCTGAGGTCTCATCAAGGCTGTTAATATCGACAAGTTCCAAGGGTTGTGGGGCTGGTTCCATCGATATTAGCTGGTTAAGGGGAAGATAGCATCGATACTATAGTATCGGTAGATCATATCAACCTGGATTTCCAGCTTGTATCGACATGGATAGTGTTGATACCCAACAAATCATGCTGAGATTAATAACATCAATGTCTTCCACGTGTTTTAAACTATAAATTGATCTATAATAATCAGAATCAGATATTAATGAAGCTGGTGGATGTGGAGAGTATCGACAAGGCCAACCCTAATCCTTCGCTGATATTATCCTCATTAGTATTAGTTCTCTTAGGGTGTAGCCCAACGATACTAATACTCCAAAAAGGTCCTGGTAAATTTGATCCTAATTGATCAAATTCTAGTGACTATAACGACCAAACGAACTAAAATACTAATATAGGGTGGCGGGTTTTGAGAAAATCTTAAAAGTGTGAGTGTGCCGATACAATTAGTAACAGCACCCCTCTTGGCCGAGTCTAACCATCGATACTTGTAACATTAGTGTCGGAATCGTAACCGGAACAATGACTTGCATAGTAACTCAGGTAAAACTATGTTTTTTACATGTATACTATTATCAATTGATGTTTGGCACAGAACTGTTACACATTTATTTCAGACACATTTTCAATCCATGGTTTAAGAGTCAGAAAACTATCTGACAACACAGAACTATTACGTGAATGTTAGTTAGGACATTTTTATGTATAGACGTATGTGAGGTTGTATAGAAAAAAACCATAACGGATATCATACATGAATGCTAAATTGACGGGTTATTCGTATATGTGACGATCTGTACGAATATGCCTGAAAGTTTGACGTTCTGAATGATGTCCAATAATTAGAAAATCACATCAAAAAGTGTAGTTATCGTCGTGTTCATACGGGTGACGATCCGAACGAATACGCGCGACAACTGTACGATTCGATTAAACAGATAAATTTACACGTTTTCAGAAATTAAAATAAACAAAAGATATTAGTTAATTTACTAGGAATTACCACCTACTTTTAAATTCATAAATTCTATTTTAAAAAAGCGTAACGTTTCGTTACGAAAACGACCGAAAACCTACATTCCTACGCGAAATCGAACGAACCCGAACGTGTTAGAACGTTAAAGAACAATTAAATGGCAGTAAATGCCATTCATCTTCCCCCACCAACTCACTCTCTCACTAGAAACCGTCTCTCTCTTTCTCTACTCTCTGTCTCTCTAAAAGTTCAAACCCTAAAACTTTCACTTCTCCACCAAAACAAGTAATCTTGGTGTCAAAACAACCACAACAGCTTGTAAATCGTGAAAGTACAAGGATTTGGAGCTAAAGAGCATCAAATCTGAGGTAATATCGACCTCAAACACACGATTTTAGAGTTTTTCTCCCCCTCTCGAACACCTAGCCATTTCAGCGGGATTCTCAACCTGCAAACCCCTAGGAATCGCACGACACATGCTTAGGATGGTATAGGAGCTTGTGGCACATCTTGATAACATGCAATCCTAAGAAGTTGCGGTTGGGAACTGCTGTTGCAGCAGGGTCGAATGGGTATGCGAAGGACCCTGCGAACGAGGAACACCCCCATTCGCATGGGCTCCACGTGCGAATGATGTGCCTGCCGAATGAATGGACAAAGGGGCGACGGAACTTGCCGGCCGAATAGACCTACATTCGCTCTCATCTCATTCAGATCCCATGTGCATTCGGAAACTTCCATTCGCCGACCTTGACAATCACATGATCATTACATTCGCATGTCCACCTTTGTTCGGCCGGTCACCTCCATTCGTATGGTCTTTTAACATTCGCATGAGCACCGAGAACGAATAGATCAACATGCGAATGGCTCATGCATGGGGACTCATTCGGGAGACCCTTCTGTCGCACCCCGAGAAATCCCGTCCCTTCTGGGGGCGCGAACGACAGACTGCCAGTCAGGATCGCAGTCTCCGGTCACACAGTGTTGCGAGACCTACATGTTTGGTTGCATACGTACATCCAATAACTTGGATAAAACAGTTTAGTAAAATCAGAGTTGAGGAAGTTAATGTGTAGGTTATCAAAACAGTTAAAGATCATAAGTTGCGGAAGTGTTAATAAAATAGTCTTCAAAATAACCTAAGTTTAAAGTTTTCAGAAGCGATTAAAGATGTTTAACAACATATGACATAACAAAAAGATAAATGCTCTCAAATACTAAAGCACTATGTAGATGCATGCGACTCCAGCCTAGCATCCTAGATTCCTCGTGCACGTGCCTTAGTTACTTGAGAAAACATGCGAGTAAAAGGTCAACACAAAGGTTGGTGAGAACACAGGTTTTATGTCAGCAATAAACATCAAATGTTTAAAGTAAATGTTTTGTAGGTCTACATTTCAATACAATGCAATATTCATTGATAGCTAGTCAATATGTGTTATACCATATGCGGGTTCGCAACCGAAACTAACATGCTGCCTCCCAATATATACATCCAACAAGATATGGCAATGTTGTTTGGTCAATTATGCATTGTTCTGACCTCCAGTCGGGGTGGCCATACGGCGCGCAACAGTGGAGCTTGCCAGGCCCAAATAGTACTATTTAGAATTACCACGCTATGTTTATAAAAACCCGTTTAAACACTTAAAGTATATCGTTTGGGCATAAATCGCCATTTATGACATTTTGCCCAAATAAAGTTTCCTTATTTGGAAAGTATCCCTTTAAATGTCAATTTTCAAAAATCAAAGTTTCCAAATATGTTAAAAACCATTTTTAAACATATTTCAATAATCACAAATCATCAAATCGTGCTAAAACATCAAAACCCCTCTTTTGATTTACAAAAGTTTCCATATATAGTAAGTTTATCTAAAAAATAGTATTTTCACAAAATCAAATACCCAAATGTGTTTCTAAACACTTCAACATACATTTGACAACATCTAGACATGTCTAACATGTCTAGATCATCACAAATCACCAACATGCAACTAAAAAGCTTCCTAATATAATAAGTTACATAATATCATCATTAATCAACAAAACCCAATCCTAGATGGTTTCTATTATCAATCTCATTCAAAATATATCAATAAACACTCTAGACCTACTGAAAATTCGTGCATGTGAACGGATCGGAGTTGCATGTGATCAAATACACTTGCACGTTGGTTTTTAGCCCTTGCATGTATGATCTAACTATGAACAAACATGTAAAACTACCTTGGATGCTCTAAAACACTGAAATGAATCTGGAATAGGTGCTTAACAGCTCTGAAAACTTCTGGGAATGATGTCCTAGGAAATTCAAGTGGTGGTGTTGATGAAGACAAGCTTCCAAGCTTCACTTCCAAGCTTCAAACCTTCAAAAAGCTTCAACAATGGCTTCCAAGCTCATCAATGGAGGTTTTGCTGGTGAAATGATGAAGAAAAAGAGGTAGGAACTCAATGTAGATGTGTTATGGCCGAGAGAATAGGATTAGAAAGATTAAAAGTGAGATAGGTTGAGTGTAAATCCATTTTTGCTATATGTGTCTTTCAGGCGTATGGCCTGACGTGGCACACCAAGACTAGGCGTACCGCGCGGATCACTCTCATTCGATTCTGATTCCCTTTTCTCTCGCGTACCGCCAGGTAGAGGGAGTTGGGTCTGGGCGTACCGCCCGGGCTTCCAGGCAAACCCAATAACCCCAATTTCATCGTTTCGATCCGTTTTTCGATTATTTCATGCTTATAACTCATCGTTTAACATTGTTAGGACTTTAATTATTGTCCAACAGTTTGTTCACCAATGTTTGTAAAACTCGTGTGTG
This sequence comes from Mikania micrantha, assembly GCA_009363875.1. NCBI lineage: Eukaryota > Viridiplantae > Streptophyta > Magnoliopsida > Asterales > Asteraceae > Mikania > Mikania micrantha. The sequence continues at coordinate 53,809,826 of CM018695.1, forward strand.
TTTCGATATTTTTCTTGAATTATCGGTGATCATTTGTGTTCATGTTTTACGAAATATTTGCACGCTTGATTAATCCTAATCAACATGTGTTGCACAATTCGACAATTCCCTGAATTATCGTTTAGTGTTAGTGTTTGTGTTTGCCACACTTGGTTTCCAAAACCAATGTGCAATGTACGATTCAATAGTTCCTCAAACTATCGTTTCGCAGTTGTTTGTGTTTGACTCATCAAATTAAACATAATTAAATGAAATGCAACAAATATGAATGTGAAATGTAAAGGTTGTAAGAGTTGTAACCTGAAATTGTCGGGTGTCACACCATCCTTCGTATGAATTTATGAACGAATAGAGATGCATTCGCACGGCAGCCCTAGTTATGTCCTAAGTGTCTTCACATGGATAGTATGCACGGATGAGAACGATTAGGGTTTTCGAGAAGTGTTAACCGGAGTTATAATCAATTATGCTAAGGATTTCAATATCAAAACTTTTCTGAATCATTTAACATATAGACATGGGTTTTAAAGATCAAAGGAGGATTAAAAACACTTGCATGTGTCACTAAGACCATGGGCTAACAAAGGGCAATATAGAAGTTAGGTTTGGAGTTTTAAACAAATGTTAAGCGAATGAGCGATATTCATAAACATTAAACTAGTAAACTTGGGACTCATAAATGTAACTCATGCTTAATAAGTCATTACAAGGAGTAACATGATTGTTACTTATTAATTCCAAAAACTTAGGGAACGGGTTGAAATCCATGGAAGAACGAGAAACAATCTAAGTAGAGATGTGTTGATTGCGTGTCAATACCCTATACTTAGTGATTCCATATAATAGTATGACTAACATAGATCATTTAATCAAATGATCTAATGTAAATTATACATCAGGACGATCAAAGAACTACGAATAACAAAGACTCGGTGAAGGACTTGGAGTTAATCAAGTGGAATTAACCTAAGTTTTAACAAGTATAACTTGCACTTTTCTGAAAAATAACTTATAATTTAAATTAAATAAAATGACTTATAAATTGCCCTCTTTGAAATGATTTTTAAAATTCTTTATTTAAATGTTTTAAAATAACTTAAATGATCCCTTAACTTAATATTGTACAACATAAGGCTTAGTGGGGACTATCGTCGGGATAATTGTTCATAAGGGGTAAATAGGGAAGAATAGTTAGAGAAACTTAGAAACACATTAGTAAAGTTTAGGACACATAGTTGCACACCGAGACAAAAACCCTATATACGTACCTTCCGATACTTATAGTATTCAAATAATAATAAATCAACACATGTGCTAAAGATACTTAATCAACAAACAACGAGCGCATATATCTTGTGTGAATCATTACATAGCAACACAGGTGAGTTCATTGCCCCTTTTCTAAACATTTTTGTTTTACAAACGCAGGGCTGAGAAGCATGCGTAAATTATTTTCTTTGGATTATATTTACTTAAATACTTTTACTTCATATATACTTTACTTGTATAGTTTTATTCTAGATTTTGTCTAGGTAAACCATTTGTTAGTTTTCAAATGGGTATTTATTCCTTATGAGTAGGTAACTAATCTAAAACAAAAGAACTATTTTCAAAGGTCTATTTTCAAAAGAACTAAAGATCTAAAACAACGAACTATTTTCAACGGCCTATTTTCAAAGAACTAAAGATCTAAAACAACGAACTATTTTCAAAGGTCTATTTTCAAAGAACTAATGGTCTAATCAAAGAACTATTCTCGGTGGTTTGTTGTCAAAGAACTAAAGATCTATTTCAAAGAACTATGTACAAAGAACTATTTCCAAGGGTCTGTTTAGGAAATATCAAAGATAGCATGTGCCATTTCCTATGTTTCAAATAATGTCCTAGCTAGACTGATTGAATATGGGACGCATGTTTGATGATATTTAAAGCATACCTTAACCAGTTTTCAAGGAACATCTGGGAAATACTCAAAGATAACATGTGCCAAAGAAATAAAGAACTATAAGAACTATGGATGATCTAGATGTCCTAGCTAGATTGATTGATTATAGGTCACATGTTTGATGATATTTACAGATTTCCTTCACTACTAAGAACCTTGATTGCTAGACTAGGCTACTCGAGTATGACCAAGCCCAATCGTTAGGTCTTAGATTTTATTAAATGTGTATCTATTTATCTATTTATGTATTTAATGAAATGTTCCTACAAATGCAATGGTTGATCATGATTGTGTGATGAACTTAAGGAATCAAAAGAATTTCCCTATTTTTTTTGTGAAACTACAAAAGCTAATAACTAAAGAACTATTGTGTGGGTGATGTGAAATGAAACACTTAATTTTCATTAACAACAATATGTTATGCGGTTTGGTATGTGGTGGGCTGGTGGCTGGGCTGGCGGTAAGCTTGACCCTACATATGCCCTATATATAAGCATACTTGATTGGATAATATAGGTGGTTGTTGACGAGGTTAAGGTTTTCATTACGGGAAATAAATGTTAACAAATTCCCAAGTTGTTCAAATGTTGTGAATCGAATGTATGGGATAAAACGCTTAATTATCACCAAGAACAATATATAATGTGGTTTGGTATGTGGTGGGCTGGCGGTAATTTTTACCCTACGTATGCCCTATATATAAGCATATTGAATTAGATGGTATATGTGGTTAATGGTGAGGTTAAGGTTGTCATCTAGTCAGGTTTGTACAAAATTTATTTCTAAACAAAACTCTGTGAACTCACCAACCATGTGTTGACTTGATCTTTTTGCATGACTTCTAAGGTGACGAACAGGTCTAACTCATAAGTTGTGCTTTTGACTAGGACGCCCAGATAGAGGACCTAGTATTTTGGATGTGCATGGTTTTGAACATCATTATACAGATTATTTTGTATATCTTGTGCATATACAAGATAGAAGAATTATGATGTTGATACTAGATTTACATTGTTAAATTATGAACGAAACTGATGTAATTTAACTTTGTAATTCTATTTTATTTAGTATTTTCTCATTATATATCATGTGCAATGTAAAAAATCTGATCATCATGATTATCATCCCGATATCACGCCCCGGGACCATTCCTCCTCACAGGACATTCGATCCGGCCCGCCGGCTCGGGGTGTGACAATACTACCATTGGGCATCCAAGCTAAATAATTTTAAGTGTCAAAGATCCCGGGAAAAAATAATCAAAGGCTAAATAAATGATTTGTGACAAGAACTTAGATAAGGGATTCAGGTTAGATTTAATGGAGGCTAACCCAATTCCAAGTCAAAAACTTGTGATTTCCTAACCTAAACTCATATTTTATAAGTGTCTTGCCAAATACTTTATGGTTAAGTTATAAAGGTTAAAAATAACACATTTTGGAAATGTGATATCACTAAAACAAAAAGCATTTTTTATTAAACAAACTTAACCTTCCTTTAAACAAAATTCAACTATGTTATGTATAAGTCATAAAAGTAATAAGCTGTCTTTCAATAACTTAAATATATATTTTCTTAAATAAGGTAAAACCATATTTAATTATGGGTAATAGTCCAAGATATTAGGTGTAATACAAATTACATTGACAAAAATAGTAAACACAAAACTTAGGATAAGTTACCTAGTCTAATACATAGTCTTAAACACAACGAGATATGCATACAATACTCACAACATAGAACAATACTCAATGAAAACAGGTGTTGAATTCAATCCACTCACAATCAACGAGCGTGCGCATTCTTGAATTGATACAATCATACAACAACACAAAGGTGAGTTCATTTGCCTCTTTTCATATCTTTTGATTTATAACTGCAGGGCTAAATAGCATGCTTACATATATTTTATTATGATTATATAATATTGTATGTTATGCTTTTGAATGATTGTTTCTTATAACTATTCATATCTTGTATACTGATGTCAGTGTGATATGATAGTTCCAAACATTTCAACGAATCAAACATTCATTTTCAATGAATCAAGAATTCATTTTTCAACGAATCAAACATTCATTTTCAACAAATCAAGAATTCATTTTTCAACGAATCAAACATTCATTTTCAACGAATCAAGCATTCATTTTTCAGTGAATCAAATTTTGATTTTCAATGAATCAAGTTTTCATTTTTCAATGAATCAAACGTTCATTTTCAACGAATCAGGTATTCATTCTTCAATGAATCAAACATTCATTTTTAATGAATCAAGTATTCATTTATCAATAAATCAAGTTCAAATTTTCAAGGAATCAAGTACGAATCAAGTACGAATCAAGTACGAATCAAGTTAACTTATCTAGTGGATTAACTAGGAAATATCAAAGATAACATACGCAAACGAATCAAGAACGAATCAAGAAGTCCTATAATTCAAGAAGTCCTAGCTAGATTTGTTGGTTATAGGCCACATGTGTGATGATATTTGTAGGTCCGTGGTTAGGATCTAATGATCTGGTATAACATAACATAACGTGCGGAATCCATCATATTATGTTTGAACAAATTGAAAGAGAATTTAGATGAATAAGATCGAACAAAAGATAATGAAACAATCTTCTCTTCTTGTATTAATCTTGTAGAATTCAATACATACAATCAGAGAGAAATATTACAAATTTCAGTTAATCAAAATTCTGCTAAATCGATACTAAGTTCAACTAAACTTAGCTATTTATAGATTGTCTTGTCGATATTATTAATATCGACAATACTAGTGTCGATATTACTAATATCGACACAACTACCTTCGATACTATTAGTATCGATACAATTATTATTGATACTAATAGTATCGACAGATTCTATACTTATAGAAATTTCAAAACAAAAGAAAACAAAACCAAAAAAATCAAAACAAAATAAAAAATATAAACATTATATTGAAAAACAAAACAAATACAACAAACATAAATATCTTCATTCTTGAATCAGCTGCAATCTTCAGTCTTCAATTTGACAACTGAAGCTTGTTGGTATCAAGGTACTAACAGATTTCCCTTAGCAACAACTTAGTGTTAATCTTCATGCCTTCCACTACAAAGGTAAATGGCTACCAGCACAAATTTTATGCTTGATACACACATCTAACACCCTTTTAAATTGCATTGCTTCATCATGATGATCCTTATGAAACTGAATGTGTTTTACTATCAATATTCTCTGATCTTCCTCTGAAAGATTAATGAAGTGGATTGGATCAAATATTCTGCAAAATTCCACTTTATTTATATCTTGAAACATAGCTTCAGAGGTATATCCATCTAAATACCATCAATGAAGGTTATTCATAATACCCAAGTTAAACTTTAAAAGAGGAATTCACTTTAAAGATTTAACTGGTCTGAATTCATTCCTCACCTTCCATTTCCTAGTAATCCAGTCAAGATTACCCACAATCAGTATCTTCTTTAGTTTCTGAGGTTTTAAATACTCAAACTTCATCGTACGAACCTCCTTTCTTAATATTCTATCAATTAGATTTGCCATATAATCATCTCCATGATTGATTAATCTAATATAAACCAAAACTTTTAATCATCTCCTTTCTTAATATTCTATCAATTGTGTCACACCCTGCCAAGGCGGAACACGCGAGATGCGACGGTCATGGATTCACAGTCATTGTTTACATTGAACGACTTCTACATGCATTAATAATAAGTTTTTTTTACATCATGTCTTAAATTACAATCATCCGGTTTGTAACAAACATATGTTCTAAACTTCAAAATATGATAGGTAAGACTTCACGAACATGTCCTAAGTAAATAGGCTATGCTAGGAAAATCCCAAAAATATGTATGTTAACGTGATGAGACTTCACGCAAATCATTCCCAAAATATGTCTCATGCTTGCTTTTATTATCTGAGAAATACATGCTAAAAACAGACAGCATAAAGCTGGTGAGTTCACAGGTTTAGACACGTAAAAATTGAGTTGTTTCATTCGACCACAAGGTTTCAAAATGTGACTATTGTTCTCAAAAACAATATCATGAGTTGTGTATATTAATTATTACCATGAGCTCCCATAACCGAACTCAACATGATTGAATTGCCCCATCCCAATGTTCTATCGCAAAACATTGTATTGAGATGAATATTGTGCACCCGATCTGACCTACAATCAAAGTTAGATCTACTAACCACGGGTGGGGTTTGTCACTCCCGAATAGTACTATTCCCAATAATTCACGTTTACCCACAATTAACGGTTATAGAATAGGGGACTTAAAGCTATAAAAGTAACTCATGTAATAATGTGTTGAACTAAAACCACTTGCGTCAATGAAACGATGTACAAGCATGATTTCTCCCCCTGTGAGTTAGTAAAACATTGTAGAAAATAGGGGCCATGAAACTCACTGTTAGTGTGGATCTCCAATTCCTGAGTATGAATGTTGTCTTGTTTGGAATCCCTACCTGGTTCCTACAACATTGCGGATTTCCATTGAGTTCGTGAACTTGTCAAAGTTCATGTTACTATTGTTACGTTCTGTGTTCTTGTTATGATGTTTTTGGTATTTTTATGTTTTTAGATTGTTTTTTTTTTGTAGAAGAAAATGTGTTTTATAGTCGGAAAAAAATTTTATAATATCTTAAAAATAATTATTTATTCTTTTTAAGAAGTTTCGTCATTAATAAAATGTATTTTGAAAAAAAAAATTTATTTTTGTTTATCAATATCTAAACCTTGAAATATTATATTTCAATAATAATCATTTAAATCACTTCACATATATATTCATTTTCATGACAAATATATATATATATAGTACATATTGGTATGAATGTTTAAACCTTTTTGTTTTGTGACAGATTCAGTTCACTAAATTCGAGTGAACTTTTAGATTAGCAAACGTTTTTATAAAATTATGAAACTTTACAGTCAAGTATTTTAACGTGTTTCGAATAACTTTAATTCAGAAAAGTTTTTGTGATTCTGCTCGGAAATAGACCGAAAAGGCCATCCAAATCAGAAGGTCCAAATCTGCGCACTGATTTTGTAGAGGCTATTTTGTGTACCATTTGGTTGAGTTAGAAAATGTATAAGTAGTCATTGGAAAGCTAACTCGACGAACTTAAACATAGAGTCTGATTTTACTTAGTTTCAAGTTATTATGACAAGTTTATATTCTTTTGAAGTCGAGACAGATTCTTTCCCAAAATCAGGAATGTGTGTTTGTGTATATATAATTTTTAAGTAACATTTAATAGTGAGTTTCACCTTAGCAAGCAAGGAGAAGGTATAGGCGTAGAAAGTGCTTGAACTTTAACTTGAAACACGAGAGAAGATGAACTTATGAGCTAGAAACGTTTCGATTGTTGCAGTTGGGCCAAATACACTCGTTTTGTTTCTGTGGTGGTGGTGTCAAGAGCAATGTTGGCTTCGGTTGGAGAATGAATTTTAGAAGATTGGGTTTGAGTGTTCACAAAACCAAGAAAAAAAAAAGAATATGGTTCGGATGGTAGCAGCTACTGTTAGTGTTGTGGTGTGGTTTGGTTTTGAGGCTTGTATTTATAAAGAAATGGAGGTATGAGTTACTCATAAATAAATTGATTATGGTCTTGAAATATGAGTGTTATGTGTTAAGTTGGATAAAAAAAAGCAGGATAGGTATGGTGTAAGGTACTGTCAATGTTTTTTAATAACAATAATAGTAATAATAATAATAATAATAATAATAATAATAATAATAATAATAATAATAATAATAATAATAATAATAATAATAATAATAATTGAGTTGGGTTCCTGGAGGAAGACAAGAAAGGGATACAACTTGAAATTTCATATAATTCTATTGCAAAACTAACACACTCAAGATTTTGTTTATTTATTTAATTTATATATATATGTAGCATCATCATTGCACAACTATAGGCAATTAATGAGCATGGTGGTGGAGTATGGAAAGAAGCTTTGTGCATAGTTGATGTAAGAAAGTTGATAGAAGGAAATAGAAAAATTAAGGGTTGGTGAGCCATAATTTAAATATATACATACATATATATATATATATATAGGGAATAGATAATTTGAAAACCTTTTCTTAACGCGAAAACCTTGAAAACCACCTTTATAGCCATTGATTTGTATGATGTGTGGATGAAATTAATCTTTGATTTCTTGATTTATTTAATTGTTTGGTAAAATATTTGAAAAGTACAGAAAGGGTATATATGTCTTTCTACCATTTGTACTTAAAACCAATATTTAATTTTCAAATCCCCAAAAACCGTACAGCCATCTTTTCCATACCAAAAACCACCGCCCAAATTTACTCTCATTTTCCAGTGGTGTTACGCTTAAGTTACTGACATGTTACAACATTTAAACGTTGTATATACATATATAACACATTAACATAAAATTTTTAAAACTAAAACAGTTACATTAAAACTAAAACAGTTACATTAAAAAAAATTGATTCTTCAAAAAGTACAGAAGTTACAAAAGGTGCAATCATGACCTGTCACATCGGTTAAAAAATTTTAAAAATTCCTTGAAATTAATTCTTCAAATGTAACATATACGTAACATAAGTGTAAATACGACGCATGTCGCACATTTCGAACACATTTAAAAACTTCTAATAACAAAATCAAAAGACAACTTTTATGAAAGCATAAAAAAAGAACAAACACCCTATATGTTTTTTTAAACCACATTTAACATTAATAAAAAAAACAAAAAGTGTCTAGTATTCCCTACTTTTCAACATTCATGTTAACAAGATCAAAACATTTTTCTTGCAATTACCTGAATCATGCCCAATAACCTAATTCTGACATGTACAACAAGTCCAATGTGCAAATCATATATAAATCATATGTAATATAGTCGTTCACAGTAAAAGCTATCTAAGTTGTTATGTGTAAACCTTGTGTAACGAACGCAATTTATCTAAGTTGAAATGCGAACCATAGTTCTAGTTTAATATGGTGATTTGTGAGATCACAACAAATCCGCATACAAAGCTATCTGAGAAACAAAACAATACTATCTTATTTATAGCCAAGGGATTGCCCATTTAATAAGGAAGTTGGTGAGCTCACAACAAATTGAATGCGGACCATTGGCTGCTTTTAGGCTGTTACGTTTAAGTTACTAGAATGCTACAACATTTAAACGTTGTATATACATATATAAAACATGCTTGATACTTCATCGGTATGTTGTCTATACATATAAAACACTTTTACATATAAAATTCCCAACGCTAAGACAGTCACATTGATATACGCAGACCAAAAAACATAACATTTGCTTCCAGTTTTTTTAAGTACGATACATCCTTTAAAACATATAACTAGAGTGTTTTAAAGTAGCAAAAATATGGGGGAGACAACCATTTCAAATAATACAAAAAACAAGCATACATAAACAAAAAACCCCCAACCAAAACTAATATTACTACTCCTCTTCGGTTACGTCAACGGCTTCTGTACGCTTCTTCTTGCAATTACGGGAGTCGTGCCCCGTTACATACTTTTGGCATGTGCGACAGAGCCTTGGTGTCCGAAGTGACTTTTCAACGGCGTTTTCACCGGCCCCGATCAAACGACGTGACTTGCCACAGCCTTTGTTACGAAATCCCTTAGGGTTCGAACATTGCAAGTCAACATCCAAGCTACCACCAACCAAGTTTTGAATATCTTCAACATTAGAAATTTTGGAGATAGAATCAACTGGATCCGAACTTTTATTGCTGCTAAGTTCTCTAACTTTATTGGCCAAAACAGCAAGACCATCATAATCATTTCGAAGACTATCGACACAATTAGATATTAAGCCAAATATCTCGTTCCTCAGCAACGACTCAGGAGAATTGTCTACAACATAACGATACTGAATTTCAAAAATTCTTTTCGGTAACACATCTTTCATCCAGCGCTTCGAGATATATTCATCCGGTATCCGAACTACTCTATTGACCCTAAAAACACAAAAAGTGTGTCTACAAAGGTAACCAATACGAGTAAAGTTGCGACAGGAACAATCGTAATTCCCAATAGTAGGACCAGTAACTACCTGAAAAATACGGAGTAAAAATTATGTTAAGTAAACGTAATACAACATATACAAATGTGTAATCCTAATACTGCTATACATACGGATGTAATTACATGGTATCTATTATGTAATGCTAACGTAACATATATCTATCATGTAATATTAACATAAAATATATGTAATACTAACGTAACATATATGCATAAACCATGTAACTACATTCGTGTGTATACCGCGTAAAAAATTGTCAAATCATGGTATCTATCATGTAAAACTAACGTAACATATATGTAATGTAATGATTTTTTCAATAATACCTGGAAAACATTTGTGACACTGTTGTCTTTGTTGAGATGAGTTACAAAATACACAATTTTATCTTGTACCTGCTCGGTGTGAGAGACATAGCAAAACAACTTCCCCTTAACAATCTCTTTCTGAATTTCCAAAACAACTTCCCCTTAACAGTAAATAACATGTAAACTACAATTAATTCAGTGTGTAGATTCTGACAAAAAAATGACCGGTGTAAATAACATGTAAACTACAGTTATTTAAGTGTATTACAAACGTAATATATAATTATATAGATTCTGTGACAAAAAATGACTTGTTAGCGTAGTAATTGGCCAAAAATGTAAACTACAATTAATTAAGTGTATTACATACGTAATATATATGTATGTAGATTCTGACAAAAAAATGACCTGTGTAAAACACATGTAAAACTATAGTAAAATAACATATATTACAACTGTAATATATATGTATATAGATTTTGTGACAAAAAAGATTACTTGTTAGTGTAGTAAGTGGCATCAAATGCAAGCACATCACCAAAAACTTCGTAGTTCTTCCTAGATATCTCGTCAGCCCAGAACACATGCCTGAGCACCTACAATTGGTTTTAAATTGCATCCTTTATTCGGACACCAAAACTTTGTACCGTTAGGAGTAAGAAACTTGTAACACCCTTCAAAATCTTCGACTTTTGTAGCATATTAAAAAAAAAGACATAAATTTCATTATTGAAGTATAAATAACGTAACAGGGACGTATAATAAACGTAAAATCCATGTAAAACCATATTACCATTTGCTTTTCTGCTTTGCTGAACATCTTCAGATATTGTTACTTCTGGTCCATGTGGGGGACCGAATGGAGCATCAATATCTAAAAACGATTGAACATAAAACAAAAAAAAAATTAAATTGATGTTCTAAGAAGAAAAAAATAAACCACATGTAAAATATAGCCCGGGAATCTACCACCATTAGACGGGATTTCATAACAATCTTCACGTAACAACGGTAAATTTGGAACATAATCATGCTCTACATCAACAAGGATGATTGGATCGTCGTTTATAGGATGTACTGAGAAAAACATAATTTTGGAACAAAAAAACATCATCTTCATCAAATAAAAATAAATAAATAGGAAAAAAGACTCTATAGAAATCAAAAAAGATTATCACCTTCAATCTCTGATGCAACAAACGATTCTTCATTGTAGCTTGCGATCAAAGAATCAAACGTGTTAAGGTCAAGTGTAGAATCCATACAAAACCAACTTCAAAAGAGAGAGGGAAGCTCATGCAAAGGAGGTGAGATGTTTGGAAATTCAAAAATGAAAAAAAAAAAGTGAGAGGATGGCCTTGACGTAGGAGGGTATTCATACTTTGACAAAATGTAATATATGTCAAATAAAGAGTACACTTAGATGTGACTCACACTTACAAAAAAACACCTTTTTATTAATTAGAGACAAGATTGTGGTAGACAAAACATGACAAAAAAGTACAAAAAGGTTGTCATTTGTTCTAGAAAAAAAGGACAAAAGTATTTAAAATATGTTACTCATTAAATTAAAAATAAAAAAAAGTCAGACCACTTGTAATATTAACGTAACAAAACACGTGCACTGTATAATATGTGAGATCCAAAAAATAACAACAACGTAACAATAGTGTAACTTCTTGGGGTTAACTGATGTCAAGATGCGGAAAATTTCAAAACAACAAATATTACGTAACTAACATGTTTAAAACAACGTAACAATGGGTCTTCGTGGGTGACACTGTACAAATGTGTATAAAAACAAACATGTAAAAAATATTACATTTTAATTAAAATAAAATTACATATTAAATCTGTTACACATTACATAAAAAAAAATTCAGAACGCATGTAATCTTTACGTAACAAAACATGTACACTCTATTATAGGTGAAACACAAAAAAAATCAACAACGTAACAACAATGTAACCTCTGTGCGTTAACAACTTGGCAGTTGGAATCAAAAATTCAAATAATAGAAGGGTATCGGTTAAAAATAATAAAAAATGAACAAAAGTACATAGGGGTAAAAAGACTATATTGCCCAAATGAATTAAATAAGAATAGTGTGATGTGGCAAAATCTGGGCCACATAATTCGGTTTTCATGGTTTTCGGGCTAAGGAGGGGTTTCTAAATTATGTATTCCCTATATATATATATATATATATATATATATATATATAGGGAATGGTTCAAATGATAACCCACCTTACGGCGCTAACCCATTAACTTTGGCAAAAAATGGCCGAATCTTGAATTTTTTTTTTTTAACATCATTGTAACACAATTTAAACCCCATGTTCAGTTTTGAGTTTTGGCTAATTCATCGCCGTTTGGGCTCTTACAGTACTGTAGGTGTTTAAATATTTAAAACTTACAGTACTGTAGCAAAAACCTTACAACGATGATATTTTTTAAACGGTGATGAATTAGCCAAAACTCAAAACTGAACATGGGGTTCAAATTGTGTTACAATGATGTTCAAAAAAAAAAATTCAAGATTCGGCCATTTTTTGCCAAAGTTAATGGGTTAGCGCCGTAAGAGAGGGTTATCATTTGAACCCAATCCTATATATATATATATATTGACGTGCACTCATATGCCATACAAGGCTTCTTTGTTGATTTTATATATATAGTTTTTGCTTGCATTATATATCACACTTTAAATGGTATGATGAAAAATATATATATGGTTACGTCAAATATACTATATATATATATATATATATATATGTATATTTTGTTTGTGAAAAAATTGAGTTTTCATTTGGATAATTCACGAAATGAAACATATGTGTTGTCAAAACAACGAGCTTTTATTTTTATTATTGATTTTATTTTATTTTATTTTTTACAAGAGGGATTTAAACCGAGTCAAGTATAGGCACATAAAATTAAAACCTGAAAATTTACGGATGTCACAGTCTCCCCACGTTAGAAGAATTTCGTCCCGAAATTCACTTTGTGTTTCCGGAGATTGGTGCTTTCTCAAATAATTGGGGGTGCTTGAGTTTCATTTGGTACTCGCGTACCTATGTAAACTCTGGTCCTCGCCTAGAGTTTCGACGAACCTTTTTTTATAGGGATGCGACTTTGTTTCAATCTTTTTACTTCTCGTTCCGTGATTTCTATTGGTTCTACTATAAAGTGGAGTTTGTTATCGATTTGAATTTCATCTAAGGATATAACGAGTGTTTCATTAATAAACACTTTTTCAAGTTTAAAACATGAAATGTGTTGTTAATAGTTGGAGTCGGTAACCTACGGGACCAATCCTCGCAAGGATTTCGAATGATCCGATGTGTAGTGTATTTAGATATCTGCGTTTTCCGAACCTAATGGTCCCTTTCCATGGTGACACTTAAAACATGACTATGTCTCCAACTTGAGATTCCAAAGGCTTACGTCTAACGTCAGCATAATTTTTTAAGACGATCATGTGAAGCCTATAATCAATCCTTGATTTGAAGAATTTTATCAATGGTTTCGTGAATGAGTTATGGACCAGTGAGTTGGATCTAATCAATCTCTGTCCAATATCCTAGACATCAATACTTACAATTATATAAGCTAAAGTTGAATGGAAAGAAATAATGATTTAGAGTTGGTAGATTATGCTACGATGAGTCGTGCGGATCATAATGTATCCGGGTAGTATCTGATGATTAAGTTGTTCACGAGGGTATGAACACATCATCTTACTACTAACAAGTCATAATGTTGATGTTAATTCAGTTACGAGTGTACATACTAAACATGAATTGCACACTTCCTTCGATCTGATAAATATAGACGTTTTGAATTTAGGGAACTAGTTGGTGTCTAGTTTGATTTTTCTCTTTAGTGTGTAGTTCAAATACTCAAAATTTGAACCTTGTCTAGGTAGTATATTTTGTTTTTTTTTTACCCTAACATTCCCTGGTTCACCCGAAATAGTAATATGATTTTTACTATGAGATAACCTTGTATTTATGCCAAGGTCTAATCATGATGTGAGTACTCAAGGCATTAGCACTCCAAAAGTGCTGTCATTACAATTGATTATTGTCAATGCCAATAATCATTTTCAACGTTTAGAATGTTATGTGCTTATGTAGATGTGTGTCATGGTTGGTGTGCATAAAAAAAATCTTAGTAGATATCTTGGCTTTCAGTAATTGACATCTCATAAGGTGCTCGAGTGAGAGTAGGATGAACAAATGCTATCTAGTAACTAGAGAATAACTGCTCGGTGAGAAAACACAAACATCGAATCGCATAGTGTAGGATCATCATGTGTATAACTAGTAATTTGAGAGATTTTGTCTAGTAAAATTGAATTAGGATTAAGGGAGGTAACCTATTAAAGATCAATCTATTTAATCCAATTTGAAATCTATGGTAGTTGTAAAATGAGGTTCGAGTACAATTTCAAGGAGATATTGTTTTTCCTTGTCTCAAGGCATATGGAAGGACATCAACTAGTGTGAGTCACCATTTAACAAAAGAAGGCATGACATAGTCATTTGTGGTGACCTTCCTTCAAGGATTTCACATGGTGCTTTAGTTATGTCATTGGACGGTTCGGTAGAGAAGGTGAGTCAATGTTCAAATTTCCAGAGATATAGTTTAAGTTCCATGTTGGGAAAGTTGCAAGCTAGAAAAAGTAGTTTGTTACTCTTTAGAAGGATTTAACCCTTGGGAAGTTATTAGGTCGGATGGTTGAGTTAACTCATTGAAGATTTGAGGTATTTCAGGTAACGGAGTTATTCTATGGAGGTTCACATTGTTCTTTGGAAGCTCTCTTCTAGAATTTTAAGTATTTTGTTCTTCGAAAGCTCTCGACCAAGCCGTCGGTGAAAATTTTCCAATTATTCTTCGTAAGCTAAGGACTTAGCTTCTAAAGCATGAGATTTCTATTTTCTGATAAATTGATAGCTCAACCGGCTGTGAATCATTTTTTTTTTCAAAACAATAGTTGAGTGTTAAGAATTTAAAGATCAAGTTTGGTTATGAAAGGAGAATTTAGAAATTGAAGAGTATTTTTGTACCCCAATTTAGATAGATGTAATATATATACAAGGTGTGGATGCCATGCAAAGAGATTGTGAGTAGATACGATTTTTATATGTTGTTGAAGATAAGGTCATCTTCTATACCAGATGCAAGGTAATTGTGAATGTGGTTTCTAGGCTAAGGCTAGTTCTTGATCCATATCTAATTCTAACATTTGTTATAATTTTTGTGTAAGGTGTACTACAGTTAATCTATCAGCTCGGTCACATATCATAGCTAATTGCAGCATCGTAACAAATCAAAGATATATATCCAAGATTTCCCAAGAGATTTTATCAAAAGAGGTTTTAGTTGTTTGCTCAATGGTTGGCTGCAATATATCTTTGTGGATAGTTTCCTTGTTGACAATGTAGATGTGCTTTGAGACATCATGACTAATCAGTTATGTTTGCACGATTGAGGTACCTAGAAGCGTTGCACATAAAAAAATTGTAGGGATCATGGGCATGGAACTTTAATATAAATGATCTAGGTGACAGATTCTTCATGGAGAGTGCTAAGACCTCAAGTAGTAAATTTTGGTTGATGTCTAGGTGGCTACCTGTCTGTGCCCAAAGTTGGCATACTCTTATCATTTTTCATATGAGTAACGATGAGGTGAAACTTGGATTAGAAATTCTGACTAAGAAGGAAAAGTGTATTAAAAAGGATCTGATTTCGAGGTGAATCGCCTTGTCGTACATGTTAGCTTTACAGGGTAATCTTAGGATGTGGATTGGCTTAGATCAATACGAATGTGATAGTTCTACTTAGAACCACAATGAGGCTAAACTTTGGTTACAGTAGGATTAAATGGGATAGATTTAATGACAGGTAAGGATAAACTATATGGGTAATTATGATCATTACATGTAACATCAATGTTTTGAAGTTTGTGTTGACATATTCCATTGATATTTGATCATGAGCGTTGTTTTTTTATCATTCACGTTGGTTTATGTTTTTACATACTTCATAGTCAGAATGTGAAATAGGATTGAAATCAATGCCTCATTTTACGAGTTATGAGCACTCGTAATAGGAGAGTAAACACGTGGAGTATTTTCACTTAGGATATATTGGAAAGGGTTTGTGCGTCAGAAGATTTAACTAGGTTTGGTGATTCCACGACGAAGATCATACCAGAAGTAGTTTACTATTGTCGAAATAGGTATAAGGAATGAGTTGAAGTATTGGTGTTTGCTATCCATTTAAGTGATGATCGGGTGATAGACACTTATAGATTTAGAAAGTGAAGTATAGAAAAGAAATTATCAGCCACAATGGAGTGGAACATTGTCTAACCATAATTTCTCATTTACAAATCCTAAACCCAAATCATTAGGATTTCCTAGAGGCATTGTTATGGTTTTTGTCAAGATAGTCTTCTAGAAAAAGTTGTGATAAGAGTCTTAGGCTTACTAAAAAAAATTGTGATAAGAGTCTTAGGCTTACTAGGGTTCATGTATGAGGGAGAAAGGATGGACATTTCCAAATTATCAGTGACCGTCATCAAAACCTCTATTACTTGAGGTCTAGTGGGGTGTTGATTTAGTCAACCGCAATCCTATGGTTTTATAAAGATGTAAGTAGTTTAGAATTTGTGAGACTTGTCCTAAATGAAGGGTCGACATACATTGGCAGCAATGTAATATCCTATGTTCCAACTCTAGTGGTCGAAGTTTTCCCAACTTCACTTTCAAATAAGGAAATTCTTATTGCATCAATTCAATCCTTCGTCATTCGTTCCTTTGGATTTCATTGAAAAGCTTCCTTAATAGATGGGTGGGTCAGGGTACACATTACCCTTGATGTGGAGTCATTGACTTGATTTACGATTATGAGTACTTAAGTGAAGTGCCAGGGTTACACCACTGGAGGTTCAATGAACATACGACTAACATGAAAGAAAATTTTCGAGTCTTAATCCATCATTTAATCAGGTTGTTAGTGATGAATGGAAATAAAATCCTTTGTATGGGTTTTTTTTATCTCAGTATCTCCTATAATTTTTTTTTATTTGGTTGGGTTTGATTTGTATTCTGAACAATAGGTTTCACCAAAATTCATATGTACGTGTAAATTCACCATTACGCTGGCCACCCGTAATCGTCAATTTACCTTACATAATCATTTTGGTTCCTCCTATCTCGGTTTATAATGCTATCCATAAGGACTTTAGGAGTCCACCCTGTAAACACTGGATACATGATTGAGAGTTATTTGAAATAGAGTGTTTGAGAAAGTATTCACTTGAGTTGGTTGGTGCTAGAGAAACTACTCTAAGACATGGAAGCGTAGACTTCTATCTAGTTTAGAGTCCCTAGAGTATTTTGTATGGTACAATCTCTTTAGATCTGGTATTCTTGTTTCTAGTGGTAACCCGGACTGCATCATTCTCAACTAGACACACTTGTAGCTCTTCTAAATTGGACCCGTAATTCTCTTAAACGCCTTTGTCGTCTAAAAACGTGACCTCCTACATGGTATTGCTAGACACCTCGATGGGTGATGGTGTCTCTGCTGATGGCAGCGATGGAGGTGATATGAATGCAGTGTAATCCTCATTCGATGAGTACACGTGAATTGGGTTACATGTTATCGACATGCTTGCAATACAACAATCCTAGAATGTTTTTACTTAAGTCATGCCTATATGTGATGTATGAATGGAGCCATGTGAGCCTACGTTTATAGTTCAAGCTACTACATGCAACCTGGTTCTCTATAACCAATGGTTGTGATACCAATTTGTCACACCCTGCCAAGGCGAAACACGCGAGGTGCGACGGTCATGGATTCACAGTCATTGTTTACATTGAACGACTTCTACATGCATTAATAATAAGTTTTTTTTACATCATGTCTTAAATTACAATCATCCGATTTGTAACAAACATATGTTCTAAACTTCAAAATATGATAGGTAAGACTTCACGAACAAGTCCTAAGTAAATAGGCTATGCTAGGAAAATCCCAAAAATATGTATGTTAACGTGATGAGACTTAACGCAAATCATTCCCAAAATATGTCCCATGCTTGCTTTAATTATCTGAGAAATACATGCTAAAAACAGACAGCATAAAGCTTGTGAGTTCATAGGTTTAGACACGTAAAAATTGAGTTGTTTCATTCGACCACAAGGTTTCAAAATGTGACTATTGTTCTCAAAAACAATATCATGAGTTGTGTATATTAATTATTACCATGAGCTCCCATAACCGAACTCAACATGATTGAATTGCCCCATCCCAATGTTCTATCGCAAAACATTGTATTGAGATGAATATTGTGCACCCGATCTGACCTACAATCAAAGTTAGAGCTACTAACCACGGGTGGGGTTTGTCACTCCCGAATAGTACTATTCCCAATAATTCACGTTTACCCACAATTAACGGTTATAGAATAGGGGACTTAAAGCTATAAAAGTAACTCATGTAATAATGTGTTGAACTAAAACCACTTGCGTCAATGAAACGATGTACAAGCATGATTTCTCCCCCTGTGAGTTAGTAAAACATTGTAGAAAATAGGGGCCGTGAAACTCACTGTTAGTGTGGATCTCCAATTCCTGAGTATGAATGTTGTCTTGTTTGGAATCCCTACCTGGTTCCTACAACATTGCGGATTTCCATTGAGTTCGTGAACTTGTCAAAGTTCATGTTACTATTGTTACGTTCTGTGTTCTTGTTATGATGTTTTTGGTATTTTTATGTTTTTAGATTGTTTTTTTTTGTAGAAGAAAATGTGTTTTATAGTCGGAAAAAAATTTTATAATATCTTAAAAATAATTATTTATTCTTTTTAAGAAGTTTCGTCATTAATAAAATGTATTTTGAAAAAAAAAATTTATTTTTGTTTATCAATATCTAAACCTTGAAATATTATATTTCAATAATAATCATTTAAATCACTTCACATATATATTCATTTTCATGACAAATATATATATATATATATATATAGTACATATTGGTATGAATGTTTAAACCTTTTTGTTTTGTGACAGATTCAGTTCACTGAATTCGAGTGAACTTTTAGATTAGCAAACGTTTTTATAAAATTTTGAAACTTTACAGTCAAGTATTTTAACGTGTTTCGAATAACTTTAATTCAGAAAAGTTTTTGTGATTCTGCTCGGAAATAGAACGAAAAGGCCATCCAAATCAGAAGGTCCAAATCTGCGCACTGATTTTGTAGAGGCTATTTTGTGTACCATTTGGTTGAGTTAGAAAATGTATAAGTAGTCATTGGAAAGCTAACTCGACGAACTTAAACATAGAGTCAGAGTTTACTCAGTTTCAAGTTATTATGACAAGTTTATATTCTTTTGAAGTCGAGACAGATTCTTTCCCAAAATCAGGAATGTGTGTTTGTGTATATATAATTTTTAAGTAACATTTAATAGCAAGTTTCACCTTAGCAAGCAAGGAGAAGGTATAGGCGTAGAAAGTGCTTGAACTTTAACTTGAAACACGAGAGAAGATGAACTTATGAGCTAGAAACGTTTCGATTGTTGCAGTTGGGCCAAATACGCTCGTTTTGTTTCTGTGGTGGTGGTGTCAAGAGCAATGTTGGCTTCGGTTGGAGAACGAATTTTAGAAGATTGGGTTTGAGTGTTCACAAAACCAAGAAAAAAAAAGAATATGGTTCGGATGGTAGCAGCTACTGTTAGTGTTGTGGTGTGGTTTGGTTTTGAGGCTTGTATTTATAAAGAAATGGAGGTATGAGTTACTCATAAATAAATTGATTATGGTCTTGAAATATGAGTGTTATGTGTTAAGTTGGATAAAAAAAAAAAGCAGGATAGGTATGGTGTAAGGTACCGTCAATGTTTTTTATTAATAATAATAATAATAATTGAGTTCGGTTCCTGGAGGAAGACAAGAAAGGGATACAACTTGAAATTTCATATAATTCTATTGCAAAACTAACACACTCAAGATTTTGTTTATTTATTTAATTTATACATATATGTAGCATCATCATTGCACAACTGTAGGCAATTAATGAGCATGGTGGTGGAGTACGGAAAGAAGCTTTGTGCATAGTTGATGTAAGAAAGTTGATAGAAGGAAATAGAAAAATTAAGGGTTGGTGAGCCATAATTTAAATATATACATATATATATATATATATATATATATATATATAGGGAATACATAATTTGAAAACCACTTCTTATTGCGAAACCGTGAAAACCATGTAAAAATCATGTAAAAAAAACGTATTTTTTTTTGAAATTTTTTTTACAGGTTTGTAACACTATTGGGCACATTTTTATAAAAAAAAATAAAAAAAGCGCCGACCAAATATTTTTAAAAAAAATATTTTATAAAACCATGTAAAACATACGTAACAAAACGTAAAAAAATTTCGTCAGATCTGATGAAGAGTTACGTATGTTTTACATGGTTTTATAAAATATTTTTTTTTAAAAATATTTGGTCGGCGCTTTTTTGATTTTTTTATAAAAATGTACCCAATAGTGTTACAAACCTGTAAAAAAAATTTCAAAAAAAAAACGT
This sequence comes from Mikania micrantha, assembly GCA_009363875.1. Classification (NCBI taxonomy): domain Eukaryota; kingdom Viridiplantae; phylum Streptophyta; class Magnoliopsida; order Asterales; family Asteraceae; genus Mikania; species Mikania micrantha. Next base: position 53,830,764 of record CM018695.1, read on the forward strand.
TTTTTTTACATGATTTTTACATGGTTTTCACGGTTTTCGCACTAAGAAGTGGTTTTCAAATTATCTATTCCCTATATATATATATATTGACGTGCACTCATATGCCATACAAGGCTTCTTTGTTGATTTTATATATATAGTTTTTGCTTGCATTATATATCACACTTTAAATGTTATGATGAAAAATATATATATGGCAACGTCAAATATACCATATATATATATACATATATATATATATGTATGTATGTATGTATGTATGTATGTATGTATGTATGTATGTATGTATATTTTGTTTGTGAAAAATTTGAGTTTTCATTTGGATAATTCACGAAATGAAACATATGTGTTGTCAAAACAACGAGCTTTTATTTTTATTATTGATTTTATTTTATTTTTTTTTTACAAGAGGGATTTAAACCGAGTCAAGTATAGGCACATAAAATTAAAACCTGAAAATTAACGGATGTCACAAATTGATTTCTTTAAGTATTGAACTCCATCAATCCTTTTTACCACAAACATTTTGCTTTCAACATCATACTTCCAGGAAAGAATTTTTCCAATACGTTATACTTTATTCTTATACTTTTTATTTACACAATACGTTATACTTTATTCTTATACTTTTTATTTACACTTGGACTTTGTGGAGCATTTGCTAAATCATTCTTATCAAGTTGTATTACTTCAGCAGTAGTCAAAGATTTAACTGAATCTGCATTTATTTTCTGTTGTGTAACTTGCTTCAGTCTAATTTGTCCTTTAGTAGATTTAATAATACATTCCACAATAATCTTTTTAACAGTTTCCTTATGAAATTGTTCTTCCCAATCCAAGTCCATAAAGATATCTCTAACCTCTTTAATAGGAAACAATTCACCCTCTTGCAGTTCCTGATCAGCACTTTTATCAATATCATCAAAACATGGCTCAAAATGATACTCTTTTTCATTTAACAGATGATCAACATCAAGAACATAATCACCCTCAGCTTGATCATCATATCCAAGGTCATCATCATCTATGTCAATAAGAGCATCAATCAAATCATCATCATCCTCTTGATCAGCAAACAAACTATTAACAAACTCATCATTTTGAACCTTTCCCTTTCCTTTATCATCAGGTCCAAGTGTGGAAGTGTAGATTGTTCATAGCTTAGAGTATAAAGATGTAAATAATCATAAATAATCATTCAATGCAATTAAATCACTCATTCATTACAAAGTCAAATAAATTCAAACTTAGCTATTACATCGTTTCAAATTCAACTTCATAATTTAAACAAATAAAACTAAACCCAAGTCCATATGAATGCTAGTTTCCATTTCCACCTGAAACATGTTAAAATCAAGTGTCAACTAAAAGAGTTGGTGAGTTTCATAGGTTTTTAACACTCACACCAAAAGGTTCAATAAAAATGTTATAGATAATGTCTTATGTGAACTCTAAGCATAATGAACATAGTCAAAATGAACTAGCAAGTAAAGCAAATCAACTAATGTTAACAAATGATGTTTGACCTATGTTTAGCATAAAAATGCTTAAATAGTAAACTATCACCACGGGCCTCCCCCAAAGGGTAAATCAAACAACGATGGGATGCCCGCAGTGATAGTTTACTATTTAAGAATTTTTATGCTAAACATAGGTTAAACATCATTTGTTAACATTAGTTGATCTGCTTTACTTGCTAGTTCATTTTGACTATGTTCATTATGCTTAGAGTTCACATAAGACATTATCTATTACATTTTTATTGAACCTTTTGGTGTGAGTGTTAAAAATCTATGAAACTCACAAACTCTTTGAGTTGACACTTGATTTTAACACGTTTCAGGTGGAAATGGAAACAAGCATTCATATGGACTTGGATTTAGTTTTATTTGTTTAAATTATGAATTTTAATTTGAATTTTAATTTGAAACGATGTAATAGCTAAGTTTGAATTTATTTGACATTGTAATGAATGATTGATTTAATTGCATTGAATGATTATTTATGATTATTTACATCTTTATACCCTAAGAAATGAACAATCTACACTTCGTGTCTCCCAGATGTTTCCGCCATCGACCGGGGTGTTACATTTTGCATGTTCAACCCTTTCGCATCGGCTAAAAATTGCATATCTTCTTCTTCAACAAAACTATGGTTATTTTTTTCTTGAAAATAATATACCTTGTATTTATTCCAATCAACTAAGTGTAACTTAATTTGTGATAATTGCAGTTGAGAATTACGTCATTGGTGACGGGATCACATTTGGTCGTTCTAGAAATCTGCGTTGATTTAATGATTGAAATTATTACAGATCGATAGTATGCGAGAAATGATGAACGTGGGCGAAAACCGTGTGCAAAACGGAGTCCTAGATTGCCCGAAATCGAAAAACGAAGAAAAAGTTCTAAGTATTGAACGAATGGACTCATCGCGGTACGCGATGGAGGGGTTGAGAGTCCTCCGCGGTACGCGATGAATGCAAAATATCTAAGATTCCTCCGGAAATCTTCGCGGTACGCGAAGCCCATTTTGGCTTCTGGTCGCGGTACGCGACGAGTTAGACGGTGCAATAATCTGATCTTCTTTATCAGATTTTCATGCAAAAATTAAAAATTTTCAACTTCTCGAACTTCTTCGACCCACCAGACGAAAACTCGACCAAATCACCATCCAAACTCCATTCTAAGCCCATCAGAAGCCGTAGATTGCACCAGGGAACATCTCTACAAGTTCTGATCGTTGTTTTAACCGCAGATATCCGTCAGATTTGGTAATGGTTCATTTTAACCTTCTAGTTTGATTTTGATTGATTAGATCTTAATTTTGAACGTAATGGAATAGTTAGGATTGTTGATTATTGCCTAGATGATGGCTAGGATTGATTATAAACAAAGAACACGATGTTTTAACGGTTAAATCCTTGTTTTGATCCGTTGTAATGCCCGGTTTGCATGAAACCATACCCATGATTATAATGGTTTAACCCATTTGATTATAACAATGTAGGTGATTAGTTGGATTAATCCTTGAAATTCAAGGTTAAATCCAAGTGTTTCAAACTAATCACAATCATTAACATACTCATTGGAACGATTATCTGATGTTTATGATAACAGTCGAATTAGTATGTTAAACAGGTTATTACACCTATTCTGATGCTACATTGTGATATTTCATGATATTTGGGTAATCAATAACAAGGATTGATCATTCCTAAGCCATTAAATTATCTAGAAACCGTTACAGCATCATAATCAACAACATTAACTATTTGATTAATCCGAGATTATTCTGATTAATCAAGAGTGTCATCAACCTTGTATTGGGAATCTAATGCAATGTAGGTTCCTACATTATCATACATTGTATGATATGATAACAAAATCACTAATCAAATACTTAATATCGGTTTGACGACTTTCAACACAATGACTTCGACATTGAACGTTCCAAAAGATCTAATCAGTAAGTTATAACCTGAATTGTCACACCCCCAATTTTCAACTAACGGAATCATACCGTTTGGGACGTGACAAATCAGGATCTCAGATCATTAGACATAACGAAGACCTCTATATGAATCTCAAAACATACTTTGGTCTAAAACTGTAATATCAAAGTTCTAGCGTTGCGAAAACGTTTTTAAAACATAAACAATCATAACAGTTTGAAAACTGTAAATTACAAAACAAAGTTTCAAATGTTCAAATCCAAATGACAGAAATGTAAAACATGCATGCGACTCGATATCCTAGTCCATGCCTGCTTGCTTGTGTACCTTAGCGTCCAGAGAAAACATGTAAATCAAGTCAACACAAAGGTTGGTGCATTACACAGGTTTAAGCATCCACAAATGTTTGAAACAACAGTTTGAACAAAATGTTTGCAGATAACATAATCACACATGCATAGTCATGATAGCTAGTCATTTATACTATTTACATAAGTGGTCGACACCGAAGCTGACTGTTGCATGCTGTTGCATGTTTTGCTTTGCCACTATTGTCTAGCACAAACAATAGTAAGGTGAATTGGCTAGTCAAACACTTGCGTAGATCCCATCTACCAAGTGAGTTTTGTCAAACCTAATAGATCTATTTCCAACTACCACGCTTTGCACTACGGCAAACTAAACGGTTCGAAATGTAAGGACTTGTAATGCTATGTTTGCACTCAATGTAAACAGCTAACTCATGCAAGTGATATGTATCTAAAAGTGTTTGTTGCACATGTTTTCTCCCCCAAAACAGTTAAAATAAGAAAGGGGCCGTGTACGCACCTTTGATAGCAATAGAATGATCAAACACGTGAACTCGCGTAGAAAGTCCTCTTACGAAGAACCTGTGTTTTAACAATAACTTAGTGTTATTCGGAATGTTGTTTTGTGCTTGAAATCACATACGTGTCAACACACGTATGTTAGACTCGTTAGAAACGTGCATACGTAAGTACGCGTGACTTTAAGTCGTTTAAATAAAATCATATAATTGTTTATGATTTTATTTAACTAAGCGTAATCATACACGATTACATTTTCAGTCTAAAATGTGAATTTTATCATTCTAATATGTTCGGAATGTAATTCTGGTCCTAACGCAATTCGAATGGGTCGAAACGGAGTTAGAACGAGTGAAATATGATAAAAACACTAAAATGGTTTAAATTTCAATAAAAACAGTGGAGCCTGGGTTCGAACCCATGACCCCCAACTCCATGCATACTCATCCAACCAGCCTTCCCTATTGAACATTTGCAACAGAATCTCCTCTTAAATCCTTTTGACCATACCCAGCTCGGTTCCCTCTTGTTTATCCTATTCCGAACCTAATACCATTCAAGACCCAAAATTCGAACTCAATCAAACCCATAATCATGGGGATATGTTTCTGGAGACCCAACCGAACATAACTATGCTTTTAATTTATCCAAAGGTTCGATTAATTACCACAATTTAGTCCCGAACAAAACCGAATTCGAGTAACTAAATCCTAAATTCAATTGAGTCGAATTCGAACATGTTAGTACCCGAAATCAAAGGGTTTTTCATCCCTAGATTAAACCGAACCCATCTGTATAATTTAATTTGAACATAAACTCTATTTAGGCGGAAATCCCCAAAACGTTTTTACAACAAGAACCCTAGAATAGAAATCTTATAATTCGCGATTATTTCATAAAATTGACACATGGTTTTCAATCTAGAATGAATTTCGAACCTTTCTGTGTCGCTTAATTTGATTTTAAAGTCCATTCTCATCGAGACCCCCAAATCGTTTTCTAAAAGAAACCCTAGAATCAAAAATCATTAAATTCGTAGTTCTATGATGAAATTAGCATAGCATTAACATTAATCGGGATCTTCTGAAGCCACCCATGCTATTTAATTTGTTTTTCGAACTCAGCTAGTTCGAAATCCCCAATTCGGTTCTAAGAACGAGCCCTAGAATTCGAACACTATAAATTCGCTAATGCCTCATGAAATTGGCACTTGTTTTAGTTTAATCGGAGGTTTCTGAAACTAATGGTGATGTTTAATTTCATTTTAACATCCATCTCGATCGAAACCCCCAAAACCGTTATAGTGATGAACCCTAAAATTCGTACACATGAAATTCGATGTTTTGACATGAAATCAGCATAGGGGTTAGTTTAATCGGCCATTTTAGGATGTGTAGGTGTCGAGCATTACCTGGATTGGTTTCGAATTGTTGTTAATCGACTATAGGGTGTTTTTCGGCCGTCCCCCGTTCAAGCTTCTTCAATCCACAGCTTCTGCGATGCAATTGTGATATGCAGAACACTCTAAAGATGTCGACTAAAGGTTTAGGAGTTTCAATTGTGAGAGACAAAGTCGATTTGTGTTGGTTTGATAACTCATAGTGACGGTTTCGACTCTTGGACACCAAATGAGTTAAATTCGATCATTAATAAGCCTAATAACGTATGATTGCTGTTAAGGATCATTAGTATACATGATTGGAAGGTTTAATTCCAATAATTACAGTGTAACAAATCAAATTTCGAATTTTCCATCATTGTTATAAACGAATTTTGACTCCAAAAAGTCAAAATTGCTTATTTATTCACTAATTACAAACTAAATCTTGAATTTAAAGTATTTCTAACTTATATTGCTTACTTTTACCCCTACAAATTTGATTTTGTTTGATTTCGTATAATTTCCGTTAATTCTGGAGTTAACAGAGTTAATCCAGAATACCGGATTGTCACATCATCCCCTTGTTGAAGGAATTTTCGTCCCGAAAAATGCTAGTTGTTAGAAGTAGTTAGGAAACTACTTGCGAGTTTAAATAGCACGTGCTAGTGTGGTTTGATCATTCTGTGTGCTTGTGTGTGCTCACACACAAGATTCAACGTTTGCAACATCACACCGAAGTGTGATCGTTCTGTGTGACTGTTTGCGTGCAAACCAGTTAGTTCACCTAACTGTGACTGTTTGTGTTTGATCATATTGTGTTGTGTAACCTTGCACCTAGTGAGTGTTTGCAACTGTTTGTACTATGTAACCTCGCACATAGCAAAATGTGTGTAACGTGTAACTACTCATGCATGTACCACCATAACATGTAACATATGAAATGTAGCTCATAAAATGTAATGTAGCACAAATATTTGTAACAAAACCAATTGGATAAAGTGTTTGTGCTTACAGTTTGAAATCTGAAATGTTGATGTGTGAAGCATCACGTCATCCCCTTGTTGAAGGAAATTGCGTCCCGAAATTTAACGTGTCTTCACAGTGTTTGTGGTTGTTGTTTGAACAGATGAGGATATTTCTTCATCATTTGGTCTTCCCTTTCCCATGTGAATTCAGGTCCACGTCGTGAATTCCACCGGACTTTGACTATCGGGATCTTGCTTTGTTTAAGTTGTTTGACCTCTCGGTCCATGATTTCAGCTGGTTCCTCAATGAATTGTAACTGTTCATCGACTTGTATTTCTGCTAGTGGTACAATCAATGTCTCATCAGAAAGACATTTCTTCAAGTTTGAAACATGAAAGACATCATGAACTCCGCTGAGTTCATCCGGTAACTTGAGTTGATACGCAACCGGACCAATCCTTTTCAGGATCTCAAAAGGTCCTACGTAACGTGGGCTAAGCTTCCCGCGCTTGCCAAATCGTATAACAACTTTCCAAGGTGATACCTTTAGAAGAACTCGGTCTCCTACTTGAAATTTCAATGGTTTACGACGCTTGTCAGCATAACTCTTTTGTCGATCCCGAGCCGCTGCCATACGGTTCCGGATTTGAACTATCTTCTCTGTCGTTTCATGTACTAGTTCTGGACCTGTAATCTTACTGTCACCAATTTCAGCCCAACAAACTGGTGAACGACATTTACGACCATACAAAGCTTCAAACGGTGCCGCCTGAATACTTGTATGATAACTGTTGTTGTAAGAGAATTCCACTAACGGTAAATGGTTTCCTCGAGCGTTTGAATCGTACGTTCACTCTGACCGTCGGTCTGTGGATGATATGCGGTACTCATATCTAAACGTGTTCCCGATGAGTTATGAAGAGATTTCCAGAAGTTTGAAGAAAATCGGGCATCCCGATATGATATAATAGAGATTGGCACGCCATGCCGTGCTACCACTTCCTTGATGTAAATACGAGTCAGTTTCCCCATCTTATCGGTTTCCTTGATCGCTAAGAAATGTGCAGATTTCGTTAATCGATCAACAATCACCCATATCGTATCACAACCACTCGGTGTACGGGGTAACTTAGTAATGAAGTCCATCGAAATCTGTTCCCATTTCCACATTGGTATTTCTGGTTGTTGCAGCAGACCAGATGGTTTCTGATATTCCACTTTGACTTTCGAACAAGTCAAACATTTGCTAACGTATCTAGCAATGTCAGCTTTCATGTGAGGCCACCAATACAGTGCCTTCAAGTCATGATACATCTTGTCTGATCCCGGATGGACTGAATACCTGGACTTATGTGCTTCATCCATCACAAGTTCCCTTAAACCACCATGCAAAGGTATCCACAGTCGATTAATGAAATAACGAACTCCATCAGGCTTGACATCTAGTTGTGTTTCCATCCCCCGTAAGGATTCATGTACTAAATTATCCTTTTCTAAGGCTTCAAGCTGAGCACTGCGTACCTTGTCAGGTAAGTCAGTCTGTATTGTCATCATAAGTGCACGAACCCGTCTTGTTCCTGTTGTGTCTTTTCTGCTTAGAGCGTCAACTACCACATTAGCTTTCCCCGGATGGTACTTAATTGCGCATTCGTAGTCATTCAACAACTCGACCCATCGTCGTTGTCTCATGTTGAGTTCCTTCTGATCAAAGATATGTTGCAAACTTTTATGATCAGTGTAAATGGTACACTTGGTTCCATATAGGTAATGCCTCCAAATCTTCAAAGCAAAAACCACTGCTCCTAACTCCAAGTCGTGAGTAGTGTAATTCTTTTCGTGTGGTCTCAGTTGCCTTGAAGCATAAGCAATCACTTTATCACGTTGCATCAACACATATCCCAAACCCTGTGCAAATGCATCACAATACACCACAAAGTCTTCCGTCCCTTCCGGTAAGGACAGAATCGGTGCACTGTAGAGTTTCTGTTTCAATAACTGGAATGCAGCTTCTTGTTTATCCGTCCAGTTATACTTCATTCCTTTGTGCGTAAGAGCTGTAAGTGGTTGAGCGATCTTTGAGAAACCCTCAATGAATCGTCGATAATAACCCGCCAAACCAAGGAATTGTCGTACCTCGGTAGGGGTCTTTGGTGCTTCCCAATTCCTAATCGCTTCAATTTTTGCTGGATCAACGTGTATACCCTTTTCATTGACTATATGACCCAGGAATTGAACTTCTCGCATCCAAAAGTCACATTTCGAGAATTTCGCGTACAGTTGTTCTTGTTTCAATAATTCCAACAGCAATTGAAGATGTTCAGCGTGCTCCTCCTCAGTCTGAGAATAGATGAGGATGTCATCAATGAAAACAATGACAAACTTATCAAGATAAGGTTTACAAACACGATTCATGAGATCCATGAATACAGCTGGAGCGTTTGTCAACCCAAATGGCATGACCAAGAATTCGTAATGGCCATAGCGCGTCCTGAATGCTGTCTTCGGAATATCTTCTTCTTGAACTCTGAGTTGATGATAACCAGATCTGAGATCGATCTTCGAGTAGTAACTCGAACCTTGCAACTGATCAAACAGATCGTCAATCCGAGGTAACAGATACCGGTTTTTGATGGTAACTTTGTTAAGTTCCCGGTAATCGATACACATACGGAAAGTCCCGTCCTTTTTCTTGACAAATAAGACTGGAGCTCCCCACGGTGAAAAACTAGGTCGTATAAAGCCCTTATCTAACAACTCTTGCACTTGTGTAGATAACTCTTGCATCTCAGATGGTGTAAGTCGATAAGGTGCCCTAGCTATTGGTGCTGCATCTGGTGTAAGGTCGATTCGAAATTCCACCTGTCTGATAGGCGGTAATCCCGGTAGGTCTTCTGGAAATACTTTCGGAAATTCACAAACCACTGGGATGTCTTCAATCTTCTTCTCAGCTACCGGCTTCTCAGTTATAAGTGCTATGACTGCTGTATGACCTTTACGCAGACATTTGTGTGCTTTCATACAAGATATGAGACGCAGTGGCATACTGCTCTTCTCGCCTTGTACATACAATGTCTCTCCATGCGAAAGAGGTATACGAACGATCTTTTCATGGCATACTATTTCAGCCTGGTGTTTGGACAACCAGTCCATGCCAATGACTACATCAAAACTGCCTAAAGTGATAGGCATAAGATCAATTTCTAATGTCTGACCCATCAAATCAAGGATACATCCTTTAAGGATTTGTTCAACTATAATTAACTTGCCATCGGCTAATTCTACAGTGTATGGATTTTCTAAGGCAGTGGGACTAACATTTAGCAACTTAGAAAATGAACTAGACACAAAACTCCGGTCTGCACCAGTGTCAAATAGCATAGAGGCATAGTGATTATTTAAGAGGAACGTACCCGTGACAATGTTGGGATCCTCCCGTGCCTGACGTCCTCCAATCACAAACGCCCTGCCCCTAGCACCATTGTTGTTGTTATTGTTGTTGTTATTGGTGCCATTGCCATTTCCGTTGCCGTTACCATTTGCATCATTAGTCCCGCCTTTCTTTAGTTGTGGGCAATCCTTTTTGAAGTGCCCCAGCTTACTACACTCAAAACAACCCTTCGGTGCGTTGTTCTGACTGTTATTTTGATTGTTGGAATTGTTTTGCAGCTCTCCGCGGCAATCCTTAGCTGCATGCCCAACCTTACCACACCGTTGACACTTAAATTTATCACACTGATTCCCCGCATGATGAAATCCAAACCTGTTGCACTTTGGGTGTTTACCGATATAACCCCCTGATGATGATGACTGCTGACCACTGTTCGAGTTGTGATAAGACTTATTTGAATCCTGCCTTCGATTCTGCTGAAAAGGCTGTTGGTTGAAATTCTTAGAGTTACTGCTTTCCCACTTCCTCTTGTGGTCTCCTACCTTAGTAGCTGATGTTCGTTTAGGCAGAGTTCCCTGTAACATTGCCTGATCAGTCAGTTGGTGCGCTAAACGAACAGCTTGTTGAATCGTTGTGGGATTTGCAGATGTAACCAATCCCTGGATCTGAGGCACCAACCCTCCTATGTACCTCTCTATCCACTTACTGGCTGGAGTAGCCATGTGAGGTAGAAGTCTGGCCAGTTCATGTGACCGAGTCGTGTACTCCTCGATGTTTGACCCCTCCATCTTAAGGTGCCAATACTCCTCCTCCAGTTTTTGCATTTCACTGCGAGGACAATACTCCTCTTGCAGTAAGGTCTTGAAACCATTCCAGGTTAAGGCATTGGCCTCACCCAATCCCAAAGTCTGAACATTTGAATTCCACCAGGTCAACGCTGGACCCTCCAACGTACCCGTGGCATATTTGACCTTGTTTTCCTCTGGACAGTTACACATTTCAAATACCGATTCCGCTTTCTCAATCCATCGAAGGAGTCCAATGGCCCCCTCCGATCCTTTGAAATTATGCGGTTTGCAATCTAAGAACGTCTTGAATGTGCACACTTGTGGGTTCACCAATCCCCCTGTTGGACCCTGAGGTCCTGTTGTGTGGGTCTGAACGTAGTTCGCGATTGCCTCCGTGACCCTGTTATTGATCAGCTCATTGAGCTCAGCAACTGTCATCTGTACGTTCTCTCCAGACATTATCTCCCTAGTTAAAAGAAATGTTAGAGTGTTATCAAGTCCAATGTGAAACGTGTAAACAATACAACAAACAACAAACATGTAATGTAGAGATCAACACAACTGTTGGCAATAAGTAATAGTTTCCAATAGATAATAATCTGATTTGAGTACAATACTTTCAAAATCAAAACATAGGTTTTCAAACTTCTAATGTAGGGACACAACCCGCCCCTAATAAGTTTAAACAAAATAAAGAAAATCAAACATCCTCAATAGTGGAGTCAGCATCAGAATCAACGTCCTGCACTGGTACCAACTCCTCCTCCTCCTCCTCTGCCTCAGATACAAACTGATCCTCTAGTGCAATCAACCTCCTCTCAGCAATGTCAGCTCGGTGCTCCTCCTCCTGCACTCGAGTAGTCAGATGCACAATGTGTGACTCCATCCCCTGAACCACACTATAAAGCTCTGCGTATCGGGCATTCACATCCCGAAGCTCCTGTGCCATGCGCTCAATCCGATCATTCGCCCACTTTGACTCCCATGTCAATCGGGCGATATCATCTGACTCGAATCGTGGCCTCTTACAGGCACGAAACCTAGGTGGCATACTGTACGAAGACTCCTCGGCGGAATCCTCCACAGGTGCTTTCTCTGGGTTTCTCTGTGGTTCCTCCTCGGGATCCTCCTGTGGATCCTCCTCTGGGTCCTCCTCTTCCGGATCCTCCTCCGGGTCCTCGTCTGAGTCCTCAACAGGATCCTCCTCCAGATCCTCCTCATGGTCCTGAAATACTAGAGCTATCGGCTCCTCGTCATCAGACACGATCACATGTGGAGGTGTGGTGGTGCTGCCATACCTGTTACATAAGGCCATATGTAAATACTAGACAAAAATCAAATGTGTAAACAAGTGTCTAATGTCTAACAGTTATAGTCTAGGTCTACTCATGCAAACCTAATTCGCTATAACCAATGTCTCTAATACCAATCTGTCACACCCCCAATTTGAAACTAACGGAATCATACCGTTTGGGACGTGACAAACCAGGATCTCAGATCATTAGACATAACGAAGACCTCTATATGAATTTCAAAACATACTTTGGTCTAAAACTGTAATATCAAAGTTCTAGCGTTGCGGAAACGTTTTTAAAACATAAACAATCATAACAGTTTGAAAACTGTAAATTACAAAACAAAGTTTCAAATGTTCAAATCCAAATGACAGAAATGTAAAACATGCATGCGACTCGATCTCCTAGTCCATGCCTGCTTGCTTGTGTACCTTAGCATCCTGAGAAAACATGTAAATCAAGTCAACACAAAGGTTGGTGCATTACACAGGTTTAAGCATCTACAAATGTTTGAAACAACAGTTTGAACAAAATGTTTGCAGATAACATAATCACACATGCATAGTCATGATAGCTAGTCATTTATACTATTTACATAAGTGGTCGACACCGAAGCTGACTGTTGCATGTTGTTGCATGTTTTGCCTTGCCACTATTGTCTAACACAAACAATAGTAATGTGAATTGGCTAGTCAAACACTTGCGTAGATCCCATCTACCAAGCGAGGTTTGTCAAACCTAATAGATCTATTTCCAACTACCACGCTTTGCACTACGGCAAACTAAACGGTTCGAAATGTAAGGACTTGTAATGCTATGTTTGCACTCAATGTAAACAGCTAACTCATGCAAGTGATATGTATCTAAAAGTGTTTGTTGCACATGTTTTCTCCCCCAAAACAGTTAAAATAAGAAAGGGGCCGTGTACGCACCTTTGATAGCAATAGAATGATCAAACACGTGAACTCGCGTAGAAAGTCCTCTTACGAAGAACCTGTGTTTTAACAATAACTTAGTGTTATTCGGAATGTCGTTTTGTGCTTGAAATCACATACGTGTCAACACACGTATGTTAGACTCGTTAGAAACGTGCATACGTAAGTACGCGTGACTTTAAGTCGTTTAAATAAAATCATATAATTGTTTATGATTTTATTTAACTAAGCGTAATCATACACGATTACATTTTCAGTCTAAAATGTGAATTTTATCATTCTAATATGTTCGGAATGTAATTCTGGTCCTAACGCAATTCGAATGGGTCGAAACGGAGTTAGAACGAGTGAAATATGATAAAAACACTAAAATGGTTTAAATTTCAATAAAAACAGTGGAGCCTGGGTTCGAACCCATGACCCCCAACTCCATGCACACTCATCCAACCAGCCTTCCCTATTGAACATTTGCAACAGAATCTCCTCTTAAATCCTTTTAACCATACCCAGCTCGGTTCCCTCTTGTTTATCCTATTTCGAACCTAATACCATTCAAGACCCAAAATTCGAACTCAATCAAACCCATAATCATGGGGCTATGTTTCTGGAGACCCAACCGAACATAACTATGCTTTTAATTTATCCAAAGGTTCGATTAATTACCACAATTTAGTCCCGAACAAAACCGAATTCGAGTAACTAAATCCTAAATTCAATTGAGTCGAATTCGAACATGTTAGTACCTGAAATCAAAGGGTTTTTCATCCCTAGATTAAACCGAACCCATCTGTATAATTTAATTTGAACATAAACTCTATTTAGGCCGAAATCCCCAAAACGTTTTTACAACAAGAACCCTAGAATAGAAATCTTATAATTCGCGATTATTTCATAAAATTGACACATGGTTTTCAATCTAGAATGAATTTCGAACCTTTCTGTGTCGTTTAATTTGATTTTAAAGTCCATTCTCATCAAGACCCCCAAATCGTTTTCTAAAAGAAACCCTAGAATCAAAAATCATTAAATTCGTAGTTCTATGATGAAATTAGCATAGCATTAACATTAATCGGGATCTTCTGAAGCCACCCATGCTATTTAATTTGTTTTTCGAACTCAGCTAGTTCGAAATCCCCAATTCGGTTCCAAGAACGAGCCCTAGAATTCGAACACTATAAATTCGCTAATGCCTCATGAAATTGGCACTTGTTTTAGTTTAATCGGAGGTTTCTGAAACTAATGGTGATGTTTAATTTCATTTTAACATCCATCTCGATCGAAACCCCCAAAACCGTTATAGTGATGAACCCTAAAATTCGTACACATGAAATTCGATGTTTTGACATGAAATCAGCATAGGGGTTAGTTTAATCGGCCATTTTAGGATGTGTAGGTGTCGAGCATTACCTGGATTGGTTTCGAATTGTTGTTAATCGACTATAGGGTGTTCTTCGGCCGTCCCCCGTTCAAGCTTCTTCAATCCACAGCTTCTGCGATGCAATTGTGATATGCAGAACACTCTAAAGATGTCGACTAAAGGTTTAGGAGTTTCAATTGTGAGAGACAAAGTCGATTTGTGTGGGTTTGATAACTCATAGTGACGGTTTCGACTCTTGGACACCAAATTAGTTAAATTCGATCATTAATAAGCCTAATAACGTATGATTGCTGTTAAGGATCATTAGTATACATGATTGGAAGGTTTAATTCCAATAATTACAGTGTAACAAATCAAATTTCGAATTTTCCATCATTGTTATAAACGAATTTTGACTCCAAAAAGTCAAAATTGCTTATTTATTCACTAATTACAAACTAATCTTTAATTTAAAGTATTTCTAACTTATATTGCTTACTTTTACCCCTACAAATTTGATTTCATTTGATTTCTTATAATTTCCGTTAATTCTGGAGTTAACAGAGTTAGTCTGGAATACCGGATTGTCACATGAATAATTCATTAAACATAAATAAATGCAGAATCACCCTTTATTATCAGTTTGGGAGATACTCTGCTACCTTTATGTTATCAGGTGAGTTTCGTACAAACCCTTTTATTTTTAATCTTTTATAAACATCGGGGTAGCGCTGTAAAACTTTTCAGAACTATATGATACGTATCACTGATATCTGTGTGATTTCATGTGACTATTGAGAACTTGTGGATTTCATGGGATTTTTCCTGGAGAACAAGAACACTATCACAGACTTAAAAGTCCTCATTTTGAACTGTATCTAGTGAACCCATGTGGGGCCGAACGGGGAAACAATGATAGTACTATCGACTGACCACCCATTTGCTGGGAGGTGCAACTCCCCTTGTGTGAATGTTTGTTTCCTGTTTTCAGAACTTCTTAATGTTGTGATAGACATTAAGATAATGAGGCATTAAGATGTTACCGACGGGTAGTATCTTGTAGAGCAATAACGTCAGAAAGGAACTAGATACGGGTCCCATGGTTATCTTGACCATAACATTTTGAGAACTTCTATAACATATCATATTGTGGAACTTGAACTGTATGATCTCACCAGCTTTGTGCTGACGTTTCAAATTTAAATCTTTTTGCAGGAAGACAGTGACCAACCGGTGAGGCAGCACTTTAAACACTTGTAATTAAATAAATATAATAAACTTAGATTATATAATGTAATATTGGTTGTGATTACGACATCCTTGTAATGTATTTCTTTTAAGTTAATCTGTGTGCTTGTGATATCGGATCAAGTAAGTCACCCCTCATCTCGGAGACATCACCACTATGCTTCCGCAACCATTTCAGTGACATCATGATGAGGTGACAAGAGGTGGGGGTGTGACAAACTTCATGTGTTCATCACATCCAATTCTCTTTAATGCTCTTATACGCCTTAGTATAGCTTGATTTTCATCACTAAAACTACAAAAGCCTCTTTCTTTTCTAAAACCTTGCTTGGAACAAACTTTTACTTCAATTTGATAACATTATTATGTTTATATTATGCGCTCTTCCTAACCGAGAAACCACTAGAAATGGCATACTTTTTGATAAAAAGCAAACACATGATCAATACTATCGAACACCATACATACCACACGTACAATTGAAGAGTTTGAAATTGGGATGTAATAAACTTTTCCAGATTTTGGGGATATATGTTGAACTCAAACTTCTGTAAACTTGCATATCTACATAATAATATAACACTGATTCAGTTGAACATGTATATAACACAATAAAAACTAAAATAATACAATAACATCTATATAACACAACATTTAGTAAAACTAATAAAAACACAATATGCAATAAAACACAATGATGAACATAATACAATAGACACAATAATGATACGTAATACACAACAATCATGTTTGTTGTGAATAATCGCATTAGTCGTTATCATCAATAGACACAAAAATGATGCATTATACAAAATTAACAAAAAATAGCATATATATATATATATATAACACAACCAAAAATAACATGCATAAAAACACAATAAGCAATAAAAAATGATAAACATAGTACAATAGACACAATAATGATACCTAATACACAACAATCATACTTGTTATCAAAATTAGACACAACAATGATGTATTATACAAAATTAGACACAACCAAAAATAACATGCATAAAAACACAATAAGCAATAAAAAATGATAAATATAATGCAATAGACACAATTATGATACCTAATACAATAGACACATTATACACAAATTCGTAACAATGACATCCAATAACAAAGTAAAAGCTTAAAATAATGACAATACAATAAGAAAACAGATTGATTAACTCCTCAAACGGACAAAAACAAAAAAAAAACGTACCACATGGATCTTTAGAAATCGCCATTAATTAATTGATCAACTAATCCCCATTAGATTACGATTCAAATTGGTAATTTACGTCCTTTTATTCTTCCAGATTTAGTTTGTTTAGGTAATCAGACATGCTTGAAGCGTGAGCGTATACGTAAAGAATATACATACTTTCTTAAATAAAATTTCTTCCAAAAATATTGTCTCCTAAAAATTGTGACACACTATCACTTAATGTCCCCTCTGAACATATTACACCAATATTTAAGAAACTACATTTAGGTCCTAGCAAAAACTTTCGTGTTTTACACATCTATAAACAAACTACTTGGTAACACATGTTAAAACAAAGTTTAAGTATGTTTACATACTCCACAAGACATTTATTACATAAAAGTTTCACACAAGTTTGGTTATTAAGTTTAAAACCATCATACGAGCCTCCACGCTCGATTTCGATCACCATCACCGCTCACCCGACTCTTTTGTACCTGTAAACACCACATTTAAATCACCGTTAGTTCGTTAGAACTAAGTAAGATTACCCCGCTATTTCCTCAAGTGTATTCCATAACACCATATGGATACGCTAATGATGTTCCAAATATAATTTGGTAACATTATTCAATCGCATACAAAACGATTTACTAACTGGTCGTTTTTACCCAAAATCCTGTAAATCTTCCATTCATGCATAATCATTATAATTTTACACAACACATATGTGCACACAAAACTCCAATTGTGCATCATATTTCCCAAAAGTCAAACTTAAACAATTTGACTCTTGAATTTGAATGTTTACTCTTATAGATCATCTTTTGTTCACATTCTTGAGAATCTACTACATCAGCTTTGCAAGTCTTATGTTCACATACTTGTGAATCAAGGCATGCACATAGCCAATTTAATGTGTACACTTTTGTAGATGATAACCTCCACATTATTGTGATGGTTGTTTACACTCTTGTAAATCAACTCAATCATTATCACTAGTTGAATGTTCACACACCTTGTAAATCATTCAACTACAGTAACCACACTATCCATATCCATTTATATCAAATTCAATCAAAACAACAAATCACATATATGCTAAATGCACAAATACTTGTAGTGTGGACTCACCCAATCCTACAAGTACAAGTTCAATCAAATGGGTAACTTACCTTGATTTGGTGAGCTATCAACAATCTCCAATTCTTTTCCATGCCTTCTATAACTAGATTCACATCCTCTTCCTATTATATATCCACATATAACAAGATTTAATAACATGAACACACAACTTGTGTTATTTATGTAATCTAATTCATTTGACATGTTTTACTTTTTATACTTAATCAAAACCTCATTGAGGCTTTTTATCAAACAATTCATGTGTAGAAACTAATCCACCCATGTTCTTAGTCATATTCAAGTTATCAAAATTCCATACTTTGTGATTTGTCTCTTGACTTCCACCACCAACACCTAGTTGCAAATCACATGTATCCAACTAGTTTCGATACACCCAACACCCATACATACTGATTCAAACTCATTTGAATCTCATTCATTACTATGTGACATTTAGAAGACAAGTTATCACTTATAATTAGCATATTTATGCCAAAATCATTAATTTTCAAATCTCAACATTTAATCAAACACTTGAATCAGATCTATCATTCCATAGAATGATCCAAAGCCATCACAACCATGATTTAATCATCCCACTAGTTATCAATCACAATAATACGGATTTCATGACAACCGGACATTATAGCGGCTTACAACAAAGATTTCACCGTTAAAATATCAAAGCCATCGTTTCTAATTAGCCATGATCTAGGCAATAATCAACCACAATAATCATTGTGTTATGTGCAAAACTATATTTAATCCATATACTATCAAACCAGTAGGATAAAACGAATCGTTACCCTTTTGAACGAATTTCTGGTTGTAACACAACGATTCGATAACGTAGAATCAATCCCTGGCTTGATCTGGACGTTTAGATGGCTTTAGAATTGAGATCAGATAGTAAAAACTTGTTTTGATGGCTTGTGGCGAGGCTGAAGTTCGAAGAAATGAAAATATAAAATTTTCCATGAAATTCTAATATTTCAATCTTATTTTTCACATATGAACACACACACAATACAAAGGAAGTGAGACTTTGACCAAGTCAAGGTCTCTTATCCCTCTTTTATACCATCTTTTCCTAGTTGGCAATTCTAGCCCCTCAAGCATTTAATTAGTTAACTCACTTAACCAACCTAATCAACTTAGATAGTAGTTAACTATAATACCACAAATGTTGTTATATTATTATCACAACATAATTTTTAGACATAATAACATTTATTTATCAACGCATATGACCGTTAAAACCAGTCGTTACACTTTCTTGCATCCATATCAAAAGTTTCTTGCATCCATATATACATGATGGTTGTTATAATTATTTATGTGTTTTCATCATCATCAAATTAATATGCGTCCATATGAAATCATCTATATTTCATGTGCTAGACATGCAAAAATTATGAAAATTATGTTTTGACAATTTTAAATGTAAAGCATGTTTCATTTGTTTCATCAAGACCGAATCATGCTCTTATACAAAATATATCAAATAACTAGGTTATTAGCCCGTGTATTACATGAATTTAATATATAAATTAAGGTTAAACATAACGGACTAAAAATGTAACTTTTTCTATTATTTTTATTACTTCAAATTTTAAATAAATTAAAAAACGTCATTAGATGATAAAAATTCTATTGTTTAATAACTCCTTTTATAATATATTTTATTTAAAAAAAAATATTTTTAAGATAACTTGTTTTTTACATAAATTTTGTATTTTGAAAATAAAATATTTCTAACTTTAAAAATTTTGATTTTAGAATTTAATTGTGTTTTATAATAAAAAGATAAATAATATATTAGTTTTTAATATTATAATTATATAATAAGAGAAATAATTTATTTATTAAGAGAGAGAATATAATAATTTAATGAAAGAGAGAATTAAGTGGATTGATAAGAAGTTAACATGTGAAAATAGTAATGTAAGAATATGACATGTGGCATTAGTGATGTAAGATGGTGACAAGTGACAACATTGTTACTCTTTTATTATAGAGTATAGAATTATAGATTTGTATGGCCATTAAAATAACTAATCTTGCATACACAAACGTGATTTCATAAAACAACATCATGATTTTATGCTATAAAATCCATACAGAATTATGTCTAGAAACTTGACTCTTAAATTAAAAAAATATGGTAGTTTTACACTAATACCTTTTTAGAAATATAAATATTTATTAATTATATTATATGATTAATCAAATTATTTTTTCTTAATTTTCTCAATAGATGATGGATTTCTCATATATATAATCATGTGTATATGTGTGTTCTATAAAAAAAAAGTTTAATTCTAAAATGGGTGAGAAGTAATGTGGGATTGACATATGTCTTTTTCTTAATTATTTAAAACGTAAATTTGTAATCATTATGTTTTATATTTTAGGTCATTGTGTAATCATTGTGTAATATGTTTTTATAATGATGATTTTATATTTTAGCTATTGTATTTTATTTTATTTTTACTTTTATTTTATTGTATTATATAAACTTATTGTTTATTAACTTCTACGTTTACATATTAGAAGCCCACAATCTTGTTATTTCGTTGTTGTGTTTTTTTAAAACTCGTCATTTTGGAAAGTGCATATTTCCTAATATATCGTTGCATGTATCTTAAATTTTTAAACAGGGCATTATGTTTATTAATCATTATGGTTTACATATTAGTTTATTTCATGTGCTTTTGTCATTTTTTATGTAATAGATAAATATATTTTCGTTTAATTTTTATATATCACACATTAGAAGTATACAATTGTTTTATTTCACCATCTTTTTCCAAAACACGTCATTTTAGAAACACGTATATCATGTAATTGTGTTATATGTATTCATCATTGTGTTTTGTGTTTTAATTTATTTTGTGCTATTTTGTCATTGTTTTTATGCATTAGATAATTTTTTTATTTTATCATTGGTTTTTACATATCAAAAGCACAAAGTTGTGATTTTTAGTCATTATATTTTTCAAAATTCGTCATTTATAAAACCAAATGACAAGCAAAAAAAAATACAATGAAGTGTTAAAAAATAAAAGGAGGAAAAGGTAAATTTTTTTAGATTTTTGTATAAAAAAAATATTATACTTGTTTTAAAGGTAAAATACTTGTCATTTTGTATGAATGTCATATATAAAAGTTATAATGGTTTAGAAAAAGTAATCACAAAAGTTATCATGACTAAAATACATCCAACAAATTTTCTCAGTGACTTGATCTTAATAATTAATTACAAATCTGATTACTTTAAATTCTTCTCACACTTTCTACATTAAGTTTTATTATATTATATTTCCTTACTTTTTTTAAACAATATTAGCTTTTATATATGAAATTAAATTTTCAAAAAAGATTACACATGAATCACGGGTATTTTTATTTTTAAAACGAGTATAACATTTTTATATAAAATTTATTTTTACGTTTTCCAAATCTATATGTTCTAATGCTTTATTGTGTCTTTCTTCTAGACATTGTGCCTTATTGTTTTTCAAAAATGATTATTTTAAAAAATTAAAATAATTAAATAAAACAATTTTGTATTTATAATATGTAAATCCTAAAAATTAAATAATAACAAATGTAATTAATATATAAAAATGAAAAAGAATCGAAATAAGCTAAATAATAACATTGCATAATAGCCTAAAAATAAAATACAATAACGAATACATATTATTCACATGAGTTAAGAAAACCCATGAAAATTGTCTTATTTTCAAAAAAAAAAAATCCATTTTGTGTGTTGATAGAAAGTAACAAAAAAAATGTAGTATGTATGTATGTGCTTATTACACACATGTTACATATTTGACTTTTAGTGTTAGACCTTATAGAAACGTCATTTTGTAACGTATATGTAAAAGGTAATTATAAATAAGAAAAAAAAACTAATATTACACTTGTTTTCACAGGTTTTTCGCAACTCGAGTGGGTTTCAAAATTATATATATATGTGTGTGTGTGTATGTATGTACGTATGTGTACGTGTACGTGTATCTGGATTTAAAACATATATATGTATATATGATCAACAACATATAATAACACACTTTTACAGTGATAAACTTTGATAACCTGTCAAGATCAATCCAAGTTTTTTTTTTCAAATATCACTATTACATGTGTACAAACTTTCATGTTTCATGTGTATGTGTAAATTAACTTTCATTTCAGAGTAAACACCGATGTAATTTAAAAAAAATTATGCTAATGTAAATCTAAACCCTTATACCGATGTTAACTCTCAAACAAACTTAAATTTACACATACATATAAAAATAAAGATTAAGATTGATCTTGACAGGTTATTAAAGGATATTGATTACCAATTGATTCGGATCGTGGACTTGTAACATGTTTAAAACTTTATTATCATTGTTAGGGGCATAGTCAAAGGGGTGTTGAAGGGTCCAATTGTCCATTGACATAAACAATCAGAGTTTGTCGGATTTTATTATAAAGTTTAAGTTTTTTACAAGAAAACATGACTTTGACTTCAATTTTAGTCGGTAGATCAAAAAGTACTTGCAGTATTTCATCGATGAAGAAGCTCTGGTTGTGCAAGTGACCACATTTGGAGATAAAATTATTGAATATGAAATTCTTTCTTTATGCAAGAGCATATCAACAACACCACCCAAAACCAGTGTTCTACGTGTGTGTAATAATGCATAAATATACACATGTCTTCTGTGTAGCGTTATATGTTTAAATGATACTTCGGATGGCATTTCAAAGCATAGCATTACATGTTAAAAATAATACTTTGGATAGCATTTGAACGCAAGAAATAAAATAAAACTAATTTATGGTAGTTAATTACGTATTTGCTTAACCAAATGCAATGTGTTTGATGTTCATTGTTCCTTACTTGAACCTCTATATTTGATGCGTATATTCTTTAATTTAGCATTTCTTATATGTAATAACTAATTAAATGATTGCTTTTATGGCTAAAATAGAATAAGTGCCTTGGTGGAAAGATGAGTGTTCTTTAGTATATATACTCCTCCAAAAACCATTTAAATGCAATAACTTACAAGCCATTTATTGGTAAATTCTCATTAAGTTGTTCATTTGGGTACCATTTTACACATGGAAAATGGAGAATCATGTTCACAAGCAAGTCTGACCCATGGTAATGGCTCAAACCTATCTTAAACTATCATCTTTGACATATTTTCTACCATCTTAAACGATCATCTTTTCCGCATGAAGCATGAGTATGAGTGATAGGACCATCTCTGAGAGATTCAAGTGCGAATGCTAAAAATGGATCCCTATGTGTGTGTGTGTGATAATTAGTTTATAACTAAATATGAAGTGAGTTAATTTGTTTTTTTACCTAAATTATAAATTGTAATGAGTTATTAGGTTAAATGTTTACGGAACAAAATTTTCTTTTCGCTTTTATAAAATTCGTAAATGGGTTAAATACATTTAAAAAGTTAGGCCCCCCTAAAAAATGGTCACCGTATGCTCGCACCTTCCGTACTTGCTTTAAGACCTCCTATTAAGTGAGTTTGGAGTTATGGCTCAAACCTAAACCTATGATCTATTTTTTTATTATCAAATCCTTATAATTAATTTGTTTTGGTTTTCCCGGGTATAGTATAGGAAGTTAGTTTGGTTAATAAGGATAAAAATTTGTGTTTTACCATAAATTAATTCAATCAAGTTTAGGATAAAATAATAGTAAAACAATTGACCTGATTTATATAGAAGAAGGAGATAATAAGTGAATTTTTTTCTATTGTAACAAAATAACAGGTATAAAAAGATGTTTTCTTACAGAGTTAATTACGTTGGTAATTTTAATTTCGTGTAGACATATAAACATAACCAAATAAAGAACATTTGACTTAATCATGGGAGGCCATGGGAGGGGCAAACCCGACCTCCGTACAGGGCCCATTTTCTGCAAGGGCACAAAAATTTAAAAATCATTTTTATATTATATATATTTACTTATATCTACAAATACAAAACCTAAAAATACAAATTTATAATTCAATAGGGGCCTTTTTTTCTTAGTGCGTACGGGGCACATGAATTCTCGAGACCACCCCTGGACTTAATGATACTAAGTTGATATTATGGCGTTTCTTCTTAAAATATGTTAAAAGTTTAAAAGATGAATAAAAAAGATTGCTGTCAAAATATATATGTCAATATATATATATATAGGGTAAGGATCAAATAAAAAGTATATTTTGCCTAAAAAAGCTAAAAAGGATTTTAAAAATCTCTAAAACCATCCCAAACGAACTCCGATTGAATTCATTTCGATGTCATTGGAACCGTCTCATCGAACCCTACAATATTTGCTTTTTGGTTTTGTCTTTAACAACTAGTTTTAGAGTTTAGATTTAAGGGCATTTTTTTTAGCTTTTAGGTTTTATCTTTAATTAGTTTAGGGTTTGTTTTTATAATTTTGGTTTCATTAATAGGGTTTATTGTTTATGATTTAAGGTTTAGGTTTTAGGGAAATACAAGCCGGTTCCAATGATGTAAAAATGAATTCAATCGGAGTTTGTTTAGGTCAGTTTTCGAGTTTTTAAGCATCCTTCTTAGCATTCTTAGGCAAAAAAGACTTTTTAGGGGAACCTTCCCCTATATATATATATAGGGTTGTGCTCAAATAATAATCAATTGATAGAGCAATAACCCATTAACCCAAAACTAATGGCTAATCAGAAAGTTGGGTGTATAGGATTGTGCCACGTGTCATCTTTCATATTTAAATACAGAAGGGTATTTTAGTCATTTGCACCATTTTTAAAAGCTAGAATTAATTTGGTGGTGTCATGTGTCACCTTCTAATATATTATAATATATCTATTTTTTATTTAAAATTTACCCCCTCTTTTTTATACATCCATAACTTTTTATACTATAATATTTTTTTTTAAAAATTGCACCGTTTTACTCGTCTTATTTTTCTCTTTAATTCCGTTATAGTCTTGACTAGGTTTTTTTTATTTTTTTTCGAAAGTTCGTATTTACACCACTGTAACAAATATTAACATTACACATTATTTGTAACGATTTGTAACGAATTGTAACTGATTTTGGTTTGCATTTTCGTAAATTACATACGGGTTACGTTTAGGGTGTAAACGAGCCGATCCAATCCCGATCTCATTAAGGCTTGAGCTTGGCTCGTTTACACAAAATAGCTCGATAACACCCTAGTTATGTTGTATCATTTATTTATTTACAAGGAAGTAACAAATATTGTTACATTGTTGTAAATAAATATGGTTACATTGTGTCAATTATTTAATTACAGTGATGTAACAAACATGTTGATGTAACAAACATGTTAAGCTCACCTTAATTTACATCATAAACGTAATTCATTTTTAATTTACAAACCAAAGTTCGTTACAGTTCGTTACAAACAATGTGTTATGTTTATACTTGTTACATTGATGTAAATACGAACATCCGGGAAAAAAAAACTAGTCAAGAATATAACGTAATTAATGAGCTCGGGATCGGCTTGGCTCGTTTACATTCCTAAACGCAATTCCTATTTAATCTACAACAATGTAAACCCAAATTCATTACAACTCGTTACATTGGTGTAAATACGAACATCAAAAAAAATAAAAAAAAACTAAACAAGACTATAACAGAATTAAAGAGAAAAATAAGACGAGTAAAATGATGCAATTTTTATAAAAAAATATTATACGGTAAAAAAGTTATGGATGCATAAAAAAAGAGGGGGTAAACTTTGAATAAAAAAGTAAAAATATTAGAAGATGACACATGACACCTCCAAATTAATTCCAGCTTTTGAATATGTTGCAAATGACTAAAATATCATTCTTTATTTAAATAAGAAAGATGACACATGTTACATTCCTATACACCCAACTTTTTGATTAGCCATTGGGTTTGAGTTAATGGGTTATTACTCTATTCATGGGTTATCATTTGATCACTTTCCTATATATATATATATATATATATATATATAGGGGATGGTTCCTTTGTTAACCCTCCCTTATAGCGTTAACCGCTTAACCCTAGCGTTTTTTGCCCGAATCTTAAATTTTTTTTTTTCATGGTTTTTATTTTGCAAAAATAAGGGGGGTTTCTTTTTTGTGTTTTTGCTAATTCATCACCGTTTAGAAGTTATTGTAAGTGTAAGTTACTTACACTTACTTACATTTCCGTATCTGATGCAGTAAATGTAAGTAAGTGTAAGTAACTTACACTTACAATAACTTCTAAACGGTGATGAATTAGCAAAAACACAAAAAAGAAACCCCCCCTATTTTTACATAATAAAAACCATGAAAAAAAAAATTTAAGATTCGGGCAAAAAACGCAAGGGTTAAGCGGTTAACGCTATAAGGGAGGGTTAACATTTGAACCTCTCCCTATATATATATATATATATATATATATATATATATATATAGAAGAGGGTTCAAATAAAAACTTCTCACTTTGGAGAAAACCAAGAAAACTCCTACTAACCAATCAATTTTTAAATTTTTTTTTCATGATTTTTTATTATTAGCTTAGAAATGTAATAAACAAACAAAATTTTTTAAGAAAAATATGTAGATCACGAAATTACGTATATGTAACCAATAAAGTTACGTATATGTAACTCATATATGCAGTTTACAAGTTACATATATGTAATCAATGAGTTACATATATGTAATAACATGAATTACATAAATTTTTTAATTTTTTTCTTTTTGTTAACAAATATAACCTTATAATAAAACAAAATGTAAAATAAAAAACGAAAAACGAAATTGATTAATAACAATTGTGATTAGTTTTCTAAGTTTTCTCAAATATGAAGGTTTTCTATGGAACATCCCCCTATATATATATATATATATATATATAGGGAAGGGTTCTAATGCTAACCCACTCTTAGAGCGATAACCCGTTAACTTTGCCAAAACGAAAAGCCGAATCTTGAATTTTTTTGTTAAACATCATTGTAACACAATTTGAACACTATGTTCTTTTATGAGTTTGGGCTAATTCATCACCGTTTGGCCTCTTACAGTACTGTAAGTGTTTAAATATTTAAAACTTACAGTACTGTAGCACAAAATTTACAGCGATGATATTTTTTAAACGGTGATGAATTTGTCTAAACTCATAAAAGAACATAGTGTTCTAATTGTGTTACAATTATGTTCAAAAAAAATTCAAAATTCGGCTTCGTTTTGGCAAAGTTAATGGGTTATCGCTATAAGAGAAGGTTAGAATCAAATCCTATATATGTGTGTGTGTGTGTATGACATGTATAAACTGGAAACTCATTTGAGTTGAGAAAGT
The DNA here is from genome assembly GCA_009363875.1 of Mikania micrantha. Taxonomy (NCBI): domain Eukaryota; kingdom Viridiplantae; phylum Streptophyta; class Magnoliopsida; order Asterales; family Asteraceae; genus Mikania; species Mikania micrantha. The sequence goes on from CM018695.1 coordinate 53,858,086, forward strand.
CTCAAAAAACCCTATGTAACAAAAGTTTTTTTTTTAAATTTTTTTTACACTTTTATAACATTATTAGGGTCATTTTTATCAATATATATATATAAAAAAAGCGCCGACACAATATTTTTAAAAAAATTAATAAAACGAAAATGTAATATTGAAGTAACTCCTTTCAGCATTGTACAACGTTGTTACGTCTGTGTTACATCGGTTTTTTTTTTCAAAATTAAAAAAAAAAAACTACTCGCCGATTTTTGTATTTTTTATAAAAATGACCCTAATGATGTAACCTAACTGTAAAAAGAATTGAAAAAAAAAATTTTGGATGCTTTTTTCTATTGTTTTGAAAGTTTTCTCAACTCAAATGGGTTTTCAAAATAACCATCCCATATATATATACATATATATATATATATAATAGGAAGATGATCAAATGTTAACCCTTTTTTATTGCTTAGCCGAATAACTACATCTTATTACTTTGGAGCTTACACTAAATTAAATTTAAAGGTGTATGTTTTCTTATTTTTAATTAATGTAGGGGTCACTTACATTAATAAAAAAATAAGAAAAACCCTACACATTTATATTTACTTTAATATGGGCCCCAAAGTAATAAGAAGTGGTTATTCGGTTATCACAATAAGGAAGAGTTAACATTCGAACTATCCCCTATATATATATATATAATCTTAAAAATAAATATGTGGTCCAAATTTAACCTGAGTAAAAATTTGGGTTTTGAATAAACAAATCATTTTTAATATAGGTTAATGTGGACCACATATTTATTTTCAAGATTCTAAATCAATGGCTCATATAGGATTTAAGGGTTTCTCTTTAAGATTCGGTTTTCATTAGATTCAATTCCTATATATATATATATATATATATATATATATATATATATATGGAAGGGATCATATAATAACCCTCCTTAATTGAGGTAACCCATTAACCCTGGCAAAAAACGCTCAAATCGCAAAATAAAATTTTCATGGTTTTTTTATGCAAAAATAGGGGGGCTCCTTTTTTAAGCGTTCGCTAATTCACAAGCGTTAAAAAGTTAAACGAAATGTAAGTTTGCGTTACACTGCGAACATCTATATAAGTGTCGCAGTGTAACGCAAACTTACATTTCGTTTAACTTTTTAACACTTGTGAATTAGCGAACGCTTAAAAAAGGAGCCCCCTATTTTTGCATAAAATAAACCTTGAAATTTTTTTTTTGCGATTTGAGCGTTTTTTGTCAGGGTTAATGGGTTACCTCAATGAAGATGTGTTATTATTCACTCCTTACCCTATATATATAGGGGGAGGTTCCTCAAAAAACCACTCATTTCAAGAAAACTTAAAAAACCCTTTTATAATCGTTGATTTGTTTGATCAATGGTTGAAATTAATCAGTGGCATTTTAGTAAATATTAGAATTAAAAAACTAAAAATTAAGGATAAAAGGGTATAATTGGCATATAATAAAAATATGTGTATAGAAAGTATTTTAAAATTTGTTTATTGTTCTCCGTTTCCCCTAATTTTTAGGAACAAAAGACACTGATTGTTTTCGGAATTGAAATTAGCGAACATTGTGGATGATCAACGTTAACAAAAGTCTGTCTATTTTAGTTAAAGTAGGGAAGGATTGCTCGACTCCGGTGAGTTATATTGGATTGTTTGGTTTTCGGCAGCAGGTAATCGTCATTAGGGTAGAGACGAACATTTGTTTGATTTTGGTTTTGTAGTATAAACCGTAATTTGACATGCATTTGGGTTTTTTTTTTATTCTTACATCAATTCAATTTTTCAATGTTGGTTTGATTATGCTTGTTCAGTGTAAATTTTTCTATGATTACACATGTAATCATGTTTTCTGTTAACATCAATATTATGATTTGGTTTTGAAAGTTGCTTGTATTCTTAACTTACAGGTTGATTTACATTTCTCTATTGCATGTAGTTGGGTTTTCGAACATGGGTAATCGTCAATGAGAAAGCGACAAACATTGGTTTATTTTTATTTTGGGTAATATTGTGAGTAAAAACCCTAAATTGATTAACATTTAGGGTTTTTTTTCTTATTGCAATTTAATGGTTCATTATTTGTTCTATTATGGTTGTTTACTGGAAAAAAAATTTTCTGATTACACATATGTAATCATATTTTCTTTTTAACTCACTACTACTTTGAGTTTGTTTTAGAAAATTGGATGTAATTTTAAGTAATACTATGAGTTGGGCATCTACATTGCACGTAACTCATTTTTTATTTGATTGATGGTGTAGTTTGTACTTCTGTAAATACAATCTGTACATACTTAGATGTATCAAAATTGTTATGCAATTCATATTTATTCTACCCTGTGTAGTTGCTATATACATGTACGTGTTTGATTACAAATATTTGAATAGTTGATTACATATATGTAACACCTTAAATAACGTATGCAATGATGTAATCGGGTAAGTATTTGGAATTTGATATATGATCGTGTATTTGATATGTCGTATGATAACTTAAGGTAACAGACGTTGAAATATAAATAAACAGTTGATTACTCATAAGTAACAAAGTGATTACATACATTTAACTATTAGATTACATGTTTTTGATTGTATTGTAATAGGTGTAGTTGTCAAAGTGTTTTTGATTGTATTGTAATTGGTTGATGGTGTATTTTGTACTTCTGTAAATACAATGTATACATTGTTAGTTGTATCAAAATTATTAGCAATTCGTCATTATTCTAACCATGTCTTTATTTTACCATGTGTAGTTGATATATACATACACATGTTTGATTACAAATATTTGACATGTAGATTACATATATATAACACATTAAATAACATAGTCAATGGTGTAATTGGGTAGTTTTTTGGAATGTGATATGTGGTTGTGTATTTCATATGTTGTATGATAACGTAAGGTAACAGGTGATGAAATATAAATAAGCAGTGGATTACACACAAGTAACAAATCGATTACATATATTTAACTATTAGATTACATGTATGTAATCATTTGATTACATGTACGTAATCATTTCATTACAAATATATTTTATGTTGTTAAATTATAAGGTTTATCATTTTAGTTTTATCTGTTATTCATTAGTTATGTTATAATAACAGTGACAAAGATTTAAAAGTAATGAAGAAAAGGATACAACTTACAAAGTAGTTAGTAATTCAGTAATTACTTATAATTATAAAATTGCAATTATTTTGTACTTGATTTAAAAATTGTTTACACATATGTAACCTTGATTACACAGATGTAATCTATAACTATGCTGAAAAATATAGTTATCGTTTTTATTTCTCGCAGAAGTACAAATTTATGCTTTATCTACGCTTGATGGATCATCCAAGGTGGAAAGAAGTCTACGACTTGAAGCTGCTCCAATTGAAAAACTCAAAATCAGTTGGGCAACTACTATGAATTTTGTTGATTGCGGTGTTTTCGTTATGTGTAATCATTATAGGACATGGGATTGTGGATTTCCAAAGGATAAACTTGCAAAGAAGGCCAAATGTAGTTTGTTAAGGAAAAAATATGTATTTAAAATGTTGACATCAGATGTAAACATTCACAAAGAGGAGTCATCAAGGAGGCCAGATAATTATTCAATGAAAAATAAGTATTAGTTATATTATGGTTATGATAGTATTAAAAAATGTTAAACAAACTTATTTGGACCGTTTTTATATTTATATGGTTATTGTAAGCAGATAAATAGTTATTTTATTATATTAAGAAACATTAATCTAGAATGTTGGTTTATGATACATAAAGATTACACATATCTAATCAACATTGATTACGTATGTATAATCTTTATCACTATACACTTACGTCTATGGAGTAATATTAAAATTGATTACATATGCGAAGTTATGTTTGGTTATGTATTTGCAACGTGATATGTGGTTGTGTATTTGATATTGGTTAAGATATCGTATGTAAACAAACATCGATGTATAAGTGAGCAATCGAGTACACCTTAGTAACAAGTTGGTTAAATATATTTTTGAAGTTGATTACATCTAATTAACAAGTTGATAACAATTATTTTGATCACATATATGAAATAAATCATTTATTACATATGCAGGTTAAATTTAAATACATTTGTCTAATCAAACATAATGTAAATATATATAGATAAATCTCACACATGTTTTTAACATATATGATTTCAACATATTTACACAATTTAATGGTTATTATATATATGTATTCAAGTTATTTTTAACTCAATTCACAAGTAATTACTCATAATTTGTGCTGCATTACCATAGTTATTTGATTACATATACGGAATCATAGTGATTACGTATATGAAATCAAAAGAGATTTCAGCTGATTAACGCGTGAAAATTGTTGGGAGTCGTTAATTTTAAGAATAAGTTTATTGGATTATGATTATACATATAATATATGTTGATTACATCTATGTCATAAATGTTGGATGTATCCTAAAAAACCTAAGTTGTATCAAAATAATATGTGTAACTGTTCCAAACATTATAACATATATCTTAAAACATAATAACGTGTAATAAAACAAATATGTTTGTAACAACCTTCGTAAACTAAAAAAATCAATAATACGCAATTCAATCAAACAAATACGAAACTAAAATTAAAAAAAATTGTTTATTTAATCAAATGATGTATCATGGTCGTTAACCATTTTTACAATAACAACACTTTCTTTTCGATTTCTAGATCTTTTTAAATTTTAACTGCCTTCTCACCATGACCAATTAAAGGCCGGTCTGCTGGTGCCACATCCTTTCTTCCTTATGCATGTTGGTATGGTAAATTGCATCTTTTCTGGTTTAGACAGATTTGCCAGCTCTTTAATTACAACATTCTTGTTCCCATGTGATGGTTTGTTGGAGATTTCATTAAACAGCTGGTCCTTAATATGCAGAATTTGCTGGTCCATCTGCTTTAGTCTTTTATTAAATAGTTGTACCTTCTTGATCAAAACCAGAAATATATATCAGGTTAGAAATTTGCTTCATGAGATTGAGTAGACTATCGTCTTCAACTCGTTGCACTATATCAATATCAAATGAATATTTGTGTGTTAATGCGTTTTACATTTTGTCAAAAAATTCTGGTTATTTTGTTTACATGTATGTAATCATGTACCTTATATGCTAAACATGCAACTTCATACATTTGTACTACAAACAAAAATTGATGTTTGTATCAATTTTGATTTTAATTTCGATTACATATATGTAATCAATTTACAAGTACCACAAAAAACGAAAGCCAAACTTTGTAAATTGTAATACCTTCATGATCAACACCAGAAATGTCTATCATGTTAGAAAATTGCTTCTTTCGATTGAGTAAATTAAAATAATCTTGATAGTGGGTAGTATCATCTGTGATTATTGGATGGGTTCCGGATTGTGCATATATTAAAATCGATTCTTGATCTTGTATGATATCCGAATTCAAATCACAATTCTTGCAATCCATTTCCAACAAATTATGTGTTGAATCGAACCCACATAACAGAACGATCTCTGTTATCTTCACTAATTCAAATCCTTTTATTATATAAACATAATCGCAAGTGGGTAATCGTCAATCTTGTGTGACAAACATGGCTTTTATTTTGATTTTGGGTATTATTGTGAATACAAACCCTAAAAGACAGACAATTTGGGTGTTCTTTTACAAAGATTATGTGACAACTAGTACCTGACCGGCCGGCAAGTCCGTACGGTATGTGTACTTTCAATAGTTACTATGTGTACATACATGTTTGTAAACAGTACTTGTATTAACAGAATTCAAAATACAAGAAACAGCTGTACGTATTTTTGTGTAAACTTAAATGCCGTAAGTACAACACTCATTATAAACAATAGTTGTTAGTGTTTAGGTGAAAACCTAAGTACAGTTAACACAACTAATCAAGAGAAACAACAGTGTGCAAGAGAATAACAGGAACAAATCGGTTGCGATCTGATATCCATAGATGACAGGAATCAGATGGCCGAAAAATCAGTGTGAGAACAATGTGATAACAGGATGTTTAGTTGAGTCCGACAGTGAGGGAACACAATTCAAACACAATATTGCAGTGTTGTTTCAGAATAACGAACTGACAATGTGTTTGCGTGGGTGACGATTAACACAAACATATCTGTGAGTTTAACGTTCTGAAATAATGACTCGAAAGTAGAAAACAAAAGTCGGAAAGCAAAACCATCGACGTGTTCGTTTAAATGATGATTCGAACGAATACGCGTGATGGCGACGCGTTCTGACGAAACGAAAACGAAAAACGACACGAACGACATTAAATTAATAAAAATAAAATATTTAATATTTCACAATTTTGAAACTCATCAAAATAATTAAAATAACTATTCTTTTATTTATTACACGTAAATTACGCGTTACGTTCCGGAAACGCGACGAAAACGCGACCCGAACAACCGAAACAAACCCGAATACCCCGGGGTATAAAAACAACAAATGAGGCATTTCCCTCATTATTTCATCAGCCCTCTCTCTCTAAAAACGTGATTCCCGAACCTATTCTCTCTCACTAGAAATCTAAGCTTCAAATCCACGTATCTTGCTCGTTTCTTGACGGATTTGAGTGTTCTTGGTGTCCACGCGAAGCTCTCGACCTCCTCTATATATAAGTATAATAGATCTAAAGAGTTACCCACTGAAATTTCAGGTATGGAGCAGGAAAGATCACGAAATTTAGGGTTTTCATGTTCATGTGTTCGATCCAAGTTATTAGCCGGTTCCCAACCTCTCTCTTCGAACTATACACCCTCAAACACTCCTCCTGGTATACTCATGACAAGGAAACAACTCCATAACAGTGTAGGGTGGGACGATGAGGAGGAAAAGGGATGAACAGGGTTAGGGGGTTCGAAGGCCGAACCTGTGCTGGACGGTTACCCTCCAGCCGAACCTATGCATGTAGGCGAACCACGAAGTGCCGAACCTTAGCTCCTCACAGCCGAACCCTGGACATGCCTTGGCCGAACCCTATGATACCAGATACCACGAACCTTTAATGCGCCGAACCTTTAAGACTTTTGGCCGAACCCTGTTGTTGGCCACCATGATCATCGAACCAGGACCGAACCTCTCATGGGTTAGCCGAACCTTACCTGGCACCGAACCATTTGTGTGATAGCCGAACCATCATCAACAGCCGAATCTTACCCATCAGGAACGAACCTCTGTGCTACATTCATGGATGACGAACCTGTGCATCCTTGAAACCCCACTGCCGAACCATGTAACCACCATCTCCGAACCTACAACCTCCAGCCCGAACCTATGCCTAAGCTCCCATGAAACGAACCCCTGCGAACCTTGTCTTTAGCAGAACCCTTAACTGAATCTATACTCAGACGAACCATAAGGTTCCATGGAAGGTAGAAGGTCTCAATCCTTGAATTCTCAACCTCCATAGTCCCATCATTTTTCTGTTTTGAATAGCTTCGGCCGAAGCAATCTGTGTGGGCCATATGACTCTCGGCCGAAATCACTTGCAGCCCAACTTTGTAGCACAGCCGGCCCATGTGCATACACCTTCCCTATGTTTTTTGCATTTGGCCCATGTAGCATACTTCGGCCCAAACCTTATTCGATCAGCCCAATTACAAGGCCCATGCAACTGTTTCGGCCCAAGAAATGATATTCGGCCCAAGGGACTATGCTAAGCTTATCCAAGTGGATTAAGTTCAACCGACTTAGATCTATTTCATGTCGGCCCAATATAGTGTTTCGGGCCGTAGTGGTTCATGAGGCCCATGACATTGATTTGGTCCAATCAGTCGACCCATAAAACTCATAAGACCCACGTTGACATCATTCGGCTCAAGTGATATTTGAGACACATGAGATTTAGAAATCAATTTAGAAACATGTAATGTCCGAGAATAACTCACATCTCATCACTTATTCACTCTTAACTTCATGAAAAGGGTGACAAGTTATGATCATAACGAAATTCAAGAGGTTAAACATACCATTCTTAAAGGTTGGTAATTTTCAACTTAAACCCTAAGTTAAAACATAGTAACTCTCGTAGCATGACAATAAATCAAGTGCACCTTAAATTAATAAGCGAGTGTTTTAATGATTAACCTAATTAGCATAAGTGTTTCTAAAGTCAATGACAAATACACGGGGCCGAATGATGATCGCGACTCACGATTGTTAGCCAACTGCAAAGGCTAGCATCAAAACACGCACACAAACACACATTTAAGGACTTATACTTATGAGTTATATACAACGGGAAACCATTACAGGATCATGAAAACAACCTCAAACACAATCAAGAGCGCGTGCATTTCTTTGTTTAAGCTAAGTCAACCACTTCAACCACAAGGTGAGTTAATATGCCCCTTTTCTTTAATCTTAACTGACTTTAAACTCTCGGGGCTGAGAAACATGCTTACTTTTATTTATTTAAGAGTTTTAATGTTTCACATATTACTTATACTATGATTTAGATAATATTGTTAAACTTATTATCGTTTATCATCGTATGCATGCTTGTATGATCATGTTATGACAGGAATTCAAAGATGAATATGATAATATAATTTCATAACTCATCAATACATTAGAATAACATAGTTGCAAGAATAGATCTTACAACACCTAGTTATTCTTACAAGAACAAACATTGGGATAATCATAGGGAAAACATGATGACAACAACAAAATACATGAATGATTAGAAGATAATACATCTTCATAATACCATTCAACATTATAGTTAACTAAGTGTAATAAGTCAAGTACTTATAGCGCTTAGTTTACAATTCAATACACATATGAGATAACATGGAACCACTATCATCCACCACTTGAGCGGATTAAGGGTAGTAAGACTCAACATGGTGACTTCATGGACATCTATCATCCACCACCTGAGCGAATTAAGGGTGGCAAGACTAGTTCTTACCACGGCTGAATGGCAACATGGTGATCATATGGATCAATTAGAATGATAATCATGATAACGTATCTTCATGATAACAACATCATTCTCACATCAGTTAACATAAAGTAATAAGACAAGTTCTTATTTAACTTTGTTAACAATAATGAGAACACACGACGGGATAGAGGTAAATCGGATGCATTGTAATTTGATTACGTGAGGATCACAATGGATTCCTTTTAGGCTCTATACGTTACAATTTGAGAACATATCACAAGTGGTTAATTAACACTTTTATTATTTAAAAGTGATCAACAGTTAACCCCACAAGCAATAAAAATAATACAAAGAGGACATTAAGTAAATCTAATATCCTTAATACATATAATGGTTATCAATACTTCGGTTTGATAACTACAACTCTATTATTATATTATTCTATACATGATATCACAGGTGAACAACAATGAGAGGAACAAGTGTAATGGAGATGGAAATCAATAGTTGTATTGCAAGTAGTGTGGAGTTCTAGTAGTGATGTGGTGGGATGTTGGCTAGGGCTTCGTTCCCTTACATATGCCATATATATAAGCATCACTACTAGGATGATATATTACTTGTGAATATAACTATTGAGAAGCCATTGGGAGAACGGGTGAATCAAATAACATACAAGTAACATGATTCACATTGTGATTGTGCATGTGAATGAATCAAGGTTTTCAATTAACGTACTTATGAACTCATGTAACATCAGTTCTGGAAACGTCACCGGAACAGTGATCTTAACAGTAACGTGAACAGTAATCAGGTACAAACTTTACGTAATTCGGTGTATTTCATATTCATGTCAAGCATCATTATCATTTTATGTTGTCATGACGCAATTTCAGAATGAATTCAGAAACAAAAGTTCAGAACTATGGTTCATCAGTCAGATAATTATCTGGCATTACAGAACCATCATGTGATTATGTGTTAGGATTCTATTACGTATAAGCGTATGTGAGGCTTTACAGAACAAAACAACAACGGATGTCGTTACTTGAATGCTTAACCGACATATTATTCGTATAGGTGACGATCTGTACGAATAAATCTGGAAGTTTAACGTTATGAATGATATCCAATAATTAGAAAACAATATTGAAAAGTATAGTTATCGCCGTGTTCGTACGGGTGACGATTCGAACGAATACGCGCGATGACCGTACGATTCGATTGTAAACCGTAAATTAAATGTTTTTGAAAATTTAAAATAAATAAAAGATATTTAGTTAATTTACTAGAAATAACCACCTAAAATAATTTTATAACTTCTGTTTTAAAACCGGATCGTTTCGTTACGAAAACGATGAAAAAATGACGTTTTTACGCAAAACCACGCAAAACCGAACGAACCCGGGTATATTCATGCCATTTAATGTGGCATTAAACCCTACAACTACCACCACCAACCAGCCACCATCATCCAAATTCGTCCCACTCTCTCTTCTTTCTCTCACTAGAACACCAAGCTAGATCTCCTCCATTTCTCCATGAAATCGACCCATCTTGGTGTCTAAACGACCATCATAGCTTGTAGATCGTAGAAGTACAACCGATCGAGGCTTGGATCCATCTGATTCGAGGTAAAATCGAGTGAAACTTTCGGTTTTAGGGTTTTGGAAACCCTTAGGTTCGAACCCCATAGGAACTGGTTTTACAGCACTTCACCACTTAAGATCCACCCTAAATCCACTTATAATGATGAGGGAACAAGTGAGTATCATGGGCTGTGCCTAAGTCGCGACTTGATGGGGGGGGGGCTGCACCTGGGTCCTTCGAGCGGCCGAATGACCAAGCCACATCTCACAGAATGAGCCCAAACCCTCATTCGGCCGAATGGCCAACCCTCTGGTCGAAGAACTCTATTTGGTCGGTTTACCCTCATCTGGCCCAAGGCATTCGCCATATTCTTAGTCGGTCAGAACCACCTCATTCGACCACTCATCTATTCGGCTAGACCCCTTCGGCCGGTCCCCATTCGCAAGCCTCATTCGGCCAAACTCACAGCCAGTCGGTCGGGACCTCCATTCGGTCGGACCTGGTTCGGTTAGTTCCACTTTCACTCGGCCGAATATTGGGGGGAGTACGGACGGAAGCCGGGGTAGGATACCATGCACATGGGTGAATACATGGTCATGAATGAGACTTGTATTTGTGTGCAAGCATGGAGTCAAATTCCTTATGTGTGTACATGGGTTACTAGGTTTTCCTTTGCATGAAATCAACACCTATTCCTAAGGATTTAACATGAACTTATCTATCAAAGGGGAAATCAAATTAATAAAGACATGTGACTAACCTAGATGATTTACCTAAATTATCTAGGCTTAGTAAATCAAAGCATTGATAAGAAATCACTTGGAAATCAAAGACTAATGAATTGGCCTGAGATTGGCACAATGGGCTTAACTTAAGCCCAGCACATGCTAAATATTCTTTATTAAATTAATTATGTTTTTAATAAAAGAAAATGATTTATAAACTTTATTAAATCATATTAAATAATGTTTTCTAAATAATTAACCTAGAATGAAATGATTTAAATACGATTTAACTAAGTACTTGTAATGACCACTTGTGGGATCAGGGTTCAATTATGGGTAATGCTTTAGGGTAGATAGAAGGAGTCTTAGAAACACATTAGTATTCTAGGACACGTAGTTGCACACCGAGACCAAACCCTAGATACGACGACTACCGTATATACTTATCGTATTTGAATTTTTTTAAAACAACTAAGGAACCGAAGATACATAGGCTACAAAAACGAGCGCGTATTTTGTGGTAATTATATACAGAGCAACACAGGTGAGTTCATTGCCCCTTTTCTAAACATTTTTGTTTTCAAACTCGGGGCTGAGAAGCATGCGTAAATCTTTTTATTTAAATTGTTTTACGTAAATGTTTTTACTTATTATTTTCTTTATATATGCTTGTTTATAATCCTAGACTCCTGTCTAGGTAATTGCTATGCTGAATTAACTAACAAGTTAATTAAATTACTCTTATGGGTAATATCTAAATTCTAAAACTCTAAATAAACCCTTAGTCCATCAAGTTCAAATTCAAGAATCTAAATTCAAAGTGAAATCTTAAGAACCAAAGCTAAAGATCAAATGCAATGGAATCTAATCCAATGTGTGATCAGTAAACTAAGGATCCTACTCATGAATCTATAATCATTGTGAAATCATGAAATTCTAAGGATCAGAATCAAGTGAATCATGGGAATCATAACCGTGTGTGAATCATTGAAATAATGAAATCATTATGATCTAATGAAATCATTAATACCTAAAGTAAGGTGAGTTGTCAGTTGTATGTAAATCGAGACCACGTGTAACACACGGAAAGTCCCTTCACAGTAGTAGACTTTTGTAGTCAAGCTACGTGGGCATAACTTAACTATCAAATGAAATCAAGGAAATCAAGAAGATCATAAAGAAAAGGATATCCTAAAGTCCCAACGCATACAGTAGACCAGTAGGTCAAGCTGATATGGGCATATCATTAAAATCCCGGCACACACAGGTAGACTCCTTGTGAGTCATGCCTGATACGGGTCACGTGTGAGAGAGTACAACTTGGACAACCACCAACAACTAAGTCTAATTGATTGAGTTAAATAAGGCCCAATCATCATGTCTTAGATGTAATTAAATGATTAGTTATTAATTTAATTAACCATTTAATATTATACTTCTACAATTTTTTTTGGGAAATCATGAAGACATGGTAAACCCAGGAAATAAGAGTATTTCAAATTGTGGAAATCAAGTTGTTAACATAGAAGTAGGTGTAGGTAAGAATGCTTAATTATCATTAACACCAATGTCCTATGTGGCTTAGTATGTGGTGGGATGGCGTCTGGGCGGGTTGTAGGCTCGACTCAGGGGTATGCCCTATACATAAGCATACCAAGCTGGATGATACATGTGATGTTAATGAGGTTAAGGTTGTTACCGAAGAGGTTATCAATGTTATCATGTGTGTTTTAAACTGTTAAACACATTGTTTTAATCTCGGATGATAATGGGATGGAATGGTAGGTAAAATGCTTAATTATCATTAACACCAATGTCCTATGTGGCTTAGTATGTGGTGGGATGGCGTCTGGGCGGGTTGTAGGCTCGACTCAGGGGTATGCCTTATATATAAGCATACCGAGCTGGATGATACAGGTGATGTTAATGAGGTTAAGGTTTTACCTAAAAGGTTCGCAAAGCTATTTTTCAACAACTAAACAATATGAACTCACCAACCATGTGTTGACTTGATCTTTTTGCATGACTTCTCAGGTGACGAATAGGTCAATTAAGAAGTCATTACTTTTGGACTAGGACTTCAGATAGAAGACTTAGTATTTTTATACTTGCATACTTTTGGGCCATCATTACACAATATATTTTGTATATCTTGTGTTGATACAAGATAGAAATTTATGATGTTGATGGTAGATTTACATTGTTAAATTATAAACAATACTGATGTAATTTAACTTTGTAATTCTATTCTATTTAGCATTTGTCATTTATATCATGTACAATGTAAACAATCTGATCATCATGATTATCACTCACGATATCGTGCCCCGGGAACCTTCAGCTCGACGGGGACTTCGATCCAACCCCGCCGGCTCGGGGTGTGACAACTCACCAACCTAGTGTTGACTTTGTTTAAATGCATGTTTTCTCAGGTGACGAACATGTTTAGTCGCCCATATTCAAGAACATAGCTCGTGGACTTTAGAGGACCTAGCTATATTTTGTGTGATCATACTTTTGGATGGCAAAACAATGAATCATCTTTTGTATATCTTGTACAGATACAAGATATAAACTCATTGTTTCTTTTTGATGGATTTACTTGATTAAATTATGAACGATATATTGTAATTTAATCTTGTAATTCTATAACATTGTTGTGTTAGCATTTCTCGTTTACTTATCAGGTGCTATGTAAACAATCTGACCATTTCGATGATCACAACGATATAACGCCCCGGGAACCTTCCGTCCGACGGGAAAGTCGATCCGCTCCCGCCGGCTCGGGGTGTGACAGATTGGTATCAGAGCCATGGTTATAGAGAAATATAGGTCATGTTATTTAAACGGTTTGGCCTAGACTATAACCTAGGGACCCTCATGTAGAGATCATATGACATAGGATTCTAATTGCGTGTGTCTTCTGCATCTGATCACTGCACTAACCGATTTCTTTTCGGTTATGATCAGAATGCCGCCGAGAAGACCACTACCTTCTTTACTGTCACCACCACCACAGGATTCAGCATCGCACTCATCAACACCTACACCACCTGACTCTCCTACACAACCACCTCCTCCTCCGTCACCACCTGTTCATCAGTTGGATCCGGCGACGATTGCACTGGCCACTCTTCTGACTAGCCAACTGAGGGATGTGATTCCCGAGATGATGAACCGGATCAACACCAACAACAGCAACAACGTTGCCAACTCATCTGGAGAGGGCAGTGGCAACACCCGACAAAAATAGGACTATTCCTACAAGAACTTTGTAGGATGCAAGCCACCCAGTTTTAATGGCAGTGAGGGTGCCGTCGGATTGATCCAATGGATCGAAAAGATGGAAACTACTCTTGATATCAGTGGCTGTCCTGAGCAGCACAAGGTCAAATATGCTGCGGGTTCATTTCACAAAAGAGCGTTAACTTGGTGTAACGCGTAGGTTCAGATCAGGGGCAGGGATGAAGCCCAGTCTATGCCTTGGGATGACTTCAAGGCGATGCTGAGGGCGGAGTTTTGCCGAAGGAATGAACTGAAGAAGGTTGAGACCGAACTGCTCAACCTAGTCATGGTTGGTTCTGGGCATCTGGCCTACACCACTCGTTTTCATGAGCTTGCTACATTGGCACCAAATGTGGTGCCAACACTGGAGAAGAGAATCGAACGGTATGTCAGGGGACTACCGTCTTGCATTCAAGGGCATGTGATTTCTGCCCATCCTACTACTATGGAGTTAGCTGTTACTCTGTCAGCATCTCTGACCGACATGATGGTTGCCTCCAGGAATTTCAAGAAAGAGGCTGACTCAGCCAAAGCTGGAACATCAAGGAAGCCGGATAAGAGGCCGGCGAAGAAACAGAAGGTGGTTAAGAACTTTGCTACAACCACTCAGACACCAATGCTCAACCAACCACCACCACTGCAGATCAGAAGGCCATACACTGGCACTACACCTTTGTGCAACTCTTGCTAGTATCATCACCTACCAAACATCCCGTGCAGACACTGCACCAACTGTGGGAAGTTTGGTCATATGGTGACCCAATGCAGGAGTCGGAGGGCTCAGAACAGAAACAACAACGCAGCCACTATTGCTGCTGTGGATAACATGTCCTGCTTCACTTGCGGTGAAGCTGGACACTTTTCTAGGGATTGTCCCAAGAAAGTTCAATCAAGGGCTCCAGCAGCAAGGGGACGAGCCTTTCAGATAGGAGCTGCTGATGCACGACAGGACCCGAATGTGATCACGGGTACATTTTTCTTATCTGACTTCTATGCATCCATATTATTTGACACTGGTGCGGATCAGAGTTTTATCTCATCCGATTTTGCATGCCATCTTAATTATGTTGAGGAATTGTTAGACTCCCCTTACACTATTGTGATAGCAAATGGCAAATAGATCACAGTAGACACCATATTTAGCCATTTAGGAATTGCCCACTAACACTTGGCGATCACACATTTTCCATCGATTTGATACCGATGGAGCTGGGCAGTTTCGACATCATCATCAGAATGGATTGGCTATCTCTTAACCGAGTTGAGTTCATCTGTTCCGAGAAGTTACTACGCATTCCAGTGGAGAACAATGAGAATTTGGAGATTCGTGGAGACCAAGAGAAACGCAGTGTCATGATAATATAGTGCATGAAGGCACGCAAGTACCTCAGAAAACAATGCGTTGCATTCCTAGCTCACGTGATCGAGAAAGACAAGAAAGCAATCAAGATTCAAGACGTACCAATCATGAAAGACTATGCGGACGTGTTTCCGGATGACTTGCCGGGACTGCCACCCGAGAGGTCGGTGCAGTTCCGAATCGATTTGATTCCGGGAGCGACTCCTGTAGCTAAGTCTCCTTGTAGACTTGCACCATCGGAAATGCAGGAGTTGTCCAATCAATTACAAGAGTTACTCGACAAAGGATTCATCCGACCAAGCTTTTCCCCGTGGGGAGCTCCGGTTCTTTTTGTTAAGAAGAAGGATGGAACTTTCAGAATGTGTATTAATTACAGAGAACTCAACAAACTCACCATCAAGAATCGGTACCCGTTACCGAGAATTGATGACTTGTTTGATCAGTTACAGGGGGCACAGTATTTTTCAAAGATGGACCTGAGATCAGGTTATCATCAGCTCCGAATGCAAGAGAAGGACATACCAAAAATGGCCTTGCGTACCCGATATGGTCATTACGAGTTCATGGTGATGCCATTCGGATTAACGAACGCACCGGCAGTGTTCATGGATTTGATGAACCGGGTGTGCAAGCCGTACTTAGATCAGTTTGTTATCGTCTTTATTGATGATATACCAATTTATTCAAAGAACGAGAAGGAACACGAACAACATCTGAAAACAGTCTTGGAACTTCTGAAAGAGGAACGACTCTATGCCAAATTCTCCAAGTGTGAATTCTGGCTAAAAGAAGTTCAATTCTTGGGTCACGTGATTAATAGTGATGGTATTCACGTGGATCCTGCCAAGATTGAAGCAATCAAGAACTGGGATGTTCCTACAACACCGACAGAGATCCGATCATTCTTGGGATTGGCAGGTTATTAAAGGAGATTCATTTCAAAATTCTCTAAGATAGCCTTGCCTCTCACCAAGCTCACACAGAAGTCTGAACCTTTTGTGTGGACACAGAAACAAGAGGAGGCATTTCAGACACTGAAACAAAGATTGTGCAATTCTCCAATCTTAACACTCTTAGAAGGCAATGATGACTTTGTAGTATACTGTGATGCTTCCCATCAGGGACTCGGATGTGTTTTGATGCAACGAGACAAAGTCATTGCTTATGCCTCAAGACAGCTGAAGATACACGAGAAGAATTACACAACACATGATTTAGAACTGGGAGCTGTTGTTTTTTCTTTAAAAATTTGGAGACACTACTTGTATGGTACCAAATGCACCATCTTCACACATCACAAGAGTTTACAGCACATATTTGATCAGAAGGAGCTTAACATGAGACAGAGACGTTCGGTTGAACTCCTGAATGATTACGATTGTGTGATCAAATACCATCCGGGCAAAGCAAATGTTGTTACAGATGCTTTGAGTCGGAAGGAAAGAGTCAAACCCTTGCGTGTTCGAGCAATGGGAATGACCGTGCAAAGAAGTTTGAGAGAACAAATCATACAAGCACAACAAGAATCAATGGTTAGAGACAATTTGAAACGCGAGCTCGATTGTGGAGCCGAGAAACATTTCAAGACAAAACAAGATGGAGTTATCTATTATCTGGATCGTGCTTGGATTCCGGAAGTAGATGAACTTCGAACACTCATACTTGACGAGGCACACAAGACACGTTATTCAGTTCATCCTGGTGCCGATAAGATGTACCAAGATCTTAGGTCGTTTTATTGGTGGCCAGGTATGAAGAAAGATGTTGCCACTTATGTTGGCAAATGCATCACATGTGCCAAGGTCAAAGCTGAACACCAGAAACCTTCGGGTTTGCTGGAACAACCAGAGATACCACAATGGAAGTGGGAACAAATAGCTATGGATTTCATTACCAAGCTACCCCGCACTTCCAGCGGACACGATTCGATTTGGGTCATTATTATTAGATTGACCAAGTCCGCACATTTCTTGCCAATCAGAGAAACTTACAAGTTGGAGAAACTAGCGAGACTATACGTTGATGAAATAGTAGTGAGGCACGGTGTGCCATTGTCTATTATTTCAAACCAGGTTAGTCGATTTACTTCACGGTTCTGGCAATCATTGCAACAATCCTTAGGGACAAGTGTCAACTTGAGCACCGCTTATCATCCACAAACGGATGGACAAAGTGAGCGAACCATTCAAACCCTAGAAGATATGTTGAGAACACGCATCCTAGACTTCGGTGGAAGTTGGGATACACACTTACCACTCATTGAGTTCTCCTACAACAATAGCTACCACAGCAGCATTGGATATGCTCCGTTTGAAGCATTATATGGTAGAAAATATCGGTCTCCAATTTGTAGGACCGAAGTGGGAGATAACAGAATCACTGGGCCTGAACTTATTTGTGACAATCCGGCATTCCGGATTAACACCGTTAACTCAAAATTAACAGAAATTCTACGAAATCAAACAAAATCAAATTAGAAGGATTAAACTTGAGCAAAATAAATTTACAAACACACAAACTACATGGATTGGACTTGAAATCATATGAAATAACAAATTTTGACTTTTTAGGTCAAAATTCGACCTATAAATTCAATTGAAACCGAAACTGTGATGATAAGTCATTAACAACCAAATTAAATCCTTGAAAACAGTCACATTTATGATAATCATTATCAATTCAGTGAGTAATTCGATCATAACCATCGAATTAAACCCAATAATGACTCATAAAGACAAAAACATAACCATTAACTATCAACGACATATAAATTGGTCAAACTTCACACAATTGTGGCTCTAGAAACTTCAATCGGCACTTTTAGGTTCTGTATCACACCATCATTCAAGCAAAAGCACATTGGATAGTCGAATTCAATTGGGGGACGGCCGAACTCAAGCTAATAGTAGAACTACACCGAATCGACATCAAATCAGGTAAAAATTTCACTCCTACACAAACTAAAAGTTCCGATTAAGAAAAGCCCTAACCTAATTTTGGGTTACAACATCGATTTGATAAAGATATAATTCTAGGGTTCTTAGGTAAAAACGTTTTGGGGATTTCGATCGAGATGAGTTCAAAAATCAAATTAATTGTTATCCTTAGTTTCAGAAACTTCCGAGTTAAGTAAACACTATGATGATTTCTTTCAATTGTATCAAATTTCATGAATTCCTATTCTAGGGTTTATGTTTGAAACCGATTTGGGGTTTTCTAGTAAAACAAGTTTAAAAATGAAATTAAATGAATTCACTGGTCTCAGAAAGTTTCGATTAATAAGAACCATATGTCAATTTCATAATATCATAACGAATTGTTCCTGATCGGATTTTTGTGTTCATGCTATCAATCGGTTTAAGGGTTTTTTATTTAAACAGGTTTTAAGATCGAATTAAACCTTATAGAAAGGTTTGAAATTCACATTGTACTGAAAACCACACACTGATTTCATAAAGCATTATCAAATTGTATGAAATTAAATTCTAGGGTTCTTAATTTAAATGGATTTGGGGATTTTGATGAATCTGAATTTAGTTTTTAAATTAAATAAACCAGATAGCTTCGAAATGTCTTTTAAAACAAAAACCCTACGAATTCAGAACCTGTTGATCATCAATTCGGTTGAATGCGAATTGGAATTTGATGAACTTGAGTTCGAATTGGTTTATAATCGATTTAAACGGGTTAATGATATCAATTTTCAAATTAAAAACATCCTTGAATTCGACTTGGATAATGGAACAAAAGCCCCATGATAGTGGGCTTAATTGGGTTCGGATCGAGGCCAATTGGAACCAAATTGTTTCGGTTATGATTAAACAAAGGGAAACCAACCCTTTGTTGGTTAAAACCTTTTGAAACGAGTTCTGTTAATGAAATTAGAAGCAGAGGGAATGGTAGTGTGTGTGTGTATTGTGAAAAGGAGGCCGCGGGTTCGAACCCGGCCTCCACCAATTTTGATTTTTGGGCTATTTTAGTATTTAGGCCATATCTCATTCGTTCTAACTCCGATTTGATCCGTTCAAGTTGCGTTGAAACCGTAACGAAATCCCGAACTAGATAAAATAACAAAATTCATATTTTAGATCAAAAACGTAATCGCGTATAATTACGTTTATTTAAATAAAATCATATATGGTTTTATTTAAACGGTTTTAAAGGCACGCGTACTTATAGACGTACAGTTCTAACACTCTAACATACGTGTGTTGACACGTATGTGATTTCAAACACAAAACGACATCTCGAATAACACAACGGTTATTGTTTAAACACAGATTTTTCGTAGAGAATTATCTACGCGAGTTCACGTGTGTTTGATCATTCTGCTGCATTCAAAGGTGCGTACACGGCCCCTTTCTTACTTTAACTGTTTTGGGGGAGAAAACATGTGCAACAAACATTTTAGATACATATCACTTGCATGAGTTAGCTGTTTACTATAAGTGCAAACATAGCATTACAAAGCCTTACATTTCTAACCGTTTAGTTTGCCGTAGCGCAAAGCGTGGTAGTTGGAAATAGATCTATTAGGTTTGACAAACCTCACTTGGTAGATGGGATCTACGTAGGTGTTTGACTGACCAAACACACATTACTATTGTTCGTGCTAGACAATAGTGGCAAGGCAAAAACATGCTATAGCATGGCAATCGTCAGCTTCGGTGTCGACCACTTATGTAAATAGTACAAATGACTAGCTATCATGACTATGCATGTGTGATTATGTTATCTGCAAACTTTATATTCAAACTATGGTTTCAACATTTGTGAATGCTTAAACCTGTGTTATGCACCAACCTTTGTGTTGACTTGATTTACATGTTTTCTCAGGACACTAAGGCACAAACAAGGACAAGCAGGGACTAGGATGTTGAGTCTCATGCATACATTTCAGTTCAAGTGTTTTAGCTTTGATTAATTAAGACATTGAATGTTCTTGGATTTGTACTTTACATTTTCAAACCGTTACGTTTTGTGATTGGTTTTTAAAACGCTTCCGCAAACATTGAAACTTTGATATTACAGTTTTAGACCAAAGTATGTTTGAATATCATATAGAGGTCTTCATTATGTCTAATGATCTGAGATCCTGGTTTGTCACGTCCCAAACGGTATGATTCCGTTAGTTGAAAATTGGGGGTGTGACAGATTGGTATCAGAGACATTGGTTATAGCGAACTAGGTTTGCATTTGTAGACTTAGACTATAACTGTTAGACATTAGACACTTGCTTACACGATAGTTTGTATACACTTACATATGGCATTATGTAACAGACATGGCATCATCATCTACACCTACTCACACTGAGGAACAAGTTGTAGCATTGTCAGACATCATGACAAGGAGGATCGAACCAGTGGATGATACAATCCACTATGGTGAGGAAACACATGTTCGACAAAGGGGGAACAACCAATATTGGCAATGGTTTCCTGACCTCATACGCAGCTGGGTGCGTGAAGAACGAGTGCCACCACCACCAACTGCCAACACTGCTAATAGCCTTTGGACGTTACCTGCTCTTGGATATCCACTAGAACAGGCATTTGCTGCTTTTGTTGCACGCATGGAGCGTGAAATCTGCAACATGCGGGAAGTAGCAGGGATGATCACAGAATTGCTTGAGAATAACAACTGGCTGACACAAATGTGGGATAACCTCACTGAGGAGTTGGTTAGGACTAATGAAGAACAGGAAAATTTGGTGGAAACGATCTGGGTGATGTGAGGGACGATCCTCGAACTCACTGCACGACTAGAAACTACTGAGTTACGTGTAGCTGTAGCCGAGGCAAGGGCTGAGGAAGCCAATGCACGGGCTGGTGCGGCGGCGATTGAAGCCAATATAGTGAGAGACTTGGCTGGGGAGGCCATGACCCTCATCACTGGGCATATGCGTTACCAGCATGGTGCAGTGACTGGTCCAGTGGAACGGGAAGATTCATCATCAACTATTGGTCCACCAAACGATGGAATCTAGTCATTTCATTCACTTTCTAATTAACAAACTTATATGAGTGGGTTGTACTCATAAAAGTAGATTTCGTGTTTAGTTGTTTTGAATCTCTTTGACAAACAATTGTAAGCACTAGTTTATCATAAATGATTAAGAATTGTTACCTTAATGGTTATGGTAGTGTGTTACATTTACTTTATGCATGAATGATGATTATGCGATGGGTGTAGTCTCATTTTGTATATTTGTAAATATGAAGATCATGATTGGAGAGAACATTAACATGAACGCAACGGAACTTGAGGCACTTATTAACACTCGAATCACCGAGACAATTGCAAACTATACGCAAACACACCAAACAGGATCACACGGTCCACCGGGGAAACTGGTAAAACCACAAATATGCACGTTCAAGACATTCTTGGACTGCAAACCACGTAATTTCAAAGGATCGGAAGGAGCCGTTGGACTTCTTCGATGGATTGAACAGTTAGAATCGGTGTTTGAGATGTGCAATTGTCCGGAAGAAAACAAGGTCAGATACGCTAATGGTACTTTGGAGGGTTCAGCCTTGGCATGGTGGAACTCTATCGTACAGACACTCGGCTTGAATACAGCCAATACCCTTACTTGGAACGGATTCAAAATCCTGTTGCAGGAGGAGTATTGTTCACGTAATGAAATGCAAAAACTTGAGGACGAATACGGGCAACTCAAGATGAAAGGCTCTAATATTGAGGAATACACTACTCGATTTCAGCAATTAGCAAGACTTTTACCCCACAGGGCAACCCCATCTAGCAAGTGGATCAAGAGATACATTGGAGGGCTGGTATCTCAGGTTCGAAAATTAATCATATCTGCAAATCCTACTATCATACAGCAAGTTGTTCGACTGGCACACCAACTGACTGAAACGATGCAACGGAGAACATTACCTAAACGAACAGTAACAACTAAGGTGGGAGACCACAAAAGAAAATGGGAGAGCATTGATTCCAAGAATTTCACTCAGCAGTCATTTCAGCAGAATCGCAAGCAGGAATCCAACAAGACTCATCACAATCCAAACAATAACCAACAGTCATCGGGAGGGTATAATGGTAGATGCCCGAAGTGTAACAAATGTGGATTCCATCACTTTGGGAATCAATGTGACAAGTACCGATGTCAGCGATGCAGAAAGATAGGTCACGTAGCAAAAGACTGTCGAGGGGAACTGCAGGCAAGCTCACTCAACCGGAGCAACACACAGAAAGGATGTTTTGAGTGTGGCTTATCAGGACATTTCAAGAAGAAGTGCCCACAACTCAAGAAAAGAAGGGCTAATGACATAACTACAAAAGGAAACAGCAACAACAACACAAATGTTGCTAGAACAGGGCTTTTGTGATTGGAGGACGTCAGGCACGGGAAGATCCCAACGTCGTTACGGGTACGTTTCTCTTGAATTATCACTCTGCCTCTATGCTATTTGACACCGGTGCAGATCGGGGTTTTGTATCTAGCAAATTTTGTGAATTGTTAAGTATTAGTCCTACTGCTTTAGAAAACCCATACACTATAGAACTAGCTAAAGATAAGTTAGTTGTTGTAAACCATATTCCTAAAGGATGTGTTCTCAACTTGATGGGTCAAACACATGACATTGACTTTATGCTTACCGCTTTAGGCAGTTTTGATGTAGTCATTGACATGGACTGGTTGTTCAAACACCAGGCTGAAATAGTATGCCATCAAAAGATCGTTTGTATACCGCTTTCACATGGAGAGACACTGTATGTACAAGGTGAAGAGAGCAGTACGCCACTGCGTCTCATATCTTGTATGAAAGCACACCAATGTCTGCGTAAAGGTCATACGGCAGTTATAGCACTTATAACTGAGAAGCCGGTAGTTGAGAAGAATATAGAAGACATCCCAGTAGTTTGAGAATTCCCTAAAGTATTTCCAGAAGACCTACCGGGATTACCGCCTATCAGACAGGTGGAATTTCGAATCGACCTTACACCAGACGTAGCACCGATAGCTAGGACGCCTTATCGACTTGCACCATCTGAGATGCAAGAGTTATCTACACAACTGCAAGAGTTGTTAGATAAGGGCTTTATACGACCTAGTTTTTCACCATGGGGAGCTCCAGTCTTATTTGTCAAGAAAAAGGACGGGACTTTCCGTGCGTGCATCGATTACCGGGAACAGAACAAGGTTACCATCGAAAACCAGTATCCGTTACCTCGGATTGACGATCTGTTTGATCAGTTGCAAGGTTCGAGTTATTACTCGAAGATCGATCTCAGATCTGGTTATCATCAACTCAGAGTTCAAGAAGAAGATATTCCGAATACAGCATTCAGAACGCGCTATGGCCATTATGAATTCTTGGTCATGCCATTTGGGTTGACAAACGCTCCAGCAGTATTCATGGATCTCATGAATTGAGTCTGCAAACCTTATCCTGATAAGTTTGTCATTGTTTTCGTTGATGACATTCTCATCTATTCTCAGACTAAGGAGGAGCACGCTGAACATCTTCGATTGCTGTTAGAATTACTGAAACAAGAGCAACTGTACGCTAAGTTCTCAAAATGTGACTTCTAGATGCTTGAAGTTCAATTCTTGAGTCATATAGTCAATAAAAAGGGCATACATGTTGATTCAGCGAAGATTGAAGCGATTAAGAATTGGGAAGCTCCAAAGACCCCTCCCGAGGGACGACCATTCCTTGGTTTGGCGAGGTATTACCGACGATTCATTGAGGGTTTCTCAAAGATCGCTCAACCACTTACAGCTCTTACGCACAAGGGAACGAAGTATAAATGGACGGATAAACAGGAAGCTGCATTCCAGCTATTGAAACAGAAACTCTACTGTACACCAATTATGTCCTTACCGGAAGGAACAGAAGACTTTGTGGTGTATTGTGACGCATCTGCACAGGGTTTGAGATGTGTGTTGATGCAGCGTGATAAAGCGATTGCTTATGCTTCAAGGCAACTACGACCACATGAAAAGAATTACACTACTCATGATTTGGAGTTAGGAGCAGTGGTCTTTGCTTTGAAAATTTGGAGGCATTATTTATATGGAACCAAGTATACCATTTACACTGATCATAAGAGTTTGCAACATATCTTTGATCAGAAGGAGCTTAATATGAGATAGCGACAGTGGGTTGAATTGTTGAACGACTACGAATGCGCGATTAAGTATCACTCGGGAAAAGCTAATGTGGTAGCTGATGCTTTAAGCAGACAAGACACTTCAACAAGACGGGTTCGCGCACTTATGATGACGATACATACTAAATTACCTGAGAAGGTACGCAGTGCTCAGTTGAGAGCCTTAGGAAAGGATAATCTGGTACAGGAATCCTTACGGGGGATGGAGGAACAATTGGATATTAAACCTGATGGAATCCGTTCTTTCATTAACCGAATGTGGATACCTTTGTATGGTGGTTTAAGGGAACTTGTGATGGATGAAGCACACAAGTCTAGATATTCAGTCCATCCGGGATCAGACAAGATGTATCATGATTTGAAGGCACTGTATTGGTGGCCTCACATGAAAGCTGACATTGCAAGGTACATTAGCAAATGTTTGACTTGTTCGAAAGTCAAAGTAGAATATCAAAAATCATCTGGTTTACTGCAACAACCAGAAATACTGATGTAGAAATGGGAACAGATTTCGATGGAATTCATTACTAAACATTTGGAAATCTCTCCATAAGTCCTTGGGAACTCGTTTAGACATGAGTACCGCCTATCATCCGCAAACTGACGGTCAGAGTGAACGCACAATCCAAACGCTCGAGGATATGTTACGAGCATGTGTAATTGACTTTAATGATAGCTGGGAAAACCACTTACCGTTGGTGGAATCCTTTTACAAATCCGGAACCGTATGGCAGCGGCTCGGGATCGACAAAAGAGTTACGTTGACAAACGCCACAAACCGTTGGAATTTCAAAAGGTGTCACCTTGGAAAGGTGTGACACAATTCGGCAAACGCGGGAAGCTTAGCCCACGATACGTAGGACCTTTTGATATCCTAAAAAGGATTGGTCCGGTAGCGTATCAACTTAAATTATCGGATGAACTCAGCGGAGTTCATGATGGATTTCATGTTTCGAACTTGAAAAAAATGACTTTCTGATGAGACATTGGTAGTACCACTTGAAGAAATACAAGGGGACGAACAGTTAAGATTCATCGAGGAACCAGTTAAATGTCTTTCTGACCGAGAGGTCAAACAACTCAAACAAAGCAAAATTTCGATAGTCAAAGTTAGGTGGAATTCAAGACGTGGTCCTGAATTCACATGGGAAAGGGAAGACCAAATGATGAAAAAGTATCCCCACTTATTCAAAACAACAACAAACATTATGAAGGCACGTTAAATTTCGGGACGAAATTTCCTTCAACAAGGGGATGACGTGATATTTCACACTTTAACTGTAAGCACAAACACCTTATACTATTGATTTTAGTATAGACAACTGGGTGGAACACCAGCCTTGCAGAATGCAAACATAAACATTTCATAATAGTACATACATGATTGATTTCAAACAATGTACTACATTTCAAACATTACATTTGATGTACTACATTTCATGATGGTACAATCATGAACGGTTAAACAATGGTGGAGTTACATATAGAAGGAACCAGAATAATTGTGTAAGGTAAATTGACGAATACAGGGGCCCATGTACTCGTGAATTTACAGGTACGCATGAATTTTGGAAGTTTCTATTTTGTCGACTACATCCAAACACTTGCTATGTGCGAGACTACATAGTTCAAACAATTGCAAACAATTACTATGTGCAATGTTACATAGTACAAATAGTTGCAAACACTCGCTATGTACAAGATTACAAAGTACAGTATGATCAAACACAAACATACACAGTTAGGTGTACTAACTAGTGTACACGCAAACAGTTACACAGAACGATCACGGTTAAGTGTGATGCTACAAACATTGAAACTTTTGTGTGAGTATACACAAGCATACAGAATGATCAGACATCACATTAACACGTACACTTTGAACTGACAAGTAGTGTCCTAACTACTTCTAACATATAACAATTTTCGGGACGAAAATTCCTTCAACAAGGGGATAATGTGACAATCCGGCATTCCGGATTAACTCCGTTAACTCAAAATTAACAGAAATTCCACGAAATCAAACAAAATCAAATTAGAAGGATTAAACTTGAGCAAAATAAATTTACAAACACACAAACTACATGGATTGGACTTGAAATCATATGAAATAACAAATTTTGACTTTTTAGGTCAAAATTCGACCTATAAATTCAATTGAAACCGAAACTGTGATGATAAGTCATTAACAACCAAATTAAATCCTTGAAAACAGTCACATTTATGATAATCATTATCAATTCAGTGAGTAATTCGATCATAACCATCGAATTAAACCCAATAATGACTCATAAAGACAAAAACATAACCATTAACTATCAACGACATATAAATTGGTCAAACTTCACACAATTGTGGCTCTAGAAACTTCAATCGGCACTTTTAGGTTCTGTATCACACCATCATTCAAGCAAAAGCACATTGGATAGTCGAATTCAATTGGGGGACGGCCGAACTCAAGCTAATAGTAGAACTACACCGAATCGACATCAAATCAGGTAAAAATTTCACTCCTACACAAACTAAAAGTTCCGATTAAGAAAAGCCCTAACCTAATTTTGGGTTACAACATCGATTTGATAAAGATATAATTCTAGGGTTCTTATGTAAAAACGTTTTGGGGATTTCGATCGAGATGAGTTCAAAAATCAAATTAATTGTTATCCTTAGTTTCAGAAACTTCCGAGTTAAGTAAACACTATGATGATTTCATTCAATTGTATCAAATTTCATGAATTCCTATTCTAGGGTTTATGTTTGAAACCGATTTGGGGTTTTCTAGTAAAACAAGTTTAAAAATGAAATTAAATGAATTCACTGGTCTCAGAAAGTTTCGATTAATAAGAACCATATGTCAATTTCATAATATCATAACGAATTGTTCGTGATCGGATTTTTGTGTTCATGCTATCAATCGGTTTAAGGGTTTTTTATTTAAACAGGTTTTAAGATCGAATTAAACCTTATAGAAAGGTTTGAAATTCACATTGTACTGAAAACCACACACTGATTTCATAAAGCATTATCAAATTGTATGAAATTAAATTCTAGGGTTCTTAATTTAAATGGATTTGGGGATTTTGATGAATCTGAATTTAGTTTTTAAATTAAATAAACCAGATAGCTTCGAAATGTCTTTTAAAACAAAAACCCTACGAATTCAGAACCTGTTGATCATCAATTTGGTTGAATGCGAATTGGAATTTGATGAACTTGAGTTCGAATTGGTTTATAATCGATTTAAACGGGTTAATGTTATCAATTTTCAAATTAAAACCATCCTTGAATTCGACTTGGATAATGGAACAAAAGCCCCATGATAGTGGGCTTAATTGGGTTCGGATCGAGGCCAATTGGAACCAAATTGTTTCGGTTATGATTAAACAAAGGGAAACCAACCCTTTGTTGGTTAAAACCTTTTGAAACGAGTTCTGTTAATGAAATTAGAAGCAGAGGGAATGGTAGTGTGTGTGTATTGTGAAAAGGAGGCCGCGGGTTCGAACCCGGCCTCCACCAATTTTGATTTTTGGGGTATTTTAGTATTTAGGCCATATCTCATTCGTTCTAACTCCGATTTGATCCGTTCAAGTTGCGTTGAAACCGTAACGAAATCCCGAACTAGATAAAATAACAAAATTCATATTTTAGATCAAAAACGTAATCGCGTATAATTACGTTTATTTAAATAAAATCATATATGGTTTTATTTAAACGGTTTTAAAGGCACGCGTACTTATAGACGTACAGTTCTAACACTCTAACATACGTGTGTTGACACGTATGTGATTTCAAACACAAAACGACATCTCGAATAACACAACGGTTATTGTTTAAACACAGATTTTTCGTAGAGAATTATCTACGCGAGTTCACGTGTGTTTGATCATTCTGCTGCATTCAAAGGTGCGTACACGGCCCCTTTCTTACTTTAACTGTTTTGGGGGAGAAAACATGTGCAACAAACATTTTAGATACATATCACTTGCATGAGTTAGCTGTTTACTATAAGTGCAAACATAACATTACAAAGCCTTACATTTCGAACCGTTTAGTTTGCCGTAGCGCAAAGCGTGGTAGTTGGAAATAGATCTATTAGGTTTGACAAACCTCACTTGGTAGATGGGATCTACGCAGGTGTTTGACTGACCAAACACACATTACTATTGTTCGTGCTAGACAATAGTGGCAAGGCAAAAACATGCTATAGCATGGCAATCGTCAGCTTCGGTGTCGACCACTTATGTAAATAGTACAAATGACTAGCTATCATGACTATGCATGTGTGATTATGTTATCTGCAAACTTTATATTCAAACTATGGTTTCAACATTTGTGAATGCTTAAACCTGTGTTATGCACCAACCTTTGTGTTGACTTGATTTACATGTTTTCTCAGGACACTAAGGCACAAACAAGGACAAGCAGGGACTAGGATGTTGAGTCTCATGCATACATTTCAGTTCAAGTGTTTTAGCTTTGATTAATTAAGACATTGAATGTTCTTGGATTTGTACTTTACATTTTCAAACCGTTATGTTTTGTGATTGGTTTTTAAAACGCTTCCGCAAACATTGAAACTTTGATATTACAGTTTTAGACCAAAGTATGTTTGAATATCATATAGAGGTCTTCGTTATGTCTAATGATCTGAGATCCTGGTTTGTCATGTCCCAAACGGTATGATTCCGTTAGTTGAAAATTGGGGGTGTGACATTATTCAGGAAACTACTGATAAGATAGCCCAGATACAACAGAGACTACAAGCAATACGTAGCCGCCAAAAGAGTTACGCAGACAAACGGCACAAGCCTTTGGAATTCGATGTGGGGGACAGAGTCATGTTGGAAGTGTCCCCATGGAAAGGCGTAGTTTGTTTTCGGGCTAAGGGCAAGCTAGCACCAAGGTATGTCGGACCGTTTGAGATTACTCAACGCATAGGTCCTGCGGCATACAGACTCAAACTCCCTGATGAGCTCAGCGGAGTACACGATGTGTTTCATGTATCAAATCTCAAGAGGTGCTTAGCAGACGAAACATTGATCATACCGTTGGAAGAGATACAAGTTGATGAGCAACTACACTTCATTGAGGAACCTGTAGAGATAATGGAACGAGAAGTTAAGAAACTGAAACGAAGTCGTATCTCTATTGTAAAGGTTCGATGGAACTCCAAGCGTGGACCAGAATTTACCTGGGAGCGCATGGACAACATGAAGACAAAGTATCCCCACCTGTTCGAGAAGTAAAGCCCGACCTTTATGCTTAAATTCCGGGACGAAATTTCTTTTACAAGGGGAGACTGTGACAACTAGTGCCTGACCGGCCGGCAAGTCCGTACGGTATGTGTACTTTCAATAGTTATTATGAGTACATACATGTTTGTGAACAATACTTGTATTAACAGAATTCAAAATACAAGAAACAGTTGTACGTATTTTTGTTTAAACTTAAATGCCGTAAGTACAACACTCATTATAAACAATAGTTGTTAGTGTTTAGGTGAAAACCTAAGTACAGGTAACACAACTAATCAAGAGAAACAGTAGTGTGCAAAAG
The DNA here is from genome assembly GCA_009363875.1 of Mikania micrantha. NCBI lineage: Eukaryota > Viridiplantae > Streptophyta > Magnoliopsida > Asterales > Asteraceae > Mikania > Mikania micrantha. Next base: position 53,888,700 of record CM018695.1, read on the forward strand.
AATAACAAGAACAAATCAGTTGCGATCCGATATCCATAGATGACAGGAATCAGATGGCCTACAAATCAGTGTGAAAACAATGTGATAACAGGATGTTTAGTTTAGTCCGACAGTGAGGAAACACAATTCAAACACAATATTGCAGTGTTGTTTCAGAATAACGAACTGACAGTTGTTTGCGCGGGTGACGATTCACACAAACATATCTGTGAGTTTAACATTTTGAAATAATGACTGGAAAGTAGAAAATAAAAGTCGGAAAGCAAAACCATCGACGTGTTCGTTCGAATGACGATTCGAACGAATACGCGCGATGGCGACGCGTTCTGACGAAACGAAAACGAAAAACGACACGAACGACATTAAATTAATAAAAATAAAAAATTTAATATTTTACAATTTTGAAGCTCATCAAAATAATTAAAATAACTATTCTTTTATTTATTACACGTAAATTACGCGTTACGTTCCGGAAACGCGACGAAAACGCGAACCGAACAACCGAAACAAACCCGAATACCCCGGGGTATAAAAACAACAAATGAGGCATTTCCCTCATCATTTCATCAGCCCTCTCTCTCTAAAAACGTGATTCCCGAACCTACTCTCTCTCACTAGAAATCTAAGCTTCAAATCCACGTATCTTGCTCGTTTCTTGACGGATTTGAGTGTTCTTGGTGTCCACGCGAAGCTCTCGACCTCCTCTACATAGAAGTACAACAGATCTGTAGAGTTACCCACATAAATTTCAGGTATGGAGCAGGAAAGATCACGAAATTTAGGGTTTTCATGTTCATGTGTTCGATCCAAGTTATTAGCCGGTTCCCAACCTCTCTCTTCGAACTATACACCATCAAACACTCCTCCTGGTATACTCATGACAAGGAAACAACTCCATAACAGTGTAGGGTGGGACGATGAGGAGGAAAAGGGATGAACAGGGTTCGGGGGTTCGAAGGCCGAACCTGTGCCGGACGGTTACCCACCAGCCGAACCTATTCATGTAGGCGAACCCCGAAGTGCCGAACTTTAGCTCCTCTCAGCTGAACCATGGACATGCCTTGGCCGAACCCTGTGATCCCAGATGCCACGAACCTTTAATGCGTCGAACCTTTAAGACCTTCGGCTGAACCCTGTTGTTGGCCACCATGATCATCGAACCAGGACCGAACCTCTCATGGGTTAGCCGAACCTTACCTGGCACCGAACCATTTGTGTTATAGCCGAACCATCATCAACAGCCGAATCTTACCCATCAGGAACGAACCTCTGTGCTACACTCATGGATGACGAACCTGTGCATGCTTGAAACCCCACTGCCGAACCATGTAACAACCATCTCCGAACCTACAACCTCCAGCCGCGAACCTATGCCTAAGCTCCCATGAAACGAACCCCGAGAAACCTTGTCTTTAGCCGAACCCTTAGCTGAACTTATACTCTGATGAACCATAAGGTTCGCTGGAAGGTAGCAGGTCTCAATCCTTGAATTCTCGACCTCCATAGTCCCATCATTTTTCTGTTTTGAATAGCTTCGGCCCAAGCAATCTGTGTGGGCCATACGACTCTCGGCCGAAATCACTTGCAGCCCAACTTTGTTGCACAGCTGGCCCATATGCGTACACCTTCCCTATGTTTTTTGCATTCGGCCCATGTAGCATACTTCGGCCAAAACCTTATTCGATCAGCCCAATTACAAGGCCCATGCAACTGTTTCGGCCCAAGAAATGATATTCGGCCCAAGGGACTATGCTAAGATTATCCAAGTGGATTAAGTTCAACCGACTTACATCTATTTCATGTCGGCCCAATATAGTGTTTCGGGCCATAGTGGTTCATGAGGCCCATAAAACTCATAAGACCCACGTTGACATCATTCGGCTCAAGTGATATTTGAGACACATGAGATTTAGAAATCAATTTAGAAACATGTAATGTCTGAGAATAAATCACATCTCATCACTTATTCACTCTAAATTTCATGACAAGGGTGACAAGTTATGATCATAACGAAATTCAAGAGGTTAAACATACAATTCTTAAAGGTTGGTAATTTTCAACCTAAACCCTAAGTTAGAACTTAGTAACTCTCGTAGCATGACAATAAATCAAGTGAACCTTAAATTAATAAGCGAGTGTTTTAATGATTAACCTAATTAGCATAAGTGTTTCTAATGTCAATGACAAATACACGGGGCTGAATGGTGATCGCGACTCACGATTGTTAGCCAACTACAAGGGCTAGCATCAAAACACGCACACAAACACGCATTTAAGGACTTATACTTATGAGTTATATACAACGGGAAACCATTACAGGATCGTGAAAACAACCTCAAACACAATCCAGAGCGCCTGCATTTCTTCGTTTAAGCTAAGTCAACCACTTCAACCACAAGGTGAGTTCATATGCCCCTTTTCTTTAATCTTAACTGATTTTAAACTCTCGTGGCTGAGAAACATGCTTACTTTTATTTATTTAAGAGTTTTAATGTTTCACATATTGCTTATACTATAATTTAGATAATATTGTTAAACTTATTATCGTTTATCATCGTATGCATTCTTGTATGATCATGTTATGACAGGAATTCAAAGATGAATATGATAATATAATTTCATAACTCATCAATACATTAGAATAACATAGTTGCAAGAATAGATCTTACAACACCTAGTTATTCTTACAAGAACAAACATTGGGATAATCACAGGGAAAACATGATGACAACAACAAAATACATGAATGATTAGAAGATAATACATCTTCTTAATACCATTCAACATTATAGTTAACTAAGTGTAATAAGTCAAGTACTTATAGCGCTTATTTTACAATTCAGTACACATATGAGATAACATGGAACCACTATCATCCACCACCTGAGCGGATTAAGGGTAGTAAGACTGGTTCTTACTACGGCTTAATGGCAACATGGTGACTACATGGACAACTATCATCCACCACCTGAGCGGATTAAGGGTGGCAAGACTAGTTCTTACCACGGCTGAATGGCAACATGGTGATCATATGGATCAATTAGAATGATAATCATGATAACGTATCTTCATGATAACAACATCATTCTCACATCAGTTAACAAAAAATTAATAAGACGAGTTCTTATTTAACTTTGTTAACAACAATGAGAACACACGACGGGATAGAGGTAAATCGGATGCATTGTAATCTGATTACGTGAGGATCACAATGGATTCCTTTTAGGCTCTATACGTTGCAATTTGAGAACGTATCACAAGTGGTTAATTAACACTTTTATTATTTAAAAGTGATCAACAGTTAACCCCACAAGCAATAGAATAATACAAAGAGCACATTAAGTAAATCTAATATCCTTAATACATATAATGGTTATCAATACTTTGGTTTGATAACTACAACTCTAATATTATATTATTCTATACATGATATCACAGGTGAACAACAATGAGAGGAACAAGTGTAATGGAGATGGAAATCAACAGTTGTATTGCAAGTAGTGTGGAGTTCTAGTAGTTATGTGGTGGGATGTTAGCTAGGGCTTGGTTCCCTTACATATGCCCTATATATAATCATCACTACTAGGATGATATATTACTTGTGAATATAACTATTTAGAAGCCATTGGGAGAACGGCTGAATCAAACAACATACAACTAACATGATTAACATTGTGATTGTGCATGTGAATGAATCAAGGTTTTCAATTAACATATTTATGAACTCACCAACCTAGTGTTGACTTTGTTTAAATGCATGTTTTCTCAGGTGACGAACAGGTTTAGTCGCCCATATTCAAGAACATATCTAGTGGACTTTAGAAGACGTAGCTACATTTTGTGTGATCACACTTTTGGATGGCAAAACTGTAACATCACTGTACTTCAAGTTGTCCGTACACATGCATGATTGTACGGTCACGACCTGATATGATAATATGTAATGAAAATGAATTATTGGATGATATTATTATTATTTGGTATACATATGAGAACATATTACTTTACGCGTAAACCATGGGAAGTTTAGTTGTAACCCAACTAAACAGAACCCAAGAGTTATCGCAATTACATTTCTGATGATTATGGATACTGTTATGGAATGGAATGGGATTGGGAGTTGGTTATGGTTTGGTTACTAAACATAGTCAAGGACACATGGTCATGGTTTATCGAAATAGCGGTGGGACGGTGTTGGGGAGGTTGCGATCTACCCCTGCATATGCGCTATACATATGCATATTTCGGTCTATCATGGATGTGTCAGTGACTTGGTTTAATGGGTTTTGGATTGGGAATTACAATATTAAAGTTAATACAAAAATGGAAGTATAATTGTAATTAATTATATGATGGTGAGGTTACGAACATAATTTAAACACGAATATTAATTCAGAAATATTAACTTAATAGCTGTATTCGTGTGGGTGACGATTCACACGAATATAATTATTAGGAATAATATTCTGAAACGGTATTTCATAAACAGTAAATCAAATCGAAATAACGATACAAGCGTTGGATTCGCAAATGTGACGATCTTTACGAATACGTACGTAAGTAACGCGTTTCGACGAGATAAATAAATAATGTTAACGATATTAAATTAATAAATGAAAACCTATAACGTTTATTAGGAATCACAATCAAAAATAAATTCAAACAAATTGTTTTAATTAAATAAATTATTTAACGAAAAATAAAGCGGAAATCGTTTTTTACAAAACAAATTAAATAAAGTTATTTTATTAAAACGAAACATAGTTGTTTAAACCTTATATGTTTTAAATATATTTTACATAATGAACTGAGTATTCAACGGGATTTAACGCGATATAAACGAAACCGAGCACTCGGGGTTATACGGGTAAATAAATGAGAAGACCTCCATTTCCTTCTTCATTTTCAAAACCCTCTTTCTCTCACTAGATCCACAAACCCGCCACCCACTCTCTCTCTCTCTCTAACTTCTCTCTACGATATCTCCTTTATTTCTCAACTGATTCGTGAGATCTTGGTGTCCAAACGACCGCGTGAACGAGGAGAACAAGAAAGTACGAAGAACTCTCACGTTGGGCCGGTATTTCGAGGTAAATCTGGAGTTTCATATTCGGTTTCGTTGTTGGGTCATGAGTCTTAAATTTGTTGTGGATATAACCGGTTTAACCACTTGTAAAACCCTAAAACAAGTTGATAGTAACTTGTAGAAGCCATAGATAGTCTTAAATCCGCAGGTACTTGAGGATGATGACGATGAACAGCCCAAGAAAAACTACAGGTTCATGAAGGGCGGTGTGGGCCGAACCAGGGCTGTTGACCGAACCCTCCAGGGTGGCCGAACCTTAGGCCCAAGCGAACCCTTTGAGCCGAGCCTCTCCTTGGGCGAACCTCATACTGTTTAACCAAGTGCAGCCGAACTTACCCCTAGCTACGAACATTGGCATTCCACAAACTGGAATTGGCCGAACCATGCAAACTACCGAACCCATGGATAGAGCCGAACCCTAGTAGGGCCGATCCCAGCCTCACGAACCCTATCAGTCTAACCGAACCGTAGTTAACCGAACCTAGGCTTTCACGAACCTTAAGGTTCGCCTAGGGTGAAACCGGCCGAACCCTTCTTGGTCCAGCGAACCCTAGCCTCCATGCACGAACCCTATATGGAACCACGAACCTTTTCTCTTGGAGCCGAACCTGGGCTGGGTCTTGACATAGGTTCGCTGCCCTTGGACCCAAAATAAAACTTAAGTGTGAATTAGGGTTAAAGGGGGGACCTAAGGCCTTGAGGGAAATCATGGAATACACATGCATGTATGAGAACAACAAAAACTACAAGCCGCCACCTTTTCTCTCTCTAATGACCAAAGTGTTATGGTGTTTGTATGTATATATAGATATTGAAGACATGTTTTTATGCAATTAACCTAATAATGGATTCTCGAACCTAGAGATCGAAGTCTATAAAGGACAAGGTATGGTGGTTGGCTAATTGAACATGCATGCAAGAATGGATATGCGTATGACTTAGGATACCACTCTTTATCATAATTGTTCACAAGAAAAACACATAGTATCTCAAGATTTGAGTATCACTAATGAATAATAGGAGCTAACAGGTGGAATTTAAATCTTATAGTGATCAATGGTAAACCTTAGCTGTCATAGTGTAACAGGATTAATTGAACTAAGTTGACAAAAGAATTAATAAATAACGGTTGATACATAAGGACACTTAATGGAAACAAAATGCATATGCTTATGAACATAATTACAAAATAAATTATAGGTTGATTGAGTGGTTGATTTCATACGCGAGAGCGCATTCTACTAACACACAGAAACTAAGGACTCAGGTGAGTTCTCATACCCTTTCTTTTAAATCTTTCTGTTTTTAAACTCGGAGGTGAAACATATATACCAATTTACAGACTGACTTGATAACACATGGATGACACTTGTTTGCTTGTATGACATTCATAGATATGGATGATCATATTCCATGAATTGTTGCTAATGACTCCGGTCATTCGTAACGACTGCATGTATTGTCACTATTCCATGAGTTGTAGCTAATGACTTCGTGTCATTCGCGACGACTGCATGTATTGTCACTACTCCGTGGATCGTTGTGGTTGGCTTCGGTCATCCACAATGATTGCATGTATTGTCACGTGGATTTCCACAACTCCGTGTGTCGTTGTCATTGACTTCGGTCATACACAATGATGCGTGTATTGTCACTTACACTAATTGTGAATATTGATGGATTGTAATTGGTTGATTGAACATATGATTAATTATCTATGAGTTATTGATTTATGTGGTTATGTGTTAAATTGTATGTTTGGATTATATGCTTGGATTGTGTATTGGATATTGTGTTGGATTATCTCACAGGTGCTCATGTGGATTTTCTCAAGAACGCATAAACTCTTAAAACCATTTTGCAAAAATATTTTTATATAAAACTTATGATTACTCACCAACTACTTTGTAGTTGACACTTGATTTTTACATGTTTCAGGTAATGAAGCTAAGTAGGTTGGGGAAGAAGAACCCACACTATTGGACATCATCACATAAGAATCTTAGTCTTAGCTAATTAACTTAAATTCTGGCGATTAGAACTTAGTTAGATAGCTAAATCTCTTTTGTAATTGATGTAACTAATTCATGATAGACATGATTTTTGTGTAATTAATTTGGTTGATTAAATGATTTGTGATGATTTAATTTAGATGCCCACGAGCTTTTGAACAATCTACACATCCCGACGTTTCCGCCATCGGTCGGGGTGTTACAGATTGGTATCAGAGCCTGTGTTATAGGGAATTAGGTTACTAGAAATGGTTGACCTAGTTTATAATCGTATGATACCCTAGTATGAATTATTTCATACACTAGCTATATATTCAGGATTTCATGCTTATGTGTTTATTACATGTTAACTGAACTCCCGTTATATATCTGAACTGCATATGATATTTGCTGATTTAATTTTTTCCTTATGCCCTAATGAATCGATAAGGACATACTCGTGGTGTATTGTAAAGGTGGTGGGACAGTGGTTTGGGCGGTTGCGACCTACCCTTATCATATGCCCTATGCATATACCATTTACAGTACATCGGGTGGATGTCAGTGTTGAGGAATAAGGGAACTACCCGTTTGGGAAAATTATCTGCTTAAGAAAATTAACTGCTTAGGAATCTAATTGCTTTAGGAATTATTTGTTAGATCTCTTGATCTCCAGACAAGGACACACTCGTGGTATACTACAAAGGTGGTGGGACGGTGTTGGGGAGGTTGCGACCTACCCTTGCATATGCCCTATACATATACCAATTGTAGTATATCGGGGGTCTGTCAGTTTCAGGAACTTAGGATATTATTAGGAAATGCTGTAAGATTGATGTTGATGGTATGTTGGTTAAGGTTGGTTTGGATTGACATATATGATGATAATAATTGATGGACACTTATAAACTCATTTATAAACACATTTATTGGACACGTGGGGTGTATAGGATCAACGAATGATATGAACACTTAGTGATGGATTGGAGGTTTGGATGATGATGTAGACACTTAGTGAACATATGAACGCATAATGATGATATTAACACTTAGTGAATGGTATGAATACTTGATGAGAATAAATTATAGGGAAGATATGAACACTTAGTGACAATAAGAGCACTCAGTGATGATATGAACCCTCATTAATGATTATGAACATTGGAATATGGTATGAATTTTTAGTGAACTTAGACATTAGGGGAACTTTAATGTCAGGTGAACTTAGACATTAGGTGAACTTAGAAATAGGTAAACCTACATGTCAGGTGAACTTAGACATTAAGCGAACCTAATTGTCCAAGGGAACTAGAGACCACTTCACTCAAAATTTTCCTACCTAGGATAAGGTTTGTGAAGTGAGACTATGGTAAGATACATGATGCACCCTAAATTCTGACAAGGGCATAATCGTGGTGCAATGCAATGGTGGTGGGACGGTGTAGGGGAGGTTGCGATCTACCTCTGCATATGCCCTATATATAAGCTTGTTGCATTGCATCGGGAGGTTGTCAGTGTTGGTATAGGGTGGGGAATGTATGGAACTTAGGAATATTTAGCTAATATTAGTTATAACCAACTAGGACACTTAGTATAATATTAGGAAATTGATAAATGTTATGAGTTTAATGACAGATAGGAGAGAAATATAGTTCCTATATGTAATCCTAACTTTTTAAATGAACTCATCTAATCATAGTTTGTATGACTTACGTTGTAAACGGCAGTAACATGTTTCTAATCTCCTCAAAAACATGCCGCCGCGCCGTCACAACGAGGATGATACAAACACGAACAATGGGGATGCTAACAACAGTAATGCCAACTCAGGCATGCAAGAGTTAGCAACTCTCATTTCTGGATTGGTGAATCAATTGACTCAAGCCAATCAGAACATCAATCAGAACCAAGGTGGTGCAAACCCTCCAACTTGCACATTCAAACACTTCAACTCCTGTAACCCACAGAAGTTTATGGGTGCTGAGTCAGCCACTGGTCTGCTGCAGTGGTTTGAAAGCATGGAGAACACCTTCATCAACTGTGATTGCCCTGAGAATCTAAAGGTGCGCTATGCCACAAGTGTTTTCCAAAAAAAGAGCACTAACTTGGTGGAATGACGAAAAGCGAACTAGGGGAGTTGATGTTGCCCTAGCACTGACTTGACTTAGGTCAAGAACTTGATGACCACTGAATTCTGTCCTCGCAGTGAGATGAGGAAACTAGAGACTAAGTTCTGGGAGCTCAAACAAGATAGTGGCGAGAATGTCATCTACAATACTCAATTTCATGAGTATAGTCTACTGGTGCCTCATCTGGTGACACCCTTGGAGAGGGCGATTGAGAAGTACATTGGCAGTTTGCCTATGCAGATTCAAGACACCGTCTACGGAAGCAACCCCAAGACACTGGAGGCTGCAATCCGTTTATCTGCTACACTTAATGATAATCATGTGAAGGCTGGAACACTCACTAGGAAGGGAACAAAGAAGACTGAGGTGAAGACTGCTAACAAGTAAACAAAAACTGAAGTCAAGTCTGAAGCTGCTAGTTCTTCTAAAAGCAACAACAAAAAGAGGAAGACCAGGAACTTTGTGGTCACTGCTCCTGCTGCTAAGTCCGCACAGCGATCATCCAACAACACCACTGCTAGAAATTATATTGGGAATACTCCCTAATGTAATACTTGCAGATATCATCACATGCCCAACTTGCCTTGTCGAATCTGCAACAACTGTGGCAAGTACGGCCATTTAGCTCATGTTTTCCGGAGTGCACCGCAAGCACAAAGGATGCAACCTGCTCCGCTTGCACTGCCAGCTCCGCAAGCTCAACAAGTTCAAGCTGTACCCGTTCGCCAGGTACCCGTACAGGCAAGAGCCTGTTACGAGTGTGGTGAAGTGGGTCATTTCAGGAATCAACGCCCGAGACTTACGGGAAACAATCAGAGAGTGGCAAGAGGCAGAGCGTTTCAACTGAATGCTCCAGCTGCTCAAGCTAACCAGGATGTGGTCAACGGTACATTTCTGATGAACAACTCTTATGCATCTGTCTTGTTTGATTCTGGTGCTGATAGGAGTTTCGTTTCATATGATTTTGAATGCATGCTTGGTAGAACACGTACATATTTAGATAAACCGTTTAACGTGGAGGTGGCTGACGAAAACACTATTGATATTGACACTGTTATTATTGGATGTACTGTGAACTTAAGTGATCACGTTTTCCCAATTGATCTCATACCTATGCATCTTGGTAGCTTTGAAGTTATCATAGGCATGGATTGGTTAGCCACCCACAAAGCGGAGATTGTTTGTCATGAAAAGTATATTCGTATTCCCCTACTTTCGGGTGAAACTTTAAGAGTGTTTGGAGAAACTTCTAGTAAAGGTCTGAAGCTGATGTCATGCACTAAAGCACACAAGTACCTTAGGAAGAAGTGTATAGCATTTTTAGCACACATTGTGGAGAAAAAGGAGAAAGGAAAGAGCATTGAAGACATTCCTGTAATTAGAGATTTTCCTGAAGTATTTCCAGATGACTTGCCGGGTCTTCCACGAGAACGTCAAGTAGAATTTCGAATCAACTTAGTGCCTGGTACGAACACAATCGCCAAACTCCTTACAGACTTGCGCCTTCGGAGTTGCAAGAATTGGCGAGCCAGCTACGAGAACTAACTGACAAGGGATTCATTCGCCCGAGCCATTCACATGGGGTGCACCGGTCCTGTTTATCAAGAAGAAGGACGGGTCATTCCGAATGTGCATCGACTACCGCGAATTGAACCAGTTGACTATCAAGAATCGATATCCACTGCCGCGTATCGATGATTTTTTCGATCAGCTTCAAGGCTCGGCATGGTTCTCAAAAATTGATTTGAGGTCTGGGTATCATCAGCTTCACGTACATGATGCTGATATCCCCATGACGGCTTTCAGAACAAGATATGACCATTATGAATTTCTGGTAATGCCCTTCGGCATTACCAATGCACCTGCGGTTTTCATGGACCTCATGAACCGTGTTTGCAGGCCATACTTGGATAAATTTGTGATTGTATTCATTGATGATATTTTGATATACTCAAAGACCAAGGAAGTGCACGAGAAACACCTTAAATTGGTTTTGGAGATCCTAAGAGAATAGCGACTGTATGCCAAATTCTCTAAATGTGAATTTTGGCTTAAGGAAGTTCAATTCTTGGGCCACATAGTCCATGAACATGGTGTTCACGTGGATCCTGCAAAGATTGATGTGGTGAAGAATTGGAGTACACCGAAGACACCGACGGAGATTCGATCGTTTCTCGGACTTGCTGGTTACTATCGGCGGTTCATCTCGAATTTCTCCAGGATTTTTGTCCCTCTCACTTCTTTGACTCAAAAGAATAAACCTTATGAGTGGGGACCGAAGCAAGAATAGGCGTTCCAGACCTTGAAGCAGAAACTTTGTGATGCTCCTGTCTTGACACTGCCTGATGGGAATGATGATTTTCTGGTTTACTGTGATGCATCCAACCTAGGTCTCGGTTGTGTTCTCATGCAACGTGGAAAGGTTGTGGCCTATGCATCAAGACAGTTGAAAATTCACGAGAAGAACTACACTACACACGACTTGGAACTTGGGCAGTCGTATTTGCTTTGAAGATATGGAGACATTATCTTTATGGCACTAAGTGTGTAGTGTTTACTGACCATAAGAGTTTGCAACATATTCTCAATCAGAAAGAACTTAACATGAGACAACGGAGATGGGTTGAACTGTTGAACGATTATGACTGTGAAATTCGCTACAATCCTGGCAAAGTGAATGTAGTAGCAGATGCTCTTAGTCGCAAGAGTCAAGTTCAGATTCATAGTGTCCGAGTGCACACTAATCTCCGTAATGATGTTCTCACAGCCCAACATCACTTATTGGCTCAGGATAACTTAAAGAATGAGATGTCTTGCGGGGCTGAAATATTATTGGAAACTAAGGATGATGGTTTGATGTATTATTTGAATCTGTTGTGGATACCGAACAGGGGTGAACTTAGGATGGTAATTATGGATGAAGCTCATAAGTCTCATTACTCAATCCATCTGGGTTCTCATAAGATGTATCAAGACCTTATGGGCTTGTACTGGTGGCCTGGAATGAAGAAGGATATTGCTGAGTACGTGTCCAGCCAGGGCTGTTGGCCGAACCCTCCAGGGTGGCCGAACCTTAGGCCCAAGCGTTGAGCCAAGCCTCTCCTTGGGCGAACCTCGTACTGTTTAATCAAGTGCAGCCGAATCGACCCCAAGCTACGAACCTTGGCATGCCACAAACAGGAATTGGCCGAACCATGCAGACTACCGAACCCATGGATAGAGCCGAACCCTAGTAGGGCCGATCCCAGCCTCACGAACCCTATCAGTCTAGCCGAACCCTAGTTAACCGAACCTAGGCTTTCACGAACCTTAAGGTTCGCCTAGGGTGAAACCGGCCGAACCCTTCTTGGTCTAGCGAACCCTAGCCTCCATGCACGATACCTATATGGAACCACGAACCTTTTCTCTTGGAGCCGAACCTGGGCTGGGTCTTGACATATGTTCGCTGCCCCTGGACCCAAAACAAAACTTAAGTGTGAATTAGGGTTAGGGGGGGGGGGATCTAAGGCCTTGAGGGAAATCATGGAATACACATGCATGTATGAGAACAACAAGAACTACAAGCCGCCACCTTTTCTCTCTCTAAAGACCTAAGTGTTATGGTGTTTGTATGTATATATATATATTGAAAACATATTTTTATGCAATTAACCTAATAATGGATTCTCGAACCTAGAGATTGAAGTCTATAAAGGAAAAGGTATGGTGGTTGGCTAATTGAACATGCATGCAAGAATGGATATGCGTATGATTTAAGATACCACTCTTTATCATACGTGTTCACAAGAAAAACACATAGTATCTCAAGATTTTTAGTATCACTAATGAATAATAGGAGCTAACAGGTGGAATTTAAATCTTATAGTGATCAATGGTAAACCTTAGTTGTCACAGTGTAACAGGATTAATTGAACTAAGTTGACAAAAGAATTAATAAATAACGGTTGATACATAAGGACACTTACTGGAAACAAAATGCATATGCTTATGAACACATTCACAAAATAAATTATAGGTTGATTGAGTGGTTGATTTCACACACAGAAACTAAGGACTCAGGTGAGTTCTCATACCCTCCTTTTAAATCTTTATGTTTTTAAACTCGGAGGTGAAACATGCATACCAATTTACAGACTGACTTGATAACACATGGATGACACTTGTTTGCTTGTATGACATTCATAGATATGGATGATCATATTCCATGAGTTGTTGCTAATGACTCCGGTCATTCGTAACGACTGCATGTATTGTCACTATTCCATGAGTTGTAGCTAATGACTTCGTGTCATTCGCGACGACTGCATGTATTGTCACTACTCCGTGGATCGTTGTGGTTGGCTTCGGTCATCCACAATGATTGCATGTATTGTCACGTGGATTTCCACAACTCCGTGTGTCGTTGTCATTGACTTCGGTCATACACAATGATGCATGTATTGTCACTTACACTAATTGTGAATACTAGTGATAACATTTAAACTAATAAAATTATAAGTATTATATAATTAGGTTGACACTTGTGTAATAGACCTTCAGTTTTTATAAACTAAACTACTTAACTAAAAAACATAATTTTTAAATATAGTAATTACTTGTATATATATAATAAAAATATAGATATAAATAATTTTATTTGAATTTCAACTTGGTGATTGTCGAATCAAAATCAAATAGAATTTCGATTTTTTCGAATCTGATTCGAAAACTAAACACCTTAGATGAGAGGATTGGAGATACTGTGAAGAAGAAACCCAGCCAGAATCGGTTTGTATGGAGCAGTGGTCAAATGAATTATAGGGTAATATCTAGTTGTTTTTAATTCGCATCGAAGCTCGGTTTAAAACTCTTTTGCTTTAATAAGTTATTTGGTCTTTGGTTAGACCCACTTACTATTCCATCTAAAAAAAATCGGTCTTTTTGTTGGTTACCAACCATACACATCATATTTTTGCTACGATTGAGTGCAGGGCATCACATGGTCTGATCGATCAGTTAATGAACAACCAAACGTAGAAAATACTTGCAGATGATATTATGAAGTGCTTTTAACATCCATCTAATCACTACAAATCTTACGGATACGATAACATCTCTATGAACATTTTAGTTATTGTAACAAATAATTAGTTTAAAAAACCGAAAAAAAAAATAAAAAGGGCAAAGAAAAGTGGTACAAATATTTTAATAATAATAGTTTTTTTTTTCTCTAATACAACCATCAAACTGTTGTACTAGAAGTACCCTCAACAGTCAGCAATTTTTGTTGAAGTTGACTGGTGGTTCCCATTGTTCCACGAGAGAACCCAACACCAAAACCACATGACTAATGTTTGTTATTTGGTCAAGCTCACGTTTAGTACACTGGCTTGCCGGCAAGCCCTCTTTTTTTTCTCCCTCTAATGAAGAGCATATGCCTGAAAAAATATATAAATCAACAAACCAAAATACAAACCCAAGAGGGCAAACCCTCTATCCCCATCCCGAGAATCGACAGTCGGCACAATCAAATTACAAGGAGGCCCGCACAAATACTCAAAAAACCCATGCACAGCCACAGGAATAAACCAACCCAAGCCCCATCCATCAAATGGAGTCCCCATGTTACCCAACCAATTAACCGTCCCAAAGGACATAACCAGACCACTCCCCAAACCTACCCAGCCCAAGGTGCTGGTGCCCTCCGAACACTCCATATAACCTACTAGGAGCCTCCAAACAAACCAGACGACTAACAAGGCAATAGAGACACTTTTGATAGTAGATAACAAGGTGCTCACAAACATTAGTCTGGGCTTATCATCAAAATAAATGGTGAACGCCACCATTAGGCGCCCCTCATCGACCGGTCCCACGGCCAACATGAGGGAGGAAAATAGTGTGACCCAAGGAAAATTGGGTGGTGCCAGGCTTTGAACCCTAGACCTCCATTACATATTCCTATCCTTACCATTTGGCTTATCATAGTTGGGCCTATTTTCTGAAAACCCACATCCAATGCAGACATCCCTTCCATCTACCTCAGATAAATAGGTACCACGAGTATCCAGGCTGGAAGTACCAGCAAGCCCACTTTGTAAGTGCTTTCCACAGTTTTTTTCATTGGTGTCTAGAGTTTGGTCAATAGCTTTCTTCAAGTCTTCTTCTAAAGTTAGATCCTTGTGAAACCATGTCACCAGGTGTTGTTCATCCTCAGCCTTAGTGTTATCTAAAGGCTTTTCTGCCTGTCATCATTTCCATCAATATCGTGCCAAATGCATGAACCTCCACTTTTGTAGATACTCTCCCAGTAGTTGTTTGTATCAACAAAGAAGAACAAACTGCGGCTAATTTTAACATATTGGTATGTGTTTTAAAAGTGATTATCTCATTTTGGATAATCAATTTTATACAATATCTAACTATTCTAATAAATCAAGATTTATAGGAACACATGACAAGTTTCTTAAGCACCTCAACTCTGATTTTTCGTCTCTCTCCTGTTAAATACATCTCATATTAAATATAGTTTTTATATATTTTTAAAATAAAAAAGAAATTAAACATTTAAATTTAATCAATATTAAAAAAAACACACCTTTTTAAAAAACCATCTTATTATAAATATAATTTTTTAAAAACAGTTTGTCAAAACAAAATATTTAAAAACAATATGACATTTTAGTACTTAAAGTAATAAACTATATGACATTTTAATAATATTTTACCATAATAAATCATCTTAATTATATTGTTTAAATTTTCATTGGTGATTATTCATTATATTTTTTTATTTATCATGTGTAATACATGAGGTACTAACCAAGTATTGTATATACCAGAATGTTTATATCACGAGTAACAAAAAAAAATAACAGTAGAGTACTCACCAAAATATTCGGGTGCAACATAACCAAAAGATCCAGCCACTCTGATCTAAACAGGCTGCATCCCATCAGGCGTGTGTTTCACCATACCAAAGACTGCAACTTTAGCACGCAAGTGATCATCAAGAAGAATATTAGATGATTTTAAATCTCAGTGAATAAAATTCTTCGGTCCGAAACTATGCAAGTACTCGAGCCCCTTCGCAACATCCAACCCGATTATTACCCATCGTTTCCAACTTAGCAGGTCGGTTTTACGAGCCTCCCATCCGAACAAACATTGACTTAAGGGTTGTTTGGTGGTGTCTGAATGGGTCTGAATCTGAATGGTTCAGATTCAGACCGTTTGTTTCGCGAAAAAAACCACATCTGAATGAAACCAAATTTCTGAATGGAGGTCTAAACCATTCAGACTCGGATTGAAATCTGAACCTTTCAGACGTGAAGGAAGAGGGGCTGGGACTGCACCACCACAGCCCATCGCACCTCTGCACAACACCACGTGAGCGGACCACACCGCCGCTCGCACCTCGACCGACGGCCACACCGTCTTCCCTATTCCCACTCGACGACGACGACGACAATTGGAGCCGCAAAACAAGTAGGGTTCGAGGTTTTGCTTACCTTGAGCGACGGTGAAGTGTGATGGAGGCAACGAAGACGACGATGGTGAGGGTTCGGCGATGATGCGATGGTGAGGGTTCAGCGATGGTGCGATGGTGAGGGTTCGGCGATGGTGCGATGGAGCCTCAGATGGAGGCGATGGTGATGGCGTCAACGAAGGAGGGGCAAGAGGGCGACGGTGGGGGCTGGGGCGGCTCTAGGGTTTTGAACAATAAAAAATGTTTTTTTTTTATTTTTTATTTTCATTCAGATGTTCAACCAAACAATCTTAACTGTTTCAGCACTTAATGGTTCAGACCCTCTTAACCATTCAGACATCTTAATCATTCAACACTTAATGATTCAGACCCAACCAAACGGCCCCTTAATGTTCCTTATTACATGTACTCGTATACCAAAAGCCTCTTGTTACCTTTAATGCAATATCAATCAAGATCCACAAGATGCCTTTGTATAAAGTTTTTCAGAACTGCGATTTGAGTTTCAAAGTCTTTTACGTGTTGTGTCCCGCATTGTATCATCCAAGAACTGAGTTCATTCGTTTTACTGCTATTTTCGTCCCTTTTAACTAACTCCCATTTACAACCCCAAAACTGCTATTTTCGTCCCTTTAACAAGAACAAATCCATAACGTACTAATCCTAATAAACAAGAAATAAACTGGAACAAATAAGAACAAGTCTACAACATACTTATTCAACCTAAGACACGTCATTATGACTGTTAACCGCTTTACCCCTATCCATTGGTTTCATTATATTAAACCATAAAGGAATTAAAAGAAAAACCATAATAGTAGCAAGTGAAATCAAAGCCCATTTTCTATTCTCAAGTGCCTTGTCAAACTCATTTTTACCCAAAAAAATATTATCCGAGTGCAGGAAGTTCACTCGTTGTGGAAAAACAGGAATCTCAACAAAAAGCTTATTATTCGACGCGTTAAGAAGTTGTGGATTCGGTAAAGACGGGGCCCAGAAGCTCATTATCACTCAACGATAAAATCTTAATCACGGTTAAATTAATGGATGCAGACGAAATAGAAACCGAAAATTTAAGATTTAAAAAACTCAAATTTGTCACATTCTTCCCAAAAGGATCACAACTAACAAAATCCTAGTTCTGACAAACATCATTACCCTTCGAAGATTCTGCAAAATAGGGCACCCGATTGATGGGGCGATTTCAAAAAGTGTGGTCACTTGTGGGTTACACAGGCCAAGTTTTGATAAATTGAAAATGTTGCTATCAGTTCCCAAATTAGCATGAGCATCACTAAACACAGGTAATGGGCCCTCTAATATACTGTTTCTCATACTAACCTTTACTAATTTGGAAAAATTCAGTAACTAAACCTGCAAATTCATTGCCCCTTAGTTGCAAATCGAATAAATCAGTGCAATTTGAAAGATCCGAGATAGCATCATTGAACGAATCAAAGTCAAACCAAACTTAATTCAACTGGGTCATCAAAGAAATAACATCAATCCTACCAGAAAACACATGAACTTGATTATTAATATACATGTCCTGAATCTACGATCAGTGAAACTTTGGGGAAGTATTCTGGTGAGATCATTATACGACGGTCAGAGAAAATGCAAAGTGTGTAAACGATAAAAAATATCCGATATTACACCCACTATGTTGCTATGGGTAGCATCAAAACTTTTCAGATGGAAACACTGATCAAGATTTTTCGCTAGAACCCACTACGAGAGATTTGGGTTATCGGAGACGGAAAAAATTGTAAGTTGTTGAGGCCGGTGAAAAAATTTGGCGAGAAGTTAAAAAATTTTCTAGCCAAATTTCTTCACCAGCCTCAACAACTTACAATTTTTCCCGTTTCCAATAACTCAAATATCTCGCTGTGGGTTGCGTCAGAAAATCTTGATCAGTGTTTCCATCTAAAATGTTTTGATGCGACCCATGCCAACATAGAAGGTATAATACTAGATAATTTTTTATCGTTTACACACTTTACAGACTCTTCGGATGTCGCATAATGATCTCACCGGAAAACTTCACCGAAGTTTTGCTGGATTGCAAATTCAGGACCTGTATATAAATAATCAAGTTCATGGGCTTTCTGGTACGATTGATATTCTTTCTTTGATGACCTGGTTGAATGAAGCTTGGTTAGACTTTAATTCATTCACTGGCGCTATCTCAAGTCTTTCAAACTGCACCGATTTATTTGATTTGCAACTAAGGGACAAAGAATTTACAAGTTTGGTTCTTGAATCTTTGATGAATCTTCCCAAATTAGCAAAGGTTAGTATGCGAAACAATGTATTGCAGGGTCGTTTAAGTGTGATATTCATGTTGATTTGAGAATTGGTAGCAACAACTTCTGTTTATCAAAACTTGACTTGTGTAACCCGCAAGTGACCACACTTCTTGAAATCACCCGATCAATCAGGTACCCGATGTTGGCATAATCTTGGAAGGGTAAGGATGATTGCTAGAACTTGGGTTTTGTTAGTTGTGATCCTTCTAGGAATGACAAATTTGAGTTTTTCTAAATCTTAACTTTTCGGGTTCCATTTTGACTGCATTCGCTAATTTAACAACGATAAAGATTTTATCGTTGAGTGATAATAAGCTTTCGGACCTGGTCCTAAGATTTTAATATCTTTATCGAATCTGTAACTTCTTAACGTGTCGAATAATAATCTGTCAATTGAGATTCCCGTTTTTCTACAAAGAGTGAACTTTCTTCATTCAGGTAATCATTTTAATGGGTAAAAATGAGTTTTACAAGCCACCTGAGAATACAAAATAGGCTTTGATTTCGATTGGTATGATTAGCG
Source organism: Mikania micrantha (assembly GCA_009363875.1). Taxonomy (NCBI): domain Eukaryota; kingdom Viridiplantae; phylum Streptophyta; class Magnoliopsida; order Asterales; family Asteraceae; genus Mikania; species Mikania micrantha. The sequence goes on from CM018695.1 coordinate 53,908,206, forward strand.
TCATTATACTTGATGAAGATCTATTGTGATAATAGTGCAGCAGTGAGCTTTTCAAACAATAATAGCTCAAGTGATGTTGGACTATATCTCGACACAAAGTACTTATTTGTGCGCGAGTGAGTAGATCACAGTGTTAATGTTGAGTATATCGGTACACATAACATGCTAGCAGATCCACTAACTAAAGGTCAACCACCCAAAGTATTCAATGATCATGGATTTCAAGCGAGACCTTATATAGATGTCATGTAAACACTTTATGATATTATTTATCTACGTCACTCAAATGTAAAGTTTGTCTATACTTATGTATTTATTTGCACTATTATGTTTACCTTAGACAAACATATTATTTACCACCTAACCTGTAATTAAAGATTATATCATTATCATAATTGATGGGGTCTTGCATTGATAATAATGCCATTGACTGTATCAATTTGTTTTGATGTTATCATAAGGCTTATTGAATATGATTAAGTTTGACCACTTGGCCAATTAATGTTATATTATGTTATGTACATATATGAATATGTAGTCAAATGGTCTAGCAGACAAGTGAGAATGTTAAAATCTATTAAATGGCTTTGACTATTTGACACTTATGGTCCTTACACTCAAGATGTCTAATTTGATGGGAGTTAATATCTTAAGGGACCAAAGTGTAACAAATGGTGGTTAAATATGAGTCAATTTTGCCTAATGAACATACGTATTCTATTCTCTGCGCTATCATCTTCAACCGAGAAAACCTTACACCATACTTAAGGATTAGAGACCATTATTATCATAATCAAGGCAAAACTAGACTCTTAATCAAGAATCATTATGGCATCCTCTTCTACTAACAAGATTGAATCAACACCGACAAGTAAGTTTTACTAATTTGATATGTGATTCATGATCATGATTGAAGTATTTGATTAGGGTTCATATATTTCAACCCTTCATTGAAGATATAATCAACATGAACAAATCAACCAACTCAATAGAGGTGGGCAAAAAACCCGGAACCGGGAACCCGAACAAGTGGGTACGGGCGGTTCCAAATTCTCAGAGAAACCGGAACCGAAAAAAGCAGAACTGGATCCACCTTTACTCGGCCAAACCCGAACCGGAACTGGCCAAAACCCGAACTCGAACTGGAACCGGAACCAGTTGTTGACCGGAACCGGTTTAAAAAAAACCGGTTTGCCCACCTCTAAAAGTCAATATGCAAACTTTATGTCATCTTTTTGTACAACTAAGACTAAAAATACAACCATCAATCTGTTGTGCCAGTAGGCAGTACCCTCACCAGTCAGCAATTTTTTTTGAAGTTGATAAAAAAAAAATTCAAGGCAACATTGCCATTACCCTCATCTTCATCAGTTTTTGGGCCCATCGTTCCACGAGAGAACCCAACACCAAAACCACATGACTAATGTCGGATATTTGGTCAAGCTCACGTTTAGTACACTGGCTTGCCAGCAAGCCCTCTTTTTTTTCTTTCTTTTAATAAAGGGCATATGCCTGAAAAATATATATAAATCAACAAACCAAAATAGAGACCCTAGAGGACATGCCCTCTATAACAAAGTCAACAGCCGGTTTTGGTTCCGGTTTTTGACCTGTGTCAACCGGCTTTTGGCCGGTTCCGATCGTGTTTTGTCGGGTAAAGGTGGAACCAGTTCCGCTTTTTCCGGTTGCGATTACTTTGAGAATTCGGAACCACCTTTACCCACCAGTTCAGGTACAACCGGTTCCCGTTCAGGTTGTCGGTTCCAGTTCTTTGCCCACCTCTAAACCCACCTATACAAAAAAAGGGCATAACTACTAGAGTATAACAAAATATAAACCCAATACGTAAACCTCCTACCTATAAAGTATAAATAAGAATATACATCAAAACGATACACCTAATCCAATGATGCCAGACGTTCCTAACAGTAGCATGAAAGGAACAAAAATATCAACTCCAACGTGTACCAAGCCAAAGTGATAACCAACCAACTGGTTATAAGCAAGCTAGAACTATCCATATTCAAGGCTATTCCTTTCACACCGCTGGCAAATTCAGCCATTTCCCCGGCTTGAATCTCTTTCAACCCACCAAACAAAAATGATCGTGCTATCCAGCTCAAACAACTCATAGTCTCATACCCCATTGGAAAAAGGCTTCAAATGATATTCATCAAAGGGTATTGGCCCATCAGAACTCACTCCTCCAGTCATCCCGTGAATCAGCACAATCAAATTACAAGAAGGCTCACACAAATACTCAAAAGGCCCATGCACAGCCACAGGAATAAACCAACCCAAGCCCCATCCATCAAATGGAGTCCCCATGTTACCCAACCAATTAATCGTCCCAAAGGACATAACCAGACCACTCCCCAAACCTTCCCAGCCCAAGGTGCCCTCCGAACACTCCATATAACCAACCTACCAGGAGCCTCCAGACGACTAACAAGGCAATAGAGACTTTTGATAGTAGATAACAAGGCCCTCACAAACATTAGTCTGGGCTTATCATACTTAGGCCTATTATCCAAAAACCCACATCCAATGAAGACATCTCGCTCGGATAAATAGGTACCAGGAGTATCCAGGCTGGAAGTACATCTCATATTAAATATAGTTTTTATATATTTTTAAAATAAAAAAGAAATTAAACATTTAAAATATATCAATATTAAAAAAAAACACACCTTTTTAAAAAACCATCTTATTATAAATATAAATTTTTAAAAACAGTTTGTCAAAACGAGATATTTAAAGAAACAAACTTAGAAAAAATTAGTGTTTAAAAATAATATAATAATTTTATTCCTTAAAATAATAAACTATATGAAATTTTAATAATACTTTATCTTATTAAATCATCTTAATTATATTGTTTAAAATTTCATGGGCGATTATTTATTATATTTATTTTATTTATCATACATAATACATGAGGTACTAACCTAGTATGGTACACACAAGAATGTTTATATCACGAGTAACAAAAAAAAAAAATAACAGTAGAATACTAACCAAAATATTCGGGTGCAACATAACCAAAAGATCCAGCCACTCTGATCTAAACAGGCTGCATCCCATCAGGCGTGTGTTTCACCATACCAAAGTCAGCAACTTTAGCGCGCAAGTGATCATCAAGAAGAATATTAGATGATTTTAAATCTCAGTGAATAAAATTCTTCGGTCCGAAACTATGCAAGTACTCGAGCCCTTCGCAACATCCAACCCGATTAAAACCCATCGTTTCCAACTTAGCAGGTCGGTTTTACGAGCCTCCCATTCGAACAAACATTGACTTAGGGGTTGTTTGGTGGTGTCTGAATGGGTCTGAATCTGAATGGTTCAGATTCAGACCGTTTGTTTTGCGAAAAAAACATCTGAATGAAACCAAATGTCTGAATGGAGGTCTAAACCATTCAGACTTGGATTGAAGTCTGAACCTTTCAGACGTGAATGAAGAGGGGCTGGGACAGCACCACCACCGCCCATCGCACCTCTGCACACCACCACGTGAGCGGACCGCACTGCCGCTCGCACCTCGACCGACGGCCACACCGTCTTCCCTATGCCCACTCGACGACGACGACAATCGGAGCCGCAAAACAAGTAGGGTTCGAGGTTTTGCTTACCTTGAGCGATGATGAAGTGCGATGGAGTCGACGAAGACGACGACGATGGTGCGATGGTGAGGGTTCAGCGATGGTAAGGGTTCGGCTATGGTGCGATGGAGCCTCAGATGGAGGCGATGATGATGGCGTCAACGAAGGAGGGGCAAGAGGGCGACGGTGGGGGCAGGGCGGCTCTAGGATTTTGAACAATAAAAAATGTTTTTTTATTTTCATTAAGATGTTCAACCAAACAGTCTTAACCGTTTTAGCACTTAATGGTTCAGACCCTCTTAACCATTCAGACATCTTAATCATTCAATACTTAGTGATTCAGACCCAACCAAACGGCCCCTTAATGTTTCTTATTACATGTACTCGTATACCAAAAGCCTCTTGTTACCTTTAATGCAATATCAATCAAGATCCACAAGATGCCTTTGTATAAAGTTTTTCAGAACTGCGATTTCAGTTTCAAAGTCTTTTACGTGTTGTGTCCCACATTGTATCATCCGAGTTCATTCGTTTTACTGCTATTTTCGTCCCGTTAACAAGAACAAATCCATAACGCACTAATCCTGATAAACAAGAAATAAACTGGAACATATAAGAACAAGTCTACAACATACTTATTCAACCTAAGACACGTCATTGTGACTGTTAACTGCTTTACCCCTATCCATTGGTTTCATTATATTAAACCATAAAGGAATTAAAAGAAAAACAATAATAGTAGCAAGTGAAATCAAAGCCCATTTTGTATTCTCAAGTGCCTTGTCAAACTCATTTTTACCCAAAAAAGTATTATCCGAGTGCAGGAAGTTCACTCGTGGAAAAACATGAATCTCAACAAAAAGCTTATTATTCGACGCGTTAAGAAGTTGTAATTCCGGCAAAGATGGGGCCTGATGCTTATTATCACTCAACAACAAAATCCTTATCACGGTTAAATTAATGAATGCAGGCGAAATAGAAACCGAAAATTTAAGATTTAAAAAACTCAAATTTGTCACATTCTTCCCAGAAGGATCACAACTAACAAAATCCTAATTCTGACAAGCATCATTACCCTTCGAAGATTCTGCAAAATAGGGCACCCAATTGATGGGGCGATTTCAAAAAATGTGGTCACTTGTGGGTTACACAGGCCAAGTTTTGATAAACTGAAAATGTTGCTATCGGTTCCCAAATTAGCATGAGCATCACTAAACACAGGTAATGGGCCCTCTAATATACTGTTTCTTATACTAACCTTTACTAATTTGGAAAAATTCAGTAACTAAACCTGCAAATTCATTGCCCCTTAGTTGCAAATCGAATAAATCAGTGCAATTTGAAAGATCCAAGATAGCGTCATTGAACGAATCAAAGTCAAAGAAAACACATGAACTTGATTATTAATATAGATGTCCTGAATTAGCGGTGCGCACATATAATGTGTATATGTGTCGACAGCTCTTGAGGGGCAAAAGTAAAATTGCACTAGTTTTAACGTTATTTTACTTATTCAGTGAAAATAACGTTAAAATCGTTTCGAACGGTTGATCAAGCATCATGAGCCGAGGGTCTCACTGGAAGCAGCCTCTCTACCCCTACGGGGTAGGGGTAAGGCTGTCTACATCTCACCCTCCTCAGACCCTGCCTTAGCATGCTAATGGCGGGATATACTGAGTACGTTGATTGATTGATTGATGTCCTGAATCTACGATCAGTGAAACTTTGGAGAAGTATTCTGGTGAGATCATTATATGACGGTCAGAGAATATGCAAAGTGTGTAAACGATAAAAAATATCCGATATTACACCCACTATGTTGCTATGGGTAGCATCAAAACTTTTCAGATGGAAACACTGATCAAGATTTTTCGCTAGAACCCACTACGAGAGATTTGGGTTATCGGAGAGGGAAAAAATTGTAAGTTGTTGAGGCCGGTGAAAAATTTTGGTGAGAAGTTATAAAATTTTCTAGCCAAATTTCTTCACCAGCCTCAACGACTTACAATTTTTTCCGTTTTCGATAACTCAAATATCTCGATGTGGTTGGGCCGGAAAATCTTGATCAGAGTTTCCATCTAAAATGTTTTGATGCGACCCATGCCAACATAGAAGGTATAATACTAGATAATTTTTTATCGTTTAAACACTTTATAGACTCTTCGGATGTCACATAATGATCTCACCGGAAAATTTCACCGAAGTTTTGCTGGATTGCAAATTCAGGACCTGTATATAAATAATCAATGGGCTTTCTGGTACGATTGATATTCTTTCTTTGATGACCTGGTTGAATGAAGCTTGGTTAGACTTTAATTCATTCACTGGCGCTATCTCAAGTCTTTCAAATTGCACCGATTTATTTGATTTGCATCTAAGGGACGAAGAATATACAAGTTTGGTTCTTGATTCTTTGATAAATCTTCCCAAATTAGCAAAGGTTAGCATGCAAAACAATATATTACAGGGTCCATTACCTATGTTTAAGAGTGATTATCATGTTTATTTGGGAACTGATAGCAACAGTTTCTGTTTATCAAAACTTGACCCGTGTGACCCGCAAGTGACCACGCTTTTTGAAATCACCTGAATAATGGGTGCCCGATGTTGTTGACATAATCTTGGAAGGGTAATGATGCTTGCCAGAACTGGGGTTTTGTTAGTTGTGATCTTATAGGAACAATGTGACAAATTTGAATTTTCTATATCTTAACTTTTCGGGTTCCATTTTGCCAGCATTCGCTTATTTAACAGCGATAAAGATTTTATCGTTGAGTAATAATAAGCTTTCAGGCCAAGTCCCTAAGATCTTAACATATGTATCGAATCTGCAACCTCTTAACGTGTCGAATGATAATTTTCGGTTGAGATTCCTGTTTTTCTACAAAGAGTGAACTTTCTTCATTCGGATAATCATTTTTATGGGTAAAAATGAGTTTTACAAGCCACATGAGAATACAAAATGGGCTTTGATTTTGGTTGGTATAATTAGCGTCTGTACTTGATGCTATTATGGTTTTTCTTTTACTTGCTTTAGATTTACTTACTTTAGGTTTAACATAATAAAAACAAATAACCAATGCGCAGTTAACGGTCATAATGGCGTGTCTTAGGTTGAATAAGCCTTTGTAGACTTGTTCTTGTTTATTGAGTTTATTATGTTTTTCTGTTTATTAAGATTACTACGTTATGAATTTGTGTTTGTTGATCGTTTGATTTCTGGAGTCTGGAAGGCCATGTATAGCCATTTATGTTTACGTGTTGAATAACACAAAGACATTGCGTGAAATTATTGGATGGCCAATTCAAACATGAGTTTAGACGTGGATTACCAATCGACAATTGCCCTAACAAAGAACCCAGGTATTTCACGGTTATAACAAAAACATCAACATAAGGTATCATTTTATTCAGGAAAGAATCGAGAATAGTAAGATCAAGGTAGAGCATATGCTCAAGATCAAACAACGAGCTGACCCTCTAACAAAAGCTTTAGCACGAGTAAGATTTAGCAAGATGTAAGCATTGCTTGGGGTGAAAGATTTATCACTGCCTAGGCTTAAAAGGGATGAATGTTGGAACATACACCCGAATGTGCATGAGCTCATGGGTGGGTCGGTTGGTTCTTTTATATAAACCCAAACCCAAGCTTGTGGTTCTTTGTATGTTGATATTTTGATTTTTGTATCCAACTAAGGGCAATCCCACGCGTTGCGAAGGTAGCCCCTCATTTAGCAGGATAAAAACATTAAACATAAAAATTTTAAAAACAACACTGATAACATTAATTTGTCACTCAATCGTAAAACTTTAAAGCGTAAATCATAAAACTTAAAAAAAAAATATATTGTAATACTGTTATTTTTATTATAATAATATTAGTTAATAATAATATTATTATTATTATTATTATATTCTCACCGCCGCCGCCGCCGCCGCCACAATAATATTTTGACAGCATTCTAATTTTTGACGTAGTTTACAACTTTACATAGAATTATCTCATCTACACATATGATTATAATTTCCTTGTATTGTGACTTTTTTGTTGTAAAAGTCTCGTACTTGTATTCTACTTGGTTGTCTATTTACTTACTCATTAAAACATTATAAATTTAGTAAGATGCATATATATATATAGAGAGAGAGAGAGACTTATTCCATTGAGAACTATTAAATATCAAGGAACCATAAGAACTAATTTTGAGCCACATATTTTAAGGGGTATAAAAGTAATTTCCTTTTAAAATAGGGGAAGTTACTATTATACCCTTTAAACTAGTGGCTAGAAATGGTTCTTTTAGTTCTCAAGTTTTAATATATATATATATATATATATATATATAGGGACTTATTCCATTGAGAACCAGTAAATATGAAAGAACCAAAGGAACTAATTTTGAACATGTTATTAGGGGTATAAAAGTAATTTAACCTTAAAGTATGAGAAGTTACTATTTTACCATTTTAAATAACCACTCTATGTACAAAACTTAAAGCATAATGTACAAGTGTATTATACAGTTCTCAAGTTCCTAACATAAAAGTGGTTCTTAATGGAATACCTCCCTATATATATATATATATACTAGATTAGTTACCCATGTACTACACGGATTGTCTAATAAAAATAATATAAATCCTAAATATGTATCAATTAAAATACATAAATATATATGTACATGTAATAAAAAAATAATTTGTAAGTTACAATAACTAAATGTGTTGTTGACACATTTTACATATTTGGCTTGATACATATAAAAGTCATTGTATGCTTTGTTATTTATGACCCTGTTTTCTAAAATTTGCTTCCTAAAATTCTAAGAAATTTGCCACCAGATAACATAATGATTTTGTTGAGAGTGAAAGAAGTGACATTGACATATTTATCAAAGATTAATTATAGAGTTAATGATAATTTAGTTCACCTATGTAGACTTAAGTTTGTAGCTCAAATCAAAACACTCTTTCACTTTCGCACTAAAATAAGTTTGCAATTCCTCAATTTGTTGTGTATGCACTAAATTTAGTTTCTTGATGTTTAGTAACTTTGATAGCTCAAAAAAATAAATAAACATGATTGAAGAAGTAATCAAAACATCTGCTTGTTTGTCCATATGCAAAAATGGTGCAATTAAGTTCTTTTAATACTTCATTATAATAAGATTAAGAACTTGTTCATATAAATCCTTTCGTTGAACTGAAGGATCAAAAACGTATCATAATTTTAAAAAAATCATCATCAATCATGCATTATCATACAAAAAATGGTGAGCCAAACATTAATAACTTACGATGGAGTTACTTAAGTTTATTATTTCTCTTGGGTTCCTAATGCTCTCTTCATCCAAAAACCAATAGAAGATTATTTTAGTAAAATCGTCATAGTCCTTAAATGAATTTAACTTGTATTTTTCTATTAAGGATCAAAAACAACCTACAATGTACTTAACATTTAATAATCAAACAAAATACTAATGGCTACTTGATTTTAATGGAAAAAAATACAAAAGGTTTTTTTAAATTTTCTGATAGTATAGTTAAATATTCTCTCAGAATTGCAGGTATATTTGGATAATCAATTTAGATAGAAAGCTTACCATTTGAAGAAATTGGTATGCAAGGCTTCGAGACAGAAAATTTTGTGAACGTTGATGTCGCAATTAAACATATTTAGCCAAAAAACTTCACCATAGAATTCTATAGACCTAACAAAGATAAATCAATCTAGTGAACAAATACGAAAATGGAGCAATCATAAAAACATAATGTTGTCTGCAGTTTCCTTGCATGGCAACTAATATACATAGAACTTTGTCAAGAGCCCAACACCCCAACTTATCTAACAAAAATGCCAAAAAGCATATGTTAAAGCATTTAATTGAAAAACATTCAAGCATTTTTTTGTGCACATCAAAACTATTCAAGCACATTTTACTCATGGATTAGAATGGGCTGAGTTAAGTTATGATTATTTGTACATGATTGGAAAAGATAGATATTAAAAGAATAAAAAATAAAAAGTCCTTATTTGTGGTTGCTTTTAACCTTTAAGGCCTACTCGATATCTGAAATTTCAATAGATCAAACTGAAGTTGTTAGTAATTGTATTTGAGGGTAACTGAAGGTAATAGCTAATTTTTGCAAAAAGACTTTACAAACAAAATTATCCAATTTTTCAAATGTCACTACTGAATCTATATAAGACATTGCAGTCATCAAATAGGACCACTATGGAAAATAACAATAAACAACTTCAGTTTAGATACTTTGCAAATTCTTGAACTTAAATTCAATTGAATAAAAGTTGGAAGGGTTGTTTTTTGCACAGAGAACCCTTACTCCATATGCATTGTTGCATATTCATAGCTCACGTACCTATCACAAATTCTGAATTTCTAACCATGAAATCAAGAGAACAATAAAAGATTCAAGTGAACAAACCTTTGATTTGGTTGACCTCCAATCCTGCAGGCAACACATAAAAACAAAACCCCCTAATTAGAACAAATGAAAATGCTTCTTTAGTCTTCTATTCATACATGAGTAAGAAAGAAGGGCACAAAAGGCTGAGACGTAAAAACATTGTCATATGAGCAGCAATTTAGAGAGGAAGAGATGGTTGAACATACCTGAGCAGCCTCTTAAGTCGTAGGTAACCAAATTCCAAGTCAATTGTGAAAGGAAGAGAAATACCTTGAAAGAGTTTGCAAGTAGTAGAAGTAATCGGCGAAGCACAGAGACGATGTATTCTAAAGAATTTAGACGGGTACTGTAGCTTATGAATGAAGATTTTGAATCTATTACACGGAAATAGAAACATCCAAATGAGGAGGTTTTGAGACATTGAAGAATTAGGGTTTTTTTTTCTTTGTTAGAGATGAGGAAGGTTTAAAGGTTGTTCCAGACATTAATAAATTAGGGTTTTCTTCACACTTGTGAAGTTTGTGTGAGAACTGAGAAGATAGATAGTTAATGGTTATTTGGATCCAAAAAGGCTCAATAAAGCAATGGGCGTGAAAATGTTTGGTATAGATGCTAGAATTTTGACATTTAGCAAAATTTGTTACTTATTTATTAGATTAGGTTGATAACTTGCACAAATCCTTTTGTAAATGCTTTGATATGTTAAATCCAAAAGAATGGCTGACAGCCTGACAACATTGTTGATATAATATTTTTTTTTTGAACGGCTTGGTACAACGACACCCAAGACGGGATTTCAACCGTCCCCTCGGATTTGACGCTCTGGGGCGTATGCCTGAGCCCACCCCAGGAGAAACCCCACAACTGGGTAAACCCCCTGACCTTGCTTCAGCAAATATGCCTCAGCCCGGATTCGAACCCAAGACCTCCCATAGGGAAGTCAAGGGGGTAACCATTAGGCTAGAAACCCTTGGTTTGTTGATATAATATATACAAGTGAGATTTTTCTTAACCAAGCATTTGCCTTCTACTTGGTAACACTAGGGGTGTAAACAAATCAAGCCAGCTCGTGAAATACTCGAGATTGGGTCGGTAAAATGCTCGAATGAGCAGAGCCTAAACGAGCCCGAGCTCGAGCACAAAAATATGGCTCGTTTAGTTATCGAGCCCGAGCCTTACATATCGAGCTCAAGCCGGCTCACGAGACTAAAAATACTTTTTATTTATATAATTTTTAATTATTATATTAAGTGAATATTTATAAAATTAATTTTTGTATATATACAATTATGATAAATATATTTAAATAATATATTTTATGTTAAAATAGGAAAGTATAGCTATAAATATACATTAAGTTTGTAATTAAAAATAAATAAATTGAATAATTAAAAATTAAATGAGCCGAGCCGAGCCGAGCTCGAGCCTAAAAATTTTCTTACAAGCCAAGCCCGAGTCTCGAAAATAAAGCTCTTAACGAGTCGAGCTAGAGCTCGAGCCTTATTTAGTCAAAACGAAGTATCTCACTTGTATAGGCTGATAGCCTTAATACCCACATATACCACATTGTTGATGTAATATACAGGCTGACCATTACCACATTAGAGTCCTTCATTGTGCGATCGGCCTTGTTTCCACTATTCCCCTCACTTAGAGATAATATGCACAACTGAGATTGTCACACCCCTGCGTCGCGTGCGGAATCCACGGCGCGGTGACGTATGATCAGTTGAATCATGCACAAGTATTGAATAAGAACAACCACAATGGATTACTACATTTCATAATGTTTAGACAGTTGATTAGTTACAGACAATCTATCTACCAAAAGTAAGACAACTACAGACCCAAAATATCGTTTACAAAATAAGACTCCAAACAAGACAATTAAACATTTAGGATTTAGTGAGTTTCTATTCCATCCTAGCATGTTTCTTCATCTTGTTCTATCTTAGAATGGTCTCCTTAGTTGTCCCTGAGAATGTCTTAAACCTGATTACCTGAAACACGTGAAAAGTAACTGTCAACTACAGACGTAGTTGGTGAGAACAATAGGTTTAAACATTTGTAAACATGAATTATGTGATATAAGACATAGGTAAGTTAAAGCATCATAAGATTCACACGGATGAGCTGCAACCCAAACTAACATCAAGTAAGAAAATGAGTGTAAACAGTCCAATCACTGTTCGCACGACAGCCGATAATATCAAGTCCCAAACCACGTTTGGAGTTAGATAATACGTCAGCAGTTTTGATAACCATATGACACCAGACCTGCAGTTGGCTTTTAAAAGCAAATTTAAAAGCCAACTCCATCCTGGATAAGAAAACCATGACACCAGACCTGCAGTTAGCTTTTAAAACAAATTTAAAAGCTAACTCCATCCTGGATAAGAAACAATGTGTCCGCTTTCCCTTGTTGTGATCACCCAGTACTAACGCTAATGAATATGATACTTGATGGGTTTATAAGTTTGTTTACAACAATGGACACCATGTTTTCTGAATCTTACTTTAACCGGATGTGTTAATGTCTTATTGAAAACCTGGATTTAACTCCACGAGTTGAATCCTTTGTTTATGTAACATGAAATGAATCTCTTGATTTGAATACCATGATGTGAACAACTTGACTTGAATACCATGTTTTGAACCAATGAATTTGAATACCATGTTTTGAACCACTTGATTTGGATACCATGTTGTGAACCACTTGTTTTGGAATACCATGATGTGATGACCTTGTGTAATAACAAGGTTTATAACAAAAGGATTTGTAAAATCCTTTATCAAAAAGTGTTTATCCTTCATAAATACATTTGAGTAAATAATTTCAAAACAGTTCAAAAGTCCCTTATAAAACCTTTTTAATGAAAAGAGTTTAGTAATTGACAAGTAAATTAAAACAGTTGACAATTTCTTTAAACAATTGATGAATCCCTTGGATTCGTAAGATGAACCTGAAATGTTTATGACTTACACATAACTTGTGTAATGAAACAAGATTGAAATAGCGGTTTTGATCACGTGTTCCACCCCAAAACAGTTATAAAACAGTAAAAGAGGGGCTAAAGTTCTCACCTGTCTGCAGTAGACTCTGAACTAAACAGTTAGCAAGTAGCAAACAGGACTTCTAACTTGTTCCTATATCATTGTAATCATACATAAGATATAAGATTTATAGTTGTATAGACTTTGATTCATTGATTGACTTGTGTTCTCATGATTTGATTGTTGTGAAAACTTGAATGTTATGCTTTGAGTCTCTTGATTGATCATGGGTCCAAGAAACTTATGAAATGTTCTTTGATGCATAATTCATATGCATAAAATGATATTTGTTTAAGAATTTGATAGCCATTGATTACCATTTGTTGTGAAAAGATGTTCAATTGTTTCAAGTCTTGTGATTGTGAATTTATCTTCATGATTGTTATTAAGTTATAACTTAACCAATTCATGATCAATTCACAAGTATTATAAGTCGAGCCCAACACAATTGGCCTTAGTCCATGTAACCATGAGACTTAGCAAAAGCCATGGGCCACTTAAATCTCTATGGACCAATTGAATGTGTCATTGGGCCAATTTAGAGCTCTTAATGTGTCGAAAACCAAAATGTGTAATTGAAGGGATAACACGGCCTAGGATGATTATTTTGGGCAAATTAAAGATCTTAATGGGCCAAACCATCTCAATTGTGTTTGAATTAAGTTCATGGGCCAAATTGCTAATGGACTTGGGCCTTGAAGAACCGGATTGGGCCGAATGGGTTTGGGCTGCCACCTTAGGCAGCGAACCCTTCCCCATTTCATCTAAGGTTCGGCTTGCATGGCTAAAGGTTCGTCCAAGATGAGATTGGTTCGTGAAAAGCAAAGGGTTCGTTCATGATGCGAGGTCCAAGGTTCGTCAGCAAATCCACGAACCATGCAGAGTTCGCCTTTCCTGGTTCGGCTTAGGAGGGTTCGCGGATCATATAATGGTTCGTGAAGGCTCGTGAGAAACTCTCTAGAATTCAGCTGTGCATGCAACGAACCATGCGAGGTTCGTTTAGGATTAGGGTTCGGCTGCTGAAGCTTGGCACCCGAGGGTTCGTTGACCAGGATGGTTCGGCAAAAGGGCTCGTGACCCCTTAGGGTTCGCTGATAACCCCACGAACCATGCAGGCTCGTGAACGCCTCTGGAGGGTTCGGCTATGTGCTGATTGGGGTTCGACTCATGAACCTTCGACGAACCTGTAACATGCTACCACCACTCCCTCAAATCATGGATCTAGACCTCGATCTAAGTGAATATAACATCAGAGAGGGTTACTAATGGTGCGAAAACAGAATGGTGATGTTTTAACCGGTGGTTCGTCGGGTTTGATCACAAACACAAATACAACCATGAAAACCCTCTTTTTCCAGATTTTCAACCGATCATACCTCGTTTTTGGCTGGACAAATCCGTGGTTTTCTTGTACTATCTTGTAGAGAATGTCGAGAGCTTCGCGTGGGTTCGAGAATCACCGAAATCCGTCAAGAAACGAGCGAGATACGAGCGTTTAAAGATCGGTTTTTAGAGAGAGAAAGGGTTGGCCGAATTTCTAGTGAGAGAAAGTGGTGTAGGTGAAATAAATGAGGGTTTAAGCCTTGTTCAAGGCTTTTATAGTCCGGGTGGTGTTCGGGTTCGTTTCGGTCGCTCGGTTCGCGTTTCCGAAACGTAACGCGTATTTTACGCGGTTTAAAAATAAAAGAGTTGTTAAACTCATTAAAATGATGAGTTTCAAAATTGTAAAAATATAAAATAATTAATTTAATTATTTTTACTCTTCGTGTGTTGTCGGATCGTTAAACATTCACAATTTACGTGTATACCCGCAATCGCGTACGTTTTCCGATCGTATTAAAATATTTAAAGTCGTTTAATCGTAATTATAAGTTCAACATTCGTATTATTATGGATCGTCACCCATAACTATACTCAGTCTCGCTTACAGATTACGATCTTGGTTGAATTAATTAAATGTCATAATATTCGTCTCGACACTACGCACTAACACTAACCTGTTACACCGAACGCAGTATATGTATAGGGCTCACTCTCGCTGCCCACCACTGTTTCGATATAACAAGTTACTGTTCTTGCCTAGTGAAATCGACTGTAATTAAATAATACATACTTGTTTTCTGACTACTAAGATCCTGTAACACACAAGCACACATTATGAACATACTGAAACACATTGATTGAACTGAAACTGAACAGACACTGTTCTAACACTGTTTACAACTACATGACTATATGCACAAATGTTACAGTCTCCCCTAGTTAAGGGAATTTCGTCCCGAAATTAACTAGCCGAAGATACTGTAAAAAGATGAGGGTACTTAAGCTTCATCTGGTCTTCACGTTCCCAGGTGAACTCAGCACCGCGTTTGCCCTCCCATCGCACTTTCACGATCGGGATACGGCTGCGTTTAAGTTTCTTGACCCCATGATCCATGATTTCAACCGGATGTTCTATGAATTGCATGTTGTTCTGAATCTGAATGTCTTCCAGTGGAATCTGAACATCATGATCCGCCAAGCATTTCTTAAGATTTGATACATGAAAAGTATCATGAACATTGCTTAGCTCCACTGGAAGTTTGAGTTTGTAGGCTACGGGACCAATCCGTTCCAGGATCTCAAAAGGTCCAACGTACCTTGGTGCAAGTTTCCCTTTCTTCCCGAATCGGACAACGCCTTTCCAGGGAGAAACTTTGAGTAAGACTCGGTCACCGACTTGAAACTCAAGCGGTTTCCGACGTCGATCAGCATAACTCTTCTGCCGATCTCGTGCGGCCTTAAGCCGTGACTGAATGATTGTGATCTTGTCTGATGTTTCCTGAATGAGTTCTGGTCCTACGACCTGTGAGTCACCAATCTCGGTCCAACAGACCGGGGATCGGCACTTTCTACCATATAGAGCTTCGAATGGTGCACATTGAATGCTCGTATGATAGCTATTGTTATATGAAAACTCAATGAGTGGAAGATGAGTGTCCCAACTTCCACCGAAGTCAATGACACAAGAACGGAGCATGTCCTCAAGTGTTTGGATAGTCCTCTCACTTTGGCCGTCGGTTTGGGGATGATACGCCGTGCTAAGATTAACACGCGTTCCCAAAGCCTTTTGCAATGATTGCCAAAAGCGAGAAGTGAAGCGACTATCACGATCAGATATGATTGATGTTGGAGTACCATGACGTGCAATGATTTCGTTGATGTACAATGTGGATAACTTCTCCATCTTGTAATCCTCTCGGATTGGGAGAAAATGAGCAGATTTGGTGAGTCGGTCAACGATCACCCAAATCGAATCGAAACCTCTCGGAGTTCTCGGCAACTTCGTTATGAAATCCATGGAAATTTGTTCCCATTTCCATTGAGGAATTTCAGGTTGCTGCAGAAGTCCCGAAGGCTTTCGATGTTCTGCTTTGACCTTTGAACAAGTAAGACATTTTCCCACGTACAGTGCTATGTCTTTCTTCATTCCCGGCCACCAGTAAGATGTCCTCAAGTCCTGATACATCTTGTCGGCTCCAGGATGAACTGAGTATCGCGACTTATGAGCCTCATCACAGATGAGTGTGCGCAATTCTTCAGACTTTGGAATCCAAATGCGGCCGTTGAGATATAACAACCCATCAGCTCGAGGTTCTAGTTTCTTCTCAATACCACAATCCAAGTCTGTCTTGAGTTGATTATCTGTTACCACTTGTTGTTGTGCAATACGAATCAAGTCTTTCAAGTTTGGCTGTGTGTTGATCTCCATGGCTCTTACACGAATCGGTTTGACTGGTTCCTTGCGACTAAGAGCATCCGCCACCACATTGGCTTTACCCGGATGGTAACGAATCTCGCAGTCGTAATCAGTTAGAAGCTCAACCCAACGTCGTTGTCTCATGTTGAGTTCTTTCTGATTGAGAATGTGTTGAAGGCTCTTGTGGTCTGTATAGATAACACATTTAGTACCATACAGGTAGTGTCTCCAAATCTTCAATGCAAAGACCACAGCCCCTAACTCAAGGTCATGAGTAGTGTAATTCTTCTCGTGAACCTTAAGTTGTCTTGAAGCATAAGCAATGACCTTGTCCCGTTGCATAAGTACACAACCGAGACCAAGGTTTGAAGCATCACAGTAGACAATGAAATCATCATTGCCTTCTGGAAGACTAAGGATAGGGGAATTGCATAACTTCTGTTTAAGAAGTTGAAATGCATCTTCCTGTTTCTGTCCCCATATAAACGCTTGACTTTTCTGAGTTAATGTGGTAAGTGGCAAGGCTATCTTAGAGAAGTTTGCAATGAATCTTCTGTAATAACCTGCCAAACCCAGAAATGAACGAATCTCTGTTGGAGTAGATGGAGTAGTCCAGTTTTTAATCGCCTCAATCTTGGCTGGATCTACATGAATTCCATCTTTGTTTATGACATGTCCTAAGAAGTGAACCTCCTTTAGCCAAAATTCACACTTTGAGAATTTAGCATAAAGTTGTTCCTTTCTTAGTAGTTCCAAGACTTTCTTCAAATGATCCTCATGTTCTCGTTCTGACTTGGAATAAATCAGTATATCATCAATAAAGACGATAACAAACTGATCCAAGTAAGGCCTGCAGACTCGATTCATCAAGTCCATGAACACTGCGGGTGCATTGGTCAGCCCAAATGGCATAACCACAAACTCATAGTGTCCATATCGAGTCCTAAATGCAGTCTTTGGTATATCCTCATAATTTACTCTTAACTGATGATACCCAGATCGTAAGTCAATCTTAGAGAAGCAAGTTGCTCCCTGTAATTGATCAAACAGATCATCGATCCTGGGCAGAGGATATCTATTCTTGATTGTCAACTTGTTCAGCTCACGATAGTCTATGCACATGCGAAATGAACCGTCTTTCTTTTTGACAAAGAGAACCGGAGCTCCCCATGGAGAGAAACTCGGTCTTATAAAACCTTTGTCTAAAAGTTCCTGAAGCTGACTAGACAGTTCCTGCATCTCAGATGGTGCTAATCGATACGGTGACTTCGCCACTGGGTTTGCTCCAGGGACGAGATCAATTCTAAACTCCACTTGTCGGACTGGTGGTAGCCCAGGCAAGTCTTCTGGAAATACGTCTGGATAGTCTTTGATAACTGGTACGTCTCCAACTGCTCTCTTGTCAGGTTTCTTTTCCACCACGTGAGCTAAGAACGCATAATATTTCTTCTTTAGATACTTCCTCGCCTTGATGCACGATACTATCTTCAATCCGCGGCAGGGTTTCTCACCGTAGACTATCATCGTTTCGCCGGACGGCAGGGGAATTCGAATAAGCTTTTCAGAACATACGATTTCAGCATTATTCTTAGATAACCAATCCATTCCTACCACTACTTCAAAGCTTCCGAGGGTCATAGGAATAAGATCGATGGAAAAGAGATGGTCATTTAGTCTTAGCTCACAAGCATTAATGATGGAATCTACAACTATAGTCTTACCATTCGCTACTTCTACAGTATAGGGAGCAGTAAGTGTGGATAGTTGCATATTAAGCAAAGAAGCAGTATGAGCAGAGATAAAACTTTTATCAGCACCAGTATCAAATATGATAGAAACATAGTGATCATTGATAAGAAATGTACCCGTGATGACTGCCGGCTCTTCACGTGCTTCCGCAGTTCCAATCACAAAAGCACGAGCAGCAGCAGTATTGTTATTGAGTTTTGGACACTGGTTTCTGAAGTGTCCCTCTGCCCCACAATTATAGCAGGCTCTTCCACCTGCAGCAGTAGAAGTTGTGGCAGCAGTTGTTGCAGCAATAAGATGAGCAGATCGACAAGTTGCTGCAAAGTGTCCCATACGCCCACACTTGAGACACTTCTTGCATGGAGTATTGGGCAGATGATGGTACTGGCATTTGGTGCAGAGTGGGAACGAGCCAGTGTACTGCTTTCTGATATTAGCGGGTTGTGGCATAGCAGTAAGGGGAGTAGCATGAGTAGGTGCAGCCGCAGTCAACGCTGCAAAGTTCTTGATTGTTTTCTGTTTCTTCTTCTTATGATGGTGCTGTTCAGGCTTCTTGCCTTCCTCAATCTGTGCCCTTTTGAATCCCTTTCGGGTGAGCACCCCAGATTTCACATACTCTTCAGTAAGAGTAGCACCCAGTTGTATCGCAGCTTCCAAAGTAGTGGGGTTGTTCCCCATAACAGTTCCTCTAACCACTAGAGGCAAGCCTTCGATGTATTTCTCTATCCTGCGGGATAGAGGAGTAACCAGATGTGGTACCAAAATGCACAACTCATGAAAACGAGTTGTATACTTGGCATTTTCGCCACTATCCTGCACTAGATTCCACATCTCCACCTCCAGTTTCTTTAGCTCGTGACGTGGACAAAACTTTTCCACCAGTAAGTTCTTGAATCCATTCCATGGTAAGGCTATAGCGACTTCACGTCCTCTGGTGTTCTTCTCAGAATTCCACCAGGTGAGTGCTCCCTTATGAAAAGCACTTGAGGCCATTTTGACCTTCAGATTTTCAGGACATCCAGTGAAGTCGAGAATGTCTTCGATGCTTTCCAGCCACTGCAGTAGGCCGGTTGCTCCCTCAGTACCAGAGTACTTGGGAGGTTTAGCATCGTTGAACTGCTTAAAAGTAAAGTTAGCAGTTCCAACGTTAGTGGCATTGGAGTTGTGTGCAGAATCACCGGTACTTCCCCGAAGATTCTGGGTAATATCAGTGACCATACCCGGGATCACATCCCTCATGTGAACAGCGATAGCTCGAGCAATCTTGTTAATTTCATCATCATTACCGCTTGTCGAACCCCCAGCATTTGGGTCTCGTCGAGGAGGCATTCTACGAATAGAAGCCACAAGCGGGTCAGTAATGAGAATGGATACAATTGAATTTTCATGATAAGGTCAGTAATATATCCATACTACTAGTATTATCATTCAATTGTAATATAATACAGTACACGTATAAGTTATCAACTTATTTGTATACTTATCATGTGAATATGTACGATGTCTCATGATCTCTCCACCAAACCTACACACTGACACTTTCCCGATATACCGAAAATAGCTTATATATAGGGCTCACTCTCGCTGCCCACCACCGTTTCGGTATACCACGATCATGCCCTTGCTAGCATTTGGCAACACGTTTGTACTGATTTCCATGTGTTTTCCATTGATTAAGAATCCCATGATCTTTGATCAACTTGAACTATGATTGATTCCATGATTGAACTATGATTATGTTATGCGTGCACCTACTAACAGTTGTTAACATGTAGAACTAAATCATACGTGTGCTCTACACTTTCCTGTTAACTTATGCCAGTAAGTACTAATGATGTAATCACTTAAGAATTTCACTTAAGGTTTACATTTATGATATGTTCACAACTTGGTTGATTCACCATAATGTCTGGTTCATCCAAGTTTGAATTTCATTATGATTTGATTCACCAATGATTGTTTCCCAAATGATTGTATCCCATGTGTTTTGACTAATGTTCCATGTGTCCAGTTGATCCCGAATCCTCACTCCAAATACAAACGCCGGATTCCCCCTAACATACTGAAATAAGCTTATATATAGGGTAAGCTCTCACCGACCCACCACTTACCTCAACACGTCAGCGTTAACCCGTCATCTATATTTGGGGCTAAGATTCCAACTGTTGATTGATTATGATTGTCTCATGATTTCTCTTGTTCCTTGATTCTGTTTATGATTGTGTAAACCATGGTCCTTAATTTACTAGAAACTAAGACCTTAGGTTTATGTATATGTGTCCTAGGTTAATCAACCTAGTTTCCCAATACTTAAAGTACTGAGCATAATGATTTCCTGTGAGAACTTCAACTAAAGAATACTGTTACACAGATTCTAAGTTATAAAGTTCCTATGATAATGAATCCATGATAATGATAACAATGACAAGGATTTCAAATCTAAGTTCTAAATTAATAGACCTCAACCTTTGAATTCCTATAGTGATATGACAAGGATCTCAAATCCAAGTTCTAACTTAATAGATCTTGACCTTTGAATCCTATAATGAATATGACAAGGATTTCAAATCCAAGTTCTAAATTAATAGATCTTGACCTTTGAATCCTATAATGAATATGACAAGGACTTTAGATCAAAGATAACAATCTTTGCCTCTAAATCCCATAATGAATATGACAAGGATCTTAGATCAAAGATACTAAATTAATAGATCTTTGCCTCTAAATCCCATAATGAATATGACAAGAAATTCATATCAAAGATACTGAAACTACAGATCTTTGCCTCTGAATTTCTATAATGGTCTCTGTGTGAGAATTTCAGATCAAGGATACTAAGAATACAGATCCTTGCCTCTGAAATCCTTAAATGCATATGTGTGAGAATTTAATTCGGTTTCTAAAATTATAGAAGTCCGATTCAAATTCCTTGACTCGATGTCTAATCTTAGAAAAATGTCCCTAAGATCTTTCAAGCTTATTGTAGACTTAATGCTCACTTAAGTTACTTAGATCCTAAGTATCCTCAAGCCTATAGCACTTAGTCCTATTGGGTAGCTTAGGTTATAGTCTAGGTCATTAAACATTGGGTTTTTCCTAGTTCTCTATAACCTTGGCTCTGATACCAACCTGTCACACCCCTGCGCCGCGTGCGGAATCCACGGCGCGGTGACGTATGATCAGTTGAATCATGCACAAGTATTGAATAAGAACAACCACAATGGATTACTACATTTCATAATGTTTAGACAGTTGATTAGTTACAGACAATCTATCTACCAAAAGTAAGACAACTACAGACCCAAAATATCGTTTACAAAATAAGACTCCAAACAAGACAATTAAACATTTAGGATTTAGTGAGTTTCTATTCCATCCTAGCATGTTTCTTCATCTTGTTCTATCTTAGAATGGTCTCCTTAGTTGTCCCTGAGAATGTCTTAAACCTGATTACCTGAAACACGTGAAAAGTAACTGTCAACTACAGACGTAGTTGGTGAGAACAATAGGTTTAAACATTTGTAAACATGAGTTATGTGATATAAGACATAGGTAAGTTAAAGCATCATAAGATTCACACGGATGAGCTGCAACCCAAACTAACATCAAGTAAGAAAATGAGTGTAAACAGTCCAATCACTGTTCGCACGACAGCCGATAATATCAAGTCCCAAACCACGTTTGGAGTTAGATAATACGTCAGCAGTTTTGATAACCATATGACACCAGACCTGCAGTTGGCTTTTAAAAGCAAATTTAAAAGCCAACTCCATCCTGGATAAGAAAACCATGACACCAGACCTGCAGTTAGCTTTTAAAACAAATTTAAAAGCTAACTCCATCCTGGATAAGAAACAATGTGTCCGCTTTCCCTTGTTGTGATCACCCAGTACTAACGCTAATGAATATGATACTTGATGGGTTTATAAGTTTGTTTACAACAATGGACACCATGTTTTCTGAATCTTACTTTAACCGGATGTGTTAATGTCTTATTGAAAACCTGGATTTAACTCCACGAGTTGAATCCTTTGTTTATGTAACATGAAATGAATCTCTTGATTTGAATACCATGATGTGAACAACTTGACTTGAATACCATGTTTTGAACCAATGAATTTGAATACCATGTTTTGAACCACTTGATTTGGATACCATGTTGTGAACCACTTGTTTTGGAATACCATGATGTGATGACCTTGTGTAATAACAAGGTTTATAACAAAAGGATTTGTAAAATCCTTTATCAAAAAGTGTTTATCCTTCATAAATACATTTGAGTAAATAATTTCAAAACAGTTCAAAAGTCCCTTATAAAACCTTTTTAATGAAAAGAGTTTAGTAATTGACAAGTAAATTAAAACAGTTGACAATTTCTTTAAACAATTGATGAATCCCTTGGATTCGTAAGATGAACCTGAAATGTTTATGTGAGGCCCCGATTCCGGGCGACCCCACGTACGTTGGTCTCATCATAACACATAGCTCTTTAACTAAAAACTTTCATAAACATGCAGCGGAACTTAAACATAATGTCAAACATAATTAAATGTCTGCATTAATACATAAACGATTGCCAAAACCATCGGATTCTTTATCTTGATGCCTGAACTCCATGCCTTCTCTGACCCAAGCTTAACCTGACATACATGCTAAATCAAGTCAGCTTACGCTGGTGAGTTCTAGTTTTCATAAAACATCTTAACCATTTTGTTAAGTTAAAACATGTTTAACATAAAACATCATTTCATTCACATAATCCAAACATTGTCACATAAACATCCTAATCATCATCATCATACAACCACTGCTACCAAGCGTAACAGTGGGCTTATGCCGGCACAAGGCTCCATAACCTTTGATCTGATCCGCCGAAGCGTTCTGCAGATCCATACTTACCCAGTAACAAGTACTGGAGCAACCATACTTACCCCATACGAATATGGGAGCAACGTCATACCTACATCATACTTACCCCGTAACACATACGGGAGCAACCATACTTACCCAGTAACAAGTACTGGAGCAACCATACTTACCCAGTAACAAGTACTGGAGCAACCATACTTACCCCATAACGCGTATATGGGAGCAACGTCATACTTACCCCGTAACAAGTACGGGAGCAACCATACCCAGTATAGTCGTGGTTGACTATCATTCATACATTTTCCTATAACACGTATAGGAACATCATTCCCAGTTATAGTCATGGTTGACTCTCATTCATTCCCAGCACAAATACTGGTACCTATCACGTACATATCCTATCACACGTATAGGATATCATTCTTTCATCGTATATGATATACTAGCATTATATCATCTTTTCCTCATAACCATGAAGGCATCATATCCTTCATGCTTACATCATAATCATCATCATAATCATCATAACAACACGGACATATCATGCTAGCATCGTTTCATCGTATCTTTATCCTAATAACTTAGGAATCATCATAACATGTTATGCTAGCATCATGTGTCCGTATCATCATAACATCCTAGCATCATATTCATAACATTCCACTTTCATCCTAGTAACCTAGGATCTTATCATAACATTTTGTAACTATCATCATAGCTACCATCTTAATGCATGTTATCATACAATCATCATATCATATCTTCACACCTTTCATCATCATAATTCATTTTTCATGCATTCATCATACTTAACATGTTCTCATGCATGCTTCATTTCACATTGAACATTCATTCATCATAACATATAAACGTGCATACATAATTATGGCATATCATTATCCATTTATCATCATCTTAAACACATAACATCATGAACATAACATTAAGCATGTATGCCAGCCCAAAACATTAAACATTAAAACAGGGCGTCTAGAACTCACCTGATGTCTTGCTGTAGCAAGATCTCTCACAACTTGTGCTAATGATCTATCTCTGCATTGGTTTACGTTTAATATGTTATTTACATATTAACTTCCTGATTAAATCTTTCTGAACGTCCAATGTCAAAACATTGCCTTGATAGTCGTCAAATAGTTAATGTTGTTGATTATCATGCTAAAACATGTTCCTAGACAGATTAATGGCTTAGAACTGATCAATCCTTGTTATTGATTTCCCAGATATCATGAAATATCACAACGTAGCATTAGAATAGGGTTAATAACCATATTTAACATACTGATCTGTCTGTTATCATAAACATCAGATAATCCTTTCAATGAGTATGTTAATGATTGTGATTAGTTTGAAACACTTGGAATTAACCTTGTGCGTCCAAATATTAATCAAACTAATCCCCTACCTTATCATAATCAAATGGGTTAAACCACTATAACCATTGTTATGATTCTATGCAAACCGGGCATTACAACGGCTCAAAACAAGGATTTTCCGGTTAACAGTTCGAGTTCTTCACTTAAAATCAATCCTAGCCATCATCTAGGCAATAATCAACAACCCTAACTATATCACTACGTTCAAAAACAAGATTTAATCAATCAAAATCAATCTAGAAGGTTAAAACGAACCGTTACCTGATCTGACGAGTTTCTGCGGGTAAAACAGCGATCAGGACTTGTATATACGATTCGTGGGATGATCTGGATGTTCAGAGAGCTTTGATTTGAAGATTAGAGGTGTAAGAAGGGTGAATTTGCGTCTAAAGGTCGAGCAGGGTCGAAAATTTGCGTTCTGGAACGTTCTGATCGCTTAAAACAAAGTTTGGCCGACATATCCCCTGGGCGCATAGCCTGACTCTGGAGGGTTGGGAGTTAGGCTATGCGCCTAGCGTGTTTTTCTTCCAATATTTGATTTAAACTTGTTTTCGCGATTCCGGGAGCATACGAACTCCGTTTTGCGCACGGTTTTCGCCCACGTTCATCATTTTTCACATACTATCAATCCCCAATAACAAAAGTTGCTAAATCCTCGTGGATTTCAAGCACGACCAAATGTGCTCACGTCATAAATGCCGAATTTTCCGTATGCAATCGTCACAGTTTCAACTGTAACCGAAATCTCGTACGTTTATTATTAAATTACTAAAATTTCGGTTGTTACAGTTTATGACTTACACATAACTTGTGTAATGAAACAAGATTGAAATAGCGGTTTTGATCACGTGTTCCACCCCAAAACAGTTATAAAACAGTAAAAGAGGGGCTAAAGTTCTCACCTGTCTGCAGTAGACTCTGAACTAAACAGTTAGCAAGTAGCAAACAGGACTTCTAACTTGTTCCTATATCATTGTAATCATACATAAGATATAAGATTTATAGTTGTATAGACTTTGATTCATTGATTGACTTGTGTTCTCATGATTTGATTGTTGTGAAAACTTGAATGTTATGCTTTGAGTCTCTTGATTGATCATGGGTCAAAGAAACTTATGAAATGTTCTTTGATGCATAATTCATATGCATAAAATGATATTTGTTTAAGAATTTGATAGCCATTGATTACCATTTGTTGTGAAAAGATGTTCAATTGTTTCAAGTCTTGTGATTGTGAATTTATCTTCATGATTGTTATTAAGTTATAACTTAACCAATTCATGATCAATTCACAAGTATTATAAGTCGAGCCCAACACAATTGGCCTTAGTCCATGTAACCATGAGACTTAGCAAAAGCCATGGGCCACTTAAATCTCTATGGACCAATTGAATGTGTCATTGGGCCAATTTAGAGCTCTTAATGTGTCGAAAACCAAAATGTGTAATTGAAGGGATAACACGGCCTAGGATGATTATTTTGGGCAAATTAAAGATCTTAATGGGCCAAACCATCTCAATTGTGTTTGAATTAAGTTCATGGGCCAAATTGCTAATGGACTTGGGCCTTGAAGAACCGGATTGGGCCGAATGGGTTTGGGCTGCCACCTTAGGCAGCGAACCCTTCCCCATTTCATCTAAGGTTCGGCTTGCATGGCTAAAGGTTCGTCCAAGATGAGATTGGTTCGTGAAAAGCAAAGGGTTCGTTCATGATGCGAGGTCCAAGGTTCGTCAGCAAATCCACGAACCATGCAGAGTTCGCCTTTCCTGGTTCGGCTTAGGAGGGTTCGCGGATCATATAATGGTTCGTGAAGGCTCGTGAGAAACTCTCTAGAATTCAGCTGTGCATGCAACGAACCATGCGAGGTTCGTTTAGGATTAGGGTTCGGCTGCTGAAGCTTGGCACCCGAGGGTTCGTTGACCAGGATGGTTCGGCAAAAGGGCTCGTGACCCCTTAGGGTTCGCTGATAACCCCACGAACCATGCAGGCTCGTGAACGCCTCTGGAGGGTTCGGCTATGTGCTGATTGGGGTTCGACTCATGAACCTTCGACGAACCTGTAACATGCTACCACCACTCCCTCAAATCATGGATCTAGACCTCGATCTAAGTGAATATAACATCAGAGAGGGTTGCTAATGGTGCGAAAACAGAATGGTGATGTTTTAACCGGTGGTTCGTCGGGTTTGATCACAAACACAAATACAACCATGAAAACCCTCTTTTTCCAGATTTTCAACCGATCATACCTCGTTTTTGGCTGGACAAATCCGTGGTTTTCTTGTACTATCTTGTAGAGAATGTCGAGAGCTTCGCGTGGGTTCGAGAATCACCGAA
The DNA here is from genome assembly GCA_009363875.1 of Mikania micrantha. NCBI lineage: Eukaryota > Viridiplantae > Streptophyta > Magnoliopsida > Asterales > Asteraceae > Mikania > Mikania micrantha. Next base: position 53,935,378 of record CM018695.1, read on the forward strand.
ATCCGTCAAGAAACGAGCGAGATACGAGCGTTTAAAGATCGGTTTTTAGAGAGAGAAAGGGTTGGCCGAATTTCTAGTGAGAGAAAGTGGTGTAGGTGAAATAAATGAGGGTTTAAGCCTTGTTCAAGGCTTTTATAGTCCGGGTGGTGTTCGGGTTCGTTTCGGTCGCTCGGTTCGCGTTTCCGAAACGTAACGCGTATTTTACGCGGTTTAAAAATAAAAGAGTTGTTAAACTCATTAAAATGATGAGTTTCAAAATTGTAAAAATATAAAATAATTAATTTAATTATTTTTACTCTTCGTGTGTTGTCGGATCGTTAAACATTCACAATTTACGTGTATACCCGCAATCGCGTACGTTTTCCGATCGTATTAAAATATTTAAAGTCGTTTAATCGTAATTATAAGTTCAACATTCGTATTATTATGGATCGTCACCCATAACTATACTCAGTCTCGCTTACAGATTACGATCTTGGTTGAATTAATTAAATGTCATAATATTCGTCTCGACACTACGCACTAACACTAACCTGTTACACCGAACGCAGTATATGTATAGGGCTCACTCTCGCTGCCCACCACTGTTTCGATATAACAAGTTACTGTTCTTGCCTAGTGAAATCGACTGTAATTAAATAATACATACTTGTTTTCTGACTACTAAGATCCTGTAACACACAAGCACACATTATGAACATACTGAAACACATTGATTGAACTGAAACTGAACAGACACTGTTCTAACACTGTTTACAACTACATGACTATATGCACAAATGTTACAGAGATTTAAGTTACTCGCATTTTTAAAGCTGTTGCAGATAACAAATGTACATATTTTGGGAAAATTCCACGTAAAAACCACACCTGAAATTTGCAAAACCAGAACATAAAAACATGACTATCAAAAAATCCATAGAATGACCCATCTTTATTTACCAAAAAGATAGTGATCACTATGGTAATTTATCAAAATCATTTACAGCAACCTTCTCTGTTTCATATGCGAGTTAAAATTTGACACTTAACAAAGCTTTTTAACGCTTCAGTAGTGGCATCTCTTTGTTGAGCGTCCGCTATTCATATCCCTTTTCAACTGCTAATGTTTAGTGTAACATAAGTTAGATATCTTCTGCATAATATTGCCTATGTGTTAACAAAAATAACAAATTTGGGTCTAACTTGAAAAGGTAATTGTCTAATTGATTAATAAGAGTACAACCAAATGTCTTGCATGCCTAAAGTTTCTTTAGATGTCTTTGTTGTGTAGTATCAAAAAGGCAATGCTAAAATTGGAAATAAAAGATTTGTTCTGTCTCCTACTTCTTATAAGATAAACTTTGTTTTGCCACTTTCCTTCATGGTTGGAGAAGTCGCTAGTCGGTCGGCGAGGTAGAGACTAGGAATTAATCAGGATTAATCGGATTGGAATTTTTATATAGAATTTTTCAAAATTTTATATATATACATACAAATACACACACCAATATAAATATAATACTTCAAAATTCAAATATTTTTCTAACAAACTTAAAGATAATAAACAAAATACTGAAAAATTCAAACATTAACAGAAGCATCCTTGGGAGTCAACTGAGACCGATCGTGCACAGCTGCTTTTTGACCGATCGATATTGATTTTGGGAGTCGACTGAGACCGGGAAGAAGAAAAACCACAATTTCTTTGGGCTTGGACCAAAATTTTTGGCATAGACATAAAATTATTGGCCCATTGACCGATTTTTTGCCCTGTTGTCTGTTGACTGATTTTTTGCCCTTAGACCAATTAATCCGATTAGTCCTAACTAGGCCCGATTAGCCCCGACTAGGTCCGATTTTGACCACCTAGCGATTTTTCGATCGACTAGCATAAATTTAATCGGCTAATGGCCGAATAACGATTAATCCCGATTTTTACAACACCGCTTTTCTTACATAATAGAAGCTAAATCTTATGAAACGCATCATCACATACGTAACTAATAAAGATATAGAAAAAAACGGGTGCATACAAATTGAATAATCATCAACAATAGAATGCACATCCATGTTCAATTATACCTTCAATTATAAAAAAAATTAAATAAAAGTAGAATTACACATATGTGTATGCAATTCTCTTCTTTTTGACAATATTTGGGGGTATCATCAAACTTTGACCTTTCTTTATGTTTATGTACAGAGTTATTAGTTTAAAAAAATCTCTTCAATACATATGCAGTTTTTAGTTTAAAAAAATCTCTTTATTTTTATAGCTGCATACATAGACTAAAAAGTCAACTAAATACGTAGGAATAGTCATCAAATATCTTTTTCAAAATCGAATAATCTTGCATAGGCCAATTGGTTTCATGTTGGTGTACAAATATAACATTTTCAAGAATAGCTTTAGGGACACTCATAAGAGCAGAGATTTCACGGTCCAGCACAGCTATAGCTAAGGCATATTTTCAGCATTTACAAAATTATCAAATGTTTTATAGACCATGTAATTATTAATCTATATAAACTAGAGCTGCACAAATTCACAAAGTACTTTAGTTTTACTGTGATACAAACTTATATAGACCAGTACTTTATTAATCTATATAGTAGTTGTATAGTACACTGTACAAATTCACAAAGTACCTGTTTGACATTAATTGGATGTATGCTATATAGTAGTTGTAAAAATACACACACAACATATACTGAACAGTATAACAAATTGTTGCATACATATAAATTATCTAAAAGACAATATAGTTTTGTAAAATCACGTATACCATATTGAGTTGCCCTTTAACTTGCGTAACTAAACCGATTTATGCATTTTTATAGAGACCAAAGCATTCTTCAGTAAATTGAACTTGAACTCTTCTACAACTTTCAAGAAATTAAGAAGTCATACCTTAAGATTTTGTTTATCTATGTGATAAAGCCAACGAAGAAACTTCATAAATCAATTCTAGAAAAACAAAACTGTTAAACATAGTATAGATGACGAACAAAAATTAGGTTTTAAAAAAAAATTAGGCGTACCAATTTCTGAGGAATCGCCGGAGAGGAAAATGCAAGAAGCAGTGAGGTTCGATTGAAGAGAAGCAACCCTATTAACGGAGAGATCCAAGATTTCAAATTTTGAATGTGGAGCCAATTTTGTTGTTAGTTCCTCTTTTGGGTAGCACTGCGACATAAGCAAAGAAGGTAAGATAGGAATCATTCTTCTTTCTTCTTCATGCTGAATTGAATATATCAAGACACGTGAACAGAGATCTTCGAGATTATCAATGGTGAGGGATGAAAGAAATCCTTTGTTGACACGAAGAAGGAAACAACAATCTGCCAAAAAGAGAAAGGCAAGTTCAAATTAGGGGCAAAATGGAAAGCATTAGATTACACTCGTTTGGGAGCATTTCAAACATCCTCTGCACTGTGCTAAAAAAAAATATATGTCACGATCTGATCGAGATCCCAACCTAGGTTGCAATCTTTCAAACCATAAAACTTGTCACACGGCAAATCTCCATTCGACCATCTTTATTTATTTTTATTTTTTACTTATCTAAAATTAGTTTTTGTTTATAATCTTGTTTTTTTATATCTTTATCTAATTAATATTTTAAAAATATATAAAAACACGGTCTTGATCAGTTTTTTTTATGAACATGTCGGTATAAATTTTGTTGAAAACATAGTTCGTTTAAAAAATGTTCTTTTATATAAAATAAATATAAACAATCATGGGTTTATCTTTCAAATAAATTTTAATAAAAACTAAAAATCATAAATTATATTTATTTAATAAAAAATAATAAAGGTTGGGTTGTTAATGAGAGTAAAAAGTTGGGTTTGATTGGGTTGTGTGGATGGAAAAGAGAGACATTATTTTTTTATTAAAGATTGGGTTGGATTGGATTGGATTGGATTGTGAATGGGGATGGTCTTAGTACAGGAAACCAAGTGCTTGTTGTAGCTTACTACATGAATTGGTTGTACCTTTTAATTTTAAGAATTTTCTATAATTTATCTCATACAAGTATTGTTTCTCAGGTTAATTAATAATAATTTAAATTATATAAGATGATTTTTTTCATATAAAATATGATTAAATATAATTTTATAATGAAAAAATAGACTACTTATATCATTTTTAACACTAATTTTCAAAGTTTTTTTCTTTAAATATTTCGTTTTAAAAATCATTCTTAAAAATTCTATGTATTTTTAATATTAATGATTTTTAATGTATTAAAAAAAGTCTTATTTTTAATTTAAAAATGTGTAAAAAATATATTTAACAGGAGAGAGAGGCGAGAAAAAAATTCAACATAAGATATATTTTAATGTATTAAAAAATCTTTTTTATTTAAAAAATGTATAAAAAGTATATTTAATATTTAACATTATTATTTAATAATTAATATTAGATGTATTTAATATGAGAGAGACGGAAAATAAAGGTTGAAATTACTTATAAACATAACATCAATTCAAACAAAGATACAACATCTCAGTATACACATGAAACTAAGTATGCAATATGTACACCTTTTGTTGGAGACTGATGTTACCAAAAAACACTTCCCATGGCTGCAAATTGCACAAACGTAAACCAATAATTCAAGCAGTTATGAATTGCAAAAGCAAATTAGGGCTTAGTATTGTTGTTCGTTTGACATGAAAACGCTAAAAAATAAAGGAGTAAAGTGGCGAGCCTGTGAATTGAGTCGAATCTCATTGCAAATCAGTCATGATGGAGAAGTATTACGATGTGAGGTGTCTCCTATAGATGGTTGAATTCGGAATATTAAAGGTAGAAGAAGCATGTGAATCGATAAAGAAGAGGAGTGGTTAACCTACCATAAAACACTTCTCCAGATCTAGGGTGAAAAGTGAAAACCCTTCCTGCACAAAACCAAAAAAAAAAGGGTTTTATAACTGCAATGTTTCCAACACTGAATGTTTCCAACACTGAAATAGAATTCCAAATGATATTACTGCCATGTGTAGACTAGAGGTGTCAATTTTTTTCAAAATCAAAACAAATGAGTTGTTTTGGGTGAATAATTATAAGTATTATATAATTAGGTTGACACTTGTGTAATAGACCTTCAGTTTTTATAAACTAAACTACTTAACTAAGTGTGTAGTGTTTACTGACCATAAGAGTTTGCAACATATTCTCAATCAGAAAGAACTTAACATGAGACAACGGAGATGGGTTGAACTGTTGAACGATTATGACTGTGAAATTCGCTACAATCCTGGCAAAGTGAATGTAGTAGCAGATGCTCTTAGTCGCAAGAGTCAAGTTCAGATTCATAGTGTCCGAGTGCACACTAATCTCCGTAATGATGTTCTCACAGCCCAACATCACTTATTGGCTCAGGATAACTTAAAGAATGAGATGTCTTGCGGGGCTGAAATATTATTGGAAACTAAGGATGATGGTTTGATGTATTATTTGAATCTGTTGTGGATACCGAACAGGGGTGAACTTAGGATGGTAATTATGGATGAAGCTCATAAGTCTCATTACTCAATCCATCTGGGTTCTCATAAGATGTATCAAGACCTTAGGGGCTTGTACTGGTGGCCTGGAATGAAGAAGGATATTGCTGAGTACGTGTCCAGCCAGGGCTGTTGGCCGAACCCTCCAGGGTGGCCGAACCTTAGGCCCAAGCGTTGAGCCAAGCCTCTCCTTGGGCGAACCTCGTACTGTTTAATCAAGTGCAGCCGAATCGACCCCAAGCTACGAACCTTGGCATGCCACAAACAGGAATTGGCCGAACCATGCAGACTACCGAACCCATGGATAGAGCCGAACCCTAGTAGGGCCGATCCCAGCCTCACGAACCCTATCAGTCTAGCCGAACCCTAGTTAACCGAACCTAGGCTTTCACGAACCTTAAGGTTCGCCTAGGGTGAAACCGGCCGAACCCTTCTTGGTCTAGCGAACCCTAGCCTCCATGCACGATACCTATATGGAACCACGAACCTTTTCTCTTGGAGCCGAACCTGGGCTGGGTCTTGACATATGTTCGCTGCCCCTGGACCCAAAACAAAACTTAAGTGTGAATTAGGGTTAGGGGGGGGGGATCTAAGGCCTTGAGGGAAATCATGGAATACACATGCATGTATGAGAACAACAAGAACTACAAGCCGCCACCTTTTCTCTCTCTAAAGACCTAAGTGTTATGGTGTTTGTATGTATATATATATATTGAAAACATATTTTTATGCAATTAACCTAATAATGGATTCTCGAACCTAGAGATTGAAGTCTATAAAGGAAAAGGTATGGTGGTTGGCTAATTGAACATGCATGCAAGAATGGATATGCGTATGATTTAAGATACCACTCTTTATCATACGTGTTCACAAGAAAAACACATAGTATCTCAAGATTTTTAGTATCACTAATGAATAATAGGAGCTAACAGGTGGAATTTAAATCTTATAGTGATCAATGGTAAACCTTAGTTGTCACAGTGTAACAGGATTAATTGAACTAAGTTGACAAAAGAATTAATAAATAACGGTTGATACATAAGGACACTTACTGGAAACAAAATGCATATGCTTATGAACACATTCACAAAATAAATTATAGGTTGATTGAGTGGTTGATTTCACACACAGAAACTAAGGACTCAGGTGAGTTCTCATACCCTCCTTTTAAATCTTTATGTTTTTAAACTCGGAGGTGAAACATGCATACCAATTTACAGACTGACTTGATAACACATGGATGACACTTGTTTGCTTGTATGACATTCATAGATATGGATGATCATATTCCATGAGTTGTTGCTAATGACTCCGGTCATTCGTAACGACTGCATGTATTGTCACTATTCCATGAGTTGTAGCTAATGACTTCGTGTCATTCGCGACGACTGCATGTATTGTCACTACTCCGTGGATCGTTGTGGTTGGCTTCGGTCATCCACAATGATTGCATGTATTGTCACGTGGATTTCCACAACTCCGTGTGTCGTTGTCATTGACTTCGGTCATACACAATGATGCATGTATTGTCACTTACACTAATTGTGAATACTAGTGATAACATTTAAACTAATAAAATTATAAGTATTATATAATTAGGTTGACACTTGTGTAATAGACCTTCAGTTTTTATAAACTAAACTACTTAACTAAAAAACATAATTTTTAAATATAGTAATTACTTGTATATATATAATAAAAATATAGATATAAATAATTTTATTTGAATTTCAACTTGGTGATTGTCGAATCAAAATCAAATAGAATTTCGATTTTTTCGAATCTGATTCGAAAACTAAACACCTTAGATGAGAGGATTGGAGATACTGTGAAGAAGAAACCCAGCCAGAATCGGTTTGTATGGAGCAGTGGTCAAATGAATTATAGGGTAATATCTAGTTGTTTTTAATTCGCATCGAAGCTCGGTTTAAAACTCTTTTGCTTTAATAAGTTATTTGGTCTTTGGTTAGACCCACTTACTATTCCATCTAAAAAAAATCGGTCTTTTTGTTGGTTACCAACCATACACATCATATTTTTGCTACGATTGAGTGCAGGGCATCACATGGTCTGATCGATCAGTTAATGAACAACCAAACGTAGAAAATACTTGCAGATGATATTATGAAGTGCTTTTAACATCCATCTAATCACTACAAATCTTACGGATACGATAACATCTCTATGAACATTTTAGTTATTGTAACAAATAATTAGTTTAAAAAACCGAAAAAAAAAATAAAAAGGGCAAAGAAAAGTGGTACAAATATTTTAATAATAATAGTTTTTTTTTTCTCTAATACAACCATCAAACTGTTGTACTAGAAGTACCCTCAACAGTCAGCAATTTTTGTTGAAGTTGACTGGTGGTTCCCATTGTTCCACGAGAGAACCCAACACCAAAACCACATGACTAATGTTTGTTATTTGGTCAAGCTCACGTTTAGTACACTGGCTTGCCGGCAAGCCCTCTTTTTTTTCTCCCTCTAATGAAGAGCATATGCCTGAAAAAATATATAAATCAACAAACCAAAATACAAACCCAAGAGGGCAAACCCTCTATCCCCATCCCGAGAATCGACAGTCGGCACAATCAAATTACAAGGAGGCCCGCACAAATACTCAAAAAACCCATGCACAGCCACAGGAATAAACCAACCCAAGCCCCATCCATCAAATGGAGTCCCCATGTTACCCAACCAATTAACCGTCCCAAAGGACATAACCAGACCACTCCCCAAACCTACCCAGCCCAAGGTGCTGGTGCCCTCCGAACACTCCATATAACCTACTAGGAGCCTCCAAACAAACCAGACGACTAACAAGGCAATAGAGACACTTTTGATAGTAGATAACAAGGTGCTCACAAACATTAGTCTGGGCTTATCATCAAAATAAATGGTGAACGCCACCATTAGGCGCCCCTCATCGACCGGTCCCACGGCCAACATGAGGGAGGAAAATAGTGTGACCCAAGGAAAATTGGGTGGTGCCAGGCTTTGAACCTTAGACCTCCATTACAGATTCACATCCCCTTTACCACTGGGCTTATCATAGTTAGGCCTATTTTCCGAAAACCCACATCCAATGCAGACATCCCTTCCATCTACCTCAGATAAATAGGTACCACGAGTATCCAGGCTGGAAGTACCAGCAAGCCCACTTTGTAAGTGCTTTCCACAGTTTTTTTCATTGGTGTCTAGAGTTTGGTCAATAGCTTTCTTCAAGTCTTCTTCTAAAGTTAGATCCTTGTGAAACCATGTCACCAGGTGTTGTTCATCCTCAGCCTTAGTGTTATCTAAAGGCTTTTCTGCCTGTCATCATTTCCATCAATATCGTGCCAAATGCATGAACCTCCACTTTTGTAGATACTCTCCCAGTAGTTGTTTGTATCAACAAAGAAGAACAAACTGCGGTTAATTTTAACATATTGGTATGTGTTTTAAAAGTGATTATCTCATTTTGGATAATCAATTTTATACAATATCTAACTATTCTAATAAATCAAGATTTATAGGAACACATGACAAGTTTCTTAAGCACTTAAACTCTGATTTTTCGTCTCTCTCCTGTTAAATACATCTCATATTAAATATAGTTTTTATATATTTTTAAAATAAAAAAGAAATTAAACATTTAAAATATATCAATATTAAAAAAAACACACCTTTTTAAAAAACCATCTTATTATAAATATAATTTTTTAAAAACAGTTTGTCAAAACAAAATATTTAAAAAACAATATGACATTTTAGTACTTAAAGTAATAAACTATATGACATTTTAATAATATTTTATCATAATAAATCATCTTAATTATATTGTTTAAATTTTCATTGGTGATTATTCATTATATTTTTTTATTTATCATGTGTAATACATGAGGTACTAACCAAGTATTGTATATACCAGAATGTTTATATCACGAGTAACAAAAAAAAATAACAGTAGAGTACTCACCAAAATATTCGGGTGCAACATAACCAAAAGATCCAGCCACTCTGATCTAAACAGGCTGCATCCCATCAGGCGTGTGTTTCACCATACCAAAGACTGCAACTTTAGCACGCAAGTGATCATCAAGAAGAATATTAGATGATTTTAAATCTCAGTGAATAAAATTCTTCGGTCCGAAACTATGCAAGTACTCGAGCCCCTTCGCAACATCCAACCCGATTATTACCCATCGTTTCCAACTTAGCAGGTCGGTTTTACGAGCCTCCCATCCGAACAAACATTGACTTAAGGGTTGTTTGGTGGTGTCTGAATGGGTCTGAATCTGAATGGTTCAGATTCAGACCGTTTGTTTCGCGAAAAAAACCACATCTGAATGAAACCAAATTTCTGAATGGAGGTCTAAACCATTCAGACTTGGATTGAAATCTGAACCTTTCAGACGTGAAGGAAGAGGGGCTGGGACTGCACCACCACAGCCCATCGCACCTCTGCACAACACCACGTGAGCGGACCACACCGCCGCTCGCACCTCGACCGACGGCCACACCGTCTTCCCTATTCCCACTCGACGACGACAATTGGAGCCGCAAAACAAGTAGGGTTCGAGGTTTTGCTTACCTTGAGCGACGGTGAAGTGTGATGGAGGCAACGAAGACGACGATGGTGAGGGTTCGGCGATGATGCGATGGTGAGGGTTCAGCGATGGTGCGATGGTAAGGGTTCGGCGATGGTGCGATGGAGCCTCAGATGGAGGCGATGGTGATGGCGTCAACGAAGGAGGGGCAAAAGGGCGACGGTGGGGGCTGGGGCGGCTCTAGGGTTTTGAACAATAAAAAATGTTTTTTTTTTTATTTTTTATTTTCATTCAGATGTTCAACCAAACAGTCTTAACCGTTTCAGCACTTAATGGTTCAGACCCTCTTAACCATTCAGACATCTTAATCATTCAACACTTAATGATTCAGACCCAACCAAACGGCCCCTTAATGTTCCTTATTACATATACTCGTATACCAAAAGCCTCTTGTTACCTTTAATGCAATATCAATCAAGATCCACAAGATGCCTTTGTATAAAGTTTTTCAGAACTGCGATTTGAGTTTCAAAGTCTTTTACGTGTTGTGTCCCGCATTGTATCATCCAAGAACTGAGTTCATTCGTTTTACTGCTATTTTCGTCCCTTTTAACTAACTCCCATTTACAACCCCAAAACTGCTATTTTCGTCCCGTTAACAAGAACAAATCCATAACGCACTAATCCTAATAAACAAGAAATAAACTGGAACAAATAAGAACAAGTCTACAACATACTTATTCAACCTAAGACACGTCATTATGACTGTTAACCGCTTTACCCCTATCCATTGGTTTCATTACATTAAACCATAAAGGAATTAAAAGAAAAACCATAATAGTAGCAAGTGAAATCAAAGCCCATTTTCTATTCTCAAGTGCCTTGTCAAACTCATTTTTACCCAAAAAAATATTATCCGAGTGCAGGAAGTTCACTCGTTGTGGAAAAACAGGAATCTCAACAAAAAGCTTATTATTCGACGCGTTAAGAAGTTGTGGATTCGGTAAAGACGGGGCCCAGAAGCTTATTATCACTCAACGATAAAATCTTAATCACGGTTAAATTAATGGATGCAGACGAAATAGAAACCGAAAATTTAAGATTTAAAAAACTCAAATTTGTCACATTCTTCCCAAAAGGATCACAACTAACAAAATCCTAGTTCTGACAAACATCATTACCCTTCGAAGATTCTGCAAAATAGGGCACCCGATTGATGGGGCGATTTCAAAAAGTGTGGTCACTTGTGGGTTACACAGGCCAAGTTTTGATAAATTGAAAATGTTGCTATCAGTTTCCAAATTAGCATGAGCATCACTAAACACAGGTAATGGGCCCTCTAATATACTGTTTCTCATACTAACCTTTACTAATTTGGAAAAATTCAGTAACTAAACCTGCAAATTCATTGCCCCTTAGTTGCAAATCGAATAAATCAGTGCAATTTGAAAGATCCGAGATAGCATCATTGAACGAATCAAAGTCAAACCAAACTTAATTCAACTGGGTCATCAAAGAAATAACATCAATCCTACCAGAAAACACATGAACTTGATTATTAATATACATGTCCTGAATCTACGATCAGTGAAACTTTGGGGAAGTATTCTGGTGAGATCATTATACGACGGTCAGAGAAAATGCAAAGTGTGTAAACGATAAAAAATATCCGATATTGCACCCACTATGTTGCTATGGGTAGCATCAAAACTTTTCAGATGGAAACACTGATCAAGATTTTTCGCTAGAACCCACTACGAGAGATTTGGGTTATCGGAGACGGAAAAAATTGTAAGTTGTTGAGGCCGGTGAAAAAATTTGGCGAGAAGTTAAAAAATTTTCTAGCCAAATTTCTTCACCAGCCTCAACAACTTACAATTTTTCCCGTTTCCGATAACTCAAATATCTCGCTGTGGGTTGCTTCAGAAAATCTTGATCAGTGTTTCCATCTAAAATGTTTTGATGCGACCCATGCCAACATAGAAGGTATAATACTAGATAATTTTTTATCGTTTACACACTTTACAGACTCTTCGGATGTCGCATAATGATCTCACCGGAAAACTTCACCGAAGTTTTGCTGGATTGCAAATTCAGGACCTGTATATAAATAATCAAGTTCATGGGCTTTCTGGTACGATTGATATTCTTTCTTTGATGACCTGGTTGAATGAAGCTTGGTTAGACTTTAATTCATTCACTGGCGCTATCTCAAGTCTTTCAAATTGCACCGATTTATTTGATTTGCAACTAAGGGACAAAGAATTTACAAGTTTGGTTCTTGAATCTTTGATGAATCTTCCCAAATTAGCAAAGGTTAGTATGCGAAACAATGTATTGCAGGGTCGTTTAAGTGTGATATTCATGTTGATTTGAGAATTGGTAGCAACAACTTCTGTTTATCAAAACTTGACTTGTGTAACCCGCAAGTGACCACACTTCTTGAAATCACCCGATCAATCAGGTACCCGATGTTGGCATAATCTTGGAAGGGTAAGGATGATTGCTAGAACTTGGGTTTTGTTAGTTGTGATCCTTCTAGGAATGACAAATTTGAGTTTTTCTAAATCTTAACTTTTCGGGTTCCATTTTGACTGCATTCGCTAATTTAACAACGATAAAGATTTTATCGTTGAGTGATAATAAGCTTTCGGACCTGGTCCTAAGATTTTAATATCTTTATCGAATCTGTAACTTCTTAACGTGTCGAATAATAATCTGTCAATTGAGATTCCCGTTTTTCTACAAAGAGTGAACTTTCTTCATTCGGGTAATCATTTTAATGGGTAAAAATGAGTTTTACAAGCCACCTGAGAATACAAAATAGGCTTTGATTTCGATTGGTATGATTAGCGTCATTATACTTGATGAAGATCTATTGTGATAATAGTGCAGCAGTGAGCTTTTCAAACAATAATAGCTCAAGTGATGTTGGACTATATCTCGACACAAAGTACTTATTTGTGCGCGAGTGAGTAGATCACAGTGTTAATGTTGAGTATATCGGTACACATAACATGCTAGCAGATCCACTAACTAAAGGTCAACCACCCAAAGTATTCAATGATCATGGATTTCAAGCGAGACCTTATATAGATGTCATGTAAACACTTTATGATATTATTTATCTACGTCACTCAAATGTAAAGTTTGTCTATACTTATGTATTTATTTGCACTATTATGTTTACCTTAGACAAACATATTATTTACCACCTAACCTGTAATTAAAGATTATATCATTATCATAATTGATGGGGTCTTGCATTGATAATAATGCCATTGACTGTATCAATTTGTTTTGATGTTATCATAAGGCTTATTGAATATGATTAAGTTTGACCACTTGGCCAATTAATGTTATATTATGTTATGTACATATATGAATATGTAGTCAAATGGTCTAGCAGACAAGTGAGAATGTTAAAATCTATTAAATGGCTTTGACTATTTGACACTTATGGTCCTTACACTCAAGATGTCTAATTTGATGGGAGTTAATATCTTAAGGGACCAAAGTGTAACAAATGGTGGTTAAATATGAGTCAATTTTGCCTAATGAACATACGTATTCTATTCTCTGCGCTATCATCTTCAACAGAGAAAACCTTACACCATACTTAAGGATTAGAGACCATTATTATCATAATCAAGGCAAAACTAGACTCTTAATCAAGAATCATTATGGCATCCTCTTCTACTAACAAGATTGAATCAACACCGACAAGTAAGTTTTACTAATTTGATATGTGATTCATGATCATGATTGAAGTATTTGATTAGGGTTCATATATTTCAACCCTTCATTGAAGATATAATCAACATGAACAAATCAACCAACTCAATAGAGGTGGGCAAAAAACCTGGAACCGGGAACCCGAACAAGTGGGTACGGGCGGTTCCAAATTCTCAGAGAAACCGGAACCGAAAAAAGCAGAACCGGATCCACCTTTACTCGGCCAAACCCGAACCGGAACTGGCCAAAACCCGAACTCGAACTGGAACCGGAACCAGTTGTTGACCGGAACCGGTTTAAAAAAAACCGGTTTGCCCTCCTCTACAAGTCAATATGCAAACTTTATGTCATCTTTTTGTACAACTAAGACTAAAAATACAACCATCAATCTGTTGTGCCAGTAGGCAGTACCCTCACCAGTCAGCAATTTTTTTTGAAGTTGATAAAAAAAAATTCAAGGCAACATTGCCATTACCCTCATCTTCATCAGTTTTTGGGCCCATCGTTCCACGAGAGAACCCAACACCAAAACCACATGACTAATGTCGGATATTTGGTCAAGCTCACGTTTAGTACACTGGCTTGCCAGCAAGCCCTCTTTTTTTTCTTTCTTTTAATAAAGGGCATATGCCTGAAAAATATATATAAATCAACAAACCAAAATAGAGACCCTAGAGGACATGCCCTCTATAACAAAGTCAACAGCCGGTTTTGGTTCCGGTTTTTGACCTGTGTCAACCGGCTTTTGGCCGGTTCCGACCGTGTTTTGTCGGGTAAAGGTGGAACCAGTTCCGCTTTTTCCGGTTGCGATTACTTTGAGAATTCGGAACCACCTTTACCCACCAGTTCAGGTACAACCGGTTCCCGTTCAGGTTGTCGGTTCCAGTTCTTTGCCCACCTCTAAACCCACCTATACAAAAAAAGGGCATAACTACTAGAGTATAACAAAATATAAACCCAATACGTAAACCTCCTACCTATAAAGTATAAATAAGAATATACATCAAAACGATACACCTAATCCAATGATGCCAGACGTTCCTAACAGTAGCATGAAAGGAACAAAAATATCAACTCCAACGTGTACCAAGCCAAAGTGATAACCAACCAACTGGTTATAAGCAAGCTAGAACTATCCATATTCAAGGCTATTCCTTTCACACCGCTGGCAAATTCAGCCATTTCCCCGGCTTGAATCTCTTTCAACCCACCAAACAAAAATGATCGTGCTATCCAGCTCAAACAACTCATAGTCTCATACCCCATTGGAAAAAGGCTTCAAATGATATTCATCAAAGGGCATTGGCCCATCAGAACTCACTCCTCCAGTCATCCCGTGAATCAGCACAATCAAATTACAAGAAGGCTCACACAAATACTCAACAGGCCCATGCACAGCCACAGGAATAAACCAACCCAAGCCCCATCCATCAAATGGAGTCCCCATGTTACCCAACCAATTAATCGTCCCAAAGGACATAACCAGACCACTCCCCAAACCTTCCCAGCCCAAGGTGCCCTCCGAACACTCCATATAACCAACCTACCAGGAGCCTCCAGACGACTAACAAGGCAATAGAGACTTTTGATAGTAGATAACAAGGCCCTCACAAACATTAGTCTGGGCTTATCATACTTAGGCCTATTATCCAAAAACCCACATCCAATGAAGACATCTCGCTCGGATAAATAGGTACCAGGAGTATCCAGGCTGGAAGTACATCTCATATTAAATATAGTTTTTATATATTTTTAAAATAAAAAAGAAATTAAACATTTAAAATATATCAATATTAAAAAAAAACACACCTTTTTAAAAAACCATCTTATTATAAATATAAATTTTTAAAAACAGTTTGTCAAAAAGAGATATTTAAAGAAACAAACTTAGAAAAAATTAGTGTTTAATAATACTTTATCTTATTAAATCATCTTAATTATATTGTTTAAAATTTCATGGGTGATTATTTATTATATTTATTTTATTTATCATACATAATACATGAGGTACTAACCTAGTATGGTACACACAAGAATGTTTATATCACGAGTAACAAAAAAAAAAAAATAACAGTAGAATACTAACCAAAATATTCGGGTGCAACATAACCAAAAGATCCAGCCACTCTGATCTAAACAGGCTGCATCCCATCAGGCGTGTGTTTCACCATACCAAAGTCAGCAACTTTAGCGCGCAAGTGATCATCAAGAAGAATATTAGATGATTTTAAATCTCAGTGAATAAAATTCTTCGGTCCGAAACTATGCAAGTACTCGAGCCCTTCGCAACATCCAACCCGATTAAAACCCATCGTTTCCAACTTAGCAGGTCGGTTTTACGAGCCTCCCATTCGAACAAACATTGACTTAGGGGTTGTTTGGTGGTGTCTGAATGGGTCTGAATCTGAATGGTTCAGATTCAGACCGTTTGTTTCGCGAAAAAAACATCTGAATGAAACCAAATGTCTGAATGGAGGTCTAAACCATTCAGACTTGGATTGAAGTCTGAACCTTTCAGACGTGAATGAAGAGGGGCTGGGACAGCACCACCACCGCCCATCGCACCTCTGCACACCACCACGTGAGCGGACCGCACTGCCGCTCGCACCTCGACCGACGGCCACACCGTCTTCCCTATGCCCACTCGACGACGACGACAATCGGAGCCGCAAAACAAGTAGGGTTCGAGGTTTTGCTTACCTTGAGCGATGATGAAGTGCGATGGAGTCGACGAAGACGACGACGATGGTGAGGGTTCAGCGATGGTAAGGGTTCGGCTATGGTGCGATGGAGCCTCAGATGGAGGCGATGATGATGGCGTCAACGAAGGAGGGGCAAGAGGGCGACGGTGGGGGCAGGGCGGCTCTAGGATTTTGAACAATAAAAAATGTTTTTTTATTTTCATTAAGATGTTCAACCAAACAGTCTTAACCGTTTTAGCACTTAATGGTTCAGACCCTCTTAACCATTCAGACATCTTAATCATTCAATACTTAGTGATTCAGACCCAACCAAACGGCCCCTTAATGTTTCTTATTACATGTACTCGTATACCAAAAGCCTCTTGTTACCTTTAATGCAATATCAATCAAGATCCACAAGATGCCTTTGTATAAAGTTTTTCAGAACTGCGATTTCAGTTTCAAAGTCTTTTACGTGTTGTGTCCCACATTGTATCATCCGAGTTCATTCGTTTTACTGCTATTTTCGTCCCGTTAACAAGAACAAATCCATAATGCACTAATCCTGATAAACAAGAAATAAACTGGAACAAATAAGAACAAGTCTACAACATACTTATTCAACCTAAGACACGTCATTGTGACTGTTAACTGCTTTACCCCTATCCATTGGTTTCATTATATTAAACCATAAAGGAATTAAAAGAAAAACAATAATAGTAGCAAGTGAAATCAAAGCCCATTTTGTATTCTCAAGTGCCTTGTCAAACTCATTTTTACCCAAAAAAGTATTATCCGAGTGCAGGAAGTTCACTCGTGGAAAAACAGGAATCTCAACAAAAAGCTTATTATTCGACGCATTAAGAAGTTGTAATTCCGGCAAAGATGGGGCCTGATGCTTATTATCACTCAACAACAAAATCCTTATCACGGTTAAATTAATGAATGCAGGCGAAATAGAAACCGAAAATTTAAGATTTAAAAAACTCAAATTTGTCACATTCTTCCCAGAAGGATCACAACTAACAAAATCCTAATTCTGACAAGCATCATTACCCTTCGAAGATTCTGCAAAATAGGGCACCCAATTGATGGGGCGATTTCAAAAAATGTGGTCACTTGTGGGTTACACAGGCCAAGTTTTGATAAACTGAAAATGTTGCTATCGGTTCCCAAATTAGCATGAGCATCACTAAACACAGGTAATGGGCCCTCTAATATACTGTTTCTTATACTAACCTTTACTAATTTGGAAAAATTCAGTAACTAAACCTGCAAATTCATTGCCCCTTAGTTGCAAATCGAATAAATCAGTGCAATTTGAAAGATCCAAGATAGCGTCATTGAACGAATCAAAGTCAAAGAAAACACATGAACTTGATTATTAATATAGATGTCCTGAATCTACGATCAGTGAAACTTTGGAGAAGTATTCTGGTGAGATCATTATATGACGGTCAGAGAATATGCAAAGTGTGTAAACGATAAAAAATATCCGATATTACACCCACTATGTTGCTATGGGTAGCATCAAAACTTTTCAGATGGAAACACTGATCAAGATTTTTCGCTAGAACCCACTACGAGAGATTTGGGTTATCGGAGAGGGAAAAAATTGTAAGTTGTTGAGGCCGGTGAAAAATTTTGGTGAGAAGTTATAAAATTTTCTAGCCAAATTTCTTCACCAGCCTCAACGACTTACAATTTTTTCCGTTTTCGATAACTCAAATATCTCGATGTGGTTGGGCCGGAAAATCTTGATCAGAGTTTCCATCTAAAATGTTTTGATGCGACCCATGCCAACATAGAAGGTATAATACTAGATAATTTTTTATCGTTTAAACACTTTATAGACTCTTCGGATGTCACATAATGATCTCACCGGAAAATTTCACCGAAGTTTTGCTGGATTGCAAATTCAGGACCTGTATATAAATAATCAATGGGCTTTCTGGTACGATTGATATTCTTTCTTTGATGACCTGGTTGAATGAAGCTTGGTTAGACTTTAATTCATTCACTGGCGCTATCTCAAGTCTTTCAAATTGCACCGATTTATTTGATTTGCATCTAAGGGACGAAGAATATACAAGTTTGGTTCTTGATTCTTTGATAAATCTTCCCAAATTAGCAAAGGTTAGCATGCAAAACAATATATTACAGGGTCCATTACCTATGTTTAAGAGTGATTATCATGTTTATTTGGGAACTGATAGCAACAGTTTCTGTTTATCAAAACTTGACCCGTGTGACCCGCAAGTGACCACGCTTTTTGAAATCACCTGAATAATGGGTGCCCGATGTTGTTGACATAATCTTGGAAGGGTAATGATGCTTGCCAGAACTGGGGTTTTGTTAGTTGTGATCTTATAGGAACAATGTGACAAATTTGAATTTTCTATATCTTAACTTTTCGGGTTCCATTTTGCCAGCATTCGCTTATTTAACAGCGATAAAGATTTTATCGTTGAGTAATAATAAGCTTTCAGGCCAAGTCCCTAAGATCTTAACATATGTATCGAATCTGCAACCTCTTAACGTGTCGAATGATAATTTTCGGTTGAGATTCCTGTTTTTCTACAAAGAGTGAACTTTCTTCATTCGGATAATCATTTTTATGGGTAAAAATGAGTTTTACAAGCCACATGAGAATACAAAATGGGCTTTGATTTTGGTTGGTATAATTAGCGTCTGTACTTGATGCTATTATGGTTTTTCTTTTACTTGCTTTAGATTTACTTACTTTAGGTTTAACATAATAAAAACAAATAACCAATGCGCAGTTAACGGTCATAATGGCGTGTCTTAGGTTGAATAAGCCTTTGTAGACTTGTTCTTGTTTATTGAGTTTATTATGTTTTTCTGTTTATTAAGATTACTACGTTATGAATTTGTGTTTGTTGATCGTTTGATTTCTGGAGTCTGGAAGGCCATGTATAGCCATTTATGTTTACGTGTTGAATAACACAAAGACATTGCGTGAAATTATTGGATGGCCAATTCAAACATGAGTTTAGACGTGGATTACCAATCGACAATTGCCCTAACAAAGAACCCAGGTATTTCACGGTTATAACAAAAACATCAACATAAGGTATCATTTTATTCAGGAAAGAATCGAGAATAGTAAGATCAATGTAGAGCATATGCTCAAGATCAAACAACGAGCTGACCCTCTAACAAAAGCTTTAGCACGAGTAAGATTTAGCAAGATGTAAGCATTGCTTGGGGTGAAAGATTTATCACTGCCTAGGCTTAAAAGGGATGAATGTTGGAACATACACCCGAATGTGCATGAGCTCATGGGTGGGTCGGTTGGTTCTTTTATATAAACCCAAACCCAAGCTTGTGGTTCTTTGTATGTTGATATTTTGATTTTTGTATCCAACTAAGGGCAATCCCACGCGTTGCGAAGGTAGCCCCTCATTTAGCAGGATAAAAACATTAAACATAAAAATTTTAAAAACAACACTGATAACATTAATTTGTCACTCAATCGTAAAACTTTAAAGCGTAAATCATAAAACTTAAAAAAAAATATATTGTAATACTGTTATTTTTATTATAATAATATTAGTTAATAATATTATTATTATTATTATTATATTCTCACCGCCGCCGCCGCCGCAGCAATAATATTTTGACAGCATTCCAATTTTTGACGTAGTTTACAACTTTACATAGAATTATCTCATCTACACATATGATTATAATTTCCTTGTATTGTGACTTTTTTGTTGTAAAAGTCTCGTACTTGTATTCTACTTGGTTGTCTATTTACTTACTCATTAAAACATTATAAATTTAGTAAGATGCATATATATATAGAGAGAGAGAGAGAGAGACTTATTCCATTGAGAACTATTAAATATCAAGGAACCATAAGAACTAATTTTGAGCCACATATTTTAAGGGGTATAAAAGTAATTTCCTTTTAAAATAGGGGAAGTTACTATTATACCCTTTAAACTAGTGGTTAGAAATGGTTCTTTTAGTTCTCAAGTTTTAATATATATATATATATATATATATATAGGGACTTATTCCATTGAGAACCACTAAATATGAAAGAACCAAAGGAACTAATTTTGAACCATATGTTATTAGGGGTATAAAAGTAATTTAACCTTAAAGTATGAGAAGTTACTATTTTACCATTTTAAATAACCACTCTATGTACAAAACTTAAAGCATAATGTACAAGTGTATTATGCAGTTCTCAAGTTCCTAACATAAAAGTGGTTCTTAATGGAATACCTCCCTATATATATATATATATACTAGATTAGTTACCCATGTACTACACGGATTGTCTAATAAAAATAATATAAATCCTAAATATGTATCAATTAAAATACATAAATATATATGTACATGTAATAAAAAAATAATTTGTAAGTTACAATAACTAAATGTGTTGTTGACACATTTTACATATTTGGCTTGATACATATAAAAGTCATTGTATGCTTTGTTATTTATGACCCTGTTTTCTAAAATTTGCTTCCTAAAATTCTAAGAAATTTGCCACCAGATAACATAATGATTTTGTTGAGAGTGAAAGAAGTGACATTGGTGACTTTAACATATTTATCAAAGATTAATTATAGAGTTAATGATAATTTAGTTCACCTATGTAGACTTAAGTTTGTAGCTCAAATCAAAACACTCTTTCATTTTCGCACTAAAATAAGTTTGCAATTCCTCAATTTGTTGTGTATGCACTAAATTGAGTTTCTTGATGTTTAGTAACTTTGATAGCTCAAAAAAATAAATAAACATGATTGAAGAAGTAATCAAAACATCTGCTTGTTTGTCCATATGCAAAAATGGTGCAATTAAGTTCTTTTAATACTTCATTATAATAAGATTAAGAACTTGTTCATATAAATCCTTTCGTTGAACTGAAGGATCAAAAACGTATCATATTTTTAAAAAAATCATCATCAATCATGCATTATCATACAAAAAATGGTGAGCCAAACATTAATAACTTACGATGGAGTTACTTAAGTTTATTATTTCTCTTGGGTTCCTAATGCTCTCTTCATCCAAAAACCAATAGAAGATTATTTTAGTAAAATCGTCATAGTCCTTAAATGAATTTAACTTGTATTTTTCTATTAAGGATCAAAAACAACCTACAATGTACTTAACATTTAATAATCAAACAAAATACTAATGGCTACTTGATTTTAATGGAAAAAAATACAAAAGGTTTTTTTAAATTTTCTGATAGTATAGTTAAATATTCTCTCAGAATTGCAGGTATATTTGGATAATCAATTTAGATAGAAAGCTTACCATTTGAAGAAATTGGTATGCAAGGCTTCGAGACAGAAAATTTTGTGAACGTTGATGTCGCAATTAAACATATTTAGCCAAAAAACTTCACCATAGAATTCTATAGACCTAACAAAGATAAATCTATCTAGTGAACAAATACGAAAATGGAGCAATCATAAAAACATAATGTTGTCTGCAGTTTCCTTGCATGGCAACTAATATACATAGAACTTTGTCAAGAGCCCAACACCCCAACTTATCTAACAAAAATGCCAAAAAGCATATGTTAAAGAATTTAATTGAAAAACATTCAAGCATTTTTTTGTGCACATCAAAACTATTCAAGCACATTTTACTCATGGATTAGAATGGGCTGAGTTAAGTTATGATTATTTGTACATGATTGGAAAAGATAGATATTAAAAGAATAAAAAATAAAAAGTCCTTATTTGTGGTTGCTTTTAACCTTTAAGGCCTACTCGATATCTGAAATTTCAATAGATCAAACTGAAGTTGTTAGTAATTGTATTTGAGGGTAACTGAAGGTAATAGCTAATTTTTGCAAAAAGACTTTACAAACAAAATTATCCAATTTTTCAAATGTCACTACTGAATCTATATAAGACATTGCAGTCATCAAATAGGACCACTATGGAAAATAACAATAAACAACTTCAGTTTAGATACTTTGCAAATTCTTGAACTTAAATTCAATTGAATAAAAGTTGGAAGGGTTGTTTTTTGCACAGAGAACCCTTACTCCATATGCATTGTTGCATATTCATAGCTCACGTACCTATCACAAATTCTGAATTTCTAACCATGAAATCAAGAGAACAATAAAAGATTCAAGTGAACAAACCTTTGATTTGGTTGACCTCCAATCCTGCAGGCAACACATAAAAACAAAACCCCCTAATTAGAACAAATGAAAATGCTTCTTTAGTCTTCTATTCATACATGAGTAAGAAAGAAGGGCACAAAAGGCTGAGACGTAAAAACATTGTCATATGAGCAGCAATTTAGAGAGGAAGAGATGGTTGAACATACCTGAGCAGCCTCTTAAGTCGTAGGTAACCAAATTCCAAGTCAATTGTGAAAGGAAGAGAAATACCTTGAAAGAGTTTGCAAGTAGTAGAAGTAATCGGCGAAGCACAGAGACGATGTATTCTAAAGAATTTAGACGGGTACTGTAGCTTATGAATGAAGATTTTGAATCTATTACACGGAAATAGAAACATCCAAATGAGGAGGTTTTGAGACATTGAAGAATTAGGGTTTTTTTTTCTTTGTTAGAGATGAGGAAGGTTTAAAGGTTGTTCCAGACATTAATAAATTAGGGTTTTCTTCACACTTGTGAAGTTTGTGTGAGAACTGAGAAGATAGATAGTTAATGGTTATTTGGATCCAAAAAGGCTCAATAAAGCAATGGGCGTGAAAATGTTTGGTATAGATGCTAGAATTTTGACATTTAGCAAAATTTGTTACTTATTTATTAGATTAGGTTGATAACTTGCACAAATCCTTTTGTAAATGCTTTGATATGTTAAATCCAAAAGAATGGCTGACAGCCTGACAACATTGTTGATATAATATTTTTTTTTTGAACGGCTTGGTACAACGACACCCAAGACGGGATTTCAACCGTCCCCTCGGATTTGACGCTCTGGGGCGTATGCCTGAGCCCACCCCAGGAGAAACCCCACAACTGGGTAAACCCCCTGACCTTGCTTCAGCAAATATGCCTCAGCCCGGATTCGAACCCAAGACCTCCCATAGGGAAGTCAAGGGGGTAACCATTAGGCTAGAAGCCCTTGGTTTGTTGATATAATATATACAAGTGAGATTTTTCTTAACCAAGCATTTGCCTTCTACTTGGTAACACTAGGGGTGTAAACAAATCAAGCCAGCTCGTGAAATACTCGGGATTGGGTCGGTAAAATGCTCGAATGAGCAGAGCCTAAACGAGCCCGAGCTCGAGCACAAAAATATGGCTCGTTTAGTTATCGAGCCCGAGCCTTACATATCGAGCTCAAGCAGGCTCACGAGACTAAAAATACTTTTTATTTATATAATTTTTAATTATTATATTAAGTGAATATTTATAAAATTAATTTTTGTATATATACAATTATGATAAATATATTTAAATAATATATTTTATGTTAAAATAGGAAAGTATAGCTATAAATATACATTAAGTTTGTAATTAAAAATAAATAAATTGAATAATTAAAAATTAAATGAGCCGAGCCGAGCCGAGCTCGAGCCTAAAAATTTTCTTACAAGCCAAGCTCGAGTCTCGAAAATAAAGCTCTTAACGAGTCGAGCTAGAGCTCGAGCCTTATTTAGTCAAAACGAAGTATCTCACTTGTATAGGCTGATAGCCTTAATACCCACATATACCACATTGTTGATGTAATATACAGGCTGACCATTACCACATTAGAGTCCTTCATTGTGCGATCGGCCTTGTTTCCACTATTCCCCTCACTTAGAGATAATATGTACAACTGAGATTTAAGTTACTCGCATTTTTAAAGCTGTTGCAGATAACAAATGTACATATTTTGGGAAAATTCCACGTAAAAACCACACCTGAAATTTGCAAAACCAGAACATAAAAACATGACTATCAAAAAATCCATAGAATGACCCATCTTTATTTACCAAAAAGATAGTGATCACTATGGTAATTTATCAAAATCATTTACAGCAACCTTCTCTGTTTCATATGCGAGTTAAAATTTGACACTTAACAAAGCTTTTTAACGCTTCAGTAGTGGCATCTCTTTGTTGAGCGTCCGCTATTCATATCCCTTTTCAACTGCTAATGTTTAGTGTAACATAAGTTAGATATCTTCATTGCATAATATTGCCTATGTGTTAACAAAAATAACAAATTTGGGTCTAACTTGAAAAGGTAATTGTCTAATTGATTAATAAGAGTACAACCAAATGTCTTGCATGCCTAAAGTTTCTTTAGATGTCTTTGTTGTGTAGTATCAAAAAGGCAATGCTAAAATTGGAAATAAAAGATTTGTTCTGTCTCCTACTTCTTATAAGATAAACTTTGTTTTGCCACTTTCCTTCATGGTTGGAGAAGTCGCTAGTCGGTCGGCGAGGTAGAGACTAGGAATTAATCAGGATTAATCGGATTGGAATTTTTATATAGAATTTTTCAAAATTTTATATATATACATACAAATACACACACCAATATAAATATAATACTTCAAAATTCAAATATTTTTCTAACAAACTTAAAGATAATAAACAAAATACTGAAAAATTCAAACATTAACAGAAGCATCCTTGGGAGTCAACTGAGACCGATCGTGCACAGCTGCTTTTTGACCGATCGATATTGATTTTGGGAGTCGACTGAGACCGGGAAGAAGAAAAACCACAATTTCTTTGGGCTTGGACCAAAATTTTTGGCATAGACATAAAATTATTGGCCCGTTGACCGATTTTTTGCCCTGTTGTCTGTTGACTGATTTTTTGCCCTTAGACCAATTAATCCGACTAGTCCTAACTAGGCCCGATTAGCCCCGACTAGGTCCGATTTTGACCACCTAGCGATTTTTCGATCGACTAGCATAAATTTAATCGGCTAATGGCCGAATAACGATTAATCCCGATTTTTACAACACCGCTTTTCTTACATAATAGAAGCTAAATCTTATGAAACGCATCATCACATACGTAACTAATAAAGATATAGAAAAAAACGGGTGCATACAAATTGAATAATCATCAACAATAGAATGCACATCCATGTTCAATTATACCTTCAATTATAAAAAAAAAATTAAATAAAAGTAGAATTACACATATGTGTATGCAATTCTCTTCTTTTTGACAATATTTGGGGGTATCATCAAACTTTGACCTTTCTTTATGTTTATGTACAGAGTTATTAGTTTAAAAAAATCTCTTCAATACATATGCAGTTTTTAGTTTAAAAAAATCTCTTTATTTTTATAGCTGCATACATAGACTAAAAAGTCAACTAAATACGTAGGAATAGTCATCAAATATCTTTTTCAAAATCGAATAATCTTGCATAGGCCAATTGGTTTCATGTTGGTGTACAAATATAACATTTTCAAGAATAGCTTTAGGGACACTCATAAGAGCAGAGATTTCACGGTCCAGCACAGCTATAGCTAAGGCATATTTTCAGCATTTACAAAATTATCAAATGTTTTATAGACCATGTAATTATTAATCTATATAAACTAGAGCTGCACAAATTCACAAAGTACTTTAGTTTTACTGTGATACAAACTTATATAGACCAGTACTTTATTAATCTATATAGTAGTTGTATAGTACACTGTACAAATTCACAAAGTACCTGTTTGACATTAATTGGATGTATGCTATATAGTAGTTGTATAAATACACACACAACATATACTGAACAGTATAACAAATTGTTGCATACATATAAATTATCTAAAAGACAATATAGTTTTGTAAAATCACGTATACCATATTGAGTTGCCCTTTAACTTGCGTAACTAAACCGATTTATGCATTTTTATAGAGACCAAAGCATTCTTCAGTAAATTGAACTTGAACTCTTCTACAACTTTCAAGAAATTAAGAAGTCATACCTTAAGATTTTGTTTATCTATGTGATAAAGCCAACGAAGAAACTTCATAAATCAATTCTAGAAAAACAAAACTGTTAAACATAGTATAGATGACGAACAAAAATTAGGTTAAAAAAAAAAATTAGGCGTACCAATTTCTGAGGAATCGCCGGAGAGGAAAATGCAAGAAGCAGTGAGGTTCGATTGAAGAGAAGCAACCCTATTAACGGAGAGATCCAAGATTTCAAATTTTGAATGTGGAGCCAATTTTGTTGTTAGTTCCTCTTTTGGGTAGCACTGCGACATAAGCAAAGAAGGTAAGATAGGAATCATTCTTCTTTCTTCTTCATGCTGAATTGAATATATCAAGACACGTGAACAGAGATCTTCGAGATTATCAATGGTGAGGGATGAAAGGAATCCTTTGTTGACACGAAGAAGGAAACAACAATCTGCCAAAAAGAGAAAGGCAAGTTCAAATTAGGGGCAAAATGGAAAGCATTAGACTACACTCGTTTGTGAGCATTTCAAACATCCTCTGCACTGTGCTAAAAAAAAAATATGTCACGATCTGATCGAGATCCCAACCTAGGTTGCAATCTTTCAAACCATAAAACTTGTCACACGGCAAATCTCCATTCGACCATCTTTATTTATTTTTATTTTTTACTTATCTAAAATTAGTTTTTGTTTATAATCTTGTTTTTTTATATCTTTATCTAATTAATATTTTAAAAATATATAAAAACACGGTCTTGATCAGTTTTTTTTATGAACATGTCGGTATAAATTTTGTTGAAAACATAGTTCGTTTAAAAAATGTTCTTTTATATAAAATAAATATAAACAATCATGGGTTTATCTTTCAAATAAATTTTAATAAAAACTAAAAATCATAAATTATATTTATTTAATAAAAAATAATAAAGGTTGGGTTGTTAATGAGAGTAAAAAGTTGGGTTTGATTGGGTTGTGTGGATGGAAAAGAGAGACATTATTTTTTTATTAAAGATTGGGTTGGATTGGATTGGATTGGATTGTGAATGGGGATGGTCTTAGTACAGGAAACCAAGTGCTTGTTGTAGCTTACTACATGAATTGGTTGTACCTTTTAATTTTAAGAATTTTCTATAATTTATCTCATACAAGTATTGTTTCTCAGGTTAATTAATAATAATTTAAATTATATAAGATGATTTTTTTCATATAAAATATGATTAAATATAATTTTATAATGAAAAAATAGACTACTTATATCATTTTTAACACTAATTTTCAAAGTTTTTTTCTTTAAATATTTCGTTTTAAAAATCATTCTTAAAAATTCTATGTATTTTTAATATTAATGATTTTTAATGTATTAAAAAAAGTCTTATTTTTAATTTAAAAATGTGTAAAAAATATATTTAACAGGAGAGAGAGGCGAGAAAAAAATTCAACATAAGATATATTTTAATGTATTAAAAAATCTTTTTTATTTAAAAAATGTATAAAAAGTATATTTAATATTTAACATTATTATTTAATAATTAATATTAGATGTATTTAATATGAGAGAGACGGAAAATAAAGGTTGAAATTACTTATAAACATAACATCAATTCAAACAAAGGTACAACATCTCAGTATACACATGAAACTAAGTATGCAATATGTACACCTTTTGTTGGAGACTGATGTTACCAAAAAACACTTCCCATGGCTGCAAATTGCACAAACGTAAACCAATAATTCAAGCAGTTATGAATTGCAAAAGCAAATTAGGGCTTAGTATTGTTGTTCGTTTGACATGAAAACGCTAAAAAATAAAGGAGTAAAGTGGCGAGCCTGTGAATTGAGTCGAATCTCATTGCAAATCAGTCATGATGGAGAAGTATTACGATGTGAGGTGTCTCCTATAGATGGTTGAATTCGGAATATTAAAGGTAGAAGAAGCATGTGAATCGATAAAGAAGAGGAGTGGTTAACCTACCATAAAACACTTCTCCAGATCTAGGGTGAAAAGTGAAAACCCTTCCTGCACAAAACCAAAAAAAAAGGGTTTTATAACTGCAATGTTTCCAACACTGAATGTTTCCAACACTGAAATAGAATTCCAAATGATATTACTGCCATGTGTAGACTAGAGGTGTCAATTTTTTTCTAAATCAAAACAAATGAGTTGTTTTGGGTGAATAATTATAGTATAATAGGTTGAAATGGGTAATATTATAATATGAAATGGGTTTAGATGGCTAACACTCAGGGACGGAGGTTGAAAAAAAACTCAGAGGGGGCCGGAGAATTTTTAGGAAGAAAACGGAGGGGACCGAATGATTTTTAGGAAGAAAACGAAGGTGATCGAATGATTTTCTAACATAATACTTTTAAATCAACCATTCTGACCGAAAAACAGGGGCGGGTAAATAATTGTCGCTGATAGTACGACACACAAAGCTTTCATGTTTTGAGGTGATTTGAGTTGTGAACCACTTGTGCTTTCATGTTTTCATGTGATTCACCTCGTTCCTGATTCTTGAGTGTGCTAGGCACAACTACATTGTCATTTCTAGGAGATTCTTCAGTAATTTATTTTTATAATTGTATTTTACATATTAACTCATTTCGTATGCTTTTGTCATTTTTATGAAATAAATAAATTTATTTTCATTTAATTTTTATATTAGAAGTATATACTGTTTTATTTCACCATTTTTTCCAAAACACGTCAATTTTTTTATAGGCCTGGGAACTCATTACCGTGGTAAACGCATCATTTTAGAAACACGTATATGAGGTTATTGTGTTATATAAACTTATCATTGTGTTTTGCGTTTAAGATTATTTGGTGCTATTTTGTCATTGTTTTTATGCATTATAAAATTTTTATTTTATCATTGTTTTTTGAGTAAATTATCGATATGATCCATGTGGTTTGCTAGTATTTCACTCTTAGTCCCTAGATTTCATAAATTATCCATATGGTCCCAAACTTTAGACATTTGTAACACATATAGTCCTTATGTGAGGGTAATTTGGTCAAGTATGTGAGGGTAATTTAGTAACCTAAGGACTATATGTCTTACAAATGTCTAAAGTTTAGGGCCATATAGGTAATTTATGAAACTTAGGGACCAAAAGTGAAATACTATCAAATCACGATAATCATATCGGTAATTTACTCTTGTTTTTTTACATATTAAAAGCACACGATTGTGTTTTTTCATCATTATATTTTTCAAAACTCATCATTTTATAAACCAAATGACAAGCAAAAAAGACACAATGGCATGTTGAAAATAAAAGAAGCAGGAAAAAAAATTATTTAGATTTTTTGTAAAAAATACTATAGTTGTTTTAAAGATAAAATACTTCGTTATTATGGTGTATTTTTTTAATTATTTGATGTTATTTATAAAAGTTATGATCACTTAAAAAAAAAAGAAACATGGAAAATAATCAACAAAAATTATCATAACTAAAATACATTCAGCATATGTAACTTGATCTTAATAATTAATTACAAATCTGATTACTTTATATTATCATTAACTTTTATTGACTTTATATAATATTTCCACACTTTTTTTTAAACGATATTAACTTTTATATACGAATTAATTTAAAAAAATACACAAGAATAGCGAGTATTTTTTATTTTTAAAACGAGCATAACATTTTTTTATTATGTCTTTCTGCTAGTCATCGTGTTTTATTGTTTTTCTAAATGATGATTTTAAAAAGGAAAATAACGAAATCAAACATTTTTGTACTTATAATATGTAAATGCTAAGAATTAAATAATAACAAATGCATTTGATATATATAAAAATGACAAAGAAACGAAATAAGCTAAATGTAAAACAC
This sequence comes from Mikania micrantha, assembly GCA_009363875.1. NCBI lineage: Eukaryota > Viridiplantae > Streptophyta > Magnoliopsida > Asterales > Asteraceae > Mikania > Mikania micrantha. The sequence continues at coordinate 53,965,557 of CM018695.1, forward strand.
AATGACGATTACATACTGTATAATGACCTAAATATAAAATTTAATAATTAATACATATTACCCACATGAGTTAAGAAAACCAATGAAAACTCAGTCTTACATTCAATTTTTTTTTTATGAGTGTTGATATGTAGTATATGTTATTATAAGAAAATAGAAAGTAACACACAATATATGTACTTATCACTTTATCAGCATGGTTGTAAAATGTGTTAGACGCTAGTCGGACGGCGAGGTACTGCCTATGGATTAATCGGGATTAATCGGCGTTAGGCAGATTGTAATTTTTATATGTAATTTTACAAATATATTACATACACACATTAATATCAATAATTTAAATACAATACTTCAAATAATTTAAAAAATAAACGTAAATATACTAAATCAAGTACTTCAAAGTTCAAACTTAAACATCGAATTCAAAGTTTAAAGATGGATTTCGATGTTAGGTGGCTGAATTCGATGTTTCATAGACATGTTAAGGATTTTTGGTTAAAAAATGTATAAATAATCATGAAATTAGTCCCTTTTTACCAGAAAAAAAAGTCAAAAAATCAAAAATAAATTAAAAATCTGACTAGGTCTCCTAGGCCGACAAGGCCTCGCCTAGACCCCACCAAGACCAAAATCAAGACGGTTTAGGGCTGCCTAGCGTCTAGGCGGCAGCCTAGGCCGATTTTTACAACATATTTGACTTTTAGTGTTAGAGTTTATGGAAACATCATCTTGTAACAAATATGTAAAAGGTAATTATAAATAAGAATTTTTTTTTAATATTACACTTGTTTTCACATGTTTTTTGCAACGAGTGGGTTTCAAAGTTATTATATATATATTATATGTGTGTGTATGTATATAGTATCAAAAACATATTATAAACTTTGATAGTCCGCAAAGATTAATCCAAATCTTTGTTGTTTTTGAAGAGATCATTGTTACACATGTACAAACTTTCTTGACATGTTATCGAAGGATATCGATTACCAATTGATTTGGATTGTGGACTTGTAACCAGTGTTGTAAAAATCGCGATTAGTCACCGATTAATCGGTGATTAATCGCTAGTCGGCAGTGTCCTGATTAATTTTGACCTAGTCGGACCAAAAATCGCTAGTCGGTCAAAATCGGTCAAAAGCGGACTAATCGGCCGACGCTGATTCAACCGATTCCGGTGACTAGAGGTCCTAATCGGCCAAATTCCGGCGATTTAGAGATCTACGGTGATCCAGAGACCAAGAACAGGTGATTACCACGAGTATTTCACACAAATTGAAGCTTAGAATTACCGATTGTGGCTCCTCCGGTCGTCTGTCGTCGCCGATCATCTTTCTTCCATCACGTGCCGATTCTTGCTCGTCCATGATCCTCCATCTCCTACCGATTGTAGCCCTCCAGTCGTTTGTAGTCCCCGATCCTCCATCTCCTACTGATTGCTCAGTCGTTTGATGTCGCCGGTGCCCTACTTCACCTCCAGATTGATCGCACATGTATATATCTTTTATATATATATAAATCGTACAGGTTGAGTTACCCTTTCCCCCTTTTTTTTTTGCATTATTACCATTGATACCCTCAAACTTTAAAAATTAAATACACTTTCTTTATGAAATATTTTGAAGCATTGAAAAATTAATAAGCATAGTGAAAATTATATATAAATTTTTATGTGTATATATATAATTTTGTAAAATTATATATAAATTTCCAATCCGATTAATCCCGATTAATCACGGTTAATCCCGATTAATCGCTAGTCCCTACCTCGCCGCCCGACTACCGATTAGCGATTTTTACAACACTGCTTGTAACACATTTATAACTTTATATATCATTCATCATTGTTAGGGGCATAATCAAAGGGGTGTTAAAGGGTCCAATTGTCCATTGACATAAATAATTAGAATTTGTCGGATTTTATTATAAAGTTCAAGTTTTCCCCGAGAAAACATGAATTGACTTCAATTTTAGTTGGTAGATCAAGAAGTACTTGCAATATTTCATCAACGAAGAAGCTCTGGTTGTGCAAGTGACCACAGCTGGAGATAAAATTATTGAATAAGTAAGAGCGTATCAACAACACAAAAAACCAGTGATCAACATGTGTATAATAATGCATAAATTTACATATGTCTTATGTGTAGCGTTATATGTTTAAATAGTACTTTGGATGGCATTTCAAAGCATATCATTACATGTTAAGAATAATGCTTAATTTGGATAGCATTTGAATGCAAGCAATAACATAAAACTAATTTATGGTAGTTAATTACGTAAGTGCTTAACGAAATGCAATGTGTTTGATCTTCATTGTTCCTTACTTGAACCTCTATATTTGATGCGTATATTCTTTACTTTAGCATTTCTTATTTGTAGTTAATAATTAAATGATTGCTTTTATGGCTAAAATAGAATAAGTGCTTTGGTAGAAAGATTAGTTTTCTTTAGTATATTTACTCCTCCAAAATCCATTTGAATGCAACAACCTACAAGCCATTTATTGGTAAATTCTCATTAAACTGTTCATTTATGTACCAATTTACACATGGAAAATGAAGAATCATGTTCACAAGCAAGTCTAACCCAAGGTAATGCCTCAAACCTATCTTAAAAATTATCATATATCTTTGACATATTTTCTACCATCTTAAACTATCATCTTTTCAACATGAAGCACGAGCATGAGTGAGTTTGCAGTTATGGCTCAAACCTAAACCTATGATCGTTTTTTTTAATTACCAAATCTTTATAATTAATTTGTTTTGGCTTTTCCGGTTATAGGAAGTTAGTTTGGTTAATAAGGATAAAAATGGTCATGATAAAAATGGTCATGATAAAAATGATGGTTGTTGGTGGAACTCAGTTGGTAAGAACTCAGGCCTCCCAATGTGGAGGTCATGAGTTCGAACCCTCCGGGTGACACTTTCAATCACATGCGATGAAAGGGAGAAGCTACACCTCATAGAGGTCAAGGGTTCGAAACTAAGCAGGAGAGAGGGTTTACGTCAGTGTACCGGTACCCGCTTATCTGGTGTGGCTGGGGTGGCTACGATGAGAATGACATTGCCCACTTTATTGCCACTCAAACCGTTCTAAAAAAATAAGGATAAAAATGTGTGTTTTACCATTAATTAATTCAATCAAGTTTAGGATAAAATAATAGTAAAACAATTGGCCTGATTTATATAGAAGAAGGAGATAATAAGTGATAATTTTTTTCTATTGTAACATAATAACAGGTATAAAAAGATGTTTTCTTACAGATTTAATTATGTTGGCGATTTTAATTTCGTGTAGACATATAAACATAACAAAATAAAGAGCATTTGTTTTAATGATACTAAGTTGATTTACGGTGTTTTTTCTTAAAAAATAAATAAAAAAAATTGCGATAACCGAATAACTACATTTTATTACTTTGGGACCCATATTAAAATAATTCTAAAGGTGTATGTTTTTTCTTATTTTTTTTATTAATATAAGTGAGGCTTACATTAATTAAAAAAAAAAGAACATACACCTTTATATTTACTTTAGTGTGGACCCCAAAGTAATAAAATTTTGGAAACCCACTTGAGATGAAGAAACTTTGGAATCTTTGAAAAAAACAATGTAAACAAACCCAAAAAAATTTTTTTTTTTATAGTTTTGTATCATTAGAGTCAATTTTATAAAAAAAAATGAAAAAAGCGCCGAGCCATTTTTTTAAAAAAAATTAATTTGTCGACGATGTAACAAAGACGTAACACAGCTGTAACACAGACGTAACACGATTTACACAGCTGTACAGCTGTGTTACGTCTTTGTTACATCGTCGACAAATTAATTTTTTTAAAAAAAATGGCTCGGCGCTTTTTTCATTTTTTTTATAAAATTGACCCTAATAATGTTACAAAACGATAAAAAAATAAAAATTTTTTGGGTTTGTTTACATTGTTTTTTTCAAAGTTTCCAAAGTTTCTTCACCTCAAGTGGGTTTCCATTTTATACATGCCCTATATATATATATATATATATATATATATATATATATATATGATTGTGAACAAATAATAACCCACCTTTATTGCAATAACCCAGATAACTTTGCCAAGATTGAAGCAAAATCTTGGATTTTCTTTTTTGAACATCATTGTAACACATTTTGAACACTATGTTATTTTTTGTATTTGCGAAAATTCATCACTGTTTGAGAGTTTACATCGTTGTAATTTTTTGGCTTAAAACAGTTACAGTGCTGTAAATCAAAAACTTACAACGATGATATCTCTTAAACGGTGATGAATTTACACAAACTCATAAAAGAACATAGTGTTCTAAATGTGTTACAATGATGTTAAAAAAATCCAAGATTTGGCTTCATCTTGACGGGTTATTTCGGGTTATTGCTTTAAGAGTTGGTTATTATTTGAACACTTCCTTTTATATATACATATATATATAGGGAGAGGTTCAAATGGTAACCCTCCCTTATATCGTTAACCCGTGTTAACCCGGCATTTTTTGCCCGAATCTTTATTTTTTTTTCATGGTTTTTGTTATACATAAATAGGGGGGGTTTCTTTTTTGTGTTTTTGCTAATTCATCACCGTTTAGAAATTATTTACAAGTGTAAGTAAGTGTAAGTTACTTACATTAAGTGTAGTGTAAGTAATTTATATATGAGAGAGGGTTAACAATGGAACCATCTATATATATATATATATATATATAAGGTAGGGTTATTTTGAAAACCTTATCTCAATGAGAAAACCGCGAAAACCATGTAAAAATCATGTAAAAAGAACGTTTTTTTTTACATGATTTTTGCATAGTTTTCGCGGTTTTCTCATTGAGAGTGAGTTTTCATTTTATCTTTCCCCTATATATATATATAAACGAACCATAAAACTCGATTAATAAAGAAACATAACCTAACCTTAGTACACATATCCCAATTAAGTTGACAAATGCATGTGAGAATCAGATGTAAAGACTTTTAAGAACAAGCACTCAAGTGTTGTTCAAAGTGCACAGTCTTACCAACTAAACAAGAAAACTCACCATCAAACTAGTTTTTTAGGTTTTAGGTCGATTTTTTTTGTTTAATATGTAACAATGGTATCAGAGCCAACTCAAATTGGTAGCACATGCTCCAATGAGTGGCTGCTAGAAGGAAGCTGAGACACCGCGACCAATGAGGACGTTGACCCTTAAGGAGGGTTGATTGTTACGGAACAAAATCATTACAAGGTATAAGATTTGTCTCACGTAGATTGTATGGACAATTAATGCGGAATTTATATCCCAGAGGAGTTCTCTCATCCATTAAACTAATCTTTTGGGTTAGTTCTCGTGTTTAGCGTGTAACAAACATGTTAGGATTTAGACGCCTTCAAAAGACTTTTACTTTTGGTGTGAACTCAAATATGTACATAATGTTGTATGGTTTTCTCACATATATACATCAAGCTAAAAAAGAAATTAAAAAAAAAGAAATGTTTACTCATTTATCAAGTAAATGTATCAGGGGCTTTGAGATCAACATCTGAGGCACCACCTGCTCACTACATCCTCAACATTCAACAATTTTCTTCATTAACAAAACATGATGTTCAAAGATACGAATCCATTGAATTTGAAGCCGGAGGTTACAAATGGTAATTCTTTTCCTTCTTCACTGTCTCCCTAAATTAGTTTCGGTTCGAGATTCACGATAACGTTTGTAACCTGTAGGAAGTTGGTGATTCACCCAAATGGAAACAAGAGTAAGAACGTCGTGGAGTTCTTGTCGGTATATCTAGCCATGGTCGACACAATCTCACTCGCGCCGGGTTGGGAGGTCCATGCTGCTTTCAGAATCTTTCTACTAGACCAGAACAATGATAACTACTTAAAACTTGAAGGTACGTAAGGGGTTCCTTGTATCATTTGCAGCCAAAAAAAATAGTAACAAATATAGTAACTTTTTTTTTTTCAACGAAGACTATTTCATTTGCAAAACAGTTATCAAATATGTGACCATTTCATTTTGGATGATAAAAAACTTAGGAAAAAGTATTCATGAAACACAGTATGCAATTAAAAATGAAATTAGAAATGTACGTGGTTTTGACTTTCAATTCACATTATTTAGATAATAAAGTATCCATGATTGTTATTTTGTGGGAAAGTAGAGCTGGAAGAACATGTACCGGACAAGACATGATTAGACATGTTTAACAAAAATATACTGTGTTTTTATATTTTTTAAATAATAAAAATTAGGAGGCTAAACTTCATCATTTCTCTTTTTTGCTACAAAAAACACAACACTATCATGCATAAATCACAAAGACAACTTTTCGAATAGTGACTTTGGTTACAAAGACAATTTCCGACTAAAATTACAGTCGCAAATACCTATTTTTCTAGTAGTGATATTATAAAACGATAATGACATTCACTTCAACTACAATCAAAGTTCATGGTCGAAATGTGACACAGATGAAAGGACTAATGGAAGACGATTTCATCGATTGAGAACCGAGTGGGGCTTCGATCAGTTCATGAGTCGAAGAGAGTTTGACGATCCTAAAAACGGGTATCTTGTTGGAGACAATTGTGTGTTTGGAGCTGAGGTGTTTGTCTGCAAAGAGACGGGTAAAGGTAAAACGGAGTCTTTAGAAATGGTAAAGGATGCAGTTGCATACAAACACACATGGAGGATCAGCAACTACTCTAAAATAAATGCAGATTGTGAAACATCCAACGTATTCAATGTCGGGGGTCACAAATGGTAAGCATTAATGTTGTTAAACTGAATTTATCATTAGGTTTTGTCAATGTTTCAGAAACAAACCGAACGTCAAATCAGACGTCTAATTACTGCTTACTGGTCGGACCGGATTTAAGAACCGGATAACATAATAAATCTACCTCTACCTACTAATAAAGGAGTATTTTTAGGGGACACGTGTCGTGTTTTGGTTAAATCTGAACAAGTTTTTCCCATCTCTCTCACCTAATAAATACTATTAATTTTAGTATTTAACTTATATAATTAAATATTAAAAAAATATAATTTTTCTTCTTCAAATAATTTACTAATATATTAAAATTTAATAAACAATAAGAATAATTCAATTATATCTGATCCTAAATATAATTTTATAATTGTTAAGTATTTATTATTATTTAATGCTAATGAATTATATTTTCTATTATCCAACCCGTGTAATACATGGGGTTTTAGGTTAGTGTATAATATATTATAAAAATATTATACAATTATAAACACATTTAAACAAACATAATTAATTTTTAAACAAACATAATCATGTTAAAGAAATATATGATTTGGTTTTATTGTTTCATTCTTTAGATATTATTTAAAAAAATGAAATCCAGTCTGACTAGTGAACTCTCAACCGGCCGGTTAGTTTGAATCCGGTTCACATGTCTATTTTGGGCCGGCCGACCCTACGGTTCTGAAAACATTGGGTTTTGTTCTTGCAAGTGTGTTGATATGTTTTGGTTAAGAAACGAAATACAAATTTTATAAAAAGGTTTTTTCAAAGATGAAACATCAAAATGGGTAGAGAATATTTTTTTTTTACAATAACATATACTTATATAGGGAAAAGATAAAAATATGCATTTACTAAATATGCAATAACCCGAAATAACTAGTCAAGATCAGGTCAAATATTTGGTTTTTTTAACATCATTGTAAACATATTTAAAACACTTTCTTATTTTATAAGTTTGAGTAAATTCATCACCGTTTGATAGTTAACATCGTTTTAAGACTTGGTTCAACGATGTTAAATCTCAATTGGTGATTAATTTACGCAAACTTATAAAATAAGAAAGTCTTCTAAATGTATTTACAATGATGTTAAAAAAAACAAAGTTTTGACTTGATCTTGACATATTATTTCGGTTTAACGCAATAAAGAGGGTTATTTTTATTTCATTCCCTATTTATATAAACTTCATAAATTACTTGATTCAAAATTAAATTGCATATAGTCACTTACCTAAAACTTTAAATTACATATATTCTTTTACTTGAAACTTTAAATTACATATATTCATTACCTAAAGCTATAAAATATCAATTATATATGTAAAATTATAAATAAAATGAGATATATAATTTTACTTTTTTGTTTGATGTTATATATAATGATAGTTGTAAATAGAAAGATACATGTAGTTCTTTCTTTTTCTTTTTTTTAATTGTCATCTTTTTTCCGTTAGTTGTCTCAAGTTATATAATTTTTTAGTTGTTATGTTCGAGTTCATTTGTTCGTTTAACCTTTAACTTGTTCACGAACGGTTCCTAAATGCTTACCGAACAAAAATTCTTGTTTTTGTTCGTTTGTTAAGGAATTGAATTTGTTTACGAACGGTTCACGAACACAAATGGACACATATTATTTAAACAATAAAAATCAGTATTTCTTATTTTTCAAGCATTTAGAAATAATCATTTAAATATATTTTACGTAAAATATCACAATATTAAACTAAAAATAACATAAATGTTATGATAATAAATTAAGAATAAATTTTTTTAAATATATACAACACATTTAATGAATAAATATAATAAATAAACATAAATGAACACATTACCAAACGTTCACGAACACGACATTTGTTCATGTTCGTTCATTTAATTAAACGAACAAAATTTCTTGTTTGTGTTCGTTCATTTAATAAATGAACAAACATAAACGAACTTTCCGCTAAACAGTTCATGAATTGTTCGTTCTGGTTCGTTTACAGCACTGATTATACATTATCGTACCATAATTGATCAGATGTATTTAAATTTTTACAAAATACATGTTAATTGTCAGCACTTACTTGCATTTGCGTAGGAAGATACAACTATATCATAATGGAAAGCCCGGTATTGATGGCTGTATATCGCTTACACTGGCTCTGGCTGAACCTGAAAATCTTCCATTTGGAACCAAAATACTTGCAGAATTTACTATTCGTATGTTGGATCAGCTGAATTCAAGGAATCACTTTGGCAAAGGTAAATGCATTCTATCACTCGATCACAGTAATAAGCACCGTCAACTTGAAATGATATAAGCCCTTATGATTATAAACTATAGTTATATGTCATATGTGTGACATTAAGGGGTTGGTTTTAAGCCCATCTCGTGGTCTCGATGCGATTAATCAAAGACCAGATTCGAATGAATACGGTGATCAAATGAAAGAACATAAGGGGTTTGGTCTAAAGAACATGTAGAAAGAACATAAAAAAAAAAGAACATGAAATACCATGTCATCAAGATAAAAAGAAGGGGTTTGAGAAAAGAAACATGTTTAAACCAATTGATATGGGAATGAATCCAAATTAGGAAAGGATAAGATACTTGAAAAGGGTATGGACAAGTAGTAATTGAAAACAATGCTTATGAAAGAAACATAGAGAATGTTTACTTTGTTCCTTAGGTTCGAGTGGAACATACTGAGTTCGGTTCGGTTAATCCTACAAAAGTATGAGATTACTTTTGAAAGATCCCTTTGTTATATAACAAGAATGTTTATAAATCCGGAACACTCGAAGAGACATGTGATCGACGGAAAACTAGAATTTAGATGATATTCAAAAGTACTTTGTGGCAATCAATTTAGATGAATCAGGATGTTTGTACAAGAATGCCAAAGGAAAGGAGACTGTGAATCACTTATTAAGGGTTGATGGTATTAAAGACATGGTTGGTGTCTTAGATTAGTTAAATTTAGTGACCAAAAGTATTGCAAATAAACATGAAATGAAAGAAATGTTTTTTAAAACAGTGAAGTGTTTAACAAAGTATGTAATGAAGTAAAGGATAATTTTCCATCACTCTTAGATGGAAAGCAAGTGCACTTGTTTTCTTTGTACATGAGAGGACAAATAAATAGAGGGAAGTCAAAAAAATCCAAGAAATAAATGATGCTTGTGTTATGAAACAAGAAAACTCAATGTTGGATGCTATTCACAAGTTGGATGAAACCACAACAAAGTTGGCACGATTGAAGATATGGATTTAGAAACTAGCATAAAGGCATTGGCGAACCTTTTAAAGGGTCCAGGGCGACCATCCCCTCTTTTTCTACCCGTAGTTTTAATTTTCCGGTCGAAAGGTTATTTTTAGTTAAAAATATTGGTTTCATTACCTCTCACTTCAAAAACTTAAAATGTATTGTGGTCCCGTAAATTTCCGTCCCTTCAAAACGTTCAAACTCGGCCACTGCATAAAGGAGAAATTCAAACAAAAGGGTTTCAAAGAATGAGAAAACTATAATTATATGCAAAATTGTGACATATTATGAAATGAGTCATATGGGTTTGTTGTTTTGAAAATGGGGTTTAGGGTGTTATGAATAACATAAATATATACAGGCCCAAGTATCTAACCCAACCCAAATGCATGGAAATTCCAAACCCATATATAAAGAGGAATAGTGAAACAATCAGGGGATAGAAAATGTTATAATTGTCTGCTCTTCTTTTTCCTATCTTTCTCTGAGGTTCCCATCCCCTTTTGTTTTCTATTCATTGCCTTGTAATCAATTTGAGAATCATTAACAAAAATCACACAGGTTACTTTTGAATTGATTCTAACTTCTACTATGTCAATTTCGGGTCACAACATAGGGTAGTTATTACTGTCAATTTCAACTATCAGTTATAAAACTGGCATATTAAGACTTACCCCTCTTATCAAAGGGTATAAATACCTGTTGAAACTTTGACATTTGTAACATAATTAGTGTACTTTCTTCTTGTGTTTGTCTCTCAAAACCTATGTCCATAGGTGGAGCTGTCGAAAGTCACGTGGCAAAAAATTTTCCTTATTGCTATGTTTCGGGCTAAAAATTCGGGTCGGCAAATGGTAATTCAGGTCGGGTCAAACAATTTAAAGTTTAAAATATCAAATATTTGTTCCACTCAAAAAATCCTAAAAAAAAAATTAAAACTCAATAACTTATAAATTAAGTAATCAACAAACAATCAATAAATAAACTTGAAAGCCTCTTTTCAACTTCACAGTTCACACAATCAATAAACAAACAATTAACAATCAATTAACTAATCAATAATTCATAAATTTCTAACATGGGTCTTGAAACTTGGAGGGAAAACCAAATCTGGGTCAGTGGGTGATGGGTCGTGGACTCGTGGCTGCTTCACGAAGAACCTGGGTCGTCACTCGTCAGGTCGTGAGTCGACAAGTCGTGACTCGTGGCTGTTGATTGTTGAAGAAGATTAGAAGAAGAAACAGAACATGCTTGATTGCATGAAGCCTTGAATCGCGATTGAATTGCTCGTGACTCGTGGCTGTTGAAGAAAATTGGAATGGAACATTGAAACCCTATTTCCTAATTCCCTGGCCCCTGCTATTCGACTGAATTGAAATGGGTTTTACCCTTCTATTTTGATGTGAACGTTTAAAACAATGAAAAATTTTAATGACCCTTTTTTAATTTTAGGCCCACCACCCAAGCTTTGAAGTTTAAACGTAAGATCGGGAAAAAAATGAGAGAACAACCGACACTGTGAACCCTTAAAGATTTCAACTTTATTATTTTTTAAAATCTAGGGGGGGGGCTAGGAATTTTAGAAAGAAAAACCGAAGAGGTTTTGCTCAAAGTTCAAACTTGAACAATTAAAAAACACATATAAAATCAAATACATAATACACATACAAAAAATAAACATATAAGCAAATTGTTTAAAGCAACTAGAGATATAGATAGATTGAATATAGATTGTCAATATTATTTGTATAATTGTATCACAAGCTAATAATCGATTGTAAATTGCAGCTAGCTACTGGTTCAGTGCTTCAAGAGCGGAAAGGGGTTGGCATAGATTCATTACACATGGCACATTCTTTCCGACAAATAGAGGGCTTTTGTACAAAGATGTTTGTTGTATAGAGGCTGAAGTTGCAATCCATGGAGAGACAAGTGTCTTTAAATAAATTTGTTTGCATATATAGACCATTTGATATGTAACTATGCAATAAGACTAAGTGTGATTCCTTAAATGTATAAAACTCCAATAAATTGCAAAGTGATACTTCTTGTTATATAACTTTTATAAATTATCCATGTCTCAAATTTTATATATTTATAACACATATAGTTCTTAAGTAACTAAATTATCATCACATATTTGACCAAAATACCTCATATAAGGACCATATGTGTTACAAATGTTTAAAGTTTGGAACCATACGGATAATTTATAAAACATACGAACTAGAGGAGACAATTTTTACCCATGTTAGAGGAAATGTGTTGGTTTGATTAAACAATTATAGTATAATGAGTTGAAATGGGTAAACTTAAAATTTTAAAACAACTCTAACTGGTCAAGATGGGCTGAGAGGAAGAGACGCTTCATCAAGATAGGCAGAGAGCAAACGTTGGGCGATTGAAAAAAAAAAGTCGAACACCCACTTCTTCCTCAAGCAATCCACAATTCCATGCTGCCAAGGAATATTGTTTTCACATCTCTTCTTTTGGTACGATTTAAGTATTTTTCTTCTTAACGATCAACAATCGATTGAAATTAAATCCATGTGGTTTTCTTTTTTGAACCAAATTGTGTTTTGCACAAGCCAATTTTGTGTGTGTCATATGGAATATTCATATGATGATTGCAATTAATTCTGTCGATGTTTCCCTAATTTTATATACAATTTTCTTTTGAACTCTTGTCTACCAAAGAATTAATCGATCTATTTGTTTCTCATACGGTTGGTATTTTTTAACATAACTCGTTTTGACCCATGTGTTTTCTTGAGAAAACTCATTCTGACCCGAATCAAACTGGTTATTTTTCTAAATTGACTCATCTTAACCCGAACTAATCCTGACCTGAACTCATTCTAATCAGTCATCCAACCCGACCCAACCCGTCCATCCTGTCAGCATTATAAATAAAGTATAATACATAGCATAACAAATAATTGTTAAATATTAAAAAAATAAAAAATAAATCAAATTACAATCCAGCATTGACTTTAAGACCTCGAAAAGATTTCTTTCCTTTTTACATAAAAGAAATTGTGGGTCCATAAACAAGAGGCGACAAATTCCAAGTGGAAAGCCACAATGTCAATTTTTAAATTTAAATGATTAAATCACCATCAACCGAGATAACGGCGACAAGGGACCGACGTTAAACAACCCACTCCAATTCTCATCCCAACCGACCATACAACCTGACGGTGTTAACGGCACACTAACCGTCTCATTCATCCTCTCCCTCTTGACAACCACCATCATCTCATTCCCGTCTCTCGTTCTTTTCCGGCAGCCATCACCGTCGGCCGGAGTTTCCGACCTGCTTCCTCCGCTCGTCTCTTCCTTCAGATTCTCAATCTCCAACGGAAAATTCAAAATCGCTTTGGATCCACGCATTCGAAACGCCGCTCTATCATACGCCTTCGCAGCTTCAACACCGGTATCGAACGTCCCCAACCATACTCTCGCACCGCTCCGCTTTGGATCTCGAATCTCCGCCGCGTACTTCCCCCACGGTCTCCGGCGTACTCCTCTGTAGTGCACCTTTACCTCCGATGCGGACTCTGAGTTCTCCGATTCGGTGTTCAAATCAGATGTTCCAGATCCGTAATCAACGGATTCCGGCACCGTGAAGTTTATTACGAAATCAGATTTGAGTTCTTCGTCGGAATTAAAATAATCGGAGACTGATAAATCGGATTCGGAAATTGATGGCTGTGAAGTCGGAATAAGGTTGTTTGGGGTTTCGTAATCGTTGAGGAGGTGGTGTCTGATGAAGTTAAGAGCAGTCAGTTCATCAAATGTCGCCATTTATATCAAAATTGCAGAGAGATTGAGAAATTTGGCAGATGAGTGTGAAAATAAGAGTGAAGGGTTTATATACTGAAATGATTGAATGAAATCTGAGCTTCATGGCAGGTTCTTGGAGCATGGATGGAAGGTGTGGTGTGAGACTATTGGGTGTGCCAAGGCACCCCACTCACTCCACGTAGGCGCCACATAAGCACTCACCACAATCACTCACCCCACCATTTTGGTGGAAATGCCCCATTACCCCACTCACTTCACGTCATCATCCCTTTTTTAAACTTTTATATATATATATATATATATATGTGTGTGTGTGTGTGTAAGAAAGAGAGAGAAGGAGAGAGAAAGTGTGTGTCGTGTAGAGAGAGAGAAAGAGTGTATGTGTGTGTTAGTGTGTAGGAGAGAGAGAGAAAGACAGAGAAAGAGAGAGCCCTCTCTTCGTGACCCCATTCACGCCACATGACTCACGCCCCTCTCACGCCCCTAGGGGGCGGTGTGCCACGCCCCTCCACGCCCCAATCACGCCCATTCATGTGGCACACCCCAGGGTCTGAGGGGCAGTAATTTGGATTTGTATTAAAATAAAACTGTTTGTATTATTTTGAGATCATTAGAAATTACATAGTTTTTTTTTAATTCAATATTCGTCGGTCTTCTACATGTCGTATATATCTCTACAACACGTACAACAAGCTCCTGCGCCTCATTGTCGTGCGTGTTGCACTTCACGTACAGTTCTCTACGTGACGTATGACTTCTGACACCTGCAACCTTAAATTTCACGACATGATTGATGAAATTTCCGTGTTGTATGTCACATAAAGATCTCTACGTGACGTATATGTATTTCTGATTAAAATGATACGTGTATTATAGATCTATACGTCACATATAATTTTAAAAAATTAAAACTTTTTTTAAAACTTTAGATCACAAAAATTTGTAAATGTTAATAATTTTAATTTTAAATATAATTAAAACTATATGTAACGGTTAGTAACGGTTAATAACTTTAAATATTAACAACTTTTGTTTATGACGTTTGTCATTTTTATTATTAAATTTATCAATGTTAATATTTTGCTTTAATAAATACAAAATGATACAACACATATTACATATATAAGCAAATAAACAACCAAGCAAACATAACACATAATATATACATAATAAGCGTATGTACAATACAAAGAAATGAAATAAAACTACCGATCTTGTCTGGGAGGTGATGATGGAGGGATGGAGGCTCAATGTCAGACTACCTTCACCGATCCAGCTCGCGATCGATCAGCCAGCACAACATGTCGTGCTGCTGAGCCAGCAGACGATCATGCTCCCTGGAACAGGCAACACACTCATGCAGCAAGGTCTTGACATGTGCCAGAAGCCTCACTGTCCGATACAATTGTCCTCTATACGCCACATACAGATCTCTACGTAACGTACAACATTCAATCATCGCTCAGAAATGTTAGTACTTTTTGTACGAGGTAATTTACGTGTCATAGAGGATTGTACGTGTCATATGACATTGAATCATTTGTAGAGAATGTTAGATTTGCATGTTGTTGTACGTGGCGTAGGGTATTATACGACACGTATGAAGTGTGTGAAAATATAGAATTGGGTGTGAGATTAACACAACCCTTTGTAATAAGTTGATTTTACACTAATAATCTCTAATTTAGGAAATTATACTAATGATTTACTGTGTGTAGAAATATAACACTCTGTTAAATTTTTAAGATGCATATATATATATATATATATATATTTCTAATATCATTTATTATATATATATATACCCTACTAAACAAGTAAATTACATATTTCACTTCTAAAAAGATATTCATGATTTCAAATAAAATAGTCAATTACATATTTTATTATGACAAGAGGAAAATTTGTAATTGATTTTAAGAGTTGGGTAATTTGTAATAAATGGTTTACCAAGGAGATATACGTAAAAATTCCTATTCGTGACGCTCCTCAAAAAGCAATTTATGAGAAATTGATAAGAGAGAAAGCTCATGATAAAAAATAACTAGAAGAGACAGGAAGAGAGAGTATGCGAATGTGTTGCGAAAACTAAAGATTATTATTTGATTATGTGTTGTCCCTAAATGGGTTTTGGAAGGAAGAGAGTTCAACCTCCTCCTTAGGCGACAATGGTGATGGTAGGGAAGCATCCATTAGAGGGCGGTGGTGATGAATTAAGGGAGGTAACATAGAGACATTGAGATTAGGGGTGTTCATTTTCGGATATCCGGTGTTTCGGATATAGATTTTCACTATCCGAATCCGAAATTTTGGATATCCGGAGTTCGGATATCCGAAATTTCGGATTCGGATACCTATTTTGAAAATTTTCGGATAGTTCGGATATCCGAATTAGTTTTATTTTTCTGATATTCAGATACTTTTTTCGGATAGCCGGATAATTTTTCGGATATCCGGATACTTTTCGGATATTTTCCGGATAACCGGATAATTTTCGGATATTTGGGTATCCGAAATATATATTTTTTATTTTTTATCCATTTTTTTATTTTCGGATACGGATTTTTTTGAACACCCCCTAACTGAGATTGAGATAAAAAGAATAGACTAAGAGAGAAGTGAGAGAAATACAGAAAGAGAAAATTGATATTTAATTATTTTCAAAAATTTAACAGTGAAAATAACGGTCATTCATCTCGTAGGACTACATGTGTCACATTCTTATAACAATTCAAAAAACATGTGTCATTTGTTCAAGTTAAGAACCATTAATATAAAATTAACATACCACACAACAATCTATGTAATCTGTTATTTTTTATATAATTTCAATTTAAAATGTTGAAAAGCGACGCAGAAATAAATAGATATTTCAACATTTTTACTAGTTAGTGAAAAACGAGGAATGAAGTTGTAATGTATACTATTTTATAACACACTAGATTATTACCCCGTGTATTACACGGATTTAAAATAAAATATAAACCAGTTAATAACAAAAATTTATAAATTATAAAAGGATATTTTGATATAAATAATTAATCGTATTAATAAGTACTTTAAGCAATAAAGTAATAATTAAATATTTTGGTAACAATGGTACCAGAGTTTCTTGATTAGTAATAGTTGAAATTTTAAAGTAACTAACATCAAAAATTTTAATTGTTTCTTTTGTCAAAAACTATTTGTTGCAAAATTAAAATGGTAATGTATAATATTAGTTAGAAATATCAATAAATATAAATGATCAAGAATATATTTTTTTCTGATAAGAAAACAAGGTACAATTTTTTTTATTACGTCATGATATGAAAATATCATTAAAAGTAAAGGGTTAAAAGTGTAATTTTCACTATAATTTTTATAACTTTAGGTTTTTAAAGTACTTATTTTTAGGTATTTTTTGTTAAGAACGTCATTTGTTTACAAAAATGCTGTCATTAGAAATCTCTATTCTATAATTTATTTCATTCTTCTAAAAAAATTATTTTTTAGAAAAAGAAAATTCTAAAATTAACGATTTAATTTTTTTTTTGCCATTCAAAATGTTTGATTTTTAGAAAGCTTTTCTCAAGTATGTTCTTTAATGAAATTTTTTTATTTTTATATTATTTAAAAACTATTTTTACTATTAAAAATATATATAATATCATTAGGATTATAATTAGTAATTAATTGGATAGATAATTATGAAATTATTTAATACGAAAGAAAATTAAGTGAGATCATAAAAATGTGACATGTGGCTTTATTAGTCTAATAAATGTGACATGTGGCAAAAATATTTTTGTTTATTATAATACTAGGTAAAATCCCGTGTATTACACGGGTTGAAAACTGAAATGTTATATACTTTGTAAGAAAGCTTTTTTTAAAAAACTTTTTTTTTAAAAAAAATTTATTTTTACAGAACTTTTATTTTTCCTAAAACCACAAATTTAAAATAATTCTTATTTTTTTAAAAAAAATTCATTTTTAGAAAATTTTCATATTTTGTAAACTTTGTGTAAGTGTGCTTTTTAATAAAAAATAATATTTCATTTTTTATTTGTTAGAATTAATTTTTAATATGAAAAAAGATATAAAAAATCATTAGATTTAAAATTCTTTAATAAATTAAAGAATATAATTATAATTATCATTTAATATGAGAGAAAATGATTGTAAAGATTAAAAAATGACATGTGGCAATAATTATTTTAAAAAAATGACATGTGGCAGTGATAGCTTAATAAATTGACATGTAACAAAATATTTACTCTTTTATGAGAGAGTATAGATAAGATATTAAGGGAATAAAAATGTAATTTTTCAATTTAAAAGTTTAACGTTAATACAACTTTTAAATTAAATTGGACAATCATTTAAAGGTAAACCAATTTTTTTTTAACATCAATGTTTTTAAAAAATAAATTTGTATGGAGTGATTAAAAAACCATCAAACCATATAAACACTTCTTGACATCTTTGGCATACGTGACTCTTTTAAAACATTTAACCTTTTATATGAAATTTTTTAATTTAATATTCATTTTATTTAATTACTAAAACTAAGTTATAGCTCAATGAGTCACAAGCTAGCTTGAACATTTTACGAGTCAAACAAAACAGAAATACACTATTTAGATATCCTTTTTTTAAAACTTTGTTTTTCTTCTGATGAGATGGTTTGATCTGCCTCGTCGTCAGGAATCGCCAATTTACGCTTCCTTATATGTTTCGTAGGTATGCTTTCTTTTTCAGGGTTATTTTTACCACAATCATCTAATGGTTTCTCACTTTTCGTTGCATCCGTTGATTTTAAAGTTCTCCATTTGGATAATATTCATTTTGAAGGTTTATCAGTAGGTTGGGAACTATATTGTTTATCCATCCTTTTGAAAATTTTTGTTTGGAAATTTCTGTATAAATTTTTCGGTGTGTAACTGGTGGTATTT
Source organism: Mikania micrantha (assembly GCA_009363875.1). NCBI lineage: Eukaryota > Viridiplantae > Streptophyta > Magnoliopsida > Asterales > Asteraceae > Mikania > Mikania micrantha. The sequence goes on from CM018695.1 coordinate 53,984,318, forward strand.
AACATGATCAAATTTGAATTTAAATTTCGAAAGATTGCAGTCGTCGGACACCTACTTGTTGTAGTCGGACGCCTGTTCTGTAAAGTCGGACGCCTGTTCGGTAAAGTCAGAAGACTATTCCGTACAGTCGGACGCTTGTTTATTTCGGTCGTCTGCCATTTTTTTTTTAAAAATGCAAACGCCTGTAAAGGTGGTCCGGGCGACTGTATAGGTGGTTCGGACGACTGTATTTTGGTTCGGAACGCCCGTAACAAACGACCGTAAAAAATTCCTATACGGGCGGACGCCCGTGACAAGGTTGCAAATGTGGGACCGGCGCCTATGACATGTTTGAAAAGGTAAAGACGCCTGTGTCAGATATGGGGGCGTGGACGACCGAAATGCCGACGTGGCGTATTCCTAGTAGCTGAGTATGTGTGCGTTTGGGAAAAATGGAACATGCGCCACGCTTGCATAGGGGTGGCCATTTGACCGATTTTGGTCATTTTGGAAAAATCCTAGACACCTGTGGCTATTTTGGGCATTTTCTCTTTTTTAAAACTTTGTTTTTCTTCTGATGAGATGGTTTGATTATGTTCAGGTTTGAAAACCATTTATAAGAATTTAAATTTGTCAATTAAACATGTTTTACTACATAAAAAAAAAGAAATATTTTTGTATTTAAATCTAATTTACAAAAGAACCACTAGGTAATAAAAGTTGCAATTCATTTGATTAGTATTGGCTTTAAATCAAATATCAAAGAACGATTAAGAAATAGAATGATATGATTTATTTTATCATTTGTTTTAAATAATAAGATTTTAAGATAAATTTTGAAGAATTAGTTGCAATATTTAATTTTTTAAAATATTAATAAAAAACACAAAATACATTACAAACTGTGAAATTTAGTTCATCCTTCTTAAGCGAATTAAGATGATTTTTAAAAAAAATAATAATAATAATCATTCTTAGCTAACAAACAAATATCTTTGTAGCATACAAAAATTCCATGCTTTGCAAAATTTTCACTTGTATCAATATCACAAACATAAAAAAAAATTGGTTCTGAACCAAATTATACACTTTAAATTACAAAGTAAAGTGTTTTGTTTTCTTTTGTATTATGCGGACTTCTCGATGGTATAATAATATACTTAATGTGAACATAACATAAAAAATATTAGATTGGCTAATTATTATTAATTAGTTTTCAATGGTCATAGATTTCGTATATGTATACATGTGATGTATGTTTCTATAATACAATTTGCAATTTTCATATGAACAATTTTTTTATTCCGAATTTGATTGTAAAATAACATCAAGTCATCCATATTACATGGATGCTCAAAAAATCGATGCCCGAATCGTATTTGAGGTCCAAAAAAATCAATTCGATTAGTAACGATGGTTGTTTGCTTCAGGTATGTACAAACCCGAAATAGGTATTTAGATAATTGAGTTGGATTCGGATATAGATTTTGTTAAATTTGAGTTGTTCTGGTCTTTCATGTATCCAATTAACTCGATTAAAAGATAACAAAGTAATAAACTATTGGACAAGCCCATTCACCCAACCGACCCAACCCTAGTCCCCAAACAAGCTATTGGAACAGCCCATTTAGATACATATTGTTTATTCAGGTTATTCAGATTTATCCAAATTCGAACAGCCTTACAATTGCTCTCATATGTCTTTGGCCGTTGACTTCTAGTTATTCATTGCTAGGAAATGTTTCTTAATCTAATTTTTATTGTTTTAACTAATAATTTTCAATCAAACATTTTTTTATGCATGTATGTGAACATTTTCATCTTTTGTAACCAAAAACTAGCTATTATGAATGGCATTGTTAATTACATTGCTTTTGATTGTATGAAAAGGGTACTAAGTTTACACATAAATATTAGTTATGTTGGTTTAATTACTTTGTTTGTAGAAACGGTATGTTCTTAAAAACGTTACACGTTTATTGTATAAACTAGCTTTTATTACCTCGTACGTTGCGGTGGGTTATCATAGTATAAACTAGCTTTTATTACCTTGTATAAACTAAATAACGTGTTATATCACCGTAAATTATATCATTGTATATTACTTCATTTTGTATAACATTATTTTAATTTACCAATGTTAGAATTTTTTTTTAAAATAATGTGTTATGTTTATGTCCGTTACATCGATGTAAAACGGGATATTTGGAAGAAAAAATTAAAAGTAGTCCAGACTAAAACGAAATTAAAGAGAAAATACATCACTGCAAATAATAAGTTATATCTCTGTAAATACTGTGTTAAATCACTTTAAATTACATCAATGTAATTCACCATTGTTAGAAAAAATTTCAAATTAATTTGTTATTTTAAGTTCTTTATAATTTGTTTGAGGAGTTGAGGACGGTTCACGTAGCTTATTTGGACCAACCACGCTTTCAGTTTCCGGTTTGACCAGTCCATCTAGTCCGGTTCTAAAAACATTTTACCCTACCCATTTCTTTGTCTGAGTCTGAACATAAGAACGACTTTTATCTTCAACACATATTGTTAAAACTTTCATAAAGAATTAAATATTTGAGCTTGTTGAACTTTCATAAATTTTAATATACCAATTAATAGAAAGAATGAATCAAATTATAATGCCGGTATTCACACAACAAATTGTCTCTTAAATCACCATCAACTGTGAAAACGGCGACAAGGGACCGACGTTAAACATGTCATTCCATCCAACCATACAACTCGACGGCGTTAACGGCACACTATCCGTCCCCGTCATCCTCTCCTTCTTCACAACCACCACCATCTCAATCCCATCTCTCATCCTTTTCCGGTAGCCACCACCGTTAGCCGGAGTTTCCAATCTGCTTCCTCCGGCCATTTCTTCCGTCAAACTCTCAGTCTCCAACGGAAAATTCAAAATCGCTTTGGAACCACGCATTTGAAACGCCGCTCTGTCATACGCCTTCGCCGCTTCAATACCAGTATCAAATGTCCCTAACCATACTCTCCCACCGTTCCGCTTCGGATCACGAATCTCCGCCGCGAACTTTCCCCACGGTCTCCGGCGTACTCCTCTGTAATGCACCTCCACCACCGATGCGGACTCTGTGTTCTCCGATTCGATGTTCAAATCAGATGTTCCAGATCTGTAATCAACAGATTCCGACACCGTAAAGTTTATTACGAAATCAGATCTGAGTTCTTCGTCGGAATGGAAGTAATCGGTGACTGATAGATCGGATTCGGAAATTGATTGTTGAGAATTCGGAACGACGTTATGAGGGGCTTCGTAATCGTCGAGGAGGTGGTGTCTGATAAAATCAAGAGCTGTTAATTCATCAAATGTCGCCATTGATAAGGAAGATTGCAGAGAGATTTTGAAGATGAGAGTGGAAGAAAGAGTGACGGGTTTATATATGACAATGAAAAGTTGAAAACGGAGCTTCGTGATAGGTTCATGGGGCCTGATGGGAAAGGTCTGGTGTGAGGACCAATGAATAATTAAGTTAATAATAACTATTTTAATATTTTATATTAAATATTTAAATATTTTGTTCGGTTTTTGGTTCTATATATTTTTTGACATCTGCTTGTTCTAACTTCTAAGATGTTTTTTCGGTTTTGGATTGCGCTTTAAAGTTTTACAATGAAATCACAGTTGTTATAACATGCCTTTTTATTAGTGTTTAGACATTTTAGAAGATGCGGCAATGGTCTGGGTGTGAGGTTGTATATCCAACCAAATTTTTAGTCTCCAACTTCAAATTCAGTAAGTTTTCTTTGCTTTTATGCTTAGGCTATGTGATATCCACCACCCACCATCACTCTACGTAGGCTACACAATTAACCAACATCATCACCCCTTATCACGCAGCCCCTCACCACGTCCTGGTCACGCCTCTATGTAATGGGGGAGGGCGCCAAGGGAGCATGACCGGCCCCTCTCACCAGTGGCGGAGCTTGAATAAAAGTTCGGAGGGGGCCGAATGATTTTTAGGAAGAAAACGGAGGGGGCCGAAGGATTTTTAGGATGAAAACGGAGGGAACCGAATGATTTTAGGAAGAAAACGAAGGGAATCGAATGATTTTCAGACGAAATACTATCATATCGACATTTCTGAGCGAAAAAACAGGGAGACCGGGCACCCCGGGCCCTTCTAATCCTCCGCCCCTGCCTCTCACGCCCCACTCACACACGATAACACATAGCCTAAAGACTTTTGTCTATATTGAGTTTCTTTCGTATTAGTCTTTTATCTGATCTAGACGCTCAACCATGCTTCTAATCATGTCTCTATTTTGAATCATATAACGTGGATGCTCACAAATTTTATGCTTAAATCATTTTCAGAATTTTTTCCAGTAATTACAATTGAGGTAGGCAAGAATCATACTAGAAGTGTTCATGAAGCTAACGTACCAACATCCAATGTGAATCGTTCGAGGCATTAAATGACCGTAAGTGTTCGCCTCTATGATAGGCCAAGACTGAAGACACTTGGATTATGAGCCCACAAATGGTCCAAGAAACCAAATATTGGCATTCAGGTAGTTCATATTAAAATTAAATAAAAAAAAAGGTTTAAAATAGAAAGAATGAATTTTAATATGTATATATTTCGTGAACAAGTTTTGGTAGTTGAGATGCTTATGATTATGGATTCGCATCTCAATGGATGCAGTGGCGGAGCTTGGTACACTTAAGTGGGGGGGCGAAAATTTGTGTAACCCAGAATACATGTTAATTTTTTGAATTCAGGAGGGACGAAACCCCTATTTTTAACTAAAAATCGCATTTCGGCCGAAAAATTAACACTACGGACGGAAAAACAGGGGACGGTCACCCCCCCCCCCCCGGGTCTCTACAAAGGTGCGCCCATGAATGAATGCAAAAATAAAATCTATACTTGTATACTTCATAATAAAAGAATAACAAATTTGTTACTTGTTACTCTTACATTAATTTATCATTAACTTTTGTTACTTGTTATTCTTATATTCATTTATCCTTAATTTTTGACACTTATCACTCTTATATTCATCTCTTATTAAATTATATTTTTTTGAACGGCCAACTAATCAATATTAAGAATAATTGTTAATACCTTAATCTAAGATACTTCAGTTATATTTTATTTTAAAATATTATAATAAAAACAATAATAATTGTTTCATTATAATAATTTAATAATTGTTAAATAACAAATATTTTTTTTGAACGGTCAACTAATCAATGTATATATGGTTATGGATTCGCATCTCTATGTATATATTCTCTCTCTCTCTCTCTCTCTCATATTTAACGTTAATAATTTTAAATAATTAAATTGTATACTTAAATGTCAATATATAATTGTTTTTATTATAATACTTTATTATAACTTAATAATCATAAGTAGACTTCAATTATATCTTATTTTAAAATATAATTTTAATTTTTAAATATTTATTATTTATTATTTTTAAATCTTAATTATTTTCTTATTTCATTAACAATTAATATGATATTCAACATACACATTTTCATACAACTATTGATATATAACATGTTAAATTTATTCAATTCATATTAAACATTTTTATGTATTCGTTGGTCGTCCAAAAAAACTTAAAGAATTAAAAAATAGTATCTTACCTATCAAATATCAATTATGTAGTTATTTAACATTTTAATTGTTGATTTTGTATGAACACCGTTCACAAAATAAATAAATAATTTTATTATTCAATTAGTGGAATTACAATTAAGAAAAATACAAAATATAAAATAAAGTAATACAAGAAATATAAAAATGCTAAAATTGAAATTACAAGAAGAAGTATAAACAAGATGAAACGAATTGAAAAGAGTTCAGTGGCTGAGGATTTTTGTTCAACAGAGGTCCTTTAAGACAGATTTCGGGCCACCCAGGTGAACCCGACTGTTTCTCATGGTATACCAGCCGAAGCAGTGTGTACTGCCGGAGTTAACCGAAAACCAGGGTTGTAAAAATCGGCCTAGGCGGCCGCCTAGGCGCTAGGCACGCGGCTTCCTTGTAATTTTTGCCCTAGGCGGTGCCTAGTCGGCCTAGGCGCCCCCTAGGCGGCCAAGGCGGCCTTTTTTTTTGTTTTTTTTGTTTTTTTTGGCTTTTTTCGAGTAAAAAGGACCAGATAAATGATTATTCGAGACATTTCTCAACCCCAAATACGTAATATGTCTCTAAAACATCAAATCCAACATATGAAACGTTGAACCCTGCCACTAAACATCGTAATCCATCCATAAACTCTGAATTTTATGTTTAAGTTTGTAATTTGAAGTATTTCACTTAGTATGTTTAAGTTTATTTTTTAATATATTTGAAGTATTATATTATATTATTGATATTAATGTGTGTATATATTAAATATTTGTAAAATTACATATAAAAATTCCAATCCGCCTAGCGCCGATTAATCCCGATTAATCCCTAGGCTGTACCTCGCCGCCCGACTAGCGCCTAGCGACTTTTACAACCATGCCGAAAACCCGAAACGTCACCTAAAACAATAGTGTTTAACACGAGGAATCGATCGTTGTAGATTGTTGAGAACTCAACAAACTATATGATTGTGTTGAGAACCTTTGAAGCTTATGTGTGTATGTCTCAAGTGGTGTAGAGATCTCAAAAACTAGCCAAGAAAACAAGAGACCAAATGTCTCTATTTATACATGTAGTCATGACATATCAAAAGTTGTCATCATGTCCATTAACAAGCCAATTCATGGCTTAGTTAATAACCAATTCATGACAAATAACAAACCAATTCATTATTTATTTAATAACCAATTCATGACAAATGAATTGGTAGTTAAAATATTTCTAATTTCTTTTTTCTTTTTTTTTTCTTTTCATACAAAATTCCAACAGATTTACTATTTAAATTAGTTATTAATGTATAGCTTAGACCCTGTTTGGTAGCCTCTTAATCCCATTCAGATGCTACCTCTTAACGGTTCATAGCATCTGAATGGTTAAAAAGTATATTAAGTCTAAATGGTTAAGAGGTTGGTAATGGTTCATAACCCACTGAATGATTAAGAGGTAACCCTAAGTCTGAATGATTAAGAGGTTATGCACCATTCAGATGCAACCTCTTAATGTCATTCAGATGCAAACAAACAACCTCTAAATCATCTTACATCAAAATATCGTTTTATAATTTATAAATTATCAGGATTAACTATTTAATAATTTATATTTATTTCGTGTCATGGGTTAATAACCTAGCCTAGTCTGGTAATAAATAAATATCCAAAGGTTTGTGTTGACTAAAGACGACAAGAAAGGTTCATGTATTTGATTAACATTAACCTCATGTGAACACTTCATGTGGACGTATGTGTACATGGCATAAAGAAAAATGTCAAATTGGATAAATATTATTAAATAATTTTCAATTAAAATTAAATAATGAATTGAAAGAGAATAAAATTTTAGGTTTTTTAATGGTCAAAAGTAGAGCAAAGATCCAAAAACTAAAATATTATAGTCATTAGTGTATGTTTAATCTTAATAACGTGCTTAGAGTAAAGTCTTGTATATGCTTTGAATTTCTAGATTCTAGCCAGGAATTTTTTTAATTAAATTCATCACCTTTAAAAAAAGAAAATTAAATTGTTAAATGAAAAAAATACATTATCAAGTCATGGAGTACCAATTTCTATAGCGTAAGATATACTCAGTTTAATAATATCTTTTAAAAAATTTCAAGTAGGATTTTACTCTAAGGTTATAATAGGATAACTAGAGGTGTTTAAAAAAACCAAAAACAATTTAAAACAAAAAACGAACAGTATTCGTAACCAAAAAAACTGAACAATATTTTGAATTCGGTTTTCGGTTATGGGTTCCACATATTCTTTGAATTCGGTTAACCGATTAAACCTAATATAAATATAAAATGAATATTTTTATTAATAATTATAACGTTGAATTCGGTTTATTAGTTTTTAACCAATTTATTTGGTTTTTAACCAATTTATTTGGCTTTAACCAACTTATTTGGTTTTTAGTCGGTTTATTTGGTTGAATTTGTTTTGTGGAAAATTTTTACCAAAACCAAACCGAAGTGAATTCAGTTCGGCTCGGTTCAGTTTGGTTTTAGTTACGCATAAAAAGTTTTCATAACCGAATAAAACAAACAAACCGATAACAAAAACGATGAACACTCCTAAGCATAACACGCCATCCTGAAATGATATAACCAATTTTTTAAAGTGTTATAATTAAGTCACTTAAACTTTTAGTTTCAATTATGTAGCTCAACTTATGAAATATGTTTTAATTATATGTTTTTACCCCTTTAGTAGGTCAATATGCGGATGTGACAAGTGGCAAGCTAGTGTGACATTTCTTCATTAATTAATTCGTTATCTCGACAATCGAGGAGAATGAATGCAACGTTTAGCATTGTGATAATAGAATGAATTTTAAAAACATATCATTTTATATCAACATATAATGTCCCAGTTGTGGTAATTCAATGTTTTTACCTATTCCAATCGAAACAATTGTGGGCTTGAAACCTAGTTCAATTGTTGTCTCAAAGCTGAGCACCAGAGTTCAATCGTCGTCTTCTAGGGTTTTTTCTTAGAAATCGAAACAATCGTGAAGGTCAAAAGTTGGGTTCCTCTTCTAGGTTTCTTTTCTTAGCAATCAAAGCAATTGTTCTCTATGTATCTTCTCAACTTCAATCGGTGAGCATCTCTCTATTTCTTCTTTTCGATGACGTTTTCTAGGGGTTTTTTTCCTTAGATTTCAGGTTTAAATATTTATTATAGGAAATTTGATCGGTCTTGAACTTCATAAACAACGAAAAAATAGTAAAATTTAAAAAGTTAAAAATACATTTGTTGTTATTTAAAACCCAAATCACCATTTAAAAACATGTCAAAGTAATAAGTTTAAGAAATGTCTCATTAACTTGTTATCTGTCATGTTAACCTAGTAACCTACTAAAGTGACAGAAAACATATTAGAGCAACTTTTATAAGTTGAGTTACACAATTGAAACATTAAAACCTTTTGTGACTTAAACTAAACATTTTAAAAAGTTGGTTATATTCTTATAAAGATTTACTTAGGGTATATGCGAAAGACATGAGTGATTGATTTTGTTGAAAATTAAGAAACTAGTAACATGTTGTAGCTTTACTATTTAGAGTCAATGAAATTTAATAATTGTTAAGATTAAATTTGAGTTGGTCAAAGAAACACAATATTTAATATATTTAATATTTTTTTAGGGAGTTGGATGATAATAAATATGATGATGGATTATTTAAATCGTATATCAACTATTTTAATATACATTATGATGTGATATGGGTAAATCGTAGAAGTCAAAGGGGATCAAAGGTCATCTTAAACTTGGTCAAATTTGCTCGTAAAGTAAGGGTACTTTAGCATTCAAGCTGTGCCCTAGATTTCTAGAAGGTAATATGTTAGATAAGACCTCATTTTGTCGAGAAAAAGATGAGCTGTTAAGAACATAGACGAAGTAGGATGAGTAATTGGTCCGATCTAGTATGTATCAATATAGTTGTGACTTGTGAGGGTGTTGTGAAAATCGGTCTTAAGTGGCGATTATTCAGGAATTAATTGAATATATATATATATATATATATAGGGAAGGGTATAAAAAATAACCCTCTTTTTTTGCTACAACTACATAACCCATTTCAACCAATAAAAAACTTACACATAAGGTTTTCATTAAAATATTAAAAAGGGCATTATAGTCATTTTAATTTTATAAGTTTCCCCCCACTCTTTTTTAAACATTAATAACTTTTTTATAATATATTATTTTTTTTAAAAAATTGCACCATTATATTCGTCTCATTTTTCTCTTTAATTCCGTTATAGTCTCGACTAATTTTTTTTACCTTTTTTAGATGCCATATATTTACATCATTGTAACGAGCTTAAAATATAACAAATTTATTTGAAATTTTTTCTAACAATGATAAATTACAGTGATGTAATTTTACATTGACGAAATTTACCGTGATGTAATTTACATTGATGCAAAATTCTGTTTCGGTTTTTTTTGGTTAATTCGGTTACGGTTTTTTTCGGTTAATTCGGTTACGGTTCGGTTTTTTTGGTTAATTTGGTTCCGGTTCGGTTTTTTCGGTTAATTTGGTTCCGGTTCGGTTTTTTCGGTTAATTTGGTTCCGGTTCGGTTTTTCGGTAAATTCGGTTTCGGTTCGGTTTTTTTTGGCTTTTTGTTCATCCTAATTTGTAACGAGCCTAAATACAACAAATTAGTTTAAATTTTTTTCGAACAATGATAAATTACATCACTATAATTATCATTGTTAGATAAAAAAATCAAAATAATGTGTTCTATTACATCACTATAATTTATCATTGTAATTATCATTGTTAGAGTAAAAAAATAAAATAATGCGTTATATTATATCACTGTAATTTATTATTGTTAGAAAAATTCAAAATAATGTGATATATTTATGCTCGTTACATCAATGTAAATAATGGACAATGAGAAATAAAAAATAAAAAAGGTAGTCAACATTATAATGGGCAATAAAGAGAAACTTACATCACTGTAAATAATGTGTTACGTCACCGTTAATTATATTATTGTAAATTACTTCATTTTGTGTTACATTACTTCATTTTTTGTTACATTACTGTAATTTACCATTGTTAGAAAAAAATTCTAATTAATTTGATATCTTTAAGCTCGTTACAATGATGTAAATACATGACATAAAAAAATAAAAAAAAAAACTAGTCGAGACTATAACGAAATTAAGGAGAAAAATGAGACGAGTATAATGGTGCAATTTTTTTTAAAAAATAATATAGTATAAAAAAGTTATGAATGTTTAAAAAAAATGGGGTAAACTTTACTTATATAACAAATGTCCTAAATGCCCTTTATATTAAAAAAAATGAAAAAAAAGGAATCTGACACGTGTCACGATCCTATACACTTTTCTTTTTAAAGTAACCATTGGATGATGGTTATTTATGTAGTTGTAACAATATTTAAGGGTTATAAAAAATTCCATGCCCTATATATATATATAGAGGAGGGTTCCTAAGAAAACTCTCAATCTCTAGAAAACTAAGAAAACTACTTTTTCACCATTGATTTAAGTAATCTACGGTTGAGATCATATGATGACAATGTTGTAATTAATTGATAATTAAAGGATTTAATTATAAGAATATAAGGGTTTAATGGTCAAAAATATTTTATTTCTCTCTTTTATTTAATAATTTCCTAAAATCACTATTCTCTCTCATCTCTTACTTTTCTCTTTCATCTTTCTCTCTCATTTTCCTTCCTTTTTAATTTATGTAATTAAAATTAACATGAAAATTTTTTTTTTATCAAAAATCCAGATTTTTTTCATACAAAAATTTAATTTTTTTCAAAGAAATCTAAATTTTGTGATTACATATGTGTAATCATATGTCAAATTATATTTATATAACTGATTACATATATGTAATCGTAAATATGGTTACATGTATATACATGATTACATATATGTAAAAATATATATGGTTTTATGTATATCTGGTTACATATATTTAATCATATACCTTGTTACATTTATGGTTTCATATATACGTGATTACATATGTGTAATCATATATTGGTTTCATATATAACTGATTACATAAAATGTAATCATAAACTTTGTTACATTTATATAACTAATTACATAATGTAATCATATGCCTGATTACATTTATATAAATGCATGATTACATATATGTAATCAATCAAACAGAAGTGCATTTTTAAATATAAAGAAAATAAACTAAATCAAAGATGAATACAAGTAACAAAATGAACCAAAACCAATTTTGTATATACAATTAGATTATAACAAAACATACACATATAAATCTAAAATGCACCCTCTGCATGAACCTTATCACATGTGACCGATTCTTTCTCCATAGCTCCGACGCATATGTATACGCCCTTGGAACATACACCATAAATCAAACTCTATTTCAATATACAAAAGCAATAAACAAAAAAAATAAATTAATAAGAACCAGATTATTTCATATTAAGAAACTAAGATATAACCAAAGAAATGAAATTGCAGAGATCTTTATAAACAACATCATCTTACCCGATGTTGAACTCTTTGTGGCTTTGAGATATTATACAAGGTTGCTATAATTAAATCATAATAAAAAGAAATAGGTTTGAAATAGCTTTTGAAATTTTTGTTTGAAACTGAATTTACAAAAAAAAAAAAAAAAATGATGTCCACGATTTATTGTTTTGTTTGATTTTCAATTGGTTTTAGTCATAAAAGAGAAAAAGATTATTAAAAAGATGATTATTAATAATTATGAGGAGAAAGAGAATGAATCATTAAATAGCATATTAATTCTATAAATAGATGATGTTTGTTTTACCAAAATATCCTTTCAAATAAAAATAAAAAAATAGAGAAAGAAATTACATGATTGGTTAATTGAAGTTTTCTTGGTTTTCTTGAAAATAACAAGTTTTCTCATTAACCTTCCTATATATATATATATATAAGTAACCAATTTTATAAAAATCATATAAAAAACTGATTATATATATATATATATATATATATATATATATATATATATATATATATAAAGAAAAGTTCAAGTAAAAAGAGACTTTTGCCTAATAATAGTAAAAAACTAATTTAATTTTGACACGTGACATTATAATTTAAATGTAACATCTTATTTTTTGTACTGTATTTGTATTACATATTTATTTATTTTACTTGGTTTTTATTAGGCCTGTAAACGAACCGAACAGTTAATGAACCGTTCGTGAACTGTTCAGTAAGAAGTTCGTTTATGTTCGTTTATTTAATAAATGAACGAACATGAACATACCTTGTGTTCGTTTATTTATGTTCATGAACAGTTCGGTTATGTTCGTTTATTACGTTCATTTATTTGCGTTCGTTAATGTTCGTTAACTATGTAATGTTAGTTTTTGTTCGGTTAACTGACTAATTTATGAATGATATGTATTTACAACTAAGAGATTGTCGTTTGTGCTCGTTTATACTTGTTCAATAGTGTTCATGTTCGTTTATAATTGTTCAATGATGTTAAAAAATGTCCATTTAAGTTTGTTCGTTTATTTTAGTTTGTTCGTGTACATTTATGTTCATGAACAGTTCGTTTAATTTATTAATGCATTAACACAAACGAACACGAACATATTCATTTTCTTAATAAACGAACACGAACACAAAATTCATGTTCGTTAATGTGTTCGTGTAATGTTCGGTTAAGTTTAAATGAACGAACACGAACATGCTTGTGTTCGTGTTCGTTCGGTTTGTTTACAGGCCTAGTTTTTATTTCTCTATTACTAGATTTTTTGATTTTTGTACTAGATTTTTTTTGTATTTATTTTTTTTGCACTACATTTTTGTTTTTATTATTTTTAACATAACAAATGTCAAACTCTTTTTGGTTCCTACTCTAAGGAAAAAAATCTTTTTTTAGTGGATATAACACCTATATATATATATATATATATATAACTAGGTTAGTACCCTATGTATTATACGGGTTAAATAAAAAATATAATAAATAGTTATTAATTAAAATTTAAACACTATAAGTTGATATTTAAATATGACATATAATTAAAATTTTAAATATTTAATTATTTAAGTAATAAAATTATTATATTATTTCTTTAAATACTAAGGTAAAATTTGTTTCTTGAACGTGTCATTTTAGAAATTGTTTTTGAAATTTTATATTTTATAATAATTTATTTTTTTTTAAATGTTTTTTAATATTAATACATTTCTAATATATTAAAAACTTTTTTAAGTATAAAATTTTTAAAAAGTATATCTAATATTTAATATTATTATTTAATATAAGATATATTAAATAAGAGAAAGATGAGGAAGTTAAAGTTGAAGTAATTTAGGACGATGACATGTGTTACTACTAGAAAATATTTATATATTAGAATAGATAAATTTTGAAAAATTAAATATAAAAAGTTATTTTGATTAATTTCGATTATATAAGTTTGGTTAGATACACAGACAAGTTGTACAACATGGATGTGAGGTGAAGTGTATGGAAGGGTGAGGACAAAGGAAGAAAGAAAAGAGGTTGGTGATTTGGTGAAGGTTTATGAATCTTCTTTAGAGGTGACCATCCAAACCGGTTCCAGGACCCGACCCGACCCGGACCCGTTCCTACCCGGTATTCTCAAGAACCGGTTGGTACCCGGTAGTACCCGAAAGTTAGGACCCGGTTCCACGATTTTCCCACTCGACCGGTTAGTACCCGGACCCGAACCGGTTCCTACCCGGAACCGGTTGGAACCGGTTATAGCCGTTATATCGAATCTGAACGTTGGAGATCCATTTCTAGCCGTTTTTTGACCATTTGGAGCTCGAATCTAACCGTTTTTAACCCCCTAAACTAGTATAAATAGGTATTGGGTGGTATGGAGTGATCACACAACTCGAAACACAATCCCGAACGCGAAAAAACGCAAAAAACGCTCTTTATACGCGCTTGTTTAGTCTCCATCTCTCGTTTTGGTTTTTCGTTTTCTCGTTTTGGTTTTTGGTTTTCTCGTTTCCTACTCTCAAAGTCTCAATACTCTTTATAAATTTCCCTTTGTTATTATGGATGTTCACATTCTTCGGTCGGTCAAGGTTCCTACACCGAACCATCATTTGTTCGTGTTATTGAACACAATCGGAACCCAGAGATATAGTGCAATTGGGATTTGGTCGAGCTTAGTGATGGTTCTATAAAAACTCATTGCAAGTTTTGTGGAATATATTTAGGGAAAGAATCGAATTCGAATTTGAAGAAACACATCACCAAACCGTTTTGCAAGGCGTTGAAAAAGGATCCCGAGTCCCAACAAACGCAAATCGATGTTCAAGGTGGAATATTTAATTATGACCTTGATCGGGTTCGGGATCGAATGACGAAGTTCGTGATTCAAGAGGCGTTGCCGTTTAGCCATTTCGACAACCCTCGGTTAACAAACATGATTCGGGAGACGCTTCAACCACGCTACACCCACGTAAGTCGACAAACTCTTAGACGTTATTGTTTAAAGATGTGGAAACATGCCAAACAAGAACTAGTTGCATATTTTGAAAATTTAAATACGGGGGTTAACTTAACTAGTGATCTGATATGACGGCCGAGTCATATCGCAATTTTGATATTTTGGCTTGGTGGAAAGCAAAGGAATCCGAGTTTCCGATTCTTGCCGCCATGGCCCGTGATTTACTAACTGTCCAAGCTTCCACGGTAGCTTCGGAATCTGCATTTTCTCTTAGTGGCAGGGTCTTGTCGTTAAGAAGAACAAAACTCACTCCCGAGTCGGTAGAAATGTGCATATGTTTAAAGGATCATTTGGACTCGATCGATCGTATTCAAGATCAAACAACCCTCGAAGATGAAACATCCATTGAAGTAAAAGTACATGACGAAGAAGTTGAAGAAGGCTTACCCGGCCTATCCGACGAAGAACTCGCATTTGAAGCTAACTTCAGTCGTTCGCAACAAAACGACAGAAATCTTTGATTTTAATGTTTTATTAGTTGTTTGTAACTTTTCTTTTGTTTTTAAACTACTTAAAATAATTAATGAATTTATGGTTGTTTTAACATTTGTTATTATTAACCAATTCATAACTTTTAACTAATAATTAATTAATAAACCCTAATTAAAACTTAAACAAATCAAACCTAATAAAACCTTAAACTTATCAAGCATTTAACTAATAATTAATTAATAAACCCTAATTAAACCTTAAACAAATCAAACCTAATAAAACCTTAAACTTATCAAACATTTAACTAATAATTAATTAATAAACCCTAATTAAACCTTAAACAAATCAAACCTAAACCTTAAACTAATCAAACCTAACACTATTAATTAATAAAACCCTAATAAAACCTTAAACTAATCAAATTAAATAATAGTTTAAGGTTTTATTTGTTTAAGGTTAAATTCTTTGATTTGTTTAAGGTTTATTAATAAGTTTAAGGTTTTATTAGGGTGTATTAATTATTACTTTAAGGTTTTATTAGGGTTTATAAATTATTAGTTTATAATTTAAGGGAAAAAAACAAGTGGAACCGGTTCTAAAACAGGAACCGGTTTGGGACCCTACCCTAACCGGGTACACCGAATAGGGTCTTTTGGGAGTGGAACCGGGTACAAAACCGGTTCGGGTCTTGGGTGGAACCGGTTTGGAGGAACCGATGGGTCTCAGGAATCGGTTTGGAACCGGTTCCGGTTCTTAAAAAAAACCGGTTTGGTCACCTCTAACCTTCTTCATCATTTGCATTCAGAGACTTTGATAGAAGCAACCATTAACTTTAAACTTAATTTTAAAGTATTTAGAGTTTGATTCTTTTAAGTGTGGGCCGATTATTGTTTATTATAGATGTGTGTTCGTGTTAAATTTTGGGTTATCAAAAGTAGAGATGGGCGAAAAAACCAGTTCCTGAACCTGGAACTGGTTACTTGAACCGTAACCAAAACTATAATCGGTCCTACCCGAATTGACGGGTTTAGGTGTTTCTAGATTTTCAGAGAAAAAGGAACTAGAATTATTGGAGTCGATTTCACGTTTACCAGGCCAAAACCAGAACCAGCCAAAAACCGGTCTAAACTGGACGAAACCAGAACATGTTATTGACTTTATTGACCAAAACCGGTGCTGATTGAAACTAGAATCGGTTAAAAAAACAGTTCGCCCACCTCTATTCAAAAGTACCAATTAAAATTTAAGCACACTAGTAGGGGTGTTCGGTTTTCGAATCGTACTTGAAAAAATCAAAATTCGATTCGATTTTATTCGAAAATCACCAAGTCGAAATTCGATTCGACTTGGAGTAGAATATCGAATTTCGAATATTATATTTTCAATTTGATTTGATTCGATATTCGAATAAAATTACTTCTGTATATATTTTTTATTTTATATATATACAAATAGTTTACTACATTTACAAATTAGGATTCTAGTTAGGTAGTTTAGTTTATAAAAAGTGAAGGCCCATTACACAAATGTTAACCCAATTATACAATATCTATAATTTTATTAGTTTGAATACTATCTCTATTATTACAACTTAAATGTTGTTTATTTGATTTTTAGATGTTTATATGAAGCTATTTTAATAAAGGATGGGAGCTGAAACTTACCATTTTGAAGAATCCTCTTTGAAACTATCAAAAAGGGTTTTTGGCTATTCTTTGATTTGGATGCTAACTTGAACTTGCTCAGCCCTTGTAGATCACTAAGGAGGATATGTATGAGTATTTTGCAGCTTAAGAATAAGGGGTAGGGGAAAGGAGCCGAAATCGGAAGCTAGGGGAGGGTGTTATGGCAATTTTCAAAAGTCAAAGTTAGGATATTCTTTGAGTTATCCTTTTTTTTTTCTTGGAGCTGAAGTTAGGCCAGCACATCAGCCATCTAGAAGGTTGATTCAAGTTTTATTTGAGGCTTAAGAGTGAAAGGGGTTGCCTTTGCTACATGGTTTTGCGATTTTATGATCGTTTACTTGGACTTTACGCGCGTATCTCGTGTAATTTCTATTGTACATGAATCAACCATGATTATACTTCCATTTACATACCCTTAGGTATATAATGTAATTAGGGAGGTCGGGTTGTTAAAAATTTGCCAAATGCGCTCACCAAACCGCTTTTCGTAAAATTTGTGGCTTAAAATTCCAAGACTTATGGATTTTTCAATTTCATTGAGTTATTGAAATACATTGTTATTGGTTTGCTTTATGAATTGTATTAACTTTGTTTTGCCTTTCAAATTTGGTTTGATCAATGCGACTCCTGAAATTGACAATGTTTCATCATTTCCGCGTAATTCGGCAATATATCGAACTGTTATTGAATTGGCTTTCCTTTGATATTCCCCATGCATATACAAATTTTCCCACATATACACACTTATGTACTAGTAATTACATTCATTCCGTAATTAGTTTGAGGTTTTAGGAATTACCTCGTAAAAGAATCGAAATGTCTCACCTGCTAGCTCGCACGCTGCCTTGTTGAGTATTTTGTGAGCTACTACCACAAGCAGCAGCACAGATCCATTTATGGTGGGGTCTATGTGATGGAGATCGGCTGGGCGTTGGGGAGTCTACACCCGGACGCGCTTGATGAGCGATCCCCCTACTAACCCATTCAGGCTCGATCGCCGCATGTTGTTCGGGATGTGGATTCTCCTCAAGTTCCTCGGTTTTGGTCTATGGTTCTCGCTTCAACCCATGGGCTGGGACCCTCACCTACTACAGATGATAGACATGGACGGGGCGGGTGGAGGTGGTGAGGGCGCGAGTGGAGGGGGTGAGGGTGATGCCTTTTTTGAATAGGTGGAGGTGAGGGGGCCAGGGGTGAGGGCACGAGGGAGGTGAGGGGGAGGCCGAAGGTACTCACTACATGCTACATCATCCACTACTCCTATATCGCACTATGGCTTTGTGGGTTTTGGAATAGGTTTTGGTTCTTGGTAGGAAGTTTCGTTGTTTGTGATCAATAGATAACGCGTCAAATGATACAATCTTCCACTTATAACTAAGGTTTGGATTTCAACTACAAGTGGTCAAAAGTTGAAATTTGAGAATTCGTAGATCGTGTTTTATAACATTATTAGTTTTATCGTTAGATGTATGCAAATTGTTGTATTGTGTAAAGAACCATCATGTCCTAGTCATTAATTAACTAATTATGAGATCAAATCATTTGAAATATTAACAACATAAGTTGATGTTCAAATTGGATTTGGAATTTGAAAATTTCCAACTTATAGTAGATAGATAATGTATGCGTCTTTTGAGTTTCATTTCAGTTGCTTTAAGTTATCAATAGTTTAGTTTTCTTGATATAAGAAATACTAAGACCTTTGATTGAGTTTGTGTAAAAATATACGCCAAGTCTTAGTATGCATGAATCAATTGATTCAGCTAATAGTTTTTACTAAGATTACCTTTCTTGGTGATACACTCAAATTTATGAATCCTAACATTGGTCAAGTTTTCGGTTCTCCTCCCAATGTACTGTTGGTGCTTATATATAAGGTATACCGCAACCAACCCATCACACCAACAGTACTTTGAAAATATACCAATAACTTACCAACCAATACTAACAGAACTTTAGATATAAATATTGTCAAGCCCCGAGCCGGCAGGCTGGATCGACTTTCCCGTAGTGCGGAATGGTCTCAGGGCGCGATATCAGGTGATAATCAAAGTGATCAGATTGTTTACATTGCACATGAGATAAAATGAGAAAGTACTAAATGAAATAGAGTTACAGATTAAATTACATCAGTCATGTTTCATAATTTAACAATGTAAATCTATCAAAATAAATCATATACTAACTATCTTGTATCTGCACAAGATATACAAAATGATTCGTGTGTTGATGTTCAAAAGTATACACATTCAAAATACTAAACCTTATGGATATAGCCTAGTGGTAAGAGTGTTGAGGCTTCAAGCTTGAGGTCATGGGTTCTACTCATGGGGGTGACAATTTCTCCACAAGTCCACCGACCCGGGTGCTTGCGCCCGCGATTTACCTATTTCCCCCAGTTAGTTGGGTATTGGAGGGAGCCCAGGGCCGGTTTACCATGAAAGTGGGTTCCTCGGTCATTAAAAAAAATACTAGGTCCTCTATCTGGGCATCTTAGTAATAGCATAAGCTCCTAAAGCTTAGACCTGTTCGTCACCTGAGAAGTCATGCAAAAAGATAAAGTCAACACATGGTTGGTGAGCTCATATAGTTTAGTAATTGAAAAATGACTTTAAACAAACCTGCCGAAGTGACAACTTTAACCTCACTAACAACCACCTATCCTAATTAGTCAAGTATACTTATATATAGGGCATACGTAGGGTCAAGCTTACCGCCAGCCCACCACATACCAAACCACATATGATATTGTTATTAATGATAATTAAGCATTTCACTCCCTACCAACATCACACTAGATTCGTTAGATTCGTTGAATTCCCAACCTTCCTGTTCCTCTTGAGTTCACCTGTATTTCCCGCTCCTCAAACAACCATTCCCATAACCCCATTTGAAAGTTGAACAATTATTAAAAATGCTTAAATAGATAAACATTTAAATAAAACTAAGTCCTAATGATTGGGCCTAGGTCAACTCAAGTATACTAGTCTATCAATAATAAGTTCTTAGTGGGGTAGGGGATTATGTAAATATCATCAAACATGTGACCTATAATTCAAACGATCTACAAAGGACTTATTGAAATATAGGATTTTTGTTTCGTTCTTGATTCGTCTAGATTCGTACTTGTTTTGTTTAGATTCGCTCGCACATATTATCTTTGATACTTCCCAGAAATTTCCCCAAAAATGATTTCTTGTTTTGTACTAGATTCGTTGAAAACGTGTACTTAATTCGTTGAACAATGAATACTTGATTTGTTGAACAATTGTACACTTGATTCGTTGATCAATGAAGACTTGATTCGTTGAACATTGAATACTTGATTCGTTGAAAATGATTCGTTGAAAATGTATGCTTGATTCTTTGAAAATTAACATTTGATTGGTTGAAAATGTTTACTTGATTCGTTAAAAGTGAACTTACATAGTGTAACATCTATCCACTTATAATATACGTAGATAATCTTTTAAGAAACCTGCATAAATTTTACCTAGATATCATCTAGGATAACATTTATACATACATAACATAAAGAATGTAATGCATTTTATGTAAAATAAAATCAAAAGAAAAATTTACGCATGCTTCTCAGCCCCGTAGTTATATAACAAAACGTTTAGAAAAGGGGCAATGAACTCACCTGTGTTGTAGACTATGTAACTTCAAAACCTGATTAATTTATTATGATTTTCATACTATAAGTATTTATAGTTGTTTGATATAGGAGTTAGGCCTCGGTGTGCAACTAAGTGTCCTAGGACTCTTCTAATGTGTTACTATGATTTTATCTAGTTGTTCCTAGTGAAATACCCTTTTGAACCTTTACCCATCAGTTAATTTAGATTTAGCTTTATTAGTATAAGGTTCATGATATTTAGGACATAACTATTTTATTAGTAAATCATCATTCATAAAATTATATTTGACTTATGAAAAGTTGGGTTTATTTTACAAAATTCCTTAGTTTACTTTATAATACTTAAATAAAATAAGTTATATGATCTTATTAAATTATAGTCACATGTTATTAGATATTATATTTTTTATTAAAATCTAAGTTTAGAATAGGAAAAACATTAAGTTCTTAAGTGTTAGAACTTGGACTAACCTATCAAGGTCAACCCCAAGTTCCCACATGATTCTATGATTCAACACCATTGATTTTGTTAACTCTTGGTTTGGTTCTCAACTAAGATCATTCAATTCGAATATCTAAGTTAAACACCAATGGTATGAACTTGTTAAAATGGGTGTTGATATCAAAATATCAACACATACATACTTAACTTGCTCTTGAACTCCATTGATCCCATTTTAGTGTCTTAACCTTGTTTAATACATGCAATTTTTAAACTTACTCTTAAACTTGAATCAACTACCAAAATTATCTTGGTTTATTCATTTAAAAAGTTCCAAGGTAATATCTAAGGTCCTTATTTCAGCTAACACTTGGTTATCCAATCCTTGGATCTCATCGATACTAGCCCCATGTTTCTTTATAAAATTAGCGATTTCTAAGGTATTTTGATCCCAATTAGTTTGTAAAACATGTGTTTATAAGCTAAAAGTGTTGTGAAGGTTTTGGTTTTTACAAAGGCTTAGTATCGATGAGGGCTTAATCGGCTAACACCTTGATAAACCCTAACACCCTTTACCCGATACTACCACCTTCAACCAACTTCCATGGCCTCATTTTCGATTCACATGGCTTGTTTTATGGTTCATTACACTTGGATTAAGCTGAATTCTTAGTATCGATAGCCCTTTGCCTAGTATCGATGGTCATAACCGGCTTAATATCGATGAAGTTCACAGCCCTTATGTCAATAATACAAGTTCGATAGGCTTAGGTTCAACAATCCCTAGACCATCGATACTACTATTATTGATGGTCTTTTGACCATGATACCATGGAGAGCATCGACATTAATAAGTTTGACCATAGCCCACCGATGTTAAGTCCCTTCGAAGTTGCTAGTATCGGTGGAATCCTCAAAACCCTAATATTGATACTCTAATACCGACATGTCCAACTTTTCAGCTCCAAGGCCATCGATATTGTCAATATCGATGGTCCTGGAGTTTTTAGCTTTGGAGAGTTTCGAACTTAACATCTTCGAGGAGTTTCAGGCCCCAAGGGAGTGTCGAACTTAACTGAATCAACATGAATTCGAGCTGAAGCCATAATTTCCGTGGATACTAGTGTCCTTCAACACTTAGCAGCTTCGATATTAGTTCTAGCCGGACTCCAGCCCACTTCGACCCTTTCAATCGTGAATCAAACATGTTCCTCAAGCCCCTAAGTCGATTTCGTGCTCATCCTATGGGTTTTGAAGGTGTGGAATCTGTTATAAGTTCAAAATGCTGAAAAATGGAGAAAACCTTGTAACACCGCACCTTCTCTCTAAAAATGCAACTGATAGAGCTTGTTTCACCACAGATCCCTTGCACTTTCATGTTATCCTCGTTCCTACGGTCATTTTGACTACTAGATAGTCGATTTTGGTCAAGAATGAGGGAGTAAAGGGTGATTGAATGTAGTGAGAGAGTAGAGAGAGAGAGAGAGTGAAGCCGGAAATAGGAGAGAGAGAGGGAAGAGTTATGAATTAAATGAGGGGAAAAAAAGGAAATTTAGGGCTTTTATAGCCCGGTGTGTTCGGTTTCGTTTTAATGCGTCGTTTTCGTTATTTCGAGTAATGTTAAGAAACGTTGTAAAAATAACATTTTTAAATCATTTTAGGTGGTAATTCCTAACAAATTAACTAAATATCTTTTATTTATTTTTAAAATTTACAAAAAGTTTATTTTAACTGTTTCGTCAGATCGTATCGTTTTCACGCGTATTCGTACAGATCGTCACCCGTACGAACACGACGAAAACTGTACTTTATGATTTGATTTTCTAATTATAAGATTTCGTTAAGAACGTTAAACTCACAGATGTATTTGTGTGAGTCGTCACCCACACAATTACACTGTTAGTTTAATATTCACGTAACAACATCCGTTATTGTTTTGATTTGTACATTCTCACATACATTTACACATAATCATATCCTAACTAACATTCACCTTATTGATTTGTGTTGTCAGACATAATTCTGACTGTTAAATACTGATTTCACACAATGTTACTGAAATAGTTTTGTATTGAATTCACATAACAAGTATTAGACATAGTTTCGTACATGATTCTATTGTACAATCTACTGTTCCGAACTACTGTACAGGCAATGATGTTACAAATATGTTTAGTGGTTTATGTGTAGTTTAACATACGAATATGTTTTGATTTGAGTCTTCAACTAAAATGTGGTTGAGTTTAAGTTTTACTTTCAATGTTTACCACAATTGTGTCCTTTGTCTCACATATGTAGGATTTATATGTACAGCAAATTCTCGTTTCGTGAAAAACACAATGAAAA
Organism: Mikania micrantha; assembly: GCA_009363875.1. Classification (NCBI taxonomy): domain Eukaryota; kingdom Viridiplantae; phylum Streptophyta; class Magnoliopsida; order Asterales; family Asteraceae; genus Mikania; species Mikania micrantha. The sequence continues at coordinate 54,007,995 of CM018695.1, forward strand.
TTTTTCTGGTATGTTTACCATACTTTCTGATAATGGCACATGACTGAGTGCCATAAGATCCATTACTGAGATGTGATCCCTAAGGTTCACAAAACAACCAAGTATAATATAGTTATTGTGGATAGAGTTACTACCAAAAGAAAATGTCTTGAATTTGCATAGGAAGGCCACCAATATACTTTTCAATTTCCCGAGTCAAAGGTGTCACCAAGTGTGGCACAAGCAAACTGAGTTCATGAAAACGGATTGTATAAATCAGGTTCTCCCCGCTTTCTTGCTTGAGTTCCCAGATATCGGCTTTAAGCTTCCTCATTTCGTTGCGAGGACATAATTCATAAGTCGTAAGTTGCTAGGTCATAGCTAAAGCAGCATCGGAACCCTTTGCTCCTTTTTCACCATTCCATCAAGTGAGTGCCCTTTTTTGAAAGACACTTATGGCATAACGAACATTAAGGTTCTAAGGGCAGTCATAATGAAGGAAAGCACTCTCAATGCTTTCAAACCATTGGAGCAGTCCAGATTCCCCTTCGGAACCTATGAACTTTGCAGGGTGGCTAGAGTTGAAGTGTTTGAAGGTGCATGTTGGAGTTGCACACCCTGCATTGCCGCTATTTTGAATGGGGTTCATGTTCGCTACTTGATTGAGATGAGTCACCAAGATTAACATGCAGCCATTTGCTGAGAAATGATATGGGCCAACTCTTGTACATTGGGGTCATTGATGTTGGTGGTGTTGTTGTCGTGGTTACGACGATGACATGGCATGGTTCTACAAGAGTTCAATAGAAAGGGTCAGAATTTATACAAATCAAGGAATATAGAGCTTAAATGAAAGTTCAATAACAAAGCAATACTTGGATTTTATTCCTAAAGGAATACTTTTGGCAGATCAAAGTGTTTAACTTAAATTAACTTTCAGAAAGACATACTTTAGCCTATAGGTTCATACTCACTCTAAGGGTTCCTAGAAAAGCATAACGGGTCCATTAGTTGATTTGATTTATGCAAAATGTTTTCCTAGACAGAACTCCCCAAAGTACATGTATTCCCCGATCCAGATTGTATGTGTTTCTTACTCTCTAATATGAACCTAAAGACATTTGACAGGATTCAAAATTTTACTGGACTTAAAACTCTGAGATCATTCTTCGCAGTGACGATCCTCGTGCAAGTCGTTAGAATGGGGTCGAGAAGTTTTTGAACCTTAAAGTCTAATGTGTGAATACTAAGACATTCTAAGTTAGGTTCAAACATTTGACCTATCAATTAACTAGTCAAGTAGCACAAAGTAATCACATAAGCAAGTATCAAGTATGACCCATCATGGCATTATAGAGTTCAAACTAAAGTTTATGGCCTAGCGTGGCAACTATAGAGTTCAAATAACAATTAATGGCCTAGCATGGAAACTACAGAGTTCAAATAAAAAGGAAACTATAGAGTTCAAATAAAAATTCATGGCCTAGCATGACAACTATACAGTTCAAATAAAAATTTATGGCCTTGCATGGCAACTATAGAGTTCAAACTAAGGAATCATATGGTTATAGTCTAGGTCATCTATTTCTAATAACCTAATTCTTTATAACCCAAGCTCTTATACCAATTTGTAACACCCCGACCGATGGCGAGACCATCAGGGAGCCACGAAGTGTAGATTGTTCAAAGGCATAGGGTATTCAAATGTAAATAACTCATAAGTCATACATTAAATTCAAAGTCCAAACATAATATTCAAACATTCATTACATAGTCAAAATCTATGCTATTACATAAATAATTCATCAAATAACTAACTAGGTCCAAAGCTCTTAAGTTGCGTTTCCATCTGAAACATGTTTAAAACAAGGTTAACTACAAATAGTTGGTGAGCTTCACATGTTTATGCACACACACAAAAATAGTTTGATAAAAGATAAGTTGCCACATGTGATAATAAGCCAATATGAACTAAAACATGTAAGTAAACCATACGCAGATCAAATAATGTTAACAAAAGATGTTTAACCAAGCTAGCATTCTAACAAAGCCGTAGTAGTGACCTATCACCATAGGCTTCCTCCACAGGGTAAACCCATCCTGGGTGGGATGATCAGTCCAATCGATCTATCATAGTTTACTAAAAGATAAGTTGTGATCCATGCAAGCTCAAGCTAAGTTCACACTACTGTTTAGGTCACAAAACTAAGTTCACATGGACATAAGTTAAAGCTAAGTTCAAAGTTACATGTTTCACCCCAAAAGTTTAAAACAAGTTAAAAATGGGCTATGAAGACTCACCTTAACGGGTGAGATAACTTTACACATTAGATGACAAATCGTAGCTCTAATAGAATCCCAAAAAACATTCGACCTAAAAAGTTCAATGTTTATAAACTAATGAAGTTTGTTAAAGTCTAAGAGAGTTCTTGGATTAATACAAGGTCTCAGGGTTTGAGTTTCAATCGAATGAGCTGTCACGTAAATCATTTTGTTCAAAACTAGCAGGGCCTACCGCGCGTTGCGGCGGGCCCATGATCATTTGTTTTGCAAAATATTACCTAATCTGAACACACAATTTTTGATCAAACAATAAAAACATACTCAAAAATGCCAAAACCACCTAAGCACACTCTTTATGATATCAACAATTAAAACACAATTTAAACAGGTCAAAATCACCTAAGTACATAATTTATGATCTTAGCTTTAGTTAGGCTTTCAACATTTTATATGCATATATTATTATAACAATTCAAATAGTTATGTTTCATTAAATTAGGATTAAAATAGGTGGAATAATAAATGAACATTTTGCTAACTAAAAGTAAACTACTTGAAAAAACAAAAGACGCCAACATAGTTATTAATCATAAGTAAATCATTACCTAAAACAAAAATCACTTGGTGAATGCTTCTTATTACATTGGACCTGGGTATAAGCAGTGAATATGAATATGAAAATTATATTTGGTGTGTAATAGCTAATAGTAAAAATGAATGTAAAAAAGAAGAAAATAAAAGGTTAGAGCCTTTGACTTTGTAAACCATCAAATTTGAAATAGTATTGCTAAAGATACAAAATTACACCCTAATGGTATACCTTATCTTTTTGCCAAATCAAAAATGCCAATTGCAGCCGTAGCATCCTCCAACTTTAAATAAATTTCTAACCAATGGAAAGAACAAATACAGTTGAATCAAACTCTCATTTTTCAAAATTTTTTCGCTTAAACCATCATATATAACATTCTTAGAGAATCATACTTGTTGATTGAATGCTTATCATTCACTTTGGCATTGAAATTATACAATTCTACCCAATTACAATCGAAACAACTTGGTAGAATTATCATTACCTTGGCAGAAGTTGTTCACTTTTCATGAAAGTTTCAAATACCAATGCTCTTTGTTTTGCATTTTTATTTCCAAAAATTGTCTATAGTTGGAACATCATATAATGAACCAGAACATTATACAATAGTTCAAATCTTAACATTGTTTGTTGTTTTCATCCATTTATTAAATATAAATGGTTAATTTGCAATCAGAGAAAAAAAATCTGGTTTATGAATTACAACACTTTAGGTACCATATGAATGCAAAAAAATATAATACTTACCAAGTATAGAAGACATCTGACTTAATTCATTAGCCATAAAAGAGAAGAACAACCAAAAACTTCAATTTGAAAAACCTAATTACAACATTCCTAAGCTTGATGCATAATTTCATCATTCACAAAAAGGTGAAGTGACCACATCAAACAGTAGCTCTCTAGTTCTCCTGGTGATGTCCTAAGAATCAAAGGCTCAAAGCACCTGCCAATTCTTGTAATAAAATGCACCAATAATTAACTTCAATCAAAACCCAAAAAAATATTCAAAACTCGTAATTGATCTAATAATATAACTCACAATATGTTTCTACAACGAAAAAAAACCCAATTTTGAATCCTAATCAACAACTTGATGTTAAAGAACATATAAGGTTAGAACCAAATAAGAAAACCTAGAAATTCCCAATTCATATACACATAAACCACATCTAAGAACTATCATCATCAACAATGAACCGCAAATTTTGCGAAAATTTAATGAAAATAAAGAAGAACCGCACATAATGTGAAGAAGAAGGTGAAAATTGTCGAGAAGACATTCCAACAATGGTGGAAATTGTAGAACTAAAGAAAAATCTGGTGTGATAATTACATGGCATCAATTTATTGCTATAGTGATTCCAGAAACAAAACAAACTTAAATGACTATAATTGATGGAACCCTAGAAAAATACAGATGTATGTTTGCAATACCTAATGTCGCGAAAAGATGCAGTAATCAATTTCCCATTTGTTCCTTCGTGTTCTTCGTAGTCGACCCTCTTGGAATTGGCTTCATCGATGTTGGAGTTGGCTTCATCGGAGATCAGGAGATGTAGATTATTGGGAAGGAGCATAAATCTGACCTAGAGAGAGAGAGAGCGTCTCAACATGCAAAAAGATGGGTCAAGAAACGGGTAAACGAATCAAATTTTCGGGGCGGGAACTCTTTACTATTCCTTAAGTTCTACTTTGTATATATAGATAACTAGCTTATTGACCCCGTGTATTACACGGGCTGAATCATAAAATTATATTAAACAATACGAATTAGCAATTAAGAAATAAAAATTGTAAAATGATTTTTTGTGATAACCTTTTGTTTTTTAGTTTGTAGAATAAAGTTAATTAAAAATAAATATTAATTACATAATGATGATAGATTTAAAAATCATAAAAAATTGAAATCATTCGCTAAATATAATTATCATCATTATTCTTTCTTTTATAATTAGAATTTAAAATTTGTGTATTGAGTATCTTGATAATTTAATTTGAAAATTTTTTGAATTTCAAAATTATTAATTAAAAATGAAAAGTTGGATATAATTAGATTTTAATTAGTATTTAAAGAAAATAAATACCATTTTTTCAAATTAGGAAGTTTGACTTGATTACATTTATTAAATTTAATTTATTTTTAAAATATTAAAGGTTAATATAATCATGACAAATGGTATCAATTGCAATTTGTCCAATCATTTAGTGACATGTGGCATGTGGTTTAACCAGAAAACGACAAGTGGCGGAGTGTTATTCTTTTATTATATAGTATAGATAGTTTTGATATAATAACTATATTTTGTTTATGTGTTTAGTAATTATTTAGCATAAAAATCATAGTTTGTGCTTGCTTAAATACCTTGTATTATAAAGTTTAAAAGATGTTATGATTTGTTTAAATAACCAATTTAAATGTAGTTGAAAAACAAGAATATAAAGCTGATGGCTGTGTTATAAGAGTTTATCATAAAAGTATTAAGTTCAAATAATGTGTTATATTTTAAAATCTCTTAAATAAAATTAGTATTTGCTTATAGATTTATTAAGAAAATAATATATACCATTATATATGGTTTTATAAAGCTTTATAGTTTAAAAGAAATAGCTCTAATCCTTTCTTTTTTAAATATAAATAATCATATACCTTCTTATTAACTCTATATATATATATAATTTTATAAGGTTTGATAGTTTAAAATCAAATTTTATTTTATTTGACTATTATTATTTTTATAGAAACTTGACGTTTTGTGTGTGTGTCTATATATATATATATATATATGATTGTGTTCAAATAATAACCCACTCTTAAAGCAATAACCCAGATAAGTTTGTCAAGATGAAGTCAAATCTTGAAAATTTTTTTTGAACATCATTGTAACACAACTAGAACACTATGTTTATTTATGAGTTTGTGAAAATTCATCATCGTTTAAGAGATATTATCGTTGTAACTTTTGGGTCTAAAACAGTTATAGTGCTGTAAATCAAAAACCTACGACGATGATATCTCTTAAACGGTGATGAATTTTCGCAAACTCATAAAAGAACATAGTGTTCTAGTTGTGTTACAATTGTGTTAAAAAAAATTCAAGATTTGGCTTTATCTTGGCAAAGTTATCTGGGTTATTGCTTTAACAGTGGGTTATTATTTGAACACTTCTCTACACACACACACACACATACACACATATATATACAATATTGGGCTCAAATAAGAACACTCCTTAATTGAGGAAACATGATTAACTTCGACAAGATCAAGCCAAATTTTTGATTTTTTTGTTAGGATCTTTGTTATACATGTACAATAATATGTTATTTTATATGTTTATGCAAATTCATCACCGTTTGGACTCTTACATCAGTGTAAGTGGTGGCTACAGTAAATAAATATTTACTGTGTAACACAAACTTATATTTGTTTTAAATCTCAAACGATAATGAATTTGCCAAAACACATAAAATAATACAGTTTTGTACATGTATAATAAAGATCGTAAAAATGAAAAACCAAATATTTGACTTGATTTTGTCAGAGTTAATCAGGTTTCCTCAATTAAGGTGGGTTAACAACCGATCCTTACCTTATATATATATATATAGGGAAAAGATCAAATAAAAAGTCTATTTTGCCTAAGAAGGCTAAGAAGGGTTTTTAAAATCTCCAAAACCGACCCAAACGAACTTCGATTGAACTCATTTCGATGGGATTGGAACCGTTTTATCGAACCCTACAATATTAGCTTTTAAGTTTTCGTTTTAACAACTAGATTTATATTTTAGGTTTTAGGGCTTGATTTTTAGCTTTAAAGTTTTATCTTTATGTTAAAGATTTGTTTTTTAAGTTTTGGTTTTAGTATTAAGGTTTATTGTTTATGATTTAAGGTTTGGGTTTTAGAATTCGACAAGACGGTTCCAATGATGTAAAAATGAATTCAATCGGGGTTTGTTTGAGTCGGTTTTCGAGTTTTTTAAAATCCTTCTTAGCCTTCTTAGGCAAAATAGACTTTTTAGGGGAACCTTACCCTATATATATATATATATATATATATATATTAAAAATTATGTTTAAAAAAATGTAAAAGAAAATGTTAAAAATACAAAACAAAGTCCCAAAACCGGCCCAAGCCGGATTCGAACCCGCGTCACCAAGCAAGAAAGCCTTAATGCGCGCCGAGTTAATTAGTTGGGCTGGGTCTTCTGATTTTTTGGGCTTCGGACCGAAAATACTTAACATGTAGTTCCGATAAATCCCTAAATTAGTTTATAAATCGTAAGAACCCTAATCCAATCTTTATCAAATTCGATAGTTTAAGAATTCGATTGGCTGAATAACCATAGGGTTATTGTTGGTGATTGAGAAACGTTTCTATTGATGTAAAATGTACTTACAATCGATTTGTGTTTCGTAGGGTTCGAAGAAGAGACCGAGTCGAAAAACCAAACAAGTTGCATGTCCAATTCGTGTTGAGTACAAGCTCATGAGAGGATTTCTTTTTGCATAGACAGTTTCGATTGACCAAAACGGAGTTAATGGTTTAATTAATTGAGATTTTTATACATGTTCAAGTAAATTTTAAATTTCAAGTCGGCCTTGCATCTTTGGAAACCCAATACGCGTTAAAAGGAGTTCAATGTCCTTAATTGTGATTGTGAATCGAATCACGCGTTCAAGATCTTACCATAATCAAGAGGAATCAAGATGTAATTACCGTTGAATGAGGTTTGGTGGTTTTGGGTTGTTCGAACGGACATGAGTCGGGTATGGGAACTGGGTTTGTGTGCAAGAGGATGGGCTTTGAGGGTTTGGCAAAAACGGCCCCTCACAATTTCTTTATTTTTTGAAGTTTTGTTTTTTTTTTTGGCAAAATTAGTCCTCCCAAGTTTTACTAAAAAGGGTTTTCTAAACCTTAAAAGCACTTATAAGTTACATAACTTTATAAATTATATAAATCCTTCCAACTCATAACTAAGATATTATAATTTTTATATTCTATCATAAAAACCTTACAGTTTTAATTATTACTACTTTATTAAACTTATTTTATAATTATTCTTTTGGAATTCAAAAATGAGTTTTACTTTTGTTTGTTTAACTTGTAAAGTTTTACATACATATAGTAATATTTTTTTTATCACCTTACTAGGTTATTACCCGTGTATTACACGGATGTGTTACATGGATTGAAATATAAAATATTAAATAATTACTAATGAAAATATAAAAATTGTGAAACAACATTTTGATATAACTTGATTTAATTATGCATTAATAATACTTTAAATAATGAAACAATAATTATTTTAATAACTATAGGAATATCATTTAACTTCTTGATTTATAATAATTGAGAATTTTAAACTAACTAATGTTAAAAATTTAATTAGTTGGCTTATTGTTAAAAATTTACTATTTCAAATTAAGAAAATAAGTAGTATTTTTTAATTATTAAAGTTAAAGAAACTAATTTAAAATTATCGTTAAACATACACAGATAAAAAAGGTAACTTCTATTATCATTTTTATAACTTTTGGTTTATATTTCATTTTGTTTGAAAAAAAATGTATTTAATAAACCTTTTCTTTTCCCAAAATAAAAATTTGAAATGGTTCTCATTTTTCCAAAAATCCGATTTTTAGGAAAAAATTATATTTTTTAAAATATGTTCGCTAATAAATGAATTGATTTTGATTATATTGAAAAACTATTATAAAAGATAAATAATATCATAATTTATTGTTGTTATAATTATTTAATGAAAGAGAAAATGTAAATTATTTAATAAGAGAAAAACTTAAATGAAATCATACAAAATTGACAAATGGCATTATGGTCTTATAAATGTGACAAGTGGCATATCAAGATGCTTGTTTATTATAATAGTAAGATAAAATTTAACTTATAAACTGATCTTTAAAACTTTCGACTTTACAAAGTTTTATATATATTTAATGTTTATTTTTAATATCACTTATGTAAATTTTTTTTATTAATAATAATTATAAAAATATTACAAAATTGGAGTAATCTTACATTATGGTTTTTGTTTCTTGATTTATGTTTGTACATTTGGTTGAAGTTGGCTGAATTCGGTTGAATTTGGGTTAACGGATATGTTTTTTTTCAAAACCGATTAAACCGAACCGAACAAACCGATGAACACCCTTATATTCAAGTGAAATTCGTTCAACTATATATAATTGTAACAGTTATGTATCTTGTTCACGATCTGTTTGACAACACACTAATTTATATAAACATGACTCAACTAATACCAAAAAATAATAATAATAATAGTAGTATCAGAAACAGGAGCATGAGCTAAGACTAATAATAAAATTAATAAATAAATACCAAAATTAAAAGAAAACCCATTCCAAATCTTATTGAAATAGTAATCGGAATTTTAGTTGATTTTAGAAAGTACAAACGACAACGCTTCAATCACCCATCATCATCCCCGTTTACCCGCTCTCGTATCATCTTCAAATCCATGAAACCCTCAGTATCACCCTCGTCATCTCTTCAAAACCCATGCGTATATTCCGTTGTCTGGTTTCTTGATTCAATCAGAGCCTCTCAGATCATATCCGGACACCCCTTTGATCACAACCCCACGTTTCAATCACCAATCCCTTTCGTCATTTTATCTGAACCTGAACATAATTGTATATATTTGTGTTATTGGATAAAATGGAGGAAAATTTTGAGATTCCGGCCGCCGGAACATTTGACGGCAGCGACGTTGAAGACATGGATGAAATTGGAATTGAGAAGGAGATCGGAGAGGACGGATTGAAGAAGAAGATTCTTAAAAATGGTGATGGGTATGAATTCCCCATTAATGGGGATGAAGTTGAAGGTAATTTTTACGTTTTGTACAAAATTCAACTGGTTATGGTTTACATGAAGGGGTTTTGATTATGAATATTGAAAAAATGTAATGGGTAGCTGTTTGGTTTCAGAATATGAGAATAGTGTTCTCATTTGAACCGTAATCTAGTGTTGTGATTGGTGTTTTGGATTTTGTAGTTCAGTATGTTGGAAGCTTTGTAGATGGGACTCGGTTTGATTCGAGCTATGATCGGGAGATGCCGTTTAAGTTCAAGCTCGGGCTCGGTAAGAGTGGTTATGGACTGTTTGAATCTATAATGGTTCTTTCAAATTGTGTTTCCAACAACTTGTGGGTTTTGTTCTTGATTGTGTTAGTTTTGTTTTAAATAATATTTTCAAAACCGTACTAGACCAGGAACCAGACATAGAACTGGTCCGCTTATGCCTATTTTGGCTGCTTCGGTTTAATTAATTTAGTATTCTAGGATCCATACTGTATAGTGTATATGTTTCAAGTCTTTGTGTTTTATATATTATGTATGATGTCTTCTAGTTTTTAAATTTAGTTCGATTTATCCGTCCAGTGGAACGTTAAGACGACTGGTTCATTGTCTGTACGATTCTGAAAACTTTGGTTTTAAATGAGTTTGGGTTAAATACCGGTCAAACCCACAAATGAATCTATGCGTAAATTTTAAACTAAAAGAAAAATGACTATCATATTTCATATTTAATTCTAATTGTTTTAGACATTGGATTTTTGGTGGTAAGTTTATAATAGAGTATTAAGTTGAAAAGAAACAAATTTCTGAAGTCTATCTGTGAATACATGTTTTGTGTTCGAGTTGATACCATAGTCACACGAAACATTGTAGTGCCCACGAACCACGTACCTGTTTTCGTACCGTGTACCAGAGGGTATCAAGATCCATGTGACTATGGTTGATACATCTAACACTACTTTAGGGGATGTGTCAAATTAGAGCCATCAGCCCCCAAACACAACCTGTTTAGCACCCCAAGCTGTAGGTCTTATAGTTATCTATACTAAAGGAAGACAGGACCCACGTAAATGTGATGTTTTTTGGGTCAATGTTTCAAAGTCAGTTGATCTAAGAGGATAAATCTTGAAAACATGATGTTAAAAATCTTGGATTCGTTTCTAAATTGGCAATTTCATTTAGAACCTTACCCTTGAGTCAAATCCTGTAGTTATTTTGTTGCTCAATTGGTATTCATATATGCAATTACAGGACATGTGATCCAAGGATGGGATGATGGTGTCAAAACAATGAAAAAAGGCGAAAAGGCCCTTTTCACAATACCTCCTGGACTCGCGTATGGTGAATCAGGATCACCGCCAACAATCCCCCCAAACACAACACTTCAGTTTGAAATAGAGTTGATATCATGGACCAAAGTGAAAGATATATACAAAGATGGAGGTATTTTGAAAACAATATTGAATGAAGGAGAAAACTGGCAGACTCCTAAAGATCCAGATGAAGTTCTAGGTACATTATTGGTTATTCACATGTCTTTTTTTTTTCTTTTGGTATTTACAATGAATGTTTTTCTATAAGTTTTCATGACATGGGTTCTTGTTGTGTTGCAGTCAAGTATGAGGCCAAACTCGATGATGGAAGTTTAGTTTCAAAATCTGAGGAAGTTGAGTTCATTGTGAAGGACGGTAAGTCTTGTTCGGCTCAACAATCACTTTTTTTTTTTTTTGTTTAAGTGATAGAAAGATGGACGGGCTGGATAAGAGGTCAAAAAAATTCAGTTGAAACAGTCATTTCAGTGCAGGTTGAAACAGGTCTGGATGGGTTTGCCCGGAAAAATATATATTTTTTTATTTAAAAAAAATTTATAAATCATCAACATTCATATTATGATCATAAAAACATGAAAATTACAACATTATATAAATATTTGTATATGATGATTTAGGTTGTTGTGTGCATTTAAAAAAATAAATTTTATAATTTAGACCAACATGATCTAAGACATGCTTTTATTTAAAGGGTATTTTAAAATTTAAATACATCACAAATAAAAAATTTGTTAAAACTTGCAATTTTTGGGGATACCAATGATCAGATTTTTGGATTCTGTTAATCTCCACATGTGTACTTATATGAGATTTGTGCAGGGTGTTTCTGTCCAGCTTTGCCAATAGCTGTGAAAACTATGAAGAAAGGAGAAAAAGCCCTCCTTAATGTGAAGCCACAATGTGAGATATTTAAACTTTACACAAAATGTCAATTTTATATCAACCAAAAATTGAATCTTGATTGCACATTGCAACATTTTATTCATCCAGATGCATTTGGGGAGAAAGGCAGGGAACCGGAAAGTAATAATGAATGTGTCGTGCCACCAAACAACTCCCTGCAAATAACGCTTGAGTTGGTTTCATGGAAAACTGTTTCTGAGGTTACAACTGATAATAAGGTTTCAAAGAAAATATTGAAGGAGGGAGAAGGTTATGACCGCCCAAATGATGGTGCTGTTGTTCAAGGTTTTCTTCTTTATTGTCATCACGGGTTGGGTAACAAGTCAAAAGGGGTCTGGGTTGAAATGTTAATTTTTGATTAAAAACGGGTTCACTATAATTAAAAAACACTATTACTAGAATATTACTTTATGCATTGAAGTTAGACTTTGGACAACTTTTAATCGTTTTAAATTATAGTATGGGTTGGATTGGATTGGATTGAGCCGCAAATACTTTTTTTTGTGCAATTTTCAAGTTTTTAGTAAATAAGTTATGATTTATAATAATTTTAAAAGCAATATTATTGAAATAAAATAATAATTTAAATATTTAGATAAAACAATTTAACAGGTTACCCTAAAACTAGAACTTGGGCTACATAATGAGTTTCTTTCTAGCTAAAAAATCTATTTGAGATAAAACACAATCCAAATAAATTCATTTATAATAGATGTACGTGGCTGGATCTAGGCCTAAAAAGCATGGTCCCAATTTCTAACTGGGCCTAAAAAGCATGGTCCCAATTTTTAACTGGGCCTAATTTGGTCCAAAATCTAATTTTCATACAACAACAATCATATTTAGTAAAATCACTTATAGCAAAAAACAATTAGTAGGCTCTAGATATAGTGAGATGTAGGCATTATTGTAAAAACAGGCCCAGCAAACCATCACCCATTAATACAACACCAACATTAGTTGATTCCAGCAATGCCTATTGTACCATCTTGAAATTATACTAATTCACCCGCCATTACTTCATCAAGACCATGAATACTAGCAATGCCATCACCTACTTGAAGTACGGTACCGGTATTTACAATCTTTACTTCTCTATTATATTGCTCAATATGTTCACGGATAATATTACTAATTTCGTCGGCTTGAATGGTTACCATGAGTATTTCTTAATTCTTTTTTTGAAAAAAAAAAATCAAATAAATCGAAAGTAATGCCTAAAGTAGAAGGACTAATCCGTTATTTGTTTCATCTAGGTAGAAAAAAATGATCATATTAAGACGGAATTTTGTCGACCTCTAATTTCTAGCCGTATTCTGGCAAACCCTTATGTATAGTATTTGTTGAACAATTTTATAAAAAGTATATATAAAATTTGGTTATATACTATTTTGAAAATTTGCATATAAAAATTCTAATACGATTAATCCCAATTAATAACTAGTCCCTACCTTATTCGACTAGTGGCTAGCGATTTCTGCAACACTGGATGTAGGCAAACCTAACTTCTAATCCTAAGTAAAGAAAAACTACTGAATCCAAAATATACAGTATGTAAACAAAACAGTTGCAAGAATGCAAGTACTAAACATACATGGATAAGAAGCTACTTTTAATAAAGCAATAGTGAAAGAGTAAGTAGCAATAACTATACTATCATGCAACCAAACACATGCATAGAATGCAGTGAGGCCATGACAAAAAAAAGTCCACTAAGAGTGTAGTGAAACCCTAAGCTTTAAACCCTAAAATCGAAGTCCTTGCTACAAATCTAAGCTACATTAGCACTTTTCCCTAAAAGTTTTATACCTTACTCCTATGTCTATATGAACTCCTATCTTGCTCCATGTCCTCAGATGGGTGTCGCTCTAGTAGATTTTGATTAATCCACTTATCCTAAGTCAACTTGGACTTGTCTCTGTTCCAATTTTGGCCTGTCTCTACTCCTTTTTCCATCTATAGTGAGGGTTTATACTATTCTAATCGGCATCGATGCTTCTTCACATTCCCAAACTATCTAAAACTTCCCCCCTGATATACTAGCAACTCTTAACATATCTTGCAAAAGCCTCATTTTTTGATCTTTTCTAACCCTGTGGGGCCCACAAATTCACCTGATCATTCTCGTCTCTACTATCTTCATTTTGCATGCCTGCATCTTGTTGATGGCTCAGGAGTCTATTTCATATAACATAGTCAGTCGAACTGCAATCGCATACAATTTATCCATTAATCTAGGGAAGTTTTTATCACAGTGTGCCCTTGGGCCGCCCTTCACTTACACTAGCAAGCCTGCACTCTATATGTGTTGTCACTATCTATATCACCATCTCTCTGTACAAATGAGCCTAGATACTTAAACTTGACTGAGTGAGAAATCAATTGGCTTTTAGTGGTGATCTAGGTGTCATCATCGTCTTCAGCACCACCATTGGTATTATAGTAGAGGCACTCAGTCTTAGAGTGACTAATTCTTAAACCTTTGCTCTCTAGAGTTGCTCGTGCCTACCAATTCACCTGATCATTCTCATCTCTGCTATCTCCATCTTGCTTGCCCGTGTGATAGAATGTGGAACTCAAAGACAATTGATTCAAAAGCTGGAATTAGTCGGCCCGATTCGAGAGGGGCAAAGTCTCCAATACAACCAAACTTCAAATAAAAATACTCAACAAAAACAAAGAACAGACTCTAGACTACTAATACTGAAAACATGAAATAACTGCTCCTACTAAACTCGCATAAACTGCCCCATGATGCCCATGATCTCACAAGATGGCTGACCCAATGGATCCAGTCGGTTACTCAGAAATGACCTCAGCTCCACCTCAGCATTATCATCAGTTGACATACGTTTATTCCTGCGCTTGTACACTTGTAGCTGCTGACTTTGTTGACCATTCGTAACAATACTTCCCCCTTGGTAAAAAGACTTGTCCTCAAGTCGAAAGGAGGGAAATTGAGACGCAAATAAGTCATAAGACTCCCAAGTAGCCTCCTCTACCGGACGATTACACCAAGAAATCAAAAGTTCCAAAGTCTGCTGACCCGCAACAGTGATCCAACGATGTTGAAGAACTTCATAAGGCAATAATTCCAACTCATAGTCTTTAGTAATTGGCAAAGAAGCAGGAGGAGTGGAAGGAAGAATACCACGCGCTGGCTTAAGGAGTGACACATGAAAAACCGGATGAATACGGGCAGAAGAAGGCAATTCAAGTTCATAAGCAACCGGCCCAATGGATTTTTTGATGCGATAAGGTCCAAAGAAGCGGGGTGACAGTTTTTCATATTTCCGATTAGCCAAACTCCGTTGCCGGTATGGCTGTAAACGGAGAAAAACAAAATCCCCAACATTAAAAGAAACATCGCGGCGATGAGTATTAGCTTGATTGCGCATGCGGTCTTGAGCTTTCTTTAGATTCTCACGAAGTAGCTGTAACATAGCATCTCGATCCATCAATTGTTGTTCCAACTCTGCATTATTGGTTTCCCCGACCACATATGGAATAAGAGAAGGGGGGGAACGGCCATACACCACAGAAAAAGGAGTGGTACCCGTAGCCGAATGAAACCCAGTATTATACGAGTACTCCGCCCAAGGTAAATAAGAACTCCATCGTCTAGGTTGCTCTTGAGCAA
The DNA here is from genome assembly GCA_009363875.1 of Mikania micrantha. NCBI lineage: Eukaryota > Viridiplantae > Streptophyta > Magnoliopsida > Asterales > Asteraceae > Mikania > Mikania micrantha. Next base: position 54,023,570 of record CM018695.1, read on the forward strand.
AACATCGTAAGTAGGATTCTAAACAGCGATTAAGTACCTCCGATTGACCATCTGTTTGTGGGTGGTAACTGGAACTCAGCTTGAGTTTAGTTTGGCTCAATCTAAAAAGTTCTTGCCAAAAGTTGCTTAAGAAGACCACATCGCGATCCGAAATAATAGACCGAGGAAAACCATGCAACCGAACGATTTCCTTGCAAAATAGAGCAGCTACTGTTTTAGCTGTGAAAGGATGAGATAAACAAAGGAAATGCGCATATTTGCTTAAGCGATCAATAACCACCAAAATAGTATCCACCCGATTTGAAGGAGGCAATCCCACAATAAAATCCATCGAGACATCTTCCCAAATGCGAACTGGGATGGGTAATGGTTGAAGCAAACCTGCTGGAGAAGTGGTTTGGTATTTCTGTTGTTGACAGATAATGCAATTCTGCACATGTGAACGAATATCTTTGTTCATATGGGGCCAGAAGTACTGAGAAGACAAGCGCCGAAGGGTTTTAAGAAAACCCCCATGACCACCTGTTGGTGAATCATGAGCTTCTTGTAACAACTTCAAACGCAAACCAGGGACATCAGGAATCACCAACCGATTTTTGAAAAATAAGAATCCATCAACCAGACAGAAATCGGGTAAATTAGCAGCTGAATCTTCTAGCTTGTGCAAAAGATCAAAAGTGTATGGATCCTGTTTGAGGCCCTCACGAATATCACCCACCTCCACACAGTAAGGAGTGGTGAGAGTAAGCAAGGAGGCACACATTGGACGGCGCGAAAGGGCATCAGCTCCTCGGTTCTCCTTTCCTGCACGATGACAAATAGAAAAATCATATGGCATTAGTTTGAGGAGTAACCGCTGTTGTGCAGTGGTAGTGATGCGTTGCTCCAATAAGAACTTAAGGGTATAATGATCTGTACGAATTAGAAAGTGTCTTCCCAGCAAATAATGGTTCCATTTTTGGACTGCTAACACGAGAGCCAAGAGTTCTCTATCATAAGCCGATTTGAAACGAGTAGATGGACTGAAGCCCTTGCTGAAATAAGCAATAGGGTGGTCTGATTGAGACAAAATCGCCCCCACACCATCTGATGAAGCATCACACTCGACCACAAACTCTTGTTGAAAATTAGGAAGATGCAAAACAGGAGCAGTAGTTAACGCACGTTTGAGGGTATTGAATGCAAATGAAGCTTCTGGGGACCAGTGGAAACCCTCCTTCTTCGTGAGAGCAGTCAAAGGGCGGGCAATCAAGCCATAATTACGCACAAAGCGCCGGTAATACCCAGTCAAACCTAAAAATCCACGAACTTGTTTTACATTTTCAGGAACAGGCCAAGATTGAACTGCAGCAATTTTTTCGATCTCCACCTGCACACCTGCTGCTGAAATGACATGACCCAGAAAGTTTACCTGTGGTTGACCAAAGCAACATTTGTTGAGTTTGACAAAGAAAGATTGTGATTGGAGCAACTGGAGGATAGTGTCCAAGTGAGACACATGTTGTGTCATATTCTGACTATAAATTAAGATGTCATCGAAGAAAACCAGGATAAACCGACGTAAGAACGGACGAAATAAATCATTCATTATGGCTTGAAAAGTTGAGGGTGCGTTGGTAAGCCCAAATGGCATTACCTTGAACTCATAATGGCCCGAATGAGTTCTAAAGGCTGTTTTTGGCACGTCCTCCGGTGTTACTCGGATTTGGTAGTACCCCGATCGAAGATCCAACTTCGAAAAAATAGTAGCACCATAAAGCTCATCCAACAGCTCGTCTATATTCGGGATAGGGTATTTATCTGGAATGGTTATTTTGTTGAGTGCTCGATAGTCGACGCACATCCTCCACGAATGATCTTTCTTTTTGACCAACAGGATGGGGCTGGAAAAAGGGCTGGTACTGGGCTGTATGAATCCCAAGTCCAGTAACTGTTGGACCTGTTTTTCAATCTCATTTTTTTGAGAATGGGGATAGCGGTAGGGTCGGATGTTTGGTGGGGTTGAATTAGGAAGAAGATTGATGGAGTGGGTCTGGGTACGAACAGGGGGAAGGGCTGATGGTTCAAGAAAAATGGGATTGTGGTTTTCAATGATGGGTTGAAGACTTTCAGGTATGGTGGGGAGGGAATCGGGTTCAATGGCAAGGTGTTGAAAGCTGGAGGATTTTTGAGGACCTGTTGGGACTCCTTGGAATTTGTATTTTTTACCATCAATAGTAAAGATCATAAACATCTCCTTCCAATTAGCTTGAACCGTGTTAAGGGTAGCAAGCCATTGCACGCCTAACACCACATCTGCACCCCCTAGCGAAAAGGGATGGAAATCTTGGATAATCTGGAGATCGGCCACCTGCACTGAAAGATCTTTACATATACTTCCACATCTGATAACATCCCCATTTCCTATTTGAACACCAAAGGGTTCAATAGGCTGGGTAGGGAGTTTTAATTCCTTAACCAGAACCTCCGAAATAAAATTATGAGTGGATCCTCCATCGACCAAGATTAAAACTTCGGAGTCGTGTAGTTTACCATGCACTTTCATGGTAGTTGGGTGAGGTCGTCCCAAAATGGCATGGAGACTGATTTCAGCTGTCTCCTCCGGTGATTCTGGGACCTCATCAGTGCCCACTTCGGGTTCCTCTTCATCAGCTGCTAAGACTTTAAGTGTACCTGTTTGACAACGATGGCCTGGTCCATACTTAGCGCCACATCTGAAACATTCTCCCTTGAGGTATCGCGCCTGTTTTTCAGCATCAGTCAATCGTGGTCCAGGTTTTGGATCTAACCTGTTACCTGACACAAAAGGAGGGTTAGTGGAAGATGGATTAAATGGTTTGGAATCTGCCCTCAAATTAGAATTATAGGAAGTTTTCCTATCAGGTTTGGAAGTATTAAGCTTAGATTCAAACTCCATAGCAAGACTAACTGCCTTGTAGACAGTGCGAGGCTTATGAATCCTCACATCTGCCTTCAACTCGTCTTTTAGGCCATTCAGAAACACTCCCAGAAGACAGTGGTCTGGCCAATTGTTAACACGGGAAGATCGTCGAGTAAACTCCTGTCGATACTCGAGAACGTTTCCCACTTGTTTCACACTGCATAAATACTCGTCTGGGTTTTGAAATTCCGGAGGACCAAAATGTTTTTGCAAAGCGGCTACCAATTCCTCCCAATACGAGATGTCTTGTTCCATAGAAATCCACGAGTAGAAATCAAGAGCGTCTCCTTCTAAGTGAATGGCTGCGACATCCACTTTCTCTTCATCTAGGGTATTGTAAAAACGGAAATACTTCTCTGCCTTCAGAATCCATCCTCTAGGATCACCGCCACTGAAACTGGGAAAATCAATTTTGTGAAAAGGACGGCGGTTAAAATTGGAGAAGCCCGACTCCGCCTCATCGTATCGTCCTCCACCAAATGGAGCCTTATCCTTTGCTGCAACTTGTCTCTTCAGGGCCGCCATTTCATTCTTCAAAGTCTCAATTGCTTCCAATTTGGCTGCCATTGCTTCAAGTTGAACCGCCACTGGATCAGGTTGATTGCTGATGCCGTCCTGATTACCCCGGGTATGCACCATGTCTGCTGTCGAAGTAGTGTCCCGGCAACGGAACCAATTGATAGAATGTGGAACTCAAAGACAATTGATTCAAAAGCTGGAATTAGTCGGCCCGATTCGAGAGGGGCAAAGTCTCCAATACAACCAAACTTCAAATAAAAATACTCAACAAAAACAAAGAACAGACTCTAGACTACTAATACTGAAAACATGAAATAACTGCTCCTACTAAACTCGCATAAACTGCCCCATGATGCCCATGATCTCACAAGATGGCTGACCCAATGGATCCAGTCGGTTACTCAGAAATGACCTCAGCTCCACCTCAGCATTATCATCAGTTGACATACGTTTATTCCTGCGCTTGTACACTTGTAGCTGCTGACTTTGTTGACCATTCGTAACACCGTGTCTTTTGATGGCTCAAGAGTCTATTTCATATAACACAATCGGTCGATGCAATCCCATACCATTTATCCTTTAACCTAGGGAAGTTTTATCACAGTGCTTCCTTGGGCCACCCTTCGCTTACACTAGCTAGCCTGCACTCTATATGTTACGTCACTATCTATATGACCATCTCTCTGTACAAATGAGCCCTAGATACTTATCCTAGATACTTAAACTCGACTGGATGAGAAATCAATTGGCTTTCAGTGGTGATCTAGGTGTCATCATTGTCTTCAGCATCACCATGGGTATTATACTAGAGGCACTCAGTCTTAGAGTGACTAATTCTTAAACCTTTGCCCTCTAGAGTTGCTTGTCACTTCTCTAATTTTGTTTTCAACTTTACTTACACTCCACAACTAATACAATATCATCCACAAAAAGAATGCATTATGGAACTGACTCTCAAGTCTATGATGACAATTCATCTAGAACTACTACAAAAAGAAATGAACTCAACTCAGACACTTGGAGGCTTATGTTATTTAACTTATTTTGTATAGTAAAATTGATTTTCATATGGATGCTTATGTTGTTTTGTGTAGTTAAACTGGTTGGGAAACTCCAAGATGGAACTGTGTTTGTGAAGAAAGGGTATGATGAGGTACCATTTGAGTTCAAAATAGACGAAGGTGAGTGCCGTTGGTTTTAATTGTTAAAAGGATTTCTATATTGATATAAAAGGGAATCAAGTGAACTAAAAACAAGTAGGGATTGATTTATTATGACAGAACAAGTTATTGATGGACTTGATAGAGGTGTAAAGACCATGAAGAAGGGTGAAGTTTCACTGCTAACAATTCATCCAGAATTTGCATTTGGTTCGACTGAATCACATCAAGAATCTGCTACTGTTCCTGCAAATTCTATTGTGTATTATGATGTCGAGTTGATATCTTTTGAAAAGGTATGAAGCTGTTTATGACATATTACTAACTCTGCCAACTTTAAGCCTTTTATTTTATTATCGTCAGTAAAAATGTAGATTAAGGTATTTTCTGTTAGCTTGTTATACTAAAAAGGATTTTGAGAAAATGGGAAACTAAATTTCTCAAGGCCTTGAAATAGGTTGAGCTGCCCCTTGATAAACCGTTGTTATTTGCAGGAGAAAGACTTGTGGGAACTAAGTACACAAGAAAAGATTGAAACTTCGGGGATGAAAAAAGATGAAGGGAATACTCTTTTCAAGAAACAAAAATATGAGAGGGCTTCGAAGAGATACGAGAAGGTGAATGAATACAAACGTACCCATTAGAATCTTACTCATAGCAGATGTTATTAGTAGGGTTTGGGGATAATGTAATGACAGCAAACTGGGATCGAGTGATTGTTCTTGCTAAGATCCCACAAGAAGGCAAATGAATGTTGCTTCAAATTTGGATATGTGTTATAAAGGTTTTTCTAGTTAGAGGGCTCAGTGAGAACAACCTTTCTATCCTTTATGTTTAGAGGAAAGGCTTGCCTCTATCCTATCCTTCACAAACTCTACCAATAGCTTGATGAGTAAGATTTTACTGAATATGTTTGTTTGTTTGTTACAAACACTTTCAAACAGCCCCTTGATATTACTTGCTTTAAGGTTGCCTTGATTATATTCTTGGATTATTGACCATAAAAAAGTCAACTACACATACAATTCTTTAGCAAACCAAACTAATCATACACCCTTTTCTATGACACAGGCTCTTAGTTTCATAGAATATGATTCAGCTTTCACTGAAGATGAAAAACAACAGGCCAAATTGCTGAAAATCAGCTGCAATCTGAACAATGCTGCCTGCAAACTGAAATTGAGAGACTATAAACAAGCAGTTAAGTTCTGCACAAAGGTATTAGATGCTGACAGCAAGAACGTTAAGGCACTTTACAGGAGAGCCCAAGCATGCATTCAGCTAGTGGATTTGGATCTTGCAGAGATGGATATCAAGAAAGCACTTGGACTTGATCCTGATAATAGGTCATCTTTGTCTTCCAAATCTTTCATATTGTTATAAGACTTAATTTGACTCACTTACTTGCAAGTTTGACTTCCATTTCAATCAGTCGATATGGGTTGCGTTTTATCTCAAATTTTAATGCAAAGAATTAGCTAGAAAAGGGAACGAGCCAAATGGGTTGTTTAAAGTTTAGATTTTTAATGCAGAAAACCTTCTAAATTATTTTTACTCATCTTTATTTCAACAATATTGTTTCTATAATCATAACTAGCTTGCTAATCATTTATAAAAAGATTAATAAATGGAGAAAAAAATGTTTGCTGGCGCCAACCCGACCTACGCTATTTTAACCATACCTTTTTAGCCTTTGACTTTGAAATAAGTCAAAAACCTTTGTATGAATTTGCTTTTTGATACCTCAACTTGACTGTTTGATCAGGGATGTGAAGTTGGAGTACAAACTGCTGAGGGAAAAGGTGAGGGAGTATAACAAGAAAGACGCGCAGTTTTATGGCAATATATTCACGAAAATGAACAAATTGGAGCAACTTAATTCAACTGTAAGACGTGATCCATATGTGTGTGTGATGTTTCTTTTCTTCTAAGCAGTTAATACTGACATGAAGTTTTTAAAGACACTGATCCCATATGGGTCTTTGATCTTTATACCGTTAAAATCTAAAGATTACATGTTAAATGTTTGTTTGATTTTATTGCAGAATGGTGCAAGAAAGCAGGATATCATGTCCATGACGATTGATAGCAAAGCGTGATGATTAAATATATTCCTGATTTTTAATCTTTAATATTGACGAATAATATTTTTTTTGGTTGGCACCTAATCTACTTCTAAATTCGCCTAATCTACCAACTGGATTTGAACCCCTGACCTCCAAAGGAGGTATATGTCTAAAAGTTTGTTTTGCTGTTATTATGATCACAAGTGTTGGTAGTTAGATGAGGTTTTGTTGATGAGATTTTGGAAGTTGATTAGTAACAAGAACACTGCCATTTGTATGAATTTTTCAATAATTGCCTTTGGTCATATGAATAGGGAACTTTTTTTATGTATCATGTTTTTTTGTGCTTAACTAGTGGGTTTTCTGCGCGTTGCGGTGGATATTCTGCCATGATTCCGAATATCAGAATGTAGACCCCATCTCGTGTATTAAAATGCAAATATAAAAACATGTCACAACTTTTGTCACTCAATCATAAAGCCAAGCCATAAGAAAAGTGTCACACCCCCAATTTTTCAACTAACGGAATCATACCGTTTGGGAACGTGACAAACCAGGATCTCAGATCATTAGACATAACGAAGACCTCTATATGAATTTCAAAACATACTTTGGTCTAAAACATCAAAGTTTTTAAAAGTTGCGGAAGCGTTTTCAAACAATAACCAAAGTAACAGTTGTAACATGTAAATTACAAAACAAAATCCCCAAATGTGTAACTTAAACAATATAAATGTAAAACATGCATGCGACTCAATCTCCTAGTCCATGCCGGCTTTCTTGCGCACCTTAGCGTCCTGAGAAAACATGTAAATCAAGTCAACACAAAGGTTGGTGCATAACACAGGTTTTAAGTATTCACAATGTTCAAAACAACAGTTTGAATATCAAGTTTGCAGATAACATAATCACACATGCATAGTCATGATAGCTAGTCATATAAACTATTTACATAAGTGGTCGACACCGAAGCTGACGATTGCCATGCTATAGCATGTTTTTGCCTTGCCACTATTGTCTAGCACGAACAATAGTAATGTATGTTTGGTCAGTCAAACACCTGCGTAGATCCCATCTACCAGGTGAGGTTTGTCAAACCTAATAGATCTATTTCCAACTACCACGCTTTGCGCTACGGCAAACTAAACAGCTAACTCATGCAAGTGATATGTATCTAAAATTTTTGTTTGCACATGTTTTCTCCCCCAAAACAGTTAAAATAAGAAAGGGGCCGTGTACGCACCTTTGATTGTAGCAGAATGATCAAACACTCGTGAACTCGCGTAAAAGATCCTCTACGAAGAATCTGTGTTTAAACAGTAACTTAGTGTTATTCGGAATGTCGTTTAATGTGTGTAATCACATACGTGTCAACACACGTATGTTAGACTTGTTATAAATGTACATAAATAAGTACGCGTGCCTTTAAAATTGTTTAAATAAATCATATAACCGTATATGATTTTATTTAAATAAGCGTAATTATACGCGACTTGACTTTTTGTCAAAAATATATATTTTATTATCTCATCCTGTTCGGAATTCAAATCCGGTTCCAACGCAATTGAAATGGATCGAATCGGAGTTAGAACGAAGAAGTTATGGGCAAAATACTAAAAAAATGTCAAAACCTCAAAACTGTTGGGGGCCGGGTTCGAACCCGCGACCTCCAACTCTAAACACACACCTTCTACCACTCCAGCCCGCTAGGGTATCGCGATATGTATTCCAAATTAATTCTCTTGAACATCAATTAACCGGTTTCCCCTTTGCCTGACTCCCGAACCAATTTGGTTCCAATTGACCCACGACTCCAACTCTATCGAACCCATAACCATAGGGCTTTGTTTCAATATGTTTAGACGACTATATAGGTGATTTCAATTTGAAAACAAATAACCACAGCTTGTTTAATCGGATGTTCTCAGATTCGAACCCAAGTTTGTTTAAATTCAATTCAAATCAGTCGAATTGGTAATCAACATGTTCCAGATTCATGGGGTTTTCATTAGCAAGCTAATTTCGACCTATTCTGCGCAATTTAATCAAATTTTAAACCTGATATAGTTATAAAACTCTAAACCCGATTACATTATGAGCCCTAAAATTAGAAATCCATAATTTCACTGTTGTTTGATACAATTGACATATGATCCTCATTGTAGAAGTGATTTCGAAACTGAGAGTATAATTTAATTCGATTCTAAACCTCAATTGTATCGAAACCCCTCATCCGTTTATGATAACAAAACTTAGAACTCGAAATCATTCATTTCAGTGTTAAAACTCGAAATTGATTTAGGAATATCCTAAATCGAAACCCTCTGAAACTAATGATACCCTTTAATTTGATTCTAAAACCCATTTAAATCAAAATCCCCAAATGGTTTTCTTCAAGAACCCTAGAAACACGAAATCATAGAATTCGATGTTTCCAAATGAAATTGTCATAATAAACCGCTTGATCGGAACCTTATGAATCTCTCTATGTGTTTTAATTTGATTATAAAACACGTTTTAATCTAAACCCCCAAACCGGTTCTTAAAACAAGCCCTAGAATTCGAACGTTATCAATTCCAGATCTTTGAATGAAATTGTGTTATGGGTATTCTTAGTCGGCATGTTTAGTGCGTGTAGGAATAGATTCTTACCCTGATTGACTTCGAATTGAAGTAGTTCCACTTGTGACTCAAGTTCGGTTGACTCGCGATCAAATGCTTCAATCCCTTAGCTTCTGTGTCGAATTGTGATGTGCAATGGGTTCTAATGATGCTGAATAGTGATCAAGAACCTTCAATTGTATGAACTATGATCGATTTATATAGATTGCTTGTGATTTGAAACGGTTTCGACTTTTGGCATCATTTGGTCATTAATTCGATTGATGATGATGATAATTACACCTGGTAACCGTTACTAACCCTTGAGATACTGATTATAACCGATCTAATTCAATTATGATGGCCTATTGATGTGAATTTCGAATTTCCCCAACCTTCTTGGCCGAATTTTGACTTTTCTAGTCAAAATCGGATAATTAGTCTAACCATAAGTCAATTTCTTATAATCTAAATATATTATACTCTATTTTGTTCAAGCTTAAACCTTCTAATTTGATTTTTGACTCATCATGATCATTTCTTCAAATTCTTGTTAAAGAGTTAATCCGATAATATCGAATTGTCACTAATTGAACCAATTGAACTATTATTGGCCTTGATTAATCCAATTGGGCCTCCTAAATACCATTGGGCCTACTTTGGCCATATTGGGCCTACCTTGGCCTTACTGGGCCTTCCTTGGCCTTACTGGGCCTTCCTTGGCCTTACTGGGCCTTCCTTGGCCTTACTGGGCCTTCTTTGGCCTTACTGGGCCTTACATGTCTTGTTGGGCCTGTGATCTAACCATTTTCAGTTAACAAGGTTAATCCGAAAAGTCGGATTGTCACATCATCCCCTTGTTGAAGGAATTTTCGTCCCGAAAATTAGTAAATGTTAGGAGTAGTTAGGAAACTACTTACGAGTTTAAATCGTACATGTTAGTGTGATTTGATCATTCCGTGTGCTTGTGTGTACTCACACACAAAGTCTAATGCTTGCAACATCACAACTAAATGTGATCGTTCAATGTGACTGTTTGCGTGTACACTAGTTAGTTCACCTAACTGTGACTGTTTGTGTTTGATCATACTGTGTTGCGTAACCTCACACATAGTGAGTGTCTGTAATGTTTGTACTATGCAACCCCGCACATAGTAAAGTGTGTGTAACTAATCATGCATGTACTACCATAACATGTAACATATGAAATGTAGCACATAAAATGTATAAAATGTAATGTAGCACAAATGTTTGTAAACAAAACCAATTGAATAAAGTGTTTGTGCTTACAGTCTAAAATTTGCAGTGTTGATGTGTGAAGCATCACGTCATCCCCTTGTTGAAGGAAATTTCGTCCCGAAATTTAACGTGCGTTCTCAGTGTTTGTAGTTGATGTTTTGAACAGATGAGGATACTTCTTCATCATTTGGTCTTCCCGTTCCCATGTGAATTCAGGACCACGTCTTGAATTCCACCGAACTTTGACTATTGGAATCTTGCTTTGTTTGAGTTGTTTGACCTCTCGGTCCATGATTTCAGCTGGTTCTTCAATGAAGCGTAACTGTTCATCTACTTGTATTTCTTCCAGTGGTACAATCAATGTCTCATCAGAAAGACATTTCTTTAAGTTCGATACATGAAAGACATCATGAACCCCACTGAGTTCATCCGGTAGTTTGAGTTGATACGCAACCGGACCAATCCTTTTCAGGATCTCAAAAGGTCCTACGTAACGTGGACTAAGCTTCCCGCGCTTGCCAAATCGTATCACACCTTTCCAAGGTGATAACTTTAGAAGAACTCGGTCTCCTACTTGAAATTCCAATGGTTTACGACGCTTGTCAGCATAACTCTTCTGTCGATCCCGGGCCGCTGCCATACGGTTCCGGATTTGAATTATCTTCTCTGTCGTCTCGTGCACTAGTTCAGGACCTGTTATCTGACTGTCACCAATTTCAGCCCAGCAAACTGGTGAACGACATTTGCGACCATACAAAGCTTCAAACGGTGCTGCTTGAATACTTGTATGATAACTATTGTTGTAAGAGAATTCCACTAACGGTAAGTGATTCTCCCAACTATCACCAAAGTCAATTACACAAGCTCGTAACATATCCTCGAGCGTTTGAATCATACGTTCACTTTGACCGTCGGTCTGTGGATGATAGGCGGTACTCATATCCAAGCGAGTCCCCAATGACTTATGAAGTGATTTCCAAAAGTTGGAAGTAAATCGGGCATCCCGATCTGATATGATAGAGATTGGCATGCCATGCCGTGCTACCACTTCTTTGATATAAATGCGAGTCAGTTTCTCCATCTTATCAGTTTCCTTGATTGCTAAGAAGTGTGCAGATTTCGTTAATCGATCAACAATTACCCATATCGTATCACAGCCACTCGGTGTACGGGGTAACTTAGTAATGAAATCCATCGAAATCTGTTCCCATTTCCACATCGGTATCTCTGGTTGTTGCAGTAAACCAGATGGCTTCTGATATTCAACTTTGACTTTCGAACAAGTCAAACATTTGCTAACGTACTTAGCAATGTCAGCTTTCATGTGAGGCCACCAATACAATGCCTTCAAATCATGATACATCTTGTCTGATCCTGGATGGACTGAATACCTGGACTTGTGTGCTTCATCCATCACGAGTTCCCTTAAACCTCCATACAAAGGTATCCACAGTCGATCAATGAAATAACGAATTCCATCAGACTTGATATCCAACTGTGTTTCCATTCCTCGTAAAGTTTCCTGTACCAGGTTTTCCGTTTTCAAGGCCTCGAGTTGAGCACTGCGTACCTTGTCAGGTAAGTCAGTATGTATTGTCATCATAAGTGCGCGAACCTGTCTTGTTCCTGTTGTGTCTTTTCTGCTCAGAGCGTCAGCTACTACATTAGCTTTTCCCGGGTGATACTTAATCGCGCATTCGTAGTCGTTCAACAACTCAACCCATCTTCGTTGTCTCATATTAAGCTCCTTCTGATCAAAGATATGTTGCAAACTCTTATGATCAGTGTAAATAGTACACTTAGTTCCATACAGATAATGCCTCCAAATCTTCAAAGCAAAAACCACTGCTCCTAACTCCAAGTCATGAGTAGTGTAATTCTTTTCGTGTGGTCGTAGTTGTCTTGAAGCATAGGCAATCACTTTATCACGTTGCATCAACACACATCCCAAACCCTGTGCAGATGCATCACAATACACCACAAAATCTTCCGTCCCTTCCGGTAAGGACAGAATCGGTGCGCTGCAGAGTTTCTGTTTCAATAACTGGAATGCAGCTTCCTGTTTATCCGTCCAGTTATATTTCGTTCCCTTGTGCGTACGAGCTGTAAGTGGTTGAGCGATCTTTGAGAAACCTTCAATGAATCGTCGATAATAACCCGCCAAACCAAGGAATTGTCGTACCTCGGTAGGAGTCTTTGGCGCTTCCCAAGTCTTAATCGCTTCAATCTTTGCTGGATCAACATGTATACCCTTTTCATTGACTATATGACCCAAGAATTGAACTTCTCGCATCCAGAAATCACATTTCGAGAACTTAGCGTACAATTGTTCCTGTTTCAGTAATTCTAGTAGCAATCGAAGATGTTCCGCGTGCTCTTCTTCAGTCTGAGAATAGATGAGAATGTCATCAATGAAAACAATGACAAACTTATCGAGATAAGGTTTACAAACACGATTCATGAGATCCATGAATACAGCTGGAGCGTTTGTCAACCCAAATGGCATGACCAAGAACTCATAATGGCCATAGCGTGTTCTGAATGCTGTCTTTGGAATATCCTCCTCCTGGACTCTTAGTTGATGATAACCCGATCTAAGATCAATCTTCGAGTAGTAACTCGAACCTTGCAACTGATCGAACAGATCGTCAATTCTAGGTAACGGATACCGGTTCTTGATAGTAACCTTGTTCAATTCCCGGTAATCGATGCACATACGGAAAGTCCCGTCCTTTTTCTTGACAAATAAGACTGGAGCTCCCCACGGTGAAAAACTAGGTCGTATGAAACCCTTATCCAACAACTCTTGCAGTTATGTAGATAATTCTTGCATTTCTGACGGTGCAAGTCGATAAGGCGCCCTAGCTATCGGTGCTGCATCTGGTGTAAGGTCGATTCGAAATTCCACCTGTCTGATAGGCGGTAATCCCGGCAAGTCTTCTGGAAATACCTCCGGAAATTCACAAACTACTGGTATATCTTCAATCTTCTTCTCAGCTACCGGCTTTTCAGTTATAAGTGCTATAACTGCCGTATGACCTTTACGCAGACATTTATGTGCTTTCATACAAGATATGAGACGCAGTGGCGTACTGCTCTTCTCACCTTGTACATACAACGTCTCTCCATGCGGAAGAGGTATGCGAACAATCTTTTCATGGCATACGATTTCAGCCTGGTGTTTGGACAACCAGTCCATGCCAATGACTACATCAAAACTGCCTAAGGCAATAGGCATAAGATCAATTTATAATGTTTGACCTATCAAATCAAGGATACATCCCTTAAGAATATGTTCCACTACAATTAGCTTACCATCAGCTAGTTCTACAGTGTATGGACTATCTAAAGCAGCGGGACTAACATTTAGCAACTTAGCAAGTGAACTAGATACAAAACTCCGATCGGCACCAGTGTCAAATAACATAGAGGCATAGTGATTATTTAAGAGGAACGTACCCGTAACAATGTTGGGATCCTCCCGTGCTTGACGCCCTCCAATCACAAACACCTTGCCCCTAGCACCATTGTTGCTGTTGTTATTGTTATTGTTGTTATTGGTGCCATTACCATTACCATTGCCGTTGCCATTGCCATTTGCATTATTATCCCCACCTTTCTTGAGTTGTGGGCAATCTTTCTTAAAGTGCCCCATCTTGCCACACTCAAAACAACCCTTCTGTGCATTGTTCTGATTATTATTCTGGTTGTTGTGATTGTTTTGCAGCTCTCCCCGACAATCCTTAGCTGCATGCCCCATCTTACCACACCTTTGACACTTAGCTCTATCACATTGATTTCCCGTATGATGAAATCCACACCTGTTGCACTTTGGGTGTTTACCAATATAACCCCCTGACGATGATGATTGTTGACCACTATTTGAGTTGTGATAAGACTTGTTTGAGTCTTGTTTCCGGTTCTGCTGAAACGGTTGTTGGTTGAAATTCTTGGTGTTGCTGCTCTCCCACTTCCTTTTGTGGTCTCCCACCTTAGTAGCCGATGTTCTTTTAGGCAGAGTCCCCTGTAGCACTGCCTGATCAGTCAGTTGGTGCGCTAACCGAACAGCTTGTTGGATGGTCGTGGGATTTGCAGAAGTGACCAACCCCTGGATTTGAGGCACCAGTCCTCCGATGTACCTCTCTATCCATTTGCTTGCTGGAGTAGCCATATGAGGTAGAAGCCTGGCTAGTTCATGAGATCGAGTAGTGTACTCCTCGATGTTTGATCCCTCCATCTTGAGGTGCCAGTATTCTTCCTCTAGTTTTTGCATCTCACTACGAGGACAGTACTCCTCCTGCATTAAAGTTTTGAAGCCATTCCAAGTCAAGGCATTAGCCTCACCCAACCCCAGAGTCTGAACATTTGAGTTCCACCAAGTCAAAGCTGGACCCTCCAATGTTCCCGTAGCGTACTTCACCTTGTTCTCATCCGGACAATTGCACATCTTAAACACAGATTCAGCCTTCTCAATCCATCGTAGGAGTCCAATGGCTCCTTCCGATCCTTTGAAATTGTGTGGCTTACAGTCCAAGAACATCTTGAACGTGCATACCTGTGGGTTAACCAGTCCCCCTGCCGGACCCTGTGGCCCTGTATTGTGTGTCTGAGCATATTGTGCGATTGCCTCAGCGACTCTGTTATTAATTAGCTCGTTGAGCTCAGCAACTGTCATGTGAACGTTCTCGTTGGCCATTATCTTCCTAGTTAAAAGAAATGTTAGAGCGTTATCAAGATCCAGTGTGACATGTGTAATTAAAACAACAAACACGACATGTAATGTATAAATCAATACAACTGTTGGCAATAAGTAGAAATTTTCAATAGATAATAATCTGGTTTGAGTACAATACTTTTGAAATCAAACATAAGTTTTCCAAACATCTAGTGTAGGAACACAACCCGTTCCTAATAAGTTTAAACAATACAAAACAAATCAATCATCCTCAACAGTGGATTCAGGATCAGAATCAACAACTGGTGCTGGTTCTTCCCCTTCCTCCTCTTCATCGTCTTCATCCTCCTCTTCATTCTCCGAGACTACTAAATCCTCCAAGGCTACAAGTCTGCCTTCCAGAATCTCCGCCCGGTTCTCTGAAGCTTCAAGACGACCAATCAAATTAATCATCTCATCCCGCATATCATTGACCAGATGGGCAAGATTGTCTTGTCTTTCATTAGCATCCCATAATTCCCGAACATTATACTCGATCCTGTCATTCGCCCAGTACAAGTCCTCGCGCAGTTTGGCGATCTCTTCAGCATCAGTCCTTTGCCTCTTAGGCTCAGGAACATCCAATACCGGTGGTGGATGGGTAGAAGGTCCCTCAGCAGGGATCTCCTGAGTACCCTCCACTGGCTCCTCCTACGGATCCTCATCCGGGTCCTCATCCGGATCCTCCTCCGGATCCTCCTCTGGGTCCTCCTCTGGATCCTCCTCCGGATCTGAATCATCCCTCTCATATGGTGGAGGAGATGGAATAGGTGGTGCTGGTGATGACGGTGGTGCTGGAACTATCGGCTCCTCATCCTCAGAATCATCAATGTAGATATACGGTGCTGATGATGAAGATGCCATGCCTGTTACATAATACTATATGTAAGTGCAGTGCCATGGAATGTGTAAGCAAGTCAATTACATAATGCCATATGTAATTTCTAAGTAATATGTGTAAGCATACGTGTCTAATGTCTAACAGTCATAGTCTAAGTCTACAAATGCAAACCTAGTTCGCTATAACCAATGGCTCTGATACCAATCTGTCACACCCCCAATTTTCAACTAACGGAATCATACCGTTTGGGAACGTGACAAACCAGGATCTCAGATCATTAGACATAACGAAGACCTCTATATGAATTTCAAAACATACTTTGGTCTAAAACATCAAAGTTTTTAAAAGTTGCGGAAACGTTTTAAAACAATAACCAAAGTAACAGTTGTAACATGTAAATTACAAAACAAAATCCCCAAATGTGTAACTTAAACAATATAAATGTAAAACATGCATGCGACTCAATCTCCTAGTCCATGCCGGCTTTCTTGCGCACCTTAGCGTCCTGAGAAAACATGTAAATCAAGTCAACACAAAGGTTGGTGCATAACACAGGTTTTAAGTATTCACAATGTTCAAAACAACAGTTTGAATATCAAGTTTGCAGATAACATAATCACACATGCATAGTCATGATAGCTAGTCATATAAACTATTTACATAAGTGGTCGACACCGAAGCTGACGATTGCCATGCTATAGCATGTTTTTGCCTTGCCACTATTGTCTAGCACGAACAATAGTAATGTATGTTTGGTCAGTCAAACACCTGCGTAGATCCCATCTACCAGGTGAGGTTTGTCAAACCTAATAGATCTATTTCCAACTACCACGCTTTGCGCTACGGCAAACTAAACGGTTCGAAGTGTGTAAGGACTTTTAAATGCTATGTTGTCCCATAATGTAAACAGCTAACTCATGCAAGTGATATGTATCTAAAATTTTTGTTTGCACATGTTTTCTCCCCCAAAACAGTTAAAATAAGAAAGGGGCCGTGTACGCACCTTTGATTGTAGCAGAATGATCAAACACTCGTGAACTCGCGTAAAAGATCCTCTACGAAGAATCTGTGTTTAAACAGTAACTTAGTGTTATTCGGAATGTCGTTTAATGTGTGTAATCACATACGTGTCAACACACGTATGTTAGACTTGTTATAAATGTACATAAATAAGTACGCGTGCCTTTAAAATTGTTTAAATAAATCATATAACCGTATATGATTTTATTTAAATAAGCGTAATTATACGCGACTTGACTTTTTGTCAAAAATATATATTTTATTATCTCATCCTGTTCGGAATTCAAATCCGGTTCCAACGCAATTGAAATGGATCGAATCGGAGTTAGAACGAAGAAGTTATGGGCAAAATACTAAAAAAATGTCAAAACCTCAAAACTGTTGGGGGCCGGGTTCGAACCCGCGACCTCCAACTCTAAACACACACCTTCTACCACTCCAGCCCGCTAGGGTATCGCGATATGTATTCCAAATTAATTCTCTTGAACATCAATTAACCGGTTTCCCCTTTGCCTGACTCCCGAACCAATTTGGTTCCAATTGACCCACGACTCCAACTCTATCGAACCCATAACCATAGGGCTTTGTTTCAATATGTTTAGACGACTATATAGGTGATTTCAATTTGAAAACAAATAACCACAGCTTGTTTAATCGGATGTTCTCAGATTCGAACCCAAGTTTGTTTAAATTCAATTCAAATCAGTCGAATTGGTAATCAACATGTTCCAGATTCATGGGGTTTTCATTAGCAAGCTAATTTCGACCTATTCTGCGCAATTTAATCAAATTTTAAACCTGATATAGTTATAGAACTCTAAACCCGATTACATTATGAGCCCTAAAATTAGAAATCCATAATTTCACTGTTGTTTGATACAATTGACATATGATCCTCATTGTAGAAGTGATTTCGAAACTGAGAGTATAATTTAATTCGATTCTAAACCTCAATTGTATCGAAACCCCTCATCCGTTTATGATAACAAAACTTAGAACTCGAAATCATTCATTTCAGTGTTAAAACTCGAAATTGATTTAGGAATATCCTAAATCGAAACCCTCTGAAACTAATGATACCCTTTAATTTGATTCTAAAACCCATTTAAATCAAAATCCCCAAATGGTTTTCTTCAAGAACCCTAGAAACACGAAATCATAGAATTCGATGTTTCCAAATGAAATTGTCATAATAAACCGCTTGATCGGAACCTTATGAATCTCTCTATGTGTTTTAATTTGATTATAAAACACGTTTTAATCTAAACCCCCAAACCGGTTCTTAAAACAAGCCCTATAATTCGAACCTTATCAATTCCAGATCTTTGAATGAAATTGTGTTATGGGTATTCTTAGTTGGCATGTTTAGTGCGTGTAGGAATAGATTCTTACCCTGATTGACTTCGAATTGAAGTAGTTCCACTTGTGGCTCAAGTTCGGTTGACTCGCGATCAAATGCTTCAATCCCTTAGCTTCTGTGTCGAATTGTGATGTGCAATGGGTTCTAATGATGCCGAATAGTGATCAAGAACCTTCAATTGTATGAACTATGATCGATTTATATAGATTGCTTGTGATTTGAAACGGTTTCGACTTTTGGCATCATTTGGTCATTAATTCGATTGATGATGATGATAATTACACCTGGTAACCGTTACTAACCCTTGAGATACTGATTATAACCGATCTAATTCAATTATGATGGCCTATTGATGTGAATTTCGAATTTCCCCAACCTTCTTGGCCGAATTTTGACTTTTCTAGTCAAAATCGGATAATTAGTCTAACCATAAGTCAATTTCTTATAATCTAAATATATTATACTCTATTTTGTTCAAGCTTAAACCTTCTAATTTGATTTTTGACTCATCATGATCATTTCTTCAAATTCTTGTTAAAGAGTTAATCCGATAATATCGAATTGTCACTAATTGAACCAATTGAACTATTATTGGCCTTGATTAATCCAATTGGGCCTCCTAAATACCATTGGGCCTACTTTGGCCATATTGGGCCTACCTTGGCCTTACTGGGCCTTCTTTGGCCTTACTGGGCCTTACATGTCTTGTTGGGCCTGTGATCTAACCATTTTCAGTTAAGAAGGTTAATCCGAAAAGTCGGATTGTCACAAAAAGCTCCATGATTATGACCAAAATGATATAAATGATACAAATAGTCGATAATGTATGGACGTACACCTATGAATAATGCACAAAATTTCTGTGACCGTTTGAGTTGGAAATTTATTTAAACATTCGTAAGGTAATTGCAATCAAAGTAATATGATTATAACTATTATCCAATAACTTAAGGAGGTTTTAAAAGCATGTGTACGTTAACATATGTGAGTAAAATTAGAGAGAGAGTTAAAAATAAGAGTCCAAAGTTTAGGGTAACAAGTAAAATCTTGAAAATTAATTATAGCTTTAAAAATTGAAAAAACTAACTCTTTACTATTTCTTTCAACTTCTAAATGTATATATACTAAATAATCGGACGAAATGGGCGTCAATTCGTGATGTTAAAATATCGCAAAAAGCATACAACACTATCAAAAAATACGAACGCAAACATAAGCACGTGATGTTAAAAATCATATAACGTAAATAATAAAAAAGGCCGTTGCATTCGTAAAATTTAACGTAAAAAATACAAACATAGAACGAAGAAACGTTGTTTAATAATTATTATTTAATTTCTGTCATTATTGCATTATTACTATTATTTAATTATGGAAAACAAAACAAAAAAAGAAAATAAAAATTTGTTGTTGATGGGAATTAAACACTTAGCCCTTGAAGGCCATGCCCTCTAACCACCAAGGCAACATTACTTAGGTTTATTTGTTTGAAAAGCATATATATTTATCCACTTAATATTTTATCAAACATACAACTTCATGCATCAAATTCATATTAGTGGCAAAAATCGAAGAATCTAACCCTTAACTTTTAAATGTATATATATAAATATATAAAGAGTAACCAAGATCAGATATGCAGTAAAAATATTGATTAAGTCACTGTTTTTGCGACGGAACCGGCCGGATAGACCAGGAACCGGTTTAATTTGATGCCTTTGGACTATTCACAGTTGAACCAATCGGTTACTAATCGAACCTGTTGAACATGTACCAGATGCTGGTCGTCGTGCCGGTTTTTTTTCCCCTATGAGATTCAAATGACAAAACATTAAAATCAAGCTCTGTATTTTAAAGCATGAATATGTTTGTTTAAATATTAATTATATTTGTTTAAATGTTTTTATAATTCTATAATATTTTTTTGACATTTTTAAGCATGTAACACCTGGTTCTTGAATTCGGTCTGACCAGTAAGCCAACAAGACGTCCGGTTCTAGGGGTGTTTACGAGCCGAAAACCGAGCCGAGCCAAGGGCAAGCTCGGACTCGGCTCAGATTAAAACCGAGCCTGGCTTAGCGTGGCTCGGATGGTAAACCGAGCTAGAAATTTTGGCTCGGACTCGACCCGTTTTAGCTGAGCCGGCTTGACTCGGTTCATTTTTGGCTCGGTTTTTACATAATATAGATTTTAGGATATGAGTTTGTGACTTGCGAGCTCCAGATCACGTTTTCTTTTATTTTTTTATTAATTTTTTTCTTTAACATAATTACAAATAGGACATTAAAGTATATTTATTATCAAAAGTAACCCTATATTTTTATATTTTGGTATAACATGTTGTACAAATGAGCTGAGCCACGAGCCGAGCCAGCCTTGGCTCAAAATCGGCTCGGTTTGGTTACAAACGAGCTTTATCCGAACCAAGCTTTATCCGACCTTTTTCAGAACAAGCTATCAGCCAAATCCAAGCTCTGATCTTTATAGACAACCCAATCCAGTACAATGTCTGATCTATTTATAAAAACACCATAATAAACCGAAACTTGCCCTTGACTACTCCTAGCATGCCTCGTCTGCACTCCAAAAAAGTACTAGTCGTTCCAAACCGAACACCACCACTTAAATCCTCTCTCTCTAATGCTTAGTGGCTCTGACTCGCGACAAAAGTGCAATGCGTGCCATCTCCAAGGTCACATGTTTTTCTAGCATCTTATGGTTGAGTCTGTATGATGATTGTATGCATGTTTGTGGTTTTTTCTGAGCTTTTAGCATCTTGCTGGCTCCGTTTTCGGGTGTTAATAGAAACTTGCCGTTCAAAACAAAAAAAAAACGTTTTTCTAGTGAGATGAGCCATGGTAAACAACACCAACTAAGCACTTGTTTTCGTGATTCCCGTTTCATTCTAATCCGAAATTCCTCACCGTTTTTGCCAATATTCCTATTCTAAATTCCCAATCTCTTAGTAGATTCAATCATAAACATGTCTTCAATCATCATATCTTCTTAATTTCTACGTTCAAACTGAGAAGGTTTGTTTGTTTATAACTTTACCAATTGACACTAATACGATCGCTTCGCGCACGCTAATAATATCTCTTTATGAACACATCACAGGCAATGGATTAGTTGATTCCCTCATGGACTCCTATAATCCCTTTTACTCCTTCAAACTGAAGGACACCGTACCATTGAAGGAATAAGAAATGAAAATTGTAGCCAACTTTATTGTGTTTCTATTTCTCTTGTTTTACTAAAACTATATTAAAAGTTTAAAAAAGAATAACATATTTGTTATATTGTCATTATAATAATAGATTGTCCCTAAAGTTTTTTTCATTATTTTATTTAAATAATATGATAAAATAAAAATTAATTCAATCTCATTTATTTTATTTACTACTATATTATATGTTTTTGTTTTGCTTTTAGTTACTCGTAACTACATAAGATTTACATAAATGTATTATTTTTTTTAATTTTATCTAATCTTTAAAAATTTTAGTATTATTTGATCATTAGTTTTATATAATTGATAGTTAAAGTTTTAGTTTTAGTTTTAAGTCTTGTTTATATACCCAATTAAGACCACTCATTTTAAGGCAGAGTGACAATCATTACAACATATATTTTTATCTAGTGTTTTAATATTTGATATCATGCTTTTTTATATGTGATTTGATACTTGATATCAAGTTGTCTTTCCATAAATATGTTGAAGAAAGGAGCAGTTTGCTTAATTCATTTCTCAAAGAACATTAATGTGTAACATCAGTGCCGGACACGTTGTCGGAACAGTGATCTCTATATAACTTGCACAGTAACTCAGGTACACACTATGTGAAATTATGTATATGCTATTGACACTTGATGCTTGACACTAAACTATTATGCAGTCAGATTTAAGCCTTAAGTTTTAACAGTCAGAAACACATCAGACAACACGGAACAGATACACTAATGCTTGATTTGATGCTATTATGTATAAACGTATGCGAGGATAAACAAAACAAAACCATAGCGATTGTTGTTACGAAATGCTAAACCGACGAATTATTCGTATAGGTGACGATCTGTACGAATAAATCTGACAGTTTAACGTTCTGAAAGGATGACTGAAAAGTAGAAAACAAGAATCAGAAAGTGAAACCAACGTCGTGTTCGTTCGGGTGACGATTCGAATGAATACGCGCGAATGTGACACGTTCTGACGAAACGAAAACGAACTGCGAAACGAACGAGAATAATGTAAGAAAGTTAAACATTAAAAAATTTATTAGGAATCACAATCTTCTAGAAGTTTAAAAATAAAGTTATTTTAATTAACATACATAAAATACGCGAAGGGTTAACGAAACGCGTAAAATAATAAATTACGATAAATAATTCAAGAAAAGCTAATCTAAAAGATTTACTAGGAATAACCACTTTCCAAATATTTAGAAATAAATCCTCTTTAATTTATTTACAAAACACGCGCGTAACGTGCCGGAAACATGACGAAAACGAGAACCGAGCAACCAAAACAAACCCGAACACCCCCGGGGTATATAAACCCTAAATGAAACCCTTTTCTTCATTAGTTGCATCCTCCCTCTCTCTACAAACTCCAACCGTCACTCTCTCTCTCTCTTGGATCTTCAACTTCAAACAACAAGATCAAGCTCAAATCTTGGTGAAATCACGAGTTTTTGGTGTCCACACGAAGCTCTCAACGTCCTCTACCATAAAGTACAACCGATCTGAGCGTTTGTCCAGCCGATTTCGAGGTAATGGAGCTTGAATAAACCGAAAACTAGGGTTTTTACACCCCTTGTTCGACCAAAACACACCATCGGTGTAAAACTCATGTACACACACACCTTACACCCTTGAGGATCGATATTCGCATCACAACACCCTAGGAATAACCATGCAACAGGTCCACAGGTCGATGATGATGATGAAGTGCAGGGTTCGTGAGTAGCAGTAGGTGGCCAAACCCTCAATGAGCTGCGAACCCCATCATCAGCGAGCCTCAAAGTCATTAGCCGAACCTATCACAACCACTGAACCTTTCCTGCATGGCCGAAGCTCAAACCCTACGAACCTTCATGCAAACCCATGAGTGGCCGAACCCTTGGAGGCAAACGAACCTACACCACCAGCGAACCTACCATCCTCAACCGAACCTTGTGTCCAGGAACCATCAGCCGAACCCATGAGACCACCGAACCAATGGGAGACGAACCTAGCATGAGTAAACCTTCTTAGCCGAACCTTCTCATTGTAACCGAACCTTCATGCGAACCTTCCTTTTTGCGAACCTAACCGAAGACCGAATCTATTCTACACGAACCATTAGGTTCGTTGGGGCTCACACTGTGCCGAACCTTACCCCATAAATCAATAGGTTCGCTGACCCAACCCTCCTTGAGCGTGAATTCAACCCATTTAGCCATGCAACATTTTGATTTGTAGGCCCAAACCAATGTAAAGCCACGCTCTATTCGGCGCAGAAGGGAATTCGGCCCACACACATACTAATGATCCATGACAATTGGCCTAAGCCCACACACATCACTACTCGGCCCATTTACACATAAGTTGGCCCAAAGGGTTATCCGGCCCAAGGAATTCAAGAGATTAACAAAAACATGAACGAACGCTTAAAATCAATAATAAACTCATGCATGAATTATCGCTTGAATTATTACAAAGGTGATGGGAAGTTGATTAGGCAAAGCATGCAAGGACTTAAAGTTTTACTTAGAGGTTATAACTTTTAAACTAAACTTGAAGTTGAGAATTTGCAAACAATGAAAGAAGTTCAATAATACCTTACATAATATATGGAATTTCGGGCCAGATAATGAACGAGACTAATGGGTGTTAGCCAAGTTAAGGCTAACACAAACACACACAAACACATACGCAAATACTCATATGTAGAATTTACAAACCACGTGAAATCAATACAGGGTCTTGAACACAACAACAAATACTACAACGAGCGCGTGCATTCTAACATAATCTAAGTCCAACACTTCAACACAAGGTGAGTTCATTTGTCCCTTTTCAAACATATTTGTTTTTACCTCGGGACTGAGAAACATGTTATACATTTTAAACAATTATTGAAATGTTTATTAAATGCTTTTACACTTGTTCATGATGCTTATACTGATGCTTAAGCTTGTAACTCTTGTTCTAGAAACTAGGGACTAAGACTTAAACTATATGCTTGATGCTTATGCTACAAACCCAATGCTTAAACTATATGCTCGATGCTTATGCTATAAACTCTATGCACAAACTATATGCCATATGCTTATGCTATAAACTCAATGCTTAAACTATATGCTCGATGCTTATGCTATAAACTCTATGCTCAAACTATATGCTAATACTTGAAGCTAAATGCCCAAAGCTATGATTGTATGCTAAATGCTAAGCTTGTATCTATTCATGGGCTACGTAATTGCTAAACATTGCTAGAGCAAAGCTTATATCCATGCATTGAGATACGTGAAAGCTAAACTATGCGAATACTAAGCTTTATCTATATATGAGATACGTAATTGCCAAACATTGCTAGAGCAAGGCTTGTATCTGCATATATGAGATATGTGAATGCTAAACTACGTGTGTGCACAGCTTGTGTCTATATATGAGATACGTAATTGCCAAACATTGCTAGAGCAAGGCTTGTATCTGCATCTATGAGATACGTAAACGCTAAACTATTCGGATGCTAAGCTTAAACCAATTCATGAGATACATAATGGCTAAACTATGCTAGAGCAAAGCTTGTATCTTTTCGTGGGTTACGTAAATGCTAAACATTGCTAGAGCAAAGCTTGTACCCATGCATGAGATTGGTGAAAGCTAAGCTATGATTTGTGAAACAATTGTGTTTGTACAACTTACTCTAAAGCTAATCTACATGAATGCTATAAACTTGTAAACTTTTAAACAATACACTAAAGCTATGATGAAGACCGGATTGAATGGTAGGTAAAAGGCTTAATTATCATTAACAACAATGTCATATGTGGTTTAGTATGTGGTGGGATGGCGTCTGGGCGGGTTGTAGGCTCGACCCTTTCGTATACCCTATATATAAGCATACCGAATTGGATATTACATGTGATGTTAATGAGATTAAGGTTGTTACCGAAAGAGATTTGCTAAAGCTATTTTCAACTTTTAAACTATATGAACTCACCAACCATTGTGTTGACTTTGTTTTCTTACATGCTTTCTCAGGTGACGTACATGAATAGGTTAAGGATTCAGGATTGCATGCTAGGATACCCAGATAGAGGACCTAGTAGACTTTCGGAAAGCACATATTTTGTTATTGACGCGTGTCACTTTTGATATCTTGTACATATACAAGATATAAACATTTGATTCTTTTGATAGGTTTACTTAGTTAAATTACCGAACATTGATACTGTAATTTAACTTTGTAATCCTAGTTAATGCTTGACTGTGCTTTAGTTATTCTCAATATTGAAGCTATGTAAACAATCTGATCATCACGATTATCACTCACGATATCGTGCCCCGAGAACTTTCCGCTCGGCAGAGAAGTCGATTCGTCCCGCTGGCTCGGGGTGTGACATAATGTGTCTACTTAATTATCAAAGAAGGAACCCACTTAAATCAAACAAATTATCGCAATACGATTATTTATATGTTAGTTTCAATAATTAGTAAAAATTGATCTTCTCTATATATTTATAAGTATTCCATATTTAAAAAAAGTTAGTGGATTTTTGAGTTCTAAAAATGAAAAATTGGTTTAAGGACCTAAATGTGGTTTCCCTAAGACTAACAATACTATTTTTATAATGAATCCTAACATGTTAGAAATACCCAATTTTGTTTGTGTTGTTACTATGAGTGAATATTTGATGAGTGAAAAGAAAGTTAAATATCAACCCATTGTAGGATGAATATGTATCTATACATACATACATACATACATACATACAGTTAGGCGCAAAATATTCTCACTCGGAATATTTCAAGATCCGGGATATTTCGGGATCCGGGATATTTCGGGATTTGGGATATTTTAAGGATATGTATTATCACTAACAATTATCTCTGTTACTTAACATTTATTGCGAGATTTCAGGGATTAACAGGTTGTCATCCGGTTGGCCCTAATATCATGGAAGTAGGCGTCAACTAACTCAATTTAAATGAAGAATCTAAGAGAAATTTATGCAATCAGCTTGAATCAGTCTCCCATGTTTGGAAGGTGCCGGAATACTCGGAACTACCATATGAACGCTATTGACTGTTGTTTTGTAATTTCTTAGTATATATACCGAGGCAAATGATCGATATAGGACACTGGATACTGAGAAAACACACACGAAGTTCACTGAAGCTCGCTAGCAACTTAGCATCGATCATCTTGCGCTTTTTCTTTGTATTTGATTCATTCGGTTATTAATAAAACTAGGCAGAGTGACAATTGTCACCTCCCGAGGTTTTTATGCCGGCAATCTTAAGGGATTAAGGGCTTTTCCTCGTATAAATCTCGTGTGTATTGCTATTTTTCTGTTTGATATTCTGGAATATCCCTAGGGATCCTCGGGGATATTCTGATCACAGATTTGATATACTCAATATATTTGCTTGTAAAACTCAATACCCCACTTTTCTAATTCGGTTTTGCTAAAAGTTAAGTTTGTTAATTTTTACCCGAAACAATTTGGCGCCCACCGTGGGGCAAACTTGTGTTTTTTATAATTAAAACCTTGTTTAAAGGCATTTTCATAAGGAATATATTGAAAAATGGCTACACAACTGAGATCAACTTCTTCATTACCTACTATTTTTGCTGCTACTACTAATGTGCCTTCGCAGATTCCTGTTTTCACCAAGAAGCCCGACAATCCTGGAAAAAAGACCACATTTGTGGCTGAAAGTGTTTCATCAACAAGAATGACCACCACCACTCCTATTTCTTGTTTCTAACAATGATATCTTGAGTATGTTTCAACAGGTACAACAACAAATGATAGATCAACAACGGATGAATCAAAAACTTCTCAGGGAAATGGAAAACTTAAAGGCTGAGAAGAATAAGCAAGTGGAAGTCACCACCCCAATAGCTCCAAGGGTCCTTGATTTTGGAACATCAGGGATGACCGGAAACCATTCTGGGGACTTTATCCCTATGCAAACTAGCATCGTAACCTCTTCAGGATCCCAAGATTTGGGAATATCTCAGAACAATATCTTTATCCCTAGAACATCACTCCCAACACCATTCACTGGTAACACTTTCAATTATTCTCCATTAGATGCTACTAACCTTGGTTCATCACAGGAAACAGGAGTATCTCCTCAAGTGGCCAAGGAAATCCAGAAACTTAGGGATATGATCTCAAGTGTACCATAAATAGTCAAGCCTATCCCAGAAGTACCAGCAATCACCCACAGAATATCCAGATTCGCTCTACCAATATGTGATGCTGAGATCCCGAAGAGATTCCAAACTCCCACCATGAAGTTATACGATGGAACCACCGATCCCAAAGAGCATGTAGCCCAATATAGGGAAAGGATGGAGACCAACCCAATTCCTTCGCATTTGAAAGAAGCTTGTTTATGCAAAGGATTCGGCTCAACATTAACAGGAGCATCCTTGAAATGGCTACTCAATGTTCCTCCTTACTCGATTACTTCTTTCGCTCATTTGATTAACTTGTTTAATAATCAATTTTCATGTAGCAGGACATTTGAAAGGCTAACTAGTGATCTCTACAGGATAACACAGGGATTAGATGAGACTCTAAGGAGTTATGTGAACAAGTTTGGCAGAGAATCCTTGGATATCCCTAACCTTGATATCACTACGGCTGTTCAAGCTTTCAAAATGGGGTTACAGAAGAACTCACCTTTTTATGATGATCTAGTTATGAATCCTTGCGGGAACATGGACGAAGTCCGGAATCGAGCATTAAGGTTCATAAGATTGGAAGATGATAAGGAGATTCAAAAGAGGATTACTACAACTCTTCCCAATGACCAAGGCAAAAGGAAGTTCGATTCACCCACCAACAAATCATTCAAACCCAAGCCATACTACAAATCCGAAAACCATAAGATCAATTATGTGGATGACGATGAGAATGATGAAGATTATCCAGGATATCGGATTACTGTTTTTCTGTAGATATCCCTGAATTAATGTGTGCCATGCAGGATTTGGGTGAAAAGGCTAGATGGCCTCCTAAGGATAAAAAGATCGCTACGAAAGATAAATCCAAATGGTGCGCAATTCATGAAGATTTTGGACATATAACCGAAGATTGCATTGCCTTGAGAAAGGAGATAAGCTACTTACTTAGCAAAGGCCATCTCAAGGAACTGCTTGGTAAAAAGAAAGAAAGGAGACATGATGCTGACGTATTCCCAAAAAGAGCTGCATCCCCACCAAAAGATGCCAAGGTAATAAACTTTATCTCTGGTGGATCTGACATATGTGGTACTTCTTATTCTGCAGCCAGAAGACATGCTAAAGAGGCTAAGATGGAAAATGGAGAAAGACCCACAAAAACTTCGACAATAACTAAGGATACTATGATATCCTTCGAAGAACAAGATCGAGAAAACATCATAGATCCTCAACACGATGGGTTAGTAATTACTTTATATGTTTCTAACCATTATGTGCGCAGGATACTCATTGATGGAGGAAGTTCAGTAAACATTATCCAGTTAGAAACACTCAAGAGAATGAATATCCCTGAATCTGAAATAACTACCAAGTCTTTGGTTCTGGTTGGATTCAGCGGAGAAGCTAAAGCTACCATTGCAGAAATTAAATTACCAGTATATATCGAGGGGGTAAATTATATGCAATGCTTTTCTATTATAGATTCATTGTCTTGTTATAATATCATATTAGGTAACCATGGATACACGATATGAAGGCTGTTCCATCGACATATCATCAATGCGTCAAACTACCTACACCATGGGGAGTCGTGAATATTGACAGCGACCAGCAGAAAGCCAAAGAGTGTTATTCGTCCTCGATGAAGGCGACGACGAAATCAACCTCAACATAGCAATCAAAGAGCAACCTTGGGGATAATCAGGAATCCCGGGAAAAAGAAGTAAAGGAAGTACTAGTTAATCCCGAGGATCCTGAAACTAAAGTTCTCATAGGAACTGATATCCCTGAGGATATAGAGGATAAATTGATTTCCTTCCTAAAATCGAGAATTTCTACCTTCGCTTGGAAACACGAGGATATGACAGGGATTTTCTCAGACATAATTACACATAAGTTAGGGATAGATAGAAGCTTCAAACCTATCCAACAAAAAAGAAGGAAATTCGCTCCTGAGAGGAATGCAATCATCCATGAAGAAGTGGAGAAACTCCTCAAAGCTAAGATGATTCGAGAAGTTAAATTTCCAAGGTGGCTGGCTAACGTAGTTGTGGTTCAAAAGAAGAATGGAAAGTGGAGAATTTGTGTGGATTACATGGATCTAAACAAAGCTTAACCTAAAGACCCCTTTCCATTACCACACATAGACTCAATGGTAGATGCTACAGCAGGCCATGAAATGTTAACCTTCATGGATGCATCGGCGGGATTCCAGCAATTCCAAATGGAGCCTTCAGACCAAGAGGATACTGCTTTCATGACGCCAATAGGGATATATTGCTATACAGCTATGCCATTTGGCTTGAAGAACGCAGGAGCTACATATCAAAGGCTTGTCAATATGATGTTCAAGGATAAGCTGGGGGACACTATGGAGGTATACATTGACGATATGGTAGTCAAATCTAAGATTACTAAAGATCATCTTCTGGATCTCGAAGAATCATTCGATATGCTGGATCGTTACAATATGAAACTTAACCCTTCTAAGTGTCATTTTGGAGTAAGATCAGGAAAGTTTTTGGGATACATGGTCACTAAAAGAGGAATAGAGGCCAGCACATAACAAATCCAAGCTATCTTGAACCTCAAATCCCCAACAACCGTAAAAGAAGTACAGAGGTTAACAGGAAGAATAGCCGCACTTAATAGATTCATCTCGAGATCTTCTGAAAAATTCAAAGGATTCTACGATATCTTTAAAAAGAATAAGAGGTTTTAATGGGATGAAGAGCATGAGAAAGCACTATAAGATTTAAAAGAATACTTATCCTCAGCACCATTGCTCATGAAACCAGAAGATGGTGAACCACTATCACTGTACTTAGCAGTATCCCGAACTACTGTAAGTGCTGTGCTAGTCAAAGACTATCAGGGATCACAACATCCAGTATACTATGTAAGTAAGAGTTTATTAGATGCTGAAACTAGGTATTCCCACGTAGAAAAGCTAATCTTAGCTTTGATTATGGCATCAACAAAACTTAGGCACTACTTTGAGACACATAGGATACATATTAAAACAAATTACCCAATTAAATCGGTGTTAAGAAAACCTGAGTTATCAGGATGAATGGCCAAATGGTCTATAAAACTTAGCACCTACAATTTAATCTATGAACCAAGAACAACAATTAAATCTCAAGCATTAGCGGACTTTGTGGCAGATTTTAGTAACGATATTCAACCAGAAGTAGATTCAGAAGTTAAACTTCTGGAGGAGGATACTGGTCAATGGACATTACACACTGATGGAGCCTCAAATGTAAGAGGGACAGGTTTAGGGATAATTCTAAAATCGCCACAGGGGGACATAATACCCCAATCGATCAGTTGTGAGTTCCAGGCAACTAACACCGAAGCTGAATATGAAGCCTTAATAGCAGGACTCCAATTAGCTAGAGATATGAACATAAGAAATCGCCATGTATTTGTTGATTCCTTACTAATAGTGTCACACCCTGGGCCGACGGGTTGGATCGACTTCCCCGTCGGGCGGAAGGTTCCCGGGGCACGATATCCTAGGTGATTATCGTAATGATCAGATTGTTTACATAGCATCAATGTTAAGAATAACTAAAGCACAATGACATTAAACTAAAGTTTACGAAGTTAAATTACAATTGACAATGTTTGATAATTTAACCAAGTAGATCTAACAAATGAATCATAAGTCTACTATCTTGTAACCGTACAAGATATCAAAAGTGATTCACAGTAGTCAACAAAATATGTGCTTCCCAAAAACTACTAGGTCCTCTAACTGGCATCCTAGTATGCATTCTTGAACCCTTAGCTTAATCCTGTACATCACCTAAGAAAGCATGAAAGAAAAAAAGTCAACACAAAGGTTGGTGAGTTCATTTAGTTTTTGAAAAATAGCTTTTGCAAATTCCTTAAGGTAACAACCTTAACCTCATTAACATATCCTGTAATATCCAGCTCGGTATGCTTATATATAGGGCATATGAAAGGGTCGAGCCTACAACCCGCCCAGACGCCATCCCACCACATACTAAACCACATATGACATTGTTGTTAATGATAATTAAGCATTTTACCTACCATTCAATTTCACTTTAGATGAATAGCCAAGTACAAATCTTTTAGGTAACAACCCTAACCTCATTAACATCACATGTATCATCCAACTCGGTATGCTTATGTATAGGGCATACGAAAGGGTCGAGCCTACAACCCGCCCAGACGCCATCCCACCACATACTAAGCCACATAGGACATTGTTGTTAATGATAATTAGGTGTCTTACCTATCCTCCAGTTTCATTTCCATTCTAATCTCAAACATTTCGTTTAAAAGACTAAAAACATGTATACTTTAACATTTACCAATCCCTTCGGTAATAACCTTAACCTCATTAACATCACCTGTAGCATCCAACTCGGTATGCTTATGTATAGGGCATACGAAAGGGTCAAGCCTACAACTCGCCCAGACGCCATCCCACCACATACTAAGCCACATAGGACATTGTTGTTAATGATAATTAAGCATCTTACCTATCACCCACTTCCATGTTAAAATTTGATTCGCCCAGACGCCATCCCACCACATACTAAGCCTCATAGGACATTGTTGTTAATGATAATTAAGCGTCTTACCTATCACCCACTTCCATGTTAAAATTTGATTTCCACAATTTGAATTACCTCTGATATCCTGGGTTCACCATGTCTACATGATTTTCCAAAACACTTGTAGAAATATAATATATTAAACGTTTAATTAAACTAATAATTAAGCATTTAAATACAACTAAGACATGATGATTGGGCCTTATTTGACTCAATCAATTAGACTTAGTTGTTGGTGGTTGTCCAAGTTGTACCCTCTCACACGTGGCCCATATCAGGCATGACTCACAAGGAGTCTACCTGTATGTGTCGGGACTTTAATGATGCCCATATCTGCTTGACCCACTGGTCTACTGTACATGCCGGGACTTTAAGGATATCCTTTGATTCTTGATCTTCTTTGATTCTACTGATTTTGATTTTGTTTAATAGTTTCCGTTATTGCCCATATAGCTTGACTACAAGAGTCTACTATTTATGCCGGGACTTTCCGTGTGTTACACGTGATCTTGATTTACATACAACCGACATCCACCTTAACTTAAGCATTAATGATTTCATTAGATTTTAATGATTTCATTATTTCCATGATTCACACACGGTTATGATTCCCATGATTCACTTGATTTTCTTGATTATGATCTTTTGAATTTCATGATTTCCACAATGATTACAGATTCTTGATTTGGATCCTTAGTTTACTGATCACACCCTGGATTAGATTCCATTGATTTTGATCTTTAGCATATGTTCTTTTAATTTCACTATTGAATTCAGGTTCTTGATTTTGAACTCGATGGACTAAGGGTTTGTTTAGAGTTTAGTATTAAAGTATTACTCATAGGAGTAATTAATTAACTTGATAGTTCATTCAGTATAACAATTACCTAGACAGGAGTCTAGGAGTATAACAATCATATATAAAGCATATAATAAGTAAAAGCATATACGTAAAACAGTATAAATAAAAAGATTTACGCATGCTTCTCAGCCCCGCGTTTGAAAACAAAAATGTTTAGAAAAGGGGCAATGAACTCACCTGTGTTGCTTTGTTATTGAATTACCACAAAATGCTTGCTCGTTGTTGTAGCCTTTGTATCTTCAGTTCTTGAGTTGTTTTAAGAAAATTCGAATACGATAAGTATGTATATTAGACGCATCTAGGGTCTCGGTCTCAGTGTGCAACTAAGTGTCCTACGTTACTAATGTGCTTCTAAGATTGCATCTAACTACTCGAACTTAAGTACCCCTTTGTAACCCATATCCCAAGATTAGTCATTACAATTTCTTAATTAAAACGTTTATAATTTAATTCATTTTAAGTTAAATATTAATTCAAAATCGTTTCTTTTAATTCAATAAAGTTTATAAATCATTTTTTTTTATTAAATATAATTAACTTTAATTGAAATGACATTTAACATATGATGGGCTTAGGTTAGGCCCATTGGGCCCACCTCAACCCATTGCTAGCCTTTGATTGTCCAACGATCACAACTCAAAATCCTTGAATAGTAGGACACAGATAACTAACTAATCTAGGTTAGTTACCCACATTAATACTTTTCCTAAAGTTTAAGTGTTAATGACTAAATCAACACTCACCTTTAAATCATTGTTTTGTTTCTACATGAATTGAAATAAAAGCTCAAGTGTTTTAAGCCCACTAAATAGATGTTAACAACTCATGTTTCTTTAACCCATTCCCAACTTATACGTTATATTGTTTAACCCTTATTGGCCTTCAAAAGTTAAACATTGATTTTGTATAAGAAAACCCTAATGTCCCATGCATGGTTTACATACCCATCCCATGCACACACATATGTTCCATGCTTACATGCCCTTCGTTTATCATCGGTTTTGTGTATTCGTATCTCCCTTCTCATGGCTCGTAAATTAAAGGTGGCATCCCTAGATTCAATGCACCATGATTAAATGCAACTAGCTTCGGTAGACCTGAGTCAACGAACCTTGTGACCACAACTAAGGGTTCGGCAAGAACAGTGGGTCCAGCGAACCTTTAGGTTTTGTCCATGGTTTCGGATTCGACGAACCTTAAGGTTTGGCCTACAGGTTCGTTGGTCTAGGTTTGGTAAGATCTAGCCATCGTTAAGGTTCGGCTACTACAGGAGGTTCGGCCATGATAAGGGTTCGGTGATGCTTGGGTTCAGCCAAAAGAGAGCTTCTAGGTTCGGCAAAAAGGGTTCGCAAAAGCTCATGGGTTCGTCTGGCTAGGGTTCGGTCCCCTTAGAAGGTTAGGCCACCTGCATAGGGTTCGGCTACCTGCAACCAGTGCGGCCCAACTATTCATCATCTTCTTAATCGCCTTTAACCTGTTACAAATCTGTTCCTAGAGCTTCCTAGTTGTTTACAATGATCTATTTCAAGATTTCTAAGTGTTTATAACAGGTTAGAACAACAATAACTACAAGGGTCATGGCACACACTAAAACCGAATATAAACTAGAGATTTACCTCAAAATCGATGGATGAAATCTTGAATATCTTGTACTTCTGTGATCTACGTGGTGAGATGGTCTTTTTGACACCAAGAATGCTTGAAATGGTAGAGATTTGGAGGAGTTCTTGTAGAGAGAAGGTAAAGAGATGCTAGAGAGAGAGAGTGACAAATTTCTTGAGAGAGAGAGAGAGGTTGGTGATGGTGGTTATGGCAATTATTGCCATATTAAAGGCTTCAACCTACCCGGGTTCGTTCGGTTCAACTCGGTTTCGCGTAACACGTCGGTTCTCCGTAAATTTTCGTAACGAACGGTTCGGTTTCAAAGTAAGGTTTATAAAATTATTTTAGGTGGTTATTCCTAGTAAATTAACTAAATATCTTTTGTTTATTAAAAATTTTCAGGATTATTTAATTACTGTTTAAAATCGAATCGTACAGTCGTCGCGCGTATTCGTTTGAATCGTCACCCGTACGAACACGACGATAACTATACTTTTCAATATTATTTTCTAATCATCGGATATCATTTAGAACGTTAAACTTTCAGATTTATTCGTACAGATCGTCACCTATACGAATAATCCGTCGATTTAGCATTCACGTAACGACATCCGTATTGTTTTGTTCTGTAAAGCCTCACATACGTTTATACATAATAAAATCCTAACAAATAATCACATGATGGTTCTGTGTTTCCAGATAGTTATCTGACTGATGAACCATGTTTTCTGAGTTTTGTTTCTCAGAATTGATTCTGAATTCATTGTTTGATAACACGAAATGATAATGATATATAATATGAACATGAAATACCCAGAAATGCATATAGTTTTGTACCTGATTACTGTTCATGGAACTGTTGAGATCACTGTTCCGGTACGATTCCGGCACTGATGTTACAGTCTCCCCTTGTTAGAGAAATTTCGTCCCGAAATTTAAGAGTCGTTATCAGGTACGTCTTCCTCTGTAAACAACTGAGGATACTTAGACTTCATGTGATCTTCGCGTTCCCAAGTAAACTCAGGTCCACGCTTTGAATTCCAACGAACCTTTACGATCGGAATACGGCTTTGCCTTAGTTGTTTAACTTTGCGATCCATAATCTCCAAAGGTTCCTCGATAAAATGTAACTGTTCATCAACTTGAATTTATTCAATTGGAATGATGAGTGACTCGTCAGCAAGGCATTTCTTTAAGTTCGAGACGTGAAACACGTCATGCACACCACTGAGTTCATTTGGTAATCTCAGTCTATACGCCACAGGACCAATACGCTCGATGATCTTGAACGGTCCTACGTATCGTGGTGCTAACTTGCCTTTCTTTCCAAAACGTAGTACACCTTTCCATGGGGATACCTTCAACATGACTCGGTCTCCCACTTGGAATTCCAACGGCTTACGCCGTTTGTCGGCGTAGCTCTTTTGTCTGTTTCTTGTAGCTTGTAGTCTTTTTTGAATTTGGGCAATCTTGTCAGTAGTCTCCTGAATAAGCTCTGGCCTAGTTATTTGATTATCTCCAACTTCTGTCCAACAGATCGGAGATCGACATTTTCGACCATACAAAGCTTCGAATGGGGCGCATCCGATGCTACTATGATAACTGTTGTTGTAGGAGAATTCAATCAGTGGCAAATGAGAATCCCAATTTCCACCGAAATCTAACACACAAGTTCTCAGCATGTCCTCCAGGGTCTGAATCGTACGTTCGCTTTGACCGTCCGTTTGTGGGTGGTAAGCTGTACTCAGAGTTAACTGCGTCCCTAGAGATTTCTGTAATGATTGCCAGAACCTTGATGTGAATCTGCTGTGTCTATCATAAATGATGGACAAGGGTACACCATGACGTACCACTATCTTATTTATGTGCAGTCTTGCTAGTTTATCCATCGTGAAGGTCCCACGCATTGGCAAGAAGTGAGCAGATTTTGTCAAACGATCAATGATAACCCAAATCGTATCATGACCACTGAAAGTGCGGGGTAGCTTGGTAATGAAGTCCATAGGTATTTGTTCCCACTTCCAGAGCGGATTCTCAGGCTGTTCCAGTAAACCTAACGGTTTCTGGTGTTCCATTTTTATCCTTGCACACGTAAGACATCGGCCGACGTACTCGGCTATGTCTTTCTTCATTCCCGGCCACTAATAAAATCTCTATAAATTTCGGTACATTTTATTGATGCCTGGATGCACTGATTATCTGGTTCGTGTGCTTTCTCAAGAATAAGTCTTCTTGATTTATCTACCGCAGGAAGTCCACCCACTATTTTGGTAGTAGGTATTCCATTCGGTTTCATTTCAAACTATCCTTCTGCTCTACAATCTAACACATTCCCTAAGGTTTTCATAGGTGGTTCTCAAGACTCTAGATCTTAATCGTCCGATCTTGATCTTTAAGTCATACATGGTGAATTCTAGGTTATTTTGTATAACCATATTCATACTTCACCACGTGTTAAATTTGTTCTCAGCTTTGAAGATGTACTTTATATGTTGGGGAGGTCTACGTAAAATATGGTAGTCCTATTAGGGTAAAGGTAATGATTTAACTTCTAAGTAATTAGATTCACATCTTCGAGATGATGTATATTCACCTTACTTCTACCCAAAAGTCGTGTGACTTATGGGGCTTATTGCAACTGTTGTTCCAATTGTTACTATTCTTAGCCTAACTTCTCACTTGGGAAATTGAGCATAGAGTTGCTCGTTCTTTAATAGCTCTGGAATCTTCCTGAGATGTAGTTCGTGTTATAATTCGTTCTTAGAATAAATCAGTATGTCATCAATACAAAAAATGACAAACTGATCAAGATACGACTTTCACACTCGGTTCATGAGGTCCATTAAAACCGCTGGTGCATTCGTCAATCCGAAAGGCATCACCATAAACTCGTAATGCCCATACTTCATTCGGAATGCTGTCTCTGGCATATCCTTTATTACCGACGCATCTTGAATCCTGATCACGTATTTCTCTTAACACTCATGGTGTACAATTTTGCTCAATCATTTAAACCTGGTATTGCAACGTTTGTCTGTAGTTTTCTAGGTAACTAAGTCTAAGTTTTAAGAGTAACCTAGTCTACATTTGTCTAAGGATTCTCAAATTTTACTATCCCTAAGCTAAAACAAAACATTCAGTTCAACTATCATATTATTCAATAACTTGAATATACCAAATAAAATAGCATACCTATGGAGTCATCGGACTCCGAACGATCTCCAGGAGCTGGTAAAGCAAGTAATTCCTCAGTGACCACTGGGTCTGCTGGAGGGATTCTCCTAGGGCAGTCCCTTGCAAAATGTTCGAGCATTCCGCATGTGTAGCCGTTGTGGTTATGTTGAGAGGAAGTAGAGGTGCTCGCATTCTGTTCCTATTTCTGATTTGAAATAAACCGACACATTTGAATCCAGTGTCCATACTTCCCTCAATTAAGACAGTGTCTACAAGGTTTCTCCTTGCCATGATGAAAACCACATCTGGCACATTTAGGGAATGTCCCAACATATTGATAGGAAGTAGGGGTTATTGGTGACCTACACTGCTGCATCCAGTGGCCCGTCTTTCCACAACGTGTGCATTGTGCACATGGAAGTTCAACTCGATGATGGTAGTGACAAGCTGAACAGAGAGGGGCTTTTCCCTCATAATGAGCACCGACTCCTGTAGTCAAATCTGGCAGGATTTGACTGATAGGTATAGCTTAAGTGTAGTTCACAGATCTTTTCCGCCTTTTTGCAGCGCGACGTTTAAGTTTGTTGCTGGTTTCTCCTTGTACCAATCCTTCAGTTCCCGTGACTGTCTTCGGGTGGCATCGAGTGTTCTTCTCACCGTTCATGACCTGAGTGATGATTCCAGGGAGAACCATCATCATCAGTTCAGTAACGAGGGTTGCGAGTGCCACGGCTGCTGGGTCCGTCTCCTTTGTAGGAGAAGGTGGTGATGGTTGTCTTCTTGGTGACATTCTGCTTATACCCGAAAGAACATAGGTTAGCGAAATGACCAAATGTAAAAGACACAATGCAAGCTTAAATCCTATGTTCTCTATATGAGGGTCCCTAAGTTGTAGTCTAGGCCAAACCGTTTAAGTAAATGACCTATTATTCTCTATAACCTTGAGCTCTGATACCAATCTGATCATTACGATTATCACATACGATATCGTGCCCCGGGAACCTTCCGCCCGACGGGGAAGTCGATCCAACCCGCCTGCCCGGGGTGTGACAAATAGCAAACCAATTTAATGGTTCCTATATGGTTAAAGGTGATAAATTAGCAAAATACTTAGAGATAGTTAAAAAAATAGTAGGATATTTCTACACTTTTGACATCACACAAGTTCCTAGGGAAGATAATGATGAAGCAGATGCATTAGCAAACCTAGCATCATCTCTGAAAATTTGTGATGATATCAATATCCCTATCCTACATATCCTGAATCCAGCGATAGATATAAAAAATTCAAATCAAATCCTTTAACCAAAAAATATTAATGCACATGAGATATTATGGACTACACCTATTAAAGAATATCTCCGATCAGGAAAAATACCCGATGGAGAAACAAACCATAGAGCTTTTAAAACCAGGGTATCCAGATACGTGATTATCCGAGATATCCTATACAGGAAGTCGGTAGCCGGTCCATATCTAAAATGTTTAGAAAAACCAGAAAGTTTAGAAGTAATGAAGGATATACACAAAGGAGATTGTGGGAATCACACTGGGGGCAGAGCATTGCTTTCGAAAATCCTTAGAACATGATATTTCTGGCCTACTATGAGGAAAGATGCAATGTCCTATTCCCAAAGATGTGATGCTTGCCAAAGACACAACAATATCCTTCACCAACCAGCTGAACCTCTATATCCAATAGTCTCATCATGGCCATTCATGAAACGGGGAATGGATATGGTAGGAAAACTACCAAAAGCACCAGGAAGAAAAGTATTTATGCTTGCCATGACTGATTACTTTTCAAAATGGATTGAAGCTGAAGCCTTTGTACAGGTTAGAGAAAAGGAAGTAATATCCTTCATAAAAAGAAATATCCTGACCAGATTCGGGATACCTGCTGAGATTACCTGCGATAATGGATCTCAATTCATTGGTAAAAGAACTACCAACTTTTGTGAGGCATGGGGGATAAAAATGATTACTTCCACACCAGTACACCCTCAAGCCAACGGCCAAGCAGAATCAAGCAATAAAATTATCATAAACAATTTCAAAAAGAAATTGGGATCCAAGAAAGGAAAATGGACTGAAGAACTCCCATTTGTCCTATGGGCAGATAGAACAACTACAAAAAATGCGACTGGACAAACGCCATTCTCATTAGTATTTGGTTCTGAAGCTGTACTTCCAACTGAGATGATTATCCTTACTGCAAGAACAAGTTTACAAACTATAGAAGCTAATAACGAAGTTTTATCTCAGGATATAGATACTATTGACGAATCTAGGGATATTGCGAAGATTAGAATGGCTGCCTATCAGCAAAAGATAGCTAAATCCTACAATAAGAACATAATGATCAGAAGATTCCAAGTAGGAGATTTGGTTTTAAGAAAAGCATTCCAGAATACTACTAACCCAACAGATGGTAAGCTGGCCCCAAAATGGGAAGGACCTTATAAAATCGACTCCGATGCTGGAAAGGGGGCATACAGATTAGTTAATATGAACCGTGAACCTCTCCCAAGGGCATGGAATGCTATTCATCTTAAGATCTATTTTATTTGACATTTATCTTTACCTTCATAATTATCTTATAAACATATTCTTTAAATATCCCTATATTTATATCCTGATACTAACCCAAGCATTTGAGAGGCTTAGGGATCCCTAATGCCTACCTCTGCAAAGCTATTTTATGTTTTTGCAGGAATAGCTGGAGAAGATGCGAGACTATATGTCTCAACCCAAGTCAGAACTTGATCAAGATCCCGCACTGACTTTATGTCTAGCTGCAAAGTTTTGACATGAAATCAAAACTCAAGAGACTTTTGTCTCTCATGAAGACTTAGGGTTCATTCCCTCGCCACTAGCGCACGTATATCTTGCTATAATCCAAGATAATGGGACCAGTACATGCATGAGTGGCTAGCAATTTCATTATCGAGGGTTATAACTATGGATCCTCCGTAATATCCCGGTATAGTTGGAGATTTTGGGACCAGTACACGCATGAGTGGCTGACAATTTCATTTTCAAAAACTATAACCAGGGATCCACCGAATTCCGGCCTAGTCGCCAGTATCCCGGCCTTAGTCGCCAGATTCCCGGCCTTAGTCGCCAATATATTTCGGCCTTGTCGCCAGTATTTTCGGCCTTAGGCGCCAGTATAATCGGCCTTGTCGTCAGTATTCCGGCCATAGTTGCCAATATTTTCGGCCTTGTCGCCAGTATTTTCGGCCTTGTCGCCAGTATTTTCGGCCTTGTCGTCAGTATCTTCGGGCTTGTCGCCAGTGTTTTCGGCCTTGTCGCCAGTCTAACCGGCCTTAGTCGCCAGTATATTGGGTTTATCCCAATCTTTCTTGTTTATGAGCATGTGCAGGAACAAACCTTCAAGGATATTTGGGATGAAGCACATACTTGAAACGTGCCCAGGGATATTGAGAAGCTGAACTTGACTCTCAGGACTATTTCAGGAAATTGCATTAATGTATTCATAATATGCCTAAGGATATAAAGGTATGTAATTTACACATTATCTTGACAGGGATAAGAAGAGCTTTGAGAATAAGTCTACTCTTTCAAGGAGTTGGTATTTATTTCTTAACTCTACAATAACCTTTATTTCTAATTATACAGTTAACTTTTATTTAGAGAAATCTGATCCTGAAATAAGGCCTTGTATAAATATTTTCAACCAAACAGTTAAAACTATAGTGATATTCTTAATTTCCTATCCTAATTAGATAACCGAGACTTTTCCTAGTTATTTGTCAGTTATAAAATATTAATTAACAATAATATTCTGAAAAACCGTAAGGCAAAGAATATTTACAAAACATAAATACTTAACATAACAAAACCATATAACTCTTGTTAAAGTGCGAACAATGTAATCAGATATTAACTTGGAAATCTAACATATGTTGAGAATATCTTTAGAATATTCCAACTGCACAACAAACAACATAGTCCAAAATATCTAATGAAAATACTAAGTCAAAATATTAACCGTACTAAGTTTAGTATATTGGGCTTCGCCATATAAACACATGGTCCCTCCACCCAACATACTGAAAATGTCAAAACAAAAGAAAGAAGGATATTTTAGGTTTCGCCATGTAAACACATGGTCCCTCCACCTGAAATTCAATGAATTGTTTGCCCATCTAGGGATTTAACATCAAAACATTGTTTAAAAACTACATGTCACCATAAAAAGAACCACCAATACAATGGGCTCAGACCTTATCAATTCTATCTTCATCGCCCATCACCGCATCACGTGCTCCTTCATCTGCTCCAATATCCTCACCTCCTGTTACCTTGCTGGTTTCCACTACGCTCGCCGTCTTAGGTGCTGCATCTGAAGTTTCTGCTATATCCCTAGTCAGCTTAGCCAAAACCTTAACCCAGTCGGCAAGGTCCTTGTCCCACAAGTCCGAGCCCTCCTGTTTTGACTTCTCTGCCATTTGGATCTTTTCCTTAAGGATAGCAGCAGCAACAGACTTTTTGGTCCCTTCAATGATCTCCTTTATCTTCAGCTTATGGGCAACATTATTATCCTTAGCCAACTTCTTGAACTTCTGAGCCTCTTTCTCATAGTGTCCAGCTTTAGCGACATCGATCTTCTTTTGATCCTCAAGGTCTTCAATCTGCTTTTCATAGACCTCCTTGTCACCAACAATTTTCAGGATAGCCTACAAAATGAAGATATTTTGAGGATACAATTACGCCAGAATAAGTAAACTGAGATAGTAAAAGAATTTACCTTTTGTAGAAGATCGACAGCAGGGAGGTTAGGAACATCATCCACATTAACCACTTTAGTACCCTTACGCTTTTTTGATGTTTTGGTTGAGCGGGTATGCATGATTCACGCCTTGGGGGCAACGGGACTAACCTTTTCCTTCTTGATAGTCAAGAAATCAGTAAGGTCTTCGAGGTCAAAGGCTGACTCTCAAGAAAGAAACAAGAAGATTAAAATACTAAAACCAGTCAAACCCAAAAACCAGCTTCAAAATACCTGATGTCATCTGTGCGTGGGATTGTTGTGAGGATGCGCTGTGAGATGAGGAAGAAACCGTGATATCTCCTTTGGAGGTCGCCACGAATTTTCGCTCTCTTTCTGTAACATCAGTGCCGAAAACGTTTCCGGAACAGTGATCTCAACAGTAATTTGCACAGTAACTCAGGTACAAACTACGTGAACTATGTGGATACTATTGACATTTGATGCTTGACACTAAACTATTATGCAATTGTTTTTCTGAAATCTGATTTAAACCTCATGGTTTAACAATCAGAAACACATCAGACAACACTAAACGGACACACAGATGGTTGATTTAATGCTATTTTGTATAAACGTATGTGAGGTTAAACAGAACAAAACCATAACAGATATCGTTGCAGAATGCTAAACCGACGAATTATTCTTCTAAATGACGATCTATACGAACAAATATGAGAGTTTAACGTTCTGAAACGATGACTGAAAAGTAGAAAACAAGAGTCAGAAAGTGAAACCAACGTCGTGTTCGTTCGGGTGACGATTCGAATGAATACGCGCGAAGGTGACGCGTTCTGGCGAAACGAAAACGAAAAACGACTCGAACGATAATAAAATAAAGAAAATAAATATAAAACATTTATTAAGAATCACAACCTTTAAAATAATTCAAGAAAAGTTTATATAAAATATTTACTAGAAATAACCACCTTCCAAATATTCGGAAATAAATTCTTTTATTTAGGATATAAAACACGCGCGTAACGTGCCGGAAACGCGACGAAAACGAGAACCGAGCTACGAAATTGAACCCGAACATACTCGGGGTATATAAGGCCTAAATGAGGCTATTTCTTCATTTATTACACCCTCTCTCTCTAAAACTCC
The DNA here is from genome assembly GCA_009363875.1 of Mikania micrantha. Taxonomy (NCBI): domain Eukaryota; kingdom Viridiplantae; phylum Streptophyta; class Magnoliopsida; order Asterales; family Asteraceae; genus Mikania; species Mikania micrantha. Next base: position 54,067,572 of record CM018695.1, read on the forward strand.
GCAACCGTTTTCTCCCTCTCTCTAGAAAAATCCACCTTCCAAGCTTCATAACTTGCTCATTCTTGGACGAAATCTCGTGTTCATGGTGTCTAGATGAAGCTCTCGTCATCCTCTACCTATAATTACAACCGATCTAAGGATTTATCCAGCCAAACTCGAGGTATGAAGCTAGGAATCACACGAAAACTAGGGTTTTCTTTACCCTTTGGTCGACCACACCTTTCATCGGTTTAAAACCGTGTTCTACCCGACCCAAGGACTACCCTCAAACACCACCCAGGTTAAAACAACTAGTAGGAGGGTGGAAACAACTTAGAGCAATGCAGAAGCTCGATGATGATGCAACAAGGTTCATGAATGGGGTGCGCTACTGAAACAGCTAATGGCCGAACCTTTAGAAGCGGCCGAACCCTCAAGCTCAACGAACCTGTATGTATCATCAACGAACCAAGCCAACCGAACCTATATGGTCACGAACCTTGCATGCATGGCAAACCCTCCTGCCACGAACCCTTCCGGCCAGTCGCTGACCTTCATTTCCACGAACCTTGGGGGATGCCACGAACCTTGACCGGCTAAGCCTCAAACTCTACGAACCTACTTGCTACGAACCTCCATTTGTGCCGAACCATTTCAGGATGCTGCAAACCTCAAACCCTATGAAATCATCAGCCGAACCTCATGCTCACGAACCCTTGAACTGTCGAACCTCAACAGCCACGAGCCAATGGTGGCCGAACCTGTAGCTAAAGAACCACTGAGGTTTGCTGGAATTGGAGTCATGCCCTTCGATCAGATTAAACTCAAATTGTTTGACCCATGCTAGTTAACTAGGCCCATAAACCATGCGACCCACGTAATTCTAACCGGCCCAACTCCTTTGCCGCGGCCCACCAGGATTGGTTCAGCCCAAACAGCACCAACTTGGCCAAGATCATTCGGCCCAAAGTAATATACTTTGGCCCACCTTGACTCATTTGGCCCAAGCTCATTCCCTCGGCCCAATTAATGGGCCCAAACTCTTTGGTTTATCCCACACTCATTTGATCTAGCAAACCTCCTGCCCAAATAGCAAACACTTAGCCCATATCATCCGGCCCAATAATTATGAATTCGGCCCACATTTAATTTGGACAAGGTTATCATTCGGCCCACAGGCAACAACTTGGCTCACAAAGGCTAACTTGAAATAAACCCATGAAGCCCATTTAAATTGATAATATGCATGAGATATATAAATGAAAACTACAAAGGTGGTGGGATTGACTGGGTTACACATTAAGTCTCATATCAAAACAAATAACACACAATGACAAAGTTTTGAGACTTCAATAATGATTTAAAGTTAAACATATAACATAAAGGCTTGTCATAATAACAACTTAAGTGGTTAAGTGGGAGTACAATCCTTAACTAGCAAACGAGGCCGAATGATGACCGACACCACTAAGTGTTAGCCAACTTTAGGGATAACATATACACGTACACAAAGCACCACAACTTATACTTATAGGTTACATACAACATGAAATCAATACAGAATCATGAATATAACAACAAACACTACAACGAGCACGTGCATTCTAGTTTAAGCTAAGTCAACCACTACAACAAGGTGAGTTCATTTGTCCCCTTTTAAACTAATTTGTTTTACATCGGGACTGAGAAGCATGTTATACATTTTAAACAAGTATTGAAATGTTTTATAAATGGTTATGCTTGTTACACTTAATCTAAAAGCTAAAAGCTAAGACTTAAACCTAATGCTAATGCTACAAGTTACATGATAAACTATATGCTCATGCTACATGCTAATGCTACAAGCTATATGCTAAACTATATGCTCATGCTACAAGCTATATGCTAAACTAAATGCTCATGCTACAAGCTACATGCTAAACTACATGCTCATGCTACATGCTAACGCTAGAAGCTACATGCTAAACTACATGCTAAAGCTACATACTAATGCTACAAGCCATATGCTAAACCATATGCTAACACTAATGCTATGAACTATATGCTAAAACTATGTGCTAATACTAGATTCTAAATGCTACAAGCTATGATTACATGTTAAATGAAAAGCTTATATCTATGCATGAGATACGTGGATGCCAAACTATGCTATTGCAAGCTGGTATCTATGCATGAGATACGTGGAAGCTAACTATTCGAATGCAAAGCTTATATCTATATATGAGATGCATAAATGCCAAACTATGCTAGAGCAAGGCTTGTATCTACATATATGAGATATGTGAATGCTAAACTATGTGTATGCAAAGCTGGTGTCTATATATGAGATACGTAAATGCCAAACTATGCTAGAGTAAGTCTTGTATCTGCATATATGAGATACATGAACCCTAAACTATTCTGATGCTAAGCTAGAATCAATTCATAAGATACGTAATGGCTAAACCATGCTAGAGCAAAGCTTGTATCTAATCATGGGCTACGTAAATGCTAAACTATGCTAGAGCAAATCTTGTACCCATGCATGAGATTCGTGAATGCTTAACTACGGTTATGTGAAACTATTATCCTTGCACAATATACTTAAAGGCTAAACTATGTGAATGATATAAACTTGTAAACTTTTAAACAGTATGTGAAAGCTGCGACGAAGACGGGATTTGGGATGGTAGGTAAAACGCTTAATTATGATTAACAACATTGTTATATGTGATTTAGTATGTGGTGGGATGTTGGCCGGACGGGCGGTAAGTTCGACCCTACATATGCCCTATATATAAGCATACCGAATTGGATATTACAGATGATGTTAATGAGATTTAGATTGTTACCGAAAGTGGTTTGCTAAAGCTATTTTTCAACTATTAAACTATATGAACTCACCAACCATTTTGTCGACTTTGTTTTCTTACATGCTTTCTCAGGTGACGTACAGGAATAAGCTAAGGTTAAGGAATGCATGCTAGGATGCCCAGTTAGAGGACCTAGTAGATTTTGAAAAGCACATGTTTTGATGAATGTTGTGAAGCTATTTTAATATCTAGTACAGATACAAGATAGAAATCTTTTGATTCTTTTGATAGGTTTACTTAGTTAAATTATCAAACATTAACAATTGTAATTTAACTTTGTAATCGTAGTTTATGCTATATTGTACTTTAGTTATTCTCAATGTTGATGTTATGTAAACAATCTGATCATCACGAATATCACTCACGATATCACGCCCCGAGAACCTTCCGCCTGATGGGAAAGTCGATCCATCTCGCCGGCTCGGGGTGTGACAGTTTGGTATCAGAGCTCAAGGTTATAGAGAATAATAGGTCATTTACTTGAACGGTTTGTCCTAGACTATAACTTAGGGACCTTCATGTAGAGAACATAGGACTTATGTTTGCATTGTGTCTTCTGCATTTGATCACTGCACTAACCAATATTCTTTGGTTATGATCAGAATGCCGCCCAGAAGACAGACCCCTCTACCGCTACCACCACAAGACTCAGCACCTCACTCATCAACCCCTACACCACTTGATTCACCACTGCCTCCTCCTCATCCACTCATTCCTCCTCCAAACCCGAATGCAACTCCAGCTCTCGATCCTGCTACTGTTGCTCTGGCAACATTACTGAGCAGTTAGCTGACTAATCAGCTGAAGGATATTATCCCAGAGATGATCAATAGGATTCAAGGCCACGGCAACAACTCCGGGCATACAACGGGGGAAGCTAGTGGAAACACTGGCACTACTTCAGACTGCTCCTACAAATCATTCGTAGGACGTAAGCCGCCAAGCTATTGCGGTGTGGAAGGAGCTGTTGGACTGATCCAATGGCTAGAGAAAATGGAGACCACCCTGGACATTAGCGGTTGTCCAGAACACCATAAGGTCCGCTACGCTGCTGGATCTTTTAACAAGCGGGCTTTAACATGGTGGAACTCCCAGATAAGAGCTCGAGGTAGAGACGAAGCACCGGCTTTGCCTTGGGCAGATTTCAAAGATCTCTTAAGGGAGGAATTCTGTCCGAAGCATGAACTTCAAAAGCTAGAGACCGAATTATCTAATCATGTGATGAAGGGGGCAGAACATATGGTCTACACTATCCGCTATCACGAACTGGTAGCTTTGGTACCAGAGATGGTGCCAACTCTGGAAAAGCTGATTGATAGATATGTGGGAGGATTACCATCCTGCATTCATGGCATTGTACTGGCCGCAAACCCTGCTACCTTAGAGTCAGCCATCTCCCTATCAGCCAAACTCACTGAAGTAATGGTGAAGTTAGGAGTTCTAAAAAGGATTCGGGAAAAGCTTAAGAGGAGTCGTCAAAGAAGCCCGAACATCACCAAAAGAAGAAGCAAAAGGTCGTCTAGAACTATGCGATGGCCACCCCATTGAGACAAGCCCCTGCAGTACCTGCTAATGCTGCTCCCAAACACTATGTTGGAGTGCATCCTCAGTGTATCCAGTGCAAGTATCACCATCCTGCTACGGTGCAGTGTAGGAAGTGCACCAACTGTGGTCGATTTGGCCACTGGGATCGGCAGTGCCGTACTCCAGCAACGCAAGCTACAAACAATGCTGCTAGAGCATTACCTCCACCACCAAACCCAGGCATTAACAACAACAACAACAACAGGGGATGCTATAACTGTGGAGAAGTAGGTCATTTCTCCATAGACTGCCCAAAAGAGAGTGCAACAGGGAGCACAAGCACCTCGTGGAAGGCTTTTGTTATCGGAGCCAATGCAGCATGCCAAGACCCTAATGTGGTCATTGGTACATTTCTTTTATATGACTCTTATGCATCTATTCTGTTTGACACTGGTGTAGACCAGAGTTTTATTTCATCTGAATTTGCACGCCAACTTAGTCTTACTGAGGAACTCTTAGACTCCCCTTATATTATCGAAGTAGCAAATGGGAAACAAATCACAGCTAGCACTATACTTAGGAACTGTCCACTTACACTCACTGATCACACATTTACCATCAAATTGATACCGATGTAGTTGGGCAGTTTTGAGATCATTGTTGGGATGGATTGGCTATTTCTCAATAGAGTGGAAGTCATCTGTTCTGAAAAGCTACTTCGGATTCCATTGGCGAATGATCGTGTATTGGAAGTTCGAGGGGATCAAGCGAAGCGTAGTGTCAAAATCATATCTTGCATAAAGGCGCTAAGTGTCTACACAAGAAATGTATAGCTTTCTTGGCTCACGTGGTGGAGAAGGAAAAAGACAAGAAAACGATACAAGATGTGCCGATAGTAAGGAATACCCCGAAGTGTTTCCTGAAGACCTACCCGGTTTGCCCCCGGTGTGACCGGTAGAGTTTCGTATTGACTTGATTACTGGAGCAACACCTGTTGCTAAATCTCCTTATAGGTTAGCACCTTCAGAGATTCAGGAACTGTCGAACCAACTACAGGAGCTACTTGACAAAGGTTTCATTCGATCGAGCTACTCACCTTGGGGAGCTCCGGTATTGTTCGTGAAGAAGAAGGATGGATCTTTTCGCATGTGCATAGAGTACAGGGAGCTGAACAAACTAACCATCAAGAATCGGTATTCATTACCGAGGATTGATGATTTGTTTGACCAACTACAAGGAGCTCAATACTTTTTGAAGATCGATTTGCGGTCTGGATACCATCAGCTCAGAGTTCAAGACGACATACCAAAGACGGCGTTTCGTACCAGATTCGGGCATTACCAGTTTATGGTGATGCCCTTTGGATTGACGAATGCACCCGCAGTTTTCATGGATCTCATGAACCGAGTGTGCAAGCCGTATTTAGATCAATTTGTCATTGTTTTCATTGAGGACATACTGATCTATTCCAAAAGCAAAGCAGAGCACGAGCAACATCTCAGGATGATTTTGAAATTGTTGAAGGAAGAGAAACTCTATGCCAAATTCTCCAAATGTGAATTTTGGTTAAAAGAGGTTCAATTTTTGGGTCATGTAGTCAACAGCGAGGGAATACATGTAGACCCCGCCAAGATCGAGGCAATAAAGAACTGGGATACTCCGAAGACACCGACGGAGATACGTTCCTTTCTAGGCTTAGCAGGCTATTATAGAAGGTTTATCTCAAACTTTTCTAAGATAGCCCTGCCACTCACCAAGTTGACACAGAAAAGCGAGCCGTTTGTTTGGGAGCAGGAGCAAGAAGATGCCTTTCAGACTTTGAAGCAAAAGCTATGTGATGCTCCAATCTTATCTCTCCCCGACGGTTGTGATGACTTTGTGGTGTACTGTGATGCATCCCATCAGGGACTCGGCTGTGTGCTGATGTAGCGAGACAAAGTTATCGCGTATGCCTCGAGACAACTGAAGATTCATGAGAGGAACTACACTACTCATGACCTAGAACTGGGAGCAGTGATATTCGCTTTGAATATTTGGAGACATTACTTATATGGCACCAAGTGTACCATATACACCGATCATAAGAGTCTGCAACATATATTTGATCAGAAGGAACTCAACATGCGACAACGACGTTGGGTTGAGCTTCTGAATGATTACGATTGTGTAATCAAGTACCATCCGGGCAAGGCAAACGTTGTAACTGATGACTTGAGTAAAAAGGAACGGGTCAAACCCTTGCGCGTCAGAGCAATAGGGATGACTGTGCAGACAAGCTTACACGACAACATTATCCAAGCACAACAAGAGGCTGTTGAACGAGGAAACTTGAAGAAAGAACTAGATTGTGGAGCAGAAAAGCAACTTGATATTTGAAATGTCGTTTATGCCTTCAACTGTAGCGTGACATGACTGTAACTGTCAATCAGGTATACATTGGGTAGTGCGTTTTCTTTTTCATCATTTCTTCTTCCTCTTCCGCGATTTCCTCTGATTTTTCCGAAGATTTCATTCATCTTCATAGTTTTCTTCGTTCGAAGCATCAAGAATCATAGGTTAGTGTCTATTTTCTTCCTTAGTTTGTTTTTTCTGATGATGACGGATACGAAACGCGATATGCTGTCCCGATTCTGCGAGCTATCGGAGAAGGAATTCTGTGAAGTTTGTGTTTGATTCCTCGAGTAATATCCGTGAGCCTCTCCTGGTTTTATTGGGTTATACACTCGTTTCTTTGATTTTTCGAATCTCCGACCGCCTATGCCGGTCTTTTTATTGAATGTTTTAGAATATTATGCGGTGCACATTTCTCAAATGGCACCGAATGGTTTGAATGTTATTATAAACTTTGGCATGGTGTGTCGTGCTTTAGGAGGTTATCCAACGGTTTCTTTGTTCGTTAAATTCTTTCGCCTAACAAAGAATGGAGATTGGTTCACTGTTGAGAGATATCGTGATATGTATCCTCAATGTATTCACGGTATTTCTCAATCTCCTAAGTATTGGAAAAATTCTTTTTTCTGGGTTTCCACTTCCTACTTTCCTTTTGTGATGTCTTGGAAGGACCCTTCGAAACCCCTTGTGGTAAAATTCTTAAGGACCCAATGTATGACTGGAATTGCTTTCGGCATTGTGCGAAAATCGTACCTATATTAGATCCTATCCCGAGTCTCTTTTGATCCTTGTGGGTTTAAGTAAGAATTTGGATCCATCGACTTTCATTTCGGTGTGTCTCCATCAGGGTGTGGGTATGATATTTCCCTTTCCTTTGAATTTGTATTTGTATGATGATCCCTATGTTTTTTTTTTTTTGAACAGCAAATTTTTTCCACCTTTGTCCACTATGGGACTAGAACCCTCAACCTATTTTAGGGAGGACACCTTTAACACACCTTGATACCATTGGGACAAATGCCCTTTGGTATGATGATCCCTATGTTAAATTTGAAATGTTTGATTTTGTTTGATAGAAATGGATGTTATCTCAATCCTGAGGTTGGAGTCCCTTTCTGATGGGGAGTTTTCATCCCGTCGACACAAAGCAGGGGACAAGGTTCCTTTGGACTGTGATTTACACGAATTTGGCAGCAAGTATGCCTGTGTGATAGGCGGAACCAAGGAAGGTTTGGGGGAGAATGTTAAGAAGGAGAAACCAGAACTTGCCCATAAGGTGGTGAAGGCGACGACTGGTGGGAAACCCAAGGGTAAGAAGGTCCTGCCCACTCGGTCCTCCAAACGTATTCGGAAGACTACCACAACCGCTGTATTGTTGATAGATGAGGCTTCATCTTCCACAGGGTCTTCCTCGAAAGGTTAGGCCCCTTTGTCAAAGGACCCTATTGTCATGGAAAAAAATGATGAGAGCCCTGAGATGGATCCTATTGTCGCCAATGAAAAGTACGTCCCTTGTTGGGATGTCCGTAATGGGGACGTGCTAGGATTTAGCCTTGTTTGTCATAAGTTGGTTTGCAATTTTGCCCATCCTGGTGAGAGGCTGATTGTAGATGCTTTAGATACTGAAGAGGTCATTAAGAAAGCCTACTGTTTGTTTGCGCAACTTGGTGGCATATTTCCTGTGACCCTCAGCCGATATGAGGCGTGTGCCTCTAGTGTGGCCCGTTCAGATGATCAAGTTAATGTGATTCGAAGGCGTTTGGGAGATAGTAAGAAGACGGTGACTGAGTTAAAGCGGCACGTGGAACTCTTTGAGAAGGAGAAGGCCGAAGCCTTGGCTAGTTTGGAAGAGAAGAACGGGGCTAAGATTGTTGAGTTAACTCAAGCGTTGAAGGTTTGTGAGGATGCTATGCAAAATGAGTGTAAGAAGTATCAAGCTTTGAAGAAAATTGTGAGCGTGTTTAATTCTGATCGTAAGTGGTTCATTGAGGAGGGATTTAGCCATGTGGTGAAGTGGATAGTTGGTAGTGGTGAATTTCGTTCACCTCTTGGGGCATTGCAGAAGACAGTCTTTAGGCATGGGTTGCACGTGGGTGTGCAATATGGATACCGCACTTGTGTGAAGAACAAAGTTGTTACGGAGACCACGTATTATAGGCCGGATGCGGAGAAATTGATGCAGGAAGCTGCAGCTAACTTTGATTCTTTGAGTTTTCCTTATTTGCAGGAATTGGCTGCTGCTTCTGCTGAAAGTCTGGATGTGCTGAAAGCGTTGAAACAGGAGGGGTTTAACTCTGGCCTTCTGATTTCCGGAGGGAATGAAATTAGTAGTCAAACGATCGTTAGCAATGCTGGGAAGCCTGCTAGTGGCTTGGATTTTGGAAGTGTTTCTAAGAGTGCCCATCCTGGTTCTATTCCAAACCTATGCTTCCTCCCAAAGGATTTTGGAAAGAAACTCTCTGATGTTTGAAATATTTGAAACATGTTCGTTTTCTGTGTTTCTTTTTGACTCGTTTATGACATGATCCATTATCCTGATGATAATCTTCTGAAATATATTTTTGTGATTGTTTTGAGACCCTAAATTTGGTTGTATGGTTTAGGGAAGGTCGATTGATCCTGTTAGTGAAAATGATGATGGTCTTTGATAGGCGTGTTTTGTTGTTAAAATTGTTCATATTCATTTTCTTGTGCATGTGCCTTTAAGAAAAGGTCAAAGTTCCTTTTCTTAGTTCCTAATGCATGAGAGCATTATCGTGTTAAGAGAGTGTATATTCTTGTTGGGCATGACGAAACCGGAGGCCCTTATTAGTAATTCTTAGCCACAACAATATCTATATCTTTGTTTTTTGGTGGTCGAGACAAGCCAGAGCCTATTTAAGGTTTTTTTTTGGAAAATGTTTGATGTTGTTGGGCAGGACAAGGCCGAAAACCCTTTTGTATTTATTCCTAGGCCGGATAATACAGATGCCTTATGTAAATTTTTGATTTTGATGGGCAGGACAAGGCCGTAAACCCTTTTGTATCTATTCCTAGGCAGGATAATACCGATTCCTTAGGTAAATTTTTGATTTCGTTGGGCAGGACAAGGCTGGGAAACTTTTTTTTATTTATTCTTAGGCAGGATAATACCGATGCCTTAGGTAAATTTTTGATTTCGTTGGGCAGGACAAGATCGGAAACCCTTTTGTATTTATTTTTAGGCAGGATATTACCGATGCCTTATGTAAATTTTTGATTTCATTGGGCAGGACAAGGACGAAAACCCTTTTATATTTATTCCTAGGCAGGATAATGCCGATGCCTTAGGTAAATTTTTGATTTCGTTGGGCAGGACAAGGCCGGAAACCCTTTCGTATTTCTTCCTAGGCAGGATAAGTCCGATGCCTTAGGAAAATTTTTGTTTTTGTTGGGCAGGACAAGGCCGGAACCCCTTTTGTATATCTTCCTAGGCAGGATAATACCGATGCCTTAGGAAAATTTTTTATTTTGTTGGGCAGGACAAGGCCGAAACCATTTTATAGTTATTTCTGGATTGGATAATGCCGATACCCAAGGGGAGTTTGCTTTTGAAATTCAGATGTTATCATTCACCAACGTCTTCCTTTAACAATATGAGTAATTGTTGGTGTACAAAAGGTGGATGCATGTTTCCACTGTTACATAATTTATTAAAAACAAAAGGAAAATACAAGGTTATTTAAACATAAAAACGTCGAAGGTTAATGTCATTCCAATGCCGTGGTATGGCTTTTCCATCCAATGTTTCTATCTTGTAAGAACCTTTATTGTGGGCTTCCTTGATCCGGTATGGCCCTTCCCATGTGACTCATACTTTTCCTTCGGGTTGTTGGCGACTTGCCTCATTTTTTTATTAAAACCATGTCTCCTGGCTTGAAGTTGGTTGGTTTAACTCTTGCATTGTAGCATCTTTCCAACTGTCGCCTGTAGTCCCTTTCCCGCATGCTTGCATGTTCCCGGGATTTTGTCAAGAGTTCTAAATTGATGAGGAGCTGCTCATTGTTATCATCTTCCATGATGGATCTGTTTCTTGCTGTTTGTACTCCTATTTTAGCAGGGATAACGGCCTCCGATCCGTATGTTAAACTGTACAGGGAACGTCCGTTTCTTGTTTTTTCAGTTGTGCGAAGGACCCATAACACACTGGGCAACTCTTCCACCCATGCTCCTCCATGCCTTCCTAAACGGGTTTTTAGTCCATCCACGATGCTTCTATTCATCCTCTCCACTTGACCATTTGCCTGAGGATGCGCAATCGAGGTGAAGGTTTGCTTTATGTGTAGCTTGGCTCACCAGCTTTTGAATGGCTCTTCAGCAAATTAACGACCGTTGTCTGTGACTACTTCTCTAGGAAGCCCAAACCAACAGATGATCGTTTCCCAGAAAAAAAACGTACGACTTGCTTTCCTATGATGGTGGATAGTGGTTTTACCTCGGGCCACTTTATGAAATAGTCTACCGCTACAAGTAGGAACTCAGCCTTGTTGCTGCCTATGGAGAATGGTCCAACAATGTTCATCCCCCACTTGTGAAAGGGCCATGCTGCATTGATGGGTATGAGGTTGTACTTGGGAAGTCGTTTTATTGGCGCATGTACCTGGCATGACTCACATTTGCGAAGTTCTTTAACTGTATCTTGATGCATGGAAGGCCAATAGTATCCCAAGTTCATTATTCACGACACCACAGTCCGTGGTCCTGCATGTGCTCCACAAATTCCCATGGATTTCTCGAATAAGATAGTTACTTTGTTCTCGTCCAACACACCAAAGCAAAGGGGATAAGAACCCCTTCTTGTACAATAACCCGTCTTGAATTGTGTACTTCCATGCTTTTAATCGCATGCGCTCAGCTTCATCTTTGTAATTTGGCAGGATTTTTTGGGAGAGATAATTGTATATGGGCGTCATCCATGTGTCTCCCTCTTCTTGTATAACATCATGAACTTCGGATGAATCTGTGGATGGAGTATTTAAAACTTCCCCCAACACTTTCATTGTTAGATGAAAGAAAGTAAATGAGGCTAGCTTACTCAGAGCATCGGCCTGTTTATTTTGACTTCTTGATACCTGGACTACCTTGTACTTTTTGAATCATTGTAACAAGTTCATTGCCAGAGCCTTGTATTGCTTCATTGATGGTTCCTTCATTTCATAGTGACCATTGATCTGATTAGCTACCTAGAGAGATTCAACATGAGCTTTTAGCAACGTTACCCCCATTTTATGAGACAGCCGCAAGCCTGCCAAGAAGGCCTCATATTCAGCTTCATTATTCGTACTTGGAAAGTTTAGCCTTAAGGCATAAATGACTAACCCAGCCCCTGTTCCTTCCACACTTGAGGCTCCATCTGTGTACAACAACCATTCACCTGGTTGTTTGTTTTCAACAATTATATCTTGGACCTTCACATTGGGGTGGCCCACTTTATGTGGTGTTTTCACCAAAAAATCCGCCAATACTTGTCCCTTTATGGACACCCTTGGGGCATATGTAATTGCATGTTCGTCCAGTTCTACTGCCCACTTTGCCAATCGTCCAGAATTTTCTGGCTTTTGCAACGCATCTTTTAGCGGGAAATTAGTAAGAATCTTTATGGGATGAGCTTGGAAGTACCTACGTAGCCTCCGAGCCGTGTGGGTGATTGCGAGTGCAAGTTTTTCCAGTTCTGAGCATTTGATCTCGGCTTTCCGTAAAACTCGACTGATGAAGTGTACATGGCATTGTGTGTTTCCTTGATCGGTGAGTAGTACTGCACTTACAACCTCGTCCCCTGCAGATATGTACATTGTGAGCTCTTCCCCCACCTTTGGGGCAACCCGTTTTGGTAAATTGGCAATGCATTCTTTCATTTTGTTGAAAGCCACTTCAGCTTCGTCCGATCCATAGAAAATGGTTCTTCGCATTGCGCGGCTTTAAGACCCTGAAGAAGGGTAGTGACTTCTCCGCTGCTTTAGACAAGAATCTGTGTAAGGAGGCTATCTTCCCATTCAAACTTTGGACCTCCTTCACCGTTCGTGGGGATGGCAGCTCCCGAAGGGCCTTCACTTTTTCCGGATTAGCCCTGATGTATTTTGTGCATACTAAATGCCCTATAAACTTTCCTTCTTCGAGCCCAAAAGAGCATTTGTCCGGATTCAACTTCATATTGATTTTCTTCAAGGTGGAGAATGTTTCTTGGATGTCCTCCAACATTGTTTTTTCATCATTGCTTTTTACGACCAAGCCGTCGACATACTCTCAATGTTGCGGCCTACATGGTTTTTGAACGCCTTATCCATCAGCCTTTGGTAAGTTGCCCTGGCACTTTTTAGACCAAACGACATTTTTTTTGTAGCAAAACAACCCCTGACTTGTATGGAAGGCGATTTTTTCTTCGTCTTTTCTTGTCATTTGAATCTGTTGGTCGCCTTTGTAGGCATCCAGGAAACATTTGAACCAATACTCGACCAGCTAGTCTACTTTTGCATCAACCTCTGGCAAAGGATAACAATCATTAGACATGCCTTATTGAGATCCTTGAAATCTATGCACATTCTCCACGATTGGTCGCCTTTTCTGACCATAAGTAGATTGGCTATCCACGTGGGGTACTGGACCTCCCTAAGTATCCCTGCTTGACCAGCTTGGATACTTCAACTTTTAGCGCATTATCTCTATCAGATGCCAAACTCCCTTTCTTTTGAATAACTGGCTTCACATGTGGGAGGATGTTCAAAGCATGTTCTACAATGTATCTTGGAACCCCAGTCATATCTTCTGGAGACCAAGCGAATACTTCTTTGTTTTTTCTCAATAGTTTGACTAGTGACCTTTGCCCATCGATTGTCAAATTTGTCCCTATTTGGACAGGCTGTTCTGGAAATGATTCATTTATGACTACCAGAATTGTTTCCCCATTCATTTTTCCTTCTTCTGCCATGGAAATCATTCTATCCGTAGTGCTTGACTGAATAGTGGCGATACCTGCATCTGTAGGGAACTTCATCATGCCATGTGTAGTGGGGTATGCCATGTGCAGTGGACCCCACGACCTCAAATGCTTTTAGACCGGGCCTCCTTATGATGATGTTGTATTTTGATGCTGAGCAGACAACCATGAACGTTAGTTTTCGCGTTTTTGACTTTCCGCCTTCTTCAAACGTTACTTCCAATTCGATTTCACCGACTGTTTGTACTTTCTCCCCTGAGAAGCCCATGAGTGGGATTCTGGAAGGGAGTAATCGCTGTCAGATTGAATCCTTCATTTAAAGGAAGAAGTGCTCGTACAATATTTCAACAGCACTTCTAGCATCCAAATATACCTTGTGCATTCGCTCACCTTCCACTAGTGCTTTTACAATCATAGGTTTATCCGTTGCCATATTTGTGAGCAACAGAGGGAAGACAATGGGAAATTGAGCCATATTAACCGAGTGTTCTTCCTCGTCTATTTTGACCCTTTTATAAGGATACACCATCAGAATCTCCTACTGTTTCTTTTCTTTGTCCTTGTCTTTACGGCCCGTTTCAGTTTTTTTGGCGAATGTCCTTCACCAAATGTGCCAACTCTCCACTTTGCACAGCGGCTTCAATCCGCTTTTTTAGCTGAAAAAATCATTAGTATAATGACCAGTATCATCATGAAACTCACAACATTTATGTGGATTTTTGTCATCATGTCGACCCATTGGTCGTGGAGGACAGAAGTTGAATTTTGCATCTTCTGTGGCCAAGCATTTCTCGAGGTGTCTTTGTCAATGCCGTAAACTGCACATGGTTATCTTGTCTTCCCATAGTGTACTTCGGTGATGGTGTGATCGCTCATAAGTCCTTCGAGGCTCAGAAGTGTGATTTGATGGTCTCCTTTCCACAAACGGTTGAAATTGCGGTTTTTGCTTTTGTTCTTCTACTTTCCAGTTGTTATTCCGAATCTTTCGGTGCTTCTTTAGGCTTTTCGTAGCTTCTTTTCCCCGTATGAAGGATTCTGCCCTTTCTAATGTTTCCTCCGTAGTTCTTGGTACATTTTTGTTTAAGTATTCCACCAATTGCTTAGGTCTAATGCCATGCATAAAACTGGAGATACACATTTGTTCCGTGGCTCTCTTGATACTAAGCCCTTCCACCTTGTACCTCTCCATGAAACCTCGGAGGTCCTCATCTTCTCTTTGTTTTATATTGTGTATGGCCATTAGATTCTTGGTGTATTTTTTCTGCTACATGAAATTAGCGAGGAAACCTCACCTCAACTCTTTGAAACGGTCCACTCTCTCATTTGGTAAGCTATTGAACAAAAGGTGAGCAGGTCCCGTGAATATTTGAGCAAACATATGACACCACACGGGCATTGACCATCTCTCTACCATAGCTGCTCCAGTAAAAAGTTCTAAGTGATTATTTGGGTCGCCAAGGCCATAATACAAGGTTACGTTTGAGGGCATCTTTGTTCTTTCAGAGAACTTAAAACAGGATATTCGTGGAGTAAACTTCGAAGACTGTTTTGGAACATATGGCTATGACAGATCATAAAAGGGATCCATATGCGTGTGACCAGTGGTGGAGGCCCTCGGTCCACTTGTGTAGAAAGGAGGTTGTGGGATGCTCACCGAGAATGGTGAAAAACTTGGTAAAGGGTTTGGTACTGAGGGAAATGCCTGATCCATAGCAAAAGGATAACTTGTAGAAAATGGGTATGTAGTTGCTCCCATTTGTACCGAAGTTAAGTTTTGCAGTGGTAAGGAGGATAATGGTGTTATATTTGCCAACATGGCTTGTACCTTGTTGTGCTCGGGGGTATTACTAATGTCACGGAGTTAGTGGCGTTACCCTGTTGGGTGGTGTTTTGAGGAGTATCACCTTCGTCCTCATAATCCAAACGTACACGTACACCCCGAAGTTTTTCCTATCGAACATATTCCCATTAGTTCTTGGAGCTTGGAAAAATTTTCACGAATCCCCACAGGGGTTAGATCCACTATGTCATTGATTTACGATGGTGGCTAAACAGCCACGAAGGGAGATGAAGATCGAGGAATAGATTCATCTCGGACCGACGTACCCTCTGCCACAAGTAACTTATCGGGATGTCAAGACCAAAGAACAGGACGTGTAACAATGTACAGTCCCACAGATGGCACCACTTGTTGAAGCAACAATTCTGCTTGACCTTCCGAGGGTATCCCGTCCACATCTTGAAGGTACCTGCAAACAAATACTGTTAGTCTCACCTCAGGGAGGTGTCCCTGCGATTAGCCTCCGGCGTGAGAATAAGTATGTGTTATTTTAGAGAAAGTAGTAAGCGACTAAATGAGTTAATGTGCCACCTACCTGATCAGGGGTTGGTATTTATAGCCTTAAGGGTCATTAGAGTTCCTAGCTTTGTCAAGCATGCATTTCCTTTTATGGGAAGTGCTCTTTCTATTATCTTTCATACTCTCCTTCATTCTATAGTTGCTCTTTTGGAGATGACTGCTATCACTTTTTGTCAGAATTGACTCCTATCACCTTTTTGCGAATTGACGTATATATCTTATCTTTTTGCCTTCAAATTCGAGCTCGGTGCTCGATATTTGTCTTGGAGAAGAAGTTGGAGGGGCTTAAGTGGATTGGTCAGGTCATCCTGTCCATGATGCACTTCCTGGTCTTATGTGGACAGGATGCGTTATCCTGTTCGTGATGCATTTGTTGGTTTTATTATGGACAGGACACATTATCCCGTCCATATTGGTCCTACCCCCGTCATCAAGTATTTTGAGTTATATGTTTACTACTTCTTTACCCTCTTTTGTTTTAAGTATGGTTTGTTTTTAAGTCCAAAATATCTCTTTTCTATTAACCAATCTTGGATTAACCTAAAGCAAGCAAGGATGTGGTCGAGAATTCAGCTGATTTTGAGGCTTCGGTTGTGGCCCTTCATGACATCAAAAGTAGGTAGTTGCACCTGGGAATCACCTATCCTTTGGAGCTTCTTCCTATCAAGGTGTTTTGTAGTTCCGGACGACGGAATTTAGGGTGAGAAGGTAGCAAAGTTTAAGAGTTTTGAGGTGTGAGATTTGAGGATGCAAGTGTCGATATTTATAGTGCGCTTGGGGGGATCTTTCTTAACTAGGCTAATGGCTGTGGGTTTGGTTCAAGTCCCGTCTGCTTAGATTAAAGAGTGGTTACTAGATAGTTAAGTTGTCACACCCCCAAATTCCCACTAATGGCGCCAAGCCGTCGGGTGTGACGTGACCAGGACCAAAGCTCTAGTCATATAGAACGATTCTAGATGAGTTCGAAAACACGTGGATATCACTTAAAATATCCCTATTAAATAAAACATGTTTCACAGCGGAAACAATTATTATATGCGGAAACTAGTACAAAATTAACATCAAAACAACATGAAATGTTCACACTATCTAAAATGCATGCATCCTCCTTTGTGAGTCCCCTTAGGTGCTTCCTAAGCTCTTAGTTGTGCTGAGTACCTGAGAAATGCATGCTAAAGTGTGTCAACATAAAGTTGGTGAGTTCACAGGTTTAGTTCAAAAGTAAGTAAACAGTTTAATCATACGTGGTTGTTTTATCATAAGTTTTCCAGGCACAAAGCCTCATGTGTATGATCGATGTGTAAAATGTTTTACCAATGTTCGTCGGGCCCAAGTCCCGAAATGTCTGGTTCGGATGTATACTGAAATGCTAAAAGTTTGCCAGGTCCGAGACCTCGAGTGTAAGTGTTGCGCCACTGCCGAAACTAGACTATTTGCTCTTGCCTCCGCCATGTCCATCGTCAAAAAAATGGCATAGGTCGATATCACGCCCGTCGTGACCTCCAGCCACAATTATCGTCGAGCGGGGCTTGTCAGACCCATAGTACTATTTGATAACACCTCGCTTACATGTAACTAACGGTATGACTGTGTGAGGACTTTGTTTACGATATTGTCACACTCAAATGTTTGTACAACATAATAGTAATACATAAAAATGTGGTTGTCATAATGTTTACCCATTTGTATTGATCCAAATGTTGGTCAAGAATGTTTGCCCATCTTGTTGACCCAGTTGTTTGGTCATTATGTTTGTCCAGTTCGTTGACCCAAATGCTGGTCAAACGTGTTTGTCAGATGTTTGAACGACACCTTGTCAAATGTGTTTGTCAAATGTGTTTGTCAAATGGTTTGTACAAAATGCTTGTTAAAAGCGTTTATTCAAAAATGTATGTCATATGCATTTGTTCAAGTTGTTTGCCAAAAGTGTTCACATGTATTTCTCCCCCCGGTTTGAGTTTGTAAACAATTAAGAGAAAAGGGGCCGTGAACTCACCTGTGCTGCTTTGTTTGCGTTTTGTGAACTGTCTGTCTCTAACTGTCACCTATAACACGTATGTAGTATAAGTTGGTGTCCGTGTCTGTGTTGGTCTGCTTAGACCGTGTTCGTGTCCTAACAACTTCAGGTTGTTGTGTTTGACTATGTGACTGCGTTTGACCGTGTTGACTCAACCACCCATTGGTGATATGTTTGTAGTTTGTTAATGATTTTTTCGTGTCTGTCAAGTTTCTTCAACTAACAATTAGTGCACGTAAGCATTTCATAACACATAGAGTTTTCAAATGTGGCGAGTAGGCATAGTGTACCTATATTGATCATGTTACTACTCATGGCAGTTGTCACGTATGTTCATCAAACAAGTTGCTATTCGTAGCACGTTTCCTCATTTAGCAAGTATGAAATCAAGAGTCATCTTTTATCGATCTACACATGCTTGTTCTCTAAGTGATCATGTTATCACACAGTATCTTGTCACAAGTCATCATATGAGCACAAAAGTCCATTTCGAGTGAATAAAGTTACTAAATATAGAAAGTTTCTATATTTGACATGTTTAACCACAAGTACCATATATCAACTTGAAAGATCATCATAATATAGCATTTCAAGTCGTTTACTATCAATAAGACTTAATCAAAAACCATATTTCATGAAATTCCCAAATTAAGTTTCCTAAAATGAAAAGTTTGTAACAAAACTCATTTTAACCAAGATTCAAATATTCAAATAGTCTTATATAAACATTAGCATGACCAAAAACACTCATTCATAGTCAAAATCAACATGCATGTATGATCCTTAACTTTAAAGTTTCTATTTATAGAAATCTATGACAAAATCACCCCTTTCATTCAATCATACGAATCATGTTAATAACATCGATAAAACTCCCAAGTCATTACTTGAACATATCTACTTCATCTACATCATCATCTAGCATTATTTGCGCAACAAAAGTTACTATTATTAGTAACTATGCCCAAATCACGTAAAATGACCATTTTAACTCATAGTTTTCATTACAAATATCCCTAACATCACAACAATCACATCTTTACAACCACAATATCCTAAATATCCATAGATCGTACTTGCATGTCATCAAAGATTACCGTAAACATCAAATGTCGTCTCAATTCCTCAATAGATCATTCTAAATCATTGAATAGATCATCAAGATGATAAAACACAGATCTATTTATGTAAAACTTAGTGCATGTGGCCAATGTGGTGTTGCATGTGGTAGATTGCCCTCGCATGTGTGTGTTCATATGTTTTGGTGTAAGATTATAGAAAAATAACCAAAGGGGCAACCTTCTATGGCTCAAGAACACTGAGATCGTAGTTCCACAATTCCAGAAACCTGCTGGTGATGATATTACTGTAGTTAGAAGGTGTCGGTGAGGTGGCCAGGAGGCTTCCACAATGGCTCCTTCTTGGCTTCTACCTTCAAAACCTTCAAGGTGGAATTGAAAATGGTGCTCCAAGGATTGAAACTCAGCTTGACAGAGTATAGGGGTCGTGATTAACGTCTGACGCTCGAGAGTAATGATGTAGGGTGGCTGGAATGATTTGGTCTTGGTTTTATAAAGATTTTGTCTACTAGAAGGCTTCGCGTACCACCAAGTCCGATCGTGCATGGCCTTGGCGTACCGCCAAGGATTTCGGAGTTCAAACTCCCACCCATGCTTAGCGTACCGCCAAGGGTCTCACCATGCCCCCTTGGCGTACCACGATGGGCTCCAGAATGGCCCAATGGCCTATTTTTATTTGTTGGATCCGTTTTTCTCCCATTTTTCTTCATCTTTTTATCGTTCCTCGATTTTTTCTTTGTCTTTGTTCGTTATTTGTTCACACATTGATCAATTGTTATCCATTTGTATCATTTGTTCGATCGTTCACCAACGTTCGTGAGTCTTATACACGTGTGTGCGTTTCCAGTAATTCATCGAATTACGTTGCGATTGTTTGTGTTTGTACCAATGTGCCACGTGTCACACTACATTAAACCAATCTAGTGCCACGTATGTTTAAACTATTTAATTTAACATTAAATAAATTGAATTACAGACCTGGAATTTACGGGGTGTCACATCATCCCCTTGTTAAAAAGAATTTCATCCCGAAATTCAGTTCGTCCTATAAGTATAAGTGTTCAAGTCATCTCTAATTTTCCCAATGCGGTCGTGACTATGTTCGAGTCTTCTTATTTACGTGGTCCTGCACCTTGATTCGTTCCTTCGAAAGGAGATATGTGTTTGTAAGTCCGAATTGTTTCTAGTAATGTTACTAGTGTCTCATCTGTTAGACACTGCCCTGGGCTTGATCATGCGATACGTTTGATATATGCTGATATGTTCTTTCGATAAGTGTGGTTCGTAGACTATGAGTGGACTCATCGTTTGAATCCAAGGTCTATGATGTCCTGGGTTTAACCTTCCCATTTCTTGGATTACGTCCTACCTCTCCAAGGTAAGACTTTGTGGAGATCTTAGTCCCCTATTGGAGGTACAAGGGCTTGCGTCCCTTGTTAGCGTAGTTCTCTAGACAGTCATGTGCTAACTTTATGAGATCTTCATGCACGATCTTCCCATTGTTGTGTATATGTGTTTGTAATTGTTGGGTTGGCTTTCGCCCGAATCTATCCGGTAGATGGGTTAACGGCACTTGCGTCTGTCAAGTACTTCTGGTGGTTAAGTTTTCATACTCGAATGATATCTGTCTTTGTAAGAATTTCAGTTATTAGAAACGTGGGGCTCCAGAATGGTTATAAGTCGTTCACACATGCCCTCGGCATGTCTCTTATTCTTTGTACCAAGTGTTCTCCTTTCTTCATCGGTATGTGGTTGATACATAGTGCTCATATCCTATCTTGTCTCCGATGTTTTAAGAGAGGACATCCAAAAGCGTATTGTAAACCAAACATTAAGATGGAAACGAATGTAGTTTGCGCTCCATTTCGAGTGACTATCCCCCTCTTTAGATGGATTTGGGTTAATTTACCCTGCTTGTTGTTCTGTGGATAAGAAGGAAATATGCAGATTTTGATTCTCATGTTCAACCTTTGGACAATCTCTATCTTAGAGGGTCCTTGTTGTGTCTCCCGAGGTGCGAAGAAGAAGAGTTCATGTAATATGATCGCCGTGAGGGATAGGTAACTGATAAATCAATATGCAGGGTTTAACAGTTCGAGTTTCGAGCGAACGGTTTCCCACCAGA
This sequence comes from Mikania micrantha, assembly GCA_009363875.1. Lineage (NCBI taxonomy): Eukaryota > Viridiplantae > Streptophyta > Magnoliopsida > Asterales > Asteraceae > Mikania > Mikania micrantha. The sequence goes on from CM018695.1 coordinate 54,088,850, forward strand.
GTTGAATAGGGATCACATTGTGTGACGTAATTACGAAAGAGGTTGATAATCCACTAGGAGTCTATCTGTCACGTTATCACGTTAGATGATTCGTAACACGAGCTTTGAAGTTCAAGGAAGTGTCAAGAATTATATAAGATCGTCCCACAAGGTGGTTTAGGGTTTGAGAATGGTATGTCACGAATCTCATCGTGTGACCCTACGCGGTTCACGTATGGTTGCTTTCTCAACAAAGTTTGCATCGGAATGTCAGGGAATGTCAGTTGTTACCACGTATAATGTCATCATGTCTCAGAATTCAGTAGGGTTCTTATGCTTGCCGTCGTTGTCGTGAAATGACACAATTATTCGTGGCGACTTCCAGCAAGGAGTTTGCAAAGTAGGTGGTTGTCTGATGATCTCAGTAGGATATCTGTATATGTATCTTTCTTGATCACGCGGATTGTTTTTGAGGTGGGTGTCTAGCTGTTACATTGGTGTTGATCATAATTTTTTTGTGTTTCTTTAATCCAAAGAGGTTCCTCAAACCTGTCATGAAAAATCCATAGCAGTCGAGGATATCTAGACAAAGAGATGTGCAATCTTGTAAGGAAGTGCAATCCCTCAAAATGGATTGTTGATTGGTTTGACGATTGATTCCGGTGTTTAGTTTATGTTTCAGGTCCCACTACTCACGTTCTTAATACGGCGTTTGTGTTTGTATATGTGTTGCATCATGGCTAACTTGCCATACTCTGATCATGTTGGGTTCTATCAGTCATATGCTCTAAGGAGTTGTTGGTTTATGTAGTTCCTGGTGTTTTGTGTTCATGACTGAAACTCCTACTTCACAAGAAATCTCTAGTCTCGGCTTCGAATGTACATGTTTCGTAGTCCCGTTAATGCAGGTTGGAAACATACGGATGAAAGAAAGGTACCAATGGTACTGCTAGGAGTGAGCTACTACGGTATCACCTTTGTTTGGTTGGATCTTCAGGTTCATGGAATAATCCGGGTTATGATCGTACAGGTATAGTCTGTATTCCCTTACCTTTATTCATGTCATTCATTCTTACTTGAGTGAATGGTTTCTCGAGTTGTACCAACACATGGACAAGTTCATTCCGTTGCTAAGGATCTCCATGAATCTTTCTTTAAGTTCCTAGTTTGACAGTCGAGTTCTCGCACCATGAGATGTCTTATCCATTTTTCGAATAGTTCAAGGTGGTATAAGTCGAAATCATCTTGCAGAAAAGATTAAGGGTGCCATGGTCAGTTCCTAAGCGAACTGCTTGACTGCTCGTGTGTGATCTATGGGAGGCATCTATGGGCATTCAACGATATGTCTACTGATGTGGCACCATTAGTCAATGATATGTCTTCAGTGTTCTGGATTTGATAGAGTGTTGTTGCGCCAGTCCAACTTCCTCGTTCGCGCATGGTTGTGCTGTTTTTGTTTGGAGTTTACTTAGTAGGTAGGTGTACATAGTTTACGTGCCTTGCTTGAGGGTTAGGCGTCATACGTACTACGTTTGCAGATCGACTCCGAAAATGTGGGTTCCGACAACTGACAGGACTCACACCTGTGAGTGTCTGTGTGATGTGCCAAATTTGCACTAAGAAGGTTCAAATGAGTTCAGATTGACTAGGTTGAAGGCAAGGAATCAATGAGTTTTACCTCGTGATATCAGATAGAATGACGGGTTTTGTTTGTGCTAGATGATTAATGGGCACATATCAAACATGTGCTTTGTATTCCAGGTGGACATAGCTTATCATTGAATTTGCTAGAAATCGTATGCACCTATAAATTCACGATTACGTTGGCCACCATAATCGTCAATTTATCTTACACAGTCATTCTAGTTCATTCAATCTCAAGCTACTAAACACCTTAGGGTTCTAGGTTTACTTCCTGAGTGTCGATACTATGGTTCAAGTACACATATATACATCATGTGACTGGGTTTACACCCAAGAAAGAGGTTGGGAAACTGCGTTCGATTCGGGTTTGTTTGCACTAGAGAAACCTACTTTAGAACAGGAAAGTGTTCTCATTGATCTCGAGTTCGTCTTTTCGCTAATCCCCTTGCACAAGTCGCATGTGCAGTCGAGTGTGAACGCGCACTAAGGGTCCATAGGCATGTTCGTAAGAGTCTGCTAAAGTCACAAAGCATATTGCTAAACTATGCACATAATGTGATGTATGAAACTAGTGTAGAGTCTAAGTGTAGAGCTATGGCTATAATCTAAGTTAGCTATATGCAAACCTATTTCTCTATAACCAAGGCTCTGATACCAGTCTGTCACACTCCCAAATTCCCACTAATGGCGCCAAGCCGTCGGGTGTGACGTGGCCAGGATTAAAGCTCTAGTCATATAGAACGAATCTATATGAGTTCGAAAACACGTGGATATCAGTTAAAATATCGCTATTAAATAAAACATGTTTGACAGCGGAAACAATTATTATATGCGAAAGCTAGTACAAAATTAACATCAAAACAACATGAAATGTTCACACTATCTAAAATGCATGCATCCTCCTTTTTGAGTCCCCTTAGGTGCATCCTAAGCTCTTAGTTGTGCTGAGTACCTGAGAAATACATGCTAAAGTATGTCAACATAAAGTTGGTGAGTTCACAGGTTTATTTCAAAAGTAAGTAAACAGTTTAATCATACGTGGTTGTTTTATCATAAGTTTTCCAGGCACAAAGCCTCATGTGTATGACCCATGTGTAAAATGTTTTACCAATGTTCGTCGGGCCCAAGTCCCGAAATGTCTGGTTCGGATGTATACTGAAATGCTACAAGTTTGCCAGGTCCGAGACCTCGAGTGTAAGTGTTGCGCCACTGCCGAAACTAGACTGTTTGCTCTTGCCTCCGCCATGTCTATCATAAAAACAATGGCATAGGTCGACATCACGCCCGTCGTGACCTCCAGTCACAATTGTCGTCAAGCGGGGCTTGTCAGACCCATAGTACTATTTGATAACTCTTCGCTTACATGTAACTAACGATATAATTGTGTGAGGACTTTGTTTACGATATTGTCACACTCAAATGTTTGTACATCATAATAGTAATACATAAAAATGTGGTTGTCATAATGTTTACTCAGTTGTATTGACCAATATGTTGGTCAAGAATGTTTGCCCAGCTTGTTGACCCAGTTGTTTGGTCATTATGTTTGTCCAGTTCGTTGACCCAAATGTTGTTCAAAAGTGTTTGTCAGATGTTTGAACGACACCTCGTCAAATGTGTTTGTCAGATGATTTGTACACTTCCACTAACACTGGTGGTATGAACACTTCTCTACCTCCTCCAGAACGGGTGGTGACCGCCTTAACGTGGGCATTTGGGTTGGTCTGGGGTTGACCCGGGAACTGGCCTTGGGGCCGTTCATCCAACCGTTTGGCTATGTCACCAACTGTTCGCTGTAAATCCAAGAACGCAGATTGTTGGTTCTTGAGGAGAACATCATGCTCATGTAGGATCTTCTGTGTAGTGGCATCCTTAGCCACTAACTGAGTCAGTAATTCCTCTATCCTACCCAAACCACCACCACTACCAGAAGTGCTACTAGAACCACTACCGCTAGGCTGACCCTGCCCCTGGTTTTGAGGATAACTATGATGGAAACCAGGGGGATTGCCTGAAGATCTATAGGTTTGGTTCTGAGAATTTTCCCAACCGGGGTTATAAGACTGCCCAAACCGGCCCTGCCCTCCTAAGTAGTTAGCCTGCTCCTGGCTCACCAAACACTCAGAAGTGGCATGACCACCTCGACAGATCTCACATCTGTCGACTCTCATCTTCAGATCCTTGACATCCCTAGCTAAAGACTCTAGAGCAGCTGCCACACTTGTATCCACATTAACGTGGTGAACTCCTCTTGTGGAAGAGGATGAACTAGAAATAGGAGTGGAATTCCTATTTGAAGACCGCTGCTCATACTCGGCCTGAGCAAAACTCTCAAATAAATCATTACATTCAGCCACATCCCTCTTACCCATGAGGTGGCCTCCTGCAGAAGTGTCAAATCTGGCACGAGTCTCATAAGTGAGGCCATTGTAGAATTTCTCTACAAGAGCCCAATCAGAGAGACCATGCTGGGAGCATCGGCTAAGAAGATTTTGAAACCTTTCCCACGCAAGATAGTAAGGCTCATCAGGGGCCATTCGGAATGAATGGATCTCATCTCTCAGGCGGGCGGCCTTAGCAGGTGGGAAATACTTTTTAAGAAAAGCATCCCGAAGGCTAACCCAAGTAGTGAAAGTGCCTGGAGGATGAGAGTCGAGCCAAGTGGCTGCTCGCCCCGCAAGTGAAAAAGGAAAAAGCTGTAGAAAAATCGCATCAATAGTGGCACCTTGAAGATTGAAGGTACCACAGATACGAGTGAGCCTAGCAAGGTGTGCGGGAGCATCTTCATCATCACGACCATTAAACTGAGAATTATTAATCGCATTCATGATATATGAAGGAATCTGCCATGAATTTTCATTCGGGATCGGTGGCAGTAAAATGGGGTTATTAAGCCCCGTGAATCCCGCAGTGGCCTGCTGGTGAACGGTCCGACGCTCAGCCATTGGTGGATCAAAAGGCAAGCGTGGACTGGAGTGAATAGAAGAACTAGAAGAAGAAGAAGGTGTGTGCTCAGAAAAATCAGCAGAAATGGGAGTAGAAGCACTTACCTCGCTCGTAGAACCTTCAGAAAAGTTCCGCGAATCGCTCCTTGATGGCAATAAAAGCTCAGGTGGCGGTCCGTGTGAACGTAGGTGTGGCATGCACTACCGAACCTACAAATAAACAAAAATCACTCAAAAAGAAATAAAATAAAATAAAATAAACTATAACTAAAAATAAACCAAAACACAAATATGCACAGATAAGAAAAAGAACTAGTAAGCACAATCGACTAAGAAGTCCCCGGCAACGGCGCCAAAAACTTGATGTCGACGGAGCCTAGCTATAAAATTAACTAAAAACCGACTCTAAAATAGACACAAAGTAATAAATCTAGACTCTCTAAAAGCTAAGCTACCAACAGGCAAGTGTACCTATCGTGTGTAGCAAGACAAAAGTAAGTCCGGATATCGAACCCACAGACTTCTACAGACTGAACTAACTAGACTCTATAACTTATCTATACAAAATTTGTACTTAACTAAATTAATAATAAAGAAGGGGGGTTTTCTAACAAAACTAATAATAACTTAAATAGACTAAAACAGACGAGCAAACAAAAACTAGATCAGAGAAGAAAAGAAGTACTACCTAGGCTTGAATCATATACATGCTTGACAAGGTTCTATCGGGGATTGGAACTAATGTGATACCGGGATCCTCAACCCTTCTCAAGGATAGTCAACTAAAGATCTTAAAAGCCATTAAACCACCGGTTAAATGAATTTCCCTCACAGGCCATCCAATTACTTATGAAATATCCGCTAGATTATCTACCTCACAGTACAATAATCTCAAAACACCTAAGAAATAACTGTCACACATTCTACCTCACGGCGCGATAGTCACAATTCACTTAAATGCTAGGGATAACTTGGGTTTTCCTATTGGACTCGATAAACATGAAATGGTAAACATACTAGAAAGATCTTCTCACAAAGGCTCTAACTAGAAATCCAACATCCAAGACTTATCGACAACTTCTCACCTCACGGCTATTGAAGCAAGTTGCACATCTTAATCATCTAAATCATAATAAAACATTCCTATGAATCACTCGGCCAAAGCAACTCATCCACTAATCAAAAACACACAGTAATTGATTCTAGCATGCACCTATTTTGCAACAGACAATCGCCAAGACACATGAGGAACATAATATCAATCATTTAACAACCAAAGACACACATATACATCCAATATTCCAAACCAAGTCTTTAAATCATAAATCCATCACATCATAATGTTCCAAAACCGAATCAAACCAAAATCAAACATGTATAATCATCCCACCTAGATAGTTCTAAATGTTTAGCCACTAAACATCATAAGAAAACAACCATAATCTGTTTAAAGTAAGAAAACATGAGAAACAAGAGAAACAAAGTAAACCGATCACGTTACACCCTTCGGATCACTCGTCTAGGGCTTCCCGATGATCAAAATCAACTCCAATCTCGTTCTCTAGCCTCTGGTCGCCTCCTAGGTCGTCTCTGGTCGTCCAAAAAACCGAATATCCTCGCCTCCAGCCGTTTCACAAAACATAAACTCGAATTTCTGAGTTTCTAACCCTGTCGCGTAACGCGACATGTGTCTCCAAGCCCGTCGCGTAGCGCGAAGGGTTCCGCTACCCGGCAAAATAGTCGGGTCAACCGAAATCAATAAGTGAGGGGCATTTTCGTCATTTCCACCTGTTGCGTAGCGCGACAGGGTTTCCTGTGGTCGTCGCGTAGCGCGAGGGGTTGAAAATCCAGAATTCTTCTTTCTTTGTTCTTGTTTCTGTTCTCGTTCAACCAGACACTCGTTTTCTTGATCTTTTATGCTAAAATGACACGTTTATTACTTGCAAACATTAAATTATAGAAATGTGAAGAACCAGCATCAATCGACTCTAAAAACCAATAAACTGTACAGAAACTCAATAGAAACAAAAGGAAAAACAGATGTGTTTTGCAACGGATGATTGGTATACATAGTGAGAACATATTTATTAAATGCATAAACCATGGAAAGTTTAGTTGAAACACAACTAAACAGAACCAGAGAGTTTATTGCAGTTACATTTCAGATGTTATGGATTATTGGGTTGGAAATGGAAAGGATTTTGAGTTGAGTATTGTTGGGTTACTAAACACAGTCAAAGACACATGGTCATGGTTTATCGAAATAGCGGTGGGACGGTGGCTGGGGCAGTTGCGACAGACCCCTACATATGCCCTATATATATGCATATTTCGGTCTATCACGGATGTGTCAGTGATATGGTTTAGTAGGTTGGATTGTGAATTAATAATATTAAAAATAATTAAAAAAAATTGAAATGATATTGGAAATATTTACGCGATGGAGAGGTTACGAACATAAATGTTACTTTAGAAATATTAACTTAATAATGTATCCGCGTGGATGACGATTCATACGAATATAATTGTTAAGAATAATATTCTGAAACGATATTCCCTAAATTTTAAATCGAATCGAAATACGAAACGAGTGTTGGATTCGGAAAGGTGACGATCTTTACGAATACATACGTAAGTAACGCGTTTCGACAAGATAACGAAATAATATTTAACGATATTAATTTAAGAAAAAGAATTTAACAATGTTTATTAGAAATCACAACCTAAAACATAACTGGATAACTATTTTATTTAAATGTATAAAATTAACGAAAGTAAACGAAATTATTTTACGAGATAGTTCGATTTAAAATCATGTTAATAGACAAAACGTAAATATTAGATGTTATGTGTTTTTAAAACACGTTTACGAGAAAACCCGAACATTTAATTATTTTATCACGATAAAAACGAGACCGAGCACGCAGGGACTACGTGAGTAATTAAAGAGGAAGAACACATCTTCTTCTTCTTCATTTCATATCTTCCACTCTCTCACTAGAAGACCAAATCCGCCACTTTCTCTCTAGTTTTCTTCATCGTCTCTCAACGGAATTGCAAGATTTTGGTGTCCACGCGTTCGTGAGTTCGAGTAGAACAAGAACGCACCAAGATTTTGAGCTGTAGAACGCGATTTGAAGGTAGATCTAACACTTTACTTTGAGTTCTTTTTCTTTAAACCAACCGGTTTGTATTTACACGTCTTAAACAAGTTTTATGCGTAGAAAACCCTAGAAAGTACTAATATAAGTATAGGAAGAACATAAACACGATCTACAAACAGGTTGTAAGCTTGAAGATGATGATGATGAGCTGCAACTTGCGACTGGCCAAACCTTAAGGGTTGGCCGAACCCTGGTTGAGCGAACCTTCTTGGCGGGACAAAAGAGTGGCCGAACCCTCACAGGGTGGCCGAACCTACTGGGTCCCGAACCCTTGGGGCAGGCAAACCCTAGCCGAACCATAGGGGCCGAACCTTTCCCTGTCCACCGAACCTATGGGGAACACCAACCTGCATGTTCACCGAACCTCTCTTCTTCACAAACCAGCTGCCACGAACCCTAGGGGAGCCGAACCTTGTGTTAGCCGAACCCCAACCAGCCAAACCTCTACATGTCAGCAAACCTATGATTGCGGGTGAGGTTGGCCGAACCTTGGCATGAGGGAATCCTTACAGCGAACCTCTAGCCTAATTCTCCTTTTCAGCGAACCCATGACCATGATCAAATCTAGCACTTCATGAACTCTAAAGATTTAAAACCAAGGGGAGGTTTGGGTAACCAGTGGGCCTTTGGGCCGCAAACCTTAGTTGGAACGAGTCCAGAACCATGGTTGGGACTATGAGGAATGCCGAATTGGGGATTCAAATTTGGTTTAAACGGAAAGGGTTGGAACTAAATATACTATGCATGCATGGATACGTTGGGTCACCACTCTTTATAACATGTATAGACTTTAAATGATGAATCTACATGGATAGAACCATTTATGAGAATAACCTAATTACAATTTCCTTAAACTTAGAGTGGAGTTGATAATTTAAATAACGGGATGGATTTAAGTAAATCATGCATGCATGCAAACTATGAAAATATATAAGTTTATGAGGTCACTATCCCTACAACTTGTATAAATTGGTTCTATCATTTAAAAATCATCAAGTATTGAATTATTAAAACTAACGAGTTAAATTATTTTTGTAGGATGATAAGTGACAAAATATTAGGTGTTATGATGTAACTTAGAATAAATAAACTAAGTTGATGGAACACTTAATGAATTAAAAGTAAACACCTACGAATAATTAATCTAAATAGAACACTTATACTTATGAGTATGAAACATACTATAATTACAGTTTGTTGAGTTGCTTCTGATTTTGTATACGTGAGCGCGCATTCTACTAAAACACTGATTCTAAGGACTCAGGTGAGTTCTCATAACCTCCCTTTTAATCATTTTGTTTTTAAACTCGGAGGTGAAGCATGTATACTAATTTAAATATTATTTTGATAACACAAGGATAACACCTGTTTATCATTATGATATTCACATTATGGGATTATCTTTGTTATGGATTATCACGGATTATCACAACTCCATGGGTTGTTGTTGTTGACTTCGGTCACACACAATGATCGCATGTATTGTCACTATTCCATGAGTCGTTGTTGATTGACTTCGGTCACCCACAATGATTGCAAGTATTGTCACTATTCCATGAGTCATTACTGATGACTTCAGTCATCTGAAACGATTGCATGTATTGTCACTTGGATTGCCACAACTCCGTGTGTCGTTGTCATTGACCTTGGTCATTCACAACGATGCATGTATTGTCACGTATACTAATTGAGAATATTGATGATTGAGATTGGTTGATTGAACATATGATTGATTATCTATGAATTATTGATATATGTGACTATGTGTCTGGTTTATGTGTTTGGGTTATGTGATTGGACTAAGTGCTTGGATGTTGTGTTGGATATTCTCATAGGTGCTCATGTGGATTTTTTCAGAAAACTATAAACTTTTGAAATCATTTGTAAAGTATTTTTAAATATAAAACCTTATGATTACTCACCAACTACTTCGTAGTTGACACTTGATTTTTACATGTTTCAGGGAATGAAGACAAGTAAGTTGAGGAAGATGATCTCTCATATTTTGGACATCATCACATAGGATTCTTGGACTTAGCTAAAATAACTGAAATTCTGGCGAATAGAGTTTAGTTAGTTTAGCTAAATCTTTTGTGTATTGGATGTAACTAATTCATGCTGAACATGATTTTTGATGTAATTAATTTGGTTGATTAATGTTATGTGATGGTTTAATTAGATGCCAACGAGCTTATGAACAATCTACACATCCCTCGTGGCATCCCGACGTTTCCGCCATCGGTCAGGGTGTTACAGATTGGTATCAGAGCCTAGGTCATAGGGAATTAGGTTACTAGAAATGGTTGACCTAGTCTATAACCGTAGGATACCCTAGTATGAATATATTCATACACTAGTTAGTATATTCAGGATTTCATGCTTATGTGTTTATTACATGTTACCTGAGCTCCTGATATAAATCTGCCATGCATATGATACTTGTTGATTATATCTGATTGATTGTGCCCTAATGATTCAATAAGGACATACACGTGGTGTATCGTAAAGGTGGTGGGACGTTGGCTGGGGCGGTTGTGACTAACCCCTACATATGCGCTATATATATACCATTTATGGTACATTAGGTGGATGTCAGTATTGAAGAATAAGGGAACTACCCGTTTGGGAAATTATTTGCTTAGGAAATTAACTGCTTAGGAACTCATCTGCTTTAGGAATTATTTGATTGGTCTTTGATCACCAGACAAGGACACACTCATGGTATACTACAAAGGTGGTGGGACGGTGGCTGGGGCAGTTGCGACTGATCCCTACATATGCCCTATACATATACCATTTGTAGTATATCGGGGGTCTGTCATTGTCAGGAACCTAGGATATTACTAGGAAGTGTTGTAAGGTTGATGCTGATGGAATGTTGGTTGAGTTTGGGTTGGATTGACACTTTGGATGATCATATTTGATGAACACCTATAAACTCATTTATGAACACATTTATTGGACACGTGGGGTGTATAGGACCAAAGAATGATATGAACAATTAGTGATGGAATGTAGATTTGAGTAATGATATAGACACTTGGTGAACATATGAACGCATAGTGATGATACTAACACTTAGTGATGGTATGAACACTTGATGAGAATAAATTATAGGGAGAATATGAACACTTAGTTACAATAAGAGCACTCAGTGATGATATGAACCCTCATTAATGATTATGGACTTTGGGATTAGGTATGGATTTTTAGTGAACTTAGACATTAGGGGAACTTTAATGTCAAGTGAACTTAGACATTAGGTGAACTTAGAAATAGGCAAGCCTACATGTCAGGTGAACTTAGACATTAAGCGAACCTAATTGGTTAAGGGAACTAGAGACCACTTCACTCAAAATTATCCTACCTAGGATAAGGATTGTGAAGTGAGATTATGGTAAGATGCATGATACACCCTAAATTATAACAAGGGCATAATCGTGGTGCAATGCAACGGTGGTGGGACGGTGTTGGGGAGGTTGCGATCTACCCCTGCATATGCCCTATATATAAGCTTGTTGCATTGCATCGGGAGGTTGTCAGTGTTGGTATAGGGTGGGGAATTTTTGGAACTTAGAAATATTTAGCTAATATTAGATATGACCAACTAGGACACTTAGTATAATATTAAGAAATTTATAATTGTTATGAGTTTAATGACAGATAGGAGAAAATATAGCGTCTATATGTAATCCTAACTAATGAAATGAACTCATTTGACCCTTGTTTATATAACTTACGTTGTAAATGGTAGTAACATGTTTCTAATATCCTCAGAAACATGCCGCCACGCCATCACAACGGAGATGATACGAACTCTGAAGATGCTAACGGTAATGCCAACTCCGGCATACAAGAGTTAGCAAACCTCATCTCTGGATTGGTGAATCAACTGATTCAAGCCAATCAGTCTCTCAATCAGAACAGAGGTGGTGCAAAACCACCGGTCTGTACATTCAAGCACTTCAACTCCTGTAATCAACTGAAGTTTACGGGTTCTGAAACAACCACTGGTCTGCTGCAGTGGTTTGAGAGCATGGAGAACACCTTCATCAACAATGATTGTCTCGAGAATCTGAAGGTGCGCTATGCCACCAGTGTTTTCCAAAAGAGAGCACTGACCTGGTGGAATGGTGAAAAGCGAAATAGGGGAGTGGATGTTTCCTTAGCATTGACATGGACGGAGGTCAAGAACCTGATGACCACCTAATTCTGTCCTCGCAGTGAAATGAGGAAACTGGGGACTGAGTTCTGGGAACTCAAACAAGATAGTGGGGAGAATGTAATCTACAATACTCAATTTCATGAATATAGTTTACTAGTACCTCACTTGGTGACACCTTTGGAGAGAGCCATTGAAAAGTATATAGGCGGTTTGCCTATGCAGATTCAAGACACTGTCTACGGAAGCAATCCTAAAACACTAGAGGCTACAGCCCATCTATCTAAAACTTTGATGGATAATCATGTGAAGGCTGGAACACTCACAAGAAAAGGAACAAAGAAGACTGAGGTGAAGACTGCTGCAAAGGAACCAAAAACAGAACTCAAGACTGAGGCTGCTAGTTCTTCAAAAAGCAGCAACAAGAAGAGAAAGACCAGGAACTTCGTGGTCACTACTCCTGCTGCCAAGTCTGTGCAGCAATCATCCAACAACACCACTGCCATAAATTATATTGGGAATACTCCCCAATGTAATATTTGCAGATATCATCACATGCCTAACTTGCCTTGTCGCGTCTGCAACAATTGTGGCAAGTATGGCCATTTTGCCAACGTTTGTCGGAGAGCACCGCAAGCACAAAGGATGCAACCTGCACCGCTTGCACTGCCAGCTCCGCAAGCTCAACCAAATCAAGCCGTACCCATTCTCCAGGTACCTGTACAGGCAAGAGCCTGTTATGAGTGCGGTGAAGTAGGTCACTTCAGAAATCAATGCCCGAAACTGACGGGAAACAACCAACGGGTGGCTCGAGGCAGAGCGTTTCGGCTAAATGCTCCAGCTGCTCTGGCCAACCAGGACGTGGTCAACGGTACATTTCTGATTAACAACTCTTATGCATCTGTTCTATTTGATTCTGGTGCCGATAGGAGTTTTGTTTCACATAATTTTGAACATATGCTTGGAATGACACGTACTAAGATAGACAAGTCGTTTAACATAGAGGTGGTTGATGGTAATACTATTGATATTGACACTGTTATTATTGGATGTACGGTGAACTTAAATGATCACGTTTTCCCAATTGATCTTATACCTATGCAACTTGGTAGCTTTGATGTTATCATAGGCACGGATTGGTTAGCCACCCACAAAGCGGAAATTGTCTGTTATGAGAAATATATTCGCATTCCCTTACCTTCGGGTGAAACTTTAAGAGTTTTTGGGGAAACTTATAGTAAAGGTCTTAAGCTGATGTCATGCACTAAAGCACACAAGTACCTTAGGAAGAAATGTATAGCATTTTTAGCACACATTGTGGAGAAGAAAGAGCTGATGTCATGACTTAGTACCTGGTGCGAACCCAGTAGCTAAAGCTCCTTACAGACTTGCGCCTTCGGAGTTACAAGAACTGGAGAGCCAATTACAAGAACTGACTGATAAGGGATTCATTCGTCCGAGCCATTCGCCATGGGGTGCACCAGTCCTGTTTGTCAATAAGAAGGATGGGTCATTTCGAATGTGCATCGACTACCGCGAGTTGAACAAGCTGACAATTAAGAATCGATATCCTTTGCCGCGCATCGGTGATCTTTTCGATCAACTTCAAGGCTCGGCATGGTTTTTTGAAGATCGATCTTAGGTCTGGGTGTCATCAGGTTCATGTACATGATGATGATATTCCCAAGACGGCTTTCAGAACCAGATATGGCCATTGTGAGTTTCTGGTAATGCCTTTCGGCCTTACCAATGCACCAGCGGTTTTCATGGATCTCATGAACCGTGTTTGCAGGCCATACTTTGATAAGTTCGTGATTGTATTCATTGATGATATTCCGATATACTCTAAGAGTAAAGATTGTCAGGATCGGATCAGATCTTAATCTGAGATCTGATGATAACAATAAGCTATGATTTCGATTGATAACAAGGCGGAAACATGCAATCAATCTAAGTTTCGTAACAATCTAAAATAACAAAACCCACAGTAATTAATATTCAAGACATATTTAATTAGAACAATTAAGAACAAATGAAGATGAATATTAAAGGCAGTTATATTGATTGTAGATCTGAAATTGCTCAGAGAATTACAGTGTGTAAAGTGTGTGTGTTTTCTCCAAAAGTGTACAGACTGATTCTACAAAGGTCCTATTTATAGAGACCTATTTCAGACCTACATAACTGACCTAACGTATAACTGCTATCAAAATAACAATACAAACGTCACATCAGTTATGCATGTCATAACTGATGTCAGCAAAAACAAATAAACAACAGAATCTAAGTGTAGATTCTTCATCAACAACAACAATCTTGAACATCAGCATTAGTAAGTTTGCATGTCAGCATTGCAAACTTACTTTCTTGTACTTGGCAGATTTTCTTGATCAGCATCACAACAGTTGGTCGTCAGCATTGAGGATTGGATGTCAGCATTGAGAGTTCAATGTCAGCATTGTTGAATACTTTGGTTATTGTAATCATCAGCACTACAATATATATCATCAGCATCACACTTGGTCATCAGCATCACAAGATTTGTTCATCAGCACTGCAATATCCTTGAGATAACATCATCAGCAGTGTACTTTGAATGTCAGCACTACAACTTTAAGCTGTCAGCATTGAAGAATCCTTGGGAAAATGTCAGCATCTCAATCTTCAATGAGTTGGCTTTCAGCATTATTACTTTGGTTGTCAGCACTACAACATCCTTGACAAATCCTGCAATTACTAAACACTTAAACATAAGAATCAATTAACAAATAAAGATCTTATAAATAGAAAGGTTTAAGGTTCAAAGATGTGGACCATATGTGTTGTCTGTATTGTGCCTGTCAACACATCAACATATTATATGGATTTGAACGTTATTCAAATTATCAGCATATCAAAATTAATCTGTATAAGATAGAAAAACAGAAGTAAAGAGAGTTAGAATGTTGCCATCATTAAATGGACTTAATGAACTTGAAGCTTGCAGAAGGATTGGTTAATTGTGGGCAGGGCACCATCTCATAATGGAAACCTAACAATCTCCCCCTGAGATGATGCTTCCTACAATTAGCCCACCATAATCCATAAATACCTATTTCATATGAGTAAACCACATCCAAAGCCTTTGTCATCATCAGCATCCGTCATCTTCACACATCCTCTTCTTCTTTGACTTGACTCATGCTGAAAGATAACATCAAATGATGTATAATGCCAGCAAATTGAGTCATTGGAGCTTTCAAATCTTCTCTCATGTAATAAATCGGCATTTGATTTAGTGCAGATAAAGATTTGAAATCCAATTCAGACATGTCATCTTTGTCAGTGAAGATGTATGATTTGTCAAGACATTCCACCACCAGGTTTCCATCATTGTTAATAGAAACTCTTTGTGGTTTCTTCAAAGTTTTCACCTTTTGCTCATTTCTTCTCAGTTCATAGCCAATGAACAAATCTTCTGAATCTTTTCTTAATCTTCTGATCAGGCTCACGAATTGAAGGAGACTGCGTCTTCCAAAAGTGGAAATTGGTTTGTCAATTTTTAGATTATCCAAAAAAATGAGATAAGAGTTTTCAAGAAGTTTCACTTCAGAATAGGCATATAGCCTTATATCGGTCGCACTTAAGACTCGATCTCTTCTGAAAATTACCAGCTCCCATGATTTTTCATCATAAGCCCATCCAGTGATAGGGAACTCCTTCATATTTCCAAAAATTTTCTTTTTCTTGATTTCAGGAGGTTTCAGCTTCAGATTTTGCTCACTGAATTTCTTTTCATACTTCTTGAATTCTCTCAAGACTTTATCTTGATCCAAACTACCATCTTGCAATCTGTATAGCCTTACACATTTTCTTAGAGTATCTTGAAAGGCTGCTGGTCTAGCATGATTGCTTCTGTTTACTAAATCTAGACCAGCCAATTCAATTAACTCTTGATCAGAAAGATTAAATATTTGAAAGAATGGATAAAAGCTTTCCACTGCTCCTGTTTCTCTTTTGATTTGATAAGCATCCCAGCTCCAGTCATATTTCCATCCCATGATTTTTGACTTTTGCTTTATTAAATCTTGATCTTGAATAGTCAAAGTTTCTTGGAAAGTCATTCCAATATTTTTCATGTATTGGGAGGAATGAAAAGATTGCCTGGGAGCAGAAGATTGTGTGTAGAATGATTTTGCTTGTGATGCTGTTAGATGTTGTGGAATAAACGACTTTGGCTTTTCAAAAGTTTGACTGGATGAGGCTATTCGGCTAATGACAGGCATATTTGATTTATCAAGATTGGCTTTCTTTCTTGCTTTCTCATCAGCCATCAAAAATTCTTTTACTCTTCTAACCAGAGTGTCCCTCGTCATTCTGTTATAGCTCATAGAAGGAACTCCTCTGTCATGAAAAAAATTTCTTAGAGCTTGATCATTCATAGAATTTGGATCTGGTTGAACCATACTATTAGCAATCTCAGCATCTGCTCTTTCTTGTTCTCTTATCTTTTTCTCTTTTTCTTCTTTCTCTTTCTTATCAATCTCAGTTTCATTTTGAGAATCAAGAAGAGAGTCAATTCTATCAGACTCTGCTGACAATTGTTCAAAAGACATCAAATTTATAGTTTCAAGATCCATGCCACCAAACTCCACAAGCTTTAGTACCAGCTTCATATGATTGTCAGCCATAGCATTTGCCGTAAATTTCGATGCAAAGCTTTCATTAAAAGAGACATTTGGTTCCTCAAACTGTGGAATGATTTTTGCTGATAAAGATTCAGTTTGAGGACCAGTGGAGATTGTTG
Organism: Mikania micrantha; assembly: GCA_009363875.1. NCBI lineage: Eukaryota > Viridiplantae > Streptophyta > Magnoliopsida > Asterales > Asteraceae > Mikania > Mikania micrantha. Next base: position 54,105,530 of record CM018695.1, read on the forward strand.
GTGCATGCATGCTGCTAGATTCTTGGTTTTCTGACATTAAAGCTTCATTCGCAGCCAATTCTGCATCAGCTAAATCACCCAGAATCCCAGCCAATGCTTTTACTTCTTTCTTATCAAACTTTGAAGATGACCTGGGCTTTAATTCTTCAGGAGCCTTTCCTTTTCCCTTTGCCTTTTCCCGGGCAGCATCTTATTTTCTTCTTAGAATCTCAAGGTGATTTTTGATTAAGGTTCTTTCAATCTCATTTCCAGGAATCCCCCTTGAAAATTCTTCAAAAGATGGAATGCTGAAATTTAGCAAATCATCATTTGCTTTATTCATAAGTTCAAAAAATATGAATTTCTTTATCCATATCTATTGAGAATTGCAGCCTTAAAGTATGAATCTAATTCCTTGACTGATGTAACTTCTTTTTGAATTTTGGGAGATGGAGATTTTGACTTCTCCGGGGATTGTGGTGGTGAGGAAGATTTGAGCCTTTTTATTGATTCATCATCATCTTTGTCATGGTCAAACTTCCTCTTCTCCCCCTTGGAGGAAGCATCATCTCCTCCTAAACTGTAGTCACTCTCACCACTACTGACATTTTGTTTTGATTTATGAAGATCTTCAACCTCATCCTCAAGTTCTTTAATTTTCTCCCTTAACATTTTATTTTCTTTTTCAAGCTCTTCAATGGTCGATTCAAGAGATTCAAAAGAAGTCTCTGCTCTCTTTGATTTGGAAATTATGGCATTAAGACTTGTGATTTCTCTTGCAGCCTCTTGTAAAGAACTGATTCGATTCTGATCATTTTGTTTTAAATCATCTATCAATGTCTGCATGGTTTTAGTTTTTGCTCTTACTGATTTTATTTGATGATTCATCTTTTCAATTTCGCTTTCAAAAGCCAGCTTGCTCGCTTGAAATTATTCTTCTAATTCAGTAATCTTCTGCTCTTTTGAAATAATTGTCTCTTTGAGTTCAGCTATGATAGCCTTTTGATCATTTTCAGCAAGGCTACGGGTTGCTGTAAGTTGAGTTTTCAAACTTTGAATTTCAGATTTAAGAAGATCCACCTGCTCCTTCATTTTATCTTGAGCCATTTGAGCATAATTTACTTCGTTTTGAGCACTAAATAGCTCTTGGCTCAAATCAGTGGATTTCTGAATATATCTTTCTCTTTGAGCAATTGAGAATTTTAAATCACTTTGTAGATCATCTACAAAGGCCTTTAAATTAGCTATTTTTTCAGCTTGTGAATCCAGAGTGTTTGTAAATTGATTAACATAATCATCACTCTTTTGGACATAAGTTTGAGCTTGAGCAGCTGCTTCACTCAGATCTCTGATGTGTGCATCCTGACTTTCAATATATACATTTTGAATCGCCAGATGATTGTCTTTCTGTTCAAGTTCGATCAGGAGTCTAGTGATTTCAGCATTCTGTTCATCAAGAGCTTCTTGAAACTGGTTGTATTCAGTCATATGTTCATCAAAATCTTTCTCAATTTCAGCAGTTAGCTGAGTAATTTCAGATTCTTTGGCTTCAATTTGAGAGGCCATATGATGAATCAAAATTGGAACCATTTTAACTGCAGCTGATGGTTGAGGTTGATCTTGAGGATGTTGTTGAGAAGATTCAGGTTCACCAATATCTTGAATAACAGAGTGAATCTGTTCAATAGCAAGCACTGTTGCTGATTCATTTTGTTGCAGTTGTTGTTGTTGTTCTTGCTGTATTGTAATATCAACTTCCAAAGGAGAATTTGGAATTGATAAAATTTCTGTTGCTGTTTGGATAGGAGATGAAATGGGAGTAAGATCAAGATTTTGAATAAAATCTTGATCATCAGGCCTTGCCTGTGAATCAACTGAAGTTGCTGGAGAGTGGTGTGCAGAAGTTAAACTCTGTTCTTGAAATCTTTCATTATTATCACCATCATCATTATCATCTTCATCTTTACTGCTCTCACTACTAGACACATCAGCATCAGTATCAACGTGATCTGATGATGAAGTGCTAGAATCATCATTCTCATCATCAGCTATAATCATCCCCTGTTCAATCAATGCATCTTGTAAGTCAAAGAATAGTTGAGGGAAATCTGCATCTCCTCCCTCAAATTTACCCCTGTTCATTGATGGACATGTAAGATGATCATGATGCTTCAACCCATGAATCTTTTCACCAAATGGTTGCATATCTGGGTGCTGATGATTGATTACTAGCTGAATGAATCTTGGATACATCAAGAATTTTTTACTTCATGCACTTACATTTGTTGTCATACCATTAAAGATGGTTCTTGTAAAGTTGAATGGTGTTGACAGCAGCAAACTCATTATCATAGATGTTGTTCCAAGTGGAAGCTCAAACCATCCTGATCTCCTATTTGAGATACAATGTTGTAAGATGTGAGCTAACAGTTTCCACTTTGGTCCCAATTGACCTTTAAGAATCTGTCTTCTGGGCATTCCACCCGTATAACCAAGAAAATTTTGAAAGAAATTCAAAATATCATCATCTGGAAGTTCAGTTGTATCACATTCATCATTTCCTAAGTGCAAAACATTCCTTAATGTCTGTTCAGAAATAACAACTTGTTGCCCCCCCAACTGTTCCAACAATTGTTTGGATATCATTTTGTATTTCTTCAACTGCTGTGACCCAGAACTCGTTTATCATTTGTCTGTACAGAGTTGGTCTTGCGGTTAGGGCAAACACCAAGTTTGATCGGTTTATGAAGCGAAGAGTTTCCCTAAACCCATGAGCTTTGGGATGCTCTGCATTCAAGAAAGCGCACACGTTGTGTTGGTCTGCGATTTCTAAAAGAGCCATATCTTTACGATGAGGGTCGAGAACTTGAAGATGAAGAGTATTGATGATTTGATTGCAGTATAATGACGATTTTTTGCTGAGATTTGAAGGTTCAAGTGAAGGGTTTTCGCTCAAGTGCAATGGAGTGCTGATAAGGGTTAGGGTTCACTTTTCAAGTTCCTTTTATAGGTTAACTTTGCTGAGTACGAGGTTGAAATCTGGTGAAAAAGTGAAAAATTTTAACTTTTCACGTTATTTCATTAAATTCTCACGTGCTCCCCTTCTTCAGATGATTTTATTTAAAAATTGCTAAGTGATTGAAACTTTTGTCATCAGCATTGGTGTGTTAAGAAAGTAAAGTTTTTTAACTCATGATCATCAGCATTGATCATTTGTTCAGGAGTTATACTTGGCCAAATTTTGAGATTTGTTGATTTTGAATGTCAGCATTGATTAATTTGTTATGCAATATGCTACTTGATCAAGTTGTGCGTCAACATTTGAGAATTTCTCATCAGTACTGAGATTTCACTCATCAGTACTGAGAATTACTTGTCAGTAATGAGAGTTTACTCATCAGCACTGAAAGATTATTCATCAGCACTGAGATATTATTCATCAGCACCGAGAAATTATTCATCAGAACTGAGAAATACTTGGATCAATTTGTTAGGCAGTCATGTTACTTAATCAAAGCAGAGATCAGCACTTGAAACAGAGATTGCTGTCAGCACTGAAACTTATTCTTCAGCATTAAAGAACTGTCAGCACTGAAACTTTATCAGCATTGGAGAAGTGACTGTCAGCATTGAAACTTCATCAGCATTAGAAAATTGACTGTCAGCACTGAAACTTACTTCATCAGCATTAGCGAATTAAATATCAGCACTGAAAGTTACTTGGAAATTTAAACGAATCTTACCTATCAGCAGTGTGATGTGATGGAAATCAAAAAATGATAACCTGATGATATTACCTATCAGTGCTGAAACTTGATGAATGAAGATTTGGTATCAGCATTCTTAAAAATGCATGTCAGCACTGCAGGATACTTGGGAACAAACAAATTTTCATTATCACCTGCTTCAACTGTTTGAAAATCAACTTATGAAACTCCTTTTTATTGAGATTAGCAAATTTCTAAATCCAATATATTTTTGTTGGTTTTCCTGAAATTTGATTTTCTATTTTGTTTGGTTTGATTCAAACTTTGGTAAGTCACAGTGATAAATAAAATTTAGCTGAAATTAATATTTACATACTTAAATCTGATATAAATTTGATTCTTAAAATCATATCGGTTTTAGAACTTTCTGTATCAAAAGAAATGTTTTGAAATATTATTGAAAATTCAAACAATGGTATTGTTTATCCACTTAAACCCTGCTGATATAATCATAAACCAGATAATGAGAACTTGTTCAATTTAGGTATCATTTAAATGTAAATAAGCAAGTTATCACACACATAAAAAGGCACTGTTTGAAGTCGAATTGTAGAATATTTTAAGGATTTATGTAAGATCTCCACTTGATTACCATTTTATAAGTAAATGTATTAATGAAAATATGTTTTTCTTTTCTTTTCATCAATGACAAGCACTGTGTTCTATGAACACTTATTTGGTTGATGTGTGCTGTCAAATTAGAAAGATTTTCTATGTTTTTGTTCTTTTGAGACATTGCATTATACAGACTGCTGTGTATAACTACACTTATTTGGTTGATGATGCAGTTGATAATGTAGTCTTTTATTTTAATATATATGTACTTTAAATGGTGGGAGATAGTCATAAATTCAACTTTCACTTCTTATATTCTAAATCAAAAAGATTTAATACCTTATCATGAGATAGATAAAATGCCTTACATACTTTTCATTTTAATCTTGTTTCTCATTTTCCAGAATTTGACTCGTTTTCAGCTGAGCCTACCAAAGCTTTGAGGATTTCAATATTCTTCCCTGAACCTTTGCTTCTAGATATATCCTTTTCCATCACAGATTCCTATCATTTTTCAAGAAATCAAAATCAGATATAAAGAAAAATATATACAATACTGAAATTCACATATTTTTGTATTTTTCATTGTTTTTCTAATTTTTTTTTAACTATTTATCACTGTAACTTAGCAAAATTTAATCAATTTTCATATTTCATCATGCCTAGACTTTTTACCAAAAATTCAAACCTTTTTGGGTCTAACGCTTTGGTAAATAAGTCTGCAAGTTGGGATAGAAAATCAACGTCAGGAGGTTGTCAATACCTTGGTAACAAGCTGGTATCTTGGCAATGCAAAAAGCAAACAAATGTGTCCATATCAACTGCAGAAGCTGAATATATAGCCGCTTCACTGTGTTGCTCTCAAGTTCTCTGGATTCAAAACCAGATGCTTGACTTTGGATTCAACTTTTTGAAAACTTCAATAAAAATAGATAATAAAGCAGCAATTTTCATAACTAAAATCCAGTACAACACTCAAAAACAAAGCATATAGAAATAAGATATCATTTCCTTAGAGATAACTCTGAAAAAGGATTGATAGAATTAAAGTACATAAATACTGAATTTCAACTAGCAGACTTATTTACCAAAGCGTTAGACCCAAAAAGGTTTGAATTTTTGGTAAAAAGTCTAGGCATGATGAAATATGAAATTTGATTTTCTATTTTGTTTGGTTTGATTCAAACTTTGGTAAGTCACAGTGATAAATAAAATTTAGCTGAAATTAATATTTACATACTTAAATCTGATATAAATTTGATTCTTAAAATCATATCTGTTTTAGAACTTTCTGTATCAAAAGAAATGTTTTGAAATATTATTGAAAATTCAAACAATGGTATTGTTTATCCACTTAAACCCTGCTGAGATAATCATAAACCAGATAATGAGAACTTGTTCAATTTAGGTATCATTTAAATGTAAATAAGCAAGTTATCACACACATAAAAAGGCACTGTTTGAAGTCGAATTGTAGAATATTTTAAGGATTTATGTAAGATCTCCACTTGATTACCATTTTATAAGTAAATGTATTAATGAAAATATGTTTTTCTTTTCTTTTCATCAATGACAAGCACTGTGTTCTATGAACACTTATTTGGTTGATGTGTGCTGTCAAATTAGAAAGATTTTCTATGTTTTGTTCTTTTGAGACATTGCATTATACAGACTGCTGTGTATAACTACACTTATTTGGTTGATGATGCAGTTGATAATGTAGTCTTTTATTTTAATATATATGTACTTTATTTGGTATATATATATGCAGTTGACAAGCACTGTGTATAACTACACTTATTTGGTTGATGATGAAGTTGATAATGTAGTCTTTTATTTTAATATATATGTACTTTAAATGGTGGGAGATAGTCATAAATTCAACTTTCACTTCTTATATTCTAAATCAAAAAGATTTAATACCTTATCATGAGATAGATAAAATGCCTTACATACTTTTCATTTTAATCTTGTTTCTCATTTTCCAGAATTTGACTCGTTTTCAGCTGAGCCTACCAAAGCTTTGAGGATTTCAATATTCTTCCCTGAACCTTTGCTTCTAGATATATCCTTTTCCATCACAGATTCCTATCATTTTTCAAGAAATCAAAATCAAATATACAGAAAAATATATACAATACTGAAATTCACATATTTTTGGATTTTTCATTGTTTTTCTAATTTTTTTTAACTATTTATCACTGTAACTTAGCAAAATTTAATCAATTTTCATATTTCATCATGCCTAGACTTTTTACCAAAAATTCAAACCTTTTTGGGTCTAACGCTTTGGTAAATAAGTCTGCAAGTTGAAATTCAGTATTTATGTACTTTAATTCTATCAATCCTTTTTCAGAGTTATCTCTAAGGAAATGATATCTTATTTCTATATGCTTTGTTTTTGAGTGTTGTGCTGGATTTTTAGTTATGAAAATTGCTGCTTTATTATCTATTTTTATTGGAGTTTTCAAAAAGTTGAATCCAAAGTCAAGCATCTGGTTTTGAATCCAGAGAACTTGAGAGCAACACTGTGAAGCGACTATATATTCAGCTTCTGTAGTTGATATGGACACATTTGTTTGCTTTTTGCATTGCCAAGATACCAGCTTGTTACCAAGGTATTGACAACCTCCTGACGTTGATTTTCTATCCCAATTATCTCCCCCAAAATCACTGTCAGTATAGGCAGTTAAATAAAAATCCTCATCTTTTGGATACATTAGTCCAAGATCAGGTTTTCCTTTGAGATATCTAAAAATCCTTTTGACAGCAATTTCGTGGGATTCTTTGGGATCAGCTTGGTATCTGGCACATAAACATACACTAAACATGATATCTGGCATGCTTGCAGTGAGATACATGAGAGAACCAATCATTGATCTGTAATGAGTTTGATTGACTTGCTTTCCTGTTGGATCTGGATGTAGCTTGTCTCTTGGGTCTGCAGGTGTTGAAGCTGGCTTTGAATCAGTGAGATCAAACTTTTTGAGGATATCTTTGACATACTTTGTTTGGCTGATAAAGATTCCATCAGGCATTTGCTTAACTTGAAGGCCAAGAAAGAAAGTGAGTTCACCCATGGCACTCATTTGAAATTTCTTCTTCATCAAAGTTTCAGATTCCTCACATAGTGTCTTGTTTGTGGACCCAAATATTATGTCATCCACATACACTTGAACTACTAAGAGTTCATCATTTACATGCTTCAAGAAGAGTGTTTGGTCTATCTTTCCTCTTTTAAAATGATTTTTAATGAGATAAGAAGACAAGGTTTCATACCATGCTCTGGGAGCTTGATGCAACCCATACAAAGCTTTGTCCAATTTGAACACTCTGTATGGATGATCTGGATGTTCAAAACCTGGTGGCTGTGCCACATAGACCTCTTCGTGAAGTTTGCCATACAGGAAGGCAGATTTTACATCCAGTTGATAAACAATGAACTTGAAGGCAGCTGCATAAGCTAGAAAGATTCTAATAGCTTCAATTCTTGCAACTGGTGCAAATACTTCATCATAATCAATACCTTCTTCCTGAGTGTAGCCTTGTGCTACAAGCCTTGCTTTGTTTTTGATCACAATCCCTCTATCATCTCTCTTGTTCCTGAATACCCATTTTGTGCCAATGGGCACTTGATTTTCAGGTAGATCAACAAGGGTCCAAACTTCTTGTTTTCTAAATTGCTGCAATTCTTCCTGCATTGCTTCTACCCAACTGTTATCTTTTAAGGCTTCTTTAATGTTTTTGGGTTCATCTTGAGAAAGAAAGCAAGAAAACAGGCAAACATTTGCATATTCATGCATACTCCTTGTTGTCTTTGATGATAAATTGCCAATGATGTTTGTAGCAGGATGATTTCTTTCAACAGTTCTGTATGTTGAACTTGTTGGAACCAAAGTATTGATATCTAAATTTATGTCATTTAGATCAATAGCATTGTTTTCATCAGAAGGATTTGTGTCAGATGAATGGGTTGGGGAATTTGGATGTATTGCTGATGAACTGCTATTCAGAGAAGAATTTTGTGCATCAGCATTATCATATGATGAATGCTGATGAGTTGAATATGTTTCTGCAGAAGAGTCTAATGGCTGAGGATCTGGAGTATCAGCAATGATGGGTGGATTATCAGAAATAAGTGGTTTAATCCATCCTCCCTCATAACTTGTTAACTCTGTATCATCATCTTTTGTTCCACTTGAGCCTGCATCATCAGATGGGAAAATATCAAAGCTTTTCATAAAAGTGTCCATGTCAAACAGCCAATCAGGACCTATACACTTTGTCTTGAAATTATGTTCAAAGAACACAACATCAGCAGTTTCTTGCAAAGTATATGCAGTTTTGTTAAAGACCCTGTAAGCTTTTGACACACTGGAATATCCAACAAAGTATCCCTCATCAGCTTTTGAATCAAATTTTGATAATCTGTCTGTTATGTTCAAAATGGAGACTGGACATCCAAAAGCTTTGAGAAATTTTATTTGAGGTTTTCTGGAGAACATGATTTCATATGGAGTTTTGTTTTGATCTTTGACAATAAAGGTTCTGTTTTGCACATAACACGCTGTGTTGACAGCTTCTGCCCAAAATGATAAAGGAAGCTTTGAATCAGCAAGCATTGATCTTGCAGCTTCAATTAGGGACCTGTTTTTCCTTTCAGCAATACCATTTTGCTGAGGAGTTCTAGCTGCACGGAACTGTCTTGTTATTCCATTTTCAAGACAAAAATTGTCCATTGTTTCATTTTTAAATTCAGAACCATTGTCATTTCTGAAACCTCTAACTGATTTTCCCATTTGATTCTCAATTCTTTTCACCATCTGAATTATTAAATCAGCAGTTTCACTTTTCTTGTTCAAGAAGAACACCCAAGAATATCTTGAATAGTCATCCACCATCACAAGACAATATTGTTTCTTTCCCAAACTAAACACATTTACAGGGCCGAATAAATCCATATGGATTAACTGTAATGTGGAGTTAATTACACTGGCTGTAATTGATTTGTTGGAAGATCTTTTCTAGTTTACCTTTCAAACAAGCAGCACAGTGGTCAAGACAGAAAAATTCTTTTTGTGGTAAACCAATGACATGATTTCCAGTTACCAACTTATTCATATATTTGAAGTTTGCATGAGCAAGTCTTCTGTGCCTCAATGTTGATTCATCATCAGTAGCCTTTGAAAGTAAACATGTTTCTTGTGATGTTGATGGTGGTGATTCCATATTAAGAGTGTATACATGATTCCTTCTTGGGGTTCTCATCACCACCCATTCATCAGGGATTTGAAAACCAGGCTTGACAATCACACATTCTTGCTTGGTGAAAAAGGCTGAGTAGTCTTTATCACAGATCTATGAGACACTCAATAGATTATACTGATGCTGCTGCACATAGCTCACATTATCAAAGCTGAGATTTCTGCACTTAACTACTCCAGTACCAGTGATCTTTCCCTTCTGATCTCCTCCAAACGCAACTGAGATACCATTGATATTTTGAAAATCATGAAGCAGGTTGGCATTACCTATCATGTGCCTGGAACATCCACTGTCAACATACCAGATGTTGTCAGTTCTCCTTGGATGCCCCTCATTTCCCAGTGCCATCAAAGCAAGGAGTGGTTCATCTGTGTCTTCTTGAAAATTTTTTGCAACAGCAATCATGGCTTGTGCAGGATCATACTCATCAGCATACTTGCTCCAATCAAAATCCTCTGAGTTGTTTGTGACCACAAGTGCTTTTGGCTTTGGTGGTTTAATGGCTTTCATTTGAACAGCAGGTGCAGATTGACTTGATTGTTGATTTGGTTGACATCTGGAGGTGTCTTTGGGAGCTTTGCAATCACGTGAGAAATGACCATAAAGATTGCAGTTGTAGCATCTTACTTTATCAAGATCAATACCCACTTTTGTTTTATCAGCTTCAAATTTCATAGGACCATACTTCTTCCAGAATTTTTTGTGCCTCAAGACAACCATGGCCATCTGCCATTTGATATCCAATTCTTCAACATCCTTTGGATCTATTTCTTCAAGATCATGTTGAGTAAATTGAGCTTTTGCAAGAGAGCTTGTAGCAAAACATTCAAAGCTTGCAACAAATGCTTTGCAAGCTTCTTGCTGCTCAACAGAATTTGTGTTTACAGAAAACTGTTGCTGAGAAAAATGTTGTTGAGAGTCATTTTGTGATTGATTCGCAGCAGCAGGTGCTTGTGGTGTGGGAGTTGAATATACACCAAATCCAACATTTTCATTAGGAGAGTACTGAGAATTACTCCTCCCTTCTTCAACAACCAAGGCTTGAACACCACCTTGAACACCAGCAGTCTTCACAAATTTGTATTGACCAACTTGAGCAGTAGATGCTCGTGCTTTGACATCCATGTCAATTGCTTCAAGTTTGGCAATCATCTCTTCAATTTTTACCTCATCAAGCTTTCTGGTTTCCTTAATCAATGTAACTTTCTCAGTCCAGCTCTCTGGAAGTGTATTTAATAACTTAAGATTTAAGTCATAATTATCAACTTTGATTCCAAAGGTTTTTAGCTCATTGATCAATTGCACATAACGTTGGATTTGTTGGGTGACTGTTTCACCAGACATGTGTTTGAAGTTGTCAAACATCATTTTGAGGCTATCCCTCTTTATTCTCTTGATTTCTTCATTTCCAGCAAACATCACCTCCAAATGATCCCACAAGCTCTTTGCAGTTTCAAAATCTTTGACACATACCAAAACTTCCATTGGTAAAGCAGATTTAAGTGTACCATAGGCTTTAATATCCACTTTGACCATTCTTTTCTCATCATCTCTCAGGTTGATTCCTCTAAGAGGTAAGCTTTTGTTGTGGTACTTCAATATGTTTTCTTCACTCAAATCAGCAGGAACATATGGGCCGTCGACAATTGAGCACCACATCTCTGGATCAGTGCTATCGATACGGTTTTGAAACCTAAGCTTCCATTGTTGGAAGTCAGCTGCATTCTTCAACACAGGAGGTTTAGCACCAGATGAACCTGATTCAGAATATACAGACACAGTCGGTTGTGCCATTGTTTGATCTGTCATTTTTGTTAAAATTACTTAGAATTTCTAATGAGTTGAAATTAATTCAGGATCTAATAACCTAGTCCGAATTTGTCCACTCAGTTAGTTCAAATGATTGATTAATAATCAGAGACAATTCTAAATAAGTAACAAAAACAACAGGAATACTATTGTTAAAGATTTGCGATCTATTGAGAAGAATCGAAAATCAATGAAACAGTAAATCCTGAAATAAACGCTTGATGCTTGAGACGGAAATTTGTGAATCGGCTCACAAATTTCAACGATCAGATTGATTACGAATCAACAAGTGATAGGTAATCGTATACGCTTGATTGTTTTCACAATATTAAGCTATGAATCTGAAATCTCAAAACACACAGTTTCACCAAGAACACACAGTAAAACAAATCAATCAATCCATGTAAATTAGTTTAACGAATTGATGCGATTTAAATTTGATCGTTCTAAACTATACGATTTCAAGCTAGAATCAGCTCTTGATCGTAGAAATCATAACTTCAGCTTTTGATTTTCAGGAAAATCAAAATATCGAGCTCTTGGCTCTGATACCAATTGTCAAGATCGGATCAGATCTTAATCTGAGATCTGATGATAACAATAAGCTATGATTTCGATTGATAACAAGGCGGAAACATGCAATCAATCTAAGTTTCGTAACAATCTAAAATAACAAAACCCACAGTAATTAATATTCAAGACATATTTAATAAGAACAATTAAGAACAGATGAAGATGAATATTAAAGGCAGTTATATTGATTGTAGATCTGAAATTGCTCAGAGAATTACAGTGTGTAAAAGTGTGTGTGTTTTCTCCAAAAGCGTACAGACTGATTCTACAAAGGTCCTATTTATAGAGACCTATTTCAGACCTACATAACTGACCTAACGTATAACTGCTATCAAAATAACAATACAAACGTCACATCAGTTATACATGTCATATCTGATGTCAGCAAAAACAAATAAACAACAGAATCTAAGTGTAGATTCTTCATCAGCAACAACAATCTTGAACATCAGCATTAGTAAGTTTGCATGTCAGCATTGCAAACTTACTTTCTTGTACTTGGCAGATTTTCTTGATCAGCATCACAACAGTTGGTCGTCAGCATTGAGGATTGGATGTCAGCATTGAGAGTTCAATGTCAGCATTGATGAATACTTTGGTTATTGTAATCATCAGCACTACAGTATATATCATCAGCATCACACTTGGTCATCAGCATCACAAGATTTGTTCATCAGCACTGCAATATCCTTGAGATAACATCATCAGCAGTGTACTTTGAATGTCAGCACTACAACTTTAAGCTGTCAGCATTGAAGAATCCTTGAGAAAATGTCAGCATCTCAATCTTCAATGAGTTGGCTTTCAGCATTATTACTTTGGTTGTCAGTACTACAACATCCTTGACAAATCCTGCAATTACTAAACACTTAAACATAAGAATCAATTAACAAATAAAGATCTTATAAATAGAAAGGTTTAAGGTTCAAAAATGTGGACCATATTTGTTGTCTGTATTGTGCCTGTCAACACATCAACATATTATATGGATTTGAACGTTATTCAAATTATCAGCATATCAAAATTAATCTGTATAAGATAGAAAAACAGAAGTAAAGAGAGTTAGAATGTTGCCATCATTAAATGGACTTAATGAACTTGAAGCTTGCAGAAGGATTGGTTAATTGTGGGCAGGGCACCATCTCATAATGGAAACCTAACAAAGATGAGCACGAGCAACACCTTAAGTTGATTTTGGAGATTTTAAGAAAAGAACAATTGTATGCCAAATTTTCTAAGTGTGAATTCTGGCTGAAGGAAGTTCAATTCTTGGGACACATAGTCAATGAAAAGGGTGTTCACGTGGACCTTGCGAAGATTCATGCGTTGAAGAATTGGAGTACACCAACAACACCAACAGAGATTCGATTGTTTCTCGGACTTGCCGGTTACTATCGGCGGTTTATCTCGAATTTCTCCAGAATTGCTGTCCCTCTCACTTCTTTGACTCAGAAGAATAAACCTTATGAGTGGGACCAAAGCAAGAAGAGGCATTTCAGACTTTGAAGCAGAAACTTTGTGATGCTCCTGTCTTGACCCTGCATGATGGAAATGACGATTTTGTAGTTTACTGTGATGCATCCAATCTAGGTCTCGGCTGTGTCCTCATGCACCAGGGAAAGGTTGTGGCATATGCATCAAGGCAGCTGAAAATTCATGAGAAGAACTACACTACACACGACTTGGAACTTGGTGCCGTCGTGTTTGCTCTGAAGATATGGAGACATTACCTGTATGGCACAAAGTGTGTAGTCTTTATAGATCACAAGAGTTTGCAACACATTCTGAATCAAAAAGAGCTTAACATGAGACAACGGAGATAGGTTGAACTGTTGAATGATTATGACTGTGAAATTCGCTACCATCCTGGCAAGGCGAATGTAGTAGCAGATGCGCTTAGTCGCAAGAGTCATGTTCAAATCCATAGTGTCCGAGTGCACACTAATCTTCATAATGATGTTCTCACAGCCCAACAACACTCATTGGCTCAAGATACCTTGAAAATGAGATGCCTTGCAGGGCCGAGTTACTATTGGAAACTAAAGATGACGGTTTGATGTATTATTTGAATCGGTTGTGGATACCGAACAAGGATGATCTTAGGATGATGATTTTGGATGAAGCTCATAAGTCTCTTTACTCAATCCATCCGGGTGCTGACAAGATGTATCAAGACCTTCGGGCCTTATACTGGTGGCCTGGAATGAAGAAGGATATTGCTAAGTATGTGTCCAAGTGCCTTAACTGTGCTAAAGTCAAGGCAGAACTCCAGCGACCTTCGGGATTGCTAATACAACCAGAAATACCCATGTGGAAGTGGGAGGATATCTCCATGGATTTTATTACCAAACTTCCACGAACTGCAAGCGGTAAGGATAGTATTTGGGGGATAGTTGATAGATTAACCAAGTCGGATCATTTCTTACTGATACGCGAGACGTACCCTGTGCGGAAGTTAGCTCGTATCTACGTTGATGAGATTGTTACCCGACATGGAATTCCCTTAAGCATAATATCGGATCGTGATGCTCGTTTCACGGCACGATTTTGGGAATCACTTCATGAAGCTTTTGGAACAAGACTGGATCTTAGCACTGCCTATCATCCTCTAACGGATGGACAGACGGAGCGAACGATTCAGACATTGGAAGACATGTTGAGAGCTTGTGTCATCGATTTCAGTGGCAATTGGGATAGCCATCTACCATTAGTCGAGTTCTCGTATAACAACAGTTATCATGCGAGCATTGGTATGGCGCAGTTTGAAGCTCTTTATGGCAGAAAATGTCGGTCGCCTATTTGTTGGACCGAGGTCGGTGAATCACAGATTAATGGTCCAGAGATCATTCAAAAAGCGACTGACAAGATCCGATAGATCCGTGACAATCTGTTAGCTGCACGTAGTTGACAGAAAAGCTACGCGGACAAGCGACGGAAACCTTTAGAGTTTGAGATTGATGATAGGGTTTTAAGTATCGCCCTGGAAAGGAGTGGTATGATTCGTGAAGAAGGGTAAACTTACTCCACGCTATGTTGGTCCTTTTAAGATCCTCGAACGGATCGGGAAGGTTGCCTATAAGTTGGAACTTCCTCCAGAACTTAGCAACGTACACCCAACGTTTCACGTGTCGAATCCAAGAAAGTGCTTAGCTGATCATGATCTTCAGGTACCACTCGATGACATTCGCGTCGATGATACCATGCATTTTGTTGAAAAACTAGTTGAGATAATGGATAGTGAGGTTAAAAAGCTCGAACGCAATAGAATTCCAATTGTCAAAGTACGTTGGGAGACGAAGCGTGGTCCAGAATTTACCTGGGAACGAGAAGATCAGATGAAGCTTAAGTATCCACATCTATTCACCACAGTCACTCAAGTTGAATTTCGGGACGAAATATCCTTAACTAGGGGAGACTGTAACATCACTGTATTTCAGGTTGTCCGTACATGTACGATTGTACTGTTACGACCCAATATTATAAGTATTAATGATAATGGATTATTGGATGATATTATTGATGATTGGTATACATAGTTAGAACATATTTATTAAATGCATAAACCATGGGAAGTTTAGTTGAAACACAACTAAACATAACCAGAGAGTTTATTGCAGTTACATTTCAGATGATATGGTTTATTGAAATAGCGGTGGGACGGTGGCTGGGGCAGTTGCGACTGACCCCTACATATGCCTTATACGTATGCATATTTCGGTCTATCACAGATGTGTCAGTGATATGGTTTAGTGGGTTGGAATGGGAATTAATAATATTAAAGATAATTAAATAATAGAAATGATATTGGAAATATTTACGAGATGGAGAGGTTACGAGCATAATTGAAACGCGAATGTTACTTCAGAAATATTAACTTAATAATGTATTCGCGTGGATGACGATTCATACGAATATTATTGTTAAGAATAATATTCTGAAACGATATTCCCTAAATTATAAATCGAATCGAAATACGAAACGAGCGTTGGATTCGGAAATGTGACGATCTTTACGAATACATACGTGAGTAACGCGTTTCGACAAGATAACGAAATAATATTCAACGATATTAATTTAAGAAAAAGAATTTAAAAATGTTTATTAGAAATCACAACCTAAAACATAACTGGATAACTATTTTATTTAAATGTTTAAAATTAACGAAAGTAAACGAAATTATTTTACGAGATAGTTCGATTTAAAATCATGTTAATAGACAAAACGTCAATATTAGATGTTATGTGTTTTTAAAACACGTTTACGAGAAAAACCGAACATTTAATTATTTTATCGCGATAAAAACGAGACCGAGCACGCGGGGACTACATGAGGAATTAAAGAGGAAGAACACATCTTCTTCTTCTTCATTTCATATCTTCCACTCTCTCACTAGAAGACCAAATCCGCCACTTTCTCTCTCTAAACCTTCTCTCTAGTTTTTTCCCCGTCTCTCAACGGAATTGCAAGATTTTGGTGTCCACGCATTCGTTAGATCGAGTAGAACAAGAACGTACGAAGATTTTGAGCTGTAGAACGCGATTTGAAGGTAGATCTAAAACTTTACTTTGAGTTCTTTTTCTTTAAACCAACCGGTTTGTATTTACACGTCTTAAACAAGTTTTATGCGTAGAAAACCCTAGAATGTACTAATATAAGTATAGGACGAACATAAACACGATCTACAAACAAGTTGTAAGCTTGAAGATGATGATGATGAGCTGCAACTCGCGACTGGCTGAACCTTAAGGGTTGGCCGAACCCTGGTTGAGCGAACCTTCTTGGCGGGACAAAAGAGTGGCCGAACCTTCACAGGGTGGCCGAACCTACTGGGTCCCGAACCCTTGGGGCAGGCGAACCCTAGCCGAACCATGGGGGCCGAACCTTTCCCTGTCCACTGAACCTATGGGGAACACCAACCTGTATGTTCACCGAACCTCTCTTCTTCACGAACCAGCTGCCACGAACCCTAGGGGAGCCGAACCTTGTGTTAGCCGAACCCCAGCTAGCCAAACCTCTACATGTCGGCAAACCTATGATTGCAGGTGAGGTTGGCCGAACATTGGCATGAGGGAGTCCTTATAGCGAACCTCTAGCCTAATTTTCCTTTTCAGCGAACCCATGACCATGATCAAATCTAGCATTTCATGAACTCTAAGGATTTAAAACCAAGGTGAGCTTTGGGTAACCAGTGGGCCTTTGGGCCACAAACCTTAGTTGGAACGAGTCCAGAACCATGGTTGGGACTATGAGGAATGCCGAATTGGGGATTCAAATTTGGTTTAAACGGAAAGGGTTGGAACTAAATATACTATGCATGCATGGATACGTTGGGTCACCACTCTTTATAACATGTATAGACTTTAAATGATGAATCTACATGGATCGAACCATTTATGAGAATAACCTAATTACAATTTCCTTAAACTTAGAGTGGAGTTGATAATTTAAATAATGGGATGGATTTAAGTAAATCATGCATGCATGCAAACTATGAAAATATATAAGTTTATGAGGTCACTATCCCTACAACTTGTATAAATTGGTTTTATCATTTAAAAATCATCAAGTATTGAATTATTAAAACTAACGAGTTAAATTATTTTCATAGGATGATAAGTGACAGAATATTAGGTGTTACGATGTAACTTAGAATAAATAAACTAAGTTGATGGTACACTTAATGAATTAAAAGTAAACACCTACGAATAATTAATCTAAATAGAACACTTATACTTATGAGTATGAAACATACTATAATTACAGGTTGCTGAGTTGCTTCTGATTTTGTATACGTGAGCGCGCATTCTACTAAAACACTGATTCTAAGGACTCAGGTGAGTTCTCATAACCTCCCTTTTTAATCATTTTGTTTTTAAACTTGGAGGTGAAGCATGTATACCAATTTAAAACATTATTTTGATAACACAAGGATGACACCTGTTTATCATTATGATATTCACATTATGGGATTATCTTTGTTATGGATTATCGCGGATTATCACAACTCCATGGGTCGTTGTTGTTGACTTCGGTCACCCACAATGATCGCATGTATTGTCACTATTCCATGCGTCATTGTTGATTGACTTCGGTCACCCATAATGATTGCATGTATTGTCACTATTCCATGAGTCGTTATTGATGAATTCAGTCATCTGAAACGATTGCATGTATTGTCACTTGGATTGCCACAACTCCGTGTGTCGTTGTCATTGACCTTGGTCATTCACAACGATGCATGTATTGTCATTTATACTAATTGAGAATATTGATGATTGAGATTGGTTGATTGAACATATGATTGATTATCTATGAATTATTGATATATGTGATTATGTGTTTGGTTTATGTGTTTGGGTTATGTGATTGGAGTATGTGTTTGGATGTTGTGTTGGATATTCTCACAGGTGCTCATGTGGATTTTCTCAGAAAACTATAAACTTTTGAAGTCATTTGTAAAATATTTTTAAATATAAAAACTTATGATTACTCATCAACTACTTCATAGTTGACACTTGATTTTTACATGTTTCTGGGAATGAAGACAAGTAGGTTGAGGAGGATGATCTCTCATATTTTGGACATCATCACATAGGATTCTTGGACTTAGCTAAAATAACTGAAATTCTGGCGAATCGAGTTTAGTTAGTTTAGCTAAATCTTTTGTGTATTGGATGTAACTAATTCATGCTGAACATGATTTTTGATGTAATTAATTTGGTTGATTAATTGTTATGTGATGATTTAATTAGATGCCCACGAGCTTATGAACAATCTACACATCCCTCGTGGCATCCCGACGTTTCCGCCATCGGTCGGGGTGTTACAACTCTCTATATGAAGGGTCCCTAGGTTATAGACTAGGCCAAACCGTTTAAATAAATGACCTATATTTCTCTATAACCATGGCTCTGATACCAATCTGTCACACCCCGGGCCGGCGGGTTGGATCGACTTCCCCGTCGGGCAGAAGGTTCCCGGGGCGCGATATCGTCAGTGATAATCGTGATGATCAGATTGTTTACGTTGCACATGATATAAATGAGAAACTGCTAAATGAAAATAGAATTACAAAGTTAAATTATATTTGTTGTGTTCATAATTTAACAATGTAAATCTACTTTCAACATCATCATTCTTCAATCTTGTATCTGCACAAGATATACAAAATAATATGTAAAATGATGTTTCCAAAAGTATGCAGGTCCAAAAGCTAGGTCCTCTAACCTCGTTAACATCACCTGTAATATCCAGTTCGGTATGCTTATATATAGGGCATACGAAAGGGTCGAGCCTACAACCCGCCCAGACGCCATCCCACCACATACTAAACCACATATGACATTGTTGTTAATGATAATTAAGCATTTTTACCTACCGTTCACTTCCATTCCATCATAGTTCTAAACATGCACACAAAACATTTGTTCAACTCCCGGGTAACAACCTTAATCTCATTAACATCACATGTAATATCCAAATCGGTATGCTTATATATAGGGCATACGAATGGGTGGAGCCTACAACCTGCCCAGATGCCATCCCACCACATACTAACCCACATATGACATTGTTGTTAATAATAATTAAGCATTTTACCCCTACCATTAACACATTAGTTCTTCAGTTCTTTGTTCCTGTAGCTACACAAATTTGAAATCACAATTGATTCCTTAAGTTCATCACACAATCATGATCAACCATAACATTTGTAGAAACAATTCAATAAATGCTTAGTTAAATAAATAAATAAATAAATAAACATTTAATAAAATCTAAGATCTAATGATTGGGCCTTGGTCAACTCGAGTAGACTAGTCTAACAATCCGGGTTCTTAGTAGTAAAGGAGATCTGTAAATCTCATCAAACATGCGACCTGTAATCAATCAGTCTAGCTAGGACATCTTTTGATATACAGGCTTTTATAGTTCTTTAGACCGTCCATAGTTCGTATAGTTCTTTAGTTCTTTGGCACATGTTATCTTTGAGAAATTCCCAGATGTTCCTCAAAAGGGTTAGGGAATACTGTAAATATCATCAAACACGCGTCTCATATTTGATCAGTCTAGCTAGGACATCTTTCAAACCTGAGATTGACACATGCTGTCTTTGATATTTCCCAGTCAAACCCTTGAAAATAGT
This sequence comes from Mikania micrantha, assembly GCA_009363875.1. NCBI lineage: Eukaryota > Viridiplantae > Streptophyta > Magnoliopsida > Asterales > Asteraceae > Mikania > Mikania micrantha. The sequence continues at coordinate 54,125,621 of CM018695.1, forward strand.
TCTTTGTACATAGTTCTTTGAAATATATCGTTAGTTCTCTAACAACACACCACCGAAAATAGTTTTTTATAGTAAACCGTTAGTTCTTTGAAAATAGATCTTTAGTTCTTTGTAAGTAGACCTTTGGAAATAGTTCTTTGCTTTAGATCTTTAGTTCTTTGAAAGTCGTTCCTTGAAAATAGTTCTTTAATTTGAAATAGTTATCTACTCATAATAAGTAAACAACTTACTTTAAATTCATGTACATTGTATATCTAAACAGAATCTAGGATAACAATTATACATATAAACATATGTTAAGTAAAAGCATTTCGTGATCTTCAACTGATAATGGTCGTTTTGACACCAAGAACTCGCGAAATGGTTGAGAATTGGAAGAGATCTTGTAGAGAGAAGGTAGAGAGATTCTAGAGAGAGGGGCCGAATTTTGTGAAGAATTTGGTAGGTGATGGGGGGGGGGGTGTGGCATTCAATGCCATATTAAATGGTTCAAAGATACCCGGTTTTGTTCGGGTTCGTTCGGTTACGCGTAAAATATCGGTTTTTCGTTTGTTCTCGTAACGAAACGACTCGGTTTTTAAGATAAGATTTATAAAATTATTTTAGGTGGTAATTCATACTAAATTAACTAAATATCTTCCATTTATTTAGAATTTTCAGAAATGTTTAATTAACTGTTTAAAATCGAATCGTGTAGTCGTCACGCGTATTCGTTCGAATCGTCACTCGTTCGAACACGACGATAACTACACTTTTCAATATTGTTTTCTAATTATCGAATATCATTCAGAACGTTAAAATTTCAGATATATTCGTACAGATCGTCACCTGTATGAATAATCTGTCGATTTAGCATTCACATAATGACATCCGTGTTGTTTTGTTTAGTAGAGTCTCACATACGTTTATATATAATAAAATCCTAACACATAATCACATGATGGTTCTGTAACACCAGATAATTATCTGACTAACAAACCATGTTTCTGAGTTTTATTTCTGAATTGATTCTGAATTTTGCTCTTGACAACTCAAAATGATAATGATACATGATTTGATTACGACATAGAATGAAACACGTATAGTTTATACCTGATTACTGTTCATGTTACTGTTGAGATCACTGTTCCGGTGACGTTTCCGGCACTGATGTTACAGTCTCCCCTTGTTATAGAAATTTTGTCCCGAAATTTAAGAATCGTTATCAGGGACGTCTTCCTCTGTAAACAGCTGGGGATACTTTGACTTCATGTGATCTTCGCGTTCCCAAGTGAACTCAGGTTTGCGCTTTGAGTTCCAACGAACCTTTACGATCGGAATACGGCTTCTCCTTAGTTGCTTAACTTTGAGATCCATAATCTCCAAAGGTTCCACAATAAAGTGTAATTGCTCATCGACTTGAATTTCTTCGATTGGGATGACGATTGACTCCTCAGCTAGGCATTTCTTTAAGTTGGAGACGTGAAACACGTCATGCACACCACTGAGTTCATCTGGTAATCTCAGTCTATATGTCACTGGACCAACACGTTCGATGATCTCGAACGGTCCTACGTATCGTGGTGCTAACTTGCCTTTCTTCCCAAAACGTACTACACCTTTCCATGGGGATACCTTTAACATGACACGGTCTCCCACTTGGTATTCCAACGACTTGCGCCGTTTATCGGCATAGCTCTTTTGTCTGCTCCTTGTCGCTTGTAGTCTTTGTTGAATCTGAGCGATCTTATCAGTAGTTTCGTGAATAAGCTCTGGCCCAGTTATACGGTTATCTCCAACTTCAGGCCAACAGATCGGTGATCGACATTTTCGACCATACAAAACCTCAAACGGTGCGCATCCGATGCTACTATGATAACTATTGTTGTAGGAGAATTCAATTAGTGGCAAATGAGAATCCCAATTCCCACCGAAATCGAACACACAGGTTCTTAACATGTCCTCCAGGGTCTGAATCGTACGTTCGCTTTGACTGTCCGTTTGTGGATGGTAAGCCGTACTCAGATTTAAGTGCGTCCCTAGAGATTTCTGTAGTGATTGCCAGAACCTCGATGTGAATCTGCTGTCTCTATCGTAAATGATGAACAATTTTACACCATGACGTACCACAATCTCATTGATGTACAGTCTTGCCAATTTATCCATCGTGAAGGTCTCACGCATTGGCAAGAAATGAGCAGATTTTGTTAAACGATCAATGATAACCCAAATCGTATCATGACCATTGGAAGTGCGGGGTAGCTAGGTAATGAAGTCCATAGCTATTTGTTCCCACTTCCATAGCGGAATCTCAGGCTATTCCAGCAAACCGGACGGTTTCTAGTGTTCCGCCTTTTCTTTCGCACACGTAAGACATCGACCAACGTACTCGGCTATGTCTTTCTTCATTCCCGGCCACCAATAAAATCCACGCAAATCTTGGTACATTTTATCAGCGCCTGGATGCATAGAGTACTTGGTCTTGTGTGCTTCATCGAAGATAAGTCATCTTAATTAGTCTACCGCCGGAATACATATACGATCCTTGTAACATCAGTGCCGGAACCAGTACCGGAACAGTGATCTCAACAGTGCCATGAACAGTAATCAGGTATAAACTTTACGTATTTCAGTGTATTTAATATTAGTATCATATATCATTAACAGTTTGTGTCATCAAATGGCAAAATTCATAATCAGTTCAGAGAAAACAAAACTCATAAAACATGGTTTATCAGTCAAACAACTATCTGGCAACACAAAACCATCATATGATTACTTGTTAGGATTTTATTATGTATAAACGTATGTGAGGCTTTACAGAACAAAACAACACGGATGTCGTTACGTGAATGCTAAACCGACGGATTATTCGTATAGGTGACGATCGGTACGAATAAACCTGAAAGTTTAACGTTCTGAATGATATCCTATAATTAGAAAACAATATTGAAAAGTATGGTTATCGTCGTGTTCGTACGAGTGACGACTCAAACGAATACGCGCGACGACTCTACGATTCGATTTTAAAACAGTAAATTTAATATTTCAGAAAATTTAAAATAAACGAAAGATATTAGTTAATTTATTAGGAATCACAACCTAAAATAAATTCTTAAATCTTAGATTATAAGCCGGGTCATTTCGTTACAAAAAACTACGAAGAGATGACGTTTTACGCGAAACCGAACGAGACCGAACAACCGGGTTTTTTGAATCATTAAATGAGTCAATTAATGTGGTAACCACCACCACCAAACCCACCTCCCTCTTCCATTTTCGTTTTTTCCATCTCTCTCTCTCTTTAGAAATTATTCTCCACCTTCTCTCTACAAGAAATCATTCAATTCTCAACCAATTTAGGCATTCTTAGTGTCAAAACGACCCCCTCATCACGAAGATCACGAAAGGACAAAGGATCTAAGCTTCCATCCACCATTTTCGAGGTAAATTTATGGTTTTATTTCGGTTTTAGGGTGTGACACGACCCCTTGTAGTTAGTGTTGTTCTAACCGGTTTAAAACCTTAGAAACTGTGAGATAAGCCATTGTGAACCATTGGTAAGATTTGGAAATGAACCTGTAACAGGTAGGAGCCAAAGGAAGACGAAGAGGGCTGTGGTTCGTGTTAGGGTTCGATCAGCCGAACCCGTTGCAGGTCGCCGAACCTTTCAAGGGGGCCGAACCCTAGTCGAGCTGAGCAGCATGACCACGAACCTACATACAGTGGCCGAACCTGGGAGTCTTCTTCTTAGCCGAACCTTCCATGATAGCCGAACCCTTGGGGAAGACGAACCCTGCATGGCCGAACCACGGCCATGCAAACCCTAGGGGCTACGAACATTCTTTTGGCCAAACCTGCAGGTGACTCGAACTTAGGATGGACGAACCCGATAGCCACGAACCTGGTAGGGCGAACCTACTGCCGCCGAGCCTTGTTGATCTAACTCTAAAGGTTTGCCGAACCCATAGAGAGCCACGAACCTAGTCGACCATGAAACTGCCTTCACCCACGAACCCATGCATGCTACGAACCTATGTCACTCACGAACCCTGGATGCCGAACCTGCATGCATTGCAGCCCAACCATGACCACCGAACCTTGAGGGGATGCGAACCAAGGGACTGCGAACCTAGGATTATCCGATGCATTGGCCGAACCTTGGGTCCTCTAAGCTTGTTGATAAGAGCGAACCTAGGACCCCCCTTCTGGAACTTGCCGAACCCATCTTTGGAGAAAAACTAGGATTTCTTAACATGGGGCTAACATAATACTTTCATATAAAGGTGGTGGATTTAATTAATAATGCATGGGGAATTTGTGTGAGTGTGTGGGAAACTTGTTAAGGTCATTTTAATGCCAAAAGGGTAATTAAGGCGAGCATGGATTTGTTATTTTTTTTATAACGATGGTCTCTTTAAAACACCCTAACATCTCAATGTGAGTTGTTAATATTCATTAAGTTATCTTGACACTTGGAAAATTCTTATGGAACCATGTAAATAAAAAGGAAAGCATGAAGGTTGTATGTTGATTTAAAGGTTAACACCAAATTCTTGAGAAAATTTATAAAAGGGATAACAAATTTAGGTAATTCACCCGAGTTATCTAGGATTAGTTATGCCAAACATGGGTTAAGAATCATGGATTACACAAAGGTTAACAATGGGCCGAATTGGGCCCAATGGGCCTAACCTAAGCACATCATGTGTTAAATGTCATTTTAATTAAATTAATGATGTTTTAATAAAAGAAAATCTTTTGTGAACTTATTAAATTAAAAATAAATGATTTAGAAATTATATTTGACTTAAAATGAAGTAAATTACAAACATTCTAAGTTGAGAACTTGTAATAATGAATTATGGGATTCAGGATTACAAATGGGTAATTAAGTTAGATTAGTTAGACTAAAACTTAGAAGCACATTAACACATAGGACACTTAGTTGCACACCGAGACCAAACCTAAGATACGACGACTAATACGTATACTTATCGTATTCGAATTCTTTTAAAACAACTCAGGAACTGAAGAAGCCTAAGCTACAACAACAAGCGCGCATTTTATGATAGATCATTTGCACAACAACACAGGTGAGTTCATTGCTCCTTTTCTAAACATTTTTGTTTTCAAACGCGAGGCTGAGAAGTATGCGTAAACTGTTTTATTTAAATTGTTTTACGTATATGCTTTTAATTATATTTGCTTATTATATATGCTTGCTTATACTCCTAGACTCCTATCTAGGAAATTGTTATACAGATTGAACTATCAAGTTAATTAAATTACTCTTATGAGTAATACCTAAATTCTAAAACTCTAAACAAACCCTTAGTCCATCAAGCTCAAATTCAAGAATCTAAATTCAAAGTGGAATCAAAGAAACTAAAGCTAAAGATCAAAGGCAATGGAATCTAACCCAGTGTATGATCATTAATCTAAGGATCCTAATCAAAAATCTATTATCATTGTGAAATCATGGGAATTCTAAAGATCATAAATCAAGAGAATCAAGTGAATCATGGGAATCATAATCGTGTGTGAATCATTGAAATAATGAAATCATTAAAATCTAATGAAATCATTAAAATCTAATGAAATCATTAGTTGCTTAACTAAGGTGGATGTCAGTTGTATAGAAATCAAGACCACGTGTAACACACGGAAAGTCCTGGCATAAATAGTAGACTCTTGTAGTCAAATTATATGGGCAATAATGGAAACTATTAATCAAATCAAAATCAGGAGAATCAAAGATGATCAAAAATCAAAGGATATCCTTAAAGTCCCGGCATGTACAGTAGACCAATGGGTCAAACTGAGATGGGCTCATTAAAGTCCCGGCACACACAGGTAGACTCCTTGTGAGTAATGCCTGATATGGGCCACGTGTGAGAGGGTACAACTTGGACAACCACCAACAAATAACTCTAATTGATTGAGTCAAATAAGGCCCAATCATCATGTCTTAGTTGTATTTAAATGCTTAGTTATTAGTTTAATTATACATTTAATGTTATATTTCTACAAGTGCTTTTGGGAAATCATGAATACATGGTGAACTCAAGAGGTCAAAGGTAAATCTATTTGTGAAAATCAAAATCTAAATTGAAGGTGAATGAAGTGAAACGCTTAATTATCATTAATAACAATATGCTAAGCAGTCCAGTATGTGGTGGGACGGTGGCTGGGCGGGCGGTAAGTTCGACCCTACATATGCCCTATATATAAGCATACTTGATTGGATAGCATAGGTGTTGTTGATGAGGTTAAGGTTGTCACTTCGGGGGATCAAGGTAAACATTTTCAGCGAAATCAAATGTTATGAATCATATGTTATGGAATCAAAGTAGTGGAATGAAATGCTTAATTATCACCAGGAACAATATATCATGTGGTTTAGTATGTGGTGGGACGGTGGCTGGGCGGGCGGTAAGTTCGACCCTACATATGCCCTGTATATAAGCATACTGAATTGGATGGTATAGGTGGTTAATGGTGAGGTTAAGGTTGTCATTCGGGTTATTCAAACTCATTTTTATAAAATTACATGAACTCACCAACCATGTGTTGACTTTATTTTTGCATGATTTCTTAGGTGACGAACAGGTCAACTAAAGAGTTATTCCTTTTGGACTAGGATACCGGTTAGAGGGCCTTGGTTTTTGGACCTGCATATTTTGAAGCATCATTTTACAGAATTATTTTTGTATATCTTGTGCAGATACAAGATAGAAGAATTATGATGTGATAGTAGATTTACATTGTTAAATTATGAACTTAACTGATGTAATTTAACTTTGTAATTCTATTCTTACTTAGCAGTTTCTTATATATATATCATGTGCAATGTAAACAATCTGATCATTCTGATTATCACTCATGATATCGCGCCCCGGGAACCTTCCGCCTGACGGGGAAGTCGATCCAACCCGCCGGCTCGGGGTTGATAAATTGGTATCAGAGCCATGGTTATTGAGAAACATAGGTCATATTATTTAAACGGTTTTTGCCTAAACTATAACCTAGGGACCCTCATGTTGAGAACATAGGATTTGCATACTTACATTATGTCTTCAGCATTCGGTCACTGCACTAACAATATTCTTCTGGTTATGATCAGACTGCCGCCGAGAAGACCTCCTTCTATCGTACCACCACCACAAGACTTAGCTCCACACTCTTCAACACCATCACCACCTGATTCACCACCGTCTCCTCCTCCTCCACTTAACCCACTGCCAGGTCCATGCATGACTCAGATACTGGATCATGCTACCATCGCCCTGGCAACTTTACTAAGCAGTCAGCTGACTAACCAGCTGAAGGAAGTGATACCGGAGATGCTCAATCGTCTTCAGAATGACAGCACCAACACTGGAAATTCATCTGGGGAAGCCAGTGGAAACACTGGAGGTACATCTCATTACTCCTACAAGTCGTTTGTAGGGTGTAAGCCGCTTAGCTTTAGCGGGAATGAAGGGGCCGTTGGATTAATCCAATGGATTGAAAAGATTGAGACTACTCTGGACCTCTGCATTTGTCCAGAGCACCACAAGGTTCGTTATTCTGTTGGAACGTTCAACAAGCGAGCCTTGACTTGGTGGAACGGCCAAATCAATGCAAGGGGAAGAGAAGAAGCTATGACCATGACTTGGGAAGACTTCAAGACGCTGCTGAGAACTGAATTTTGTCCGAAGAACAAACTGCAGAAAATGGAGGTCGAATTGTCAAGCCATGTAATGAAGGGGGCAGACCACATGGGGGTATACTACTCCTTATCACGAGTTGATTGCTTTGGTGCCCGACATGGTATCAACTTTGAAGAAAAGAATTGATTGATGTGAAGGTGGACTTCCCATCTGCATTCAGGGTTTAGTTGTTGCAGCAAACCCTGTTACTCTGGAGTCTGCTATGAGTTTATCTGGAAAACTCACTGATTTGATGGTAGCCTCAGGTACCTTGAAGAAAGAACCATGGCAAGAGAAAGGAAGAGTCTTCCAAGAAACCTCATCACCACCAACATCAGAAAAAGAAATAGAAGACCATAAAGAATTACACCATGGCGACTCCACTCAACCAAGTAGCCATGGCACCGCAGAACGTGCATAAGAAACAACATACTGGCCCACACCCTTTGTGTGCTAAGTGCCAGTATCATCATGCTGCTACCAATCAATGCCGTCATTGCACGAGATGTGGAAGATATGGACACTGGGTCTAGTAATGCAGGATAACACCAAACCAAGCAGTCAACAATGCTGCTTTGGCTCTCCCTCCACCAGCCAACCAAAACAACGGTGGATGCTACAACTGTGGCGAATAGGGCCACTTTGCAAAGAACTGCCCGAAGAAGGCACAACAGGCAGTTCAAGCACTCCGCGGAAGAGCCTTTGCTATTGGAGCACCAGCTGCACGCCAAGATCTGAATGTGGTCACTGGTACCTTTCTCTTACACGACTTTTGTGCATCTATTCTATTTGACACTGGTGCGGATCAGAGTTTTATCTCTACCGACTTTGCATGCCAACTAGATTCTATATAGGAACAGTTAGACTCCCCTTACATCATAGAAGTAGCTAACGGGAAACAGATCACATTTAGAACAATATATAATAATTGCCCACTGACACTTAACGGTCACACATTCACCATCGGCTTGATACCGATGGAGTTGGGTAGTTTCGACATCATTGTTGGAATGGATTGGCTTTCTTCTAATCGAGTGGAAGTCATCTGTTCTGAAAAGCTGCTTCGAGTTCCATTTCCGAATGATCGCGTATTGGAAGTCAGAGGGGATCAAGCAAAACGAAGTGTCAACATCATCTATTGCATAAAGGCGCGTAAGTGTCTACAAAAGCAGTGCGTAGCGTTCCTGGCTCATGTGGTGGAAAAGGAGAAGGACAAGAAAAGGATTCAAGATGTGCCGGTAGTGAAAGAGTATCCGGAAGTATTTCCTGAAGACCTACCACGTTTGCCACCTGCGCTACCGGTAGAGTTTCGTATTGACTTAGTTCCTGGAGCAACTCCTGTTGTTAAATATCCTTACAGGTTAGCAATCTCAGAGATGCATGAATTATCCAACCAGTTACAGGAGCTACTTGATAAAGGGTTCATCAGACCGAGCTACTCACCTTGGGGAGCTCCGGTCTTGTTTGTGAAGAAGAAAGACGGATCGTTTCGAATGTGCATAGATTACCGCGAGCTGAACAAACTAACCATCAAGAATCGGTATCCATTGCTGAGGATTGATGATTTGTTTGACCAACTACAAGGAGCTCAATACTTCTCAAAGATTATCTTGCGGTCTGGATATCATCAGCTCAGAGTTCAAGACGACGATATACCGAAGACGGCTTTTCGAACCAGATACGGGCATTACGAATTCATGGTGATACCTTTCGGATTGACGAATGCACCAGCGGTTTTCATGGACCTCATGAACCGAGTGTGCAAGCCGTACCTAGATCAGTTTGTCATTGTCTTTATTGATGACATACTGATTTATTCCAAGAACAAAACTGACCACGAGCAACATCTCAGAAAGATCTTGGAGCTGTTGAAAGAAGAGAAACTTTAGGCCAAATTCTCTAAGTGTGAATTTTGGCTAAGAGAAGTTGAATTTCTAGGTCATGTGGTCAACAGCGAGGGAATACACGTAGATCCCGCCAAGATTGAAGCAATAAAGAACCGGGATACTCCGAAGACACCGACGGAGATACGGTCTTTTTTGGGATTGGCAGGTTATTATAGAAGGTTTATCTCAAAATTTTCTGAGATAGCTCTGCCACTCACTAAGTTAACCCAGAAAAGTGAACCGTTTGTCTGGGAGCAGAAACGAGAAGATGCTTTTCAGACATTGAAGCAAAAGCTATGTGATGCCCCAATCTTATCTCTCCCAGAAGGCTGTGATGACTTTGTTGTTTATTGTGATGCCTCCCATCACGGACTTGGTTGTGTATTAATGCAACGGGACAAAGTTATCGCGTATGCATCGAGACAATTAAAGATTCATGAGAAGAACTACACTACTCATGATCTTGAACCGGGAGCTGTAATCTTTGCATCGAAGATTTGGAGACATTATTTATATGGCACTAAATGTACCATATACACTGATCACAAGAGTCTGCAACATATATTTGATCAGAAGGAGCTCAACATGAGACAGTGTCGTTGGGTTGAACGTTTGAACGATTACGATTGCGTGATCAAGTACCATCCGGGAAAGGAGAATGTAGTAGCTGATGCATTGAGCCGGAAGGAACGGGTCAAACCCTTGCGCGTTAGAGCAATGGGAATGACTGTGCAGACAAGCTTACGAGACAAGATTATTCTAGCATAACAAGAATCAGTTGATAGAGGAAATCTAAAGATGGAACTTGACTGTGGAGCAGAGAAACAATTTGATACTAAGCCTGATGGAGTGATCTACTACCAGGATAGCATATGGATTTCGGCGGTAGATGAATTGAGAAGACTTATCTTCGATGAAGCACACAAGACTAAGTACTCTGTGCATCTGGGCGCTGATAAAATATACCATGATTTGTGTGGATTTTATTGGTGGCTGGGAATGAAGAAAGACATAGCCGAGTATGTTGGTAAATGTCTTACGTATGCGAAGGTAAAGGCGGAACACCAGAAGCCGTCTGGTTTACTGGAACAGCCTGAGATTCCGCTCTGGAAGTGGGAACAAATGACTATGGATTTCATTACCAAGCTACCCCGCACTTCCAGTGGTCATGATACAATTTGGGTGATCATCGATCGTTTGACCAAATCTGCTCACTTCTTGCCAATGCGTGAGACCTTCACGATGGATAAATTGGCAAGACTGTACATCAATGAGATAGTGGTACGCCACGGTGTGCCATTGTCTATTATTTCTGATAGAGACAGCAGATTCACATCAAGGTTCTGGCAATCATTACAGAAATCACTAGGGACGCAGTTAAATCTGAGTACAGCTTACCATCCACAAACGGATGGGCTAAAGCGAATGTACAATTCAGACCCTGGAGGACGTGTTGAGAACCTGTGTGTTGGATTTCGGTGGGAATTGGGATTCTCATTTGCCACTGATCGAATTCTCCTACAACAACAGTTATCATAGTAGCATCGGATGCGCACCATTCGAGGCTTTGTATGGTCGAAAATGTCGATCACCGATCTGTTGGACTGAAGTTGGAGACAATCGAATAACTGGGCCAGAGCTTATTCAGGAAACCACTGACAAGATTGCCCAGATTCAACGAAGAACACAAGCTACTAGAAGCAGACAAAAGAGATACGCTGACAAACGGCGCAAGCCGTTGGAATTCCAAGTGGGAGACCGTGTCATGTTGAAGGTATCCCCATGGAAATGTGTAGTACGTTTTTGAAAGAATGGCAAGTTAGTACCACGATACGTGGGACCGTTCGAGATCATCGAACGTATTGGTCCTGTGGCGTATAGACTGAGATTACCGGATGAACTCAGTGGTGTGCATGACGTGTTTCATGTATCAAACTTAAAGAAATGCCTTGCTGACGAATCACTTATCATCCCAATCGAAGAAATCCAAGTGGATGAACAATTGCAGTTTATTGAAGAGCCTTTAGAGATTATGGATCGCAAAGTTAAACAACTGAGGCGAAGCGGTATTCCGATTGTAAAGGTTCGATGGAACTCAAAGCACGGACCTGAGTTTACTTGGGAATGTGAAGATCACATGAAGTCCATGTTGGACTAAAAGAACCAATGAGCCTGATCAGAAAAATCTCTAAGTCTCACAGCACTTATAACAACTGAAGAAGAACACAACGGCTGACATTCAATGTACAGAAGATACAAGATCTGAAGAGATATACAACAGCTGAAGTGTAAGTCATCAGATGTTGTAGTGTGTAGTTTAGTCTTCAGTAGTTTTCTTTCAGTTCTTGTAAAATTCTGATGAGTAGTTTACTCATCAGATGTTTTAGTTTATTACTTCAGTAGTTTTATTGCTTCAATAGTTGTAAGAGAATGTCTTCAGATGTTGTAGACATTCTCAGTAGTTTAGTTATTTCAGTTGTTTTGTTTTGTCTGTTAGGTGTCAACATCATGTGACATCATCAGACGTCAATGTCTTTATATAAGGGCAGTTGACAATTTTGTAAAAGAATGAAGTTAGTGAATTGAATGAAATATTCCTTTTGCAGAAGCTCTCTCTCTATAACAAAATTGTGCGATTACTGTTTGATTGAATGAACTCTGTTCTTGCTATTATTGTGCTAATTCAATTTTGAATTCCGCTGCTATACATTAATATTGGATCAATTGAGAACATCTGATCCTACAATTGGTATCAGAGCAGGTTAATCATTGATCGATTAAACAATTGATCTCTGAAACTGCTCAAATTTGTTCTCTAGTTGATCGAATTAGCTGATTAGTAAGAATTTGTTATAGATTGAAGTTTTCTGTTAACTTCTGTTGATTTGTCTTTCGATATAGATCTGTTTTGATTCAATTGATTGAAATTTGCATTAGTTTGTGTGTAATTGTTTGAATCTGTGATCATGACAACTCCAAACAATGATCCGCACAATACAGGCTCCGCAACCAAGCCTCCGATGCTTGTGCGGAGTGAGTACAACATTTGGCAACGTAGAATGCTACATCACCTGTCGATTAACAGCGCAGGATGTTGGAAATCTGTAGTGCATGGTCCGTATAAACCCATGATCACTGATCCTGAAACTAAACTAATGATTCCGAAACCTTCGGATATGTATTCGGATGAGGATATTAAATTGTTTGAAATTGATGCTAAAGCTCATGGTATTCTGGCCATGGCCTTGCCGAATGAGATTTATTCTGGCTTGATGCATCATGATACTGCTCATGATCTCTGGGTTGCACTGAAAGAACAATTCGGTGGAACGGATGAGGTTTTAGCAAACACTAGAGAAATCCTTGCTCAGCAGTATGAGACCTTTTCTCATAGAAAGGGTGAATCATTGACTCAACAATTTGAGCGGTTCTCATGTTTAATTTCTGAGTTGAAAATGGTTAAGCAAGAATATACTAATAGTCAGATGAATAACAGATTTCTCAGATCACTGCCTGAGAGATGGGACACATACACAATTGTCCTACGCTCTAATGCTAATCTGGAAAATCTATCTCTCACCCAATTACATGGGAAACTCTTAACTTTTGAGAGAGAGGTAGAACAGAAGAGAAAACTGTCTTCATCTGGAAAACTTGCTGATGATTTTGTTCCTGGTAACACTGCTTTGATAGGTCAGGAGTCAGAGTTTAATGGGTCTGAATGTTCTTATGATGAACATATTGATTTTTCTACTAACAATTCTGAACATGCTTTTGTTGGAGTTGATGGTAATGCAGGAAATTATGGTGATAACTTGTGTTTTGTGATGGATGATTTGAAAGGAATTCCGGATGATGATCTAGAGGAGATGGACATTTTGAGTCAAATGGCATTAATCAACATCAGATCACAAAAGTTCTATAAACGAACAGGAAGAAAGTTCCCTGGATTATCTGGCAAAACCAAAGTTGGATTTGACAAAGGGAAGATGAGGTGCCATAAGTGTCACAGACTTGGTCACTTTGCTAGAGAGTGCAAATCTACTGGTTCTAACTCTGCTGCACCTTTTGTGACTTTTCCAAGCAACAACACATCAAGCAAAGGACCACAATCTTCTGGTACTAGTCAACAACAATTCTATCCAGCTCACTTTGTTCCACAAAATCCTATGCCATATCCATATCCTTGTTTTTACATGCCTCAACCTACACACACTCCAGCATTAATTCCTTCACAATCACCTGCTCTTCCTGATCCCAGCAAATCACAAACCAATCAACAGCCTCAACAACAACATCATCAGAGTTTCTTTACTCCTGGAGTAGTTGATTGGAGTAGCCTACCTGATGATTTATCTGACTTCAACATGCAGCCTTACTCTGAAAATGGTCCACATGGTGGAGACAATCCTTTTGGAAATCTTGCATTGATGGCTATTGATTCAACTGACAACTCTTGTCAATCTTCTTCAACATCACAGGTATCCTCTGAATCCAAAGCTAAGTTGTGTTCAGAGTCTTGTGTTTCAGCATTTGCTTCCATTAGAGAAATCAATGTTGAGTTAATCAATGAGAAGTTAGCTTTAGAAAGGGTCATGACAAAGAATAAAACTGAATTTGAGAAAGTTTTGAATGAAAAAGAGTCTGAAATTTACAAACTCAAGTGTCAATTGTCTGATGAAAAGGCTAGGGTGGAAGTCATGCTTGTAAAACACAATGATTTGAAACAAACACTTGCAGCAACCCAAGTAGAATGTGCAAAATGGGTTGAATCTTGCAAGGGGTTTGAGTTGCTGTTAAACAAGCAAACAGCATCCAATGTGAAGTTTGGTATTGGATACAATCACACTGCCCCCCCAGCTGATTATACACCAAAGAATCTTAACTGTGAGTCTGAAGGGGACAGTGTATACCAATTCACCAAGTCCTCAGCAAAGTCTGATGCTGATGAATCATTTGAAAGTGATTCAAGTGCATGCAAATCTGAATCTGAAATTATGGATATTGAAACCTATTCTTATTCTCTTGGATGTACAAATGTTATCCAGGATGACATAGGTCAGGATAGTGTTTTAATTGAGATTGATCCTGATGAAAATGTTTCAAATGAATTAAATTTAAAACTGGTTAAGTCTGATGGGCATGGCACTGGAGAAAATGATGCACGACTTTTAATAAGTCAAAGTCACTCATCAGCAGTTGTTGAAAAAGCTGATACTGCAACAACTGATGTTGGTGAATGTGTTGATACTCAAGTGCTGAAGCATAACTCTTCAGATGTTGTCAACACATCAGCTGTTGTCAATTTGTCTACAAATACTGATGTTTCAAATGTACTGAAGAACAAAAATTCAGTCTCTAAGCCATCAGTACTTGTAGACAATCACAAGGAAAAGAAAAAGAGGGTGCCTTGTGAAATTTGTAGGCTGTTTAATCATTCAACTGATGAATGCTGGTACAGAAAAGGTTCTAAATTCAACAAAATCAAGCATAAAAACAAGAACATACTCAAAATGAAACATGAATTCAGTTCAAAGTTTGTACCAGAATCATCAGTAGTTTCAAAATCTGGAAAATCCTTACAAGGAAATAACTCAAGTACATCCAACAAAGGAAAAGGGATTGTTCCAGATTCAGGGAAACAACACTTGACAGCATCTCATTTGATTAAAGACACTAAAATGATCAAACACAAAAATAAAAAATCAAGTTCTGATGTGTCTGATGAAATCAAAATTTTAACTCAAAATCATAATCAACTGATGCTAATGATGCAACAACTGATAGGAAAAGTCAATCTGGCAGAGGCATCTGTTGATTCATTTCATAAAAAGAAATCAAAATCAAAAGTCAAAGCAAAATCTTCTGATAAGAATGCTTCAAGTGTTGCTTCAACTGACAATGTTACTTTTGTTTCATCATGTGTTAACAGACCCAAAACCAAAATGGTTTGGGTCCAAAAGTCTAACTAAGTGTGTTGTTGTATGCAGGGTCCTTCAGCATGCCAAAATAGCATCTGGTATGTTGATAGTGGAGGATCCATGCATATGACTGGGTGCAGATCTCTCCTTCATAATTATTTCACTGGAAGGAAGGGATTTGTATCCTTTGGAAATGATGCTAAGGGTTACATTATAGGTAAAGGTGTGGTAACAAATGGTGAGATTAGGTTTGATGATGTGAATCATGTTGAGAATCTTAAGTATAATCTTCTGAGTGTTAGTCAAATGTGTGATAAGGGTCATGTTTCTTTGTTCACTAAGCAAGATTGTAGGATTTTATCTTCTGATGTGATGCCTTTGATTGGCACAGTCTTAGATGAGTATACACTCCTTAAGGCTAACAGAGTGGGAAAGGTATATGCCTTTGATTTATCTAAGAAAATCTCTGTCAAGGGTCATCCTTGTTTATTTTCTAAGGCCTCTTTCCAGGAGTCCAATCTGTGGCATAGAAGATTAGGTCATGTGAACATCAAAAACATGAATCAATTGGTGAAGCATGGATTGGTTAGAGGTCTTCCCTTAAAGGATTTTAGTTGTGATGAGAATTGCACTGCATGCTTCAATAGTTGTAAGAGAATGTCTTCAGATGTTGTAGACATTCTCAGTAGTTTAGTTATTTCAGTTGTTTTGTTTTGTCTGTTAGGTGTCAACATCATGTGACATCATCAGACGTCAATGTCTTTATATAAGGGCAGTTGACAATTTTGTAAAAGAATGAAGTTAGTGAATTGAATGAAATATTCCTTTTGCAGAAGCTCTCTCTCTATAACAAAATTGTGCGATTACTGTTTGATTGAATGAACTCTGTTCTTGCTATTATTGTGCTAATTCAATTTTGAATTCCGCTGCTATACTTTAATATTGAATCAATTGAGAACATCTGATCCTACAGTCCAAGTATCCCCAACTGTTTACAGAGGAAGACGCACCTGATAATGACTCTTAAATTTCGGGACGAAATTTCTCTAACAAGGGGAGACTGTAACATCAGTGCCGGAACCAGTACCGGAACAGTGATCTCAACAGTGCCATGAACAATAATCAGGTATAAACTTTACGTATTTCAATGTATTTCATATTAGTATCATATATCATTATCAGTTTGTGTCATCAAACGGCAAAATTCATAATCAGTTCAGAGAAAACAAAACTCATAAAACATGGTTTATCAGTCAGATAACTATCTGGCAACATAGAACCATCATATGATTACTTGTTAGGATTTTATTATGTATAAACATATGTGAGGCTTTACAGAACAAAACAACACGGATGTCATTACGTGAATGCTAAACCGACGGATTATTCGTATAGGTGACGATCGCTACGAATAAACCTGAAAGTTTAACGTTCTGAAAGATATCCTATAATTAGGAAACAATATTGAAAAGTATGGTTATCGTCGTGTTCGTACGGGTGACGATTCGAACGAATACGCGCGACGACTCTACGATTCGATTTTAAAACAGTAAATTTAATATTTCAAAAATTTTAAAATAAACGAAAGATATTAGTTAATTTATTAGGAATCACAACCTAAAATAAATTCTTAAATCTTAGATTATAAGTCGGGTCGTTTCGTTACGAAAAACTACGAAGAGATGACGTTTTACGCGAAACCGAACGAGACCGAACAACCGGGTATTTTGAATCAATAAATGAGTCAATTAATGTGGTAACCACCACCACCAAACCCACCTCCCTCTTCCATTTTCTTTTTTTCCATCTCTCTCTAGAAATTATTCTCCACCTTCTATCTACAAGAAATCATTCAATTCTCAACCAATTCAAGCATTCTTAGTGTCAAAATGACCCCCTCATCACGAAGATCACGAAAGGACGAAGATCTAAGCTTCCATCCACCATTTTCGAGGTAAATTTATGGTTTTATTTCGGTTTTAGGGTGTGACACGACCCCTTGTAGTTAGTGTTGTTCTAACCGGTTTAAAACCTTAGAAACTATGAGATAAGCCATTGTGAACCATTGGGAAGCTTTAGAAATGAACCTGCAACAGGTAGGAGCCAAAGGAAGACAAAGAGGGCTGTGGTTCATGTTAGGGTTCGATTAGGCGAACCTGTTGCAGGTCACCGAACCTTCCAAGGGGGCCGAACCCTAGTCGAGCTGAGCCGCATGACCACGAACCTACATACAGTGGCCGAACCTGGGAGTCTTCTTCTTACCCGAACCTTCCATGATAGCCGAACCCTTGGGGAAGACGAACCCTGCATGGCCGAACCGTGGCCATGCAAACCCTAGGGGCTACGAACCTTCTTTTGGCCGAACTTGCAGGTGAAAGGAACTTAGGATGGACGAACCCGATAGCCACGAACCTGGTAGGGCGAACCTACTGCCGCCGAGCCTTGTTGATCTAACTCTAAAGGTTCGACGAACCTAGTGTGTTAACCGAACCCAGAGATGTTGCCGAACCCATAGAGAGCCACGAACCTAGTCGACCACGAACCTGCCTTCACCCACGAACCCATGCATGCTACGAACCTATGTCACTCACGAACCCTGGATGCCGAACCTGCATGCATGGCAGCCCAACCATGACCACCGAACCTTGAGGGGATGCGAACCAAGGGACTGCGAACCTAGGATTATCCGATGCATTGGCCGAACCTTGGGTCCTCTAAGCTTGTTGATAACAGCGAACCTAGGACCCCCCCTTCTGGAACTAGCCGAACCCGTCTTTGGAGAAAAACTAGGATTTCTTAACATGGGGCTAACATAATACTTTCATATAAAGGTGGTGGATTTAATTAATAATGCATGGGTAATTTGTATGAGTGTGTGGGAAACTTGTTAAGGTCATTTTAATGCCAAAAGGGTAATTCAGGCGAGCATGGATTTGTTATTTTTTTTATAACGATGGTCTCTTTAAAACACCCTAACATCTCAATGTGAGTTGTTAATATTCATTAAGTTATCTTGACACTTGGAAAATTCTTATGGAACCATGTAAATAAAAAGGAAAGCATGAAGGTTGGATGTTGATTTAAAGGTTAACACCAAATTCTTGAGAAAATTTATAAAAGGGATAACAAATTTAGGTAATTCACCCGAGTTATCTAGGATTAGTTATGCCAAACATGGGTTAAGAATCATGGATTACACAAAGGTTAACAATGGGCCGAATTGGGCCCAATGGGCCTAACCTAAGCCCATCATGTGTTAAATGTCATTTTAATTAAATTAATGATGTTTTAATAAAAGAAAATCTTTTGTGAACTTATTAAATTAAAATAAATGATTTAGAAATTATATTTGACTTAAAATGAAGTAAATTACAAACATTCTAAGTTGAGAACTTGTAAAAATGAATTATGGGATTCGGGATTACAAATGGGTAATTAAGTTAGATTAGTTAGACTAAAACTTAGAAGCACATTAACACATAGGACACTTAGTTGCACACCGAGACCAAACCTAAGATACGACGACTAATACGTATACTTATCGTATTCGAATTCTTTTAAAACAACTCAGGAACTGAAGAAGCCTAAGCTACAACAACAAGCGCGCATTTTATGATAGATCATTTGCACAGCAACACAGGTGAGTTCATTGCCCCTTTTCTAAACATTTTTGTTTTCAAACGCGGGGCTGAGAAGTATGCGTAAACTGTTTTATTTAAATTGTTTTATGTATATGGTTTTAATTATATTTGCTTATTATATATGCTTGCTTATACTCCTAGACTCCTGTCTAGGAAATTGTTATACAGATTGAACTGTCAAGTTAATTAAATTACTCTTATGAGTAATACCTAAATTCTAAAACTCTAAACAAACCCTTAGTCCATCAAGCTCAAATTCAAGAATCTAAATTCAAAGTGGAATCAAAGAAACTAAAGCTAAAGATCAAAGGCAATGGAATCTAACCCAGTGTATGATCATTAATATAAAGATCCTTGTAGGATCAGGTGTTCTCATTTAATCAATCTTAGGTTATCGCAGCGGAATTCAACGATGAATTAGCTCAACATTAGCAAGAACAAGGTTAATCTAATAGAACAGTAAAGTACAAGTTGTTATAGAAAGAGAATTCTGCAAAAGGAATAATCTCTTTCAATTCGCACTAACTTCGTTAAAGTTACAATAGGTCAACTGCCCTTATATAGAAGCAGTGACGTCTGATGATGTCACATGATGTTGACACCTAACAGACAAAAGATAACTACTGAAATAACCAAAACTACTGAGGATGTTTACAACTACTGAAGACATCCTCTTACAACTACTGAAGAACTAAAACTACTGAAATTAAACTAAAACTACTGAAGTTAAACTAAAACTACTGAAGACAAAAATTACCATCACAACATCTGAAGACTAGCACTTCAGCTGTTGTGAACAACATCTGAAGACTTGTTCTTCAGAGCTTGTAACTCTTCAGATCTTCTCTTCAACAGTCGTTTGTCTTCAGCTGTTATGCTCTTCTTCAGTTGTTGTGTGCTTGTGGGACTTAGAGGATTTTCTGATCAGGCTCATTGGTTCTTTTGGTCCAACAAACTCCCCCTGAACCAATGCAGCCAAAACTTCTAATTATTAGTTGTCCCACTTATTGTTGATATTCCAGTCAGAAAGATGTGTCTTTTTCCTTAGAGATCAGCTTCTAAGATGACCAATTAAGTGTAGGCCTGGGTGATAGCAGCTTCAGAAGATCTGACAGTAGAAGGATGAGAGAAAACTCCAATTGGGGAATGGACTAAGAGTTTTTGCCTCTCTCATTGAAGCTACTGCCCATGCACGAGTCTGAAAGATTCTCTGACATAGGCTTCCAGAAGGACTACTTGATCTTTAATGGTTAGTAGCTCTGGCTCACCTTCAAAGAAGAACTCAGGTCCATAGTATTCAGATAGGTACCTGCTTGTAGACCCATTGTGCAATTCAATCCTTGTGATTTCTCTGTATACAAATTCATCTGGATGTTTTCCTTCCAGGAACAATTGTAACTCATTCTTCTTTAACCCTTCCATTCTATTGTATACCAGCCCCTTCTTGATCATTTTGTTTTCCAATAGCTTAGGAACTGGCAGTTTAGCATTGTAAACCTTCTTAAAATCTTCAATGATTTCCCAAGGGTCCATCACAAACCCAGCCATAATGTCAGCACTTATCACCTTTTTGATTCTTCCTCTGTAGGCTTGTGGAATGTTTCTTTTGTGTATCCTGTGCTGTACCCTTGGGTCAGGCCATACCCGGATTACTTCTTTCCTGTATTGGAAGGTATGCCTTAGTGCAAATAACCTTTGTGCTTCCTTCCTCATAGCTGTTAGCGAGGAAGTCTGAGGGTAGTCTTTGTCTACCAATCTCAGAATCTTGTCATCATATAGTCTCTGACTTTCCTCTTCTTCTATCTTCACTTTTACAGCTTGCATCTGAGATTCAGGAGTCATTACAGGGACAATGGAAGACTCAGGCTTTTGCAGTTTTAGAACAGTTGACAGTGGTTGCCTATCTTCATCATCTTCCTCCTGAATCATCAGCTTTCTCCTCTTCTTGAGTGGTGCATCGATTGTTTTGATAGGTTTTGATTTTGGGATGGATGTGGCTGATTTTGGAGCAGGTTTATGCCAATTAAGCATGCTGGAAGTGAGTTCCTGTTGAGACTTTTTAAGCAACTCCTTCTTTTTCTTCAGGCCCACCACATCCATTGCTTCAATTATCACTTCTTTGTTAGGAGTCTCAGAGCTGCAGATCTTTGTTGTAACTTTGATAAGATTGTTCCTATCCCAAGCCCTGATCTCAGCAACTGATCTCCCTAAGAATTTGGCTACAAACCTAGCCATGACATGAAGTCTCTCACTTTCTTGCTTGTCATATTGCTTCCAAATGTTGTCTATGTGATTTATTTCCAATTCCCTGATCTTCTTATTCAGATCTTCAGTATCAGCATTCTCCTTGAAAAGTTGGCTTATGATTTCATCCATGGCTTGAAAATGGACTTGATCAGCCTGTTGTACTAGCTTCTGAAGCTCAGACATTTCAGGCTCTATCACATCAGCAGCCTTTTCAACTATAATATTTTCAGCTTTTTCACTTGCAATCTCTGTCTCTACAGCTTTTTCAACCACATCAGCCTTGGAAGATTTCTTCTGCCTTTTGTAGGTAAATTTCAGAGGAGAGGCAGGCTTTTCAAAGTCTATAGCTTCAACCTGTATACCCACTTCCTGTACATCATCAGAATCTTTCCTTTTTGTCTCTATGACAGAACTAAACTCCCCCTTTTTGGCTGCAGTTGGTGTAGGAGGTTTAAGGCTAGAAAGAATTGTTTGAACTGCACCATCTATCATTGTTTGGATTTGTGTTTGTAAGGGAAGTATCTTGTCAAGAGATTGGGAAATAAGGGTTTGGAGGATGGGAGAGATGAGAGGAAGAGCAGCAATGAAAGCAGCAACAAACGCTTCTGGGGGGTTTGAACCCAGAGGATTTGTGTCCTTTGTTTTGTGGGTTATTGCTAGGAAAGGTCACAAAGGGTGCAGAGGAACTAGGTCCAGTAGATTTGCACTCTCTAGCAAAATGACCAAGCCTGTGACACTTGTGGCACCTCAACTTCCCTTTGTCAAAACCAACTTTGGTTTTGCCAGATAATCCGGGAAATTTTCTTCCAGTTCTTTTGTAGAATTTTTGAGATCTAATGTTGATTAATGCCATCTGACTTAATATATCCATTTCCTCCAGATCATCATCTGGAATTCCTTTCAAATCATCCATCACAAAACACATATTTTCACCATAATTTCCTGCATTTCCATCAACTCCCACAAAAGCATGTTCAACATTGTTAGTAGAGAAATCAATATGTTCATCATAAGAACATTCAGACCCATTAAACTCGGACTCTTGACCAATCAAAGCAGTATTGCCGGAAATAAAGTCATCAGTGAGCTTGCCAGATGAAGACAGCTTTCTTTTCTGTTCTACCTCTCTCTCAAATGTTAAGAGTTTCCCATGGAGTTGGGTGAGGGATAGATGTTCTAGATTTGCACTGGAGCGTAGGACAATAGTATAAGTATCCCATCTCTCAGGCAATGATCTAAGAAACCTGTTGTTCATCTGACTATTGGTATATTCTTGTTTAACCATTTTCAACTCAGAAATCAGACAGGAGAACCGCTCAAACTGTTGAGTCAATGACTCACCCTTCCTATGAGAGAATGTCTCATACTGTTGGGCGAGGATTTCTCTTGTGTTTGCTAAAACCTCTTCGGTTCCACCGAATTGTTCTTTCAGTGCAACCAGAGATCATGAGCAGTATCATGATGCATCAATCCTGAATAAATTTCATTCGGCAAAGCCATGGCTAGAATACCATGAGCTTTCGCATCAATTTCAAACAATTTGATATCCTCATCTGAATACATATCCGATGGTTTCGGAATCATGATTTTAGTTTCAGGATCAGTGATCATGGGTTTATACGGACCATGCACTACAAATTTCCAACATCCTGCACTGTTAATTGACAGGTGATGTAGCATTCTACGTTGCCAAATGTTGTACTCACTCCGAACCAGCATCGGAGGCTTGGTTGCGGAGCCTGTGTTGTGCGGATCATTGTTTGGAGTTGTCATGATCTCAGATTCAATCAATATCAACAAAATTCAAATGAATTAACACAAACTTCAACCAATTGATTCAAAACAAATTGATATTGAAAACAAATCAACAGAAGTTATCAGAAAACTTCAATCTATAACAAATTCTTACTAATCGGCTAATTCGATCAACCAGAGAACTGAATTGAGCAGTTTCAGAGATCAATTGTTTAATCGATCAATGATTAACCTGCTCTGATACCAATTGTAGGATCAGGTGTTCTCATTTAATCAATCTTAGGTTATCGCAGCGGAATTCAACGATGAATTAGCTCAACATTAGCAAGAACAAGGTTAATATAATAGAACAGTAAAGTACAAGTTGTTATAGAAAGAGAATTTTGCAAAAGGAATAATCTCTTTCAGTTCGCACTAACTTCGTTAAAGTTACAATAGGTCAACTGCCCTTATATAGAAGCAGTGACGTCTGATGATGTCACATGATGTTGACACCTAACAGACAAAAGATAACTACTGAAATAACCAAAACTACTGAGGATGTTTACAACTACTGAAGACATCCTCTTACAACTACTGAAGAACTAAAACTACTGAAATTAAACTAAAACTACTGAAGTTAAACTAAAACTACTGAAGACAAAAATTACCATCACAACATCTGAAGACTAACACTTCAGCTGTTGTGAACAACATCTGAAGACTTGTTCTTCAGAGCTTGTAACTCTTCAGATCTTCTCTTCAACAGTCGTTTGTCTTCAGCTGTTATGCTCTTCTTCAGTTGTTGTGTGCTTGTGGGACTTAGAGGATTTTCTGATCAGGCTCATTGGTTCTTTTGGTCCAACAATCCTAATCAAAAATCTATTATCATTGTGAAATCATGGGAATTCAAAAGATTAGAAATCAAGAGAATCAAGTGATTCATGGGAATCATAACCGTGTGTGAATCATTGAAATAATGAAATCATTAAAATCTAATGAAATCATTAAAATCTAATGAAATCATTAGCTAATTAACTAAGGTGGATGTCAGTTGTATAGAAATCAAGACCACGTGTAACACACGGAAAGTCCTGGCATAAATAGTAGACTCTTGTAGTCAAACTATATGGGCAATAACGGAAACTATTAATCAAATCAAAATCAGGAGAATCAAAGAAGATCAAAAATCTAAGGATATCCTTAAAGTCCCGGCATGTATAGTAGACCAATGGGTCAAGCTGATATGGGCTCATTAAAGTCCCGGCACACACAGGTAGACTCCTTGTGGGTCATGCCTGATATGGGCCACGTGTGAGAGGGTATAACTTGGACAACCACCAACAAATAACTCTAATTGATTGAGTCAAATAAGGCCCAATCATCATGTCTTAGTTGTATTTAAATGCTTAGTTATTAGTTTAATTATACATTTAATGTTATATTTCTACAAGTGCTTTTGGGAAATCATGAATACATGGTGAACTCAAGAGGTCAAAGGTAAATCTATTTGTGGAAATCAGAATCTAAATTGAAGGTGAATGAAGTGAAACGCTTAATTATCATTAACAACAATATGCTAAGCAGTCCAGTATATGGTGGGACGGTGGCTGGGCGGGCGGTAAGTTCGACCCTACATATGCCCTATATATAAGCATACTTGATTGGATAGCATAGGTGTTGTTGATGAGGTTAAGGTTGTCACTTCGGGGGATCAAGGTAAACATTTTCAGGGAAATCAAATGCTATGAATCATATGTTATGGAATCAAAGTAGTGGAATGAAATGCTTAATTATCACCAGGAACAATATATCATGTGGTTTAGTATGTAGTGGGACAATGGCTGGGCGGGCGGTAAGTTCGACCCTACATATGCCATATATAAGCATACTGAATTGGATGGTATAGGTGGTTAATGGTGAGGTTAAGGTTGTCATTCTGGTTATTCAAACTCATTTTTATAAAATTACATGAACTCACCAACCATGTGTTGACTTTATTTTTGCATGACTTCTCAGGTGACGAACATGTCAACTAAGGAGTTATTCCTTTTGGACTAAAATACCAGTTAGAGTGCCTAGCTTTTTGGACCTGCATATTTTGAAGCATCATTTAACAGAATTATTTTTGTATATCTTATGCAGATACAAGATAGAAGAATTATGATGTGATAGTAGATTTACATTGTTAAATTATGAACTTAACTAATGTAATTTAGCTTTGTAATTCTATTCTTACTTAGCAGTTTCTTATTTATATATCATGTGCAATGTAAACAATCTGATCATTTTGATTATCACTCATGATATCACGCCCCGGGAACCTTCCGCCCGACGGGGAAGTCGATCCAACCCGCCGGCTCGGGGTGTGACAATCCTGATAGTAGATCACTCCATCAGGCTTAGTCTCAAATTGTTTTTCTGCTACACAGTCAAGTTCTTTCTTCAAATTCCCTTGATCAACGGATTCTTGCTGTGCCTGAATAATCTTGTCACGTAAACTAGTCTGTACAGTCATTCCCATTGCTCTGACACGTAAGGGTTTGACTCGTTCCTTCCGGCTCAAGGCATCAGCTACAACGTTTGCCTTTCCCGGATGGTACTTGATTACACAGTCGTAATCATTCAGATGTTCAACCCAACGTCGTTGTCGCATGTTGAGCTCCTTCTGATCAAAGATGTGTTGCATACTCTTATGATCAGTAAATATGGTACACTTAGTGCCATATAAGTAATGTCTCCAAATCTTCAATTCGAAGATTACAGGTCCCAGTTCAAGATCATAAGTAGTGTAGTTCTTCTCATGAATCTTTAACTGTCTTTATGCGTAAGAGATAACTTTGTCCCGTTGCATTAGTACACAACCGAGTCCCTTCTGGGAGAGATAAGATTGGAGCATCACATAACTTTTGCTTCAATGTTTGGAAAGCATCTTCTTGTTTCTGCTCTCAAACGAACGGTTCACTTTTTGGAGTTAACTTGGTGAGAGGCAGAGCTATCTTAGAAAATTTTGAGATAAACCTTCTATAATAACCTGCCAATCCCAGAAAAGACCGTATCTCTGTCGGTGCCTTAGGAGTATCCCAGTTCTTTATCACCTCGATCTTGGCAGGATCTACGTGCATTCCCTAGCTGTTGACTACATGACCCAGGAATTGAACTTCTCTTAGCCAGAATTCACACTTAGAGAATTTGGCATAAATTTTCTCTTCCTTCAACAGCTCCAAGATCTTTCTGAGATGTTGCTCGTGATCCGCTTTGCTTTTGGAATAAATCAGTATGTCATCTATAAAAAAATTGACAAACTGATCCAGATATGGCTTGCACACTCGGTTCATGAGATCCATGAAAACCGCTGGTGTATTCATCAATCCGAAAGGCATCACCATAAATTCGTAAGCCCATATCTGGTTCGGAACACCGTCTTCGGTATATCTTCGTCTTGAACTCTGAGCTAATGATATCCAGACCGCAAGTCAATATTCGAGAAGAGCTGGGTTCCTTGCAGTTGATCAAACAAATCATCAATCCTCGGCAAAGGATACCGATTCTTGATGGTTAGCTTGCTCAGCTCTCTGTAGTCTATGCAGATTCGAAACGATCCATCTTTCTTCTTCACGAACAAAACCGGAACTCCCCAAGGTGAGTAGCTCGGTCTAATGAATCCTTTATCTAGTAGCTCCTGTAACTGGTTTGACAATTCCTGCAACTCAGAAGGTGCTAACCTGTAAGGAGATTTAGCAACAGGCGTTGCTCCAGGAACTAAGTCGATACGGAACTCTACCGGCTGCGCCAGTGGCAAACCTGGTAGGTCTTCAGGAAATACTACCGGATACTCTTTGACTACTTGTACGTCTTGAATCCTTTTCTTGTCCTTCTCTTTTTCCACCACATGAGCCAGGAATGCTATGCACTGCTTCTGTAGACACTTACCTGCCTTTATGCAAGAGATGATTTTGACACTTTGTTTTGCTTGATCCCCTCTAACTTCCAATACACGATCGTTCGATAATGGAACTCGAAGCATCTTTTCAGAACAGATGACTTCCACTCGATTAGAAGAAAGACAATTCATTCCAACAATGATGTCGAAACTACCTAACTCCATCTGTATCAAATCGATGGTGAATGTATGACTGTTAAGTGTCAGTGGGCAATTCCTATATATTGCACTAACTGTGATCTGTTTCCCGTTAGCTAATTCTATGATGTAAGGGGAATCTAACTGTTCCTCTATAGAGTCTAGTTGGCATGCAAAATCGGTAGAGATAAAACTCTGATCCGCACCAGTGTCAAATAAAATAGATGCATAAAAGTCATGTAAGAGAAATGTACCAGTGACCACATTCGGGTCTTGACGTGCAGCTGGAGCTCCTATAGCAAAAGCTCGTCCACGGGGTTCTGGAACTGCTTGTTGTGCTTTCTTTGGACAGTTCATTGAAAAGTGGCCAATTTCACCACAGTTATAGCATCCACCGTTGTTCTGGTTATTGGGTGGAGGGAGAGCTAAAGCAACATTGTTGACTGCTTGATTTGGTGTCAACTTACATTGTTGGACCCAATGGCCCTTTCTTCCACATCCCGTGCAGTGTCGGCAGGGATTGGTTGGGACATGATGATACTGGTACTTAGTACACAGAGGGTGTGGGCCAGTATATGGTTTCTTTTGCAGGTTCTGCGGTGCCATGGCTACTTGATTGAGCAGAGTAGCCATTGTGTAGTTCTTTAGGGTCTTTTGCTTCTTCCTTGGGTGCTGATGATGATGGGGTTTCTTGGAGGACTCTTCCCTGTGTTTACCAGTGTCAGCCTCTCTCTTCAGGGTTCCAGAGGCTACCATCAGATCAGTGAGTTTCCCAGATAAACTCACCGTAGACTCCAAAGTAACAGGGTTTGCTGCTACAACTAAACCCTGAATGCAGGCAGAAAGTCCACCTACATATCTATCAATCCTCTTTTCCAGTGTTGGTACCATGTCTGGAACCAATGCTACCAACTCATGATAGCGGGTAGTATACCCCAGATGATCAGCTCCCTTCATGACATGGTTAGCCAACTCAGTTTCCATCCTTTGCAATTCATTCTTCGGACATTATTCAGTTCTCAGAAGGGTCTTAAAGTCATCCCATGTGATCAACATGGCTTCTTCCCTTCCTCTTGCTTGTATCTGAGAGTTCCACCAAGTCAAGGCTCGCTTGCTGAAGGTTCTAGCAGAGTAACGAACCTTATGGTGCTCTGGACAACTGCAGAGGTCCAGATAGTCTCAATCTTTTCAATCCATTGGATTAGACCAACGACTCTTTCATAAACTTGGCGGTTTATATCCCACAAAAGATTTGTAGGAATTGTTTGAAGCACTGCCAGAATTCCCGCTTGCTTCTCCCGTTGAATTGCCGGAATTGTTGCTGTCATTCCGTAGACGGTTAAGCATCTCCGGAATCACCTCCTTCAGCTGGTTGGTCAGCTGACTGCTTAGTAGAGTTGCCAAAGCCATGGTAGCAGGGTCTAAGTTCTGAGTCGCATTCGGGTCTGGTGGTGGAGTGTGTGGGGGAGGAGGAGGAGGTGGCGGTGGAGGTGTAGATTGTCTTCGCGACGGCATTCTGATCACAACCAATAGAACATTGGTTAGTGCAATGATCGAATGCAGAAGACACTATGCAAGTATATAAATCCTATGCTCTCTATATGAAGGGTCCTTAGGTTATAGTCTAGGCCAAACCGTTTAAATAAATGACCTATATTTCTCTATAACCATGGCTCTGATACCAATCTGTCACACCCCGGGCTGGCGGGTTGGATCGACTTCCCCGTCGGGCAGAAGGTTCCTAGGGCGCGATATCGTGAGTGATAATCTTGATGATCAGATTGTTTACATTACACATGATATAAATGAGAAACTGCTAAATGAAAATAGAATTACAAAGTTAAATTACATCAGTTGTGTTCATAATTTAACAATGTAAATCTACTATTAACATCATAAGTCTTCAATCTTGTATCTGCACAAGATATACAAAATAATATGTAAAATGATGTTTCCAAAAGTATGCAGGTCCAAAAGCTAGGTACTCTAACTGGTATCCTAGTCCAAAAATAATAACTCTTTAGTTGACCTGTTCGTCACCTGATAAGTCATGCAAAAATAACAAGTCAACACATGGTTGGTGAGTTCATATAGTTTAGTATTTGAAAAATAGCTTTGCAAACCCTTTTTCGGTAAAAACCCTAACCTCGTTAACATCACCTGTGATATCCAGTTTGGTATGCTTATATATAGGGCATACGAAAGGGTCGAGCCTACAACCTGCCCAGACGCCATCCCACCACATACTAAACCACATATGACATTGTTGTTAATGATAATTAAGCATTTTTACCTACCGTTCACTTCCATTCAATCATAGTTCGAAACATGCATACAAAATATTTGTTCAACTCCCGAGTAACAACCTTAATCTCATTAACATCACATGTAATATCCAGATCGGTATGCTTATATATAGGGCATACGAAAGGGTCGAGCCTACAACCCGCCCAGATGCCATCCCACCACATACTAACCCACATATGACATTGTTGTTAATGATAATTAAGCATTTTACCCCTACCATTAACACATTAGTTCTTCAGTTCTTTGTTCATGTAATTACACAAATTTGAAATCACAATTGATTCCTTAAGTTCATCACACAATCATGATCAACCATAACATTTGTAGAAACAATTCAATAAATGCTTAGTTAAATAAATAAATAAACATTTAATAAAATCTAAGACCTAATGATTGGGCCTTGGTCAACTCGAGTAGACTAGTCTAACAATCAGGGTTCTTAGTAGTAAAAGAGATCTGTAAATCTCATCAAACATACGACCTATAATCAATCAGTCTAGCTAGGACATCTTTTGATATACAGGCTTTTATAGTTCTTTAGACTGTCCATAGTTCGTATAGTTCTTTAGTTCTTTGGCACATGTTATCTTTGAGAAATTCCCTGATGTTCCTCAAAACGGTTAGGGAATACTGTAAATATCATCAAACATGCGTCTCATATTTGATCAGTCTAGCTAGGACATCTTTCAAACCTGAGATTGGCACATGCTATCTTTGATATTTCCCAGTCAGACCCTTGAAAATAGTTCTTTGTACATAGTTCTTTGAAATAGATCGTTAGTCCTTTGACAACACACCACTGAAAATAGTTCTTTATAGTAAACCGTTAGTTCTTTTAAAATAGATCTTTAGTTCTTTGTAAGTAGACCTTTGGAAATAGTTCTTTGCTTTAGATCTTTAGTTCTTTGAAAGTCGTTCCTTGAAAATAGTTCTTTAATTTGAAATAGTTATCTACTCATAATAAGTAAACAACTTACTTTAAATTCATGTACATTGTATACCTAAACAGAATCTAGGATAACAATTATATATATAAACATATGTTAAGTAAAAGCATTTAAGTAAATATAATCTTGCGAAAATAATTTACGTATGCTTCTCAGCCCCGCGTTTGAAAACAAAATGTTTAGAAAAGGGGCAATGAACTCACTTGTGTTGCTAAGAATGAAACTACCGCAGATAATGCACTCTCGTTGCTTGTAGCTTAGGTTTCTTCAGTCCCTGATTTGTTTTAAGAAAGTTCGTATACGATAAGTATTTATAACAGACACAACTAGGATTTTGGTCTCGGTGTGCAACTAAGTGTCCTAGTTCTCTAATGTGCTTACTAGAGTTCTCACTATCTAGACTAATATATTACCCAATCATAACCCTACTCCCATAAATAATTACCATTACACCTGAGTGATGTATGGTTTACGTTATGCATATTCACAGTTTCTTAATTAAAACATTTTAAACACTTAATTTTAATTTAAAAGAGCTTACCATTCAATTTCTTTTATTAAAAGCATGATTAATTTAAGAAAAGTATAATTTACACATGATGGGCTTGGGTTAACCCCATTGGAATTACCTTGGGCCCAATTACTAGAATCTTTCACAATACTCGGATTAGTTATGCCTTAATGGTTTAAGTAATTATCTAGGCTAAATTCATGTCTTTATGGATTTTTCCTAAGGCTAGGTGTTAATAATCAAATCAACACTTAAGTCCTTAGTTTAATTACTTGATCTTCATGATTTCCCAACTAAAGTACCAAGGGTTTTAACCTAGTTTAATAGAGGTTACCCCTTATGTTGAGTTGTTAGTGTGTTTAAAGAAAACCCTTGTTTCTTTGAATGAACCCATGCACATACACATACCATGCATGCATGCCCCTTCGTTTATCATTGGTTTTGTGTATTCGTATATTCAACTTCTTGATTTGTAAACTAAGTTTGACAGTCCTAGGTCCAACAATACCGAAATTCGATAACACTTAGGTTCAGTCTTCATGGAGTCAGCGAACCTCTTGACTGCCATGAAGGCAGTGAACCTCTTGGCTTTGACCAAGGGTTAGGCAGTGACAATGATTCGGCGAACCTCTGAGGTTCGCAATGACAATGGCTAGACGAACCCCTAAGGTTCGACAATGACAATGGCTCGACGAACCTTTAGGGTTCGGCAAAGAGGAGGTTCGTGGCCAGCTGGTTCGTCCAAAGGTTCGTGTCTCACTGGTTCGTTGGTCAAGTGTTTGGCTAAGTGTAGATAGGTTCGTGGTCTCGCTGGTTCATCCATCCTAGGTTCGGCCAGGGTAGGTTCGTGGTTCCCATGTGACAGCTGTTGGAGGTTCGGCCAGAAGTACTCAGGTTCGGCCAACGGAAAGACAGGTTTGGCCCTGTCTGCTGGTCAGAGTCGACAGGTTCAGCCCTGACTGCTGGTCAGAATCGATAGGTTCGGCCACCTGTGCATAGGTTCGGCGACCTGTAGGGAGGTTCGGCCGATCGTTTTCTGTCACGAACCAGCTTCATCTTCTTCATTTTTGAACCCTAATCTGTTGCAGGTTTGTTTCTAACACTTCCTAGTTGTTTACAACAGTTTATCTCAAGGTTTCTAAGTGTTTAAACTGGTTAGAATCAAAAACAAACTAAAGGTTCGTGATACACACCAAAACCGACATAAAACTAAAGATTTACCTCAAAAATGGTGGATGAAAGCTTATATCCCTTGTACTTTCATGATCTTCAACTGATAATGGTAGTTTTGACACCAAGAACTCGTGAAATGGTTGAGAATTTTAAGAGATCTTGTAAAGAGAAGGTAGAGAGAGATTCTAGAGAGAGGGGCCGAATTTTGTGAAGAATTTGGTAAGTGATGTGGGGGGGGGGGGGGTTGTGGCATTCAATGCCTCATTAAATGGTTCAAAGATACCCACCAGTTTCATTCGGGTTCGTTCGGTTACGCGTAAAATGTCGGTTTTTCGTTTGTTCTCGTAACGAAACGACTCGGTTTTTAAGATAAGATTTATAAAATAATTTCAGGTGGTAATTCCTACTAAATTAACTAAATATCTTCCATTTATTTTGAAATTTCAGAAATGTTTAATTAACTGTTTAAAATCGAATCGTACAGTCGTCGCGCGCATTCGTTCGAATCGTCACTCATTCGAACACGACGATAACTATACATTTCAATATTGTTTTCTAATTATCCGATATCATTCAGAATGTTAAACTTTCATATATATTCGTACAGATCGTCACCTGTACGAATAATCCGTCAATTTAGCATTCACATAATGACATCTGTGTTGTTTTGTTCTGTAGAGTTTCACATACGTTTATACATAATAAAATCCTAACACATAATCACATGATGGTTCTGTAACGCCAGAAAATTATCTGACTAACAATCCATGTTTCTGAGTTTGTTTCTGAATTGATTCTGAATTTTGCTCTTGGCAACTCAAAATGATAATGATACATGATTTGAATATGACATAGAATGAAACACTTATAGTTTATACCTGATTACTGTTCATGTTACTGTTGAGATCAGTGTTCCGGTGACGTTTCCGGCGCTGAGGTTACAAGGAACTAGTAGGATAGTCTTAAACTTTGAGTTGTGAGGGCTGCACCTACCAAGCCGCGGTGGCCGAATGGCCCTTGGCCGAAGTACACCTCATTCGGCCGAAAGGCCCGCTGCCGAAGCAGTCTCCTCCTCCTTTGGCCAACCAGCTCATTCTATCAGCCACACCTTCTTTTGTCGGCCTAATCTTGGTTCGGTCGGCCTCCCATTCGGCCTAGACCCTGATTCGTACAGCAAGCATTCATTCAGCCACAGCACATTCGGGTGATACCCCCTTCGGTTGAGCTTTTCTTTGCAGGAACCCATTCGGCCGAGGCTACTCCCGAACCAAACCCATTCAGCCCACAATCATACGGTCGAGCCTCATGCGGCCCAACACCCATTCATTCGGCTCAATGGATCAGTCAGTCGGCCCAAGGATTAGTCGAGTGGTCCATCGTTTACATGCATGGTGTGTATGTGCATGCATGGGAATCGTGTATGTATGCATGCATGTGAAGCGAATGTGAATGCATGCATGGGAACCTAATGGATGTGTGTGCATGGGATGGGTTACGAGATTCATGTATGGGAAAATTAGTGTGTGTGCATAGGAAGCATACTAAGGCCCACCTTAATGGTAATAAGGACCAAGGGATTTGGGTTTGGAATAACAAGGATAATCTTAAACTTTATTATTATTTCAGTATGAATGGTGAACATTATTTGGGTTCAACATACATGGGAATTCATTAAGAAACAAAATCATAGTCTAAGGATAAAGTGTTGGCCTCACAACTAACACTAACACTTAGACTGCTCATAAGAACATATAATTACATTAGATAGTTATATGAACTATCTAGGATGGATTATACAAATAATTGATCAAAGAATCATTCGGCAATCAAAGGCTAGTAATTGGGCCCAATGTTAATCTAATGGAATTAACCTAAGCCCATCATGTTAATGACACTTTCTCTTAAATAAATTATGTTTTTAATAAAAGAAATTGAATTGAAAGCTTTGTTAAATTCAAATAAATGATTTTTAACTTAATGTCTAACTTAAAGCGAATTAATTTAAAAACATTTTCATTAAGGACTTGTAATAATTAATCGTGGGATTAGGGTTACTAATGGGTAATGAGTTAGAATAGTTAGATGGAATCTTAGAAACACATTAGCAAATAGGACACTTAGTTGCACACCGAGACCAAACTTGAGATACGACGATTATAAATATTTATCGTATTCGAATCTTCTTAAAACAACTCAGGTACTGAAGATACATAAACCACAAGTAACGAGCGCGCAGTTTGTGATAATTCTTTTGCACAGCAACACACGTGAGTTCATTGCCCTTTTTCTAAACATTGTTGTTTTCAAACGTGGGGCTGAGAAGCATGCGTAAACCTTTTTATTTAAATATGTTTTACGTAAATGCTTTTACTTATTGTATGTTTATTATATACATTTTTATACTTCTGGACTCCTGTCTAGGTATCTGTTATGCAGGATTAACTAACGAATTAATTAATTACTCTTATGAGTAATACCTTAATTCTAAAACTCTAAAACAAACCCTTAGTTCATCAAAGTCAATTCAAAGAATCTAAATTCGAAGTGAAACCAAGAGAACTAAAGCTAAGGATCAAATTTTAAGGAATCTAATTCAGTGTATAATCAGTAAAACTAAGGATCCTATTCAAGAATCTATAATCATTGTGAAAAACATGGAATTCTAAAGATCAGAATCAAGAGAATCAAGGGAATCATAACCGTGTGTGAGTCATTGAAATAATAAAATCATTAAGATCTAATGAAATCATTCATGCTAAGTTAAGGTGGATGTCAGTTGTATGTAAATCAAGACCACGTGTAACACACGGAAAGTCCCGGCATAAATAGTAGACTCTTGTAGTCAAGCTATATGGGCATAACTAAAACGATCAAACGAAATCAAGAGAATCAAGATGATCAAAATCAAAGGATATCCTAAAGTCCCGACATGTACAATAGACCAAAGGGTCAAGCTGATATGGGCAAAACATGAAAGTCCTGACACATACAGGTAGACTCAGTTTGGGTCATGCCTGATATGGGCCACGTGTAAAACGGTACAACTTGGACAACCACCAACAACCTAAGTCTAACTGATTGAGTCAAATAAGGCTCAATCATCATGTCTTAGTTGTATTTAAATGATTAATTATTAATTTAATTAAACATTTAATATTATTTCTACAAGTGCTTTGGGTAATCATGAATACATGGTGAACTCAGGAAATCATAGGTATTTCAATTTGTGAAAATCAAAATCTAAAATGAAGGTGAATGGAATGAAACTCTTAATTATCATTAATAACGATATGCTAAGTAGTCTGGTATGTGGTGGGACGGTGGCTGGGCCTTGTCCCCTGCATATGGCCTATATATAAGCATACTTGATTGGATAGCATAGGTGGTTGTTGATGAGGTTAAGGTTATCATTTCGGGGGATCAAGGTAAACAGTTTCCAGGGTAATCAAATGCTATGGAATCAATTGTTATGGAAATCAAAGTTATGGGATGAAATGCTTAATTATCGCCAGGAACAATATATCATATGGTTTGGTATGTGATGGGACGGTGGCTGAGCGGGCGGTAAGTTCGACCCTACATATGCCCTATATATAAGCATACTGAACTGGATGGTATAGGTGGTTAATGGTGAGGTTAAGGTTGTCATTCAAAAGGTTATTCAAATTCATTTTTATAAAACTACATGAACTCACCAACCATGTGTTGACTTGATCTTTTTGCATGACTTCTCAGGTGACGAACATGGCAATTAAGAAGTTATTGCTTTTGGACTAGGATGCCAGATAGAGGACCTTGTGTTTTTGGACCTGCATACTTTTGAAACATCATTTTACAGATTTATTTTGTATATCTTATGCAGATACAAGATAGAAGAATTATGATGTTGATACTGGATTTACTTTGTTAAATTATGAACAAAACTGATGTAATTTAACTTTTTAATTCTATTTTCATTTAGCATTTTCTCATTATATATCATGTGCAATGTAAACAATCTAATCATCACGATTATCATTCCCGATATCACGCCCGGAGACCTTTCCACCCGACGGGAAAGTCGATCCAACCCGCCGGCTCGGGGTGTGACAAAATGCTTGTTAAAAGTGCTTATTCAAAAATGTATGTCATATGCGTTTGTTCAAGTTTTTTGTCAAAAGTGTTTGCATGTATTTCTCCCCTCGGTTTGAGTTTGTAAACAGTTAAGAGAAAAGGGGCCGTGAACTCACCTGTGCCGCTTTGTTTGCGTTTTGTGAACTGTATGTCTCAAACTGTCACCTATAACACGTAGGTACTATAAGTTGGTGTCCGTGTTTGTCTTGGTCTGCTTAGACCGTGTTCGTGTCCGAACAACTTCAAGTTATTGTGTTTGACTATGTGACTGTGTTTGACCGTGTTGACTCAACCACCCGTTGGTGATGTGTTAGTAGTTTGTTAATGTTTGTTTCGTGTCTGTCAACTTTCTTCAACTAAAAATTGGTGCACGTAAGCATGTCATAACACATAGAGTTTTCAAATGTGGCGAGTAGGCATAGTGTACCTATATTGATCATGTTACTACTCATGGCAGTTGTCACGTATGTTCATCAAACAAGTTTCTATTCATAGCACGTTTCCTCATTTAACAAGTATGAAATCAAGAGTCATCTTTTATCGATTTACGCATGCTTGTTATCTAAGTGATCATGTTATCACACAACATCTTGTCACAAGTCATCATATGAGCACAAAAGTCCACTTCGAGTGAATAAAGTTACTAAATATAGAAAGGTTCTATATTTGACATGTTTAACCACAAGTACCATATATCAACTTGAAAGATCATCATAATATAGCATTTCAAGTCGTTTACTGTCAATAAGACTTAATCAAAACCCATATTTCATGAAATTCCCAAATAAAGTTTCCTAAAATGAAAAGTTTGTAACAAAACTCATTTTAACCAAGATTCAACTATTCAAATAGTCTTGTATAAACATTAGAATGACCAAAAACACTCATTCATAGTCAACATCAACATGCATGTATGATCTTCTATTTATAGAAATCTATGACAAAATCACTTATTTCATTCAATCATACGAATCATGTTAATAACATCGATAAAACTTCCAAATCATTACTTGAACATATCTATTTCATCTACATCATCATCTAGCATTATTTGTCCAACAAAAGTTACTATTATTAGCAACTATGCCCAAATCACGTAAAATGACCATTTTAACTCATAGTTTTCATTACAAATATCCCTAACATCACAACAATCACATCTTTACAACCACAATATTCTAAATATCCATAGATCGTACTTACATGTCATCAAAGATTGCCATAAACATCAAATATCGTCTCAATTCCTCAATAGATCATTCTAAATCATCGAATAGAAGATGATAAAACACATATTTATTTATGTAAAAATTAGTGCATGTGGCCAATGTGGTGTTGCATGTGGTAGATTGCCCTTGCATGTGTGTGTTCATGTGTTTTGGTGTAAGATTATAGCAAAATAACCAAAGGGGCTACCTTCTATGGCTCAAGAACACTGAGATCTTAGTTCCACAAATCCAGAAACTTGCTGGTGATGATATTACAGTAGTTAGAAGGTGTCGGTGATGGTGGCCGGGAGGCTTCCACAATGGCTCCTTCTTGGCTTCTACCTTCAAAACCTTCAAGGTGGACTTGAAAATGGTGCTCCAAGGATTGAAACTCAGCTTGACAGAGTATAGGGTTCGTGATTAACGTCTGACGCTCGAGAGTAATGATGTAGGGTGGCTGGAATGATTTAGTCTTGGTTTTATAAAGATTTTGTCTACCGGAAGGCTTCGCGTACCACCAAGGCTGATCGTGCATGGCCTTGGCGTACCGCCAAGGATTTCGGAGTTCAAACTCCCACCCATGCTTAGCGCCCGCCAAGGGTATCACCATGCCCCGTTGGCGTACCGCGATGGGCTCCAGAATGGCCCAATGGCCTATTTTTATTTGTTGGATCCGTTTTTCGCCCATTTTTCGTCATTTGTTTATCGTTCCACGATTTTTGAGTTGTCTTTGTTCGTTATTTGTTCACACATTGATCAATTGTTATCCATTTGTATCATTTGTTCGATCGTTCACCAACATTCGTGAGTCTTATACACGTGTGTGCGTTTCCAGTAATTCATCGAATTACGGTGCGATTGTTTGTGTTTGTACCAATGTGCCACGTGTCACACTAAATTAAATCAATCTATTGCCACGTATGTTTAAACTATTTAATTTAACATTAAATAAATCGAATCACTGACCTGGGATTTACGGGGTGTCACATAAGTTGAGATGCAACCATGGTTTAGATGGATGGGACTTGTATGTTCTTGGGCTGTCTTAGGTGATATCCACTCTTGTGTCCAAACCCGTCAGCTCACACACCATGGGCCGAGATTTGAGATAGGGTTGGCTAGGTGGATTGCTGATGGAATTCCTGTTGCTGCAAGAATCAAGAAGATGTTGAACATAGTACTACCTTGAAGGGTTGTGTCATGGGGAAAAGTTGATGGATACATCACTGGATGTTTTGGCAGCTTGCAAGAAGGTAATGAAGTTGTCCTAGCTGTCATTTCTAGCTGGTAGGGGGATGAGGAGGCTGATGCAACAACTGCAGGGAAGGTATGGAGAGTCCTAGCTTGTTAAAGCTTTGTAGATATGATGGTACTTCTATCCTTGGAGAGACTGATTGATTCTATGTGTTGATTTTGTGAACACTACCGTAGCTTTTTTTGGAGAATAGAGACTATCATTTGTCTCTTTTTTCTTTTAACTACAAGGGGTAATTAAGTAAAGGTCATGTTATAAATGTAAAAAGGAAGAGATAGAAGTTCTGCCATGGTCCCGAAAGTAAGACCAAGGAAGAGTACTTTTGAAGTTGATGTACTAGGTTATGAGGTGCGAAGTAATATGGTGTGATGATGAAATCTTTCATGACGTTTCCCTAAGTTCTTCTAGGATTCAAATCTCGGTTGGATGGCAACTAAAGGAAGGTAGTCTTTGTTTAGTTTTATTAACTTCTTCTTTAGTTATTTGAGTTTGTTGGGCGTTTTTATTGGATTATGTATTATTGGTTGGGTAAGGTTTTTGAGTTCAAGAACTGAGAACCGAGTTGGCCTAAATTCCCAAGTGATGTGTACGTTTAGAAGTTTATCTAATTGTGGTTGTCCCTATGTGGGTATCTCGAAGCTACAAAGGTTCGGACTACCCATGGTCATGCCGGAAATTTGTTATGTTAGTCTCGGTGGCTTGCGGGATTTTGGAAAAAAAAATGTTCCGTTGTAAGGGTTACATGGTTTGTATTATTAAGCTTTAGTTGTTGATTCATTTAATTTGGTTAATATAAATCATGAATGTTTTCAGAAGGTATATCACATGATCAATTTAGAGGTTTTCAGTTATATTCATAATGTATTTTACGAGTGAGTAAGTTGCTTTGATGCCGGTCGTTACAATGAACTTCCAGTGGAAGCCATCATAAAAACTTTCGCCGCAGTAAGTAAGGTTAACCGTGGTTGAGTTATGGAGTTTGTCTAGAAAGGAACCGTTAATATCTTTATGCATTTCTTTGAGGGAAAATTACGAAAATAGCCACTTTGACCAAAAATTTAACCAAAATGACCATTTGACTTTTCTATCACCAAAATGTCCATGCCTTTACAGGCGCCGGCGCCCGTATACTTACGGGCGGCCGCCTATATGGGATCCAATGGGATTTCGCCATGTGTCCTACACGGGCGTCCACGCCTCTTAAATCTGACAAACGCCCTTTAAAAAAGTAAGTTGTCACGGGCGTCGGGCCCACACTGACACCTTTGTCACGGGCGTCCGCCCCTAAAAAAATAAAAAAAATAAAAAAATAAAAAAGTCGTTTAAAAAAAATTAAAAAAAATAGAAAAAAAATAAAAAAATAAAAAAGTACAGCCGGACGCCTGTAAAGTACGGTCGGACGCCTGTAAAGTACGGGCGGACGACTGTAAAGTACGGGCAGACGCCTGTAAAGTACGGACGCCTGTAAAGTACGGGCGGACGCCTGTAAAGTACGGTCGGACGCCTGTAAAGTACGGGCGGACGCCTGTAAAGTACGGACGCCTGTAAAGTACGGGCGGACGCCTGTAAAGTACGGTCGGACGCCTGTAAAGTACGGTCGGACGCCTGTGACACGTTTTCCGAAAAAAGTCTTGGACGCCCGTAACTAGGTTCGGGCGCCTGTGTGGTCGGTCCGGGCGCCCGTTAAGGACACGTGGCGAAATCTCATTGGATCCCATATAGGCGGCCGCCCGTAGTATACGGGCGCCGGCGCCTGTAAAGGCATGGACATTTTGGTGATGGAAAAGTCAAATGGTCATTTTGGTTAAATTTTTGGTCAAAGTGGGTATTTTGGTGATTTTCCCTTTCTTTAACTACTTTTGGTCAAGTAACAACAACACAAGGAGTTGAGCGTACATTGATCCAGAACACATGCCCATATCTCACAGACATGGCAAACTGATAATCAAAAAAAATTTCAGGCCTAGGGCAAGGTAAAAAACTGGGTCTCTATTAAAAAACACTTACTAGTTTATATATAAAAAGTTAATAATATGAATATATTTGTTAAAAAAAATTAACAAAACCAAAGTATTGTACCATAATAATATATTTTAAATATCTAAGCAAATCATGAGGCTTTCCTAGCATATTTTGAAGCAAAAATCTCAATCTTCTCTTCAGTATCCATATTGTATAAGATGTCGTTTTCAATATAAATAATTACTAATTCGTTAAGTCGATCTTGTGACATTGACAATCGTAAATAATACTTCAACCACTTCAACTTAGAAAAAGCTTCTAGCCGATGTCACAGCTACTGAAATAGTCAACAAAACTCTATATGCAACTAATGCACTAGGAAAAATAAATTAAGATAGGAATGAGAGCCGAGAGGAGTAACCATTAAGCAGGGGCTATAGGGAGTAGGCACGCAGAGCCGACCGCCAGTAACTAAACCTAGTTCAACAGCTCAACGCAATCAGCCTCAAGAAGATGAAGCTGGGAGACGAGAGGACCTGGTTCACCCGTGTCCTGCGATTTTGGCACACTTATGAAGACGATCTGATGAAGATTAAGGCGAGCTCGAGCGTATGAGGTGATCTTCCGAGTGCCAATCTGACAATGGGATGAAGAGAAAAACGATTTGGGCCTATAAACCTATTTTTTTTCTTTAAAAGGTGGGGCTTATGATTTTTCAACTAGCCCCTTAAAAAGTCAGGCCCGGGGCGGCCGCCCATCTCGATCCTCCCTTGGGCCGACTCTACTCACAAAAAGCTTATGCAGATCAATCTCATGAAAGCTTGGACCAAGAAGATGGAGACGCTCGATAACGGGAAGCCAAAAGGGGGTGGTGGAAGACAAGAATAATTAGCAAGGCCAAAAGGGGGCTTTTAGCCTAATGATACCCCTTAACTTTCTTGTGGGAGGTCTTGAGTTTGAATCCGGGTCAAGACTTATTTGGTGATACAAACTCAGAAGGTTTATTCAATTGTGGGGTTTCTCGTTGTGGGGAGGGGGCTGGGCGTACACTTCAGAGTGTCAAATCCCAGGGGATGGTTGCATATAAGTGCTATCAAGTCATACGGGTGTACATGGTTCGGTTCGATACAACTATGACCATTTTCATAACCAAAACATCTATTTCGGTTAATTCTAAACCCATATTCATAACCATAACCATAACCAATTGGTCAGTTAACCATAAATACGTTAACCACTGGTTATGGTTTGGTTTCGGTTAAATTTTGTTAATAGTGAAATTGTTAAAAAACAAAGAAAAACTTGTAAATAAACTTGTGGATTGCAGATATATTTAATCTCACAAGTGACTCGTATTATCTGCATCCGATAAAA
The DNA here is from genome assembly GCA_009363875.1 of Mikania micrantha. Classification (NCBI taxonomy): domain Eukaryota; kingdom Viridiplantae; phylum Streptophyta; class Magnoliopsida; order Asterales; family Asteraceae; genus Mikania; species Mikania micrantha. Next base: position 54,167,654 of record CM018695.1, read on the forward strand.
AAACTATTGGACACCTTCTATACTTGACTTACACCATAATTTTTTGAAAGAACACACACAAACACACATAGTAATGTTTAAAAACAGGCAAATGTACAATAATCGGTTTGGTTAAGTTAAAGTTGGTTAATGGTTTGGCTTAACCATAACCATAACGAATGCGTCGGCTATTGGCTTGGCTAAACCATAACCGCCGGTCACAGCCGGTTTCGGTTAAAATCGATTATGGTTCCAAGCAATTATCGGTTATTTTTCGTATATAGTTATACTATGCTCACCTCTATCAAGAAGTTGCTTTGCAAATCACCCATGATCGATGCTTAGCAGAACTTAATTTAAATTATATACTAACTTAGCATATCATATAATTCCTAAAAATATTGTATACATTCTAATTCCATCAATCTAGATTTTCCAATCTTTACCACCTATTTTTAAATCATCACGATGTAGGTCATATTATGTTAGATTTTTTTTTATATTTGGGCATAGTTTTTTTACTACTACAAGTGCAGGTATGGTGTTGATCAGGAAAGTTAGTGTCTCTCAATTTCCAGGTGTGTGTGTTTTTATTTGTTTAATCAAATGCGCGACTCATGGATTTAATCAAATGTGTTTGTCAAGTGTTAGTTAATTTTAAGCAATTTTAGAATATGGTGTTTTAAAATATAGTTTACATTGATGCAAGTATATGATATTTTTATAAATTATTACTATATAACATGGTTTTCAGTGTTGTAATATATGGCTTACAATGTTGTACATACTGTACTTTATGAATTGTTGTAAGTATTGTACTTCAAGAATCTTTTGCAAAGTGGTTCATGGTTTGGTTCTTCTTCATAACTTTTGATTTTGAAGCATACTTTTATACTGATGTTTGAACTTTGATTTCCATTTCTTGTTACTTTATGCAGCTAGAGTGGTAGAAGATTGTGCATTAGGGTGGTTTAAAGGGTCTGGTTTTATACGATATTCTACCCTTGATGAGGTTGCTGTTGGCATAAAGGGAATCCATGGGAAGGTGAGTGTGGTCATTTTAAAGCTTCTGTTTAGTGTTGTAAATGAGACAAGTCGAGCCTATGCTCAAGTAAGGTCATTTTAAAGTTTTTTGTTTAGTTTTGTCTACAAATTTGTTTCGGATTACATTAATGTAATTGTTTTAGTTACATCTTATGGAATTGTTTTGTTTAGTGTTGTAACTAATTCGGCATGTGAATGTTAATTTGTATCTATGTAATTTGTTTTGGTTACATCAATGTAATTGTTTATGTTACATCAATGTCACACCCCCATCTCTCCTTTCACATGATATAATCACTGTGTAACTTATGAAGTCGGTAACTGACATATCGTGCTGCGAAAGCTTGGGGGTAAAGTCTCCGAGATGGGTGTGACTTTCGATGTGGTTGTATCAAAACACATACATGGCATTCTAAACATAAGTTATGTTACATGATATGTTAAACTTCAACATTTGTGTTACGTTCATCCACAGACAAAGGTTTCCGAACGTGTGATCTTGTTGTGCATCCTCACCTGCGTTTCTTTTATTATTCACTGTTCACCTGAAATTTGTTTTTGTAATGTAAAAGATCAGCAAGGATGCGGGTGAGTTCATATATGTATAAAAATTGATATGATATGATTTGATATAACATAATATGATATGATAAGCATGCATGCATACACAACTTTATGAATATGATTCACCATAAAAAAATCCAAAACCAAAGCCTATGTGACTGTGATGTAATTGGCGGCAATACCCGAAGGTAAAACCTTAGCCTCACTCTTAATGCCTATCGTTGCATTAAGCTGTTATCTTGTAATGTAACAAATGGTAACAGGCATTCACACAAGGGTAGACGCTATCTACCCATGAATAGGGTTGTCAGCCTGATAGTACTATCATTGTTATCATTCAGCTCCTCCATGATTTTATGGATTATAGTTGTTATGTGAGGACTTTTACGATAGCATGGTATAATTTTCATGTAATCATCAGAAAAGAGTTGAAATGCAACATGCAAGCATATCATTGTAATTGAAATATGTAACCATCATGTAATTGTAATGCAAACCCCGAGTTTTAGAAATCCGAAGATTTGAAAAGAGGTAATGAAATCATGTAGGTATACAATTGTAATTGAAATATGTACCATATTGTCATTGTAATGTAATCACATTGTAATTGTATTGACATCCCCGAGTTTTGGAAAACAGAACATTAAAAGGGGAGCTATGAAACTCACCTGTGTTATTGGATCACTTGTATCCTGTGAATGAAATATCACACAAGACCTGAAGTGAATTCTTCAATTTATTAATGTTCTATGAGTTCTTTGTGTTTGAATTGGATTATCAGATCTTTCCTTGATATTTGATGTCAAGGACAATGTAAATCAAATCATTGAGCTGATTCCGGTGATACGCTTATTAGTTAACTTGCAATGTCAGGTGATACGCTTATTAGTTAACTTGCAATGTCAAAATCGTTGATTTTGGTTAATGATTGAATTCTGAATGAATTCTTATATTCATTTGATTGTAAAGCGATGTTAATTGCATTCTGTTGTTAAAACCAGAATCTTAATCGATTTTCAGATCAAAAATCGGGTTTCTGGATTACGAAATTGATTGCAAAATCGAGTCCGGAACGCGAAATCGATTAAGAATATGCTGCCGTATTGAAAACCAATGCTTAAATTAAGTCTTGTATTGAAACTGGAGTGTTAATCAAAAATCAGATAAAAATCGGGTCACCGGATTGCAAAATGGTTAGCGAAATCGAGTTCGGAACACGAAATCGATTCAAAATATGTCCTTTTTATCGAAAACGGATCATCGGATTGCGAACCGGAGCGCGAAACGCAGTTCAAAACGCAAAACAGACAAAATTAGGGTTACTGCCGGAATATTCGCCGAAAGTTTGGCCGGAATTTGGCCGGAGTCCGGCAGCGGCTCTAATCTGAACCTATTAGGAGTGCTTTTCTATTAAATTCATTATTTATATTTTAAAATGTCACACCCCCAATTTTCAACTAACGGAATCATACCGTTTGGGAACGTGACAAACCAGGATCTCAGATCATTAGACATAGCAAAGACCTCTATATGAATTTCAAAACATACTTTGGTCTTTAAAACATAACATCAGAGTTTTCAAAAGTTGCGGAAGCGTTATAAAACCAATAACTGTTGTAAAATGTAAAATACAATACAAAGGTTCAAATGTTTAAAATCCAAATAACTAAAATGTTTAACATGCATGTGACTCTATCTCCTAGTCCATGCCAGCTTTAACGCGCGCCTTAGCGTCCTGAGAAAACATGTAAATCAAGTCAACACAAAGGTTGGTGCATAACACAGGTTTTAAGTATTCACAATGTTCAAAACAGCAGTTTGAATAACAAGATTGTAGATAACATAATCACACATGCACAGTCATGATAGCTAGTCATATAAACTATTTACATAAGTGTTCGACACCGAAGCTGACAGATTGCCATGCTATAGCATGTTTTCGCCTTGCCACTATTGTCTATCACAACAATAGTAAAATTGTGTTTGGTCAGTCAAACACCTGCGTAGATCCCATCTACCAGGTGAGGTTTGTCAAACCTAATAGATCTATTTCCAACTACCACGCTTTGCATTACAGCAAACTAAACGGTTCGAGGTGTGTAAGGACTTTCAAGTTGATATGTTGTCACATAATGTAAACAGCTAACTCATGCAAGTGATATGTATCTAAAAAGAGTTTGTTGCACATGTTTTCTCCCCCAAAACAGTTAAAATAAGAAAGGGGCCGTGTACGCACCTTTGAGTATAGCAGAATGATCACACACTAAAAGCTCGTGTAAGAAATCCTCCTACGAAGAATCTGTGGTTTAAACAATAACTTAAAGTTATTCGGAATGTCGTTTTGTGCTCGACATCACATACGTGTCAACATACGTATGTTAGAGTGTTAAAGATATGCATACGTATGTACGCGTGACTTAGAAATCGTTTAAATAAATCACATCATTATTTATTTAAACCAACGTAATTATACGCGATTTCGTTTTCGGACAAAAATATGAATTTTATTATTCTATTACGTTCGTAATACCGTTACGGTTCTAACGCAACTCGAACGGATTAAAACGGAGTTCGTACGTGAAAGTTATCTCAAAAATACCAAAAATGGTATTTTTCCCAAAAACCGGCCACCCCCCCGGCTCGAACCCGCGACCTCCTACTCGCAACACACATGATCTACCAGTCTCGCCCGCTAGGGTATCGCGAAATGATTCCAGAAATAATTCTTTTAACTCCTAACAGATCAGTTCCCCCTTATCATTCCATAGCCGAAGCAAAAATTTCAAATTGAACCCCGATTCGAATCCCTTCGTACCCGAAATCATAGGGATTTCATTCCTCATGATCCTGCGAACCCAAATATGTAATTTAATTTTTCAAAGAACCTCGTTTGGGTTAAAATCTCCAAAACATTTAATGTTACAGAACCTAATAGTCGAAATCCTACAATTCGATATTAGAACTTCAAATTGACACATGTTCATGCTTAATCGGAACTATCTGAAGCTACTGATAATGATTAATTTGATTCTTAAACTGATTTTCTTGAAAACCCCCAAATCGTTTTTACAACAAGAACCCTAGAATCGAACTCTTATAATTCGATGTTTAGAACTGAAATTGGCATGTGTTTATCCTTAGTCGAATGCTTCTGAAACTAATGGTGGTGTTTAATTTCACTTTAACATCCATATTAATCGAAACCCCCAAAACCGTATTTATATGAACCCTAATTACTTGAACTCTAACAAATCGATGTTATCAATTGAAATTGATTTAGGATAAACCTTAGTCGACTAATTCTGAAACTACCCATGTGAATTGATTTGAATATTAAACTCGTTTGGGTTGAAATCCCCAAAACCGTTCTTAAAACAAGCCCTAGAACTCGAATCCCATTAAACCAATATTAGAAATTGAAATTGATCTGTGTTTATCCTTAATCGATCATGTTAGAAGGTGTAGGATCGATTACTTACTTGGTTTGCTATCCAATTGAAGTACTTCGTCTTCTGAGTTAAGTTCGGCCAAGCACGATCGAATTCTTCTGTCTCGAGCACTTGATATCGAATTCTTGTGTGAAATGGGTTCTAAAGGAGCCGACCAATGATTCTATAAGTTATATTGTGAAGAATTTGATCGATTTGTATTTGATTGATGATTGAATGCCGACGGTTTCGAATTTTACCATCATTGCAGCTTAATTCGATGGGTTAATAGGTTAATAACGTATGGAAACTGATATTAATCATCCATAGAATGATTATGGTTAATTAATTTCAGTTATTAACAGGCTTTAAAGTGAAATTCGATTTTTACATGATAAATCAAACAAATTTTGACTTGAAAAGTCAATATTAGGCTTTTATTTGAATATGAATACAATCATTGCAATTTTTGATATTTACAACATTATTGTATTAAATTAAAGCCCTTGTAATTTGTTTTTGTTCGATTTCACAACCTTTCGGATAACAAAGTTGAACCTAAATCTCAGTTTGTCACAAATCGGCTTCTTTTAAATCATTGTTGGCCTAAATTAAACTAATTGGGCTTCACAAAATACTATTAGGCCTAATTTAAACTTATTGGGCCTATCTTAACCTTACTGGGCCCACAATGGCCTTATTGGGCCTTCTTAGACCTCAATGGGCCTACACTGACCTTGTTGGACCTTCATTGACCTTGTTGGGCTTGTTGGGCCTTCATTGGTCTTATTGGGCCTTCATTGGCCTTGTTGGGCCTTCATTGGCCTTGTTGGGCCTACGAGGGTTAACGAGGTTAACTCGAAAAGTCGGATTGTCACATCATCCCCTTGTTGAAGGAATTTTCGTCCCGAAAATTAGCAAGTGTTAGGATTAGTTATGAAATTACTTACAAGTTTAAATAGTACGTGTTAGTAAGATTTGATCATTCTGTGTGCTTGTGTGTACTCACACACAAAGTCTAATGCTTGCAACATCACAACTCAAATGTGATCGTTCAATGTGACTGTTTGCGTGTACACTAGTTAGTTCACCTAACTGTGACTGTTTGTGTTTGATCATACTGTGTTGTGTAACCTCACACATAGTGAGTGTCTATAACTGTTTGTACTATGCAACCCCGCACATAGCAAAATGTATGTAACTCATCGTGTATGTACTACCATAACATGTAACATATGAAATGTAGCACATAAAATATATAGAATGTAATGTAGCACAAATGTTTGTAACAAAATCAATTGAATAAATAAAATGTTTGTGCTTACAGTTTGAAATTTGCAGTGTTGATGTGTGAAGCATCACGTCATCCCCTTGTTGAAGGAAATTTCGTCCCGAAATTTAACGTGCGCCCTCAGTGTTGGTAGTAGCTGTTTTGAATAGATGAGGATATTTCTTCATCATTTGATCTTCCCGTTCCCATGTAAATTCAGGACCACGTCTCGAATTCCATCGGACTTTGACTATCGGAATCTTGCTTTGCTTCAGTTGTTTGACCTCCCGGTCCATGATTTCAGCTGGTTCTTCAATGAATCGTAACTGTTCATCTACTTGTATTTCTTCCAATGGTACAATAAATGTCTCGTCAGAAAGACATTTCTTTAATTTCGACACTTGAAAAACATCATGAACTCCGCTGAGTTCATCCGGTAGTTTGAGTTGATACGCAACCGGACCAATCCTTTTCAGAATCTCAAAAGGTCCTACGTAACGTGGACTAAGCTTTCCGCGCTTGCCGAATCGTATCACACCTTTCCAAGGTGATACTTTTAGAAGAACTCGGTCACCTACTTGAAATTCCAACGGTTTACGACGTTTATCAGCATAACTCTTCTGTCGATCTCGAGCCGCTGCCATACGGTTCCGAATTTGAACTACCTTCTCTGTCGTCTCGTGCACCAGTTCAGGACCTGTTATCTGACTGTCACCAATTTCGGCCCAACAAACTGGTGAACGACATTTGCGACCATACAAAGCTTCAAACGGTGCTGCTTGAATACTTGTATGATAACTATTATTGTAAGAGAATTCCACCAACGGTAAATGATTCTCCCAGCTATCACCAAAATCAATTACGCAAGCTCGTAACATATCCTCGAGCGTTTGAATCGTTCGTTCACTTTGACCGTGGGTCTGTGGATGATAGGCGGTACTCATATCCAAGCGAGTCCCCAATGACTTATGAAGAGATTTCCAAAAGTTGGAAGTAAATCGGGCATCCCGATCTGATATGATAGAGATTGGCACGCCATGCCGTGCTACTACTTCCTTGATGTAAATGCGAGTCAATTTCTCCATCTTGTCAGTTTCCTTGATTGCTAAGAAGTGTGCAGATTTCGTTAATCGATCGACAATTACCCATATCGTATCACAACCACTCGGTGTACGGGGTAACTTAGTAATGAAATCCATCGAAATCTGTTCCCATTTCCACATCGGTATCTCCGGTTGTTGCAGTAAACCAGATGGCTTCTGATATTCAACTTTGACTTTCGAACAAGTCAAACATTTGCTAACGTACTTAGCAATATCCGCTTTCATGTGAGGCCACCAATATAGTGCCTTCAAGTCATGGTACATCTTGTCTGATCCCGGATGGACTGAATATCTGGACTTGTGTGCTTCATCCATCACGAGTTCCCTTAAACCTCCATACAAAGGTATCCACATTCGATCAATGAAATAACGAATTCCATCAGGTTTAACATTCAATTGTTCTTCCATTCCTCGTAAAGATTCCGGTACTAAGTTTTCCGTTTTCAAGGCCTCAATCTGAGCACTGTGCACCTTGTCAGGTAAGTCGGTATGTATTGTCATCATAAGTGCACGAACCCGTCTTGTTCCTGTTGTATCTTTTCTGCTCAAAGCGTCAGCTACTACATTGGCTTTTCCCGGGTGATACTTAATCGCACACTCATAATCGTTCAACAACTCAACCCATCGTCGTTGTCTCATATTGAGTTCCTTCTGATCAAAGATATGTTGCAAACTCTTATGATCAGTATAAATAGTACACTTAGTTCCATACAGATAATGCCTCCAAATTTTCAAAGCAAAAACCACTGCCCCTAACTCCAAGTCATGAGTAGTGTAATTCTTTTCGTGCGTTCGTAGTTGCCTGGAAGCATAAGCAATCACTTTATCTCGTTGCATCAACACACATCCCAAACCTTGTGCAGATGCATCACAATACACCACAAAGTCTTCTGTTCCTTCCGGTAGGGACAGAATCGGTGCACTGCAAAGCTTCTGTTTCAATAACTGGAACGCAGTTTCCTGTTTATCCGTCCAGTTATACTTCGTTCCCTTGTGCGTAAGAGCTGTAAGTGGTTGAGCGATCTTTGAGAAACCTTCAATGAATCGTCGATAATAACCCGCCAAACCAAGGAATTGTCGTACCTCGGTAGGAGTCTTTGGCGCTTCCCAATTCTTAATCGCTTCAATCTTCGCTGGATCAACATGTATACCCTTTTCATTAACTATATGACCCAGAAATTGTACTTCTCGCATCCAGAAATCACATTTCGAGAACTTAGCGTACAATTGTTCTTGTTTCAATAGCTCTAGCAATAATCGAAGATGTTCAGCGTGTTCCTCCTCAGACTGTGAATAGATGAGAATGTCATCGATGAAAACAATGACAAACTTATCAAGATAAGGTTTACAAACACGATTCATGAGATCCATGAATACAGCTGGAGCGTTTGTCAACCCAAATGGCATGACCAAGAACTCATAATGGCCATATCGTGTCCTGAATGCTGTCTTCGGAATATCCTCCTCCTGGACTCTTAGTTGATGATAACCAGACCTGAGATCAATCTTCGAGTAGTAACTCGAACCTTGCAACTGATCGAACAGATCGTCAATCCTGGGTAACGGATACCGGTTCTTGATAGTAACTTTATTCAATTCCCGGTAATCGATGCACATACGGAAAGTCCCGTCCTTCTTCTTGACAAACAAAACTGGAGCTCCCCACGGTGAAAAACTAGGTCGTATGAAACCCTTATCCAGCAACTCTTGCAATTGTGTGGATAACTCTTGCATTTCTGACGGTGCAAGTCGGTAAGGCGCCCTAGCTATCGGTGCTGCATCTGGTGTAAGGTCGATTCGGAATTCCACCTGTCTGATAGGCGGTAATCCCGGCAAGTCTTCTGGAAACACCTCCGGAAATTCACAAACTACAGGTATATCTTCAAGCTTCTTTTCAGCTACCGGCTTTTCAGTTATAAGGGCTATAACTGCCGTATGACCTTTCCGCAGGCATTTGTGTGCTTTCATACAAGATATGAGACGCAGTGGCGTACTGCTCTTCTCACCTTGTACATATAATGTCTCTCCCTGCGGAAGAGGTATGCGAACAATCTTTTCATGGCATACAATTTCAGCCTGGTTTTTGGACAACCAGTCCATGCCAATAACTACATCAAAACTGCCTAAGGCAATAGGCATAAGATCAATCTCTAATGTTTGACCCATCAAATCAAGAATACATCCCTTAAAAATGTTTTCCACTACAATCAACTTACCATCAGCTAATTCCACAGTGTATGGACTATCTAAGGCAGTGGGACTAACATTTAGCAACTTAGCAAGTGAACTAGATACAAAACTCCGATCGGCACCAGTGTCAAATAACATAGAGGCATAGTGCTTATTTAAGAGGAACGTACCCGTGACAATGTTGGGATCCTCCCGCGCTTGACGTCCTCCAATCACAAACGCCCTGCCTCTAGCACCATTGTTGTTGTTGTTGTTGTTATTGTTGTTGTTGTTGTTGGTGCCATTTCCATTACCGTTGCCATTTCCATTTCCATTGGCATTATTGTCCCCGCTTTTCCTGAGCTGTGGGCAATCTTTCTTAAAATGCCCCATCTTGCCACACTCAAAACAACCTTTCTGAGCGTTGTTCTGGTTATTGTTTTGGTTGTTGTTGTTCTGTAGCTCCCCGCGACAATCCTTAGCCGCATGCCCAATCTTGCCACACCTCTGGCACTTAGCTTTCTCACACTGATTACCTGCATGATGGTAACCACACCTATTGCACTTGGGGTGTTTGCCAATATAACCCCCCGACGATGATGAGTGCTGACCACTGCTTGAACCATGATAAGACTTGTTTGAGTCTTGTTTCCGGTTTTGCTGATATGATTGTTGGTTGTTACCCTTGAAGTTGTTACCTTCCCACTTTCTCTTATGATCTCCTACCTTGGTAGCAGATGTTCGTTTGGGCAGAGTCCCCTGTAACACTGCCTGGTCAGTAAGCTGATGCGCTAAACGAACAGCTTGTTGGATGGTGGTGGGATTCGCTGAAGTAACCAACCCCTGAATCTGAGGCACTAGTCCTCCAATGTACCTTTCAATCCACTTACTGGCTGGAGTAGCCATGTGTGGAAGCAGTCTGGCCAACTCATGTGACCTGGTTGTGTACTCTTCAATGTTTGACCCTCCATCTTGAGGTGCCAGTATTCCTCCTCCAACTTCTGCATTTCACTGCGAGGACAGTACTCCTCTTGCAGTAAAGTTTTGAAGTTGTTCCATGTCAAGGCATTTGCCTCACCCAACCCCAGAGTCTGAACATTCGAGTTCCACCAGGTTAATGCTGGACCCTCCAATGTTCCCGTTGCAAACTTCACTTTGCTCTCGTCAGGGCAGTTGCACATTTCAAACACCGACTCAGCCTTTTCAATCCACCGAAGGAGTCCAATGGCCCCCTCCGACCCTTTGAAATTGTGAGGTTTGCAGTCCAAGAACATCTTGAACGTGCAGACTTGTGGGTTAACCAATCCCCCAGCTGGACCCTGTGGCCCTGTGTTGTGAGTCTGAGCATACTGTGCGATTGCCTCTGCAACTCTGTTGTTAATTACTCATTGAGCTCAGCAACAGTCATATGTACGTTTCCCTCAGCCATTAGTTTCCTATTTATAAGAAGTGTTAGCACGAAGTCAAAATCTAATGTAACATGTGTAAGTAGAACAACAAACACAACATATGATATAATCAACAAAACTATTGGGAATAACTAATAGTTCTTCAATATATAAAAACTTCTTTGAGTACAATACTTTTGAAATGAAACATACTTTTCAAACTACTAATGTAGGAACACAACCCGTTCCTAATAAGTTTAAACAAAACAAAAAAAAGAAAAGAAAAACAATCAATCGTCCTCAACAGTGGATTCAGGATCGGACTCAACAACTGGTGCTGGTTCCTCCTCCTCATCCTCATCCTGTTCCTCATTCTCAGAGGCCACTAAATCCTCCAAAGCTTCAACCCTGCCCGCCAAAATCTCCTCTCGGTTCTCTGACTCTTCTAGACGACCAATCAAATTGATCATCTCATCCCGCATATCATGAACCAGATGGGTAAGATCATCCTGCCTCTCAATAGCATCCCATAGTTCCTGAGATCTCTGTGCTATCCTATCTTCTGCTACATCCAAATCCTCGTGCAATTTGGCGATCTCTTCAGCGTCAGTCCTTTGCCTCTTAGGCTCAGGAGCATCTAGTACTGGTGGTGAATGTGTAGAAGGTCCCTCAGCAGGGATCTGCTGAGTGCCCTCCACCGGCTCCTCTTCCGGATCCTCATCCGGATCCTCATCCGGGTCATCATCTGGATCCTCCTCGGGATCCTCGTCTGGATCCTCCTCTGGATCCTCGACTGGGTCTGAGTCATCTCCCTCACATGGTGGAGGTGATGGAATAGGTGGTGGTGGTGATGACGGTGGTGCCGGAACTATCGGTTCCTCGTCCTCGGAATCATCAATGTAGATATAGGGTACCGATGATGATGCCATGCCTGTTACATAATATCATATGTAAGTGCAATGCCATGGAATGTGTAAGCAAATCAATTACATAATATCATATGTAATTTCTAAGCAGTATGTGTAAACATGTGTGTCTAATGTCTAACAGTCATAGTCTAGGCCTATAAATGCAAACCTAGTTCGCTATAACCTGGCTCTGATACCAATCTGTCACACCCCCAATTTTCAACTAACGGAATCATACCGTTTGGGAACGTGACAAACCAGGATCTCAGATCATTAGACATAGCAAAGACCTCTATATGAATTTCAAAACATACTTTGGTCTTTAAAACATAACATCAGAGTTTTCAAAAGTTGCGGAAGCGTTATAAAACCAATAACTGTTGTAAAATGTAAAATACAATACAAAGGTTCAAATGTTTAAAATCCAAATAACTAAAATGTTTAACATGCATGTGACTCTATCTCCTAGTCCATGCCAGCTTTAACGCGCGCCTTAGCGTCCTGAGAAAACATGTAAATCAAGTCAACACAAAGGTTGGTGCATAACACAGGTTTTAAGTATTCACAATGTTCAAAACAGCAGTTTGAATAACAAGATTGTAGATAACATAATCACACATGCACAGTCATGATAGCTAGTCATATAAACTATTTACATAAGTGTTCGACACCGAAGCTGACAGATTGCCATGCTATAGCATGTTTTCGCCTTGCCACTATTGTCTATCACAACAATAGTAAAATTGTGTTTGGTCAGTCAAACACCTGCGTAGATCCCATCTACGAGGTGAGGTTTGTCAAACCTAATAGATCTATTTCCAACTACCACGCTTTGCATTACAGCAAACTAAACGGTTCGAGGTGTGTAAGGACTTTCAAGTTGATATGTTGTCACATAATGTAAACAGCTAACTCATGCAAGTGATATGTATCTAAAAAGAGTTTGTTGCACATGTTTTCTCCCCCAAAACAGTTAAAATAAGAAAGGGGCCGTGTACGCACCTTTGAGTATAGCAGAATGATCACACACTAAAAGCTCGTGTAAGAAATCCTCCTACGAAGAATCTGTGGTTTAAACAATAACTTAAAGTTATTCGGAATGTCGTTTTGTGCTCGACATCACATACGTGTCAACATACGTATGTTAGAGTGTTAAAGATATGCATATGTATGTACGCGTGACTTAGAAATCGTTTAAATAAATCACATCATTATTTATTTAAACCAACGTAATTATACGCGATTTCGTTTTCGGACAAAAATATGAATTTTATTATTCTAATACGTTCGTAATACCGTTACGGTTCTAACGCAACTCGAACGGATTAAAACGGAGTTCGTACGTGAAAGTTATCTCAAAAATACCAAAAATGGTATTTTTCCCAAAAACCGGCCACCCCCCGGCTCGAACCCGCGACCTCCTACTCGCAACACACATGATCTACCAGTCTCGCCCGCTAGGGTATCGCGAAATGATTCCAGAAATAATTCTTTTAACTCCTAACAGATCAGTTCCCCCTTATCATTCCATAGCCGAAGCAAAAATTTCAAATTGAACCCCGATTCGAATCCCTTCTTACCCGAAATCATAGGGATTTCATTCCTCATGATCCTGCGAACCCAAATATGTAATTTAATTTTTCAAAGAACCTCGTTTGGGTTAAAATCTCCAAAACATTTAATGTTACAGAACCTAATAGTCGAAATCCTACAATTCGATATTAGAACTTCAAATTGACACATGTTCATGCTTAATCGGAACTATCTGAAGCTACTGATAATGATTAATTTGATTCTTAAACTGATTTTCTTGAAAACCCCCAAATCGTTTTTACAACAAGAACCCTAGAATCGAACTCTTATAATTCGATGTTTAGAACTGAAATTGGCATGTGTTTATCCTTAGTCGAATGCTTCTGAAACTAATGGTGGTGTTTAATTTCACTTTAACATCCATATTAATCGAAACCCCCAAAACCGTATTTATATGAACCCTAATTACTTGAACTCTAACAAATCGATGTTATCAATTGAAATTGATTTAGGATAAACCTTAGTCGACTAATTCTGAAACTACCCATGTGAATTGATTTGAATATTAAACTCGTTTGGGTTGAAATCCCCAAAACCGTTCTTAAAACAAGCCCTAGAACTCGAATCCCATTAAACCAATATTAGAAATTGAAATTGATCTGTGTTTATCCTTAATCGATCATGTTAGAAGGTGTAGGATCGATTACTTACTTGGTTTGCTATCCAATTGAAGTACTTCGTCTTCTGAGTTAAGTTCGGCCAAGCACGATCGAATTCTTCTGTCTCGAGCACTTGATATCGAATTCTTGTGTGAAATGGGTTCTAAAGGAGCCGACCAATGATTCTATAAGTTATATTGTGAAGAATTTGATCGATTTGTATTTGATTGATGATTGAATGCCGACGGTTTCGAATTTTACCATCATTGCAGCTTAATTCGATGGGTTAATAGGTTAATAACGTATGGAAACTGATATTAATCATCCATAGAATGATTATGGTTAATTAATTTCAGTTATTAACAGGCTTTAAAGTGAAATTCGATTTTTACATGATAAATCAAACAAATTTTGACTTGAAAAGTCAATATTAGGCTTTTATTTGAATATGAATACAATCATTGCAATTTTTGATATTTACAACATTATTGTATTAAATTAAAGCCCTTGTAATTTGTTTTTGTTCGATTTCACAACCTTTCGGATAACAAAGTTGAACCTAAATCTCAGTTTGTCACAAATCGGCTTCTTTTAAATCATTGTTGGCCTAAATTAAACTAATTGGGCTTCACAAAATACTATTAGGCCTAATTTAAACTTATTGGGCCTATCTTAACCTTACTGGGCCCACAATGGCCTTATTGGGCCTTCTTAGACCTCAATGGGCCTACACTGACCTTGTTGGACCTTCATTGACCTTGTTGGGCTTGTTGGGCCTTCATTGGTCTTGTTGGGCCTTCATTGGCCTTGTTGGGCCTTCATTGGCCTTGTTGGGCCTACGAGGGTTAACGAGGTTAACTCGAAAAGTCGGATTGTCACATAAAACATATAAATAATAATAGAAATATAAATATTTGTAACGCGAATAGTTTGAGGCAATTGGGCATTACAACGACTTATAAGACTGAGGTTTCTTATACTTGTTTTGGACAGAGTCTCTACTTATAAAAGTGAGGTTTTCAGGTTTTAAGTCGAGTAGAACCTTGACTTATATTTCTTAAGTTTCCTGAAACAATTGGGCAGAATCTCTGCTTATAATTGTTTGTTTCCCAAAAATTAGTCGGTAAGAACTTCGACATTCTTTTGATTTATATAAAACGATTAATCATAATCCTATTATATAATAATAATAGGATCTAAAACAAGTATTATAACGAATTGAAATGATACGATATGAGATTTTTACCTCACAAAAGTTTGGCAACACCTCGTGTTGAACACTTGATGTTTGGAGGGGTTAAATGTGGGTATTTGAAGGTGTAGGGTCGGGATTTGAGGATTGAAAGGTCGATTTTCGAAACCAGAATTGAAATCTGATGGCCTAGTATTTATAGGCGAATTTTGGGTTTGGGGCGTACTGCCTAGTCCCGGCGTTTGGTTCGGGGCGTAGTGCCTAGTCCGGGGCGCATAGCCTAGCCCCAACGTCTAGTTCGGGACGATTTGACTCGTTTCTTGTTTTCGCGATAACTTGAGTATACGAACTCCGTTTTACGCGCTGTTTTCGCCCACGTTCACAATTTTTCGAGCTCTTTCCAATGGTTATAATTTCAAGATCTGAAGAGTTTAAAATATCTGATCTATTATTTAACGTTATATTCGACTTGGTGTATCTTGAAATCGGAGCCTCGTTTCGTGATTTCGCTTGCACTCATTCTCTTTATTTCTGAGTTATGATTCTAGACATGAAATCGGTTGGTCGCCTATTTGAATAAGCATTAGGTGATGGATGTTTCTTTGTGATCTACTAACATCAGATTCCTGAGTAACTACAAGTCATGAACTGAAATGATATGATATGGTCCTTTTGGCACATACGTAACAATGAATGTGGATATTATGATTCACCGGTTTTAGTCTGATATGATATGTACATTGTTTTTGTAAAGGCAAGTAATCACATTGTATAGCCAATCTAGCCACATTGCCAGATTCATTTTGTTGTACAATCGTGATAAAAGACAGTCACCATGATATGAATGTCATATTGTATAACCAATCTAGCCACATTGCCCGATTCAGTTTGTTATACAACATGATTACTTTGTTTTGAGTCAGAAATACACCTTACATGAAAAGTTTTTGAGTCCATGGTGAATACACACATGCATACTCATACACGTACATGTATAGCCAGAATGGATTTAGATGGATTGTCACAATCAATGTAATTGTTTTGTTTAGTGTTGAAACTAATTAGGCTTCTAAATGTTAATTTGTTGTCACACCCTTCGCGTGCGGAATCCACGGCGCGGTGACGACTAATCGTTTGATTCAAGAGCAAGATTAATGAAGAACAACCACAATTTTTACTAAATTTCATAGTTTAAATGTTGTTTGAATACAAATCATATCTATCTACCAAAATAATAACAACTAACCGACCACAACAAAAATAATGTTTACAAAATAAGAACAGATAAGATAATTAAACAAAAAAATGATTGAATGAGTTTTTAATCCATCCTAGCTTGTTTTTTGATCTTGTTCTATCTTAACTAGATCGCCTTAGCTGTCACTGAAAATGTACCTATCTCTGATTACCTGAAACATGTCTCAACTACAAGTAGTTGGTGAGATACATAGGTTTAAAGTTTAAATAATACAATCCATGAATAAGAATCTTTATGATAAATAAAATAGAATAATTGAACAGTGTACATTTGAAAGGTATATAACATAAAAGCAGTAACATGCTGGTTGTAACCCGAACTATCATCAAGTATATGAACAAGTCAACATATGTAGGACCTAGTAGGAGCTCGGAAACAATCCGATTCCAAGAGAAATATGCTTGATAGCCTCTGGAATAGTGCGGAATCCTATTCCAGGGTTTTCCAATCGAAACCAACAGCAACCGTGGTGAATCGAGAGAGTAGAATAAACGTGTGAGTGAGAATCGATCACCACGGGTTGAGAATCGAAGTTGGATGATAAGAATCGCTCAAAACTTCAAGGGTTTGACACTGGAGTGCACTGAGAAGAATGAGGACTCAGGAAAGTTAGGTTTGAAATGATTTGAACTTGTATCTATAGACTGTAGTCATTCGGCCGAATGAGTGGCTGAAGCAGCTCATTCGGCGAATGACTCATTCGCTCGCCTATGTCATTCGCTAGTGCGTTCATTTGGAGAATGACTTCATTCGTTAGAGTCATTCGCCAGAATGGTCAGAACACATACTCAACATTAAACATTACTAAATCAAATCAAACAAACATATAATCAACAATTAAACATTAATATCAACATATAAAGACAACTTCCATTAATATAACTTGAACTTTACATGATGGTTAATACAAAATTGAACTAGGTACATAAAATGCATCTACAAACTCCCACTTGGACCTAGTTCACACCTTGGAAGTGTCTTTCTTGAAGTACTTCTCAGTAATAGCTTTCCAGTCTGCTCCAGCATGAATCTTGAATATATTGCACAGACAGATCACTCTCATGAACTGTAGTGCCTGTACCATGTCCTGTACATCGAAGAAAATATGATGACGAAACAATGCTTGGATATCTTTGTGGGACAAGTTAGTCAACCACATTGGATCAAAAATATGTTCTGTTTCCCACTTCTTATCTTTATACATGACAATCACAGCTTCTCCACTCCGCCCATCATAGTACCACCATCGGTAGCCCTCTATAAAGTCTTGTCGCATCTTCCTTAACGGAATCTTCTTCAAAACTTTAGGAGGAAGCCACTTCAAGATAACTTTGTGCTTTCGGGTGTCTCCATCAATTTCTGGCAAATAATAACGTTCAGGCTGTTGGGGCTGGAAGTTCACCCATCTCTTTCTGTAATCATACTGAATCTGACGAGAAAACCAGGCTGACATTCCAGAATCTTCACTATATAGCATCCTCAGACGTGCTAACTGATTGACTTCAAAACCTGGCAACGTCTTAAAATCGTGAGGATGCTTGAAGTAGTCAATGCCTCTTTCTCTTTTCACAGCATAGCACCCAAGATCATGAAAGTATGCCCAACTCAAGATTTGACCTCCAGCCTTGTAGCCTTTGGTTCTGTATACTTTCTTGTGCGTAGCTGGCAACTTCATGGTGCTTTCTTTCTTTAGGACCTCCCAGTAGGCCTCCCATTCCTCTTTTCTTTTCTTTTGATCATCATCTTCAGCTTTGATATTCTCAACTTGTTCTTCTAAGTATCGGATCAGTAGATCTTCAGTGGCTTGATCAAACTGATCAGAGAATGTTGGAAGCTCGTCCTCAGCTGATGTATACTTTGGGTATTCTTCATCAGTAATATCTTCAAGAATAACCTCATCTACATCATCAAAAGCCTCTGGAGTGGGCTCAACAAACACTGGAACTGAGGTATCATCAGTGATAACCTCATCTGGGTTTAGCCTGAACAGTTCGGCTATCTGCTCCTTTGATAGGAAATGTATGATCTCTCCCTCCTCTTTGTCATAGCTGACTGAGTGCTGTATGATGCCTTGAGCGTCAAGAATCATAGTGAGTGTCTCATCCAGTTGACGTCTCACAGGCACAACTTCGACTTCCTCAGTAGCTGCTAGTTCTTTAGTCTGTGTCGGAGGAGGTGGAGGAGGAGCATGTTTCTTCTTATCTTGCATAGATTTGGACCTGATCTCAGAAGTAGAAGGGGCTTGATCATCAACATCATCTGAACTTGATGAATCAGAAGACCCGCTTCCTGACTCGTCGTGATCTGAGTCATCATCTTTATCAGTGTCTTCATAGTCCACTTTCTCCTCATCAGATTCCTCTTCTTCTTCTTCATCTTCCTTGTCTGAATCTAACTCATCGGATTTGGCTGCAGAGCCCTCAATTCTCGGAGTGCCTTCCTTGGAACTTTCAACTAGTTCAGCAAGTCTGGCGTTCTCAGCTTCTAGGAGCATAATTCTTTCATTGAATCCTGTGGCAGTCAGGGCCAACTGATTATGTTCATCAATATAATTCAGCAACTGCTCCTCTTGTTGAGCAAAACGAGCTCTCAAATCAGCTCTCTGATCAGCAGCCTGAAGAAGCAAGGTATCCTGCTCCTTTACCCTCTGAGTGAGCTGGGCAATAATCAGTTCCTGCTCCTTATTCTTATTTTCTTGTTCCATGCTTCTCTCCATCAATCTAAGTACCATACTATTCGGAGTGTTAAGCTGATCCACAACTGAAACAGTAGACACGAACGGGTCAGCTCGTGAAATGGAGGGACCAGCAGAAGCAGTAGTGAATATGGGAGCCTGGGCAATAGAGGTGGTCAGAGGGGCCACAGTAGTACGAATCCGAATAGCCCTTGACCTGGTCAGTGAAGAAACTAAGACAGCTGCTACTGATGTAACAGTAGTTGTAGCAACTGTCGCCAGTTCTGACCTCCTCTGAAAGAGGAACCTCGATCTCTTCCTCCTGCCAACAGAAAAAGAAGACTGAACGGCAGCAACAGAAACTGCTGCAGAAGCTGGAATAGAGGAACGAGGAGGAGGTGAAACACCAAACTCAGGAATGAATAGTGGATCTGTAATCTCCTCCATCTCTGCTTCAGTTCTCTTCCTCTTCCGCTTCATCAATCACCCACCAATCCATACACTCTCGAATTCATCATCTGGCGTATCCTCTAAATCAGAACTACCAGCTTTATCAGCACCAGCTTCACCTTCATCATCACTTGAGTCCTCTGACTCATCTCCATCAGTAGTAGATGTGGTGCTTATTGTGTCAAGAGGAGTAGTCACTGTGGAGGTAGTAGTAGCCATGAAATCCAGCTCCAACAGTGAATCAACATCTACATCCTCATCATCTGCCATGGAAGTACTCACACCAGCCCCAGCAGTCACAACAACAGCCTCAACTAGGCTAACATCAGTAGTGGTAATAATAACATCAACATCAGCACTCATACTAACAGTGCTCACAAAAACAGAGCTCTCACCAGCACCACCAGTACCACTACCACCTACACCACTGACACCTGCACCAGCATCATCATCACCACCATCATCAGGCACAACTATATCCTCCATATCTGAATCAGAATCATCATGCCTCCATCTCCGACCAACAGGGGCTATGTAATCAGGCCTAGAAAGATGGCCAAACAAAGATCGAGTTGCAGGCTTCCTATCTTTTCCTCTGTATGACAGTACTCTGTTTAGAGTAGTGTCATTCATGTGCTCCAAACGTAAGATATCAGCATTGATCTTCGGCAGATTAGGCAACTGTGCGTCAATCAACTGCTGCAAGAATCTAGGGTACATTAAGTTAAATTGTGTTGTTAAGTGTTGAGTAGTAGATTAAATTTTATTCATTTGTAAATGTTAAAAATGGGTAATTAGAAATATGAGGGACTAAAACTTCTAATAGTTGAAAGTTTGATTAAAAGGGGGGTTATATGGGGAATACTTGGTCAACATGGTCAAAATTCATTTTTTGACTGGAGATAGACAAGGGGCGACGACCAAGAGGAGGGGGAGAAGAGAAATTCGGGTTTTTGGTCAAATTCATCAACCAAACCCTTTCTGATCTTAAATGCAAGCTTAAAATCGTATTCCTCATCTAATTTCACAACTCTAGGTATGTGGTTTCATCCATATGGCTGAATTTTCGTGGGTCTCCATGGGTGGGTTAGGTTAGTAGTGATAAAATCAAAATTTTGGGTGTTTGAGGTAGTTAACACATGTGATTGTGTTTGTAGAGATGAAATCCAACTAACCTAATGAGAGGCCCCGAGCCCCTCGGTTGGCAAACATCATATCCATAGTCCTTAAACCATATTTACATTATCATAGCAGCGGAATTTAAGGTGACTACATACATAAAGTACACATTAAAACTTAACCCACTCTTCTAACAATCATATAATACAGCCAGTCTGTGCCAGGGGTAGTCTTCAACGTATGCCATAAGCCCTCCTGGTCACCTTTCTCAAACTATTCAACCTGATATGCATGTAAAACAAGTCAGCTTTATGCTGGTGAGTTCTAAGTTCATTTCTTAGAAAATCCTTATTCATTCATGTCATCATATAACATAATCCAAATACATAACATACATGTTCTCATATCATAACTTCATCACATACATAACATCATAACATAATTACATAACATACATATCATCATAACATCATTTATACAGTGAAGGAACTTCACCGTCCACTGCTGACCCTGAGGTCAAACAGGCTTGTGCAGCACAAGGCTCTTAAACTATCAACCCGAAGTCGATAACTTATACATGCATAAGATTTCATCAACTGGCGACACACAGTCGGTAGGCCCGTGATTCCACAGGACTCTTTAAACATCACCACTGTGCTCAAGTTTTGCCCAACTGCAGCTGGTAAAACCACAATTCCTCCTCGACCTCGGTCGAGTGTCTTACATTTCCTCCTCGACATCAGTCGAGTGTCTTACATTTCATCCTCGACATCAGTCGAGTGTCTTACACAAAAATAATCATTTCTTTCTCAACCACAGTTGAGACTTTTAAAAACATTCGTTACATCTCAGCTGAGATTCTTAAAAATCATTCATTTCTCAATCATCGTTGAGACTTAATATATTCTTTACATCTCAGCTGAAATTCTGAAAATCATTTACTTCTCAACCGTAGTTGAGACTTAAAACATTCTTTACTTTAAAACATTCTTTATCTGAAAACATACTTTTCCTGAAAACATGCTTTACCTGACCATAATCAGGTTAAAATCACTTTCATACAATAACTTTATACATACATACAATCATTTTCATAAAATAACTTTATAACATGCATATCAGCCCAAAATGATAAAACATTTAAAACAGGGCTATAAGAACTCACCTGAGCTTAATAAGGCACAATCTGCTAGCTTTCTTCCTTTCCTTACTTTCTCACGTTCAGAATGATATCCTATTAATATGGATATCTTAGCATAATTATAACCTTATCATATAATATAAACCCTCTTTTCAGGGTTTCTAAACCGGTAGCACAACGACTACGTTATAGTTATCTCAAATACAAGTGTTTAGCTTGCTATAACGACCCGAAGAGTTTTATAAACTTAATATTATTTATCTCAATTAATAATAACTTGAGATAAATTTATAATACTTATTATGAAGATGCTCAGATTTGCGACTACCGCTCGAAACTTCGGCATGTCATAACTTTCAATCGGAGCTTTATTTCAAAATTTCGCTTCCACTCATTTTGACCATTTTTATCTCTAGAATCTTGTTATGCTTAAAAATTACTTATTTGTTCAGCTTATATAAGCGTATTCTCTTATTTAATTAATTCGTCTTAGTGCATTGCTAAACTTACTGCATAATACATGAGTTTAAGGCAACCAAAAGAGTATACATATTATACCCTCATAAAACTCATGAAAACCTGATCATTATCTAGATGTAACTGGGCTTCAATCGGATCAACTTCATGTTCATCATACAAAACCAAAACTCTATATAAACATGTTGTTGGTCTCTTTAGTCAATCAAGACTAAACTAACACGAGATGAGGATTATGAACGCATACCTTAACGATGTGTGTAGTTAGTAGTAATCGGTTTGATCGATTCTTCTTGATTATCTTCACTGCTCATAAGACTCGGAAGTTTATCAGAAGGAACTTACAACTCTTAATTGTTTGACGCGATCTGTAAAAGTTTCGTATACGAATTGATATCTAAATTTTGAGTCGGTTTCAACTTCTTGACGTCACACATTTTTTTAGATGATAAGATTGAATTTATTTAGAATTTACACTTAGGGCCCTTGAACTCTGAGGTCCTATTTTTAAAACCCCCTTCTACTTTGCTCACATATTTTTAATATTCACGAGCTTATATCTTGTTCATACTTTATCGTATAACTGTCCCGCTTATATTAATTTGATCGCAATTACTTCAGGATTGTTCATAAAAATTTCGAACCCAAACGGTCACAGAAATTTTTGCACGTTATTAATAGGCTTTATAACTTGTCCATACATTATCCGATATTTTTATCGTTTATATCATTTTGATCATAATCACTTTACGAACGTTTATATAAATTTTGAACATAAACGGTCCCCGAAATTTCGCCGTTTTATTAATGGGCTTTATAAAATTTCCGGTTGTTACACCTAACCATTTTGCATGTATTTGGTTTGAAAACTAAGAGTTTGAGTGTTGGGGAATTATGGGTTGGGTGAAATTGATGAGTGAATGAACTAGAGTTTTAAATTGATGAATGTTTGGATTTGATAATGAATGTGCAGTGATTTGGATGAGAAATTATAAATTAAGGAGTTGAGATTTCATATGTATGAAATGAAATGAATGGAAATGTTGTCTTTTTAAAATGTTGATGTTGGGGTGTCATAAAACTTTGCACATAAGGTGTTTGAGGAAATGCCTCAAACAACTCAAATGCAAGAATGAATTGAGATTATTGGTGAACTTGGGGGATATGGTTCATAAACTCAAATAGTTGATTTGTTAGTGGTGTATAACTTAATTTTAAATGTTGAATGCAATTAGAATATGAATTGGTGAAATAGGAAGGTTTGACTATCATAAAGTCAAATATGGTGATAACGGGTCAAGGGGTTGTATGCTTGCTTCTTGTGTGATATTCCTAGATTGAATGTGTACGTATACTTATATGATCTAGGAAGTGGAAATACAAATCAATGACCCGGTAAGGAGAAGGTTGAACCAAGTGGAACAAAGGATCAAGGTGAGTAAACATATCCATGAATAAGCAACCATAAGACTTATTTATGTTTGTAAATGTGGAATTGTATGGATTACATACTGTGGTGTTTTGTAGTAGTTGTTGCTTATTATGTGGTGTGTGCATGAATTAAATTGATGTCAATATATAATAAATGATAATTGACACGTTTCATGTTTGGTGATCCACATTCGTGTGGAATATGATGTAAGACCACACTTTGGTGGCATTTGGGTGATGATCCACATTCGTGTGGAAGAGGGTATAAGTCCATACTTGTATGGCAAGGGTGATGATTCACATGCGTGTGAAAGTTGGGGTATAATGACTAATGAGGGTCATGGGGATGATTCGCATTAGTGCGAAGGAAAAAGGATTGAAGTTAAAGGTGGTTTGGGAAAAACAAACCATTAGGTGATTATGTGAAATTATATGTTGAGGGTCCCCAAGATAGGTTTGGGGACTTAAAATATGTTTAAATGGTGTCATGAAGTTGATTTTTGTGTAAAAGAATCTCCGGGAATGACCGGATCGAATCTGGAAGTGAAAACGCGAAAATTGTAGCTGCAGACCTGTAGTGGGCGTACCATACGCCCAGATTGGGCGTATCATACGGCGGGCACTTTACACTACGCCCAGAAGTTTCTGCCAACGCTGGAATTTGGGCGTTTGGTACGGTGGGCGTACCATACGCCCAGAATGGAATTTTTATTATTTTGCTTCCGTTTAATTCGGTTAAGTACGGGGAGGTTAAGGGGTTAACTCACTTAGTCCTTTTGGACTAACACTTGATTGTTTGTGGTTGTTTCAGGTCAAAAGTAGGCTCGGCTACGAATCGGAGCGATCAGACAGTTAAAAGAATTGAACCATGCTTTTGTAAAGATTAAGTAAATGGATTGTAAAGTTTAAAACTACACTTTTAACGTATTTAACATGTTTTGTAAATGATGAACATGCTTCGTTAGTCATGAACACGTTGAACATTTTTAGGTGGATTGTAATGTCTTTAAACTGAGAAATCTGGGACCTAAATTTTGTAAATTCCGCAATTATGTTAAACGTTTTGTTATGAGAATTGGGGTGTCACAAGTTGGTATCAGAGCCTTAGGTTTGAGTGAATCAAGTGTGTAATGACTCATTTGATCTCAAACTTTTGTGCTCTTGGTATGGGGGAAGGTTCGATCCGATATCCGACCACGTAGTCGAAGACCTGAGGTTAGTAAGTGATTACATTTGATAAGTAAATGTAATTGATATATTGTGTGTATTCAATTTCAATTGATATGTAATTGTAATTGATGTAATAAATATTTGATACATTCGATATGTGAATGCCTGTGATAAATATGTGATATGTGATCCGAAAGTCTTAACCATAGTCTTAAACGATGAAGTTAACTAAGTAAACATGTGATGAGGATATTATTATACCTGGCCAGTATAATCGTATTCAAGTGACATGGGCATGATCTTAACAAATTCTTTTGGAATTTTGGGATAGACTAGTAGGTAATGTGGTAGGAGTGTTGTTTGTAAAGTGATCTCTAGGATCACCAATTATGGTTTACCTATGTACTATGATTCAAATAGTGATACTAATGAACCACTTAAACTATTTCAGTCATAAATGGCTGATGAACATGATACCGGGGAGGGTGGTCATGCAGTTGAACTCGCTCAAATTCGAGAAATTGTAAAAGAGGAAGTGGCTAAAGCACTTCAAGCTACCATCCCTACTCACATGGGCGGGATGCAAGCTTCGTTACTAGACTCTATTCGACAAGAGTTTGCTACACTTAAAGCAAGTGGTGATGTTGAACGACCTTCCAGAAAGGTGACCTACAAGGATTTTGTGGCATGTAAACCTACAGAATTCAAAGGTGAAGTCGATCCACTACTAAGTCAAAGGTGGATAGCGGATATGGAAGGCACATTCGAAACATGTCATTGTGATGAGACAGATGAAGTCGTGTTTGCTGGGAATCAACTTAGGGAGAGAGCTAAAGACTGGTGGGAACTCATACGTAAGGAGAAAGGGAGAGAGGGTGTCAAAAGTCTAACTTGGGCTGAATTTAAGGAGTTATTCCTTAAACGGTTTTGCCCTCAAGCTGCTATTGATCGCATAACGGAGGAGTTCTTACATATGCGACACAGAGATGAGAGCATAGACACCATCACTGCGGTGTTCTTTGACAAGGCAAGGTTTTGCCCTGACCTCTTGCAAACAGAGAGGATGTGGATAAACAGATACCATAGCATGTTGAATGCTAAGTATAGGGAATTTCTCACACCGTCAAAATGTGAGACCCTATCAGAACTTATTGATTGTGCAAGGGAAAGAGAACTAGAGTTAAACCGACAAGAAGAAAGGGGGGAGAAGAGAAAAGCTGAAAAAGAAGGGGGGTCATCCAAGAAACCAAAGTTTTCAAACTCACCAAAGAAGTTTGCGGGAAGTCGGGAACTTCTTCATTGCACTACTTGTGGAAGAAATCATTTGGGTGAGTGTTATGCTAAGTCCATGAATTGTTACAAATGTGGCAAGCAAGGGCATCTCGCTACTCAATGCACAAGTCCACTAAATTTGTGTTACAACTGTTATAAGCCCAGTCACAAGAAGAGTGAATGTCCGGAATTAAGAGGAGCAGCATCGAGTGGTGGTGATAATCGTTCTTTCAAAGGAAGCGGGAGTGGGAAGAAGTTTGAAGTATCTAAAGCTAAAGGTCGAGCTTTTCAAATTACTGCTGACGAAGCCATGGATGCGGGGGATGTTGTGACAGGTACCTTTCTAGTAAATTCTATACCCGCTTATGTATTGTTTGATTCGGGAGCTAGCAAATCTTTTGTATCCACAAAATTTACTCATCATGGATCTTTTGTAGTAGAGAAACTAATTACACCCTTAGAAGTAGAAGTGGCAAATTCTAAAAGTTTCTTGGTGTTTGATGTATACCGGAATTGTAAGATCACCATAGAAGATGAGGAGTATACGATTGATCTAATACCTATGTTGTTAGGAGAATTTGATGTAGTAGTGGGAATGGATTGGTTGTCCTCCAACCAAGCCAATATAGTTTGTAATCGAAAAATAATTCAATTGATGTCACCAAGTGGGAAGGAAGTAATCATCCATGGAGAAAAGGGAGATGGGATTGTGATGTGCTCAATGATTAAAGCCTTGAAGTATATCAATCGTGGAGGTAAGTTCTATTTAGCCTATGTGGTGGATGTGGAGAAAGAAGTAAAGAAATTAGAAGATATTCCTATTGTTAAAGACTTTCCCGATGTCTTCCCGGATGACTTGACGGGTGTTCCTCTGGAGAGAGATGTGCAGTTCAGGATAGATTTGGTTCCTGGAGCTAAGCCGATAGTTAAAACTCCTTATCGATTGGCACCGACAGAAATGCAAGAGTTAATGACTCAAATACAAGAACTTCTTGACAAAGGTTTCATCCGTCCTAGCATCTCACCTTGGGGTGCTCCGGTGCTCTTTGTTAAGAAGAAAGATGGGAGTATGAGAATGTGTATCGATTACCAAGAGTTGAACAAGTTAACTGTGAAGAACCGATACCCTCTACCTCGAATTGATGATCTTTTTGACCAGTTGCAGGGTGCCAAGTGGTTTTCTAAAATCGACCTTCGGTCAGGATATCATCAACTCAAGGTTAGGAATGAAGATGTGGAGAAGACAGCGTTTTGCACACGATATGGGCATTACGAATTTCTCGTCATGTCTTTTGGTTTGACGAATGCACCGGCGGCATTCATGGATCTAATGAATCGGGTGTGTAGACCAATGTTGGATAGATCAGTCATCGTGTTCGTTGATGATATTTTGGTCTATTCCAAAAATGAGGGTGATCATGCTTGTCATTTGCGTGAGGTGCTTGAAACACTCCGTAGGGAGAAATTATATGCGAAATTTTCCATGTGTGCTTTCTGGTTACAAGAAGTGCAATTCTTGGGGCATGTGGTAAACGCGGATGGAACTCATGTTGATCCATCTAAAATACAAGCTGTGGAAAAGTGGAGTCCGCCTAAGACTCCAACAGAAGTGAGAAGTTTTCTTGGCCTAGCAGGTTATTACAGGCGTTTTATACAAGATTTCTCCAAGATTGCTTCATCCTTGACTAAGTTAACAAGGAAATGAGTGAAGTATGAATGGGGAGATGATCAAGAACAAGCTTTTCAGGAATTGAAGGTGAAATTGACTCAAGCTCCTGTTTTGGCACTACCTGATAGAACCAATGATTTTGTAGTGTATTCCGATGCATCGTTTTCAGGATTGGGTTGTGTGTTAATGCAACGGGGTAAGGTGATAGCGTACACTTCAAGACAATTGAAGGTGCACGAAGTGAATTACCCAACTCATGATTTGGAGCTTGCAGCTGTAGTTTTTGCGTTTAAGATATGGAGGCACTATCTATACGGTGTGAAATGTACCATTTACACCGATCATAAGAGCCTTAAGTATTTCTTTACTCAGAAAGAATTGAACATGAGGCAGAGACGGTGGTTAGAGTTAATCAAAGATTATGATTGTGAAATCCTCTACCATCCGGGAAAGGCAAACGTGGTTGCTGATGCTTTGAGTAGAAAGGAATATTCACCAATAAAGGTGAAGGTGATGAAAATTGTGGTCTCATCTGAAATCATAACTCAAATCAAAGAAGCACAAGTGGAGGCACTCAAGGAAGAAAATTGGAAGAGAGACCGAATAAAGGGGCAAATTCACAACTTGGATGAAGATGAGCGAGGCTTGAAGACAAGGTGGGGTCAGGTGTGGATACCTCCCACTTATCCTTTCAAGTCGATTTTGTTGGAGGAAGCTCATAAGTCTAAGTATTCTATCCATCCAGGGGCCACTAAGATGTATCGTGACCTAAGGAGGAATTATTGGTGGCCGGGAATGAAAAGAGATATTGCGAAATACGTGGAGAAATGTTTACTTGCATGCAGGTGAAAGCCGAGCACTAGAAACCGTATGGCAAGTTACAACCATTAGAGATTCCGTTATGGAAGTGGGAGCATGTCACAATGGATCTAATCACTAAACTCCCTAAGACCAAAAAGGGACATGATACGATTTGGGTCATTGTTGACAGGTTGACGAAAAGTGCTCATTTTATTCCGATACGTGAGACTTATTCATCGGAGAAAATGGCGGAGGTATATATAAAGGAAGTGGTGTCACGACATGGGGTACCAGTGTCTATTGTATCGGATAGAGACACTCGGTTTACCTCACATTTTTGGAGGAAATTTCAGGAGGAGTTAGGCACCAAGCTCTTGCTGAGCACGGCATATCATCCTCAAACGGATGGT
This sequence comes from Mikania micrantha, assembly GCA_009363875.1. Lineage (NCBI taxonomy): Eukaryota > Viridiplantae > Streptophyta > Magnoliopsida > Asterales > Asteraceae > Mikania > Mikania micrantha. Next base: position 54,196,763 of record CM018695.1, read on the forward strand.
CAGAGTGAAAGGACCATTCAAACTTTGGAGGATATGCTACGTGCATGTATTATTGACTTTGGGGGAAATTGGGATGATTATTTGCCGTTGGCAGAATTCTCTTACAACAATAGTTATCATTCTAGTCTTGGAATGCCTCCGTATGAGATGCTTTATGGGAGAAAATGTCGTACCCCCGTTTGTTGGGATGAAGTCGGTCAACGAGAGATTGCAGAAAAAGAGCTGATTAAGGTGACTAATGCAAAGATTGATCAAATACGAGCTCATTTGAAAGCGGCTCAAGTCCACGCTTCATTGGTCCTTTTAGGATCATTGCTCGGGTTGGTGAAGTTGCTTATCGTCTGGAACTACCGAATGAGCTAAGTGGCATTCATAACACTTTTCATGTGTCTCATTTGAGAAAGTGTTTGGCGGATGAATCGGCCTATGTGCCATTGGAAGATGTGGAAGTAGTAGATAAATTGAATTATGTGGAGAAACCGGTGGCAATATTAGACCGAAAGATAAAATGACTTAGAAACAAGTCATTGAACCAAGTCAAGGTGCAATGGAAGAATAGAAGAGGATCCGACACAACGTGGGAGTCGGAAGATGAAATGAAGAAATTTTATCCTTTTTTGTTTGATATGTAAACTAGTTTTGAGTACTAGATTAAATTTTATTCATTTGTAAATGTTAAAAATGGGTAATTAGAAATATGAGGGACTAAAACTGCTAATAGTTGAAAGTTTGATTAAAAGGGGGGTTATATGGGGAATACTTGGTCAACATGGTCAAAATTCATTTTTTGACTGGAGATAGACAAGGGGCGACGACCAAGAGGATGGGGAGAAGAGAAATTCGGGTTTTTGGTCAAATTCATCAACCAAACCCTTTCTGATCTTAAATGCAAGCTTAAAATCGTATTCCTCATCTAATTTCACAACTCTAGGTATGTGGTTTCATCCATATGGCTGAATTTTCATGGGTCTCCATGGGTGGGTTAGGTTAGTAGTGATAAAATCAAAATTTTGGGTGTTTGAGGTAGTTAACACATGTGATTGTGTTTGTAGAGATGAAATCCAACTAACCTAACCATTTTGCATGTATTTGGTTTGAAAACTAAGAGTTTGAGTGTTGGGAAATTATGGGTTGGGTGAAATTGATGAGTGAATGAACTAGAGTTTTAAATTGATGAATGTTTGGATTTGATAATGAATGTGCAGTGATTTGGATGAGAAATTATAAATTAAGGAGTTGAGATTTCATATGTATGAAATGAAATGAATGAAAATGTTGTCTTTTTAAAATGTTGATGTTGGGGTGTCATAAAACTTTGCACATAAGGTGTTTGAGGAAATGCCTCAAACAACTCAAATGCAAGAATGAATTGAGATTATTGGTGAACTTGGGGGAAATGGTTCATAAACTCAAATAGATGATTTGTTAGTGGTATATAACTTAATTTTAAATGTTGAATGCAATTAGAATATGAATTGGTGAAATAGGAAGGTTTGACTATCATAAAATCAAATATGGTGATAACGGGTCAAGGGGTTGTATGCTTGCTTCTTGTGTGATATTCCTAGATTGAATGTGTACGTATACTTATATGATCTAGGAAGTGGAAATACAAATCAACGACCCGGTAAGGAGAAGGTTGAACCAAGTGGAACAAAGGATCAAGGTGAGTAAACCTATCCACGAATAAGCAACCATAAGACTTATTTATGTTTGTAAATGTGGAATTGTATGGATTACATACTGTGGTGTTTTGTAGTAGTTGTTGCTTATTATGTGGTGTGTGCATGAATTAAATTGATGTCAATATATGATAAATGATAATTGACACGTTTCATGTTTGGTGATCCACATTCGTGTGGAATATGATGTAAGACCACACTTTGGTGGCATTTGGGTGATGATCCACATTCGTGTGGAAGAGGGTATAAGTCCATACTTGTATGGCAAGGGTGATGATTCACATGCGTGTGAAAGTTGGGGTATAATGACTAATGAGGATCATGGGGATGATTCGCATTAGTGCGAAGGAAAAAGGATTGAAGTTAAAGGTGGTTTGGGAAAAACAAACCATTAGGTGATTATGTGAAATTATATGTTGAGGGTCACCAAGATAGGTTTGGGGACTTAAAAATATGTTTAAATGGTGTCATGAAGTTGATTTTTGTGTAAACGAATGTCCGGGAATGACCGGATCGAATCTGGAAGTGAAAACGCGAAAAATGTAGCTGCAGACCTGCAGTGGGCGTACCATACGCCCAGATTGGGCGTATCATACAGCGGGCACTTTACACTACGCCCAGAAGTTTCTGCCAACGCTGGAATTTGGGCGTTTGGTACGGTGGGCGTACCATACGCCGGGTTGGTCGTACCATACGCCCAGAATGGAATTTTTTTGATTTTGCTTCCGTTTAATTCGGTTAAGCACGGGGAGGTTAAGGGGTTAACTCACTTAGTCCTTTTGGACTAACACTTGATTGTTTGTGGTTGTTTCAGGTCAAAAGTAGGCTCGGCTACGAATCGGAGCGATCAGACGGTTAAAAGAATTGAACCATGCTTTTGTAAAGATTAAGTAAATGGATTGTAAAGTTCAAAACTACTCTTTTAACGTATTTAACATGTTTTGTAAACGATGAACATGCTTCGTTAGTCATGAACACGTTGAACATTTTTAGGTGGATTGTAATGTCTTTAAACTGAGAAATCTGGGACCTAAATTTTGTAAATTCTGCAATTATGTTAAACATTTTGTTATGAGAATTGGGGTGTCACACAGGTTCAGTACAAGTGCAACAAAGGCACATTGTATGGTCTCTCGCATGCCATTAAATCCTCCTCTCCTAGATCCAAGACAGTGAATCAGTACGTGAGCAAGGTACTTGAACTGCGGAGACATGTAAGCTTTGTTTAGGATCCCTGCTCCTAGGTCGCCCTCATACTTGCACCTCATAAAACAGCCACGAACTAAATAACGATCAAGAAGATACGGCTAATCAGGTGTGTCTTGGAAACCACAAAATCTTCTGATGTGTTCAGCAGAAATGACCACATCTTGTCCACGAACTTTGCCTCGAATGACTGTAGGCTCAGCTTCACAGTCGATATCTGCGGATGCCCAGAAGTCTTGCTGATGTGAAATATATGGCACATGTAAAGTTGAGATGGCAGTGAATATCCTCGAACGCCTGAGAAAAGTGATAATCTCAGTGTAGTGTTTGGCGTTCGGAGTGGTGAGATCCAAATTTGCACAGATGTTGTTCTTCGTCACTGACTTGTATCCAGCCATTCTGAAAATTAGATAAAAATTGGTTAGACTCAGTCAGTTGCACAAAGTATAGAAATCTGATCAAAAACACAGTTGAAACAAAATTGTCGAATGAGTATGATTTGAACGAATGAACTTTTTGGTCGAATGAGACATTCGCCGAATGACGACATTCGGCAGTCTGTTCATATTCGAATCCCTTTTGATAAAAATCTCAAATCAGCACATAAAAATTACACAACCATGCTCTGAAACCACCGACTAACAAGTTTAAAACAGATCTTTTATCAGTTTAAGTCAATTAAGACCAACTATTAACAGGGCGATTTCAAAAACCCTAAATCCCTTGAATGGATTCTGTTTTGAATGATTCAGCAGTCAAAATTCAACGATTCTTGACTCCCATGTACCTGAGATGATGAGATACAAGATTATCAGTGGTTGGATCAAGAAAAGTCACAGGAAAATGAATGACTGAAGAAAAAAGATATTCGGGCGAATGAGTTTTCACACAGTATCAGCGAAAGAGAATTTGGGCAAATGAGGTGGTTCACCCGATTTACTGTTTATATAGGGTGGGTCATTCGCCGAATGAGACTGGAAAATGAGCCATTCGCTCTAAACTCATTCGCCGAAAGAGATTCAAGTGACAAAGTCATTTGCCGAATGAAACCAGCGAATGGGTTATACGACACAAGTCATTCGCCGAAAGACACCAACGAATAAGTCATTCGGCATTGAGTCATTCGCCGAATGTGGTTCATTCTGTCATGAGCGATTCGGCCGAAAGACTCATTCGCCGAATGAAATCATTCGATCAAATGAGAGATTCTGACCACCATTCGTGCGAATGGGGTTTTTCATCACAAAGAACAAAACGCTTTTAAAGAACTTTTCATTTTGATCATCAAAACTTATGCCATTTATGAAGATAAGTCTGGTTTGTTCAGGATTCAGATAAGACAGACATCTGAACCTACAAATGATCACCTAAACTGAAATAGAAAATATAAAATCTTTTTGTAATTTTCTGAAACAAAATACAACTGTACAACTAACAACTAAGAACAATTAAACACATATTTTTGTGAGAAGTCTATTGAGAAATTAACACAGACACCTAATCACATCAAATTAGCATCACTGAATGATTCATTTCAGACATTTTTGACTTGTGATCTGATTACTGATATATCTGTCCACTTTAAGCTTTACAACACAAAATTGTCAAACTCATTTGATGATCACTTATGTTTTCTGACGGAGTTACCCATTTTATCTATCCAGCAAAGGTTTGAACTCAGTTTGTAACTCATCTCCGCACATCTTAATACCCAACATCATGAATTCTATAAGGTTCCAATTTATTTTTTTTATTTTTCTTTTTAATTTGTCTCACATAACCAACACAATCTCATGGACGGCTTCAACTAGGTTTGTCCCAGTAATATGGCACTTATACAGATCTATGTTGACATGCTTGACTTGTTCTATCCAAATGGACGGCTTCAACTAGGTTCGTCCCAGTAATATGGCACATGTATGGAATCGAACTTATTTTATTTTTCACAAGTTTAATACCAGCTTGATTTTCTTTTTCTTTTATTTTTTATTCAATCATTCTCATCTGAATGGACGGCTTCAACTATGTTCGTCCCAGCAATATGGCACGTGTACAGACTTTGAATTCATTAATAATTGAAAACCTTATTGGATCTCATGATAACAGGTGTATGGCTGATTTGAGTCATAAACTATTTTCTCACTTAACTGTCTTTCAAAAACAGATCCCACAAATCAGATTTTGTAAGAGTTCACAAATTTGTTTATTCATTTTGTAAAGTCAGCCTATCAGTATATCAGCTCACACTTCTCATATATCTTCCATTTGTGCACTCACTGACACTTTTAGGACATGATAGATTAATGTATTACTTTCTAAAAGAAGACTTTCTCATTTTTACTAAATTTTCAATTGTTTTTGTATTTTTTTTTAATTTTTAGATGTTTTTGGTTTTTCAAAATAACATACTTTCTCCCCCCTAAAAACCTAAAACATAATTTTTTTTTTTGAGTTTTTGATTAAGATTAAGAAAATAAACAAGAGAAGTAAATGAAATAAAGAAATAACACAAAACAAAGCTAGCTAAGAAAAAACGATGATCATTTGTGAGATTTAGATGAAGGTAGAACTTCATCCTTTTGAAAAACACCATTAGCCGATAAAAGATATAAAAATCTTAGTTTATCAAAAGCTTTTGTAAAAAGATCGGCTTTCTGGTGATCGGTGTGAATTTTAACAACATTGGTTAGTTTCTTTTCATAACAATCACGTATGAAGTGATATTTTATGTCGATGTGTTTTGTTTTCGAGTGCTGAACAGGATTTTTAGTAACAGCTATGGCAGCAGTGTTGTCAACATATATAGGAGTGTTAGAAAAGTGTAACCCATAGTCCCTGAGTTGCTGTTGGATCCAGATAATCTGAGAACAACAACTAGCAGCTGCAATATATTCAGCTTCACAGGTTGAAGTAGACACCGACGTCTACTTCTTGCACTGCCAGGTAACTAATTGGGTTCCAAAGAACTGACATCCCGCCGATGTTGACTTGAAGTCTCTCTTGCATCCGCCATAATCTGAGTCGCTGTATGCAGTAAGCTCAAAATTATCATCATTAGGGTCCTATAAACTAAGATCCGGTGTACCCTTCAGATAACGCATAATCCTTTTCACAGCAATCAGATGAAACACTCTTGATTTTGATTGATAACGTGCACACAAGCATGTGGCGAACATGATGTCTGGCTGAGAAGCAGTAAGATACATAAGAGAACCAATCATTCCTCGGTACAAAGTAGCATCAATTAATTCCCCCTTTTCATCTGGTGTAATCCCGTGATTAACAGCCAGTGGGGTACCAGCAGGTTTTGCATCGGACATACTGAACCGGCTCAGTATATCACCAACATATTTGGTTTGATGAATAAATATCCCTGCCTCAGACTGATCCACTTGTAATCCCAGAAAAAATTTCATCTCTCCTATTGAGCTCATCTCGAACTTTTCTTTCATAACTTTCTCAAAATCCTTGCACAGGTCATCATTTGTTGAACCGAAGATGATGTCATCCACATAAACTTGTACCAAGAGTAGATCACCATCTTTTTCTCGAATAAACAGTGTACAGTCAATGACACCTCTTCTGAATCTGTTGCTCAGAAGGTGAGTAAATAGTGTCTCAAACCATGCTCTCGGTGCTTGATGCAATCCATATAAGGCCTTGTCTAGCTTGTAGACTTGGTCTCGATGCAATGGATCCTCAAACCCAGGAGGTTGACTGACATACACTGTTTCACTTATCACACCATGAAGAAATGCACTCTTGACATCCATTTAATAAACTTTAAACTTCTTGAAGGATGCATAAGCCAAGAAAATACGAATTGCTTCAAGTCGAGCAACCGGTGCAAATACTTCATTATAGTCCAAACCTTCGATCTGTCTGAATCCCTGAACAACCAGACGTCCCTTGTTTCGAACAATGATGCCATGATCATCTTTCTTGCAACAAAGAACCCACCTAGTGCCAATGACTTTTGCACCTTTCGATCTGTCAACAAGTTGCCAGACACCTAACTTCTTAAATTGCAACAGTTCTTCTTGCATGGCATCAACCCATGATTCTTCCTTCAAAGCCTCAGTGACAGTTCGTGGTTCCACCTGAGAGATAAAACAGGAATGAGCACAAAAGCTTACATCTGCAAAATCAAGAATGTCAGCAAGTCCCCCTGAAGAAAGCTGATTTCTGGTCTTAACTCCATCTAATGGACTCCCGATTATGTTCTCTTGAGGATGAATACGATTAATTCTTCCAACTGGATGGGGAGGAACCTCAACCTGTGGATCTAGATTGTTCAAATTCAAATCCTCAAGATCTGGTACAAGATCATCAACATTTTGTTCTGGGGCAACTGGTGGAGCAGGGTTTTCATCAGTTTCTGAACTGTCATCATTTGTCTGGACAAAGGGAATTGAAGTGGATGAAGGTGGTACGGGCTCATTAGGGGCATTTTGTACATCATATAACATTTGAACCGCAACATCTTCATCTGAATACATGGGAGGCATATTGAACGAATCAAAGAGATCTGAATAATCAAACATCCAGTCTGGCCCTTTTCCTGGTGGAGGCATAGAATATTTCTATACATCAACATGGTATCACTCCTCTACATTCTGTGTTGCTCTATTATAAACCCTTTTATTTGGAGTGTTGTACCCAAGAAAATACCCTTCTTCCACTTTTTCATTGAACTTGCCCTGCTCGTGTTTCTTAAGCATAGTGCATGGTGCACCAAAAGGTTCAAGATACTTAAGATTTGGCTTTCTGTTATGAAGCAGTTCAAAGCAAGTTTTCCCATGCCTCTTCACTATCAAAACCCGATTCAAAGTGTAACAAGCATTTGCTACAGCCTCGTTCCAAAACTGAACTGGAAGAGAAGAATCAGCAAGCATCGTCCTAGCAGCCTCAATCAAAGTCCTCTTCTTTCGCTCAGCAACACCGTTCATTTGCGGAACATAAGGGGCATTGAATTGTTGAACAATTCTCCGTGAATTGCAGAAATTCTCCATGTTGTGATTCTTGAATTCTGTTCCGTTGTCTGTTCTGAGTATTCGAACCTTGAGCTTATAAAGAGATTCAAGTTTGGTAACCAATACTAGAATACAGTCAAAAGTTTCAGATTTCTCCTTCAGAAAGAACACCCAGGAGTATCTGGAAAATTCATCAGTAATGACAAGACAGTATTGATCTCCAGCTATACTCTTATGGTTAACAGGACCAAAAAGATCCATATGAAGAAGCTCAAGTGGAACAGTGATTGAGTGATACTTATTTGGTTTGTGAGACTGCTTGACTTGCTTGCCCTTTTTGCAGGATACACAGACATCAGACAGCTTGAAATTCTTCAAAGTAACCCCCTCAACCAGATTGTTATGTACCAGATGATTCATCTTGCGGAGACTCAAATCACCCATCCTCTTATGCCAAAGTATTGAATCTTTCTCAGTTGCCTTTGTCATAAAACATGAAGCTGTGGAGGCTGTTGTTGAAGCTGTGGCCATGTTGAGTACATAAAGTCTTGCTTTCTGGGAGCTGACAATAAGATCCAATCTTCAGGGATAACCACACCTTCCTTAAGAATGTAGCATTTGGAATCATCAAAGAGAACCTTGTACTTTTTATCACAAATCTGTGATACAGATAGAAGATTATTCTCCAATTGCTTGACATATCTGACTTTGTCAAATGAAACTTGCCTATTTGATAAAATTCCCTCTCCTGTGATAAAACCACCTTTGTCACTGGCAAACGCGACATATCCACCTCGAACTGAATTCACATTGGTGAGAAGCGAGATATCACCAGTCATGTGTCTGGAAGCCCCACTGTCAACAATCCAAGAGCTGTGAAGAGCAGCTTTTGGGGCAACCTACACACAAATGAAACAATTAGTTCAATTTGGGAACCCAAGCCTTTACAGTCTTGGGTTGACCCAAAGAGTCTCGGATCAAAACATTGATCCATTTACCATCTAGAACAGCCTTGTCTAAAGTGGGTGGAACTGAAATCTCATACTTGACCTTCCAGACTGCATTTTTACTAAAAGAATTTTTTAGATAAATGGATGATGATTTAACTTAATTAACATTTACCATCTTTTGAACATTCAAGTTCACCAGTTTCTCTTTACCCTTATCCATAGGTTTAACTTGTGTGAATTGTTTGGGTTTTGTCTGATCTGACTTGGATTCAGATTTGACAGCTTTGATGAAAATCTGATTTAATTTTCTGGGTGGTGCAATTTTTGGTCTAACCAGGTTTGGACAAAATCTGACTATGTGTCCAGGTGCACCACACTCAAAACAAACATTGTTACCTTTTTTATGAAAATGTTTTAATTCAGAGAAAGACTGTCTTTTTGGTTTGAAAACATTAGATTGAGACTTGTTCTGATTAAAACCCAAACCCTTTCTCCCATTAGGAACAAGATTGTCAATCTTGTTTGACACACATGCTTCATTTTCTTTTGAAGCTTTAACAAAGCTTAAAGCTTGATAAATCTTTGATGATGAGATAGGGTCACCTTTCAAAACTACAGAAGATTTATTCTGAGTAGCAACACGATCAGATGAATAGTCAGATTCATCCTCAGAATCTGAGACCCAATCTTCAACAATCCCATCCACAAGAGATTCCTCTGACAAGGAGGAACCCTCATCAGTAATCATCCCTATTGGATCAATTACTAATGGAGTTTTAACTTAAAAATCTTTAACATCTTTGTCATCAGGTGAATTGACAAAGTTGTTCAAGATTGGTGGAGGACAATGTTGATAGCTAATCCCTTATCCTTATGATCAGTTCCTTTGCTGATCATGTGCTCAATGATATAAGATGCACTCTCATAGCTCTTGAGCTTTTGTCGTAGAGTCTCATAATCACACTCAACTATAGCTAACTTCTTCTTTATCTTATTGATGGTATTGAGATAAGAAGTTATAGCATCTTGCTTGTTAAGAACAGAAATCTCAGCCTCATGAAGTTGTCTGTTTAAAAGTTCAATTTTAGCTTGAAAATCCTTTTCATTAGATTTTAAAACTTTGTTTGCTTCAATACACTGATTGAGATCGCAGTTCAAAGCAGCATTGTGATTTTGATAAGAAAGGACCTTGCTGTTAAGGTCAACACAATTAAAACAACTATAACAAGAAGATGAACACTCATCACACACCTGATCAGATTGTGAAGTTGCAGCAGGAGTAGCAGATGAGTTTACCATCAAAGCAAACTGAGTAAGAGATTCTTCAATATCAGCATCAGAATCTGCTAGAGTGTCTGAATCTGATAAGCTTTCTGACCCTGAACCTGATGTTTCTTCTCCACTAATCTTTGCTTCTCCTGAAGTACTATCTTCATTTTGATCATCCAACTTCTTGATCTCAGTAACACACGCTTTATCCTGTTCATTCTGATCATGATTAAATCTGAAGTCCCAGTTTTCACCCTCATCTTGTTGAACCATCAATGCTTTGCCTGAGTTAGATGACCCAGCTTGAATAGGAGAATCAATGGGAACAAGCCTTCTTTCTGGATTTGTAGAAGATGACTTCTGATGATGAAAAGGATTTTTATTCCCTGCTTTCTTTTGATGTTTTCACTATCTAGCAAAGTGACCTTTCTCCCCACAATTGTAACAAGTGACAGAGGCCATGTCAAAACCAAATTTAGATTCCTTGTTCAAGTTGATGTCTTTGCCAGTCCTTTTGACAAACTCCTTAGCTCTCCTTACAGCACTTGCCAAAGCCCACATGATGTCAATCCTTTTCATGTCATCTGGATCTATCTGAGAATAGTCATCATTTTTCAGATAAGGATTGCCAATCTGTCCTGCTACCAGTCCATCATAAGAACTAACCAAAGTGGACAAAAGACCCATATGCTCTTTAGCAATCTCAACAGTAACTTTATCAAAATTTTCAGTCTTCAGACTTGTGACAGGTTGATGATGTTCCTTTTGTGAGCTGGATGAGGAGGATGACTGACTAAAATGAATTTGAGCAGAAGATGGAGCTTCAGTCGTCTTAGAAACAAAGGTTGTCTTCAATGGAGCATGTGAGGATGATTTTTCAACTATAGGAGTAGAATAATACAATGACGGATCCTGTACTTGAGCAACCCTTTTAGCTTTCCATTTGTTCTCTATTTCCTGCTCCTTCAGCTTCTGAATGAAATCATTGATGTCCATATGTGCCATCATCTCATTCTGTTTAAGCACCATCAAAAATGATTCCCATTTTGGAGGTAGAGCATCTGCTAAACACTGAATTTTCTCCTGAGTAGTAGTCTTGACTTCATGATTGAACAACTCACTCAAAAGATGATAGAATCTGGCAATCAACTCATCTAAAGATTCATTTACAACATACATGAAACTGTTGAACTCCTTTCTTAAAGCCTTTGACTTGATATTCTTCAAAGCATCATTGCCCTCATAACGCTGTTGCAAAGCATCCCATAAATACTTAGAAGAAGTAAACTGTCTGAACTGATGGAAAATGTCAGTAGCAATGGACTGAGATAAAATAGCATAAGCCTTCTTCTCATAATCATAAAGCTTCCTTTGAGGATCAGTCATCCGTGTGACTAGCATAAGAGTTCCATCCTCATTCAGAGGCCTTAGATAACCTCCTTCAATCATCATCCACAAGTTAGTATCCACCCCATTGATGTGAATCTCAAATCTATATTTCCAGTGTGGATAATCATCTAAGGGTAGCAACTTGGGAGCTTTGTTGGAGTTCCCTGTCTCAGTCTCAGTCAATAGTAAAGTCTGAATGTGATGATTCTGATTAGCCATTAATGCTAAATCCTCCATTTAAACAAGAACAACAAGATTCAACACTTAGAAAATTTTTCAGACTGATTGCCAAATGAAGATGCTTGGGGCGAATGTCGGGCACCGAATGAACTGATACTGGCGAATGACAAGCTGAGTATGACTTTTAGGACGAATGACTCCTATTCGGCAAATGAAGGGTCGAATGAGGCTATTCGCCGAATGAGAATTGAGAATGAAGCTATTCGCCAAATGAACAAAACGAATGGAGCTATTCTGCGAATGACACCAGCGAATGGTGCTATTCGGCGAATGAGACTTATTCGGCCAAACTTACTCGGCCGCCATGCTCATTCAGCCGATCTGAGGGTTTTGGAAATGAAAATCGCAATAACTTTCGATTTAGACCAGATCTAAGTACCAAATTTGGTACAGAACACCATGATATGATTATGAACCAATAGAGATGAAAGTTTGAACAATAACACCACAAAAATCCTCAGATTTTTAATGAAACGATAACTTTTTGGACAAGGCAATCAGGGTTTTGCAGGTTTTGAAAATCCAAACTGAGATTTGATGATTTTGAATGGAAATCAAGCAGAATCAAGAGCCAAAGCTCTGATACCACTTTGTAGGACCTAGTAGGAGCTCGGAAACAATCCGATTCCAAGAGAAATCTGCTTGACAGCCTCTGGAATAGTGCGGAATCCTATTCCAGGGTTTTCCAATCGAAACCAACAGCAACCGCTGTGAATCGAGAGAGTAGAATAAACGTGTGAGTGAGAATCGATCACCACGGGTTGAGAATCGAAGTTGGACGATAAGAATCGCTCCAAACTTCAAGGTTTTGACACTGGAGTGCACTGAGAAGAATGAGGACTCAGGAAAGTTAGGTTTGAAATGATTTGAACTTGTATATATAGACTGTAGTCATTCGGCCGAATGAGTGGCCGAAGCAGCTCATTCGGCGAATGACTATGTCGAATGGACAAGTCAGTCGAATGAGTCATTCGGCGAATGACTCATTCGCTCGCCTATGTCATTCGCTAGGGCATTCATTCGGCGAATGACTTCATTCGTTAGAGTCATTCGCCCGAATGGTCAGAACACATACTCAACATTAAACATTACTAAATCAAATCAAACAAACATATAATCAACAATTAAACATTAATATCAACATATAAAGACAACTTCCATTAATATAACTTGAACTTTACATGATGGTTAATACAAAATTGAACTATGGACATAAAATGCATCTACAACATACATCTAAGTCCCAAACTACGTTTGGAGTTAGGTCTAAGGCTGACAAATGAAACCAATACGACCCATGGTAATAAAGTTAATTATTACCATCTCCATATTCATAAGAATGCATCCAATATGACCCAAGCTGTTAAAATTAATTAACGACAACTCCATATTGTCAATACCGTACCCAATCCGCAGTTAGCTATAAAATAAATTTAAGGCCAAATCCGACCTTGTCATAGTGTGCCCGCTTTCTCTTGTAGTGATCACCCAGTACTAACGATAAACGATTGTGGGAACTCAAGTTTGGAGAACTAAGAATACAGTCTCCAACCCTTGAGTCCTAAGGATAACAATGTGTGAACTTCAAGTCTGAAATACTAAGAATAAAGATTTCAGCCCTTAAAGTCCTAAGGATATATACCAGATGTGAAGAAGTTTGTTTACAATAATGTGTCCATGTTACAGTTTTGAAAACCAATATGTACTAAAGAATCTCTTTGATAAGGTCGTGTGCCATGACAAGTCATGACTAATTTGCCTTCACTTCAATGGTTTTCTCTTAATAACTTGAAAATGTTAAGTTGCCAACATAAGACTGATAGAATGTAATGAAAACTATTTAAGGATTTAATCCCAAAAGTACTTAATCACATGTGTCACCCCAAAGGATTTCAAAGAAGAAAATTGGGGCTATGATCTCACCTTGATTGATTGTAAAATGAATTTGAGTATGATTATCGATGCTCTCGCTCGTTGTTGTGGATTGGTTGCATTCAAGACCATGTGTTGAATTTTATTTGCTTCATATTCTGTAAGTATGGTCTCACATTGTTTCATACTTGATAGTTCATGTTATTTATGTTTTCTAAGTATGTTAAGCGATTCCAGTTGTTCCCTATCCAACTTAAACTTAGCCATAGGTTATTGATAACAAGATTTGTAAGGTTGTTAAGGAAATAGTTGTTAATGTTTAAAACACTAAGATATGTTTAGATTTTGAATAGCATGTGATATACTTCATCATGCATAATTCTTGTAATGCATAGTGTTGCATAAGTTTATTAAGAAGCCGAAAATCCTTGTTTTTGTCATAATGTTATCAATTTCATGTGCCAAACCTTGGTTGTATATGACATGAGTTATGGTTAAGTTAGGCTGAGTTCAAGTTGGAAAATGGTTAAGTGTTGATCACCCAGAGTCGGGTAAGGGATCAAATCACTACCACCCGATCCCTAAGCCTAACCTATCATTTAACCATTGACTTATGGTTGGCTTTGGCTCATTTAGAATTTAAAACACTTGGATATTACTAAGTTATTAGTATCGATGATTGGAAAGGCTGTGAGATAGTGTTGACACTACTAGTGTCGACACAATATGAGAATTTTCCTAAGTCTCCCCGCCATCGATACATGAGCTTCGAACTGATTAATATCGACTTGCCCTAATCTACTTGGATTTCATCAAGATTTTATTATCACAGACTTAGGCTGAAAATGGGGTTGTCGAGATTAGTAATTTTGATGGACCAAGTCAACCGACCAAAAAGGTGGCCATCGATACTATCAGTATTGTTAATTCCTTTGTACCCATCTCCTGACCATTGACCTTATTAGTTTCTATGGGGACTTAGCCCATCCTACTTGGAGTGTATCAAACCTATTAGCATCGATGAGGGTTGGTCGAACTTATGGCCCTTCGAACTTGTTAGTGTCGATGAAAGAAATGGGTTGCCATGTTCATCCTTCAATACTATTTGCGCAGCATGTTCATACATCGATACTACACTCCTTGACCTTTCCAGCCGTGTCAACGTTCTTATGCTTTAACCAATCTTGCCCAAAGGCTCCCAAGGTCTTGTTGTTGTTTTTTCTTTAGTTCGGAGTGCCTTAAACCGATTATAAGTCTTGAAGGTTTCCGGGTTGATGAAAACCCTAGAAACCAAGAGTTTGGGTCCAAACCTGATGCGTTTGAGACGATTTGAGGTCAGATCTGCTGTACCTCCTTAATGTATGCAATGAGAGCTTTCTTTGGACACCAAGATCTCATTATTTGGTAAAGAAACGAGCAAGTTGAGATGAGGGTTTTTAGAGAGATGTTAGAGAGAGAAAGCTCCGATTTTCTAGTGAGAGAGGGAGATTGTGGCCCCTAGTTGAAGCATTAAATTACGGTTTTTACGACTTTTTATAGTCCGGGTAGAAATACACGTGTTTTGGATTTGATCGGTTTCACGTTAACGCGCTATTTTTCGAACATTACATAAACATTACGTATTTATTAAACTTGTTTTATTTTACCATTTTTAGGGGGTAATTCCTAATAAATATTTTTACGTGAAATATTATTATTTTAAATTTTGAAATCGTTTATTTTAATTATTCCGTCAGAACGTGTCATCCGTACGAATCGTCATCCGTACGAACATGATGATTGTTTTACCTTCTGTTTGATTTTCTAATTATAAGATATCATTTAAAATGTTAAACCCACATATATATTCGTGCAAATCGTCATTCTCACGGATACGCTGTTAGTTTAATAATCTCGGATGTTATTTTTTATCTTTTTGTAATTGGCTCTTCACAATCATTTGCGTTTTTGTAGTTGGCTCGTCACAATCGTTGTCAGACATCAGATTCCTCGTTATCGATAGAATCCCATGCCCTAACTGTTATGTTTTTGTAAATGTTTGCTTGTTCTCAATGAATTTTTCACACTGTCATTGACAAACAAGCTTCTAAATACAAATAAGTGTTTACAAGTATCGTTTGTACATACGTCTAATGTACAAATGTTACATTTGTATCTATGTAATTTGTTTTGGTTACATCAATGTATTTGTTTTGGTTACATCAATATTATTGTTTTGTTTAGTGTTGAAGCTAATTAGGCTTCTGAATGTTCATTTGTATCTATGTGATTTGTTTTCGGTTACATCAATGTAATTGTTTTGTTACATCAACGTAAACATCATGAGGATATTTTTATTTTCATTTACAATCATATATAATTTTTTGTTCATTTGCAACAATGTAAAATCTTTTTTGTTTAATGGTGTGTTTTTTATTAAAAAAAATAATATCATATAAAAAGCATCCAATTAATTACACCATGTTATGTTAACTCGTAATGTCAAATGCATACAATTAATTACACCATGTTACATCTATGTAAATTATAGTTTCATCTACGTCAATGTAAATTTTAGTTTTCATTTGCAGCAATGTAACATGTACGTTACATTAACGTAATGCTTAATTATATGTATTTTTGCTTATTGTAATGTAACTTATATGCCATTGTTTATTTTGAATAATTGTAGTATTTCTTTTTATTTTTTTTAATGAATACCTTGTTAATTCAATGTCATGAGCATGTTACATTAATGTAGAACTTTCTTACATTAATACAATATCAAGTTATGTAACTAATTTAGTTTACATGTTATATTTTATGCAATACGATTTTCTTACATTAATGTAACTTTGAACGACAAAAAAAAAAAATACAAGACTATACTTGAATTAAAGAGAAAAATTGTTTAATGATGTAATTTTTGTAAAAAAATAACACTTTATTAAAAAGTTATGAATGTTTAAAAAACAATGGGTTAAAGTTAAAAAAGAAAAATGAAAAATTTAGGTTTTGACACTTGTCAACATCATGTGGAATCTGATATTTTAGGGTAGTAGTCCAATGACATTTATGTCCTTTTCGCATAAAAAAAATATTGACGCATGGCATCATCCAATTTAATTACATTTTAATCCAACGTTCATATTGAGTTATTTGCTTATTGCCTAAATAGTGGTTAACAATGGATTCATCCCCTTATATATATATGTGTGTGTGTCTATATGCGCACACACATATATTTCTTAAATAATTATTTTGTAAAAAGAAACTAATAAAGGGATATTCAAAACTTATGTGCATATTTCACAAAGTTTTATAAATGAATATTGAATATTTTATATAATTATTTTAAATATAAATTTATTAAAAATCTCAATATGTTTTATTTAAATTACTTAAATAAGATAACATTAACCACTAGTTTACAAAAAAATATATATATATTTTGTAAACTTTATTTTCTAAAACAATAAAGTTCAAATAAATAAATATATAAATAGTTTTAATTTAATAATCTATTATTATTTGTTTAAAAAATTATCAAAGTATTTTTTTAAATTATTAAATGTATATTTTTAAAATGTTATGCAAACTAAGACAATAAATCTTTTCATCGCAAATGGGTTGTCCGTAGGTGAATCATAAAAAGCCAAAGACTTAAACTTAATGCTTGAAACCTAGGAAATACTAAGACTGTTTCGATATGGAGACTTGTGATTCATTGAACCCTAGGAAATAATCATGAACTCATGGACAAGCTAGGCAAATACGTGTGTAATCTCATACCCCCTCTTTTACTTTCATAATTTTTGGGACGTTACGCATGCATATTCATATAATGTTATTCTAGAGTCAAAAACCAAATTAGATGCAAACTCTTAGTCTAAGCTTATTTTGAGTTGAATTCTATTGTGTGACTACTTGTTTGTGTGTTATGCGAAATTGAGTTATGGAATATATATCTAGTAACTAATAACCATTGCTCGATAACTTAAGTTGTCATGAAAAGGTGAAAGAATAAAAATTTAATTATAGTTTTAGTAGCCTTTGCTAAATAACTTATGTTATAGTGTGAAGGTGAAAGAGGCAAAATTCAATTGTTGTACTAGTAGCCTTTGTCAATAACTTTTGTTATTGGAATACAAGGGTGAAATAGCCTAAACTAGCAGTCTTTCTTTAACGACTTGTGTCATTACGTTAGCAAAGGTGAAAGCGTCAAAGAAAACATATGATATTCAACTTGTAATATACTTTGCTTTTAGGTCTTATACATTAATGCTATGTTTGCAATTATTATTCAATAAATCTATATACACTATATGAATTCCTCACCAACTATTTCATATAGTTGACTTTTTATTTTACATATGTAATAGGTTAAGGTGTAGACTTGAATGGAGACATAAGATAAACTTAGTTAACTTATTTAAATTATTAAAACAATGTTTAGTCATTTCTATGTATGTTTGAACTTGGATTCTTGTAAGGATATTAGGTGCTTATCATAAATGAATGTTTGTTTATGTAAAATGGATGTGTTAGTTATTTACAATTTAACATAGCACCATGAGCTTATAAACAATCAAACTCGCGCTCTGACGTATTCCGTCGTCGATTGGGGTGTGACATATCACATGATTCATTCACCCACTTTGTTTGTTGCCTCTCATTATAAGTTCGGTTTGATCGCCTCACAAGACCCATATTTTTGCATTTATCCACTCACTGGACTGTTTGTTTTTCCCCCTCACATGTTGCATTCGAATCACATGGTATAGTTTTCATTCGATCGATTGCTCACAAATCGATTATCTTCTTTCACGTAAGTTAGCATGAAACAAACCTTTAATCGATCTCTCATCGATCCTAGATCGTCTCACGCGATCGAAATTTTATTTGCTCTACCTTGTTTATACATGTAGTCATCAAGAGAGCAGGTTCTTCCTATTTTGTTGAAACAAAAGAAGATTAAAATAGGAAACTTATAAAAGTTCTTAATTCCTAAAACCGATATATCAGTTGCGCAGTGTAACACCCCGACCGATGGCGGAAACGTCGGGATGCCATGAGGGATGTGTAGATTGTTCATAAGCTCATGGGCATCTAATTAATTCATCACATATCAATTAATCAACCAAATTAATTACATCAAAAATCATGTTCAGCATGAATTAGTTACATCAAATACACAAAAGATTTAGCTAAACTAACTAAACTTTAGTCTCCAGAATTTCAGTTATTTTAGCTAAGTCCAAGAATCCTATGTGATGATGTCCAAAAGATGTAGAGCTATCCTGCCCTACTTACTTCTCCTCGTTCCCTGAAACATGTAAAAGTCAAGTGTCAACTACGAAGTAGTTGGTGAGTAATCATAAGTTTGTATATTTAAAAATGTTTTTACAAAATAATTATAAAAGTTTATAGTTTTCTGAGAAAATCCACATGTGCACCTGCGAGATAGTCCAACACATAACCCAAACACATAATCATAATCATCCAGTCACATATTTCAAATAATCATAGATAATCAATGACATATATATTCAACCAATCTTAATCATCCATATTCTCAATTTATATAAGTGACCATACATGGAATCAATGCGATTAACCGAAGTCAAAGACAATGACTCATGGAGTGGTGGCAAACCACGTGACAATACATGCAATCATTGCGGATGACCGAAGTCAACAGCAACAACTCATGGAGCTGTGATAATCCAAGTGACAATACATGTAATCGTTGTGGATGACCAAAGTCAACAACAACAATCCATGGAGTTGTGATAATCCGTGATAATCCATAACAATGAAAATCCCATAATACGAATATCATAATGATAAGCCAGGTGTCACCCATGTGTTATCAAAATAATATGTTTAAACTGGTATACATGTTCCACCTCCGAGATTTAAAACAAAATAGTTTAAAAGGGAAGTTATGAGAACACACCTGAGTTCTTAAAATCAGTGTTTTCGTAGAATGCGCGCTCGCGTATATGGAATCAGAAACAACTCAATCAACATGTAATTATCGTGTGTTCATGTTCATAAGCGTATGCGTTTTATTTTAGTTAAATGTCCATTTTTAAATCCTTAAGTGTTTAATTACTTAGTTTATTTATTCTAATTTAACTTGTAGCACTTAAGGTTTATCGATAATCATCAAAGAAATGTGATTTAGACTTGATATTTTAAGTCATTCAATAATGATAATTATTTGAGATATCTATATGTGTTTTCCATAGATATGTATACCCTAAGGTAATAACCTTAATCATGTACACATCATCACATACATGCATGATTAATTTACTTGACTACCATGACTTAAGTTATTCCCATAAAAGTTCAAGCCATATAAACTCATAATTTAAAGTTTATATATATATTATAAAAAGATGGTAATCTAAGGTATCCATGCATGCATGAGTGTATTTAGCTCCAAACCCTTCTTGTTTATCACCATTTATATAAGTTTATGTAGCCCATCCCTTAGCTCATGAAGAAGTTCATATTCGAAAACCCTAGAACCAGCGAACCTTTAGGTTCGGTTCACCATGGTTCGTGGATCAGGTTCGCTGCCCCCTATATCCAAGGTTCGCCCCTATTGGGTTCGGCCAGATCAACATGATGGTTCGTCGGGTGTAGGGTTCGGCTAAGGATAAAGCTTCGGCTGACCAAGAAGGGAGCTTCAGCTAGTAAAGGTTCATGGACCATAGGTGGTTCGTGGTTGTCTTAGGTTCGCCACACCAGGGTTCGTGGGTTCATGACTTCGACTAACAGAGGAGAGGTTCTGCCCAAGGTTCGGCCCTAGGGTTGCTGAAGGTAGGATTCGCCATGCAAGGTTCGCTGCTTATCCTAGTTTCGGCCAACACACAGGTTCGTGGCTTCAACAGGTAGGTTCGCTACCTTGCAGGGTTTGCTGATGACCACAGGTTCGCCGGGGTGGGGTTCGCTGAGCCAAGGTTCGGCCACCTTATGGGGTTCGGCTATGAAGGTTCGTGAGACCATCAAGGGGTTCGGCTCTTTTTGTCCAGCCCAGCAAGGTTCGCTCGACGTGCTTCCCACCGAACCAACTGTTCATCATCATCATTCTTGGGCATTACCTGTTGCAGGTTCGAAAACTACCATTCCCATCTCTTTATACCTACTCGTTTTAGGGTTTTACAAGTATAAAATTCATCTAAGATATAATAATGTAACCCGGTTGTTGTTTAGAGTGAGAAACAAATCAAAACTCGAGATTTACCTCTATTTAATAGCTAGCTGTTGGATTTCTTCGAAATTTCTTGTTCCCCTTGATCACACGAACGTTTTGGCACCAAAATCACGCGAAACCGTTGAGAAATTAAGAAGATAAGCTAGAGAGAAGGTAGAGAAAGAGAGAGAAGGTAGAGAGAGAGAAGGGTGACAAATTTTGTTTTAGAGAGAGAGAGAAGTCTTGCAATAATGAAGAAGAAGATAGGAGGATGGGTTTTTATACCCCGGTCGATCCCCGCGTGCTCAGTCTCGTTTAATACACGATAATAATTATAAAATGCTCGATTTTTAACGTAAAACACATTTAAATAAATATGTTTCGTTTTCATAAATGATTGTATTTAAATACGGTTGTTTCGTAAATGATTCCGTTAAATTATTTAAATAAACGATTTGTCTGAAATCCGTCTTAGGTTGTAATTCCTAATAATGTTTTAAATCTTCATTTATTAATTTAATACTGTTACATATTATTTCGTTATCTCGTCGAAACGCGTTACTTACGTACATATTTTTAAAGATCGTCACCTTTTCGAATCCAACGCTCGTATCGTATTTCGATTCGATTTACGATTTATGGAATATCGTTTCAGAATATTATTCCTAATAATTATATTCGTGTGAGTCGTCACCCACGCGAATACATTATTAAGTTAATATTTCTGAAATAACATTCGCGTTTAATTTATAATCGTAACCTCACCATCGCGTAATTATTTTCAATACAGCTTTCATTATTTTATTAACTTTAATATTATAAATCCCAATCCAAAACCCACTAAACCATATCACTGACATATCCATGATAGACCGAAATATGCATATGTATAGGGCATATGTAGGGGTAGGTCGCAACCTCCCCAACACCGTCCCACCGCTATTTCGATAAACCATGACCATGTGTCCTTGACTATGTTTAGTAACCAAACACTAACCAGTCTCTTGATTCCTTTCCATTCCACACCAATAATCCATATCATCTGAAATGAATTTGCAATAAACTCTCTGGTTCTGTTTAGTTGTGTTTCAACTAAACTTCCCATGGTTTATGCATATAATAATATGTTCTCAATATGTATACCAATATTATCAATAATAACATCCAATAGTTCATCATCATTAATAATTATCATATCAGGTCGTAATAGTACAATTACACATGTACGGACAACCTGAAATACAGTGATGTTACATGCAGCTTAGTGGTCGCCCCCCTGTTTTTTCGGTTAATAGTGTACATATCCCGATTCGTAGTGCAAAATTTTTATAAAAAATTTATTCCGCCCCTTGAAAAAAAATATATACCCTATGCTCCCCCCCCCCCCCCCAAAAAAAAAATTATTAAAAAAATTTTAAATAATTTATAAACGTATAAAACCGATTCGATTGAACCTATAAACAAACTAATTTATGGGTATATATTACGCCCAAAGATCTGTTTAGTGTTTACCCAATCTTCAAAGCCCAATTTCCAAAGTCCAAAAACTTAAAATCCAAAGCTCAATCTCCAATAATCTTTTTTGTTTTATTTGTTTACCCAATTACCGTTTAAGAAGAAAAGGTAAAAAAAAAAAACTCCTTGTTCTCATCCTTGCGTCGCCCTCAGCCCCCACTCGCCCGATTCTCGACCAGCCACCAGCAGCACTGGCCCCGCCGCACGCCCGGCCTCCGCCTGCGGCACTGTGCTGCCCGTTCCCCGGCCTGCCGCGTGCGGCCGAAGCGGCCCTGCTTCCGGCCTTCTTCCTTCTTGCGTGATTTGTGAACCAGGTAATGAATTCGGCCTCTCACATCTTCCTACTTGTTGTTACTTGCTTTGATTAAGTATTTGAGTAGTTTAATTTTTGTTTATTGTTACTTTGTTAATTGTTAGTGAATCTAAACATTTAGGGTTTTGATTTTTTTCCAATTTTTTACAGAATTATTGGTATAAATTTAGTGTCTGAGATGGGGAAGGGAAAACTATTGAATCATTTTTTATAAAACAAGTTGTTGATGAAGAGAGTGATAAGGCACGTCAAGAGAAACAAAAACGTCAAAGATGTTCGGATATGATGCATTTACAGTTAAAGGTTTTAACAATTGAAAAAAAGTTAATGATGGGAAAAATTGTACATTCTTGAACCATATTGATTCTTCTCAACACACAAATGATGTGACTTATAGTGAAAATTTGCTAAACCAAGCAACACATTATAATTAGTTAGGTCTTTGTTTGTTTTAAAAAAATCTACTTTTTATTGTTTGATGGTTTGACCCGACCCGATCCGGACCCGAATCGTCAACCCGAACATTTAACTGTTAGCGTTAGGCCGTAAGGGAAAATAATTAAATGTTATAAAGCTTTGCCCCCCCTACCACTTTGGGCAAGCTCTACCACTGGATATATAATAAATGAAGATGTAAATGATCATATAAATAGAAGAATTTCCAGTTAGGGCAATTTTAATTTAATAAAAATTGAAATGTGATTCACAATTTGCAAAATAGGAGATCTAGAAGAACTAGTGCAAAAGGAAAAAGTGATTCTAGTTTAAAGTTCCGTTGTTACTGATCAAGACTTGTTCTTGGTTTTTAAAGCCCAATGGCCTTTGATGACTTGTGATTTTCTTGTGTTTGCCGAAATCAATAAACAAAGAAACAAGCCTCTGCTCCTTTTTTTTTATCTCCCAAACAAATTGCTAAATTGCATTTCAAATTTGAAAATTGAACACTCTTTGTTTCTGAATTTTTCTGATAGCAACAATCTTCACAAATTCTTTGGTTTCAAATTTGTTCCAAAGCAACCAAACACTTTCTGTTTTGTTTTTGCAACAAATGAAGAATAATAATAAGCAACAAAAAAACACCACATTTTGCTCTCTTTGGATAGGAACAATCACCCTAAAAATCCCTCTCAATCTGTGACTTGAATAAATATTCCAAATACCCCTATTGGATTCAAAATTATGCAACCAAAACAAGCAATAAATTCATTTTTGTTTTCTGCCTTTAGCCATGCCAAAACACAGGTCTTTTCTTCTATCTATAAAACTTGCATCTTTCTTTATTCCTTGGCTTCTCATCGATTAGAATCAACACAATTTGTAATTGATGTTCAAACAAAAGATGAAGGTTTAATCCTAATTTCTAATTTTAATAAAATAGTAACAACAGTTGCACAATTCTATCTTGATTATGTAATTGAAACACCTCAACTGAAACGATTTCAATATTGTTTCAAATTCGTTTCAATGTTTGGGATTAACACTACTATTTTAACATAGGAATACAGGACTTCATTGAAGGAAGGTGAGGATCCTCATTGCATGTTTTGGTTCATAATATCATACCTCTTAAATGTTCTTGCTCCTTAACAAAGTAATCCATCAACATTGGTTGTTAGAGATCATTTAAAAAGAGCAACATTAGTTCTTGAGCATGCTGATAGGATGGGTTGTAAGAGAAATTTGACTGCAAAAGATATTGCAGAAGGTTCTCCCAATCTTAACCATGCTTTTGTGGCTCATATTTTCCAGCATAGGTGAGTTTTTCGTCAACAGTTTTTCTTTTCAATCTGTTAGCAGTTCATTACATTCCAGTTTTAAGTAAAGAACTATAAGAACTATATAAACACATGTATGTATTGCTTTAACTGTGATGCATAACACGATTATGTGACATAATTGCCTCTCTTTCTCTCCCATTATATCTGGCTGGCAATACCCCTACTTAGCTACTTAAAATTGATTCTATATTTAAAGTGCCTCTAATTCTATAAATAAACAACTGTGTAAGCTGTTTTCTTATGTATGAACGAATTTAAAAGGAGAATAACTGCCCACTTAAGGTTTCCTCTGCAATTAAACTCAAGCAATCAATCCCACATTTCAATATTTATTAGTCAACTTTTTCTTCAGGAATGGCCTAGCAACCCCAGAAAAGCCAGTATCCTTCCTTGAAATATCACCAGATGAAGCTCAAGTCACCAGAGAAGAAAGCTCAACAAAGTCTTTGAAGATGTCAGAAATGGGTAAGTATCCGTCATGTGCTATCTTTTGCTAATGAAGTAAAATAAAATTTTCAACATTTAATCTGAATCTAGATAACATATAAAAATAGGTTATCTAAGAAACATATCCAGGAGACAATGCAATTCAAATAATGTAATTATGTATTTATTTGAATAGGATAAATACGGTGGATATCTTTTGGGGAAGTATGGAGATGAACATAGCAACCATCCCAAATTTGACGAAGACTTGTTGTCACGAGCTGTCGGTGGCAAGAATAAAGGAAAAGTGTACGGATTAAGTAGCGTTATTGACTTTAACACAGTTGGCAAGAAAGACAAGGTATGTTAATTTTATTATTTTTATGAATAGTAAGTTTGAGATTGATTCCATATGAGACTATGAATGGTGTTATTATTTGATTAGTTTTATAAGTTAAGTATTCTAGTGAGATATGAACCGATGTCATTACCAACATCATCTTCATCAAATGAACTTGACTTATTATGAATTTTATTTGTAACTTAAACTGAATTTGACCCTTATAATTTTTTATTGGTTGTTTTGTAGAATGAAAAGTTGAAAGAGATTATTAAGGAGATTTTGAAGGAAAAAGGAGAAGAAAAAGAAAGATTAAATGGAATTATTGTTGAATTGGATGCTAAAAAGGAAAACATAAGGCAGAGAAGGATGCTATGAGCAATCGGATGTCAAAAATTGAAGATATGTTGAAAACCTTGATCCGGAAATAGACTATAAAATACTTTATGTTTGGATTGTTTTTATTATGTTTGATGTGTAATTTGTTTCTATAACTTGTTTATGTTTAGATTTGTGTATGTTTGGTTATTTTGAAATTTAAGTAAATCTATATTCTGAGATGTGGTATATGCAATGAAATGGTGGTTTTAGCAGGTTTTAGTAATGAAAAAAATGTATACAGGTGGTAACAAGCTATGTATGGTTTTGGTGGCAAAATGGTGGCAATTATGTTTGTAAAAATATATGGTGGCAAAATAATTGCAACAAAACAATCACAAAATGGTAGCAAAATGGTAGCTATAATGATACGGTGGCAAAATGGTAGCTATAATGATATGGTGACAAAAAGGTAGCAACCAATATGGTCAACAAATATGGTAGCAACATGGTTGCAATATTTTTGACCTTTCTCTCGTAGCAACATTTGGTAGCAAAAAAGTAATGTGGTGGCAAAATGGTAGCAGTAGGTCATTTGCCACCAGGGTTTTTCTCACCACCTTTTTGGTTGCAAGTTGGTCTTAAAATGGCAATTGCCACCATTTTGCGACCATAATTCTGGTAGCAAATACCCTGTTTTGTAGTAGTGTAAGAACATGTTTTGATTTCAATCATCTCTCTAGAACAATGATTAATATTTCTTTTCACAATCGATTCCTTGATCGGAGATGAAAAACGCCACTTTGTTGGCCTGCTTCCAAAAAGAGAAAAAAAACTTGTTTCTAGAGTGCAGACGGTCTAGAGGGTCTGGGCCAGACCCTCTAGAATTAAGACTGTTCTTCTACTGTGACTACCCGTTTGTTTTTTTTTTTGTTTTCTAAATCCTGCACCGAACAATCAAGAAGGAAAAAAAGATATTTTCTTTCAAATCATTGAACACGCCCCAAATCCTCTAAATTTGCGCCTATTCTTGAAACGTGAACTCCCTCGTGATGTTCTTGAATATGATATTTGATAAAACAAGATCCAATCGCCGCCTCTTACTTTGATCGGGATTACACAACTGGATTTCAATCACCCTCTTAGATGATCTGTTTCTAAAAACCGAAATTAGAGACTTGAATGTTTAAGAGCCCTACGCTCGGATACCAATTGTTGCACGAAATCTTTTCTAGAACACCCAATTCTTGTATAAGTGTGAGGGGCTGTTTAGTAGCATCTGATTCATTAAGTGCTGAATGGTTAAGAGGTCTGAATGGTTAAGAGGGTCTGAATCATTAAGTGCTGAATTAGTTAAGGTTGTTTGGTTGAACATCTTAATTAAGATACAAAATGACTATTTTACCCTTTTGAAGTCTTTTTTAGGGATAATATAAATAATAATTACAAAATAAAATCCAATCATGATAAAATTCAAACATCCAAATTACACAACAGTCCTTCAAAATACTTAAGAAAAATGCTAAAATTCAAACATATATTAAAAATTGACAAACATTGTCATGCAAGTTGACTACCTATATGGTCACGCAAACCATTCATATATTCATTGCCTTGTGACCCCCTTCTATGTCGTGAATGGAATGACCGTCACTTACTTCTCCTTGGCGTAAACAAACAACCCCTTAATGCTTCATGATTTGATGTGTATAGTCTTACCACACAAATTTGTGCAAAAGATTGTTTCCTACATCGTAGACCCATAATCGTAATGTTGCAAAATTTAACTTACTAGTTTTTCCAAGACTCTCCCTCAAGATAAACCCAACTAGCTTTCCAAGGCCTCTCAAGACTGAACATAAGTTGCTCCAAAACTGAACTTACATATATTTGTATTATAATTACAAACATCTTATGCAAGATGGGCACTTTTTCACCTAATACAGTCATAAAATCCTAAGATAATCATAGCATCCGCTTAAATATTACAAATCAACAAAACCATGTAGAACCTGTAAACGAAACTTTGAACATTTACAGCCAGCCCTCATTATGTTCGTCCTTTGTGAAAGTGTTTTGATGCTATAAAAGCTAAAACTATTCTAGCCATTGCAAACCAATCTTCTTGCAACTGATCCGAAAAAAAAAACAACTTGTTAATATTTTAGCCTTTGTTGACCGAGACACAAGTTCAAGGGAAAATTACAAGAATAGTCACTTTGACCAAAATTTTAAACAAAATGTCCATTTGACTTTTCCATCGCCAAATTGTCCATGCCTTTACTGGCGCCGGCGCCCGTATACTTACGGGCGGCCGCCTATATGAGACCCAATGGGATTTCGCCATTTGTCCTTAACGGGAGCCCACGCCCCTTAAATCTGACGAACGCCAGTTAAAAAATTAAGTTGTCACGGGCGTCCGCCCCTTAAAAAAAACTTTCGGTCAAATCACAGGCGCCCGGACCACCTACACAGGCGCCTGAACCGACCACACATGCGTCCGCTTGTACTTTACAGGCGTCCGCCTGTTTGAAACAGGCTGTACTACTTTTTTTTTCTAAAAACGACTTTTACTTAGAGTCGTCCGACCATAAAGACGGGTATATATATTTAGCGTAAGTGTCCTACATAAATCGTTCATGAATTTGTTCAAACCAACTTGAAAATGGATAAACAATATTTTTCTCAACCAACAGATAAACCTTCGAAATGGATATTATCAAAATGGAGAACCTTAAAAAGCAATACTGAAGGATCAAGTGATCACCATCACGAAAATGTGGGACCTGTGACTGAAGCGGTAAAAAAACGAAAATGGGCTATTCCAGACGATGAGTCTGACAATTGGTCAAATGACGTTGTTGAGTTTTATCAGAATGGCAACTCAACATATTTTTACTCAGCAGTGTTTTTCAAAAATGAAAAACTTGACAAACAATTTTGGGGTACTTTGCTCGGATACGGTTGCAACAGAAATTTATCATCAAACGTAAGAATATTGTTTAAAGTTACTGTTTTTAATATTAAAATATTATTTAAAATAAATTTAACATAAATATTTATTTTATATTATAACTTATGACAACATGTTGAAGGATGGGTTGGCAGACTAATTAAATAGAGGTCCAAAGAAGTTCAAAAGAATTAAATTTTAAATTTGCGTTGGAGCATATTACCGCTGTCCTTTGTTACTTTCTTGTTAGACTCGTGCAGCAAAAATGCTACAAATTTTGCAAATGGCAAACATACACCATTTCCTTCCTTTTTAGAAGTAGATTATGTTTATTTGTCGTATTGTTTTAAACGTCAAGAGTGGTGTCTACTTAAAGTCGATTTGAACACTCTAGAACTAGTTTTATATGACAACAAACGTTTGACTGGCGATGAATACAGATCAAATTTCCATCCGATAATGGTTAAGATTGCAGTTTATTTTACAGCCTTATTGGTTAACATTCGGTATTGGAAACTTACAAGACGTCCAGAAAGAACTGTATCATTTGTGATGAATGCCGATTTCGTGAGGTCGTCGAACGAATTACACGGCAATGAAGCTGTTTACGTTTGCATGGTGATGGAACATTTGGTGACTGGAAAACCAATTAATTTAGAACTTGGTTTTAAAAATTGTTTTAACTCTTATTGACGATTCATGGCCGATCAAATGTATTTTTGGCGTTGTTTACCGAGTATTGATAATAAAAAATGAATGGTATATTGTCTGTTTAAATGTTATTGTTGTTTTAAATTATCATTATTATTTATTATTTTATCCTATTTATATTATATAAAAAAACAAAAATAACGATATAAGAGGAGATCATATTACAAAAGCTAACAACATACCATTAACAAGACAAAAGTAACTAAATACTAAAATCTGAATCCGGTTCGTGTTCATCTTTCCATGGGTTGTGATAAGCTGAAAATGAATCATCATACTCGTCTTGCCAAGGATCACGAGGCACGTACTCGTCCTCTGGTCTATTTTCATACAAAATCTGAAGGTAATCATCTTCCATATATGGAACAAACTCGTCTTCAGAAGGATAATACTCGTCTTCTGTATGATTCTGATCTGGCAAAAAAGTTTCGAATGCAAGGTTCCAGAAATCATCTTCAGTTGCTTGAACCTGCTGCTCTTGTAAGTTTACTTCTGTTATGTTATGTTCTTTCTTAGACATCTTGAATATACTGTAACTTTCATCTGGGAACAACGGCCTTATATACAATTTATTTATATTTTTATTTTAAAAAAATATTGAAGAAACGGTGCTCGAAAACCGAACAGTCGGCCGCCCAAGTCAAACAGGCGCCCGCCTATTTGAAATAGTCATCCGCCCATAAAAAATTAAATCAATAAAATCGCGAAAATTCAAAAAACCAGGCGACTGTACCACACAGGCGCCCGCCTGTACTACACAGGCCCCCGCTTGTGTGGTACAGGCGTCCGCCTGTGTGGTACAGGTGTCCGCCTGTTTGGTAAAGGCGCCCGCCTGTTTGATTTTGCCGCCCATTTTTCCCGCCTAAAACTTTCATTTTCACACGCCCAAGCGCCTACATAAGAGGGTTTTTCATTTTTGGTATGGACCACACGACGACAAAGTCAAGACGAATGCACGTGTAAAATATAGACACTCGTTTTTTTCCTTTTTTGGGTACGGGACAACATTTGTGTTACGCTTCAAAGTGTACAATTTAAGAAAATGTATCAAGTAAGTCTTTTTATTCTCTCTCAAACGTATATCTAAACGATTAATAATTTCTCATTGTTTAATAATTATTTTTCTGTCTTAGGCGGACTGTAAAACTCGGATCTCATGGAAAAACGTTGAGATCGTGAAAAAGGTTATTGGCAGGACGCAGGAGAGGATCGACATCTGGAATGATCAATGTTTTGCCCCTGGCTTAATGTAAAAAGCACGCAGCCAGATGGACAACTGATCCATGCGATGCTACTTCATCAACTTCATGTGAACTTTGACCCTGAATTTGATGGGATTGCTTACTCAGTTGGTGGACCGGACAACGAAGTTTTACGTTTCGGACCACGCGAGTTCTGTATTATTACCAGATTTAAATTCGGTGATAATAGTACAAAATCGAAAGGAGGTGATTCCTTTTTTAATCAAGTGCTAGATGAAAACATCTCAGTTCCGATAACAGTTGATAAACTGAAAACATTTATGGTCGACAACGAAAACAACTTCAATGACGACGATATTGTCCGTCTATGTTTACTGCTAATCCTGTATTCTTTTTTCATGGGAGTAGAAACAGATAAACATATTGAAAATGATCATCTACTTTTGGTAGATAATTTTGAATGTTGGAATGATTACAACTGGGGAACGTATTTATAGGGACGCACGTATCCCAGTATTCTGAACGTGCTAAAGAAAAAAGTCATTCTACCCAACAAGAAATTACACTATTCGTTGACAGGATTTGTCTGGGCTTTCAAGGTATTATATATTAAATTCATGCAAAATTTTAAATATTATTAAATATTGATATTATCAAAATAAATTTATTTTTCAGATTTGGATATATGAGTGTTTCCCTTATATGAAAACAATATGTAAGTACAACGAAGCTATCCTAAGAGCGATTGGTTGGGAAAAAAATCAGAAAACCCGTTGGCCTACCGTTGAGTTGATATTCCAAAGATCTGCCGAGGTAAAAAATTATTATTTATTTTTTATATTGATGAAAATTTTTAACATACTTAAAATATTTTATTGAAATTTTTAATAAAATTTTAGGTGATGCTTACTCCTCATAACATGTATCCTACACCTATTGAATCGAAAGTTTATGCTTTGAGCTTCGATTATGTGAATAGAGTGTTGCAAATGAGGATGGGAGGCAACCAAAATTTTGTTTTTCAACAGCCACCGAACCAGGAATATCGGGCGGAAGATGATGTCAACGAATTTTTCAATAATTTTTTCGAAGATGACATCAATGTGGAAGAAAAAAAGTCATATGAAGATTCCACCAAAAAACTGCCACAGCAATCTTCCAGCGGTTCAATGAGTGCATACCCGTATAACAACATCATTGAAAAACTAATGTTGCTTTTGAAACATCGGGTATTTTATTTATAATATATAATATTCTTATTTTAATTGATATTTCATTTAATTTTTTTTCACTGGAAAATGTGGACAATTTTATTTCTACCTGTGAATCGTTTCACCAAAGAACCGATCTTCGTTTGAGCGTATAAGTTTTATAATTTAAAAATATTATTATTTTATTGAATTTTTTTTATATGTGTTAACTAACTTAAAACTTTAAAACAGAAACTATCTTTTGACGAAGAAGACGAAAAAAAGGAAGAAATTGTTGAAGATATGGTAACCGCCGATGTTGTTCAAGTTTCAAAAAATAAGGTAGCTTATTACATTTATCATATTTAAGTTTCACGTAAAGTTGTCTTTATTATTAGTTAACTTTTTTTAAAATTTATTATTAGGTTATATCAAATAAAGGATGGGGCAAAAGATTGAAGAAAAAGTCCAAAGTTCTTAAGACCCCGTTTCAAGGTTTTGATAGTACGCCTGCCGTAGATAAAAATAACGATGAGGTGTATTCTAGAAATCTTATCAAAGAGCTGGCAAACCGTGAGCAATTTCACATCTACACGCGATTTCAGCCGAATGTCGGTTTAACTCACGAGTTTTGGAAAGAAATTACAAGCGGCTGATGTGAGTGTTGTATTTAAAATAAAATAAAATTATTTTTTTATAATAAATATGGTTGGTTATATTTTTTTTAACAGCATATCGACGGCTGGATCAACAAATTAATACTTGATAGGCCAGAAGATGCGGATTGGACCATTTTGCCTTCCTATTTCTTGACCACCATGAATTTTACCAAAAGATGGATCGATGGATTAGGGACTGGCGATACATGACCATTTCCATCTGTCACGGGACTTAACAAAGTCAGTAAATTAGTTTTTTTTAATATTAACAGTTTTATGTTCCAATTAACATGCAAAACCAACATTGGTGTTTGACATGTATTGATCTTTCATGTTGGACAATGAGTGTTTATGACAGGTATATTTAAATTATTTATAAAATGTGTTTATAAAATACGTAATAATATTTTAATATATGATATGTACAATTTTCCTGAAGTGTGTATCAATGCAAGGAACGAAATGTTGTTTTTTCTGGACAACATTTTTCCGCAATGGCTACTCTATAGTGATCATGATTTGGGCGGTATTTTCAGACCACCTCCTTTTAGGCGACTTTTTCTGGACATCAAGTTGGGACGATAGGAGATTGTGGTGTTTGGGTCTGTATATTTTTACAACGCTTGATTAATGGAGAAAGTCTTAGCAGCCACGATGAAGATCCGCAAAAAACCGCGCATGAATTTCGTTGGAGTTATGCAGAATTAATGTACGAAAATAAAATTAGATCAGAAACTGATTAGTAATGAATTTTGTAACTTGTTTTGTAACTTATTATGTTAATGTATTGTCACGTTTTTTTTAATATTTCATTTATTTGTTTTTTTACTGAAATAATTTTGTGCCTTAACTTCATTAAGAAGAAGAACAAAAAAAAAAAAAATTTGGCGCCGCCTGTACCAGACAGGCGCCCGCCTGTGTCGTACAGGCGTCTGACATTTTAAATTTTTTTTTTCAAAAATACAGGCGCCCGCCTGTACCAGAAAGGCGTCTGCCTCTACCATAAAGGCGCCCGCCTGTACCAAACAAGCGCACGCCTGTGTAGCACAGGCGTCTGACATTTAATTTTTTTTTTTCAAAAATACAGGCGTCCGCCACACAGGCGCTCGCCTTTTCGAAGTCTATAAATAAAGACCAATATCTCGATGAAAACTTAAACTTTTCTTTGCTTTCTATTAAAATCTTTTTAAATTTCTATTTTCAGGTTTATAAATTAAGTGTTGTAAAAAAATATGTTTAAAAAAGTATGTTTTGTAAAAGTATGTTTTTTTGAATATTATTTTAAATTATCTCTTATTGAATTAACACCACTTAGTTTTAATTCTTATTGAATTAAAACCACTTACATATATATATATCCACTTACATTACATGATTGATCGAATAAATCATTCATGTATTGTAGTTGATATTTATTATAA
Organism: Mikania micrantha; assembly: GCA_009363875.1. NCBI lineage: Eukaryota > Viridiplantae > Streptophyta > Magnoliopsida > Asterales > Asteraceae > Mikania > Mikania micrantha. The sequence continues at coordinate 54,230,356 of CM018695.1, forward strand.
GAGAATTCTTCTTGCTACCCCATGTTAGTCGTTGTTTAACGGCTCTAGGAAAGGTATTGCGGAGAAATCTGTGTTATAAAATCCACTTTTTTTCTCTCAGAAAAGAAAAATAGTGTTATTTTATTTTAAGTAAAATATTTTGAAAACTTTATTTTCTTAATTCTTATTGAATTAAAACCACTTATGTATTTATATCGATTTACTTTACATGTAATATAATTGATAATTATTATATCAGTACCCTTCTTACTACCTCATAGTAGTTGTCGTTTATCGGCAGCTGCAAGGGCATTTCGAAAAAAAAAACTATATAAAATAACCCACTCTTTTACTCCCTGAAAAGTGCAAGGGATAAACTTATGTAGAGTTAGAAGATCGAGATTGCTAAACGGGCGAAGACTTTGAATCAAGATTGCTGTTATGAAGAGTTGTTCTATTAAGAGTTAGAAGACCGAGATTGCTTATTTGTAGACAAAGAAGACATATTATAGAAAAATAATTTTAAACGAAATGTATTGCTTTAAATAATTTATATTAAATAATCAATTAGCTTGTAATATTTGGATTATAATATATTATTTTATCTTTCATTTCTTTTGAATTTGTATCCGAAACTCGTTATAATTTAAAAAAAAAAAAGGAAACGAAACGCGAAGCATGCGCCCGTCTGTACCACACAGGTGCCCGCCTGTTAAAAAATTCTATAAATATGAGGGTTCCATTTCCGGATAACAAACATCTTGAAACTAGTTTTGTTGTTAAAAAAAATTTCAAAACTTTAAATATTTTTATTACAGAAGTGTTATTTAAAATAATCGTTTCTAAGATGTTTATTAATGTTTTTATAAGTATTATTGGTTTACCTTTGAAAAAATTATTTCATTTTAAGTTTACACCACTTAATTAATTTTAATTCTTATTGAATTAAAACCACTTATTTATATCAATTTCCTATACATGATTGATGGAACAAATCTTTCATGTGTTTTAATTGATATATATATATTATAACAGCTCCCTTCTTGTTTCCCTATTTTAGTTGCAGTTTAACGGCAACTTCAAGGGAATTTTGAAGAGAGCTGTGTTAAACAGTCCACACTCATACTTCCCGACAAGTAGGAGTGTTAAAAATTACTACAAGAAAACCGTTAAGATTTTATTCTTATTGAATTAATACCACTTATATCTATTTTGTCGAAGATGACAAAGACTTTCAACACGAAATGTTTATATTTTCCAGAGACATTGAAAACTTCATCTTTTCTGCCATTGATGAAAGCTAGAAGACATTAACAAAGATTGCGCTACAATGTAAACTTAGAAGACTCGGAAACAACATTGGTTATTCGTTAATCACAAGTAATTCAAAGAAGATTTCTGCACAGAATGTAAATAACTTTGAAACGATATTTTAGTTTCAGATTTTTTATGTTAACAGTATAACTTACGTTGTAATATTTCAAAATTATATATGTATATAATGCGTGATGTTTCATTACTCTATCATCAAACATACGAAATTATTAAAATAAAAAAAATATAACATACTCATTAAAAGTCATTCAAATTATAACAATAATCTTTTTGAGTGGTTGACCCAACTACAAAATCACGAAAATTCTCAACATCTACAAATGTTGTCTGTGTTTCGTTTATTTTTTGTTTTGACGATGAACCCACTTGTGATGCTAGAGGTGTTTTACACTGATAACGCTTATGTCCCTTATGATGACATCTTGAGCATATTGTCGGACCAGTTTCCTCACAACGCGAGGGAATGTGTTTATTTTCTCGAGGACGTCCAGCTTGTCTTTTGTCCATGTACGGTGTTTCTAATTTGTCATCATTTTCATCTATCTCCTATTCTGATTCATCGGGTACCGGGTGTATCGACTCCGCGTAAGTGGCTGCGTGTACCTCATTTGTAAACCAGTCCATTGCCCACTAATAACATTCTGACTGCTTTAAGAATTTGGAAACAACAATCACATGATCACATGGCAAATCGGATAACTGCCATTTGCGACAACTACATTTTTTGTTGTAAATATCAACAACGCATCGGTGACGTCCGTTGGCTACGTTGAACTGATACTCGTCTATGCCACGAACGGACCATGTCTTACATTTCTGAATTCGTCTACATATTTTGTTTGTAGCCCAGGCGGTCAGATAGTGTTTATTTTTCTCTAAAAATAAAAGTTAAAATAATTTATAAATATGATTAAATCAGATATAATAAATTAAAATTAACATCAACGGTGTTTATTCGAACCTCCGAGTTGTCGTCATTCAAAATACCATTTCTCAACCAATTCGACGAAAAAGTCAATTAAACGAGTGATTGGTAACTTTCGTGCGCTCCGGGACAACGCATTAATAGACTCGGCACTATTCGATGTCATGATATTAAATCGTTGCACCGGGCAATGTGATCGATCCCATTTTGAAAACCCAGCTCGCGTGAGGGTTTCTCGAATATTAGAACGGTTACTACAAAGTACGTTAAAATTGATATCAAATTCCCCAACCGTATAAGCTTTGCAAGTCGCCCACCACAAATTTTCTTGTGCTTTACCCTTCAAACGTAGATTCATCATCAAATGTCGGCAACAAAGACCATGATAAGCCAGTGGATATACTGTTCTTATTGCCAGATCAATAGAAGCGGCTCGATCTGAAATAATTGCAAGATTTGAATGCTCGTCAATGCCCTCTTTGAGTTTTGACAAAAATCACGTCCATGATTCCCCGGATTCTGATTTCCCCACACCAAACGCAAGAGGTAAGATTTGATTATTTCCATCCATACCAACAGCTAAAAACATGGTGCCTTTAAAGTTACCCTTAAGATGTGCCCCGTCAATAATAATATTATAGGACGCAAACAATTAACAAAACTACGCACCTGCAAATAAGTATTAATAAGTATATGATACGCTAATATTATATTTTTAATAATTCGTAACTTACCGCAGCACCAATAGCAACAAAAACCATTTCAAAACGGTTAAACTCGTCTCTCAAAATATGAGTTATTGTTCCTGGATTGGCTAATTGAAGATAATGACAATATGCAGGCAGTTTTGCAAATGATTCCTCAGTTGATCCAGCCAAAATTTGTTCGGCGTAATGTTTTCCTCGCCATGCTTGACTGTATGATATGTTCACCTTGAACCTCTGATTTATATCTTTAACTATTTCTTTTCCACGGTACACGTCCGCTGTCAGTAAGTTGGTCCTTTATTATATGACCAAGAACTTTTTTGTTTGCGTTTCTGATGTTAGGATACGTTTGCGTCTTCGAACATGTGTGCTAATTGTTAAAATAAGTCACGTGAAATGCACACGTGTCTTTGTAACTAGAGGCTCTTAAAACCTAGTTACAATTTTCGAAATAACATACCACAACAAATCTTTTTGTTGATGACTTTTGAACTTTAAACTGAAAACATTCATTCAATGCCATCATTGAAATTTCTAATTTTAATTCTTCTTTATCTTTAAAAACTTTATTTATAATTGGATGTGAGGATGAAGACGGTTTAGAAGATTTCGAGTTGATAAGTTCGGGTTCTATTTCTGGTACGGATTCATCTTTTAAAACATCCTGATTATTTAAATCAAAACTAAATTGAGGTTGTTGACTAAAATCAGAAAAACTGTCAACACCAACACTAATATTTAAATCAGGAACTGCAAATTTTTTTTTGAGTTAGAACCATGTGATGAAAATTTTCTATCATGAAAATGATCATCTCTAACTTCATTAACGACATACAGATAACATATTTCACTCTCATTTTATTCAACTATTTTTAAAAAAACAGATATATCGTTTTCATCACATATATCAACAGGATATATGTATGTTGAAAATTTATATGATATTCGACTTATATCTCGAATACCAAAACGAACAGAAATTAAATCAAGTAGTTCTTGATAACTAATGTTATAATGAAGACATACAGCACGTCGCAAACAATCAATAGGAAGATAATCGCATATTCCATCTTTAACCTCCCAATTCCCGCCAATACAGAAAATAATTGTAAATTCCATTTTCAAGTTGGTTTGAACAAATTCATGAACGCTTTATGTAGGACACTTACGCTAAATATATATACCCGTCTTTATGGTCGGACGACTCTAAGTAAAAGTCGTTTTTAGAAAAACAAAAAAGTAGTACAGGCGGGCGCCTGTGACACGTTTTCTGAGAAAAAAAGGCTTGGAGTCCCGTAACTAGGTTTGGGCGCCTGTGTGGTCGGTTCGGGCGCCTATATAGGTGGTCCGGGTGCCTGTGATTTGACCGAAAGTTTTTTTTTAAGGGGCGGATGCCCGTGACAAAGGTGTCAGTGTGGGCCCGACGCCCGTGACAACTTAATTTTTTAACGGGCGTTCGTCAGATTTAAGGGGTGTGGGCGCCCGTTAAGGACAAATGGCGAAATCCCATTGGGTCTCATATAGGCGGCCGCCCGTAAGTATACGGGCACCGGCGCCCGTAAAGGCATGGACATTTTGGTGATGGAAAAGTCAAATGGACATTTTGTTTAAAATTTTGATCAAAGTGGCTATTCTTGTAATTTTCCCCAAGTTCAAATAATAAATATCCGCTAGGTTGCCACTGGAATACAGCAACCTGTTTATGGCCAGACTCGGATTGGACGGGGAGTTTCCTTTTCACATTGAATATGCCATCAGGCTAAACAAGACATTGACTTTTCCCTTGAGACTTTCAGGTAAGTTTTTAGTTCCTACAAACTCCAAAAGGACCTGCAAAATTAATACAGTTTAGGCCAAACCAACATGTTAAACATCACAGAACATAGGCAAATTCAAGAACATCACAGAACAAGAACATCATAATCACTATCGATTGTATCACAAAACAAAGAAAAAAAAGAAAGGTAGTTCACGTCGAAGAAAAAAAGAAAAAAACAGCTGCTGTATCACTATCAATTGTATCACTAACAATCGCAAGGAAAAAAGAAAAAATTAAATGTAACACCCCAATTTTCTAATACAAGTTATTTGAATTCTACGTACGTGTAACGAATAGGTAACTTGTAGGAAAATAGACGAAAAATAACCAAAGAGAAGCTTAGAGACCGTGTACTCGAAATTTGTGAGATTTCGAGTACACCAGATTTCGAGTACACAAGATTTCGAGTACAGTCCCATTTGAGAACTCCAAGTTCGGGTACACCCCCTATACATATGAGTGTCTCGGGAAACGTGCATACCTTTGGCTGAAGGCACAGTTTCTCTCGAGTACTCGAAGTTGGAGCTCAAGAACATTAAAGATCGGCTATAAATCGCTCAGGGAAAAGAAGAAACGCACAAGAATCTACAAGAGTGATCATCTAACTACAAGTAAGTGGTTTATGTATAAAAGTTACGATTTTTGTTCAAAAGTTAGGATTGTTAGATAGAAGTGAACGTATGCATAAAGCTCACACCTTTATGCATAAAGTTCGAAACTTGGTGGTTCCAACGTGTTGGTAACCACATAGGAGGCCTATAACTAGCTCCCCATGATCTTAGATGAATTTCTGAGACGGTTTATGGTGAAAAGACGAGTACATGAAAATATATCATTTCGAGCAAGTGGAATTCGAGTACATGAGCATTTCGAGTACACCTCTTCTAGTACACTAGTTTCGAATACAGTGCTTCCGTGTACCCCAGTTCGAATACACATGAATGTTCGAGTACACCTGGGGGTTCGTGCACCTTGGGTATTTCGAGTACATGGGTTTCGTGTACATGAGTATTTTGTGAACTACAAGTGTTTCGAATATTATCCAGTTTCGAGGACTTGTAGTTATGAGGGGGAACTAGTAGGCTATGAGGACTTAGAATAAATTCTAAGTCTAAGAATGTGATGTAATGAAATGTAATGAGACGATGTAACTAATGTAGGTCCTTGAGTCTTAGCTAAGGAGTTCGGCTAAGGAAACAGGAGTCTACTATCAGGTGAGTTCTAGATGCCCTGTTTCACACTAAATGTTTTGGGTTGGCATGCATGCTTACTATTATGGGATGATGTTATGTGTTTATGTTATGATGAATTGTGCATGAAATATGCCAAGTAGGATCAACATATGATGAGTGAGTTATGAAGACATAACATGATGAAAACTGTATGATGACATGCAATATGATGATAACTATGACAATAGTTGGTAGATGCCATGATGATGTCCTATAGTACTAGGTTGAGTGTATGATATGATGTTAATGATGCTAGCATGCGATGAAATATTATGATATGATATGTGCCTTCTTGTTAGGGCAGAATGCTATGATAATAAGATGCTAGTATGAAAAGTTTATGAATGCCAGAATGTATGATCTGATGATATGATGATAGCATGATATGTATTCATTGCTAGTGGGTTATGATGATATGATGAAATGATACTGGCATGACATAATATGATGAGTCCTATGATATTAGGACAAAGTGATGATGTTATGATGATAAGATACTAGCATGAAATGTCATAATGTTACGATGAATACGATGAACGATGATATGATGCTAGCATCTCATGCATGATGGACGAATGATGTTCCTATACGTGTTATAGGAAAATGTACGAATGATAGTCAACCACGACTATAACTGGGTATGATAGTCAACCAGAACTATAACTGAGTACGGTAGTCAACCACGACTATAACTGGGTACGGTAGTCAACCACGACTATAACTGGGTATGCTAGTCAACCACGACTATAACTGGGTATGATAGTCAACCACGACTATAACTGGGTATGATAGTCAACCACGACTATAACTGGGTATGATAGTCAACCAAGACTATAACTGGGTATGAAGCCTTGTGCTGGCATAAGCCCACTGTTCGTATGGTGACAGTGGAACGTATGATGATAATGTTAAGTTAGTTATGTGCTAAGGTTATGGACTATGTGACAATCCGATATTTTCGAATTAACCTCGTTAACCCTCGTAGGCCCAATTGTATGTTATGAGGCCCAATTGAATAGAAGTAGGCCAATGAGGCCCAAGGTAGGCCCAATTGCAAATATGAGGCCCAAGGTAGGCCCAATTGTAAATATGAGGCCCAAGGTAGGCCCAATTGTATTTTATGATGCCAAAAGGATTAATCTAGCCCAACAATGTTACAATTGGCCCAATTAATGACAATTTGGCAATTCGGATAAACTCCGTTAACTCTAGATTAAACCGAGATGTTATGTAATCGAGAAAAATCAAACCCAAAGGACTAGAATCAAGCAAAATCAGGTCCAAAGTGTTTAAATTTCAAGTATTAAACTTGTAATCACCTAAAAAAATGAGCAATTTTGACTTTTAGGTCAAAATTCGTTTATAGAATTTGGGGAAATTCGAAATTCTTCTTAAACCGTTGAAATTAATCGAATTAAAGCTTCAATTATCTTGCAATGATGATGATAATCAGTTATCCATAGTTATTAACCTCATAATTGTCGAATTTAAGCGATCATTAACTTCAAAAAATGGTAACCGAAGTCGGTTGAAGTCGAATGCATATAATGCGATAGCAATTCATCAAATTGATGTCATATAAACCCAAATCGGCATCATTAGGCTATTTCACACACTAGAATTCGAGATCAGAAGCAGTGAATAGAAGATTTGATCGGGACCTAGGCCGAACACCACCCTCAAGTTGAACTATACCAATCGGTCGTCAAAACAGGTAATTCTCGACATCTACTACACCTAAAGGAGCCGAATAAGGTTGACCCTAAGTCAATTTAGGCTGTTAACATCGAATCGTATGAACTACCATTCTAGGGTTCATATCTTAAACGTATTTGGGGGTTTCTTGTTTAAACAATTTAATAATCGAATTCAACCACCTGGTTAGTTTCAGAGGATGCCGATTAAGAAAAACCACTTATTAATTTGGTGATTAAACAATGAGTAGTAGGGATTCAATAGCTAGGGTCCTAAGCCAAAACGGTTTTGGGGGTTTCTTGCTTAAACGGGTTAGTAATGAAATTCGATCGCACATATAGATTCAGAAGGATGCGTTTGAGATAATATTCATGTCAATTTTATGAAACAAGAAGAAATTTTAAGACTTTAAGTTTTAGGGTTCTTGACAAAAACGAATTGGGGATTTTGTTGCAAACTAGGTTAAAGATTAAATTAAATGTTACCATGAGCTTCAGAAAATGCCGATTAGGAGTAACCCTTTATTAATTTTGTAAAACAAAATCGAATTGTTAGGTTTTGTGTTTTAGGGTTCTTCATGAAAAACGTTTTTGAGGATTCGGTTCAACAGAGTTTTGTAGTCGAATTAATCTTGATAATGAGTTTCGAAATGCATACTATAACAGAACCCTCATGTTAATTTCAAAGCTTAACATCTAATTCAAGGAGGTTGAATCCAAGGGTTCTTAACCGAAATAGACTTGGGGTTTTCTAGGCAATCGATGTTTAAAATCAAATTAAGTTACACAATTGGTTGCGGATTAACCTAGTGATGAAAAGCCCTATGGTCTTGGGTTCGATTGAGTACGAATTGAGGTTCAATTGGGAACCAATTGTGTCGGGTTAATAAAACCAAAGGGGAACCGACCCTCTGGTTATTTTAAAAACGTTTAATCCGGTTTCTATTAACAAATGTGAAGCAGAGGAACTGGTTGGAACTAGGGAACTTGTTTGGGAGGTCATGGGTTCGACCCCATGCCTCACCAATTTTTGGATTTAAAACTTATTTTAGTAATTCTATCATAACTTGTTCGTTATAACTCCGATTCAATCCATTTCAGTTGCGTTGGAACCGTAACGAGATTTCGAATCATATAAGATAATAAAATTTATATTTTGTTTCGAAAACGTAGTCACGTATAATTACTTTATTTAAATAAAATCATATATGGTTATATGATTTTACTTAAACGATTCTAAAAACACGCGTACTTTTAGATGCCCGATTCTAATTAACTAACATACGTGTGTTGACACGTATGTGATTTCAAGCACAAAACGACATCCCGAATAACACTAAGTTATTGTGTAAACACAGATCTTTCGTAGAAGTTTATCTACACGATTTTCACGAGTATTGATCATTCTGCTCACTATTAAAGGTGCGTACACGGCCCCTTTCTTAATTTAACTGTCTTGGGGGAGAAAACATGTGTAACAAACATTTTAGATACATATCACTTGCATGAGTTAGCTGTTTACATTATGTGACAACATAGCATTTAAAAGTCCTTACACTCCGAACCGTTTAGTTTTCCGTAGCGCAAAGCGTGGTAGTTGGAAATAGATCTATTAGGTTTGACAAACCTCACTTGGTAGATGGGATCTACGCAGGTGTTTGACTGACCAAACAATCATTTACTATTGTTTGTGCTAGACAATAGTGGCAAGGCAAAACATGCGATAGCATGCACTAGTCAGCTTCGATGTCGACCACTTATGTAAATAGTATATATGACTAGCTATCATGACTATGCAATGTGTGATTATGTTATCTGCAAACTTTATATTCAAACTGTGTTTTCAACAATTGTGAATGTTAAAACCTGTGTAATGCACCAACCTTTGTGTTGACTTGATTTACATGTTTTCTCAGGACGCTAAGGTGTACAAGAAAGCAGGCATGGACTAGGAGATTGAGTCGCATGACAGATTGGTATCAGAGCCATTGGTTATAGCGAACTAGGTTTGCATTTGTAGACTTAGACTATAACTGTTAGACATTAGACACGCATACTTACACATATCACTTAGAAATTACATATGGCATTATGTAATAGAGTTGCTTACACATTCCATGGCACTGCACTTACATACGGTATTATGTAACAGGCATGGCATCTTCATCATACATATACATTGATGATTCGGAGGATGCGGAGCCAGTAGTTCCAGCACCACCATCATCACCAGCACCACCTATTCCATCTCCTCCACCATCTGAGAGAGATGACTCAGACCCGGAGGAGGATCCGGAGGAGGAGCCAGTTGAGGGTACTCAGGAGATTCCTGCTGAGGGACCTTCTACTCATCCACCACCTGCATTGGATGTTTCTGAGCCTAAGAGGCAACGGACTGATTCTGAGGAGATTGCCAAACTGCGTGAGGACTTGTACTGGGAAAATGACAGGATTGAAGACAATGTTCGGGAACTCTGGGATGCTAACGAAAGACAAGATAACCTTGCTCACCTGGTTAATGCGATGCAAGATGAGATCATCCATTTGACTGATCGTCTTCAAGCTTCTGAGAACCGAGCTGAGATTCTGGAACGCAGACTTGTAGCCTTGGAGGATTTGGTGGTCTCGGAGAATGAAGAAGAGGATGAAGAGGAGGAAGGGGATGAACCAGCACCAGCTGTTGATTCTGATCCTGAATCCACTATTGAGGATGATTGATTTTCTTTATTTTGTTTAAACTTATTAGGGGCGGGTTGTGTCCCTACATTAGAAGTTTGAAAAACTTATGTTTTGATTTTGAAAGTATTGTACTCAAATCAGATTATTATCTATTGAAATCTATTATTTACTGACAACAGTTGTGTTGATTTCTACATTACATGGTTGTTGTTTGTTGTATTGTTTACACATGTCACATTGGACTTTGATAACACTTTAACATTTCTTTTAATTAGGAAGATAATGGCCGAGGGGAACGTACAAATGACAGTTGCTGAGCTCAATGAGCTGATTAATAACAGGGTCGCGAAGGCAATCGCGAACTACGTTCAGACACACACTACAGGGCCACAGGGTCCAGCAGGGGGATTGGTGAATCCACCGGTGTGCACGTTCAAGATGTTCTTGGACTGTAAACCACATAACTTCAAAGGATCGGAGGGGGCCATTGGACTCCTTCGATGGATTGAGAAGGCTGAATCAGTGTTTGAGATGTGCAACTGTCCTGATGAGAGCAAAGTAAAGTATGCTACGGGAACATTGGAGGTCCGGCATTGACTTGGTGGAACTTGAATGTTCAGACTCTGGGGTTGGGTGAGGCTAATGCCTTGACTTGGAATGGATTCAAGACTCTACTGCAGGAGGAGTACTGCCCTCGCAGTGAGATGCAGAAACTGGAGGAGGAGTATTGGCATCTTAAGATGGAGGGGTCAAACATTGAGGAATATACGACCCGGTCACATGAATTGGCCAGACTTCTACCTCACATGGCTACTCCAGCCAGTAAGTGGATAGAGAGGTATATCAGGGGATTGGTGCCTCAGATCCAGGGTTTGGTTACTTCTGCAAATCCCACAACAATCCAACAAGCTGTGCGACTGGCGCACCAATTAACTGATCAGGCGGTGTTGCAAGGAACTCTGCCTAAACGAACAGAAGCTACTAAGGTAGGTGATCACAAAAGGAAGTGGGAGAGCAGCAACACCAAGAACTTCAACCAACAGCCATTTCAGCAGAACCGGAAGCAAGACTCAAACAAGTCTTACCACAATTCGAACAGTGGTCAGCAGTCGTCATCATCAGGGGGTTATATTGGTAAACACCCAAAGTGCAACAGGTGTGGATTTCATCATGCGGGAAATCAGTGTGATAGAATTAAGTGCCAACGGTGTGGTAAAGTTGGGCATGCAGCTAAGGATTGTCGCGGAGAGCTGCAAAACAATCACAACAATCAGAATAACAACCAGAACAACGCACAGAAGGGTTGTTTTGAGTGTGGCAAGATGGGGCACTTTAAAAAGGATTGCCCACAACTCAAGATAGGCGGGGATAACAATGCCAATGCCAATGGCAACGGCAACGGTAACGGCAATGGCACCAATAACAACAACAACAATAACAATGGTGCTAGGGGCAGGGCGTTTGTGATTGGAGGACGTCAAGCACGGGAGGATCCCAACATTGTTACGGGTACGTTCCTCTTAAATAATCACTATGCCTCTATGTTATTTGACACTGGTGCCGATCGGAGTTTTGTATCTAGTTCACTTGCTAAGATGCTAAATGTTAGTCCCACTGCCTTAGATAGTCCATACACTGTAGAATTAGCTGATGGTAAGTTAATTGTAAGTGAACAAATCCTTAAGGGATGTATACTTGATTTGATGGGTCAGACATTGGAAATTGATCTTATGCCTATCACTTTAGGTAGTTTTGATGTAGTCATTGGCATGGACTGGTTGTCCAAACACCAGGCGGAAATAGTATGCCATGAAAAGATCGTTCGTATACCTCTTCCGCATGGAGAGACATTGTATGTACAAGGTGAGAAGAGCAGTACGCCACTGCGTCTCATATCTTGTATGAAAGCACATAAATGTCTGCGTAAAGGTCATACGGCAGTTATAGCACTTATAACTGAAAAGCCGGTAGCTGAGAAGAAGGTTGAAGATATTCCAGTAGTTTGTGAATTTCCGGAGGTATTTCCAGAAGACTTACTGGGATTACCGCCTATCAGACAGGTGGAATTCCGAATCGACCTTACACCAGACGCAGCACCGATAGCTAGGGCGCCTTATCGACTTGCACCGTCAGAGATGCAAGAGTTATCTACACAACTGCAAGAGTTGTTGGACAAGGGTTTCATACGACCTAGTTTTTCACCGTGGGGAGCTCCAGTTTTATTTGTTAAGAAGAAGGACGGAACTTTCCGTATGTGTATCGATTACCGGGAACTGAACAAGGTTACTATCAAAAACCGGTATCCGTTACCCAGAATTGACGATCTGTTCGATCAGTTGCAAGGTTCGAGTTACTACTCGAAGATTGATCTCAGATCGGGTTATCATCAACTAAGAGTTCAAGAAGAAGATATTCCAAAGACAGCATTCCGAACGCGCTATGGCCATTATGAGTTTTTGGTCATGCCATTTGGGTTGACAAACGCTCCAGCTGTATTCATGGATCTCATGAATCGTGTTTGTAAACCTTACCTTGATAAGTTTGTCATTGTTTTCATTGATGACATTCTCATCTATTCTCAGACTGAGGAGGAACACGCTGAACATCTTCGATTATTGTTGGAGTTACTGAAACAGGAACAATTGTACGCTAAGTTCTCGAAATGTGATTTCTGGATGCGAGAAGTACAATTTTTGGGTCATATATTCAATAAAAAGGGCATTCACGTTGATCCAGCAAAGATTGAAGCAATTAAGAATTGGGAAGCACCAAAGACTCCTACCGAGGTACGACAATTCCTTGGTTTGGCGGGTTACTACCGACGATTCATTGAGGGTTTCTCAAAGATCGCTCAACCACTTACAGCTCTTACGCACAAAGGAACGAAGTATAACTGGACGGATAAACAGGAAGCTGCATTCCAGTTATTGAAACAGAAACTCTGCAGTGCACCGATTCTGTCCTTACCGGAAGGGACGGAAGACTTTGTGGTGTATTGTGATGCATCTGCACAGGGTTTGGGATGTGTGTTGATGCAACGGAATAAAGTGATTGTTTATGCTTCAAGGCAGCTACGACCACATGAAAAGAATTACACTACTCACGACTTGGAATTAGGAGCAGTGGTTTTTGCTTTGAAGATTTGGAGGCATTACCTATATGGAACTAAGTGTACCATTTACACTGATCATAAGAGTTTGCAACATATCTTTGATCAGAAGGAGCTTAATATGAGACAGCGACGATGGGTTGAATTGTTGAACGACTACGAATGCGCGATTAAGTATCATCCGGGAAAAGCTAATGTGGTAGCTGATGCTTTAAGCAGAAAAGATACTTCAACAAAGCGGGTTCGCGCACTTATGATGACGATACATACCGATTTACCTGACAAGGTACGCAGTGCTCAGCTTGAAGCCTTGAAAAAGGAAAACTTGGTACAGGAATCCTTACGGGGAATGGAAGGACAATTGGATGTTAAACATGATGGAATTCGTTATTTCATTAAACGACTGTGGATACCTTTGTACGGAGGTTTATGGGAACTCGTGATGGATGAAGCACACAAGTCCAGATATTCAGTCCATCCGGGGTCAGACAAGATGTATCATGACTTGAAGGCACTGTATTGGTGGCCTCACATGAAATCTGATATTGCTAGATATGTTAGCAAATGTTTGACTTGTTCTAAAGTCAAATTTGAATATCAGAAACCATCTGGTTTGCTGCAACAACCAGAAATACCGATGTGGAAATGGGAACAGATTTCGATGGACTTCATTACTAAGTTACCCCGTAAACCGAGTGGTTGTGATACGATATGGGTGATTGTCGATCGATTAACGAAATCTGCACATTTCTTAGCAATCAAGGAAACCGACAAGATGGAGAAACTGACTCGCATTTACATTAAGGAAGTGGTAGCATGGCATGGTGTGCCAATTTCTATCATATCAGATCGGGATGCCCGATTTACTTCAAATTTTTGGAAATCACTTCATAAGTCCTTGGGAACTCGTTTAGACATGAGTACCGCCTATCATCCACAGACCGACGGTCAAAGTGAAAGTAACGATTCAAACGCTTGAGGATATGTTACGAGCTTGTGTAATTGACTTTGGTGATAGCTGGGAAAACCACTTACCATTAGTGGAATTCTCTTACAACAATAGTTATCATACAAGTATTCAGGCAGAACCGTTTGAAGCTTTGTATGGTCGCAAATGTCGTTCACCAGTTTGCTGGGCTGAAATTGGTGACAGTCAAATAACAGGTCCTGAATTAGTACACGAAACGACAGAGAAGATAGTTCAAATCCGGAACCGTATGGCAGCGGCCCGGGATCGACAAAAGAGTTATGCTGACAAGCGTCGTAAGCCATTGGAATTTCAGGTAGGAGACCGAGTTCTTCTAAAGGTATCACCTTGGAAAGGTGTGATACGATTCGGCAAGCGCGGAAAGCTTAGTCCACGTTACGTAGGACCTTTTGAGATTCTGAAAAGGATTGGTCCAGTTGCGTATCAACTCAAATTACCGGATGAACTCAGTGGAGTTCATGATGTCTTTCACGTATCGAATTTAAAGAAATGTCTTTCTGATGAGACATTGATTGTACCATTGGAAGAAATACAAGTGGATGAACAGTTACGATTCATTGAAGAACCAGCAGAAATCATGGACCGAGAGGTCAAACAACTTAAGCAAAGCAAGATTCCGATAGTCAAAGTTCGGTGGAATTCAAGACGTGGTCCTGAATTCACATGGGAACGGGAAGACCAAATGATGAAGAAGTATCCTCATCTGTTCAAAACAGCAACTACCAACAATGAGAGCGCATGTTAAATTTCGGGACGAAATTTCCTTCAACAAGGGGATGACGTGATGCTTCACACATCAACACTACAAATTTCAAACTGTAAGCACAAACACTTTATTCAATTGGTTTTGTTACAAACATTTGTGCTACATTACATTTTATACATTTTATGTGCTACATTTCATATGTTACATGTTATTGTAGTACATGCATGATGAGTTACACACATTTTGCTATGTGCGGGGTTGCATAGTACAAACAGTTACAGACACTCACTATGTGTGAGGTTACACAGCACAGTATGATCAATCACAAACAGTCACAGTTAGGTGAACTAACTAGTGTACACACAAACAGTCACATGGAACGATCACACTTAGTTGTGATGTTGCAAGCATTAGATTTTGTGTGTGAGTACACACAAGCACACGGAATGATCAAACCACACTAACACGTACGATTTAAACTCGTAAGTAGTTTCCTAACTACTCCTAGTAATTACTAATTTTCGGGACGAAAATTCTTTCAACAAGGGGATGATGTGACAATCCGATATTTTCGAATTAACCTCGTCAACCTTCGTAGGCCCAATTGTATGTTATGAGGCCCAATTGAATAGAAGTAGGCCAATGAGGCCCAAGGTAGGCCCAATTGCAAATATGAGGCCCAAGGTAGGCCCAATGAGGCCCAAGGTAGGCCCAATTGTAAATATGAGGCCCAAGGTAGGCCCAATTGTATTTTATGATGCCAAAAGGATTAATCTAGCCCAACAATGTTACAATTGGCCCAATTAATGACAATTTGGCAATTCGGATAAACTCCGTTAACTCTAGATTAAACCGAGATGTTATGTAATCGAGAAAAATCAAACCCAAAGGACTAGAATCAAGCAAAATCAGGTCCAAAGTGTTTAAATTTCAAGTATTAAACTTGTAATCACCTAAAAAAATGAGCAATTTTGACTTTTAGGTCAAAATTCGTTTATAGAATTTGGGGAAATTCGAAATTCTTCTTAAACCGTTGAAATTAATCGAATTAAAGCTTCAATTATCTTGCAATGATGATGATAATCAGTTATCCATAGTTATTAACCTCATAATTGTCGAATTTAAGCGATCATTAACTTCAAAAAATGGTAACCGAAGTCGGTTGAAGTCGAATGCATATAATGCGATAGCAATTCATCAAATTGATGTCATATAAACCCAAATCGGCATCATTAGGCTATTTCACACACTATAATTCGAGATCAGAAGCAGTGAATAGAAGATTTGATCGGGACCTAGGCCGAACACCACCCTCAAGTTGAACTATACCAATCGGGCGTCAAAACAGGTAATTCTCGACATCTACTACACCTAAAGGAGCCGAATAAGGTTGACCCTAAGTCAATTTAGGCTGTTAACATCGAATCGTATGAACTACCATTCTAGGGTTCATATCTTAAACGTATTTGGGGTTTCTTGTTTAAACAATTTAATAATCGAATTCAACCACCTGGTTAGTTTCAGAGGATGCCGATTAAGAAAAACCACTTATTAATTTGGTGATTAAACAATGAGTAGTAGGGATTCAATAGCTAGGGTCCTAAGCCAAAACGGTTTTGGGGGTTTCTTGCTTAAACGGGTTAGTAATGAAATTCGATCGCACATATAGATTCAGAAGGATGCGTTTGAGATAATATTCATGTCAATTTTATGAAACAAGAAGAAATTTTAAGACTTTAAGTTTTAGGGTTCTTGACAAAAACGAATTGGGGATTTTGTTGCAAACTAGGTTAAAGATTAAATTAAATGTTACCATGAGCTTCAGAAAATGTCGATTAGGAGTAACCCTTTATTAATTTTGTAAAACAAAATCGAATTGTTAGGTTTTGTGTTTTAGGGTTCTTCATGAAAAACGTTTTTGAGGATTTGGTTCAAAAGAGTTTTGTAGTCGAATTAATCTTGATAATGAGTTTCGAAATGCATACTATAACAGAACACTCATGTTAATTTCAAAGCTTAACATCTAATTCAAGGAGGTTGAATCCATGGGTTCTTAACCGAAATAGACTTGGGGTTTTCTAGGCAATCGATGTTTAAAATCAAATTAAGTTACACAATTGGTTGCGGATTAACCTAGTGATGAAAAGCCCTATGGTCTTGGGTTCGATTGAGTATGAATTGAGGTTCAATTGGGAACCAATTGTGTCGGGTTAATAAAACCAAAGGGGAACCGACCCTCTGGTTATTTTAAAAACATTAATCCGGTTTCTATTAACAAATGTGAAGCAGAGGAACTGGTTGGAACTAGGGAACTTGTTTGGGAGGTCATGGGTTCGACCCCATGCCTCACCAATTTTTGGATTTAAAACTTATTTTAGTAATTCTATCATAACTTGTTCGTTATAACTCTGATTCAATCCATTTCAGTTGCGTTGGAACCGTAACGAGATTTCGAATCATATAAGATAATAAAATTTATATTTTGTTTCGAAAACGTAGTCACGTATAATTACTTTATTTAAATAAAATCATATATGGTTATATGATTTTACTTAAACGATTCTAAAAACACGCGTACTTTTAGATGCCCGATTCTAATTATCTAACATACGTGTGTTGACACGTATGTGATTTCAAGCACAAAACGACATCCCGAATAACACTAAGTTATTGTGTAAACACAGATCTTTCGTAGAAGTTTATCTACACGATTTTCACGAGTATTGATCATTCTGCTCACTATCAAAGGTGCGTACACGGCCCCTTTCTTAATTTAACTGTCTTGGGGGAGAAAACATGTGTAACAAACATTTTAGATACATATCACTTGCATGAGTTAGCTGTTTACATTATGTGACAACATAGCATTTAAAAGTCCTTACACTCCGAACCGTTTAGTTTGCCGTAGCGCAAAGCGTGGTAGTTGGAAATAGATCTATTAGGTTTGACAAACCTCACTTGGTAGATGGGATCTACGCAGGTGTTTGACTGGCCAAACAATCATTTACTATTGTTTGTGCTAGACAATAGTGGCAAGGCAAAACATGCGATAGCATGCACTAGTCAGCTTCGGTGTCGACCACTTATTTAAATAGTATATATGACTAGCTATCATGACTATGCAATGTGTGATTATGTTATCTGCAAACTTTATATTCAAACTGTGTTTTCAACAATTGTGAATGTTAAAACCTGTGTAATGCACCAACCTTTGTGTTGACTTGATTTACATGTTTTCTCAGGATGCTAAGGTGTACAAGAAAGCAGGCATGGACTAGGAGATTGAGTCGCATGCATGTCTTTACATTATAATTATTTGGTTTTGAACATTTGCAACTTTGCATTGTAATTTACATTTTACAATTATTATTGTTTTAAAACGCTTCCGCAAACTTTGAAAACTTTGATGTTACAGTTTTAGACCAAAATATGTTTTGAAATTCATATAGAGGTCGTCGTTATGTCTAATGATCTGAGATCCTGGTTTGTCACATTCCCAAACGGTATGATTCCGTTAGTTGAAAATTGGGGGTGTGACAGACTATGTGCATGAAATGATGTTTATGTTAAGTATGTTTAATGTTGTTTTATGAAAACTAGAACTCACCAGCGTAAGCTGACTTGATTTAGCATGTATGTCAGGTTAAGGCTAAGGCGAAAGGATGCATGGAGCTCGGGGCATCAAGATAGAGAATTCGATGGTTTTGGCAATTCGATATGTTTTTGATACAGAGACTTTATTGTATTCTGTTTATCAAACTTTGTTTACATTTCCGCTGCATGATTATGAAAGTTTTTAGTTTAAGAGCTATGTGCTACGACGAAACCAACCTCTGCGAGGCGCCCGGTTTCGGGGCCTCACAAGTTGGTATCAGAGCCATAGTTTGAGAGATCTTGGCATCCCAAATGCCAAGACTTAAACTGAGAATGGGATTAATTGTTGCGGATTGCCAACCGCGGATGAAAGGATGCCACGAGCCGAATGTTTATGTATTTTTTAAGGTTATGTAAGTAGCTAGTGTCATGCACATTGAAGAGATGGGATGGGAAACGTTTAGAGCCTATGAGTTGGGTAAATGGTTAATAACCCTTGATCAACGTCATTAACGATTTACAACACTTGTTTCGTGCTAAACTGATTCCTGTGCTGACTCCTCAATTGTTGCATTATGTAGAAAGTTAAGATGGCTGGACAAAAGGGTAGACCGCGAAAACAACCACAGGGAATAGGGGAGCCACATGTTGAGGCCGAGAAACCTGTCAATGAAAGAGAAAACAAGCACAGTGAGCCATCAGAAAATGAGGAAGAGTTCACACTAGAGCCTATTGTAGTAAAGGCTATTTCTGATGAGGTCTGCAAAATCATGGATGAGAAGCTACCAGCCTTGGTTGCTAAGGCACTGAAGGATGCTTTAAAAGACAAGTCTGAGGGGACTAAGGAGGGCACCAAAGAAGATGAAGTGGTGATCATCGAGACAAAGAGCGGTGACTCTATGACTGGGAAGCTAAAGGGCTGTGATTACAAGTCCTTCAAAGGATGCAACCCACCGACCTTCGATGGTAAGAAAGATGCCGTGGCCACCTGCCACTGGATATCTACTATGGAGGCTGTTATCTCCATCAGTGAATGCCGAGTTGACCAAGCTGTTAAGTTCGCAGCTCACTCTTTTGTCGAGGAGGCACTTCACTGGTGGAACGCCATTAAGTAGTCCAAAGCTGCAGCTGAGATGGAGAAGATGACCTGGGATAATTTCAAGGAACTGGTCACTAAACAGTTTTGTCCCAAGAATGAACTCGATAAGGTTGAAAGGGAGTTTCTGGTTCTGAAAGCTGGGAGTCTGAACCACCGTCAGTACACGTCGAGGTTTAATGAGATGGCTAGACTTGTTCCTCACTTGGTTTCTACCAAGGAACGCAGGGTGAAGTTGTACATGGAGGGTTTGCCTCCCAAGGTTCGGATTCATGTGAAGGCGAATGCTCCCAAGACTTATGATTCCACTGTGGAACTCAGTGGAATAGTTTGGGACGATGTTATGTCGGCTGAGCCAGCCAAAGAAGAAGCAAAGGTGAAAGAGTCCTCCGGGACTAAGCGGGGTCGAACAGACCAACGAAAGTTTTCAGGCAAAAAGGTGAAGCGTGAGGATGCGAACCGATGCAACAAGTGTGGTAAAATTCAAACCGGACAGTGCTTGGTGGGCACTAACTTATGTTTTCGAAGCGGAAAGACGGGGCATTTTTCCAGCAATTGCCCAAGTGCCACCAGATGCTACAACTGCAACGGGTTTGGACATCTGTCTAAAGATTGCAGGCAACCACGGGCCGATGCTTCGGGCTCGGGTAAGAAAGAAGAGAAAGGAAAGGAGAAGCAGAAGGCTAAAGCACGAGCTTTCACGATGACAAAGGATGATGCTATTGAGGACCCGGATGTGGTCACAGGTACCTTTTCTATCAACAATATTCCTGCTTCTGTATTGTTTGATTCCGGTGCCAGTATGAGTTTTATATCTTCCACCTTCTGTGATGGGTTATCTGGGAGGGTTAAGAAGATAGAACGGGTATTTGATGTAGAGACGGTTATTGGTAAAATGACCAGGGTGACTGAGGCTATTGATGATTGTTATGTTGAGATAGAAGGTCATAGGTTCCCTGTCCGATTGTTTCTTATTACCTTAGGAGGTTTCGATGTAGTCTTGGGTATGGACTGGTTAGCCAAATACGAGGCTAACATTATATGTCGACGAAAGATGATATGTTTACGTGCGATGGATGGGAGCTCCGTAACGGTCTATGGTGATAAAGCGATGTATGCGCCGAAGATCATTTCGATGATCAAGGCCGATGTTATGATGAGGCGAGGGTGTGTAGCCTACTTGGCCTACGTGATTGAGGAATGTACGGATATGAGGATGATTGATGATGTTCCTGTGGTGTGTAACTTCCCTGATGTATTCCCTGAGGAATTGCATGGATTACCACCCGAACGGGAAATTGAGTTCCAGATCGACTTAGTGCCGGGGGCACAACCCGTTGCCAAGACACCTTACCGTTTAGCTCCAACTGAGATGATGGAAATGATGACCCAGCTACAAGAATTCCTTGATAAAGGTTTTATACGACCGAGTGTCTCTCCGTGGGGAGCACCGGTGCTGTTCGTTAAGAAGAAAGATGGAAGTATGCGTATGTGTATCGATTACAGGGAACTGAATAAGTTGACCGTAAAGAACATGTATCCTCTACCTAGAATTGATGATTTGTTCGATCAATTGCAAGGTGCAAGCTGGTTCTCAAAGATAGATCTCCGATCCGGTTACCATCAGTTGAAAGTACGAGAGCAGGATATTCCAAAGACTGCCTTTCGCACGCGTTATGGACACTACGAGTTTCTCGTTATGTCATTTGGATTGACGAATGTTCCTGCAGCATTTATGGATTTGATGAACAGGGTATGTCGACCGATGCTGGACCGATCGGTGATAGTATTTATTGATGATATTTTGATTTATTCAAAGAAAGAGGGAGACCATGCTTGCCACATACGTGAGGTATTGGATATCCTGAGGAAAGAGAAACTTTATGCTAAGTTCTCCAAATGCGCTTTCTGGCTACGAGAAGTACAGTTTCTGGGTCACGTGGTGAACCCAGAAGGCATTATGGTAGATCCAGCTAAAGTTGAAACGATTATGAAATGGAGTCCTCCGAAGTCACCGACAGAAGTACGCAGTTTTCTTGGTTTGGCTGGCTATTATCGGAGATATATTCAGGACTTCTCCAAGATAGCGACGCCACTGACGAAGCTCACGAAGAAAGACGTAAAATACGAATGGGGTCCAAACCAAGAACAAGCGTTTTCAGTGCTAAAGGAGAAACTTACCCAAGCTCCTGTTCTAGCACTGCCGGATGGAAATGATGATCTTGTTGTGTATGCTGATGCGTCATGACAAGGGTTGGGATGCGTACTGATGCAAAGGGGAAGGGTGATAGCTTATGCTTCGCGCCAGCTAAAGATTCATGAGGCTAACTACCCGACCCACCATCTTGAACTCGCAGCAGTGGTGTTTGCATTGAAAATATGGAGGCACTATCTGTATGGAGTAAGGAGTACCATCTATACCGACCACAAGAGCTTGAAGTACTTCTTTGAGCAAAAGGATTTGAACATGAGGCAGAGACGATGGCTTGAGCTGCTAAAGGATTATGATTGTGATATTCTATATCACCCAGGAAGGGCCAATGTGGTGGCGGATGCTCTGAGTTGCAAGACTGATCATCCTGCCATACGAGTGAAATCGTATAGTTTGGTAATAACGCTAGACTTTCTGAACGAGCTCAAGCAGGCGCAACAAAAGGGATTGAAAGAAGAGAATGCGGGTTTTGAACGTGTCTTTAGACAAGTCAAGAACTTGGAAGACAATGACCACGGGATAAAGATACGATTCGGTCGGATGTGGGTACCCAGAAATGGGGACATTCGGTCGAGGATCTTAGATGAAGCCCACAAATCACGATATTCGGTGCACCCCGGTGCGACGAAGATGTATCAAGATCTTCGACAAGATTATTGGTGGCCGGGCATGAAGTTTAATGTGATGCAGTATGTGAACAGGTGCCTTACTTGTGCTCAAGTGAAGGCTGAACATAAGAAGGCCTACGGATATGTGCAACTTCTTGAAGTACCGGAATGGAAATGGGAACACATCACCATGGATTTCATCACCAAGCTACCGAGGGCAGCTAAACGACATGATACCATTTGGGTGATTGTGGACCGACTGACGAAGAGTGCACACTTCCTCCCTATCAGGGAAACGTATACGTCCGAAAGGTTGTCTGAGTTGTTCGTAAAAGAGATTGTGACTCGACATGGAGTTCCTGTCTCCATTGTGTCGGATCGGGATACGAGGTTTACTTCCAGATTCTGGAAGCAGTTTCATGATGCCATGGGAACGAGATTAAATATTAGTATCGCCTACCACCCTCAGACTGATGGACAGTCGGAAAGGACTATCCAAACGTTGGAGGATATGCTTAGGGCGTGCATTATCGATTTTGGAGGGGGCTGGGACGACCACTTGCCATTGGTGGAGTTTTCGTACAACAAAAGCTACCACTCCAGTATCGGAATGCCTCCATATGAGGCGTTGTACGGAAGACGATGTAGAACCCCGGTATGTTGGGGTGAAGTTGGACAGAAAGAAATGGGAGACAAGGCTGCCGTGATTGATATGGCAGAAAAGCTACGGGTGCTAAAAGCACGAATGAAAGCTGCACAAGATCGCCAAAAGTCTTACGCTGACAAGCGTCGGAGACCGATCGAGTTTGATGTTGGCGATCGAGTGTTGCTGAAAGTATCACCATGGAAGGGAATCATTCGATTCAGAAAGCGAGGCAAGTTGAGTCCGAGGTACATCGGACCGTTTCAGATAAAGGCAAGGGTAGGGAAAGTCGCGTATCGACAGTACCTACCAGAGGAGTTGAATGGGATTCATCCTACCTTCCACGTGTCACATCTTAGGAAGTGTCTGGCAGACGAGAAAGCCCATGTTCCTTTGGGTGACATTGAGGTAGATGACCGACTGAATTACATTGAAGATCCAGTCGCCATTGTGGATACGAAGGAAAAACAGCTACGGAATAAAACGGTTCGTCAAGTCAAGGTTCAGTGGAAGCACAGAAAGGGTTCGGACACTACATGGGAAACAAAAGAAGAGATGAGGAGGATGTATCCTCATCTGTTCGATGTTTAACGAGGCAGGTTTCGGGACGAAACCTATTGTAAAGAGGGGAGACTTGTAACACCCCAATTTTCTAATACAAGTTATTTGAATTCTACGTACATGTAACGAATAGGTAACTTGTAAGAAAATAGACGAAAAATAACCAAAGAGAAGCTTAGAGATCGTGTACTCGAAATTTGTGAGATTTTGAGTACACCAGATTTCGAGTACACAAGATTTCGAGTACAGTCCCATTTGAGAACTCCAAGTTCGGGTACACCCCCTATATATATGAGTGTCTCGGGAAACGTGCATACCTTTGGCTGAAGGCACAGTTTCTCTCGAGTACTCGAAGTTGGAGCTCAAGAACATTAAAGATCGGCTATAAATCGCATAGGAAAAAAAGGAATGCACGAGAATCTACAGGAGTGATCATCTAACTATAAGTAAGTGGTTTATGTATAAAAGTTACGATTTTTATTCAAAAGTTAGGATTGTTAGATAGAAGTGAACGTATGCATAAAGCTCACACCTTTATGCATAAAGTTCGAAACTTGGTGGTTCCAACCTGTTGGTAACCACATAGGAGGCCTATAACTAGCTCCCCATGATCTTAGATGAATTATTGAGACGGTTTATGGTGAAAAGATGAGTACACGAAAATATATCAATTCGAGCAGGTGGAATTCGAGTACATGAGCATTTTGAGTACACTGGTTTCGAATACAGTGCTTTCGTGTACCCCAGTTCGAATACACATGAATGTTCGAGTACACCTGGGGGTTCGTGCACCTTGGGTATTTCGAGTACAAGGGTTTCGTGTACATGAGTATTTCGCGAACTACAAGTGTTTCGAATATTATCTAGTTTCGAGGACTTGTAGTTATGAGGGGGAACTAGTAGGCTATGAGGACTTAGAATAAATTCTAAGTCTAAGAATGTGATGTAATGAAATGTAATGACACGATGTAACTAATGTAGGTCCTTGAGTCTTAGCTAAGGAGTTCGGCTAAGGAAAACAAGAGTCTACTATCAGGTGAGTTCTAGATGCCTTGTTTCACACTAAATGTTTTGGGCTGGCATACATGCTTACTATTATGTGATGATGTTATGTGTTTATGTTATGATGATGCATGTTATGCCATGATTATGTATGCATCATGTGTGATGAATTGTGCATGAAATATGCCAAGTAGGATGAACATATGATGAGTGAGTTATGAAGACATAACATGATGAAAACTGTATGATGACATGCAATATGATGATAACTATGACAATAGTTGGTAGATGCCATGATGATGTCCTATAGTACTAGGTTGAGTATATGATATGATGTTAATGATGCTAGCATGCGATGAAATGTTATTATATGATATGTGCCTTGTTGTTAGAGCAGAATGCTATGATAATAAGATGCTAGTATGAAAAGTTTATGAATGCCAAAATGTATGATCTGATGATATGATGATAGCATGATATGTATTCATTGCTAGTGGGTTATGATGATATGATGAAATGATACTGGCATGACATAATATGATGAGTCCTATGATATGAGGACAAAGTGATGATGTTATGATGATAAGATACTAGCATGAAATGTCATAATGTTACGACGAATACGATGAACGATGATATGATGCTAGCATGTCATGTATGATGGACGAATGATGTTCCTATACGTGTTATAGGAAAATGTACGAATGACAGTCAACCACGACTATAACTGGGTATGATAGTCAACCAGAACTATAACTAAGTATGGTAGTCAACCACGACTATAACTGGGTATGGTAGTCAACCATGACTATAACTGGGTATGATAGTCAACCACGACTATAACTGGGTATGGTAGTCAACCATGACTATAACTGGGTATGATAGTCAACCACGACTATAACCGGGTATGATAGTCAACCACGACTATAACTGGGTATGATAGTCAACCAAGACTATAACTGGGTATGAAGCCTTGTGCCGGTATAAGCCCACTGTTCGTATGGTGACAGTGGAACGTATGATGATGATGTTAAGGATGTTATGTGCTAAGGTTATGGACTATGTGCATGAAATGATGTTTATGTTAAGTATGTTTAATGTTGTTTTATGAAAACTAGAACTCACTAGCGTAAGCTGACTTGATTTAGCATGTATGTCAGGTTAAGGCTAAGGCGAAAGGATGCATGGAGCTCGGGGCATCAAGATAGAGAATTCGATGGTTTTGGCAATTCAATATGTTTTTGATACAGACATTTTATTGTATTCTGTTTATCAAACTATGTTTACATTTCCGCTGCATGATTATGAAAGTTTTTAGTTTAAGAGTTATGTGTTATGACGAAACCAACCTCTGCGAGGCGCCCGGTTTCGGGGCCTCACATTAAAAAAGGTGCTTACATGACCAAGCTGCTGAGCGAGAGGGTAGTTTGCGGCGGCGAGATGGTGGTGCGCGGCGGCGAGAGAGGTGGTTTGCGGCGGCGATAGGTACCGGTGGTGGAGAGGAGGACGACTGGAGATGAGAACGACCGACGACCGGTGGTGGAGATGAGGACGACCGGCAATTTTGGGGGTGAAGAAGCGATGGGAAAGAAGGGGTTGGGGAGGGGACGGGAATGGGGTTGGAGAATAGGGTTTGAGTTGAAAAATAAAATGAGGGTAAAATGGAACACCCCTTTTTTTTTCTCCTTTCACTTCCATCCAGACTTGTCTTCACATCTGAACCATTCAGACCTCCATTAAGATGTTTTTTTTCAGATGTTCCAAACGAACGGTCTGAATCTGAATGGCCCATTCAGATGCTATCAAACAACCCCTGAATGCTCTTCCGGATATTACAAAGCTTCAACATCCAATTACAAACGTTTATATAACCATGGTTTATATAACCCTAACTATGGTTATAGAGTTTGATTTATGACACTAAACCTCCTTGACTTCTAAATATTACACATATGACTCTAAATATAACGTTGACTTATTTACAAATTTGACTCATTAACCTTCAAACTTGAGTTAAACAATTATGAGGCTAACCACTAGTTCTCTAAAACGAGCCAAGCACTTCAAGGGAATTAATACGGTGGATGACCCATGGCTCTATTGCGACGAAACAATAGAGACGACCGGGCAGTGGCAACGAATTTTGTAGTGCCAAATTTTGTCGTCGTCTATTGCTTTTTTTATGTAGTGCCATTCAAACACTTCAACGATGTATATTTCGTAGAGAGCACACGGACGTAATAGTAAGATATAGTTTTGTTGCTATGCATCGTAAAACTCATTTAATATTCAATACAAACTCAATATGAAGATATTATGACATTATTATAATTAGACCTTCCACGTCGGTGACTAAAAATTAAGTTGGTTACTTAGTTGTTAAAAAACAAGAAAAAAATCTAATTTCTTCAACCCAAGTAACAACCCCACTTTCCTTAATTAATTTTATACCTAATTTAATACTTCTTTAATGACTTACTAGGTTAATATCCCGTGTATTACACGGGTTAAATAAAAATTAATAAGTACTCAATAATATAAATTAAAAAAATGTAAATAATTTTTTGTTTTAAAATATGATCAACATTAAATAAAAAATAAAATAATAATATTGTATTTTAAAAATTCATTTTCAAAGTTTGGTTTCTAAACATTTCATTTTAAAAAGTTGTTTTTAAAAAAGTATCCTTCTTTACAAAATAATACAATGTTATCTTTTATTGTTAAACAAGTTGATAAAGAAAAAAATAGTTAATAATAATGACTTATAAATTATAAAAAGATTTTATGAGCTATAAATTTTTGCAAAATTGTTCTATTTTATAATAATTTGATTTTCTTAAAGTGTGCTTTTCAATATAAAAATAATATTTATTATATTAAGAATTCCTTTTTAATTATAAAAGGTATATATAATATAACTGGTATTTAATATTATTATGTAATATATTTTATTTAACATTAAGAACTTTTTTTAATTGAAAAAGGGATAAAGAATATATAATAATATAATTATTATTTAATAAATTTTTGTATTTATTAGGAGAGAGAAGCGGAAAAAGTAGTGTGGGAATACCCTAGATTTATGACAAGTGTCCTCTAGTTATTTTGATATATTAAGTATAATAGATAATAGATAGGATTTAACTATTTTTAAAATTTTTTATCAGTCAATCTTATTTATTTATATTTTTGGAACATCCCCATAAAATTTTATTAAAAACATATTTATTTTCAAAAAATGTTTTTTAGTAGAAAAACTTTTAGGTTTATGAATGTAAATTTTTTATATTTTTTTATCTTTTATATTTTTCAGAAAAATCATAGGTATTTTTTTTCGAGGTAATTAATTTTTTAATATTTTAAAAACAACCATAAATCATATTTATATATTAAATGTATTAATAAAATTTGAGTTGGGCTGGGTTGTGAATGTGCGTGAAAAATTAAATTAGGTTGGGTTATATAAGTAAAGGAGAGAGATAAATTATTTTTTAATAATATGTTGGGTTGAATTAGGTCACTGATTTGGGTTGTCTTAGTGAATGGTAGAGTATGTAAACATGAAAATTTTGTCAACAAAACATTAATGAACTGTACATAATTTGTAAACATAAAAAAATTATCACTTAGATATTAATTAATGCTATAATATGTAAACATGAAAAATATATGGTAACCTGATTTAAGACTAACCAAACTTATAGCTGACAGTTTTATAATATGCTAGACTAGGATGATACATATTATAATTCATATAGTTCTCTTAAAATGAAAATATTAGAGAATTCAGGATTGTATATAAAACAAACAAACTTACTCGGTAAATGCCTACTTTTCAATAGGATCTGTAAGAAGAATGAAGACAAAACTTACCTATATTCCAATTGGGATATAGAGCATGCTCTGAATAATCTCGGCTCAAAGTTATCGTTTGAAGTTAAGCATCCCAACGTTTTTTACATTATTTTCATAAAATAAGTAAAATAACGTTAAAATTACTTTTTCTCTTGAGGGCCCATGTATATAAACTTTATTTGTGTGCACTGCAAATAGCGCAAGAGAATTGTATATATCCTTAATTTTATATACATTATCAATTGCATATTTATCAAATTTAAAACTAATTTGCACATATATATCCTTATCTAAACGTTTTTAATATATATTTACTCAACCCAGAGCATGAAAAATTTGTCAACTAAACATTGATGAATGATAGAATATTGAAACATGAATGGTATGATATTTAAGCATGAAAGATATATGGTAGCCTCATTTAAAACTAACCAAACTTATAGACCAACCAAACTTATAGCTGGTAGTTTTATAGTAGGCTATCTAAAAGGATACTAGGATGATACATATTAGAATTCATTTAGTTCTCTTAAATTAAAACGTGTAAACATTAACAATTGCATAGTTATCAAATTTATAACTAGCATCCTTCTTAATTATATATTCACTCACTCAACCTAAAACTTTTCGATAAATTTGGTTAGTATATAAATTTGGTTAGTAATAAATGATGGCCATTCAAATTTATATATTATACCATTCATCAATGTTCAATTTCTATGAACCGAGTATCTTCTACAAAACAACCTATCTATCATATTTTTAGTTAGTGGTAAAATTTGTCTTCATCTCTCTCAGACTCTTACTAAAAGTGGGCTTTTAATCAGTGACGGATCTTGACTAAATTGGAAGGGGAGGGCGAAAACATACGCGACTAAAATTTTTTTTTGCAATCGACCGGTATGTCTTGGTTAGTTCGGTTAAATGTTCGGATCAGTGATTCGGGTCAGTTCAGGTCAAACAAATAAAAAAAATGTCTAATAATTATCATTATATGTAAAAAAAACTAAAAGAGTGAGTATCTTAAAGAAAAATTACAATTCTGCTCAATGACCTTTGTCATATGGTATCATTTCCATCATAATCAACAAAAACATAAACAATCAAGAAATATTAGATGTAACAATACACCATAGATCACGGCGCACGATGGTTGGACGGTTGGTTGGTCGGATCTCAGAAGGCGGAAGGGGAGGAGACGTTGGTTGGTGATCATCGAGGTCCCGAGGAGGGTTGGTCGCCGTCTAGCCGAGGAGGACTGCTTGGTCGGAACTCGAAAGGGTCGGCTGTCAGCTTAAAGTTTTGGAGCTAGAGGCTTGGATTTGGAGTGGTGCAGTGGTGGATGATGCACGAAATGGACGAGATTTCTAGTTTTAGAGGATTAGGGCTGGAATGACATTTTAGTAATTAAGGAAAATAAGTAGAAAAAAGGTAATTTGTGAGTAAAGGGGTAAAAAAAATGAGAGGGAAAGAGGGTAAAAAATGAGAGGGAGGGAATGAGCATTTTTAAAAATGTGATTGGTTTAAAAAAATTTTTGAGGGAGGGGGTGAAACCAATCTTTTTTAAAAAAAACTTACCTTACGGTCCGAAAATTAATACTATTGGCGAAAAATAGTGGCCCCTTCTATGCTTCGTCAATGCTTTTATTGGGGTATGTTGTTGTACCATTCATCAATGTTCAATTGAAAAATTTTTCATGTTTACATGTCTACAATTTATAAATGTCGCCGCTAAAGTTTTATTACCCATTTAAAAGGTGTTGTGTTGGAATTCGCATATTTTGGTTTTGCACCACCTAAAATTGCAGAATTTAGAAATTGCATTCAAACCATTTAATACCTAATTAAACATTCAAGTCGCATTTACAATGCACATAAAACAAGTAATCCGTAGTTTCGGGTATATAGACAATCGACTACATAAACCAAATACCTTGAGTACATAAACCAAATACTTTCGATCACATAAACCAGATACTTGTAATCATTCATCTCTTTCATCCGAATCATCTTCGTCATTTGTATTTGGTTTCTTCTTTTGTGAAGTAAAGAATTGTGAGAGTTGTTCCTTGAAACAAACTTGCAATTTGAGCCTATAAAATAAATTATAAATTTAAGTTACACCAAAGTTGGTTTAAAACTACATCAAATGAGTCAACATGTAACAAAGTTTGCTAAAAATTTACCAAATAATCAAATGATAGCAAAATTATCTAACACTTAACCAAATAACACTATTGTAAAAATCGGCATAGGAGCTAGGGGGCCCTCTATTGTGTCGATTTTGGCTTAGACTGTGCCTAAACGGCCTAGTCAGGTTTTTTGTTTTTTATTTTATTTTTTTGTCTTTTTTTGACCTTTTTCTAGTAAAAGGTACTAACTTAATGATTATTTAGGCATTTCTCAACCCAAAATCCTTAATAAGTCTCTCAAACATCAAATCCAGTCACTTAACATAGAAATTCATTTCTAAAGTTTGAACTCGATGTTTAAGTCTGAACTTTGATGTACTTGACTTAGTATGTTTAAGTTTATTTTTTTAATTATTTGAATCATTATATTAAATTATTGATATTGATGTGTGAATATAATATATATTTGTAAAATTACATATAAAAATTCCAATCCGCGTAGCGCCAATTAATGCCAATTTATCCTGATTAATCCCTAGGCGGTATCTCGCCGCCCGACTAGCGCCTATCGACTTTTACAACCATGCCAAATAGTAAAACATACCAAAGTTATCTAAAATTGTATAGTATATAAAACATAACAAATGTATTTAACACTTTACCAAATGGGTCAAACCACACCAAAACTATATAAAACTTTACTAAATGAGTCAAAACATACCAAAATTATTTAACACTTTACCATATGGTCAAAATATACCAAAATTATCTAAAACTTGTCTAAATGGTGTCGGCGCTAATGCTAAACATCCACTTAAAACCCTAGCTGTTGGATGTAGGTTAATTTTAATGGCCGGATGCGAGACTGGCAGAATCTGCGCAACTGTCGTTGCTATTGGCAGTGTCGCCGCTATTGTTGTTGCCGCTATTGAACATTTTTCTTGTAGTGATAGTTATGCTATTAAAGAAAGATCGTCATTATTCTTTTCTTGTTTCTTTACAAAGAATTCTTTACTTGATCTAATTTAGACCAACGATAAAACTTCTTTCTAGAAAATGCTAACCATGTGACGTTTGAAGCCAAGTCAAATTGTAACGCACTACTATTATGGTAAATGCATAACTTTAACACACCAATCTACAACTTTCCATCGTGAGATAGTTTCATTTGATCCATTGTTTAATGATGATGTACTAGCTTAATATAGTAACATATAAATTTAGCAATTAATGTATAATTATAGCATATTAACAAATAACCCTTAGCTAGCCATTATGATAGTGAAATGTATACATGGTATATGAGTTGCCACATACATCTAAAAACAAACATATTTATACTAATAAATATTAGTAGACAAGAGTCACTCTCATGCGGGTATTCACTTTTATTTTTTCGTTTGTCTATCTTATTAAAAAATTATAAGCATTATCAATAAATTATCCTTTCTTGCTCCTTGTAAATAAAACTTAATAATATTTAAAAAAAATCATGTTTTATAAATTAAATAATAATTTATTATTTTTTATTATTGTATACTTTATATATATTAATTATTTTTTCAGCTATTTTTTTTTGTTTTTTTTTTCACTTATACTAATTGTTTAATATTTGATTGATAAAATCTCATGTAATACATGTTTAACTAGTAAGAGTATATATTAATTGGTATCTAACTAAATAGATCAAAATGTTGATTTTCTATTATGATCAATTTTATGTCTTAGAAACTATATTAATTAATGAGCATTACATGTTTCTTGCGTGTAAAATTGCTCATTTATATGTGCATGTGTATGCTTGTGCTTAGGCATATATCATTTTGCAGCAATAATAAAGCATTGATTAAGCTTGAAACCAACTCAAAGGATAACATAAAACCTAAATCTATTGCAAAACGTAGAAATGCAAATGGTCATTCCATTCACCACATGCAAAGCCAACCCAAACCCTAAATCTATTACAAAACATTGAGACACATATGGTAATTGTTGGAACTTTAAGAAGAAAAAAAAAGGAAAAAGAAAATGGTAAACTTTTAATTACCAATTCAATTGTTATGAATTGGCCATGAATATGCTTGTTAGGGGGCAATTGTAATGAATTGACCATGAATATGCTTGTTAGTGGGCATAATGGCAATCTTTAAAATGCCATGACTACAAGTATATATAGAGGCAGTTGCCTTCTTGTTTGCTTTGCTAGGTTTTGAGATCTCTACACCACTTGAGACATACACACACAAACTTCAAAGGTTCTCAACACAATCATATACTTTGTTGAGTTCTCAACAACCTACAACGATCGATTCCCTCGTGTTAAACACTCTTGTTTCAGGTGACGTTTCGGGTTTTCGGTTAACTCCGGCTATACACACTGCTTCGGCTGTTGTACCCTGGGAAACAGTCGGGTTCACCTGGCATGGGTGACCCGAAATCTGTTTTAAGGGACCTCTGTTGAATAGAAATACTCAGCAACCAAACTCATTTCAATTCGTTTCATCTTATTTTATACTTCTTCTTGTAATTTCAGTTTTAGAATTTTTAAATTTCTTTTATTACTTTATTTTATATTCTATATTTTTCTGAATTGTAATTCGAGTAATTGAAAAATAAAATTATTTGTTTATTTTGTAAACGGTGTTCCTACAAGCTTAAAACATATTTTAAAAACCACTGTTCATAAGTTCGTGTTTTTAAAATTATCGGATTACAAAACAGAAATATAAACTATTTAGTTTGGTACAAATGTTTGTTTATCAAGAAATTTAAAATGTGTTTTTAAATTTTGTTTTTGGTAAACAAGTATTGCTTTTTTTATTAATAGGAAAATTCAAACATTTTGTTTTGTTTTTTGTAAACCATAACTGATTATTTTCTGTTTTATTGTCAACAAAGTTTGTTTTATATAATTCACTTTGTTTTTGCGTAAACCAAAAGTTTTATAAACCATTTTGTTAACGTTTATTTAACGATCATATTCTAATTTTTTTTTGAACTACGAGTTTTATAAACGATGGTTATAATCATTTATTTCTAACGAGCGTGTTAGAAAAAGATTTATGATATAAAAACTGAATATCATAATATGTATGATGCTTTGAAAAAAAAATAATTCGGTTTTGGGGTTGGTTTTATGTCAACCATAATTCCTCAAATAAGTATCAAATTTTAGTAAAATTTGATTTTGATTTTGTGTAAACCATACGATTTTTTGTAAACCACAATATTTTGATAAATTAACCTCATCAAAGTTTAAGTTCTAAGTGACAGACTTGTAGTAACTGGAAGGGTGGACATCGTTATCTGAGTTTCTGTTTATGAAAGCAATTCACATATATCCCAAACAGTCGAGGGACCTGTCTTGCTTTTCTGGGGATTCTTAGAGAGAGTATCTTAACCTATTAAGCCAAAACAAGTCATGCAAACGTCACATGAACTCAAATAACTTTGTTTGAGTTAAAACTTTAATTTTTAACTTTGGTTTTGTGTAAACCTTATTTCTGAAAACCTGACTTGCTTCGTTTGCATTTCCACTCTTGTTTCAGAAATGACAACTATATCTGCTCAAACTTCAACACTTATGGGACCATTAGTTGGTACCCAAGCTGCCCAGACTATGGCAAATCATGCTGAAAGACCTGAAAAGTTTTCGGGTTTGGACTTTAAGAGGTGGCAACAAAAGATGTTGTTTTACTTGACCACTTTGAACCTTGCGAGGTTCCTGACTGAATCCCCTCCTGCAATTACTGATGGAGATGTCCAATCCATAAGCGCTTTGGAAGCGTGGAAACACTCGGAATATCTATGTCGCAACTATGTGTTGAACGGTTTAGTGGATGCATTGTATAATGTTCACTGCAAGATAAAAACTGCTAAAGAGTTGTGGGAGTCATTAGACAAAAAGAGTAGAACGGAGGATGCTGACACAAAGAAGTTTGTGGTAGCCCATTTCTTGGACTATAAACTACCTAAAGCATAAGCGAAAGGAAATGACTGTGGAGGACCTTGTGGTACGTCTTCGAATTGAGGAAGACAACAGGTTGGCGTTGAAAATAACACAACAACAATTTGCTCCAAAATCCAATATGGTGGAGCATGGTCAATCTTCCCGTGGGTACAAAAAGAAAATTGACAACCACAAGGGTAAGGGCAAAGGCAAAGGCAAGGTTGTGGACCTTGGGCCGAAAAAAGGTGGTGTGAAGAAGCAGGTTTTCCCATTTTTGGGGAAACGCTACAATTGCGGTGAACATGGTCACCGTGCTGATAAGTGCAAGGCTCCTAAACAGGACCCATCACATATGATGGAGGACGATATGCCTCTTGTTGCTATGGTTTCTGACATCACTACTATGATGGAGGAGATCAACTTGGTGTCAAATGAACCTAAGGGGTAGTGGGTTGACACTGGTGCTACCCGCAATGTGTGTTCTGATCGGGCCCTCTTTAATACTTTTAAAGAGGTTGCGGGTGACTTGAAGTTGTACATGGAAAATGCAGCAACTGCTGATGTCAAGGGTGAAGGTAGTGTGATCTTAAAGTGGACTTCGGGGAAGGAGCTTACTTTGAGCAATATGCTCTATGTTCCTGACATACACAAGAGCCTCGTGTCAGGATGGTTGCCTAACAAACATGGTTTTCGTTTAGTCTTTGAATCTGATAAATTTGTTTTAACTAAGTGTGTAATGTATGTTGGTAAGGGTTATGCCCAAAATGGAATGTTTAAACTCAATAAAGTAGCTAAGGTTGAGAACAGGAATGAAAATGCTTCTACTTCTGCTTATTTGATTGAGTCATATAATGTTTGGCATGGTCGTTTAGGTCATGTTAATTTTAATTTGATGCGTGGTTTGATTAAATTAGATTGCATTCCAAAGTTTGCCATTGATTCAAAATACAAATGTACAACATGTGTTAAAGCAAAACAAACAAGATCATCTTTTAGGTCGGTTGAAAGAATAACCGAACCCCTTGACATAATTCACCCTGATGTGTGTGATTTCAAATCGATTCCCACAAGAGGTGGAAATAAGTATTTCATCACATTTATTGATGATAGTACACGATATTGCTATTTCTACTTACTTAAGAGTAAGGATGAAGCAATCAACAAGTTTGTCTTGTATTAAACTGAGGTTGAGAATCAACTCAACAAAAAGATAAAAGTTCTAAGGAGTGATAGAGGCAGAGAATATGTTTCACCATTTGCTGATATTTGTGCACAAAGTGGAATTATCCATGAGTGTACTGCTCCTTATTCCCCATAACAAAATGGCATTGCTGAAAGAAAGAATAGAACCTTAAAAGAGATGATGAATGCTATGTTAATTAGTTCTGGAATGAGCTAGGACATGCAGGGGGAAGCCATTTTTTCGGCTACTTATCTTTTCAACAAAATACCTTTCAAGAAAAAGATTTGTGGATGCGAAGAAAGCCATCTTACAAATACTTGAAAGTGTGAGGGTGCCTAGCAAAAGTGGTGGTTCCACTACCAAAGGTTCAAAGAATAGGACCCAAAACCGTGGATTGTGTATTCATTGGTTATGTACATCATAGTAGTGCATACCGTTTTCTTGTTTATGATTCAAAGAATCCTGAAATACACAAGAATACTATAATGGAGTCAAGGAATGTGTCATTCTTTGAAGAAGTGTTTTCTTGTTTGAAAAAGGAACTCCCAAGTTCATCAACACCAGTTGATGAGATTGTTCATGATGAAGATCAAGAACAATTAGAGGCTGAAGAGGTTGAGCCAAGAAGAAGTAAGAGGCAAAGGATTGAAAAATCTTTTGAATCTGATTTTCTTACTTATATGGTTTAGGGAGAGCCCCAAACCTATCGTGAAGCAGTCACCTCTTTGGAAGGACCTCAATGGAAAGAGGCGATCAAGAATGAAATTGATTCGATCTTACAAAGCCATACTTGGGAGCTAGTAGATCTTCCACCAGGGTGTAAACCACTTGGATATCGATGGATATTCAAAAGGAAGATGAAAGCGAATGGTTCCATTGATAAGTACAAGGCAAGGTTAGTGATCAAAGGATTTAGACAAAAAGAAGGAGTAGGTTACTTTGACACTTACTCGCTTGTGACTAGAATAACCTCGATAAGGTTGGTGCTTGCAATAGCGGCTTTAAGAAATTTAGAAGTCCACCAAATGGATGTTAAAACTGCTTTTCTAAATGGGGATTTAGAAGAGGAGATTTACATGGAGAAACCTGAGGGTTTCTCAGCTCCAGGCGAAAAAGGGAAAGTGTGTAAATTAGTCAAGTCATTTTATGGCTTGAAGCAAGCTCCAAAACAATGGCATCAAAAGTTTGACCAAGTTATGCTTAACAATGGTTTCAAAATTAGTGAATGCGACAAGTGTGTTTATGCGAAAAACACAACGAGAGGTTATGTGATATTATGTCTTTATGTAGATTATATGCTTATCGTTGGGAGTGATGATAAGATGATTAAATCTACTAAATACATGTTAAAAGAGAGATTTGAAATGAAAGACATGGGTCTAGCTGATTTGTACCAAAGATCAATAGAACCCAAAATGGTCTTGTGTTGAGTCAATATCACTATGTGGACAAAATCCTTGAAAAGTTCAATGCGGAGGATACGAGTGTGACTCAAACTCCTATAGATACCACCCAACATCTATCAAAAAATAGAGGTGAGTGTGTTGCTCAGTTAGAGTATTCAAGGATTATTGGTAGTCTGATGTATGTAATGACATGTACACAGCCAGACTTAGCATATATATGCTATGAGCAGGCTCAGTAGATATACTAGTAATCCAAGCTCTGAACATTGGAAGAGCATGACAAAATTACTAAGGTACTTAAGATACACAAGAAACTATGGGCTGCATTATTGGCGAGATCCAGCTGTTATAGAAGGATACAGTGATGCGAACTGGATATCCGATATGAAAGATTCCAAATTCACAAGTGGTTTTGTGTTCACCCTTGGTGGAGCAGCTATAGCCTGGAAGTCGTCCAAGCAAACTCTTATAGGTAGATCTACGATAGAATATGAGTTTATTGCATTAGATAAAGCTGGAGAAGAAGCACAATGACTACGCCAATTTGTGGAAGACGTTCCAGGATGGCCAAAGCCTATGTCGGCTATTTGCATACATTGTGATTGCCAATCGGCTATTGGTAGAGCTCAAAGTGCAATGTTTAATGACAAATCATGGCACATTAGACGTAGACACAATACGATACGACAACTACTCTCAATGGGGGTTATCTCAATTGACTATATGAGGTCAAAGATAACATAGCGGATCCGTTTACAAAAGGCTTAAGCAGAGACTTAGTATATAATTCGTCAAGAGGAATGAGACTAAAGCCCTTCGAACAAGTTTGAGCAAAGGAAAACCTATCCTAGAAGATTGGAGATCTTATGACCTAGGCTCAATAGGACAACCTAATTGTATGAATTAAGGTCACTGTGGGGGAGTACCTCAAATATAAAAAAGGAGTTGAATACTTCCTAGTTCATTCCTTTATCAAATCAATGATAGCAATGGAGGATAAGCATACAACTTTTAATGATTTGTGTGAAATCACCTATATGAGAGAGAAGTGGGGTCGCTTCGAATGGATTTGTGGGGGGCGTAAATCCTAGAGCTCTTGCAGAACCAGGCTAGCGTTCCATGACCATAACGGACACGACAATGAGGGGCTAACCATATTAGGAAGAGTATTGTGTGATATGTAATAACGTCTACGTAAACATGGATTGGTTTAAGGACATCGCGTCTACTAATCGCTATGAGACAAAGTGCATATCACAAAAGAGGTTTCACTAGGAACACCTACTTCTCCTGCAATACTCAACCGCTGAAATTTTATCCTGACACTTGAGTGCAAGGATCGATTTCTTTTCATGTGGGGTATTGTTGGAACTTTAAAAAGAAAAAAAGGAAAAAGAAAATGGTGAACTTTTAATTACCAATTCAATTGTAATGAATTGGCCATGAATATGCTTGTTAGTGGGCATAATGGCAACCTTTGAAATGTCATGACTACAAGTATATATTGCAGCACTTGGCCTCTTGTTTGCTTTGCTAGTTTTTGAGATCTCTACACCACTTGAGACATACACACACAAGATTCAAAGATTCTCAACACAATCATATACTTTGTTAAGTTCTCAACAACCTACGACGATCGATCCCCTCGTGTTAAACACTCTTGTTTCAGGTGACGTTTCGGGTTTTTGGTTAACTCCGGCAGTACACACTGCTTCGGCTCTTGTACCCTGGGAAACAGTCGGGTTCACCTGACATGGGTGGCCTAAAATCTGTTTTAAGGAACCTCTGTTAAGCAGAAATGCTCAGCTACCGAACTCATTTTAGTTCGTTTCATCTTGTTTTATACTTCTTCTTGTAATTTCAGTTTTAGCATTTTTATATTTCTTGTATTACTTTATTTTATATTATGTATTTTTCTGAATTGTAATTCGAGTAATTGAATAATAAAACTTGTTTATTTTGTTAACGGTATTCCTACTGTAATTCCATCCAATCAAACGAATTCCACACAATTAAATCTAGTGTTGTCCAAAATACTCGACACTCGCTCGGAAAAAACACGAAAAAAGCTAGTTCGAATTTTGCTAGATTTTAAACGAGCCGAGCACAAGCCAAGGTAAGTTCGCTCATCGCTAGCTCCGATAGTCACTCATTTGGCTCGCTCGTTTAAGTATGACTAACTTATAGATATAAAGCAATATTAATTTTTTTTATTAACACTAAATGTTACAAGTATTTAACGATAAATGTTGTATTCAAGCGAATAAATAATGATGTTGATAAATAATTCAAACATTTTAAAACACTTTTTATGTTTTCGTATTATTGTTTTTTAATTATTGAGTTTGAAATTAATATAAATATTTTGAATTTACAATAAAGTTTATTTTGAAACAGAACCAAGACGAGCTGCTTGGTTTTAAAACGAGTTGAGCAACGAGCAAAACATTTGGATCGATTTTACAAATCCAAACCAAGCTGAGCCGCTCGATCTGTAAACGAGCCGAGCACGGACATACCCTCGCTCGGTTCGATTTGGCTCGTCAAAAGCCTAAACAAATCCCCATAACAATAAACCTGTTCGTGTGAAGAAAATAGGAGCGAAGCAAATTAAACAGCCAGACGCATTAGGGCAACCTGTGAGGAAAAATGATAATAAATCAAATCAAAAGAGAAAAATAAAGTAAACAGGAATAAGAAACAACCAAATAAGAAAAACAGAACGTGGATAAGAACCTACTGAAAGACACGTCTAAGAAACGATATGCTAAAAAGCCCAAAATTGGCAGCAAATAACCCGAATAACTGTACAAGAGTTGCTAAAAGAGACCCTTACAAAAATAACCGAGCCTAGGAATCGAACCTGCGGCTTCATGAAAGCTAAAAAGCATGCATGACGAGCCGGGAGCCTCACTGCCTACAATTTAAGGAAAAAAAAAACGTATAAACACAAAGAGTACTTTATATTTACACAAAATTTCAGATATGGTCGTTTATGTTTTGAAATGTTAAAATCAGTCCTTTAAATTTTCAAATATGGCAAACTTTGTCATTTCCCGTTAATTTTGTTAAGTATTAATAGCATACTAGGCATAAATGTCGAAAAAATATATAAGTAATTAAGTAAATTTCACTTCTTGATCCTTTATGTTTCAAAATTTTAAGATATGTTCCTTTACTATGTTAATACTTAACAAAGTTAACAGAGAAAGAATCAAGTTTGCAACATTTGAAAACTTAAAATAAGAATTTTGACATTTCGAAACATAAATGATCATTTCTGAAATTTTATGTAAACATAAAAGAGAAAAAATGAAAT
The DNA here is from genome assembly GCA_009363875.1 of Mikania micrantha. Lineage (NCBI taxonomy): Eukaryota > Viridiplantae > Streptophyta > Magnoliopsida > Asterales > Asteraceae > Mikania > Mikania micrantha. The sequence continues at coordinate 54,271,092 of CM018695.1, forward strand.
TACCCTAAAACAAATACCAAAAACATTGACACTTCTAATCTATATCTATACGACATGTAAAAGAATAACACTTTTGTTGCTTCTCACTTTCTTGCGCTACTATTTTACTTGTCAATTTCTAATCATTTCAATTAATTATCTCTCCTATTAAATAACTATATTATCTCTCTTATTAAATAAATTGTCTCTTTTTTTAAATAATTATAATACTAATAAATAATATATTATATAACTTTTTATTGGAAAACATACTTAAAAAAGGTTTATAAAATATAAAATTTTTCTAAAGTTATTATTTTTTAAAATAATAAATACTTTATTTTCATGAAACAAAATTTATGTAAAAAACAAGTTATCTTAAAAAGTTATTTTTTAAATAAAATACACTATAAACCGGAGTTTTTAAACAATGAAATTTTTATAAAAAAATGGCATCTTTTTTAATTTATTTAAAAACCGAAGTAATAAAATTGATGGAAAAAAATACACTTTGGTCTTTTATGTTTAACGTTATTTTTGAATTTGGTCTTTTAATTTTTAACAATTACAAAAGTTATATTTTATATTCTTGATTTGTAAAAGTTAGTTTTTAACATAACACAAACCGAAGTTTTTAACATCAGTTATTTCAACGTTATTAGCTGCTACGCATCAAAATGTAATATATCATTTGTATAATGATTAAAGTTTTTAATTGTTTTTTATTATTTAAAATATTTGTTAAATTCTAAATTAATCATTTTATATGAATATATCGTTTTATAATTGCTAAATTTTTATTAATAACTATTTAATATTTTATATTAAATTCGTGTAAGACACGGACTTACAACGTAGTTATTCTAATAAAAGAAGAGCTAGCTTGCACACGTGTCATCTACTAATTCTTTTTCATAGTTCTCTCTTATTAAATACTAATTATCTTTTATATTATATATTAATAATAAATAATTTTAAATAATTAAATTATACCATTAAATATAAAATAAATAGATCTTCTTATCATAAAAATCAATGAAAACTAATAAATCATAAGAAAAATTCAAGTATATAATATCTTAAAATATAATTTTATAGTTCTTAATCCTTATTTGTAATTTGTTATTTTGACATTCATTATTTATTATTTTATCAACAATTAATAATATCAAACATATAAAACTTTACAAAAAAATTGTTATTTTGTTATTTGTTAACTATGTTAAATGGGTCGGGCAATTTGTAACAACAAAGATCAATCTAGTTACGTTACAAAGCCATAATATTAATTAAACTTATAATAGAAAATATATGGGCACCATTTAGGCTATATATTATAAAACATCGATATTAAATGCAAAGTGGTTCATTCTGTATAAATTTGAGATTTTGAGTTGCATTTTTGTGGCACATCGATCATCTTCATTTGAAAGTGGTCCTAATTAAGCATGGTTGATTTCCTAAGCTACTTTGTACTCATTCTTACATGTGTGATCCCAACCATCGTAATCTTTAAAACATACAAATCTTCTCGTGCTAATGCTCCTCTTCCACCAACCCCTTTTCGTCTTCCGGTTATCGGGAATCTCCATCTTCTTGGTCCAATCATTCATCAACATTTTCACAAGCTGTCGTTCAAATATGGACCTGTGTTTCGCTTGTTTCTGGGCTCTACACCTTGTATTGTTGTTTCTTCAGCAAAAGTAGTTGAAGAAATATATAGAGAGTCTGAAAATGTCTTTCTTCGCAGGCCCCCAATCGCAGCGAATTATAATGTTACATATGGTGGCAAAGGTTTTATCTTTGCTCCTTATGGATCCTACTGGAAGTTCGTGAAGAAGATAACCATGTCACAACTCCTGAGTGGTAACACACTTGATATCCTCCTTCAAGTGAGGCGTGACGAAATTAACCATTTTATAAAGAATTTATCACGAAAAGCCAAAGTTGGGAAATCAGTGGAAATTGAAGTGATGCTTGGGAATGTTACAAGCAATATGATATCAAGAATGGTCACAGGCAACAAGTATGCAGAAGAAGATGATGAGGTCGGAGACATAATGAAGATAATGGCTGATGTAGATAAGCTCTATGGAAAATTAAACCTTTCAGACCATATATGGTTTTTCAAGAATATTGATTTGCAAGGAATAGAAAAAACTTCTATGGATATTCGCAAAAGATTCGACGCATTAATGGATAAGATCTTGATAGAGCATGAGGAGGCAAGAGAACAAAACATAGAGACAAGAAAAGTGAAAGATTTGCTCAACATTTTACTTGAAATATCAGAAGATGATCACATGGAGATAAAGTTAACTAGAGATAACATTAAAGCCTTGATCTTGGTAACCTATATATATACACACGTTTTTTACCAATTGAATTCGTAACTATAAACAAACATATCTATTTTATTTTCAGGATATATTTCTAGCAGGAACAGACACTTCATCAAAAACTATAGAATGGGCGTTAGCAGAACTCATCAATCATCCAAACATAATGAAGAAAGCAGTAGAAGAAATTGACCAAGTTGTTGGTAAGAACAGACTCTTACAAGAATCAGACATACCAAACCTTCCTTACCTCCAAAGTATAGTCAAGGAAACGCTCCGACTGCACCCCGTAGCACCAATGATTCAAAGACTATCAAGTGAAGATTGCATTGTGGGTGGTTATCATATTCCAGCAAACACTACTACTTTTATTAACTTGTGGAGCCTAGGCCGAGACCCTACCTACTGGGAAAGACCCCTAGAATTCAGGCCAGAAAGATTTGAAGATAAACAAATAGATGTAAGGGGACAAAACTTTCATTTCTTACCATTTGGGAGTGGGAGAAGGATGTGTCCAGGGACTACACTAGGGTTGATGTTTGTATACACAATTCTTGGTTCCATGATTCAGTGTTTCACATGGAAGGCTGGAAAATACGGAAATCTAACCAGTGTTGATATGGAAGAGGGTGTCGCGATTACACTTCGAAGAGCTAACCCTTTGGTTTGTGCTCCTACTACACGGCTTGATCTTGACCTATTGTTATCTTAACTTATGTAATGTTTAGCTTCTTGTGCCAATTATGATACATAACCTCCACCTCCGACGGTCATGATCCACTTGATATGTATTTTATAATTCCTATTTTGTAATAAATAAAAAATTTTAATTTTTGTTTCTAGATGTCTAATTGTCACTAGTACAAATCTATATATTTTGAGGTGGTGTTAAATTGCTGACATGGAGCGACTATTTGACAGCCTAATATATTGTCGCTTCAAAAAAGAAACGACTGCAATTGTTAAAAAATGGCCTTAAAAGTTAATTCCCTTTTCTCTTTTTATAATTTTTGGGGCGGTCCCAGATTCATTTAAACCATCTAAATTATTATTGGGGCGGTTTAAATATGAAGCGGTCTCCATTTTTATTTGAGGCAGTCGATAGATTTGTGGATTTACATTTTTTGGGTCGGTCTTATTTATTTATTTATTTTTCAAAATATTAATTGCAAATTACTATTACTATAAATAATTAAAACTAATGAAAAAGGGATAGTAGAAAATTATTATTATTATATAGTGAATGTGTCCCATTTCTTGGTATTATTATTATTATTATTATATATATATATATATATATAATATTATTTAGGTGCATGTAGCGACGTTTTAAAAATTTAAACTTAGACCATATAAGTTTTTAACTTTGAAAAGTAGTAAACGGAGATAAGAGTATTACATTTGAAAATTTTGGTTAAAGATTTGGGTTTTCTTTTAATTCAAACGACTGGTTTCCGGTGAGATGGATTTCGTGAGTAATGTTTTCTATTATTTTTATAACATATTTGTGATTATTTTGCATCATCTTATGTTTTTATGAAAAATTTCTAGAGTCTGTGATGATAAGTTTGATTTTGTTATGTAACTTATGATATATAACATATAATACTCATTCTCGTGAGTGTACTGTGATAACCCGTCGCAACGCGAGGGCGAATAAACCTAGTATATAATAAAAAAAGATGAAAAAGAATAGTCACTACAAAAAAGGCCATTTGAGTCGGTCAAAACAGTCACAAAACGGTCCAAATGCCATTTTGCGACCAATTTTAGCAGTCGGTTATATGTTGCTCGGTAATTATGATGATGATGTTAAGGATGTTATGTGCTAAGGTTATGGACTATGTGCATGAAATGATGTTTATGTTAAGTATGTTTAATGTTGTTTTATGAAAACTAGAACTCACCAGCGTAAGCTGACTTGATTTAGCATGTATGTTAGGTTGAAGGTATGATAAGAGAAGGTATGGAGCTCGGGCATCAAGTCAGACGATCCGTTGGTTTTGGCAATTCGATATGTTTTTGTTACAGACGCTTTATTGAATTCTGTTATCAAACTATGTTTACATTTCCGCTGCATGATTATGAAAGTTTTTAGTTTAAGAGCTATGTGTTATGACGAAACCAACCTCTGTGGGGTCACCCAGGAACGGAGCCTCACACATCACCTAATGCTTATTCAAATAGGCGACCAACCGATTTCATGTATAGAATCATAACTCAGAAATAAAGAGAATGAGTGTAAGCAAAATCATGAAACGAGACTCCGATTTCAAGATACACCGAGTCGAATATAACGCTAAATAAGAGATCAGATATATTGAACTCTTCAATTCTAGAAATTATAACCATTGGAAAGAGCTCGAAAAATCGTGAATGTGGGCGAAAACGGCCCGTAAAACGGAGTTCGTATGCTCCCGTTATCGCGAAAACAAGAAACGAGTAAGATCACGCCCGAACGCGCCACGTGTCAAAACGTGGCATGCATGCAAGATATTCCATCCACGCGCACCGCCCCGTGCCAAACTCCGAGGCTAGGCTATGCGCCCCGGACACATGGCACGCATGCAACATGCCACTTCCAGGCACACAGCCCCGTGCCAAACGCCGGGACTAGGCTATGCGCCCCGGACCTAGATTTCGTCTATAAATAGCAGAAGATCAGATTTTCGATTCTGAGTACGAAATTCACTTTTCAGCTCTCAACTCCTGACCCTACACCTCCAAATACCCACATTTAACCCCTCCAATCATCTAGTGTTCAACACGAGGTGTTGCCAAGCTTCTGTGAGGTAAAAATCTCGTTTCGTATCATTTCAATTCGTTATAATACTTGTTTTAGATCTGATTATTATTATATAATAGGATTATGTTTAATTGTTTGTATTTAATCAAAAACATGTCGAGGTTCTGTCCGACTAGTTTTTGGGAAACAAACAGTTATAAGTAGAGATTATGCCCAATTGTTTTTAGGAAACTTAAGAATTATAAGTCGAGGTTCTGCCCGACTTAAAACCTGAAAAACCTCACTTTAATAAGCAGAAACTCTGTCCAAAACAAGTATACAAAACCTCAGTCCTATAAGTCGTTGTAATGCCCAATTGTCTAAAAGTATTGCCATTGCAAATACTTATATTTCTATTATTATTATTTATATGTTTTAAAATATAAATAATATATCTAATAGAAAAGCACTCCTAATAGGTTCAGACTAGAACCGGACTACCGTCTATATTCAGCTTCAGGTTGGAGCAGGACGGTTATCAGATTATTATTAATCTGTGAGTCTTCATACTCCCCTTTTCAATATTTTAGTTTCTAAAACTCGGGGATTCATTACCAAACCCTTTTCAAAATGCATGATATGTCTAAGTATCTATTAGCATTCAAGCATGTGATATCTGTTTCATGAGGTGTTCGAGGTATTTTGGTGGCACATGTTAGTGAATTTATATTCGGGTTATTGACTGTTGTTGGTTGAGATTACATGTTCAGTATCTCGTGAATTCATATATGTCTGTCTCTATTTAGTAAGTTATCTCATTATAATGTGACTCATGTTGCATGAACTACTTGTGATTACTTGAAGTATCATGTGAACTGTATGGAACTCGTGCTGATCCTTTCCAAAACCAAAACCTTTTCAGGAAACCACAGGTGTATATCATTAAGTTTTGCAGAGATGTTCAAGATCCAAAAATTCAGGTATGATATCTAGACCATTTATGTTCTGAACTAGTCGTCAAAGCAAGTCGCACCCACCCCTACTGACGTCCTATAAACCGCTTCGGCAACGCGCCACAAGCTCTGACGAGCATCCACGGGCGACCGAGGGGGTGGGGTGTGACAGAATTTACGACCGTTTCATTTTTGCAACCACTTTTGTGACCGAAACTTTAGAAAATATTGGCGACCACAATTGCGACAACAATTTTTCGCGTCCGAACCTTTTTCAACAAATTTAGGGACCGAATTAGTAGCAATTGAGATCACAACAAAGCTATTTACGACCAATTTAGCAATCGAGCTTTCTTCTGAATGGATTTGTGATTATTGTTTCGAGTCATAAAAAATGCAGAATCAAAGAATTAGTTTTTCAATTCTCCAGTATTTATAAATTGCAATACCATAATCAAAAATTTTAAATTGCACTTGTTCATTAATCAAACAAACATTCAAAACAAATATGAAAAAAATATCTAAATGCAATTACAATAAAATATACCAAACATAGGTATAATAACAAATATCTAATGATCTATAACAAAAGATCACACGCCTAACTAGTTAGAGCGATTTTTTGATATGTTATTCAAAAGGATGTGAATTTGCTCTTTCATTTCGGCATTTTCATTCCTATTTTCCTCAATTTGCTCCAACATTTTAAGCTTATGTGCCCTTTCTTTTCCTTTCTCTTGTCGTTATATTTATTTCTCTTAATGTAGTTTGGTTATTTCCTCATTCAACCGTTGTACCTATAATTAATATACCACGTTGAGTAACCAAACAACACATTACAATAAACTATATCAACTATAACTCATTTCAACAAACTAGTTAAACAAGTTTCGTGTGAAGCAGATCTGTTGAAATTTCATGACAAAACCACATACCAACTTGTAAAAGGTCAAATAAGGAGTAATAATGTAACTAAACCTTAAATTCAAAAGTAATAATCTAATTAAACCTAGTAGTTGCAGCTTTATAAGCCTAGACCCATGTATTCTAAACATGCATTAGCCATCCTAAAAGCTAGTAACAAACAACCCGTTATCTAGACCCATTATTTAAGACTCTAATCAAACATGATTTGACCAATTTAAACCTAGTAGTTGCATCTTATAAGCCTAGACCTATGTATTCTAAACATTCATTAGCCATCTTAAAAGCTGATAACAAACAACCCATTATCTAGACCCATTTAAACTTAATATAATCAGCCATTTAGTTTTACCCATTTAAACCTACTAGTTTCAGCTTTATAAGCCTAGACCCATGTATTCTAAACATTAATTAGCCATCCTAAAAGCTGGTAACAAACAACCCATTATATATACCTATTACTTTATAATCTTATCAAACATAATAAACATAAAAAAAATTAGCTGCTTAATATAATCAGCCATTTAAATTTTCCAGAATACTAATAAAAATCAACATATAAACCAACCTATCAAGATTACACCCAACATATATCACCTGAATACAAATGAAAACATTGACTAAAATAGAATACACATACCTGTTCATTTGCTAGCGTAGACGACGTACCTGTCATCACAACATGCGGAACGAATCACTAATGTCACTAAAACCATATACTCTGCCTTTTTTCCTCCCCCCAACAGCTTGTATCCATGAGTCTGGATCAAACAATGGTTGTTTGCTAGCATCATCCCCATATCTCTTTTTCACATGTTCTTTATATGATTTCTGTAATATAGAAAAAAAATAACTTTCTAAGAATTATAACTTTTGATAAGTAACTAACTATAACATAGCTTTTAAAAGTAAAGAAACTTACAAGAGAATCCTTTGCCCTAGTGTCAACCCATTTAACAATGGCATGCAAATCAATGTCATCCAAATTTCGAGCCTCTTGTGGCCCCTCGCCTCCTTTACTAATCAACAATTTATCTAAAGGTCTCGTCCCTTTCTTCTTGTGTGACTGCATCCAAATTTCATCAACTGTAGCAGGCCGCCCAAGTAGCTTATCCTAGAAAGGTGTATTTGAAATTTTATATTTTCATGGTATGTTAATAAAAAGGGGCAAATAAGTATGGCTTACTGCTTTTCGTTTAAGTGTGACATAGGTTTGTAGCCGAGAGTATGTTTTCCCCCAATTAATTTTCCTCTATTACTAACGATTATAGAAGATTTTGCTTTCCAATCATCTATATTCCAATATTCAACCAGTTTTTCCCAAATTTGAGACCCCATCCATCGTGGCTTATATGGAATAATAACCGATAAATCATTTCCAACTTCTACATCAACATTACGCGCAACTTTCTTACCATCACGAGCCCTACTCAATAAATCCTTTATCTTTTCCTCATAAAATTCACCTAGCAAGATCGAATTTGTTCATCCAAGTCATTTTCCCATTTACAGTGTAACTAAAAACACTCATTTTAGCAACATCTTTATAGTTGAGTTATTTACAATGTTATATACAACTTTTTTAATATACAAACCTTGAAACGCTCAAACATCCTGTTTTCATCCTCTTTAGATATATCTTTCCAACTTGTCTAGGGATGGGACCAGAAAGCTTGCAAAGATTCCCCAATAATACGGGTAGCTTTTCCTTGATTACTCAATCTATGAAATGAAAACAATAAAACACAACAGAACACAATCAACATTACTTGTAATAAATAAACAATATTAAGACAATATTAATACCACACACGCACTTAATCTCCATGGATAATACAAATTTGTTCACGGTTTCTTGGTTCAGGTAAAGGGGTAGGGGCAACTAGTCCTCGTCGGCCAAGAGTTGACTAATCATCATCGCTGCTCTCATGTTGAGGCAATGTCTCATATGAATCTAAGTGTAATGGTCCACCAGTGCCATTATCAATGTCTTCATATCCATCATCTTGATCAACGTCATCTCTTCCATATCCAATCTACTACCTACTTAAAGCAAAACAAAGCAAATAGCTATAAAATGTACTTCGATTTTAATAAATTTAAGCTTCACAAAATAAAACCTTGAAAGATCTCATCATCCTCATCATCATCCCTCATCTTAACTATTTGTTATGTTTTATTTTGTTTTGTTGCATTTGAGGTTGATGGAACCTTTTGGGAGACATTGGGAGTAACCATATGCTGGATATTTTTTTAGGTTAGCAACTCTATTCATTGACATTGGTAGAATACATGGTGAACGTTGTTGCTATAACAAATTAGTGTTCATTATAAAATATATGCATCTAAAATAAAATAAATGAAGTTTTGATAATCAAATTACCTTTTTGGATGCAACAACACTTCCACCAATTTGTTGGTCATCATCCTCACTATCATCTTCTGCACTGGGAATATTATCTATATCCCCCACATGAGTTGCGTCTCACTATTCTTTGCTTCATTTGTTGACTTTCAACTAAACTAGTCATATATTTTACTATATTTTTAACTCCTAGATCACTTAGTCTTTTTTGTGTTCTCTTGTATCCTCAATTGTCTTTCTTTCTCATACTTATTGCCTTCTATTGTTAAACTTTGTATTTCCTTGATTTGTTTTGCCATTAGATCTGGACAAAGTCAAAATGTAACCATAAAATGGGTTGAGATGGGTAGCTCCTTAATACAATACGGGTCAAAATGAGTAACTTAAAAATTTCAAATGAATAATAATTATTAATTTATATGTTTTTGTAAACATCGATGCATTCTTTAGGAAGACTAAGCTTTTGACGAATTTTTTTCGTATCATAGAAGCTTTAGGGAGCTTGTTCTCTTCAGGCATCATTGCTTTAACCATGGAAATAATATGATTGTAACATTCAGTAGATACATTGAACAGTGATTTCCAATTCAAAAAATTTGTGGCGGCTTCTAACTTTGAACAATTTGTAGCTTTCTTACCCTCCCAGGCAGCTTGTAACATCTCGTAGAATCCCTTTGATTCGGGATTTGGTGTGTGTCCTCCCAAAGTATCTGAACTTAAATTTGCATGATGGGTCGGATTATAATCAGAAGGAGGCATGCTATCCAGAACCATACGTTGATAACCATCATCATCACCATCATCAACTTCCATTGTAGTAGAGGATTGTCCTTCATCATGCATGGAAGTTTCACCATGTGCATGCCATTTTGTATAATTATCGATGAAACCATTGCCAAGCAAGTGCTTACGAATAGTTTCTTTACTTCTATATAATACATTTTGGCACTTAAAACATGGACATTTAATGTCATAGACTATCCTACCGTGTTTAGTTGCCCTTTAATCTATAGCTCCTTCTTTAGAATAGGCAAATTCCAAAAAGAGATTCACATTGGTACCATATTCCATATTAGCAAATCCTATCCATTGTCGATTAGTAAACCACACCATTTTCTATAACATCAATGTAAATGATCAAATAAATTAAACAAATAAGCCAAACATGCTTCGAAACAAAATGAACAAATAAAAAACATTACAGAACATGTGATTTAATAACGTGGTTAGCTCGCAATCAAAATTCATTAAAATATGATTTAATAATAATTTATCACCTTTATAATTGGAAAAAGTTTATCTTTATGTGCATAATTATATGCCATCTTTGCTGACATAATAATACACAAATGAATGGTACAACAAGATGTTTTTGAGCTTTTAACTTAAACAATTTATTGTTTTTTCTTCTCTTGAACTAGGTAATAAATGTGATGACGATACTGACAAGTTATATGCACTACAAAGTACTATTCCCTTTGATGACAATGTCATGTATGAATATGAGTCAGCAACCTAAGTGATGGATAGTGATTTTGAAACCCAGATGGCTAACCTTGATGGTGAGACCCAAGTAGTGAACCTTGATGCTGAATTTGAGGAGATGGATGCTTTTGATGAAACTTAGTTATTCAATGATTATGATACTGAAGAGATTGTAGTTAGTGATCATGATCGAACCGAAATGACTGAAATAATAGATTACTCTGATGCGTTTTCTGATAGAAGATTCTTGTAGGAGAGAACACATACAGAACATACCATGTATGGAAGATATATAAGAATTCAAGCCAAAAATCGATTACGGAAGGAGTGAATAGCATACTTCAGGTAGTTGGTGAAATTTGAAAGTGTCTAGATGGGCAGGTCAGAATAAAACGGGTTGTTTTTAGTAAGGGCTGACAATAAACACTATTTGTTCGGTGTTTGTAGATTTTTTATCAACAACTAGCATGTAAAATATGATCAGAAAATCATAATTATTATAACAGTTGTGTGTTTTTCAATTAAGAATGGTTTTAAAAGGTTTACTTTTCGGGTGCCTTATTAACCGTTTGATCCATTTATTGCCTTATGCTACTTTTTAATTTTATTTATTCTACAACCTAATAGAGATGAAACAATTTTTTAATCAACCTTCTCATTAATTAACAGTTTGGGATCTCAACTATGGTGAAATTATAAGTATTTTTGAATTTCTGGGATCTTCATGTTGATGTTTTTTACATGACAGGAGCTGAAATCAAAAATTTGCTTCAATTCGTGCAGCATCAATGAGAGCTTCTGGCCTTGTAGCACTCAACAAGGCTTCTAAAGTAAGTAAAGTAAGAGTCCATCATGTCTCAGCTTTAGTTCAGAACCTGACATTGAACATAGAAGAATACTAGTTGGAGAAAGTCATTCTCATGACTTGGAGAAGGTCAATGAGTCAACAGGTAGTCTAGAAATTAGAGGTAAGTGTCAATTTGGTATGTCTATTGCTAGGAAACTTTATGCTATTTGTTTTCTGTTTGTTTTTTTTTTATTTTACCTTTGTGTATCATACATTGCGTTATAAGGAAAGTTGAATGCGCACAATCTTATTTAGGTAGCACATCAATGATCCAATTGATGTTTTGTGTGAAGTTCTTTTGTAGTTCTTGGTGTTTTAACCCACTTAATTTAATATGGTTTGTCATGTCAATAATGCGGTAGAAAACAAGCAGGCGTGATACTCGGACTAATAAGATCACTAAAAACATACGTGTCTTTTGTAATACAATTGTTATGCAAAGTTAGAAGTTACTTTCCCAAACAATGTTTTTGCTTACGCAAAGTTTTGGATCTACATGGTCTATATCACGTGGTTGAATACGATCTCTTAAGGTTTACCATCAAAAATCAACATGCGGCGAAGCGCGGGTCGCTCCTACTAGTTAATGTAATTATTAAAGTAATTTAATAAGTTTATAATTGATGTAATATATAAAAGTTTATAAATACTATAAATATTTAAGTGTATCCATTTAATAATAAAATTTCATTGTTTTAAATAAACTCTAATTAATGTTATAGTAGGATTTAAATATCTTTGCTATATATATTTTGTAAAATCTTAAATAAATCCATTGAATAAAATATTTATAAATTATGTTTAATATAATAAGTTTTTTAGATTTAAAATAAATTTTAAATAATTAAACATTAAGTATAAAATAGTCAACTTGTATTTTGTATTTATGTAATTACATTTATATGTATTCTTTTATTTATTATTATATATATGTATATATATATATATGTATATATATATATATATGTATATATATTTACAGAATATTTAAATTTTGTTTACTAAAACTATCAATTTTTATTTTTATAAATAGTATGGGAAAATAAATTTAAAAATAACCTTAAAATAAAAAGAAAAACATGGCTCAGAAAAGCCTCGGCCCGGAATCGAACACGGTACATCCTTGTACCCAAGACACATATCACACACTCCGAAACATTTGGTATGGAGCCCTGAGAATGAGATACCTTCGTTTCGTTTATGCTTAATCCTCTTTCAAAATCGCCCAGGATTGTAGCCAAAGAACCCTAATCCCTTTGAATCCAAAATTCGTTTGATTTTTATACTTGTTAATGTCAAGTTTGATTTCGAGTTGATCCATTGCGTCTGCAGGACCGATTGGGTTAAAAATTGGTCGTTATTTGCTTATATTTCGTTTTTTCTCATTCCTTCTATCTTCTTTGTTGATAAAATTTAAAACTTGATAAGATTTATCCACTAATGACGGCTAAAGATCAATACGGGTCGAAAGTTGTTCTTGGATCGGGTTGGAGCAAGAAAACGGGTGAAGAGGGTAAAAGGGAATGTGAGATTGGGATATTGGCAGCTTTAGACCTTCTTATTCTTTCCCCTCATTACTAGTTTCGAATTTGACACTTTTTGCCCTCAAGATTTATTTTTTACTTTCTAAATAATGTTTTGAAAGATTTATTATGTAATTAAAACAATAATATACGTATAAATGTTGTTTTTATACTTTTCTAAAAAAATTATTATCATTTATATAAAATCTTTGTTATTATATGTGTGTGTATTTAACCATTATTCTAAAGATAACTTTTATAAAATTTTGTTTAATATCTCAGTAATTATTTCAACAACAAACAAAAAACGTACGATTTTAATAACAAACGTCAATGAGCAACTTAATTATAAGGCTAAAATCACTACGTTTAGCACCTAATGTATAACAATCAAAGAACACCAATCAATAACACGATTTTGTATAACATATACATAACTAAAAGATGATGCAAATCATGCCTCTACACATTGATTTTGATGAACTTGAAGATCTGAAAACAAAAGACAACCAAAATTAACATTCAAACTTAAGTGGTCACTAATTTTCCAACCGCATTTCTTGTGGTTGCTAAAGTTGCGCCTATTTTGCAACAGAATTTTTTTGTCACTAATTTTGAGACCGGTTTTGTTTTGGTTGCTAAATTTGCGACCATTTTTTATCAAAATTTTTTGGTCATTAGTTTTGCGACCAATTTTGTATTGGTTGCTAAAGTTGCAACCATTTGGAATTCCGTCACAAATACGGTCGCTAACTGTGACAATTACGTTCGAAGAATTTCGTCATCATCAATGAAAGCACATATCGTCATGCTTGAAATCTACGTTGATATAACGATTGTGATTATTACAGGTTGAAAGTATGCAAGAAATGGTGAACGTGGGAGAAAACCGTGCGCAAAACGGAGTTCCGAATTCTCCGGAATCGCAAAACAAAGAAAATTACAAAAATATCAAAATCAGGGATGCTTCCTAGTAAGCCTAGCCCCAGCTTTCCAAGCTAGGCAGTACACGGGGAAGCAAGACATATCAGGAATCCGTGATCCATGTGCGATACGCCTAGACCCAGACAACCACGCTAGGCGATGCGCGCGAGACTAGAAAAATCTGAGGCTTTGTGGCCCTCACACTAAGCTTAGCGCCAAGCGGTCCCGCTAGGGGTACGTGAAGGATAAGGCAGTTTGGTGGATGAGTTTAAGGAATCAGAATTCCTGCAGAAGATTATTTTCTACTCTTTCTCGAACTTACTTGATCTCCCTGACGAAAACCAGCAGCTTTAATCATCCAAATTCAAGTTTGAAGCCCTCTAAACATCCAGATCTTGCTAGTAAACGATTCCACGTCATCGGATCATCGTATTACAACCAGAAATCCGTCTGAACGGGTAATGATTCGTTTTAACTTTCTAGGTTGATAATGGTTTGATTAGATCTTGTTTTTGAATGTAATGCAAATTGTTGATTATTGCTTAGATGATGGCTAGGAATGATTATAAACGAAGAACTTGAGGTGTTAACGGGTAAATCCTTGTTTTGATCCGTTGTAATTCCCGGTTTTCATGAAACTATAACAATGATTATAATTGCTTAAACCATTTGATTGTGATTATGTATGTGATTAGTTTGATTAATCCTTGAAATGCAAGTTTAAATCCAAGTGTTTCAAACTAATCACAATCATTAAGATAATCATTGGAATAACTATTTGGTGTTTATGATAATAGTCATATTAGTATGTTGAATATAATTATTAAACCTATTCCAATGTCACATTATGATATTTCATTATATCTGGATAATCAATAACAAGGATTGATCATTTCTAAGCCATAAATTCATCTAGAAACTGTTTCAGCACTATAATCAACAACAGTACCTATTTGGTTAATCTGAGATTATTCTGATTAATCAAATACGTCATCAACCTTGTATTAGGAACCTGAATCAATATAGGTTCCTACATTATCATACATTGAATGATATGACATTAAATTAACTAATTAAGCATCTAATATCGGTTTGATGACTTTCAATGCAATGTCTTTGACATTGGACGTTCAGAAATATCTAATCAGTAAGTTAAAACCTTAATACCTCATTAAACAATAAATAATGCAGAATTAAGAAATATTACCAGTTTGTGCGATATTCCACTACCCTAGAGACTTCAGGTGAGTTTCGTATCACCCCTTTTATTTTTAATGTTTTATAAACACCGGGGTACTACTGTGGAACTTTGATCTATCATATGATATGTATCACTATTATCTGTGTGATTTCATGTGAACTTGTTGAGAACTTGTGGATTTCATGGGATTTTGCCTATAGATCAGAACACTATCACAATATCTAAAAGTCCTCATTCCTTGAACTATATCTAGTGAACCCATGTGGGGCCGAACGAAGAACAATGATAGTACTATCGGTTGACAACCCATTTGCCAGGAGCTTGCAACTCCCATTGGTGTAAATGTTTGTTACCTGTTTCGAGAACTTCTTAATGTTGTGATAGACATTAAGACAATGAGGCACTAAGATATTTACTAACGGGTAGTATCTTTATAGAACAGAACGAAGTAGTCCGAAAGGAACAAGATACGGGTCCCATGGTTATCTTGAACTGTATATATTGAGAACTGACATATCATATCATATTGTTTAACTTGAACATTACGAACTCACCAGCTTTGTGCTGATCTTTCAAACTCAAATCTTTTTGCAGGGAGACAGTGACCATCGGTGAGACTGCACTTTTGAACACTTGTAATTAAATAAGCTAGATTGTGTAATAAACTCAGTTTGTAAACTGTAAGTTGGGTTGTGATTACGAAACCCTTGTACTAGGTTATCTTTAAGTTAATCTGTGTGTTGTGATACCGGATCAAGTAAGTCACACCTCATCTCTGAGACATCACCACTATGCTTCCGCAACCTTCTCAGTGACATCATCAACAGGTGATGAGAGGTGGGGTGTGACAAGGTGGTATGAGAGACACATGTTATAGAATTTAGGTGAATTTTGAGACTTAGACTATAACCATAGGCTCGTATAGTGACACTGAGAGCACCGAACATAACTAATGAAGAAAATTTGTTATGAATTGAACCAGAATAATCAGGTGGTACGAATTTCAGTTATGAGTGGCCAGCATAACTGAAATACGCAACACGTGTGCGTTCTAGTAAAATTTAATACAAGCGGAACAATAATAATTATAAGGACGAATAGTTGATTTAAGATAGGATGAGATATCATATCATGTTTGTGTTGAATTTTATTATTCAATATCCATTTCATGGTACCGATCTGGGGATTTTATTTGTACAGCGATGGCTAATCCACCAAAGCATTATATCTATCAGAGGTTCCCATATGTCATACTTGATGACACCCCCAGTTCGAGTTCGAGTTCCGATTATGATCCATCGGAAGCGTCATCAGCTGCATCACAGGCGGTACCATTAGTACCACAACCACCAGCTCCTGTACCAGCTACACCACCACCACCACAAGCACCATCTGTATCACCTAGACATTCTCAGCTACCTGCTGAGAATGCCTTGGCAGACAGGCGACAGAGCTCTTCACGTCAGCGAGTTCCAGTTTGGGATGGGTTGCGGCGTATGCGGGGCCAAGCTCGCAAGACTACAAGATTACCTCCCTGACACCATATGGAATAGAGGGATGTGCCTTCTACTATTCATGAGGTGGGACAATCCTCCCACCAAGCTGAGCTCCGGGAGCAGTCACAGCATGCCGCCTAGGACTTGCAGGCACGACAGGACCTGCAGTAGTATCGTGCCACGCTAGAGGATACTTGTACTACAGTACTGGATATCCTTACATCGCACCTGACTCTTATGGAGAAGGTGAATGCCTTGGATACAGACACCCGGGCGTGGAGAGTTACTGTGGAGGACATGTTGAGGAGGACGTGGGGACATGTACTGATTTCTGCGTTCTGGCAACATGTAGCATTGTTGAGGGAGCGGTTGGTGCATATGAGAAAGATGATTATAGGGATAGTTAGCATGATGAGTTGGGAGGCGAGGTTGAGGGTGATGGCTATAGTGATGGCTGCTATAGCCATATATAGTGATAGCCTGCTTACGGTTCTTTATAAGGTAAGTATGATCTGTGTATGGTGATGTGGGACGTTTATTGTAAATATTATCTAGGACAGGCGGATAGGTGAGCGTTTAAGGTTATGGGATGTTTTTGATTGTAGGATAGTGTGACGCCCGTCTCCAGGGACGTACTATGTCGGATTTACTCATAAGCACATTGATAAAATAGAGATAACTCAATTGCAGCGGAAAATAAAACATATTATACATAAGTAAACCCGATTACATATATGTCACACAACCATTTTTTTTATCTATTTACAAAATCTACATCTATGCCAGTCTTCTCAATACCTGCAGCCAGCATCCATCCAGAGTCACTTATGCCAACTGTTTCTTGCCTCGACTAGCTGAGGCTTCACCATCTCTACCTGATGTGCATGCTAAAAATTGTCAGCTTAAGCTGGTGAGTTCTAAGTTTAATAAACATATTTTCATATCAAATCATATATTTCAAAAGCATTTTATAATAGCATACATCAATATACATATATCATGTCATACCAAATTTAAAACTCTGTTCACCCGAAGGTGCTCTGTCTTACCCGAAGGTAACTCTGTTTTACCCAAAGGTAACTCTGTTCACCCGAAGGTGCTCTGTTTTACCCAAAGGTAACTTTGTTCACCCGAAGGTGCTCTTTTACCCGAAGGTAACTCTGTTCACCCGAAGGTGCTCTTTTACCCGACGGTAACTCTGCCTTACCCGAAGGTAATTATGAAAAACTTTATTCACCCAAAGGTGCTTTAAAAATCCCTTTTTTTAAAAACTTTATAATAAGCACCGTAGTGCAAAAACCTTCTTCGAAACACCGTCTTTACCTCAGACCTATACACCGGCATTATCCTGTTATATCGAAGGAGCATACGACTACACACCTTCCGTATACTAGGACCATGTCTTTGTTAGTATATGAGATTTGGACCTCTTGAAAACTCTTTTAATAAACTTCTTTTCAAAATAAAGATTTGGGTTTCCTTTGTTATATCTTGAAAAATACGTACAGAAAATTCGGCATTATCCCGACTTAACATTGGTATAACGGGAAACATCCCGGCATCAATATAACATCATATATATCAAAACATTAACAATATAACATACACATCAGCCCAACGAGTTAACTTTCTTTGCTATCCTTCACTTTCTCAAGTTCACAATGATATCCTATTAACATGGATATCCTATCATAATTATAATCTTAATCATAAAATGCAAACCCCTTTTTAATTCTGGGTTTCTAAACGGGCAGCACAACGGCTTATCCAATAGTGTTTTTAGATTTTAAGTTGGGCAGAACCTTGACTTATATTCCTTGATTTTTCTGAAAACAATTGGGCAGAACCTCTGCTTATAATTGTTTGTTTTTCAAAAACCAATCGGGCAGAACCTCGACGTGTTTTTGATTTAAACCAAACAATTAATCATAATCTTATTATATATAGTAATAATAAGATCTAAAACAAGCATTATAACAAATCTAAATTATACGAGATTTATACCTTACAGAAGTTCGGCAGTACCTCGCGTTGAATTCTAGATGATTGGAGGGGTTAAATATGGGTATTTGGAGGTGTAGGGTCGGGATTTGAGAGCTGGAAAGTGAAAAATTTCGACAGAATTCGAAATCTGGTGATCTGCTCTTTATAGGCGAAATCTGGGTCAGGGGCGCATCGCCTGGCCCCAGCGTTTGGCTCGGGGTGGTACGCCCGGATTTAGGATTTTGCATGCCTGCCACGTGTCGACACGTGGTGCCACATGGCGCGAAATCTGACTAGTTTCTTGTTTTCGCGATAACTTAAGCATACGAACTTCGTTTGACGCGCGGTTTTCGCCTACGTTCACGATTTTTCGAGATCTTTCCAATGGTTATAATTTCAAGACCTGAAGAGTTCAATTCATATGACCTCTTATTTAACGCTTTATTCGACTCAGCGTATCTTGAAATCGGAGCCTCGTTTCGTGATTTCGCTTACACTCATTTTAATCATTTCTATCTCTCCATTATTGTTATGCTTAAAGATAATTTATTTGATCGGCTTAGATAAATGTATTCTCATATTTAATTAGTTCCTTTGCTAAACTTATTGTATAATAACATTGGTTTTAAGGTAAACAGAAGCACTTACATATTATATTTACATTATTGGGAAAACCGGATGTTACAACTCTACCCTCCTTAAATGGGTTTCGTCCCCGAAACTATTACAACGTAAACAATTGAGGGTAGCATATTCTCATCTCTTCTTCGGTTTCCCAGGTTGCCTTTGATCCTTTTCTATGCTTCCATTGTACCTTAGCCATCTTTACAATTTTATTACGGAGTCTCTTTTTATTGCGATCGAGTATCGCGACTGGCTCTTCTACGTAATTAAGCTTGTCATCAACCTCGATCTCATCAAAAAGTACATGAGAGGTTTCATCCGCAAGACATTTCTGTAGGTAAGACACATGAAACATCGGGTGTATACTACTAAGTTCGTCTGGCAATTCCAATCGGTATGCCACTTTACCGATCTTGTCTAAAATCTTAAACGGTCCGATATACCTCGGACTTAAATTTCCTCGCTTTCTAAATCGAATTAGACCTTTCCGTGGGGATACTTTTAACAATACACGATCCCCTACATTGAATTCAATTGGTCTTCTTCTCTTGCCTGCATAGGACTTTTGACGATCTTGGGCAGCTTTAAGTCGTGCTCTGACTTGAGCAAGCTTATTGGCCATCAATTCTACATCAGTTTTGCTTCCCAAATCTTTCTGCCCAACTTCACCCCAACATAGTGGTGTTCGACATTGTCTCCCGTATAACATTTGATATTGTGGCATTCCAATGCTAGCATGGTAGTTGTTATTATACGAGAATTCGACTAGGGGTAAATGATCGTCCCAATTACCAACAAAGTCAATAACACATGCACGTAGCATATCTTCTAAGGTTTGTATCGTTCTTTCAGTTTGCCTATCTGTTTGTGGGTGATATGCCGTGCTCAAACATAACCTTGTCCCCATCTGTTCGTGAAACTTCTTCCAAAATCTGGAAGTAAATCTAGTATCTCGATCCGATACAATCGAGATTGTTACTCCATGGCGTGCAACAATTTATTTCACGAATAATTCCAATAGCTTTTCTGACGAATATGTCTCACGTATTGCTAAGAAGTGAGCGCTCTTCGTCAATCGGTCCAAAATCATATGGAATCATGTTGTTTAGCTGTACGCGGTAGCTTTGTGATGAAATCCGTGGTAATGTGTTCCCATTTCCATTCAGGAACTTCCAAAGGCTGCAGATAGCCATGAGGCTTCTGATGCTCAGCTTTCACTTGTAAACAAGTCAGACATCGGTTGACATATTGTAATATGTTGAATTTCATTCCTGGCCACTAATAATTCTTGCGTAGATCTTGGAACATTTTGGTAGTACCTGGATGAATGGAATATCGAGACTTGTGTGCTTCGTCGAGAATTCTTGATCTAATATCCCCGTATTGAGGTACCCACATCCTACCATAACGAGTTTTGATTCCGAGCTCGTTTTCATCAAGCTTCGTTATCAGACCAAAAATTCTTTGACTCATAACATTCTCTTCTTTCAATGCTTCTTGTTGCGCATCTTTGAGTTGATTCGGAAAATCTGATGTTATAACCGTGCATAAGATTTTACTCTTATAGGAGAATACTCGCCTTTGCGACTTAGCGCATCGGCCACCACATTGGCCTTTCCTGGATGGTATAGAATTTCACAATCATAATCCTTAATTAACTCGAGCCATCTACACTGTCTCATGTTCAAGTCTTTTTGTTCAAAGAAATACTTTAGACTTTTATGATCAGTGTAGATGGTACACTTGGCACCATATAAATAGTGCCTCCATATCTTTAGTGCAAACACGACTGCGACCAATTCCAAGTCGTGTGTTGGGTAATTTCTTTCATGGGTTTTTAATTGTCATGACGCATAAGCAATAACTTTGTCACGTTGCATCAGAACACAACCCAAACCCTGATATGATGCGTCAGAGTAAATTACCATGTCTTCTGTGCCATCAGGTAATGTAAGAACTGGGGCATGTGTTAATCGTCTCTTCAGTTCGTCAAATGCAACTTGTTGTTCAGGACCCCATTCAAACTTTACTTCTTTCTTGGTTAACTTGGTCATGGCATAAGCAATCTTGGAGAAATCTTGGATAAATCGTCGGTAGTAACCTGCCAAACCCAGAAAGCTACGAACTTCAGTGGGTGTCTTTGGCGGATTTCATTTTTTCACCGACTCGACCTTACCAGGATTCCATTTACATTGATTATGTGACCAAGAAATTGCACTTATCTTAGCCAGAAGGCACATTTTGAGAATTTGGCATACAATTTCTCTCTTCTCAATGTCTCCAAAACTTCTCTTAGGTGACAGGCGTGGTCATGTTCATTCTTAGAATATATCATAATATCATCAATGAACACAATCACTGGCCTATCAAGCATTGGTCGACATACCCTATTCATGAGATCCATGAATGCAGCTGGGGCATTAGTCAAACCAAACGACATTACCAAAAACTCATTGTGTCCGTATCGTGTTCAGAATGCAGTCTTTGATATGTCTTCTTCTTTCACCTTCAACTGATGATAGCTCGAACGTAGGTCGATTTTGGAGAACCAACTTGCTCTTGTAGTTGGTCAAACAAGTCATCAATTCTAGGAAGAGGATATTTGTTCTTTATTGTGAGTTTATTTAGATCCCTGTAGTCTATACACATTCGAATACTCCCATCTTTCTTCTTTACAAATAATATTGGAGCTCCCCAAGGCGAAACACTTGGCCGCACAAAACCTTTGTTTAATAGGTCTTGCAACTGCGACATTAACTCCTTTATCTCTGATGGTGCAAGTCGATAAGGTGCCTTCGCAACTGGTTTAGCTCCTGGTAAAAGATCAATGCGAAACTCTACTTCTCGTTCTGGAGGCATACCCGGTAATTTGTCAGGAAACACATCGGGGAATTGGGATACCACCAGAATATCTTTTAGTTCTTTCGTCTTCGCCTTATTATCGACCACATATGCGAGATAAGCTTTGCAACCTTGATTCATAACTTCTGAGCCTTCAACATTGAAACGATCTTATAGAAGAGCTCGTACGATCTCCAAAAATAACAATCCGATCTCCATCAGGCACTTGAAGTTGAATGATCTTCTTTTTACATAATATTTCAACTTCATGTTCTGTTAGCCAATCCATGCCCAGTACGACATCAAACCCGCCCAAAGTTATTGGATAAAGGTTAATGGGTATTTTATGACCATCAAGGTCAATAGAACAACCCTCAACAATGGTAGAAATAACTACCTTCTTTCCGAGTGCCGTTTCAACTTTTAGTAGGGTATCTATCTTATTGGGGATCTTATTGAGCAGTATACAAAAGTTAACACACATAAAACTCCTACTGGCACCAGAATCAAATAATACAGTAACGGGCATGTTATTGATAAGAAACGTACCCAACACAACATCTGGGGTTTCCTTAGCTACACCAACGGTCATTGTAAAAGCTCTCCCCGTGGGTTTCGGAACCATGTCCGTTTTCTTATTTGGGCATTCTGTTGCCCAATGACCTTGTTTTCCACAATCGAAACATTTCACAGTTGGGCATTTGTTGGCATAGTGCCCCTCCTTACCGCACCTGAAACAAACATTCATCCCCATTCTACAGTTCCCACTAAGCATCCGGTTACATATCTTACAAACTGCTAGACTACTGCCAGGTATCTTTCTTTTTGGATTGAAATTGTCTTTCTTAGAAACTTGAGAGAAATCTCCCCACTTCCTTTTAATTGTCATGGGCCTCCCTCCTAGCTCGTACACTTCTTCGAATAATTCTGCTGTAAGCTCTACTGCAGACTAATAGGTTCTCGGTGTAGAACCTTTAACTAATCTCCTTACCACTGACGAAAACCCCTGAATATAACGCTTGATTCGGGACTCCTCTGGTGTTACTAAGTGAGGTACAAATCTGGACATCTCTTTAAACTTAGTCGTGTACTCTTGACGAGTCATAGTACCGACATCTAGATTCATGAAATCCTTCTCCATCTTATCTATAACAAAGTTTGGACAAAATTTTGCTAACACTAAACGCTTGAAACTTTCCCAACTTAATGCTTCTATTGCAGGATCCCCCATCGCTTGCTGAATTGTGTCCCACCAGAACAAAGCTTCAGATACAAAGGAATGAGCTGCAAACTTGACTTTCTGACTATCATTGCACTCACTAATCTTGATCACGGACTCCATCTCCCGAAGCCACTGGTGCGCTGTCACTGCATCTTTCTTTCCATC
Organism: Mikania micrantha; assembly: GCA_009363875.1. Lineage (NCBI taxonomy): Eukaryota > Viridiplantae > Streptophyta > Magnoliopsida > Asterales > Asteraceae > Mikania > Mikania micrantha. The sequence goes on from CM018695.1 coordinate 54,294,688, forward strand.
AAATGAAGGAAGGTTACAACTGTTGAAGATCTTGTAGTCGCATCCTTTCTTTTTATCTTCTTGTCTAACCGTAGTGAGTGGTACGACAATTTGAGTAGCTCCATTTCCCATAGTTTCACCTGTCTCTATTCGCGTATTGTTATCAGCGCCAGAGTGATTACCATTTTAAATATATAACCTACAGAAAAGTGGGCTAATCCAACCAATCTTGCTTGTACAATGGAAAGTGCCACCGGTTTATCTTTCCAACGAATCAAATTGGCCAAAGGTGTGCGTTCATGAGCCCATGCTAAAGGGTCTATTTCATATTGATTAGAATAGGGACTGCTAATTATTAATTTGAATTTGATATTAACTGTGATATTAACAAATTACTGAGCCCCTTTTTTTAGTCAAATCCATTCTGATTATTCCAATATTTCAGGATTTATTTGTTTCTCGTACAAAAAAACTTTTTGAATCCCCGGTAGAAAGAGATTTCCCTAATGACAAAGCTTTTAACGCCGCCCACCTTCTCTTGTCGACGTATTTCTGCAGCAATTTCTGGTATTGCCGCTTTAAGCATTCTTACAAAGTTTGCTTCCATCTGATCTGGTTGATCATTGGATCCGTTATTCTCATGAGAATTTTCATTCGTTTCATTGTGTACTTCATCTTCCAAATTTGGATTTAATCGAGTACTTCTTCTTCTAATTAGGGGTCTATCGGTATCACGATCGATATTTTCATCTAGAGCACGTTCTCTATTGGCCATCCTACAATTAAGGTATAGGATAATTCAATATTTGTATGATAAAGTAGTAATCCCAGAGTATGAATGTATAATAAATAATCAATTACAGAACCTAGGATGTAATTACTTATTTACTATGACATCATCTTCTAGTTTACATTCTATCATATTTATATTAAATATCCCACCTTAACCCTTAACTTACAGCACCTTTACAAATAACGGATCAAACTTTAGCATTATCTTCAAATGCCAAACCTCAATTGCAGTAGCTAATTGCAATTGATTTTTAGCACTTACGCATGTGTCAAAAGTTTCATTCGTTATATGCTTGATGCATCCTAGGAGGCTGGCATGTGGCTGCTATGACTGGCATTCCTAAGTTTTCCCAGAGTCCTAGTTTAAGTTTAGTTACCGCTTGAGTACCTAAATCTCTTAAACCAGTGCTCTGATACCAACTTGTGACGCCCGTCTCCCGGGACACGTCACTATGTCGGATTTACTCATAAGCACATTGATAAAATAGAGATAACTCAATTGCAGAGGAAAATAAAACATATTATACATAGGTAAACCTGATTACATATATGTCACACAACCATTTTTTTTATCTATTTACAAAATCTACATCTATGCCAGTCTTCTCAAAACCTGCAGCCAGCACCCATCCAGAGTCACTTATGCCAACTGTTTCTTGCCTCGACTAGCTGAGGCTTCACCATCTCTACCTGATGTGCATGCTAAAAATTGTCAGCTTAAGCTAGTGAGTTCTAAGTTTAATAAACATCTTTTCATATCAAATCATATATTTCAAAACCATTTTATAATAGCATACATCAATATACATATATCATGTTATACCAAAAACATTCATTTAAAACCCTGTTCACCCGAAGGTGCTCTGTCTTACCCGAAGGTAACTCTATTTTACCCGAAGGTAACTCTATTCACCCGAAGGTGCTCTGTTTTACCTGAAGGTAACTCTGTTCACCCGAAGGTGCTCTTTTACCTGAAGGTAACTCTGTTCACCCGAAGGTGCTCTTTTACCCGAAGGTAACTCTGCCTTACCCGAAGGTAATTATGAAAAACTTTATTCACCCAAAGGTGCTTTAAAAATCCCTTTTTATAAAAAACTTTATAATAAGCACCGTAGTGCAAAAACCTTCATCGAAACACCGTCTTTACCTCAGACCTATACACCGGCATTATCCTGTTATATCGAAGGAGCATACGACTACACACCTTCGGTATACTAGGACCATGTCTTTGTTAGTATATGAGATTTGGACCTCTTGAAAACTCTTTTAATAAACTTCTTTTCAAAATAAAGATTCGGGTTGCCTTTGTTATATCTTGAAAAATACGTACAGAAAATTCGGCATTATCCCGACTTAACATTGGTATAACGGGAACATCCCGGCATCAATATAACATCATATATATCAAAACATTAACAATATAACATACACATCTGCCCAAAACATTTAAAACAGTTAAACATGGCTCATAGAACTCACCTTAACTTAGTTATGCACAACGAGCTAACTTTCTTTGCTATCCTTTATTTTCTCAAGTTCACAATGATATCCTATTAACATGGATATCCTAACATAATTATAATCTTAATCATAAAACGCAAACCCCTTTTTATTTCAGGGTTTCTAAACGGGCAGCACAACGGCTTATTTAATAGTGTTTTTAGATTTTAAGTTGGGCAGAACCTTGACTTATATTCCTTGATTTTTCTGAAAACAATTGGGCAGAACCTCTGCTTATAATTGTTTGTTTTTCAAAAACCAATCGCGTAGAACCTCGGGGTGTTTTTGATTTAAACCAAACAATTAATCATAATCTTATTATATATAGTAATAATAAGATCTAAAACGAGCATTATAACAAATCTAAATTATACGAGATTTATACCTTACAGAAGTTCGGCAGTACCTCGCGTTGAATTCTAGATGATTGGAGGGGTTTAATATGGGTATTTGGAGGTGTAGGGTTGGGATTTGAGAGCTGGAAAGTGAAAAATTTCGACAGAATTCGAAATCTGGTGATCTGCTCTTTATTGGCGAAATCTGGGTCAGGGGCGCATCGCCTGGCCCAGCGTTTGGCTCGGGGCGGTACGCCCGGATTTAGGATTTTTATTGCCTGCCACTTGTCGACACGTGGTGTCACGTGGCGCGAAATCTGAGTAGTTTCTTGTTTTCGCGATAACTTAAGCATACGAACTCCGTTTGACGCGCGTTTTTCGCCTACGTTCACGATTTTTCGAGATCTTTCCAATGGTTATAATTTCAAGACCTGAAGTTTTAAATTCATATTACCTCTTGTTTAACGCTTTATTCGACTCAGCGTATCTTGAAATCGGAGCCTCGTTTCGTGATTTCGCTTACACTCATTTTAATCATTTCTATCTCTCCATTATTGTTATGCTTAAAGATAACTTATTTGCTCGGCTTAGATAAATGTATTCTCCTATTTAATTAGTTCATTTGCTAAACTTATTGTATAATAACATTGGTTTTAAGGTAAACAGAAGCACATACATATTATATTTACATGGTTGGGAAAACCGGATGTTACAGATAGATCCCATGTACTTAGATGGTTGTTTATGTGGTTTTGATGGCACTTCTTTGTACAAAACTGTTGGGTAATAATAAAAAGGTTATTTTTGTATGTATGTTGTATTGTGTGTAATGAGTAAATGTGATGTGTGTGAACTGTGTACTAATATCAAACTTGTATGAACAGTAACTAGATAACATATAAGAACTCTGTATGAGAAGATATCAATTGCCTGTGTGGCAACGTATCATAACACTGTATGAGAACTTATCAATTGCCTGTGTGGCAACGTATCATAACACTGTATGAGAACATATCAATTGCCCGTGTGGCAACGTATCATAACACTCTATGAGAACATATCAATTGCCTGTGTGGCAACGTATGAGAACACTGTATGAGAACTTATCAATTGCCGGTATGGCAACGTATCAGGATACTGTTTGAGAACATATCAATTTTCTGTATGATATTATATCATAAACATGTGTGAGAACATATCGAAACATGAATGATGTGGTACTAGTGTGAACAATAACATATATGTATCACAATATAGTATGCTGTGGAATCCTATAACATGTTTTTGAAATAATAGGACTAAGTATAACTACAGACATCTGTGTGATTGCTGTGTGCAGAGAGCATATCCGAATAATCTCAATGTAGTTATACTTTGTTTCTTATAATCACATTTCAACATAAATTTTTCAGTATAACTGAGTATGGTTGAATTTATGTGATCAGAAGGGTTATACCTTTAATGTTCTTGAACTGACCTGAATTTGTTTGCATATGTGCAGAACAATGGCTTCGAAACGAGGTCGACCAGCCAAGAACGCTGCCAAGAATATTACTAACCCTGAACTGAATCAAGTTCCACCTGTGAATGTAGAACCTAATCCGGATCTGCATATTAATCCGGAAACAAACGTGGTTCCACCTGGAAATCTGGAAACGAATATAGTTCCACCCATAAACCCTGAAGTGAATGTGGTTTCACCTGCGGTTGCAAGTGGATCTTAACTGAATGAAGCAATGATAGCGCGAATTTTTAGAGAAAAACTATCTGCTTGTGGTGTTTTGACATAACATCAACCATATATCACTTCTGGTTTTGGTGGGGACCATGATCACACTAAACATAATGCTATCGGTAGCCACGTAGAAACTCATCATACCACCGGTACAACGACAACAAGAACAACTACTCCTGATCCACCATAGCAAGGATGAACTTACAAGTACTTCGCTTCCTGCAACCCTCCTACTTTCACAGGCAAAGAAGGAGCGGCTGGACTTTTAAGGTGGATTGAGGAGATGGAAACCAAATTAAAGATCAGCCAATGTTTGGCAGAGCATAAGGTGTCTTATGCTTCTTGTTCTATGAAGGACCCAGCTTTAACACGGTGGAATACCCAGATAAAAAATTTGGGCTCAGCTACAGTCGATTCAATGGGCTGGAACGAATTCAAAACTCTGATTATGTCAGAGTACTGCCCAATCACTGAAATTCAAAAATTCTAGGAGGAATTCTGGAATCATTTTATGGTTGGTGCTGATTGCTTAGCTTATACGGATCGTTTTCATGAACTTACTTGATTTCTCCCAATATGTTCCATACGGAAGCAGCTTTGATTGAGTAGTACAACAAAGGTCTGGTTCCCCAGATTCGAGGAATGGTGACTACAGCTCAACCTAAAACTCTCAAACGTACAATTCTGTTAACCACTAAGCAAACCAATGAGACGGTAAGGAGTGGTATTTTTTCCACAAAAACACAGACGACTGCGGGCCGTAGTGATGTCGGTACCTTTAGTGTTGTGAGAGGTACCAAAAGAAAATGGTTTGGAAAGGGCAAAACAAAGGCTCTGATTGGGACCAGCCAGAGCAAACCAACTGTAAAGAACTATGGTGCAGCTGTTCCTGAAAGGACAGGTTACACTGGGCAGGCGCTCAAATGCAACAAGTGTCCATATCATCACACAGGACCATGTCCTGTTTGCTCGAACTGTAATCGAGTAGGACGCTACGCTAGATACTGTAACTTTCCTGCTCGACAACCAAATCAACGACCACGACAAACCTCTTAAACAAACCGGTCGTGCTTCAAGTGTGGAAGTCCCGACCATTTCCTGAGAAACTATCCTAACAACAACAACACCAATCCAGGAAATGAAGCTAGGGGAGAGATTTTCATATTGGTGCAACCGAGGCAAGGCATGATGCAAACATTGTCACTGTTACATTTCTTCCCAATAATCTATACGCATCAAGTCTGATTGATACGGGGGCAGATAAGAGTTTTATCTCTCCTGAATTTGCATCATTACTTTCATTGCCTACGGTAGATCTATAAAATCCTTATGTCATTGAACTTGCTAATGGCAAGTTAATCAAAACTAACAGTATTATTCAAGGATGCTCCTTGAATCTGAATGATCACCTTTTCAATATCAATCTACTTCCTATTGAACTTGGAAGTTTTGATGTCGTTGTCGGTATGGACTGGCTTTCTGAAAATCAAGCGGAAGTTGTATGTCAAAACAAGGTGATCCGTATTCCATTACCTGATGGTAATACACCGGTAGTTCAAGGAGAACGAGCTAGTAGAAAATTTGGTATCATATCTTGTATGCAAACTTAGAAATGTTTACGGAAAGGTTGTCAGGCCTTTCTAGCACATGTGACAGAAAACTGTTCTCTACAAAACGTATCGAAGATATTTCGGTAGTCAAAGATTTTCCTGAGGATATATATGAGGATTACCCCAGTGAGACAAATTGAATTTCGTATTGACTTGATTCCACGTGCAACACCTGTAGCTAAAGCTCCTTATCGTTTAACACCCTAAAAAATGTAAAAGCTTTCAGGACAACTGCAGGAATTATGAGACAAAAGTTTTATCAGACATAGTTTCTCACCCTGGGGAGAACCAATTCTTTTTTTGAAAAAGAAGGATGGTACATTCAGGATATGTATTGACTACAGAGAACTCAATAAATTGACAATTAAGAACGGTTGTCCATTACCACGTATCGATGACTTATTAGATCAATTACAAGGTGCTACTTATTTCTCAAAAATGGATTTAAGATCCGGGTATCATTAGTTATGAATTCATGATGATGATGTTCCTAAAACTGCTTTCAGAACCCGTTACGGACATTACGAATTTCTAGTAATGTCGTTTGGATTAACCAATGCACCGTCATTTTTCATGGATCTAATGAATTGAGTGTGTAGACCTTATTTGGATAAGTTCGTGATTGTATTTATTGATGATATTCTTATTTACTCCCGAAACCAACAGGAACATGCTCAACACTTGAAACTAATCTTAGAACTTTTGGCACGTGAGAAACTATATGCCAAATTCTCCAAGTGTGAGTTTTGGTTACGGGAAGTTCAATTTCTGGGGCATGTAGTGATTGAACACGGTATTCAAGTGGATCCCAGTAAGATTAAAGTTGTGAAACAATGAGAGACACCACGAACCTCAACTGAAATATGTCAACAGTTTATATGGGGTTCCCAACAGGAGGAGGCATTCCAACTATTGAAACACAAACTTTGCAACGCACCTATACTTGCATTACCGAAAGGTACTCATAACTTCATAGTATACTTTGATGCTTCTCGGCAAGGTCTTGGGTGTGTGTTAATGCAAAACGACAAGGTAATTGCTTACGCTTCTCGTCAGATGAAAATACACGAGAAGAACTATGCCACTCAAGATCTTGAACTTGGTGCAGTGGTGTTTGCACTAAAAATTTGGAGACACTATCAATATGGAACCAAGTGTATTGTATACACTAATCACAAAAGTATTCAACACATTCTAGATAAGAAAATGTTGAACATGCGACAAAGGCGATGGGTAGAACTTTTGAACGACTACGAGTGTGAAATTCGTTATCACCAGGCAAAGCAAATGTCGTAGCCGACTCCTTGAGTCGCAAGGAACGAGTCAAAACTTTACGTGTGAAAGCGTTAGGTATGACTATTCAAACTAGTCTAATTCCTCAAATTAGAAAAGCTCAGCAACAAGCTTTACAAGTAACAAATTACCCTACTGAGGAACTAAGAGGATTAGACAAGCTACTTGAAACCAAAACTGATGAATACTGTATTTCAAAAGCTGAATATGGGTTCCTTTCTTCTATAACTCTAGAACAATCATCTTGGATGAAGCGCACAAATCCAGGTATTCTATTCATCCAAGTGCTGATAAAATGTATAAAGATCTTAAAGATTTTTGCTGGTGGCCTGGAATGAAGAAACATAGTCGAATACGTGGATCGATGTTTAACATGTCTGAAAGTTAAGGCTGAACATCAACGACCTTCTGGGTTATTGCAACAACCTGAGATTCCCATGTGGAAATGAGATCAAATCTCTATGGATTTCACTACCAAACTACCCAGAACATCACATGATCATGACTCTATATGGGTTATCATTGATCGCCTTACTAAATCTGCGCATTTCTTACCATCCGAGAAGATTACTCTATGGATCGACTGGCTAAACTCTATGTTAATGAGATTTATGTCACGATTTTGGCAAACTCTTCAGAATGCTCTGGGCACACAAATCAATATGAGCACAGCTTATCATCCACAAACGGATGGGCAAACCGAACGAATGAATCAAACTCTTGAAGACATGCTTAGAAGCTGTGTGATTGATTTTGGAGGTAGTTGGGATATTCATCTTCCACTAGTTGAATTCTCATACAATAACAGCTACCATACAAGTATTCAATGCGCTCTATTTGAAGCACTTTATGGACGCAAGTGTAGATCCCCTATCTGTTGGTCAGAGGTAGGTGAAAACCATATCATAGGCCTAGAATTCACTCAAGAAACTACTGATAAGATCGCTCTTATTCAAGGAAGAACTAAAGCTGCTCGCGATCATCAAAAGAGTTATGTTGATAATCGTCATAGACCTTTAGAATTTCAAATAGGTGACTGAGTAATGTTGAAAGTTTCACCTTGGAAAGGCATTATTAGATTTGGAAAGCGAGGTAAACTCTCACCAAGATTTGTAGGACCATTTAAAATTCTAGAACGAATTGGAACAGTAGCCTACAGAATTGAATTACCTCTTGAACTTAGCGACATCCATGATGTTTTTCACGTATCAAATATGAAGAAATGCCTAACAGATGAATCATTGATCGTACCCCTAGAAGAAATTCAGATTGATGAAAAACTTCAGTTCAATGAAGAACCGGTGCAGGTAATGGATCGAGAGGTTAAAGTGCTAAAACGCAGTCGCATACCAGTTATTAAAGTCAGATGGAATTCTCATACTTGGGAACGTGAGGATCGTATGAAAGAAAAATATCTTCATTTGTTCTCTTAAATGATTGTCACCAGATAAGTCTTCGCTAAATTTCGGGACGAAATTTCTCTAACAGGAGGAGAATGTGACAATTACGTTCGAAAGATTTCGTCATCATCAATGAAAGCACATATCTTCGTGCTTAAAATTTACGTTGATATAGAGATTGTGATTATTACAGGTTGAAAGTACGCAAGAAATGGTGAACGTGGGAGAAAACCATGCGCAAAACGGATTACCGGATTCTCCGGAATCGCAAAACAAAGAAAATTACAAAAAAATCAAAATCAAGAATGCTTTGCGGTACGCCTAGCCCCAGCTTTCCAAGCTACGTGGTACGCAAGGAAGCAAAACATATCAGAAATATGTGATCCACGCGATACGCCTAGACCCTGACAACCACGCTAGGCGATGTGCGCGAGACTAGAAAAATCTGAGACTTTGTGGTCTTCGCGCTACGCCTAGCGCACGCGAGGGATAAGGCGGGTTGGTGGATAAGTTTAAGGAATCATAATTCATGCAGAAGATTATTTTCTTCCCTTTCTCAAACTTACTTCATCTCCCAGACAAAAACCAACAACTTTAATCATTCAAATTCAAGTTTGAAGCCCTCTAAACATCCAGATCTTGCTAGTAAACGATTCCACATCATTGGATCATCGTATTACAACCAGAAATCCGTCCGAACGGGTAATGATTCGTTTTAACTTTCTAGTTTGATAATGGTTTGATTAGATCTTGTTTTTGAACGTAATGCAATAGTTAGGATTGTTGATTATTGCCTAGATGATGGCTAGGAATAATTATAAACGAAGAACTTGAGCTATTAACGGGTAAATCCATGTTTTGATCAGTTGTAACGCCCGGTTTTCATGAAACTATAACAATGATTATAATGGTTTAAACCATTTGATTGTGACAATGTATGTGATTAGTTTGATTAATTCCTAAAATGCAAGGTTAAATCCAAGTGTTTCAAACTAATCACAATCATTAAGATAATCATTGGAATAATTATCTGGTGTTTATGATAACAGTCAGATTAGTATGTTGAATATGATTATTAAACCTATTCCAATGTCACATTATGATGTTTCATTATATCTGGATAATCAATAACAAGGATTGATAATTTCTAAGCCATAAATTCATCTAGAAACTGTTTCAGCACTATAATCAACAACAGTACCTATTTGGTTAATTTGAAATTATTCTGATTAATCAAATACGTGATCAACCTTGCATTAGGAACCTGAATCAGTATAGGTTCCTACATTATCATACATTGTATGATATGACATTAAATTAACTAATTAAGCGTCTAATATTGGTTTGATGACTTTCAATGCAATGTCTTTGACATTGGACGTTCAGAAAGATCTAATCAATAAGTTAAAACCTAAATAACTCGTTAAACAATAAATAATGCATAATTAAAAAATATTACCAGTTTGTGCGATATTCCACTACCCTAGAGACTTCAGGTGAGTTTCGTATCACCCCTTTTCTTTTTAATGTTTTATAAACACCGGGGTACTACTGTGGAACTTTTCTCGATCATATGATATGTATCACTGTTATCTGTGTGATTTCATGTGAACTTGTTGAGAACTTGTGGATTTCATGGGATTTTTCCTGTAGATCAGATCGTTATCACAGTATCTAAAAGTCCTCATTCCTTGAACTGTATTTAGTGAACCCATGTGGGGCCGAACGGGGAACAATGATAGTACTATCGGCTGACAACCCATTTGCCGGGAGCTTGAAACTCCCCTTGGTGTAAATTTTGTTACCTGTTTCCAGAACTTCTTAATGTTGTGATAGACATTAAGACAATGAGATACTAAGATATTTACCGACGAGTAACATCTTTATAGAAAAGAACGGAGTAGTCCGAAAGGAACTAGATACGGGTCCCATGGTTATCTTGAATAGTATATATCGAGAACTGACATATCATATCATATTGTTTAACTTGAACATTACAAACTCACTAGCTATATGCTGATCTTTCAAACTCAAATCTTTTTGCAGGGAGACAGTGACCATCGGTGAGACTACACTTTTGAACACTTGTAATTAAATAAGTTAGATTGTGTAATAAACTCAGTTTGTAAACTGTAAGTTGGGTTGTGATTACGAAACCCTTGTACTATGTTATCTTTAAGTTAATCTGTGTGTTGTGATACCGGATCAAGTAAGTCACACCTCATATCTGAGACATCACCACTATGCTTCTGCAACCTTCTCAGTGACATCATCAACATGTGATGAGAGGTGGGGGTGTGACTCTAACTTTGCAACCTTTTTTTGACAGTCGCAATTTTTGGTCGTTTTTGCCCATTTGTGTAGTAGTGAGTATAAAAATTACTATTATTGTTATTATTATTATTATATATTTATTGGGCCCCGTTGAATATATATTCAAGATCATATACATATATATATATATTATATTTTATATATTATATTATTTAGGTGTCTGATCCATGTAACAACGTTTTGAAAATTTAGACTTGGACCATGAGAAGTTTTCTTAGAGATTTGAGTTTTTATTAAATTTGAGATATTTTTTTAGAGATTTGGGTTTTCTTTTAATTCAAACGATTGGTGAGACGGATATTTGTGTAATTTTTATATTATTTTTTATGGCATATTTACGTTGATGTTATTACACTTCACACAATACTCTTATCGGTCTGGTTAACCCTTCATTGTCATGTCCGTTTTGGTAATGGAACACTATCCTGGTTCAGCGAGAGCTCTAGGAATTATGACCAACAATTTCATTCGAAATGACCTCATTTATCTTAAAATAGGTGATTTGCCCACCTATCATTAAAAGCATTATGGTTACCGTGATTTACGTAGATCATTAACCATCACACAACAATATCACTGATTGTTATAAGAATAAACTATGACATATTTAAACACCCTCTTATAGTTTAGCAGAATATATATAACCATATATACTAGCTTATACATATTAGATATTCCCCACAATTATCACCCTTTGGTTACATGATTAAGTTATCGTATTGAACCTAGATGTTGGGATCTCTAGTACACTAGGTTAGGTTTCCCTTGTGTTCCCTTGTCCATGGGCTTTAGTCTCATTCCACAACTTCATCTCCAATGAGCCCTTAAGCCTTTTTCGATCCTAAAATTATCTTTGACTTCACCAAGTCAACAACGATAATTTGTAATTGACATAAGTTGTTCTAGTGTGTTCTTGAATCAAGTCATACTTGCCATTTTGTTATTTCATAAGACTATAACCAGTGATCTAAACTTGGATCTAGTTATAATACCATGTCTTTAGAATTATTTGAAACTCATTTCAAACCTAAACATGTTTTCGCAATCCTTTGATAGAATCTTTCAAATATATAACTAGAATTTGAATTTTACCCATTGGCATTTGAGTTCAATCAACTTGATTGACTCCATATAACAATTGTATACCCCACTTGGTCACTAATTTGCAATATTTTTTTGGATTACTAAAATCTTTATTGTTTAATCTCCCGCATTCTTGTCTCAAGTGCAAGCTACCCCACATTTGAGTCTTGTTGGATAACCATCATCCAATTATCAATATGGTGTTGTGAAAGGTTCTCCTTTTTCATAAGAGGTTAAGAAACTTCTCAAATACCATTTTTTACAACTCTATAGGTTTTTTCGAAATGGCTCCTTCCCCCGTATTGCTTGCACTTTAATTAAGTTTGAATAATTTCTTTACTGATGACTTTGGCACCTGTGATAATATAACAAACATATATATCTTTGTGTGTTTGAGGTCATCCATATATATTACTCGATGAGTTCTCCTCATATGAATCAAATAGAATTATCATCTATTTAAGTGGTCTTTTCAATTTATCCTTTACAAGTGAATAAACTTATGTTTATAAAACTATAAACCTACAAATCATTCTCATGTCATCACCTGTATTGAATGTTTAATGTTAATTTAGTCCACGCAGAGCATCTAAATTAACACATATTAGTCTAGCATGCTTTAGGCTAGAATACTTGATCATGTGAACACAAGATGATCATTCTGATCATTCGTAGCTCTTAGAGATAACACTTTATTATAAAAACATTCATCACTTAACCCTAGTTCCTTAACATGTTTTTAACAGGCTCATTCATTTTTAGTATTAACTATTAACATGTTCCTTAACCGGTCATTTAGTGTTTACGTGTTTTAAAAGGGTCGTGTTCGTGTTTGGAAAAACATACATTATACTTTTTCGTTTCGTGTTCGTGTCTACCCATTTCATGTTTCATGTCTCAACGTGTCACGCCTTAACGTGTAGTGTGTCGTGTCTGACCCGTTATACCAGCCCTAATTATAGTTCTTCAATATTTTGCCACGAAAGAACGATATTTAGCATGCTTAACTATTACTATATGCTTTAAAATTTTTGCACAAGATTATGTAATGTTTATTGACATATTTTTTTCCCTCATCATCTAATATCGTGTGCTTATAAGGTAAATTTCCTTAGGAACAAGGTTGTCACACCCCGCCAAAGCCGCACACACGAGTATAACGGTCATGATTTCACAGTCATTGGTTACATTGAATGACTTATAAATGCATTTATAATAAAATTTTACATGATGTCTTAAATTACAATCATCAAAAATATCACAAAACCAAGATCCAAAACTTCAAAATATGATGTGTAAGATTTTACAAAGATGCCATAAGTCAATAGGCTATGCAAGGAAAATCCCAAAAATATGCATGTGAATGTATTGTGACTTCACGAAAATCATTCCAAAATATGCCCCAATGCTTGCTTCAATTATCTGAAAAATACATGCTAAAACAGTCAGCACAAAGCTGGTGAGTTCACAGGTTTGGACACGTAAAAATTGAGTTGTTTCATTTGACTACAAGATTTCAAAATGTGTCTATTGTTCACAAAAAGAATATCATGAGTTGTGTGTATTTATTATTACCATGAGCTCCCATAACCGAACTCGACATGATTGAATTGCCCCATCCCAATGTTCTATCTCAAAACATTGTACTGAGATGAATATTATGCACCCGATCTGACCTACAATCACACTTAGAGCTGCTAACCACGGGTGGGGTTGTGACTCCCGAATAGTACTATTCCCAATAATTCACATTTACCCACAATTAACGGTTATAGAATAGGGGACTTAAAGCGATAAAAGTAACTCATGTAATAATGTGTTGAACTAAAACCAATTGCGTCAATGAAACGAGTACAAGCATGGTTTCTCCTCCCATGAGTTAGTAAAACATTGTAGAAATAGGGGCCGTGAAACTCACTGTTAGTGTAGATCCGGTGCCTTGAGGGTGTGAATACCGTCTTGCGTTTGAATCCCTACTTGATTCCTATAAAATTATGGATTTAGGTTGAGTTTGTGAACTTATAAAATTTCGTGTTTTTGTCGTGTTGGTTAATGTTGTTCTTATGTGTTATTAGTATTTTATGATGTTAGGTTTGTCATACAAACTTCGTGTTTTATAGTTGGAAGAACTTGTTATAATGTATAAAAAAATATTACTTAATGTTTTCAGAAAGCTTCGACATTATAACGACGTATTTTGAGAAATATCTTGTTAGGACATTATGTAATAGGTTGCTTGTCAAAATGTATAAGTTATTAGAGGTTTGACTGAGGTTTGTCTGGCCCACGAACCTTAGCAAGTTCGGCGAACCTATGATATGTATTATAAAGGTTCGTCCAGCGAACCTCAAGGTTCGGCTGGCGAACCTATAGGTTTGGCTAGGTTCATCTAGGTATGTGTATATATAGGAGGTTTGTCTAGAGGTTTGTCACTTTTAACTTAGTAGTTTTGAGTATGAAACAGATCTGATTTTCTCTGTGTGAGAGTGAAAGAACTGTGTGTTCTTGTACATTTCATTGTAATCAGTTTATTACATTCAATGAAATAATGTTTATAAATGATTGTTTGTCTTTGATACATATAGATCAATTATAGATTCCGCATATAGTTGATTGTTAATAGAATTCCGTTTATCGATCGAGATCAAATCTACAGTGGTATCAGAGACAAACAATCATTTATAAACATCATTTCATTGAATGTAATAAACTGATTACAATGAAATGTACAAGAACACATAGTTCTTTCACTCTCACACAGAGAAAATCATATATGTTTCACACTCAAAACTACTGAAGTTAAAAGTGACAAACCTCTAGACAAACCTCCTATATATACACATTCCAGAAGAACCTAGCCAAACCTATAGGTTCGCCAGCCGAACCTTGAGATAAAAAGATTTATAAGCATTTAGAAGATAAAAAGATTAACAAATGGAGATTTTCTTTGTATTTGATTGCTGTGTTGATTGAGTTATCATCATCTACTTCTTTGGAACATCCAAATTCAGAGATTTGTGGCTGAAATTTGTGATTTTTGAAGAATTTTTCTTGAAATTTTGAAGATTTTGCCTCCAAAATTTTCAAATTCTGACGACAGGTTTGGGAGCCGAACCTTGGGATTAGGTTCGCTGTTTAAAAGTGATTTTGTTGAGGTTCGTATACGGATTCTAAAGAGGTTCGTCTCAAGGTTAGCCTGTTGCTGAGGTTCGCTTGATTAGGGTTCGTTTGACTCAGGTTCGCTAGTCAAAATTCTTTTGAAGATATTCGTTGGTCAAAGTTTGTACCAGGTTCGTTGGCAAGGTTCGTTAAATCAAGGTTTGCCTTAGGTTCGTGAAGTTAAAATCTGATTGGAGGTTCGCTGATAGAAACTCAGAATCATGGCCGATATGTTTGCTGCTGTTGCTAGTCAAAATTCAAAGATACAAAGTATTTTGATTAGTGAAACTGAATCAGGAAGCACAAATAAAGTTCCCAAACTACTGGATTTGACCGATTATGAAAACTGGAAAGGTCGGTTTGAGAAACATCTAAATAGAACGGACACCAATCTTTGGGAAAGAATATTGTCACCATATGAAAGACCAAAAGTGGTGGGGACAGATTTGGATCAGACTTTGGATAGATTGGATGTTGACCAAAGAAAGATATACGATTCTAAGAAGAAAGCTTATTGGATGTTGAGCCAAGCATTTCCTAATCAGATACTTCATCAATTTGATGAACATAAAACTTCATATGGTTTATGGAATGCATTAAAGGCAAGAATTGAGGGAAATACCAAACTTAAGAAGATGAAAGCCACTGATATACGCAAAGAATTTGAGAACTTCAATTTTATTGGAAATGAGAGCCTTGAAGCTTTAATAACCAGATATAGGCATTTGTTAACTGAAGTTAGGAAGTGTGGAATTGAGTATACTGAAGAGGATAAAATAGGTTGTTTTACAGATGCATTGCCTGAAAGATGGAATTCATTGGTGTTGATTTTGAGAGAAAATTTACCAGGAATGACATTGGTTGAATTTATCCAAAAGTTAGAAGAACAGGAAATGAAAAATAAGAGAAAAGCAAGAAGAGTTAATGTTACTCAGGATCCTTCTCTATATGGTGCATCTGTGGTTACACCTCATGTTTCTTCTGCAAAGATTCAAACAGCTTTTGTTTCAAGTACTACTGAAAGTACATCTGTACCATCTGCTTCTACAAGCTCAAGTTCATCTTATTCTGTAAATAAGAAGAAGTCTGATTCTACAACAACTCTAGTTCAACTGAATACAACAAATTTGGGAAAAGTGACTGTGGAGGCTGTTAGAGATCATATGTATATTTTGTCATGTGTTGTTAGTGCTTATGATGAACAAATAGCCGGAAAGATTGGAAATTGAAATCCTACTTTTGAAGACTATGAGCAGATTGATGATGATGAGATGGAGTTAATTGATACTTAGTGGGCGTTGGCTAGTGCTATCAGAAGAATCAACATATATGAAAAGAAAACTGGAAAGAAGTTCACTTTTGATCGAAACTCCAAGTTTGGATTTAATCCAAAGGCCACACAATGCTACAATTGTGGTGAGTTGGGCCATTTTGCTAGAGAGTGTAAAAATCCGAAGAAGCAAAGAAATTTAAATCCTTTCAAGCCAAAAGAAGCTTATCAAAAGAAGAAAGAAAAGCCTGAAGAATCATCAAAAGCTTTAGTCAGTCAAGCAGATGAATGATATGACTAGGGAAAGCAATATGATGAGTTAATGGGTGCATTCATGGCTTCTCTGGATGAAGACACAAGCAAAGGCAAAGAAAAGATTGAAGAGGTAAATGATGATCTTTTAGAGATCATTGATAAGTTGAAAGAAATGAATGCTCAATTGACTGCTGAACTGGTCGAGCACACTGAAGCTAACAAGAAGTTGATTTCAAGAGAAAAAGCTTTGGATAAAAAGATTATTGATTTGGGAAAAGAAAATGAAGAATTAAAAATTAAAGTTTTGCAAAATAATCATGCAGTTTCTATGCATCTTGAGTCAGTGCAAAAGTTGAAAGTTGAATTATCAACAGCATGAGAAGAAGCAGAAATGAACAAGAGCAAGCTAGAGAATTATCAGAATTCTCAGTATGTTATTGATTACTTTGCTGACATGCAAAGGTAATCGAATGATACTACTGGCTTGGGATTTCATTCTGTACCACCTCCTTCAAGCTATGTTCCTAGACCACAAATTGATCCAAATTTGGAAGTTCATCCTGTATCTTTGAATGAACATGAGTTTGAACAAGGTGTTGAAAGTGTTGGAGGTTCATCTTCTAATGAAAAAGTGTCAATTGACAGTGATGCTCCAATAATTGAAGATATTACAGAGTCATAATATTCAATTGATATTTTGAGACAAAATGGTTATCAAGTTAAAACAATTTACAAAAAGCTTTTGAAATCTCAGAAATCAAAAGCTGAGATGAAACCAGTTGAGAAGGTGGTGATTAAAACCACTCAAGTTTCAAAACCAGTTAATAAAGTCAAACCAACCACTACTCTTAAACCGATTGTGTGTGTTAAATCATCTACTACACATCAAGGAGAGTTTAGTGGAAATTTTCGAAAGCAAAATGTGGTTTCTAAAAAGGTTGAAAAAGTGGATTTTTTCTTTGACAAGTTTGGAGTTGGACATAAAAACAAATCAAAAAATTTTCAAAATCCATTGAATAATTCAAAGATAAAATCAACTGGTTTAGGAAACAGAGTTTCATATGCAAATGTTGTTCCAAAGTCTTTCAGTTCATCAAAGTACTATGATGAACCAAGACCAAAGAATCATTTGAAAGATAGAAAGTGTTACCGATGTGGTAATTTTGGTCATCTGATTGCAAATTGTGATTTGGATATCAGTTCAACTGATTGTAGCAGTTTTAAGTCTTTTTCACCAAAAGAAACACGAAAGTGTTTTACTTGTGGTAAAGGACATATTTCTACTAATTGTCCAAATAAAAAAATCAGAAAGAGTTCTGATGATGAGTGTTGGGTGACTGGTTTGGGTGGAAGTCCTAGGAGAGTTAGGCCTAGTGAAGATGAGATGAGAGTTCTTCGGAAATTTGATCATGATTGTGTTTGGGTGAAAGAAGAAAATAATCACAAGATAAGAGTTTTTGATAACAAAAGAAATGTGAAAAAGATTGTGAAAATTGTGACATCATCTGATGATGATTGTTTTGATAATGCATCTTCAAAATCATTTTCAAAACAACATTTTAAATCTAAATCATTTAGGAAACTTAAAAACAGGTCAGGTGATGAAGTTTTTGGGAAAGAAGATGATAAAAGTGATGATGGGTATTTGAGTAGGTCATCACAAGAGAATGGAAGGGGTCCATTCCGGGAGACTCGACGCCAAAATGGCGGGGATCATCCCTTTTGAATACTGATAGTTTGTTTTAATTTATTGTGCAGGTTGCATCCATGGGCCATACAATAATCATTGGATTGTAGTGGATGTTTCCGGCACATGACTGGAGAGTTGAGTTTGTTAAGAGATGTTAAATGGGTGAAAGGAAGCTATGTGAACTTCGCTGGAGACAAAGGAGGTCAAGTTACTGGGTTTGGTAGTTTGACAAATGGAAAGGTTTCATTTGATAATGTTAATTTCTGCAAAGAATTAACTAACAATTTGTTGAGTGTTTCACAGATTTGTGATAAAGGTTACAATGTGATGTTCGACAAAGACAATTGTTATGTACTCAAGCAAGGATTTCAGATTTCCGAGGAATGGATTCTGATGACAGCTGATTGGAGTAAGGATTTGTATGTGCTTGATATGGCGAAGGCGGAGACAGTGAATAAAGTGGAAACGTGTCTGGTGTCTAAGGAAACTGCGCAAGATACACGTTCTTGGCACAGGTGGATGGGGCATATTCATATTCGGAAAATGAATCATCTTGTGCATAATCATTTAGTTGAGGGAATACCGGTTAAACATTTTAAACTTCCGGATGTGTGTGTGTCTTGTAAAAAGGGTAAACAGAAAAGGAAGTCTCACAAAACTAAGAAAATTTTTTCTATTGATATGCCACTGGAACTTCTTCACATGGACTTGTTTGGACCAATTAATGTGAAAAGTATAGGTGGTGAATCTTATTGTTTTGTGGTGACTGATGACTTTTCAAGATTTTCATGGGTCATGTTTTTAAAGCATAAATCAGAAACTTATGAAAATTTTGTGTTGTTGATCAATAGGTTGGAGACATTGTATAAGTTGAGAGTGAGGCGTGTACGATCCGATAATGGGACTGAGTTTAAGAATCATCAAATGGAGGAATTTTGCAATTCCAAAGGCATTCAGTAGCAATTCAGTGCACCATATGAGCCTCAGATGAATGGTGTAGCTAAAAGAAAGAACAGAACGTTGATTGAGTCTGCGAGAACAATGCTAGCTGATTCTAAACTTCCCATCACATTTTGGAATGAAGCTGTGGTTACAGCTTGTTTTACTTTTAACAGAGTGTTGATTGTTAAAGACATAATAAAACTTGTTATGAATTGCTTCAGAATCGAAAGCCTAATTTGGAACACTTGGAACCTTTTGGGGCTCTTTGTACCATGCTAAAGAAAGATTCAAAATTCAATTCTAAAGTTGAAGAGGGTATCTTTCTTGGCTATAGTATTCCTAACAAACGTGTGTTTAATAAACGTACGGGTGTTGTGGAATTATGGTATCATGTGGATGTTCAAAGACATACACCTATACCAGACGAAAAGGGACCATATTGGCTTTTTGATTATAACAAATTGTTTGAGTCTTTCAATATGTTTCGAAGTGTTTCTAATGATGAAATAACCTTACAAATGTTATATGATTTGCAGAATTATGAAGAACAAGGTATTTTTCATCATTCTGAAGATGGTATTACTACTCCACATGAGGAAGGCATTTCAGAAGTAATTAATGATGATTGGTCATCTGATGATGATCATGATGTTTTTGAAGATGCTATTTCTCACGATCAAGACACTAATTAGAATATTACAAATCTGGATCATAATGTGGGTGTCCCGCAGGTTCCTGTCACAAGAATTCATGTAAATAATCCGATTGCTCAGATCATAGGAGATCCAACTGCAGGAGTACAGACACGAAATCAAGTCACAAATGAGGAGAGTTTGTATGTAGTGTTAGAGAGAAATCATGGCAGTCAAGAGCTCTGGATGTATTCTGCATTTATTTCCGAAATAGAGCCAAAGACTGTTACTGAAGCTTTACATGAGCCTGCCTGGGTGGAGGCGATGCAAGAAGAGTTGAATCAGTTTCAGAAGTGGGGGGTTTGGCATTTAGTTGATTTGCCAAAAGGAAAAAAGAAGATTGGTACTAGATGGGTGCTAAGATGCAAACGAGATGACAAAGGCATAATTGTCAGAAACAAAGCTCGTTTAGTTGTTCAAGGTTTCAAACAAGTTGAAGGAATTGATTATGATGAAGTTTTTACACTTATGGCACGGCTGGAAGCAATTAGACTTTTTCTTGCTTTTGCTGCTCACAAGAAATTCAAAGTTTATCAATTGGATGTAAAATCTGCATTTCTGTATGCTTCTTTGAAGGAAACAGTGTATGTTTGTCAGCCACCGGGCTTTAAGGATCCTATCCATCGGGATCAGGTTTACCTCTTGGACAAAGCACTGTATGGTCTTCATCAGGCTCCGCTGCCTGGTATGAGACGTTATCGACTCATCTTATTGAACACGGGTTCAATAGGGGTCAGATTGACAAAACTTTGTTCTTTTGGGAAAAGGGCAAGGACATTCTTCTTGTTCAGATCTATGTTGATGATATCATTTTTGGATCTACCGATGAACAAATGTGTTTAGAATTCAAAGAGGTGATGATTGAGAAATTTGAAATGAGTGCTATGTCAGATATCAAATTTTTTCTGGGTTTACAGATTGATCAAACTGATGATGGAATTTTCATTCATCAGACAAAATATATTCAAGATGTACTAAAACGGTTTAGTATGCTTGATTCAAAACCAATTTCCACGCCCATTCAGCCTAATCGCGGGATTGAGCCTGACATTAAGGGGGGGATAATTGATCCTACTCTTTATCGTGGAATTATTGGAAGTTTGATGTATCTGACTACCTCAAAACCAAATATTGTATTTGGTACAAGTATCTGTGCAAGATATCAATCAAAACCTAAAGTGTCACATCTGATTGTAGTCAAAAGAATACTTCGTTATCTGAAGGGTACACCAAACACCGGTTTGTGGTATCCTAAGGATGATAATTTTTCCTTCAATGCCTACAGTGACTCCTATTATGGAGTATGTAAGACAGATGCGAAGTCCACAACTGGTGGTGCACAATTCTTGGGGGGAAAGATTAGTTTTCTGGCAGTGTAAAAAGCAAACGTCTGTGGCTACTTCCACTTGTGAAGCTGAGTATGTAGCTGCTGCCAGTTGTTGTTCACAAGTTTTGTGGATACAACAACAGATGAGAGACTATGGTTTGAATTTTCTTACAACCCCAATTCATGTTGATAATGAGGCTGCTATTGCTATAACAAAGAATCCAGTGTATCATTCACGTTCTAAACACATTGACATTAGGTTTCATTTCATACGCGATTGCTATGAAAAGAAACTTATTGATGTGGTGAAGATTCATATAAATGAGCAACGAGCAGAACTTCTCACCAAGGCTTTTGATAAAAATCTTTTTGAGTATTTACTCAAATTAAATGGCATTAGGGTCATGAGTGAGGTCATTCCAAATCAAATTCCTTCATAATCAACTTTTATTGAATTAACATCAGATATTTTAATTGTTTTTGTTTGTTTTGTGTTTTAGTTTTTAGGGGGAGAAAATTTTGAAAAATTCAGAAACATTTGAAAAATCAAAAACACAAAATCATTAAAAAATTAAAATTCTGAGAAATTGATTTGACCAAATGAGAAATAATAGTACTGTTGATGCATGTTTATTGTCCCTAGTTCGGTTTTGTAACTCTTATCATGTAAATGTTCAAAGTATTAATGGAAGTTGTCTTTATATCCATTTCATAATGTTTATTTCTATTGATTATTGTCTATTAATGTTTATCTAGTTGTTTGATTTGATTATAAACTGTTTGAGTATGAAGTTCACTCATTCGGCCGAATGACTCTAGAATGAAGTCATTCGGCGAATGAAGGTTATAGCGAATGTCTGAGTTCAGAATGAGTCATTCGCCGAATGACTCATTCGAATGACTGCTCATTCGAGCTTAGTCATTCGCCGAATGAGCTGCTTCGGCCACTCATTCGGCCGAATGACTACAGCCTATATATAGATGTTCAAATCATTTTCAAACCTAACTTTCCCGAGCTCTCCTTCTTCCCTAGCACTCCAGAGTCAAAACCCTTGAAGATTTGAGCGGTTCTTGTGCGTCCAAGTTCGATTCTCAACCCGTGGTGTTCGATTGTTGCTTCCAAGTTGTTTCTACAGCCTCGAATCACCACGGTTCCTGTTGGTTTCGATTGGAAAACCCTGGAATAGGATTCCGCACTATCCCAGAGGTTATCGTGTTATCGGCTAATGGTGTTTTCCAAAAGGATGAAGTTCAATCCTCATCTGAGTCTAACAAATGATCATTACTTTAATTAGATAGTTTTATTTATTTTTAGTATTTTCATTTTCTTTTGTATAGTTGTCTTTTATTATCAAAAACACAAAAACACAAAAAGATTTTCTATTTTTAGGTTTTTAGGGGGAGATATGGAAATTTGAAAAACCAAAAACAATAGAAAGTTTGAAAACCAAAAACAATAGAAAAATTAAAAATGAAACAGTCCTGTTTAATAATATAGCATATTGATTTCATTATGTCATAGAAGCAGAATTGAATGCATGAACTAAAATCACAAGGAAATGATGATGGGATGTACTGATAGGCTGACTATACAAAATAAATAAACAACTTATGAGAACTTAGAAAGTTTGATTTGTGGAATCCATCTCATTAAGGCTTTTGAGTAAGAAATGGTTTTTGACTTAAATCAAGCATACACCTGTCATCATGGAATCAAATGAGGTTTCATTCGAAGAAAAATAAAGGCAAGCTGGTATTAAGCTTGAGGAAAATCAAAGACAAGCTGGTATTAAGCTTGGTAAAGAGAAGTTAAAAACAAGCTGGTATTAAGCTTGAAGAAAACCTAATGCAAGCTGGTATTAAGCTTGAGAAAAACTTAAACAAATAAAGTTCGATTCCATACATGTGCCATATTGCTGGGACGGACCTAGCTGAAGCCATCCATTTGGATAGAACAAGAAAAACACAAAAAGATAATAAATGATTGAATCTTATTGAATTCATGATGACTGGTATTAAGATATGCTGAAATGAGTTTTGAACTAATTTTGATCTTAATTGATGAAATGAATTGGGGAACTCAATCAGAAAATATGAGTGATCATTTAGTTTGTTTAAGAGTTGAGTATTGTTCAGTTTAAATTTGGACAAATATATCAGTAATCGTATCAAAATGAAATTGTGTTTGAAGTGAAGCATTCATTGAAGGTTATATGATGTGATCAGAGATATGTGTTATCTTATTAATGGGATTTTCACAAAAATATGTGTTTACTTGCTTTTAATGTGTGTTTGTACAGTTGTTTGGTTGTTTCAGAAAAATACAAAAAGATTTTCTATTTTCAATTTTGTTTTAGATGATCATTTGTAGATTCGGATGTCTGTCATATCTGAATCCTGAACCAACTAGACATATCTTCATAATTGGTTAAAAGTTTGGTGCTCAAAATGTCAAATCTTTGAAATTTTGGAGTTTTGGAGAAGTTCATCTCTCATTCGTACGAATGAGAGGTAGAATGGACTCATTCCGCCGAATGAGAATGAGTCATTCGACCAAATCATCTACAAAGAATGAACTTCATTCGACGAATGAAAAGTGTCGAATCTCTCATTCGACATTCTCATTCGGCGAATGAATTTCACCGAATGACTCAGTCGCCACTTTCATTCGGCGAATGATAAAGAAGCTATGTGACCTTTCGACTAGCTCATTCGGCGAATGAGTATACAGTATATAACTGTGTTTCGGCCGAATGAGGGTCATTCGACCATTTCCTCTTTCGTGATATCAGTCAAACCTCATTCGGCGAAACACACACTTAGACCTTTCATTCGATTTCTTGTGACTTTGATAGATCCTGCTTCTGATAATCAACTTATACTTATCCTCAGGTATATGGAGATCAAGTTTCAGCCAATTTCATCCGTGAAATCATGTCAAACCGATTGACATTTAGGGTTTTAGGGTTTTGAAATTCGCCCAACTAATAAACTGTAAAGATGGACCTTAAACTCAAAATGTCAAGTATTAAAAATGCTAATCGGTCGATTCTGAGGATTGCTTATCAGATTTTTTGGACTGATTTGAGTTTTTTAAAAAGGGGATTTTGAACTCAGTGGGATTGCCGAATGTCGTCATTCGGCGAATGACTCATTCGGCGAATGACTCATTCGGCGAATGAACCTCATTCGACGAATGGATTATTCGGCGAATGACCAGTCATACTCAAGTCTCATTCGACGAATGAGAGTCATTCGACGAATGAACCTCATTCGACGGTTAACTCATTCGGCGAATGGACTCATTCGGCATATCAGAAAACAGTCAATCTGATTTCTATTAAACTTCAATGTTAGATTGATTATCTTGTATTGACATGTGTATTTCTTGTATTGTGCAGTATGGCAGGATACAAATCAGTTCCGAAGCACAACATCTGTGCCCATCTTGACTTGACTACCCCGAACGCGAAGCACTACGCAGATATTATCACATTCTTGAGGCGTTCCAGGATATTCACTGCCATATCGACAGTTCATGTGCCTTACTTATCACATCAGCAGGATTTCTGGTCATCTGCTGATATCGATTGTGAGGCCGAGCCTACAGTCATACGGGGCAAGGTCAGGGGTCATGATGTGGTGGTCTCTGCTGAGCATATACGGAGGATCTGCGGTTTTCAAGACTCTCCGGATCATCCTGCTCTACTTGACAGATTCTTAGTCCGTGGATGCTTCCTCCGATGCAAGTACGAGGGAGATATTGGAGCCGGGATTCTGAACAAGGCGTTCATGTCCCCGCAGTTCAAGTACTTAGCTCATGTACTTGTTCACTGCCTTGGCTCGAGGAGAGGGGGCTTTGATGACATGCGCGAAACCATTCAGTGCGCATTTGCTGCCTTGGTGCTCAACAAACCATTCAACTTCTCCGAGATGGTTTTTATACACATGAAGGAGAATGTGGGGCTTAAGGGTGACAAGAAGTTCCTGATGTACCCTAGGTTTCTGCAGCAGATTATTGATGGCCAGATTCCAGATCTTCCAAAGCTTAATGTTGACATCATCAGATTGGAGCACATGAATGACATAACTCTCAACAGAGTTTTGTCATACAGAGGGAAGGAGAGGAAGCCCACCACTAGATCCCTATTTGGTCACCTCTCTCGACCCGATTACAGGGCTCCGGCTGGAAGAAGATGGAGACACGATGACTCCGATTCAGATGTGGAGGACATTGTGGTTCCAGCTGGAGATGATGATAGTGATGGTGATGATGGTGAGGGTGGTGCAGGCCCGAGTGGTGCTGGTGTTGATGTGAGCACAGTGGATTTGAGCATTGTTGCTATTGAGAGTTCAAGGGCAGGGGAGATGACATCAGTACACATAACCACTGCTGCTTCAGTGAGCATGGTTGATGTTGCTGTTTCTGGTGCAGGTGGTGATGTTGCTGTGTCAACAGCTCAGGAGGAGGATGTGGACATCGATTCGCTGATGGATTTGGACTTTTTGACCACTACTACATCCTCAGTGACTGCTCCTCTCGATGTTTCAGTTCCACATTCCTCAGGTGGTGGTGATGAGTCAGAGGACTCGAGTGAGGATGAAGGTGTAGCAGTTGAAGGTGATGAAGATAGTTCTGATTCTGAAAAGACTCATGATGATGAGTTTGAGAAAGTTGATGAGGGTGGAAGAATGGAGATGAGGAAGAGAAAGAGGACAGATGATGATTTGGAGGATATTACTGATACGTTATTTATTCCGGAGTTTGACTCTTCTCCCCCTCCAAGGTCATCTGCTCCTGCTTCCACAGCAGTGGCTGTTTCTGCTGGACAGCCCACCTCATCCAGAGCTGGTAGGGGAAAGAGATCTCGATTCTCTTTCCAAAGGAGGTCAGAACTGACATCAGCTGCTACAACTACTGTCACATCAGTAGCAGCTGTGTCAGTTTCTTCACTGATAAGGACAAGGGCCATTCACACTCAGGCTACTACTGCCCCTCTGTCCACTCCTTTTGTTCGCGATCCGGTTTATGTTACTGCTTCCTCTGGCCCATCCACAGTCCGTGCTGATGTTCATATACCTACTGTCTCAGTTGTGGATCAGCTTAGCACACTGAACAGTATGGTCTTGAGATTGATGGAGAGGAGCATGGAGCAAGAAAGGAAGAACAAAGAGCAAGAGCTGGTTATTGTTCAACTTTCCAGGAGGATTGAAGAGCAGGATACTCTGCTTCTTCAGGCTTCAGACCAGAGGGCTGACTTGAGAGCCAGGTCTGCTCAACAGGAGGAACAGCTCCTTAAGTACATCGATGAGCACAACCAGCTGGCTTTGACAGCCTCTGGTTTCAATGATCGGATACTGCAACTCGAAGCTGAGAATGCTCGCCTAGCTGAACTTGTCGAGGGTTCAAAGGAGAGCACTCCCAGGCTTGAGGGAGTTGAGGATCGTTCCAATGATTCAGACAAACAAGAAGATGAAGAAGAGTCTGATGAGGAACAAGTGGATTACGAGGATTCTGAGAAAGATGAAGAATCAGATGAAGATGATGAAGATGATGATGAGGGTAAAGATGGATCAGGGAGTGGGTCTGGAGAATCATCTGGCACTGATGATGATGATGATGATGACAACAATGATGATAAAGCTCCTCCCACTACCGAGATCAGGTCTAAGAAGGCCAACGACAAGAAAGCTCAGGCTCCTCCTCCTTCGTCTCCATCAAAGACCGCAGAGCCAGAAGCTACCGAGGAAGTCCAAGCTGTGCCTCTGAGACGTCAACTTGACGCGACACTTACCATGATCTTAGACGCTCAAGGCATCATACAGCACTCAGTGAGCTACGACAAGGAGGAGGGTGAGATCATACATTGCTTATCTAAGGAGCAGATAGCCGAGCTGTTCAGGTTAAATCCTGACGAGGTCGTCACTGAGGACACCTCTGTACCCAGTACCGAAGAGCCCGAACCAGAACTCTTTGATGATGTAGATGAAGTCATTTTGGAAGACATCACCGAAGAAGAATACCCCAAGTATACATCGGCTGAAGACGAGCTGCCTACATTCACTGAGCCATTTGATCAGGAAACAGAGGATCTCTTGGTCAGATATCTTGAAGAGCAAGTAGAGGCTAGCAAGGCTGAAGCTGATGATTTAAAGAAAAGAAAAGAAGAATGGGCTGCATACTGGGAGGTTTTGAAGAAACAAAGCACAGAGAAGATGCCAGCAACGCACAAGAAAGTTTACCGGACCAAAGGCTATAAAGCTGGAGGTCAGATACTCAGCTGGGCATACTTCCATGACCTTGGGTGCTACGCGGTGAAGAGGGAAAAGGGAATAGACTACTTCAAACACCCGCATGATTTCAAGACGTTGCCTGGATTCGAAGTCAATCAACTAGCACGTCTGAACATGCTATACTGTGAAGATTCCGGGATGTCTGCTTGGTTCTCTCGACAAATCAAGTATGAATACCGGAAGAGATGGGTGAACTTTCAGCCACAGCAACCAGAGAGGTACTACTTGCCAGAGATAGATGGGAATACCCGGAAGCATAAAGTGATCCTGAAGTGGCTTCCCCCTAAAGTCTTGAAGAAAATTCCCCTGCGGAAGATGCGACAAGACTTTATGGATGGCTTCCGATGGTGGTATTATGATGGGCGCACAGGTGAAGCTGTGATAGTTTTGTGCAAAGACAAACAGTGGGAGACTGTTAGGATTTTTGATCCTATGTGGCTGACTAACTTGTCTCACAAGGATGTTCAAGCTTTGTTCAGAAACCAGATTTTCTTCGACGTTCCAGACATGGTGCAAGCTTTGCAATTTATGAGAGTGATCCGTCTCTGCAGCATTTTCAAGATCCACGCTGGAGCAGACTGGAAAGCTATTTCAGAAAAATATTTCAAGAAAGACACTTCCAAGAGTTGAACTAGGTCCAAGGGGGAGTTTGTTGATGCATGTTTATTGTCCCTAGTTCGGTTTTGTAACTCTTATCATGTAAATGTTCAAAGTATTAATGGAAGTTGTCTTTATATCCATTTCATAATGTTTATTTCTATTGATTATTGTCTATTAATGTTTATCTAGTTGTTTGATTTGATTATAAACTGTTTGAGTATGAAGTTCACTCATTCGGCCGAATGACTCTAGAATGAAGTCATTCGGCGAATGAAGGTTATAGCGAATGTCTGAGTTCAGAATGAGTCATTCGCCGAATGACTCATTCGAATGACTGCTCATTCGAGCTTAGTCATTCGCCGAATGAGCTGCTTCGGCCACTCATTCGGCCGAATGACTACAGCCTATATATAGATGTTCAAATCATTTTCAAACCTAACTTTCCCGAGCTCTCCTTCTTCCCTAGCACTCCAGAGTCAAAACCCTTGAAGATTTGAGCGGTTCTTGTGCGTCCAAGTTCGATTCTCAACCCGTGGTGTTCGATTGTTGCTTCCAAGTTGTTTCTACAGCCTCGAATCACCACGGTTCCTGTTGGTTTCGATTGGAAAACCCTGGAATAGGATTCCGCACTATCCCAGAGGTTATCGAGTAGTTTTCTATTGGATTCAGATTGTTTTCGAGCTCCCGATCGGTCCAACAAGTACATTGTATCAATTGGAAGCACATCTGTATAATACTAGAACTTAAACATAAAGAGCATTTACAATTACTTAGTATGATATGTTGGTAGTTTTATAACTTAGTTGAGATGACATTTGACAAAATTTTGATTATGCTTTGTAAGAAACAGATGCTTAGAACATAGTGCTGAGCTTTGTCCTGAAGGAGTGGTAATTAATCTTACAAAAATGTTTCTTGAATAAAATTGAAGTTACTAGTTTTTGATCATGTGTTTATTTTCAAAAGAAATTCTAAATTTGGTATACTTACGTATAGACTTGATTGTTAAAGTTTTAAACGATTCAAATTTGTTTTCTTGGTTTTGATTAAGTTTTGGACAATCTCTACGTATTTGAGAATATCGATTTGATTGTTAAAAGCTTAATCTTAAATTATTGTTTCGTTCATCTTCTGGATCATTTGAGCATACGAAAGTATCAACCTTGATTCCAAGATTTTGAACAATTTCAATTTACAGTTTATTGTTTTTCAAAAGATATTTTGTTTTTTTTTTTGCATGATCAATCTAGTTAAAATTGAAGTAAATTGTTTCAAGGAAATTTTTGTTTGTTTAATTATTCACAAAATGGGGATGTGTTCAAGTAAATGGAGAACATAAAGTATTTGATGGTTTTGTTTCATTTGATATCTTAACTAAGTAATTAAATTTAAAGAGGTTTTATATACTGACAATCATCTTTGAATTGTAATTTGCTGATAAATATATTCGTTAATTCAATCAGGTGTGTTGATGATTGTAATACAATATGATCTCATGTCTGGATCTTTCTCAAACAAAAATATGTGATTGTTTTGTTTAGTTTTATATTTTATAGTTAGGTTTACAACATTTGTAGTGCGTTTGTTCTAAAATTTAAAAAATACAAAAAGATTTTTGATTTTTATCTGATGTTAAATCAATAATTTTTGATTATTTGTGTTGACTTTAAAACATTAAAACATTGGTTTGTTTGAAATTTTAAATAAAATTGAATTTCAAAAGGTTTGCTTAGAGGTTCGTCTGATAGGTTTTGAACAAGTTCATCCAATAGTTTTGATCACAGGTTCGTTCAACAGGTTCTGTTGAAGGTTCGTTTGAGAGGTTTTGGACAGGTTCGTCCAACATGTTTGTTGATAGGTTCAGTCAACAGGTTGGTCAAAGGTTCGTCAATAAGGTTTTTCATAGGTTCGTATAAATAGAGGTTCGTGTGTGTGACCTTCATCACTTTCATCAGAACTATTCCCGAACCCGCAAACTTAGATTTTGATTTTTTTCGATTCTGGATCTCTGAAACTTTTTGCCTTATACCATTAGCTTCGGATTTGGATTCTGATTCTATATAGGTAAAAAGATTGAAATTTGATCGGCTAGATTAGGAAACATGTTGATTTTAGAACTGGTTTAGTCGAACCTGTTGTTTTGGATTAAAACTTGTTTAAATCTAAATTTTGGTAAAATTGTTTTCATTAATGTTGTTCATCAGTGAATTACGAACCTGTGGATATGTATTGTTTGGTCTAATTCATAGATTTGAAATTGGATTAGGTTCTTGTAATGAACACAGGTTCGCTGGATTGTTAAGGTTCGTTTGAACTTTAAAGGTTCGGATCGAACCTCTTTATAACATTGAACCGAACCTGGATGGTCAATGGTTCGTTTGACCATAAGGTTAGTGATATGTTCAAGGTTCGTTCATTGATAGGTTCGTTCGTTTAAATAGGTTTGTCTAATAAACAGGTTCATCTAATTCTAGGTTCGACACAGGGAAAGGGTTCGCTGGTTTCTACACTTAAGAATTTTTTTGATTTTTTAATTTTTGATTTTTTTTTAATTTTCTGTTTTAATTTTTGTTTGTTCTGATTGTAGAAATGGCAACTCTTACATTTAGAGATAAACACAACATTTGTGCTTATCTGGATCCGACGACGAAGAATGACAAGGAAGTTCGTCCGATGATCGAGTTCTTAAGACGATCAAGGATTTACCATGCGATCTCCAACTCTTGTAAGATATACAGATCACACATTCAGAGTTTCTGGGATTCTGCTAGACTGATCATAGTTGATGAAGATTATGTTTTCGAGTCTAATGTGCTTGGACAAGCCATTAGAGTTATTGAACCTGACATCAGGAGGGTTCTACAGTTCGGAGGTGAACCTGCAGGAATGACTCTTATTCCTGAAAGGTGCATTAAGGGATGCTTCTTGAGGATCAGATATTTTGGAGTTTACAGTGAATACTCCATCAAGAAGGGCAAACTACCTTTGCAGTACAAGTTGTTAGCACATGTTCTGTTACATTGTCTTAGCATGAGGAAGGGAACATTTGATGAACTTAGAGATCTAATGAGGTCGGCAATGGTTGCATTGATATTGAACAAATCGTTCAATTTTTCTGCAATGATCTTCAGATACATGTCAGACAACATAACCAAAGCCAAGGATATATTTTGTATGTATCTAAGGTTTATTCAGATGCTGATAGATGAAAGATTTCCTGAACAGAACTTGCCGAGAGTTACTTCTGATCTTCTTAAGTTAAAGCATATGACATATTCCAGTCTTGGTCAAGTCAAAATCTATCAGAAGAGCAATGATGATATTCTGATTAAGGATGTAGTGGGGCATTGTGCTAGATCTAACTATGTTGCTCCGTTGAATGATGCTTGGAGGCATGAAAATTCAGATTTAGATAATGAACAGTTGGATGATAATGATGATCAACAACAACCACCACCTCCTCCTCCTAGGTCACAAGCCAGGCAATCACAAGCTTAGTCTTTTCAATTTCAGCAACAAACTCAAGAACCAGTTCAAGGGCCAGATGTAACTCCTACTACATTGGTTCCTCTTAATGTGATTTACCCAGATCAACAAGAAGCTCAAAGACAAGAAGAGGCTACTGGTTCTCAAAATATTGATGCTGAAGATGTTGGAGTTGATGCTGAAGATGAAGAATCTACAGAGTCAGAGTTGGAGACAGTTCAGGTTGGACGTAGAATGGTAAGAAGGTTAAAGAGAAGGCCAGCACAAAGACAAAGTGAAGAAGTAAGAGAAGAAGAAAATGATCCTAGCTTTACTGTTGATGAGCCTGAATCTTCCAGACCAAAGAAGAAAAAGAGAATGGCCAAAGTGCTTAAGAAGAAGAAGACAAGGACTCCCAGGATTATTGTTTCTTCTCCTCTGGCTGTTTCTGATTCACCTGCATCTATTTCTGTTTCTATACCTATTTTAGTTGCTGCAACAGTTCAAGAAGATGCTTCTACTTCTCCTATTCATATGCATTCTGATCCTTTTATTCAGAGTCATGAGTTTGTTAATGTTACTATATTTTTTCCTTCATTTATGGATGCTACAACTGTTACTACATCATTTCAAGCAACTTCTACTTCTCGAGGTGATTCTTTGTTTGAGGGTTTAGAAGACTTGGATTTAAAATTTTCATTGGACTATGATGATAGTGAGCTGAGAAGAAGAATTTCCATATTGTCACAAGAGTTTGACAAATATAGAAAACAAAAGGAGAAAGCTGAACAACCATCTTCTTCAAGTACAAGTGATATAGATTTGATGAAAGGTCATATTTCTCAATTGATGAAGTGGAGAGAAGAAGATTTGATTGAAAAGAAGTTAATGAATGAGAGAATTACTTCATTAGAGACATTGATTGTAAAACAAAGTGATGATATTGCTGAATTGAAGAAAGAAAATCAAGAGTTGAGACAAAAGATTAATGATTTACAAAAATAAAAAAAATAAGCTGAGGTTGCTAGTTCTGATCCAGTGTTTGTTAACATTGATGATGATGAAGAAGAAGAAGAAGAAGAGAAGGTGGACTATTGTTGGAAAAATAAGGACTGACGAAGCAAAACCACCCTTCAAATAATCCATTTGAATAAATGTTGCAGGACACTACCTTCGGAAGACATCTGCTTCCGAAGATAATAAACACTTCGGAAGACAAGATTCAGAAGATGCTTCGGAAGACATTAGCTTCTGAAGATAATAAACACTTCGGAAGATAAGATTCATAAGATGCTTCGGAAGACACTATAGGAAGACTCCATCGGAAGACAAGCTTCGGAAGAAAAACATTACTTCGGAAGACTTATGCATCTACATCAGCTTCTGATGATGGTCTTCTGATAAAAGAATAAATGATTGTCTTCTGATGAAAGAATAAGTGTTTCTTTCATCAGCTTCCGATAAAAGTATAACTGATTCCTTTAATCAGTTTCCTATGAAGAACTTCCGAAAGAATAACTCATTAGCATCAGTACAAATGTCTGAACCTCGGAAGACTTCAAGATCTTTGAAGATCCTAAGTTGACTTTGCACTTGTACTATTCAGAAGATACAATGTCTGTAAAAGTGTCTTCAGTCTTATCTATTTGTCTTTTTCTTGTATTTGTCCTGAAACATTAATTGTCGGGGCTATTTATACCCCAACATCCTTTGTATGAATTACAACACTTTTCTGAATCTTCTTTCTGTTTTCTGTTCTCTCTTTTCTTTAAACAAGAAAACTAAACAACCAAAATAATTAAACTTAAGTGCAAAACCGTAGAGGGAGCTAATACCAAAAACTTTGACTAAGTATCTAAAGCTCTTGTTCCTAGTTAAATCAGCCTCTCCTCAGGTCACTTATTTTCTACAATTGGTATCAGATCCTTGTTCTTTAGTCTTGGTTTAACCATCAAGTCTAAAATTCAAAGCTCTCTTTGATATCTTGGTGTTTAGTTTTCTGTGTTCATCTACTTTTCATAATCTGCTGAAGATTGATCTTTGAAACTCTAAAGTGTTCAAAAATCATTCAAACAAACTACCTTGAGTACTCATTACTTGTTGATTTACTCATAACTGTTTGAACACATGGCAGAAAAATTCACCTTAGGTCCCCATAACACTGGTTCTGCCACAAAGCCACCAATTTTGGTTAGTCATCAATATAATATTTGGCAGAGATGGATGTTACATTTCCTGTCAAATAATCATACAGGATGTTGGAAGTCTGTCATGTTCGGACCTCATAAACCAATGGTCCTGGACACGGAGACCGGAGACGATGTCCCTAAGGACCCTCGGAATTACACCGAAGAAGACTTTCAGAAATTGGAGCTTGATGCCAAGGCACATGCTCAGCTGGCTATGGCCCTTCCGAATGAAATTTATTCTGGTCTTCTTCACCATGAGTCCGCTAAGGACTTATGGGATGCTCTAAAAGAGCAATTTTGTGGTACCGATGATGCTGTAGCCAACACTAGGGAAATATTGGCTCAACAATATGAGGCTTTCTTCCAACTAAATAATGAGTCACTGACTCAGTAATTTGAAAAGTTCACTTCTCTCTTAAGTGAACTAAAATTAGCTGGTCAAGTGTACCCTCCTGTCTCAGTTCTTAATCGATTTTTATGATCTCTTCCTGAAAAATGGGAAACTTATTCTATAGTTATGAGATCTTCGCCAGATTTTGGCAAACTCTCACTTACCCAACTTCATGGTAAGTTGCTCACCTTTGAGCGAGAGATTGACCAGAAACGAAAACTAATAAAATCTGGTAAATCAACTGAAGAGTATGTTCAAGGGAACACAACTCTTCTTAGTCATAACTCTGTGATAAATGATCAGTGTTATGATGAACACATTGACATAACTACTGGCATCACCTCATCATTCTCTTCTCGTGATGACCATTCTCTCCCTTCTGACCATCTGTGTTTTATCATGGACGATCTTCATCAAGTTCCAAGTGATGACTTGGAAGAGATGGACATTCTTCATCAACTGGCTCTCTTGAGCATAAGAACTAACAAGTTCTACAAGAGGACATGAAGAAAATTTCCTGGTATCCTTGGAAAAACCAAGATCGGTCTAAATAAGGCTAATGTCCAATGCTATAGGTGTCAGGGCACCGGACATTTTTCCAGGGAATGCACTAATGCTCCAAATTCTAACTCCTCACCATATGTGACTTTTCCAATCATAACTTCACATACTTCTTCTGCACCTTATTCTTCTTCCTCTTCCTTCTCATCTTTTAAAAGGACTAACAACCCTCAGGAATCAGCTCATATTGTACAAAACTCTCCTTTCACTAATGCACAATATGTACAAGCTGCCAATGGTAGCATGTACCAGCTCACTCCTGCTTCACTTCAAGTTGTTGTAGCTCCTTCTTCACAAATAAATGCACCAGGCCCTGCTATCCAGTCTTCCTCATCTAGTCAACGGGCTCTTTTCTCTCAAGAGTACATAGACTGGAGCAGCTTACCTGAAGATGTTGGCTATGCCCTCATCCCTTCTGAACCAACAGCATTTGCTCTCATGGCTGTTGGTGAAGACTCCTTTTCTCCTGTTCAACCTGAAGCAGATACTTCTGATGCTCAGGTATCTTCTTCTACCTTAGAAAAACTACGTTCCAATGCATGCATAGAGGCTTTTGCAAAAATAAAGAAAGCCAATATGTTGTTTCAAAAGCAAAATCAGGAGTTGGAACAATTCCTGGACAATAAAAATTCTGAAGTGGAAAAATTAATAAAAATTAAAGATAATGAGATCTCCACTTTAAAAACTGAGAAAATCAACTTACAGGCATCATTTGATCTACAAAGAGAAAAGTATTATGCTTGTAAAGATGAAGTATCTCAAACTCAAGTGAGCTGTGAAAAGTGGGTTGAGTCTTGCGAAGGATTCAAAATGCTTTTACAAAAGCAAGTTCACAGCAAAGCAAGATTCGGGATTGGGTATAATCACACTGCTCAACCAAAGGATTACACCCCAATCGATAATAATAAGGAAGAAACCACTTCTGAACCTATCTCACCAACCTTTCTTCCTGATGAAATTCCTCCAATAATAAACACACCTCCATTGGTGTATCAGCCAAACTATTCTTCTAGGTTTGTATACCCCACTAATACAAATCTGACAATATTAGAAAAACCTCATTTGAACTCAGTTCAACACAATAACTCTTCAGAACAAAATGAGATTGCCCCTGATATGAGCTCTACTCATAGTTCAGAAGAAACAACAAAATCGGGTCTCTCTTCTAGCATCAAGTCAAATCTTGAAAAAGGAAAAGGACCTATGGTCAATATCCAGTTTCCTCCTTCTCATCCTCATCCTCCTTACCCCATAATGAAGGTAAACAGACCTTTCATCCCAAATTATTCATCTCTCTCTCCAGCCTGCTTAAAATGTTTTAAGTACAACCATGCTACTGAAGATTGCAGAACAAAAACGCCTTTAGAGAAAGCCAGTTTGAAGGCTAATAAGTTGAAAGCTGAACATGCCTCTTCATCAAAAGGGAACCTCCCTAATAAGATGAAGAAAGTAAGAACAGCAAGTAAACAATTTGTTGAACCAAACCCCCATTCTTCGTTCATCTTACCTCCTTCCTTGACAGCAAACTCTAGACCTTATATTTTGGGAACACCACCTCCTTACTCTACGGTGAACCCAGTTTCTTACTCTCATAATGTTGGTAACACTTCTCCCGTGGATTCACAAATCAATCTTCTCCAACAAAATCAGCAACAGCTGCTATTAATGATGCAGAAATTGATGAATGATACACAACAAAATAAACCAAACAAATAAAATAAAATAAAATAAAATATCCCATGTCTAACCTATTGTATTTGATCCTCATGTGCAGAAACCCTCTTCAAACCAAAATCATCTCTGGTATGTGGATAGTGGAGGATCTAGGCACATGACAGGATGCAGATCCATTCTAAATAACTTCATTCCAAAGAATGGAGGATCTGTTTCCTTCGGAAACAATACAAAAGGTTGGATAGTGGGGTCTGGTTCTGTCTCAAGTGGAAATTTGAAATTTAAAGATGTTAGCTTAGTTGAGAATCTCAAATTTAATATCTTGAGTGTTTCTCAACTAGCTGACAAAAATTTTAGTTCATTTTTCACTAAAGATAGTTGCAAAATTCTCTCTCCAGAAATAAATTCAAAAATAAAGATCTTGATTGATCAACATACTCTGCTAACGACTAGAAGAAGTGGAAATGTCTATATTGTAGATATGACTACTGACTCTCAAACATCTTCTCCTACATGTTTGATAGCCAAAGCATCATCTTCTGAAACTGCTCGTTGGCACAGAAGACTCAGTCACCTTAATCACCAAACTCTTCATAAGCTTTCAACCCTTTCTTTAGTAAGAGGATTGCCTTTCAAAGAATTTTACTTTGAAGGTCAATGTGAATCTTGCTTAAAGGGAAAGCAACATAAAACCTCACATAAGTCCATTGAGGAATCCAAAACAACTAACTGTCTTAATCTGCTTCATATGGATCTGTTTGGTCCAGTGAAGGTAGCCAGTTTGGCAAGAAAAAGATATTGTTTAGTTGTTGTGGATGATTACTCAAGATTTTGCTGGACCTTCTTCCTTTTCAGCAACGACGAGACTTCTGATAAAATAATTGTTCTTATCACTAATCTTGAGAGACAATTTAGCCTCCCTGTTAAAATAATAAGGAGTGACAATGGCACAGAGTTCAAGAACCAAGTTCTTGATAAATTTTGCATCTCTAAAGGAATCCTTAGACAATATAGTGCTCCTAGAACTCTTGCTCAGAATGGAGTAGTAGAAAGAAAGAACAAGACACTAATTGAAGCTGCAAGAACCATGCTTTCAGACTCAGGATTACCTTTATCCTTCTGGGCTGAGGCAATAAACACTGCTTGTTATGTCTTAAACAGAGTTCACATTGTAAAAAGACATAACAAAACTGCCTATGAAATCCTTTATAACATAAAGCCTCTTATTTCCTTCTTCAAAGTCTTTGGATGTCCGTGTTTCATTTTGAACACAAAGGACTCCTTATCCAAGTTTGCTGCTAAAGTTGACTCTGGATACTTTGTTGGATACTCTCAGTCTTCTAAGGCATACTAAGCTTTCAATCTTAGGACCAAAATTGTTGAGGAATCTATTGATGTCAAATTCAATGAATCAGCATCAACCTCATCTTTCCCTTCTACTCCTGATGATCTCTTTGATCTTGAAAGCTTCACCCTCATCCCTCCTATCTCCTCTTCTTCACCTTCTTCAGAATCATGTCAAACTTCTGAAGATCTATCTTCTCTTGAGGAATGTTCTGTCTCCAAATTCTTTACTTCCTTTCCTTCTTATCAAATAAATTCTCAGGAAACAAATTCTCAAAACCAAGACAATCAAATATCTACTCCTTCATCTCCAGTCTTGGATAATATACCCATACACATTCCTGAAAACACTCATGTCTCTCCTCCAGAAAACTCTCTGAGCCCCATTGAAAACTCACCTTCTTCCGATGCAGCCTCCTCAAATAATTGTTTGGACATCATTCCTTTCAACAAAAATCATCCTCTAGAACAAATCTTAGGTGATTTAAATAAAGGAGTTCAAACTAGGAGCCAGATTTCAAACTTTTGCCTTCATGCTGCCTTCTTATCCCAAATTCAGCCCTCTAAATATCAGGAGGCTCTCAAAGACAATAATTGGGTAGAGGCTATGCAAGACGAACTCTTACAGTTCAAAAGGCAAAATGTTTGGACTCTATGTCCTTTGCCAGTTGGAAAATATCCCATTGGAACCAGATGGGTGTTCAGAAACAAAACAGATGACAGAGGCATTGTAATAAAAAATAAAGCCCGATTAGTGGTACAAGGTTACTGCCAAGAGAAAGGTATCGACTATGATGAAACCTTTGCTCTTGTGGCAAGATTGGAAGCTATTAGACTCTTCCTAGCATTTGCCATCTCTCATAATATAAAGGTATACCAAATGGACATAAAAAGTGCATTCCTGTATGGGACAATAAAAGAGGAAGTCTATGTGTGTCAACCATCAGGATTTGATGATGTTCATCATCCTGATTGGGTGTACAAACTAGACAAGGCACTTTATGGTCTGAAACAAGCACCCAGAGCATGGTATGATACTCTTTCTCAGTTTCTTCTTTCTAATAAATTTTCTCGGGGAACCATTGATAAGACCATGTTCATAAAAAGGGTAGATAAGGAACTTTTGCTTGTCCAAATCTATGTTGATGACATCATTTTTGGATCAACAAAACCTTCCATGTGTGAACAATTCTCTAAATTAATGTCTTCTAAGTTTGAAATGAGTGCTTTAAGTGAACTAAAACATTTTTGGGACTCCAAGTCAAACAAACCCCAAATGGGACTTTCATTCATCAATCTAAATATGTAAAAGATCTTCTAAATAAATTTGATATGAATGATTGCAAAATAATTTCTACTCCCATGGCAACAAGTCCAGGAATATGTCCAGACAAAAATGGTGAACCTGTAGATCAAACTCTCTACAGGTGCATGATTGGTTTTCTGATGTATCTCACTGCATCAAGGCCAGACATTATGTATGCAACATGTGTCTGTGCAAGATACCATTCTGCCCCCAAACAATCTCATCTTTCATTTGTGAAGAGGATACTCAGATATCTCAAAGGTACTCCTGTACTAGGTATTTGGTATCCTGCTAATCAAATTTGTAAGCTTGTTGGTTTTTCATATAGTGATTATGCTGGTTGCTCGCTCACCAGAAAGTCTACTTCAGGAGGTTGTCAGTTCTTTGCAGGTTGCTTAGTGTCATGGCAAAGTAAGAAGCAAACATCAGTGTCAAACTCAACTGCTGAAGCTGAATACATTGCAGCATCCCATTGCACTACCTAAATTCTTTGGTTACAATACCAACTGCTAGATTTTGGAATAACTGAACTAAAGACACCTCTCCTAATAGACAGCGAAGCTGCCAAAAACATAATAAACAATCCTGTCTATCATTCAAAAACCAAACACATTGAAATAAGGCATCAATTCATTAGAGACTGTTTTGAAAAGGGACTAATTGTTCCAGAACATGTCTCTACAAGTGACCAAATAGCTGACATATTTACCAAGCCCTTGGACTCCTCAACTTTCTCTAAGTTTGTGGCAAAATTGGGAATGATAAATATGAGTTAATAAACATAGTTAAGATTATGTTTATTAACCTTCCTACACATACATATAAAAGAATAATTTTCGTAAATTGTTCTAACAATGGATATCTGATAAACCATTGTTAAAGAAATCTTGGTCTCTTTCAGTGATTATCTCAATACATGGATAGGATCAGTGGTAATATTGTCACTGCTTCATATCTATCCAATGTTCAAACCTTCCATTGTTACAATCCATAACCACTTTGGTTTCTTCTCCTTCCGATGATCTCTCTTCCTTCCGAAAATCATCAAATGATCATTTAACTTGCTTCCGAGGATAAGGTTCTTCCGATATGCAAATAAAATTCTTGAGCTTTGCACCTGATGTGACAGTTGTCAATTTCTCTGCAAAATTCGATTCTCAATGCTAACTCCCACGGCTCGAGAAGATACTTACCGTCATCTTAGTAACCAATAATCTTATTTAAACCAATAATCTTATTTAAATCAATAATCACCTCTTTCATTTCTCATCTCTCTCACCATTAATCTACTTAAACTTTCTTGATCCTCTGATTATCAAGAAACCTTTCATCACCTTTAAAATTCTAATGTAATGCTCATGGCTACGGATGTTCACTTGTCAGGCATGTTGCCTGGCATGGAGCACTTACACAAAATTTGTCTAAGCTTCAAGTTTATAATAATGGTGTAACGGCTTCGGACCAGGCTTCATTCCTCACAAAGCTTCGTCTATACTTCACGGTGTGCATGAACATGTCTTCTTGTCATGTTTTGTAAGCATTAAATTTTCTTTTCTTCTCAAATTGATATGTAATCATAATCTCAAAAATAATCATGAAGCTTTCGACTCTTTCACTTCTTCTTTATACTGTTTTTGATAATGTGATTATAAGGTTAACCTGAAAAACCTGATTGTGCATAAACATTTCTTTTGATCTACGTATCACATGTCTTTATAGTATCCTTCTCAAGATAGGGAAAATCATTTCAATGACATGCGGTATGTTAGCATATCCTTGATCATCTGGTACATTACCAGAAATGTCCCAAGTCCCTGCCGTGCTTTTAGTTTGTCCCATTGATACTCATAGTACTATGAAGGACTTGACAAACTAGTGTTCACAAGTATGAACACTGATGGATGACACTGAAGAAACACCCATCTTCAGTGAACCCGTATCCACCTTTCTTTCACACCTATAACAGGTACCGGCCATAAAATAATTTTTCTCACAACCTTTTAAGCCTAATAAGCCCAACAAGTCTGTTCAGGAAGATGAGATCCCTGAACATGACTGTGTTCCTACTGAACACATGGATACATCTGTTCCATCCTCACAGATTAATCAAGAATCTCTTCCCATCCAGCTCCTCATCAATCCTCTCAACATGATGATGTTGTATTCCTAAGGGAACCCTCACTAACCACTGAAATGTCATTTGACACTCAGATGGTCTTCCTCTCTCCCAAGGACATCTCTGTTCTTTCTAAAAGCCCCCCACTCTCTCTTGACAAATCTCTTACCCATGAAAAGAGGATGAGATCCGGATGTCAAGTCCATCTAGACTTCTTGATCATATATCAGGAGCATCCATTTCACATGAAAATCCAATGGATTCTCATCTGAATGGATCAGGAAATAAGACTCCTGGTATGGCAACAGCCAATGAAGTTTTCTTTTTAACTAAGGCTGGTAATCCCCTGAACCAAGAAAAAGGGGTTCATGACATTTCTGAGATGGACTCAGGTCATGATAAAACTGACTCTCAAGTCAGGGATTCGGATGACATCTGTAACATGATGGACGGATAAGTTCTTCACAATAAGGAATTGACGGATTCCACTTTTCATATTCAGATTGCTCTGACCACACTCATTGTGTTAAGTCATAACAATATTGAATATCCAAAGTCCTGCAATCCAAATCCATCCCAATGCAGGCACCTTCATTTGAAGGTCTCCCAAACTCTTCAACCACCTTCACTACTCCCACCTTTCTTTCACTGCTTTTCAAGACGTATCTAGCTCACTTCTTCCTCGCTTCCCTTCCTTGCCTACTGCTTCAAGGTCCCGGCTGATAAAGCAAAAAAGAGGGAGAATACATAAACCATTCTCAAAAGAGGCTGAAGCTTAAATAAACAAAGAAGCATTTGATGTATTCAGGCAACCTACTTCAGTTTTTGTCCAAACTCACAAATAAAGAATGCTCACCTGCATAAACCATTCTCAAAAGAAGCTGAAGCTTAAATAAACAAAGAAGCATTTGCTGTATTCAGGCAACCTACTTCAGTTTTCCTCTAAGGACACTACTCTAAATAAACTATAACCGGTTTTTGTCCAAACTCACAAATAAAGAATGCTCACCTGCCTCTCAAAACCCATCTGAAACATTCTCATGTACCTTCCCCCACTGAGTTTGATGTTCTAGAAATTGGTTGGGTTTTAAAGCTAAGTGGTTTTGGCTTCATCAGTCCAGAGGGAGATTGTTGGAAAAATAAGGACTGACGAAGCAAAACCACCCTTCAAATAATCCATTTGAATAAATGTTGCAGGACACTACCTTCAGAAGACATCTGCTTCTGAAGATAATAAACACTTCGGAAGACAAGATTCAGAAGATGCTTCGGAAGACATTAGCTTCTGAAGATAATAAACACTTCGAAAGATAAGATTCAAAAGATGCTTCGAAAGACATTAGCTTCTGAAAATAAAATACTCTTCGGAAGACACTATCAGAAGACTCCATCGGAAGACAAGCTTCGGAAGAAAAACATTACTTCGGAAGACTTATGCATCTACATCAGCTTCCGATGATGGTCTTCTGATAAAAGAATAAATGACTGTCTTCTGATGAAAGAATAAGTGTTTCTTTCATCAGCTTCCGATAAAAGTATAACTGATTCCTTTAATCAGTTTCCTATGAAGAACTTCGAAAGAATAACTCATTAGCATCAGTACAAATGTCTGAACCTCGGAAGACTTCAAGATCTTTGAAGATCCTAAGTTGACTTTTCACTTGTACTATTCTGATGCTACAGTGTCTGTAAAAGTGTCTTCAGTCTTATATGTTTGTCTTTTTCTTGTATTTGTCCTGAAACATTAATTTTCGGGGCTATTTATACCCCAACATCCTTTGTATGAATTACAACACTTTTCTGAATCTTCTTTGTGTTGCCTTTCTGTTTTCTTTCTCTCTTTTCTTTAAACAAGAAAACTAAACAACCAAAATAATTAAACTTAAGTGCAAAACCCTAGAGGGAGCTAATACCAAAAGCTTTGACTAAGTATCTAAAGCTCTTGTTCCTGGTTAAATCAGCCTCTCCTCAGGTCACTTATTTTCTACAACTATGAGGATTCAGATGTTGATGAACATCCAAGCTTTAATGCTTATCATGATGATGATGAAGATGATGATGATGATTTGAAAGGTGTTGGAAGTTCAAGTGGTTTGAATTCCAAAACTGGTGCTTTAGTGATTTACAATCCTTCTGGGATTTCATTTGATGTTGATCCTATTTCATCTATTCCTTCTGATAAGGCAAAGGACATTGAAGATGTAGATTTTGAAGACTTGACAGATTTGGAATATCCAAAGGAAGAGATTGATACGACATTGCCTACTTT
The DNA here is from genome assembly GCA_009363875.1 of Mikania micrantha. Classification (NCBI taxonomy): domain Eukaryota; kingdom Viridiplantae; phylum Streptophyta; class Magnoliopsida; order Asterales; family Asteraceae; genus Mikania; species Mikania micrantha. Next base: position 54,338,293 of record CM018695.1, read on the forward strand.
TGTGGAGTTGTTTAAACAAAATGCTGATATACAGATGCAAAGGATGTTTGGTGAATTGACTAAAGACAAAGCTTTGGAAGAAGGAGAAATTGAAGGTGGTTATTCAAAGAAAGAGTTAGCTGATATGTTTGAAGTTGAATCAGATCAATCAATTGAGTTTGAACAAAATGATCAAGTGGATGAAAATTTGTATAATCTACAAACTTTGAAGAAGATATTTGATCTTGAAGTCCATAAAAGAGTTCCTAGAAAAATAGTTGATCCTATGAAAGAAAAGACTTATATGGAGAGGTGCAGAGAAAGTGAAGATGAACACAAGTATATAATTGATCACTTAATGATTTTCAAGCAAATGGTTGAAGTAATTGAAGAAAAAGTTCAAGAAGACCAAGCTAGACAATTCTTGAGATTCAACATTGGATCTAAGTCAAAGATGAAAGGAAGAATTGTAAGCTATGGTTATTTTCACAATATTTCTGGAAGTCTGAAGAACAAAGAATGTTATGTGGTCAAAAGGACTGATGGTTGTCAATATTTTGGAAAGGCAATTGACATTATGTCATTACCTTCTTTTGAATGCATGCAGTTATCAAGGCTGAGAATGATAAAGCCTATTCAGACAGAACATAATGAAATATTTGAGAAGATGCTGAAAAAAGAGGCTAAGACTGGATGGAGTTTGTTGGTTCCACAATTTAAGCATAAGTCACTTGTGTATCCAAAGCCTAAAGTTTATACAAGACCAAGGTTGAGAAGAATAGAACAGAATTGGAATCCTTATTTCAAGTTCTGGTTTTATGATGAAAGAACATCTGAAGCAGCTATTCTTTTGAGACAAGAAGATAAATGGAGGGTGATCAGGCTGTTGGATCCTGTTTGGTTGGTGAATTGTTCAAAGAAAGACATTGATTTACTGAATGAAGTTGAAATTTTTGCATGTGATGGATTTCATGATGTTGGTATTAGCTACAAAGATATGGCTGTTCAATTTCAAACAATAGCTCGGATGTGTTATACTCTGGTAATACATTCTGGATGCAAATGGGAGGATGTAAACTACTTGTATGTTGAGCTGATGAAGTTGCAGAAAGAGATAGATGACAGAGATGCAAAGCTGGAAGCTGAAAGATTGTCAAAGATTCCAAAGTCTGTGATTATTTGTGCTAAAGATAATGTTTGTGAAGATCAGACAACAATTGGAGCTCAAAGTGCAGATTGAAGACAGAGACATTGAAGATTTTGGAAGCAACTATTAAGGGGGAGTTTGTTAGGACATTATGTAATAGGTTGCTTGTCAAAATGTATAAGTTATTATAGGTTTGGCTGAGGTTCGTCTGGCCCACGAACCTTAGCAGGTTCGGCGAACCTATGATATGTATTATAAAGGTTCGTCCAGTGAACCTCAAGGTTCGGCTGGCGAACCTATAGATTTGGCTAGGTTCGTCTGTGTATGTGTATATATAGGAGGTTTGTCTAGAGGTTTGTCACTTTTAACTTCAGTAGTTTTGAGTGTGAAACAGATCTGATTTTCTCTATGTGAGAGTGACAGAACTGTGTGTTCTTGTACATTTCATTGTAATCAGTTTATTACATTCAATGAAATGATGTTTATAAATGATTGTTTGTCTTTGATACATATAGATCAATTATAGATTCCGCATATAGTTGATTGTTAATAAAATTTCGTTTATCGATCAGGATCAAATCTACATATCTATTTTTGTTTATCAATACCCAAAACATTGAAGTATTATATTCAACAATAACCATTTCAAATCCTTTCATATATATGTATACAAGTTAATATTTCATTTTCATGAAAAACATATATAAATTGGATATGTAGGTATGCATTTTTATTATTTTCGTTTCTGGGCAGATTGTTTTCTATGTATTTGGGTGAACTTTTAAAATAGAAAACGTTTTTCAAAAATTACGAGACATTGTAGTCTAGTATTTTAACGTGTTCCAAACAACTTTTATTCTGAAACATTATTGTGCTTCTGCTCGAATATAGGCCGAAACAGCCACTCCAGTCAGAATGTCTAAATCTGTGTACTAATTTTGTAGAGGCTGTTTTGTGTATCATTTGTTTGTGTTAGAAAATGTTAAAGCAGTCTCTGGAAAGCTAACTCGATGAACATAACCATAGAGTTTGAGTTTACTTAGTTTCATGTTTTTATGACCGAGTTATAGTCTCTTGAAAGCGAGACAAATTCTATCCCGAGATCAGAATGAATGTTTGTGTGTATATAATTTTAAACTAAACATTTGAGAGCGGGTTTCACCTTAGAAAGCAAAGAGAATGATGAGAGCTTGATGATGATGTTGAGATCGAATAGATACTGTTAAGACAGAGCTACTGGCTTTTGTTTGTTGCTTTGTTTTGGGTGCAAGGAATTGTAGTGGAGGAGAGGTTGTGTGCTTCGGAGGTACCAGCCAAGGAAGAGAGGAATTATGAAGCAAAGTTGGAGATTTATTGAAGGCGTAACTCTTGATATTCACCGTTTCTTTCTTCTCTTTCTTTATTTTTATACTCAAATAAGGTATGTTTCCTTCATTAATTTATTAGATATGGGTGAAAGCTTGAGTGTAAGAAATTGATTATGGTGAAACGTGTGGGTTACTGGGAATGTTGACTAAAAACAAACAAAACAAAAAGAATGGTTGTGTTTGAAATTTAAGGTCAAAGCCAAAGTATAGAAGTGTGACAATTCGTTAAGTCTTATTAAGATTAAAATAATCAAAAGAAACCATTAGAATCAAGTAAAAACTTATGAATCAAAGAAAGAACAATGACACACATTCCAAACATAACTCACGAAAATTTTGTGAAAAGACAATTCAGTATGCGTAATTGTCAAATTTATGACAACCCGAACTTCCTAGTCACATTGTAATCCCAATGGAATGTAAACGGAACTATAAAAATCATGGTTGATCATTTGTAGCAATTCCCGAAGTTACAAACGAAAAGGCCAAAAAATAAATGGTAAAAACCATAAAAAACAAATGTTAGATGATCCATTTCACATTTAATCTTTCTAAACCAGTTTAGGAAGATATTTTGAGACAAAAAAATCTAGCCAAGCTTGGAGAAGAAGCCATCCAAATAGCATAAATATCCAATAGTTGACTTTTTGGTCAACATTTTCACACCCTTTTCACCCAAAATTCAACCAGAGACTTCTACAACCCTTCTGGAGCTTCACACAACTTCTAAACAACATCAAAAGTCAATCCCAACCAACAATCAAGGCCAATGTTCAATCAAACCAAGAATCAACCTCCAAAAGTTGATTTTAGGTGGATTTTCAAGCCAAATCACAAGCAAGTAAGTTCTAGTCTCAATTTTTGATTTGAATATGTTCAAATAACTTAAAAAAATGTTATGAAGCTTGGTTGGATGGATGGAAATCATCAGATATTGAAAACCCATGAAAAAGGGCAAAATTGTCCAAAAACCCGATTTGTTAAAGTTGTCCAAATCAAGATATTTCTTCACCAAACTCTAGATATATGTTAAAAATTAGGATCTGGAGATTTTGGCCCTGTAAAATTGTCAAAAGATTGGTTTTGGCACGCAAAAACCATGTTTGACATGCTGAGAGGGGGTCAGCGGCCCCTGTGGCATGGTCTTGGCACGAGAATGGCCCCGCGGCCCGGCGCAACACATGGACTAGGCCCCGCGGACCTTGCGCGGCACACGGACGAGGCTCGCGGCCCCTGCTCGGCACACGGACGAGGCTCGCGACCCCTGCTCGGCACACGGATGAGGCCTCGCGGTCCTATGCGGCCCCTATGTGGCACGTGTCTTGAGTCGTTGCCGAGATCGTGCTAATCGTTACCGAGATCGTACCGGTCGTTTCGAAGAATGTGTTTACCAATGACTTGTCGTCTTGGCTATGGCTAAGCCAGCCCGGACCGGTGACCTACCGGCTCGAGCCACCAAGCCACAACCACCAAACCAACACCAAGCCACCACCACCCGCCATCGCCGGCCACTGGAACGCCGCTGGCGGTCAAAATCCAGCGAACTCCGGCGACTTTTCCGATGGAATATTCCGGCGAGACCCTAACTTTGTATATATTGCATTCCGGACTTGATTTTGTGATCCGTTTCACAACTCGGTGACTCAATTTTAAGCTAGAAGCCGAGTGAGACTCCGCATACAAAAGTTAATTTCTCACCAAATTAAGTATAAATAACTCACAGAACTTTAATCAATTACAGATTTGGAGTCCAAGAACTAATAATACGAACGTTGTGCACTGTTTATTGATTTGTATAAACTCAGGTGAGTTCAGGACCCCTTTTCTGTATTTTTGGCTTTCGAAACTCGGGGGATGAGAAAACATAAATTTTCATTTGAACATATTGATTATTGTTAAACTCTAAATGTTTTTGATACATTTTGTGATACATGAAACCTGATTGGATCAGGTGAAACTCTGAAACGCTTTTGATACATTTCGTGAAACATGAAACCTGATTGGATCAGGTAAAACTCGAAAACGCTTTTGATACATTTTGTGAAACATGAAAATTAAAGTTTTGTAAAACAATTGGTTGAAACACATGATAGTGGGGTGAAACATATGACCAAACTTATCATTATTTCACGGGTTACACATTTGTCGCTAAGTCCCCTATTTTGTAACCGTTAATCATGGGGGGAGCGTGATTATTGAGAATACATTCTATTTGTGATCGACAATCAACGCCCGTGGTTCGTAGCTAAAACCTCGATTAGATGTCGAGCGGGTGCTCAATAAGGCTAAAACACACAATGTCCCGCGACAAGGACATTGGGAAGGGCAATTGAACTCGTCAGTTCGGTTACGGGACCCAGGAGTTATAATGTACAGTTAGACTCGTCAGTTCGGTTACTGGACCCAGGAGTTATAATGTACAGTTAGTCGGAATGACACGACATTGTGGATATGAACAATGTTCGCACCGGATACCAATGTTTTACACATCGTTTGGGACACAAATATTATTTAACTCTTTTTTATGAAAATATTTGATTTGATTGGATACATTGATAACATACATTTTGAAATTATAAAACTTGTGAACTCACAAGCAATATGTTGATTGTATAAAATCATGTTTTCTCAAATGCATAACAATACAGGGAGTGGAGCTGGGAGCTTATCTTGGAAACATAGAGCAAATTCTATGAGAAATAGACTCAGTAGTGTGATGCATATTGTAGTAGATATATGAAACTCGGTTATAACCGTCATACGTTTTCTAACGCATCCTCGCTTAACTTGATTTAATTGATTTTTGTTTGACCGAGTCCATAGTATGTATACAATACTCACAGAAATACCTGTTTATTATTTGATCAAATGCGATTATAGTTGTTACGCTTGAATATTAATAAATATAATCTGAATTTCAAGACTTGATATTTGTTATTATTGTATATTAACCTTTTCTAAAGGTTGGTTTGTATTTATATATTGAAGGTTTTAAATACACATCAATGCACATATGGGGTATCTTGTTCAAAGAAGTTCATTATAATTTGAGATACCATTATTAGGTTCAAATCTTTGTTGATAGCTATTATACAAGTGAGTAACAAATAAAGTTTACCAAGCTTCATGTACCTTGTATAAATAGGCTAACATAATCAAAAGAAATAGGTATTTATGATTATCTGTTTAAATAAATATATATTGTTCATTCAAAACCGTTTTTATACGTATATTTATCTAAAAAAATGTATGTATCTATCCTTGTGTATTTATCTTTATGACAAATAAATTAAATGTGTGTCGATTGTTTCCGAGCACTCGGTTATTGTTTTTGACCATATCTGTCTCGTTCGACTCAGTTTGACCAGCTTTTACCTAGGTTTAGTCATTGGACTAACCTTAACCATTCCCACTTGAGTGACTGAGTTGACTTGTTTTTATAGGATTCCTCAAAATGGTTCCTTCTTGACATCACACTGGTTTTTGGCTACACATCACCACCAGCCAAGCCTAAAAACTCTACACCTGTTGATCATAAATCTTAGATCTGAAAGTTCAAGTGAAGGGAACTCACTAGATCGAAGTTTAACAACCTGGTTTCATAAAACTTACCGTGAACAGATAGTCGAGCCGGGCATCATCGGCTTTGACATCTGCTAGTTTTGAGCCAAGAACCCGACCTTGTATGTCATGTGTCGCCGGAGCTTAGCACCACCTCCACCGCTCTTCAGGAACAAAGGTCTTCAACCCGTCACCATATGCGGCTTCTAGAACAACCAAGCCCTCACAATAGGTGTAATTGTGGTGGAACCGTAGCTGGGTTTTAAAACAAGGGTGAAGGAGAGTTGGGTCGGGGTTCTGATCGGGTTCGCTAGAGATTGTCGTGAGCAAAAAAAAAGAAGCTAGCCGGAGACGAGCAAAGGGTTGTTGTGGTGGAATGGGTGGATCAAAACGGTGCAGAGGCAGTTGCCATGGAAACGGGCGGTGGTGGTCGTGGATCAGACTGAGGAGGACTGTGCAGAGATTGGGTGAGGGTTGGAGGTCTTGCAAGAGATTGAGGCTGCAACGTGTGTGGGAACTCGCCAAAGAGAGGGGCTGTCGCCGGAGAATGGTGACCGGTCGGCACCCACCTTTCTACTTAATTATGGGTTCTCACTAGAGAGACACAAACGTTTTCTGACCGGTTACATCATAACAGTTAGTTAAATGTGTTCTTTAAGTCAGTCTTTTCCATTTCAGACTGAGTCTATTATTTAAGATCAACTAGAGAATCATCATTTGATGAGAATACAACTTGTAGGTAGACAATTCCTAATTAACACACAATCCTCAAACTGAGATAGGATGATCCTTCATTACTGTTTAATTGTCATGTAAATCAAAGTTTGGATACTCATGACACTTCATCTTCTTAAATCAATTTCTCTTCCTAATTACTCTCTTGACATAATCAGAAGTAAATTATTGCGAAATAACATAAAATCTCTTGTGATTTTCCATCAGTAGTGCATTAAATTCTCTAAGGAAGTTCTTCGCTACCATGATCTTGGCATCATCAACACTTCCTACATGGTTAATTGAGCAGAGATATATTAGTATCTTTTCGGTTCTTCCGTAGATGATAACTTGGTTATACTCTCTTTCTTAAGAATTGAGAGAGTTGCAGTGGCGTACCCACATATATTCATGAGGGGGCCAGCCGCCCACCCTGAAAAAAAAATTTTTAATGGTATATATATGTTAAAATCCCGACCGACCCCCTGGTATTTTGTTATCGCCCCCCTTTCACTTTTATTTTCAAAGTACTGTTTATAAAACAAGTTTAAAAAAAAAACCCAATCCTAATCACCAATAACACAATCTAAACAATTCTAAGCCCATTACAATAGCCCAATTAAAAAACGCATACGTATGTATTAACGCAAGGTAAATCCCCAAATCTGTAAATGGGCATACCGCATACGAGTATACGATTTGAAGTCTTGAAGAGTTGAAGCTCTGATTCTGTGAATCTTGAACGAAGAATACTGAACGAAGAGGAGCGGAGGCTGGAGAGTGGGAGTCACCGGACGCACCGACGCTATCTTGCCGGCCGCCGCACCACCGCACCAGACGTGAATCGTGAGACGACCAAAGCACCACCGCAAAAGACGTGAGAAGTGAGTTGCTGGATACTGAGTTGATGTCTTGACTCTTGAGTTGTACTTTTGATTTTTTTACCTTTGCAATCGTCCGTTCACGATTACTGTGTGAATTTAGGTGAATTTGGATTTTGGGAATGGGGTTTGTGTTTGTCTGCTTCTGGAGACTAGCAATCGGCTTATCACTTATGTATTAATTTACATGGGAATATGGGATATTGGGAATTTCAAAATTGGGATATATATTGCATATTAGTGATATTGGGAATTTGGAATTATACTGACATATAAAATATAAATGCTTCATTATTTTTTACAATGAAATATAGTTTTGTTTTTGATTAATTCGTATTTGTTGGATTAATTATGTTGACGTATTTACTCTTTAGGAACATTATTAAGACCACCCGCAATGCTACACCAGCATTTACCACATGCAATCCTAGTCATTACTGCCACATCCGCATTTTACTCTTTCTTTTCACATGCATTCTCTCTCCTTTTTTTAACTCCAACACATCCTTCCCACATGTACTGCATTTTATATCAATTATGTATTTGTGATGTGAGTTAAAAAAAAAGAAAAAAAAAAGAAAACTACATGCACAGCACTTAGCTACGTGCACCACCCTCAAATTTTTCCTCCTCCACTGCGCACTCCCAACTTGCCTCTTCCACCTCACCCACGTGCAGCCCCTTCACGGGCGCACTGTGGGCAGCCTAATGGATAGATTCTTGAAGCCGAAGGTTAAAGATGGTCAATCATCCTCCAAAACTCCCGAATATGTTGACTTGGATACTCTTCCATCGGATCCTGCGGATAGAAGACCACTTTTATCATATAACCCTAATCAACGAGATGAAATTAGAAGGACATACTTACTTAGAGGACCATATCAACCAATAGATATAACATTCCCACAACTTGAGGAGTTTAGAATGGAGGGTTTTAAAGAGTTCTTTGACAAAGTTAATATTTTTTGTGAGAAATATGAACTTGAAGTGGTGAACATGAATAGTGAATACATTAACCCAAAATCACCAAGACAAAAAACAAATATCACTTATCGTCACTATTTTGAGTATGATTGCTTCAATGCGGTTCTAGATATGCAAATACAAGAGTTTGGGAATCGTTTTAACGAGGTAACATCTGACTTACTTGTTTGTTTGAGTAGTTTGAGTCCTTGTGATAATTTTGGTAGATTTGACATTACAAAGATACTAAGATTATCCGAGATGTACCCATATGATTTCAATGAAAATGATAGAAGAAGACTTCCGGTTGAACTAGGGATCTATATTGACAACTTGAAAGCGGATGCTCGATTTGCCAACTTGGATGGTTTATCAAGTCTTGTAAAATTGATGGTTGAAACTAAGAAACATCTTTCATTTACATTGGTTTATCGTTTATTGAAGTTAGCTCTCGTATTACCCGTTGCAACCTCAACTGTTGAAAGATGTTTTTCAGCAATGAAGTACTTGAAGTCAGATTTGCGTAATCGGATTGGTGATGAGAATTTAAGTGATAGTTGTATTTGTTTTGTGGAGAAAGAGCTACTTAGAAAAGTCTCCCTAGACGACGTTTTGGATAGATTTCAAAAAATGAAAACTCGTAGAGAACTTCTTTAGATGTATTGTATTTTTATTATGTTTTTGTCTATGAAATTTAGTATGATTGTTTTTTTAACATGACTCGACCCGACCCGACTTAAAATACCTGGACACTGTAGAAAAAAATTATTATATAACAATGTTCAAATGTCCCTAAAAATTTTCCGCCCCCAGTGAATTTTTTTTCTGGGTCCGCCACTGCTCTTAGATGATCAGTTTCCAAAAAAAAATGAAATTAGAGACTTGAATGTTAAAGATCGAGCCCTAGGCTTAGATACTAATTGTTGCACAAAATCTTTTCTAGAACACCCAATTCTTGTATGAGTGTGAATGCTCTTCCAGATATTACGAAGCTTCAACTTCCAATTACAAATGTTTACATAACCATGTTTTATTTAACCCTAACTATGGTTATATAGTTTGATTTATGACACTAAACATCCTTGACTTCTAAATATTACTCTTATGACTCTAAATATAACTTTGACTAATTTACAAATATGACTCATTAACCTTCAAACTTGGGTTAAACAATTGAGGCTAACCACTAGTTCTCTAAAACGAGCCAAGCACTTCAAGGGAATAAATAAGTGAGTGGATGACCCATTCAAACACTTCAACGATGTATATTTCGTAGAGAGCCCATGGACGTAATAGTAAGATATAGTTTTATGCATCGTAAAACTCATTTGATATTCAATACAAACTTAATGAGTCACATATTATACCAATTGTTGCACAAAATCTTTTCTAGAACACCCAATTCTTGTCTAAGTGTGAATGCTCTTCCGGATATTACAAAGCTTCAACATCCAATTACAAACGTTTACATAACCATGGTTTATAAAACCCTAACTATGGTCATATAGTTTGATTTATGACACTAAACATCCTTGACTTCTAAATATTACACATATGACTCTAAATATAACTTTGACTTATTTACAAATGTGACTCATTAATCTTCAAACTTGGGTTAAACAATTATGAGGCTAACAACTAGTTCTCTAAAAGCACTTCAAGGGAATAAATAAGTCAGTGGATGACCCATTCAAACACTTCAACGATGTATATTTCGTAGAGAGCCCATGGACGTAATGGTAAGTTTTGTTGCTAAATAGTTTTGCATCGTAAAACTCATTTAATATTCAATACAACTTAATATGAATATATTATGGCATGGATATACTGTAATTTAGACAAAATTTGTGAACTGAACATTAGACCTTTCACATTGATGACCAAAAGTTGGGTTGGTTGCTTAGTTGTCAAAAGGATAAAAAAAAGAAAAAAAAATCTAATTTCTCCGAGACAAGTTCACAACCTAAGTATTTTCACCAACCCAAGTAATAACCCTCTTAATTAATTTTACACCAAATTTAATACTTCTTTAATAATTTATATGATTTAACTGTTTTTTAAAAATTAATCACCCAATCTTGTTTATTTATTGTTTTGTGAACATCCTGGCATAAATTTTATTAAAAAAGGAGTTATTTAAAAAAAATGATTTTTAGTAAAAAAAAATTTCGGTTTATGAATGTAAAGTTTTTTTTTATTTTTTATAAATTAAGAAAAATTATAAGTATTTTTTATATAACTAATTTTTTAGAATTTTAACAACATTCATAAGTCATATTTATATATAAAGTATATTAATAAAATTTGAGTTAGATTGGGTTACAAATATATGTAGAAAATTAAGTTAAGTTGAGTTCTGTAAATGAAAGAGAAATAAATTATCTGTTTAATAAAATGTTGGGTTGAGTGGGGTCAATGATGTGGGTAGCCTTAGAGCATGCGGTGTGCCCCGTGGTTGGGGCGTGGAACACCGCCCCCTTGGGATGTGGGTGAGTTGGGTGTGGCCACAGCAACGGCTCATTTGACCGTTGAATATGATTTGGTTGACCGTTTCTTTCTTAAAAAAATTCCTATATATACAACCATAATTCGCACATTCACATCACACAAACACAATTCACACATTCACATCACACAAAAAACATCAAATAAAAAACTAGTTTTGTTAAAAAATGCAGTTCCTACGGGAAGATGATTATTTTAGCGAAGGCGAATGATTTTTTAATCGGAGCCTCACAACTTACTCTTGACATCATTAGATAACAAGTTGAGGTTCATGATTTACCCGGTATGTTAGGTAGTCTCGACTGCTGTAAAATCATAAAGGCTAGTGCTCTCCAAAACTTTCTAAGTCCTTGTCTAAACTCCCATAAGTCCAATTAAGGTATCGGAAGAACAATGCTATCTTTCAAAAGTAAAGGGTCTTCGGAAGGAACCTAAGTTCCTCAGAAGACCAAGTACCTTCGGAAGATAGCCTTGTTCTTTAATATCTTCCAAGGAAGACCAAAGCTTCCGATGATACAAGCTTCCGAAGACAAAGCTTCTGATCTCATGCTCAACAGCTTCCGAATACAAAGACTTTCGAAGACTTGGTTCTGACAAAATTCCACATACTTAAGGAAATAATCAGAGCTGCTTTATTTCTTGAAGACCAAGAAAGAAGACATTCTTATGAATGTCAGCAGCACAGAAGATTTGTCAGAACTACAGAGATAACAAGGATTTAATGCCTTTTGTAGTGTAGGCATTTATTGTAAAAGTCAATGGAGTCTTTGTATTAATTGTAATTAATATGGCTTGGCTTGTCAAGACCAAAACAGATACTAGTTTTAGCATTAGTTTGTTTCTAGTATTTTGTCCAGCCTTGTATCCCTACGAGGATACAACTGTAGGTCTTAGTATATAACCCTTCACTTGTTAGTTAGCAAATCATGAGTGAGTGCTTGAGCTAAGTGTTGTAAACTTAACAGTTGAATGCAGTATACTTTGGCCTTGAATTTATAATTGCTTTCTGTATTTTGTTTCAATCTGTTTTTACAAAACAACTTGATAGAATTTCCGCATCTATCAACTTTGTAGAAGATAACTTGTGAAAGTGTTGTGTAAGTTACATAACCCGATCCAACAAGTGGTATCAGAGCCTTGGCTCTCTAACTTAAGCAACTAACCATTCTTAAGTTACCAGTTGTTTATCTTCTACTACTCTTTGTTTTTCAAGCTATCTCTAAGTCAAAATGACCACCATCAGCAAGCACGACACTGAGAATGGTACTCTCAGCAAACCTCCCATGTTCATTCCTGATGACTATGACACATGGAAGGTTAGGATGGAGGGTTTCATCAGGAACCAGGACTTCAAACTCTAGAAGTCAGTTCTTGAGGGACCGTTCATCCCAACAATTGCTGCTGCAGGTACTGGTGGAGCACCCATGCCAAAAGACCCATCTTTGTACTCAGATGAAGATTACAAAAAGATGGAAGTGGACTCTAAGGCACTATGGCTGATTCAAATGGCAATCCCAAACTCTATCATACATGCATTCAAGAAATGCAAGCCTGCCAAAGAGCTGTGGAACTCTTTGCAGCAGATGCATGAGGGGTCAGATGATGTGAAGGAGAACAAAAAGGACATGCTAAAGCAGAAGTTTGAGAACTTCTACCAAGAGAACAACGAGAAGATGGCTTCTCAGTATTTGAGGTATGTCCAATTACTTGATGAGTTGGTTACTGCAAGAGTGAAGATGGAGAATCAAGATGTCATCAGAAAGTTTCTAAGATCACTTCCTCATGTCTGGAATATCTATTATGTTGCTATCCGTAGAACAGAAAATCTTAGAACCCTGAAGCTGGGAGAGTTATTTGGTATACTCAGTGCATACCAAATGGAGATTGATGCCTAGGAACCTAAACCTACATCTATTCCATCAGGTTCAGCCGCTTTGTATGCTCCTATCCACAATCCACCATTTCAAAACTATCAACCCATCTATCATTCAAACTCCACACCCATTGTCACCTTTCCAGAAACCCCAACTCCATCAACCTCCCATTCAAACCCATTTACAAGCTCAACTCCACTGCTCACCTCAAGCCAGGGAGCATTCATGGCCGAAAAGACCAATTATTTTCATCTGTGTCAAGAGGATTTAGATGGAATCCTTGCTGATGACCTTGAAGAAATGGACACCAACTACCAGATGGCCATAATTTCTTACAGGGCAAATAAGTTCTATCAGAGAACTGAACTGGTAGACAGTTTAGGAAGCATAACACGAAAACCGGGTTTGGTCTAGACAAGTCTAATCTCAAATGCTTTAACTGTCAACAGCTGGGGCACTTTGCAAGAGAGTGCAAGTCTCCAAGTTCTCAATCATCAACCTCTGGTTAGCCAAACCACAAAGCACCAAGCTCCTCCAACAGTGTGACATCCAGTACCAGATCGTCCGGCAAGTCCGTACGGTATGTGTACTTTCACATATTACTGTGTGTAAATACATGTATATGAACAGTGTTTGTATTAACATAATTCAAAATACAAGAAACAGTTGTACGTATTTATGTGAAAACATAAATATTGTAAGTACAACACTCATGATAAACAATAGTTGTATGTATTTAGGTGAAAACCTAAGTACAATTCATACAACGAATCAAGAATGACAACGATGTTCAAGTAAATAACAAGAACAAGTCGGTTGCGATCTGATATCCATAGATGACAGGAATCAGATGGCCGACAAATCAGTACGAAAACAATGTGAAAACATGATGTTTAGTTGAGTCCGTTAGTGAGGAAATACAATTAAAGGCATAATTGCAGTGTCGTTTCAGAATAACGAACTGACAGTGTGTTTGCGTGGGTGACGATTCACACAAACATATATATGAGTTTAACGTTCTGAAATGATGACTGGAAAGTAAAAAACAAAAGTCAGAAAGCCAAACCATCGTCGTGTTCGTTCGAATGACGATTCGAACGAATACGCGCGAAGGCGACGTGTTCTGACGAAACGAAAACGAAAAACGATACGAGCGATAATAATTTAAAAAAATATAGTATTTTACATTTTACAATTTTGAAACTCATCAAAAGTAATAAAAATAAAAGTCTTTTATTTAAGACACGTAAAATACGCGTTACGTTCCGGAAACGCAACGAAGACGCGAACCGAGCAACCGAAACGAACCCGAATACCCTCGGGGTATTTAAACCCTAAATGAGGCCTTTCACCCTCATTCCTCTCATTCCACTCTCTCTCTAAACACCCACACCCATTTTTCCCCCTTCTCACTAGAATTTCACCTTCAAACCATCATATCTTGATCATTCCTTAGTGAAATCAAGTGTTCTTGGTGTCTACACGAAGCTACAATCATCCTCTACAAGGAAGTACAACTGATCTAAGGTTTTGTCCGGCAAAATTTGAAGTAAAGAAGCTTGAAAAGTTCGAAAATTAGGGTTTTCACTTTTGTTTCGGTGCACTAACCCTATCCGGTTCTAAAACCATCATGTTCGAAACCTTAAAAACTTGAGGGCTGGTTTGCGCATATTACCATCATGAAAATGGCTCTGCAACAGTTTGAAGTTCGTTGGAGAGGTGAGCAACTATTGGGTCGCGAAGGAAAAGGGTTGGCCGAACCCTGAAACTAGCCGAACCTCGGCTTGCTGGACCAGTAAGGGTGGCGAACCTTTGAAATTGCCGAACCCATAGCTGTGAACCACAACCCCGAACCTTCATCCTCCAAGCGAACCATCACCAGCTGAAATGCCGAATCTGTTAGAGACTAGCCGAACCATCATTCAACGAACCTATCATGACCACCGAACCTCTTGTTACGGCCGAACCCTCCATGCAAACCCTCTACCCAGCCGAACCTACTTCCAAGAAGCCGAACCTTGAGTTGATCAACGACAAAGGGGACCGAACCTATGAGCTGCCATGCACGAACCTACGAGCCTTCCACCCTTGAAGCAAACCTATCACATGGCGAACCAATCCTAACCAAACATTCTTTGGGTTCGCCAACCCTTGAATAGTCACCAACCTTAGGGAGGGGTGACCAACAGGTTCGCTGACACCTATGTTCCATCGATTGACAACAGGCGGCCCATTCTCTTGCTACGGCCACTGTGGTGGTCTTAGCCCAAGATCGATTGGCCCACAATTTTTTTTATCCATGCCTTGCCAACCGGCCCACAAGTTATAACCAGCCCAAACCCTTGTGCAATTCGGCCCAATCAATATATTAGGCCCATGAGGTTTAACCTAGCCCAATAGCCTTATGCAGCCCAAGTTATCATTCGGCCCTATGGATCATTGTGAAGTAAACACTTGAAATGGGTTAGGGTTAACACAACATGCATGGGGGTGGGTAATCAAATACCACAAAGGTGATGGGTTTGAATTTAAGGATTTTACAAATTCAAATTATCAAGGTTCAAAAAGATAGAGTTATATGGTTCATTTATAACCATGTAGTCAAAAATGTTAAAAATTCAACAAGGATGACATGTGAGAACTTAAATCCTATACTTAAGCTATATTTATGGCTTGGGTGGGTTGGACAAAATACTAACAATACAAAAAGCAGATACATAATGAGTAAGTTGGGAAATTTCAAGAGTTAGTCAAGGTCAACCACATAACATAAAATGATATAACAATAATGTTCTATAATCATAAAGATCGGGGCCGAATGAGGACTGAGACTCACAAGTGTTAGTCAACCTTATGGTTAACACATACACGCACACAAATCAATTACAACCAATACTTACAAGTTAAATACAACGTGAAATCAATACAGGATCGTGAAAACTACTACAAGTACAATCAAGAGTGCGTGCATTTCTTGTTTAAGCTAAGTCAACCACTTCAATTACAAGGTGAGTTCATATGCCCCTTTTCTCTAATCTTAACTGATTTTAAACTCTCGGGGCTGAGAAACATGCTTAACTTTTATTTATTTAAAAGTTTTATGTTTAACATATTGCTTATACTTTGATTAAATAATATTGCTGGATTTATTATCATTTATCATTGTATGCATGCTTGTATGATCATGATATGACAGGGATAACAAAGATGAATATGATAATATAACTTCATAAATCATCAACACAACAGAATAATAGTTATAAGATTATATCTTACAATGCTTAATTATTCTCACAAGAACAGATTATCACAAGAGAACAAGATGACAACAACTACAAATACATGAATGATATAAAGATAATATATCTTCATAGTATCATTTAACACCAGAGTTAACTAAGTGTAATAAGACAAGTGCTTATAACACTTAGCTTACAACTCAACACATATTACAAGATAACATGGAACAAGAATCATCCACCACCTGAGTTGACTAAGTGTAGTAAGACTAATTCTTGCCACAGCTTAGTGACAACATGGTGATTATATGGAACAACAAGGAATGATAATCATGATAATGTAACTTCATGATAACAACATCATTCACACAACAATTAACATAATGTAATAAGACAAGTTCTTATTTAACTTTGTAACAACAACGAGAACATACAACACTGAGAACAAACAACATCAATGAAAACTATACAATTGATTACTATTGAACTGTTTGCATTATATCATGTCAATCATGTGCCATCTACTCAAGTTTGATCATTGTAAGTCCCTTCAAAAATCGCTGACCAATTAGTTTGACATGACTAAACCGACGATAGCATAGTGGTACCATATGTTTGACAAACCTCTAGCTTATAGGGCTAGTATGTTGATCGTACTCAATCATTGGCCGGTAACGTATGACCGGTGACAGGGTGACTCAAGTCAGGGTCTGGTAAGCGACAAATGGTGATATAAATCTACAGTTATAATTGTAATTAATCCATCGTTACCTGTTGACTAGTTGACTGAAGAATTTATTCTCTCAAGTCATAACACTAGTAACCGTTTCGATGAGGTTTATGGATACACAAAGTGGTAGAGGTAGATCGGATGCATTGCAATCTGATTACGTGAGGATTGCAATGGATTCCTTTTAGGCTCTATGCACTTCAAGTTGAGAACAAATAGCAATTGGTTAACTAACACTCTTAATATTTAAAAGTGATTAACAGTTAACCCCACAAGTACTAGAATAATACAAGGATCAGATTAAATTAATCTAATATCCTTAATACATAAAAGGGTTATCAATACTTCGGTTTGATAACTAAAACCCTATTATTATATTATTCTACACATGATGCTACAGGTGATTAACAAACGAGATGAATAGGTGAAATGGAAATGGATATCGATAGTTGTATTACAAGTAGTGTGGAGTTCTAGTAGTTATGTGGTGGGATGTTGGCTGGGGCTTGGTTCCCCTACATATGCCATATATATAAGCATAACTACTAGGATGATATATTACTTCTGAATATAACTATTAAGAAGCCATTGGGTGAACGGGTGAATCAAACAACATACAAGTAACAGGAATGACTTTGTGATTGTGCATGTGAACAAATCAAGGTTTTCAATTATTATACTTATGAACTCACCAACCTAGTGTTGACTTTGTTTAAATGCATGTTTTTCTCAGGTGACGAACAGGTGTAGTTGCCATATTCAAGAATAACTAGTGGACTTTTAGAAGACCTAGCTACATTTTGTGTGATCATACTTTTGGGATGACAAAACAATGAATCATCTTTTGTATATCTTGTACAGATACAAGATATAAACTCATTGATTCTTTTGATTAGATTTACTTAGTTAAATTATGAGGAAACAATGTAATTTAACTTTGTAATTCTATTTCTTTGTCGTGTTAGCATTTCTCTTTTAGTTATCATGTGCTATGTAAACAATCTGATCATTTCGATTATCAAACGATATCGTGCCCCGAGAACTTTCCGCCCGACGGGAAAGTCGATCCAGCCCGCCGGCTCGGGGTGTGACAAACATTGCAAACATTGCAGAACAGCACGACTTTTCAGATTGGAGCTTTCAAGCTGAAGATGCATCTACATCAAACAATGCTTTGATGGCCAATGACTCCACCTCTACATTCAAGGTATCAAAAGATATTATTACCCCTGAATGCTTAGAAAAACTAAATGCTTACAAACATATTAATGCTCAAGTCTGTAATGAGCTTAAGTCAATACAAGTGGTTAAGACAAATTTCTTTGAAGTTGAAAGAAATTATAAAGAAAATATTGAGGAGTTACAAAGACTTTCTCCAGCTTAAAACATGAACACACTAATAAGCAGTGTCAAATAAACAATCTTTTAGAAAGACTTACAACCGCCAAAACAGAGCTTGTATTGGCTGAGGCTTACAAAGACAAGTTTCTCTGTCAAGGTGAGAAGTTTGAGAAACTTCTCAAAATGACTGATATACATGAGCTTGTTAAGAAAAAGGGTACCGGGGTGGGTTATAACAAAATGGAACCTCCATCTGCCTATACTCCATTGGTGGAGGTTCGATGCAAACCAGAAATTAGTCTTGTGTACAATGAAGTTTTGGACATACATAAGATTGCTCAAGAAAATGACTTCTCTGATCTTAGCCCTACTTTCTCAACATGTTCTTCTGAGGATGATACACCCATTTTCTTAGAAAAAGAAAAACCTGTTTTGAAAAATAAGAAAAGAAATAAGAAAAACAAGAAAACTTCACCCATTTTTGTCGAAGCTGAATATGTGCAAACTGGAAGTTCTTCTTCAAATGAATATATTACTTGTCCTTCTGATAAGTCACATAGAGCTAGATCAGAAAATAGAGCTGCAAGCACCTCTAAAGCTCAGAAAAATTATCCAAACAAAAGTCCTGTTGGTACCCCCAAATCAAAACAATCAGGTTCTGTGAAGAATAACTCAGCTTCCTCCAAAAGAGAGAAGCTTCATAAATCAACAAATGTTCAACCAATGTGTCTGATGTGTGGAGACAAAAATCATTATGCTGCTGAATGTTACTACAATCCAAGAAGAAGAACACATTCAAGATCACAAGAAAGAGGAAGCCACAAGGCAAGATGGAGCAAATCATCTTTTTCTTCGAAAGAACAATCTGCTTCCGAAAGAAAAAGATCAGTCAAGCAGCACAAGAAGCCGTCGGAAACATGCACTTTTGACAACATGAGAAGTAAGAGCAGGAAATCTTCCGACGCAAAGAAAACATCGGAAGCACATGTCAAGAGTGCTTCTGACAAAAACAAGAAGTTCCATTCCTTCGGAAGAAGAAAATCGGAAGAAAGGCCCTATTTCAAGACAAAAACCAAACCATCTGAAGAGAAGACAAAAGTTGCTTCTGATGGATGCCAGAAAAAGAAAGTTCTTCCGACCACTCCAAAGGTCCAAAGAGTCTGGAAAAGAAAGGACTCTACTCAACCTCCTGCTCCCTCCGTAAGTTCATCATATGTTCCACCAAAAAGGATGTCAAAGAAAATTACTTATAATGATGCCAATGGAAAACCCAAGACCACATGGGCTTGGGTTCCCATCAGGAACTAATTCACTTCTGGTCATGTGCAGGGACAGCAAGCATCAAAAAGAAACTTGTGGATTGTTGACAGTGGCTGTTCCAGGCACATGACAGGCAACAAGACCCACCTACACAAATATGAACCATTCTTTGGAGGGTTTGTTGCATTTGGAAGTGATCCAGTGGGTGGATATATCACAGGTAGGGGCACAATCACAAATGGCAAGGTAAGATTTGAGAATGTGCATTATGTGAAAGAATTGAACTATAAATTTCTGAGTGTATCACAGGTGTGTGACCAAAAGCATAACCTGTTGTAAACTGAGCATGAATGTATTGTCCTGAAACCAGGAATTGTTGTTCCAAATGACCAAATTCTACTCAAAGCTCCCAGAATAAACAACATGTACATGCTGGACATAAGCACAGCGACACCACTCAGCAATATAAATTGCTTTATCTCAAAAGCTTCACTTGATGAATCATCTCTTTGGCATAAGATACTTTGTCATGTAAACCTAAAGAACATGAATAAACTTGTTAAAAATAACTTAGTTACCGGTTTACCAACAAAAGAATTCATTTGTGTTGATAAATGTGTTGCCTGCCTAAAAGGGAAGCAACACAAATCATCTCATCATGCCAAAGAGATAAATTCAATAACAACAAACCTACATCTGTTACACATGGACTTGTTTGGCCCTACAAGTGTGAAAAGTCTAGGTAGAAAGTCCTACTACTTGGTGGTCACTGATGAATTTTCAAGATATACCTGGGTATTCTTTTTGAGTACTAAGGATGAAACTATGCAGATCTTGAAATCATTCATTCTTAGGGTTGAGAATGAAAGTGACCATCATGTAAAAATCATAAGGTCTGATCAAGGAACAGAATTCAAAAACCATACTTTAAACTCCTTTTGTGAATCTAAGGGTATTACAAGACAATTCAGTGCTCCTAGGACTGCACAACAAAATGGTGTTGTTGAGAGAAGGAATAGGACACTGATTGAGGCTGCTAGGACCATGTTATCTGATGCCAAACTTCCAATAACTTTTTGGACAGAAGCAGTCAACACTGCCTGTTATGTTCAAAATAGAGTATTGGTAGTTAAATCACATGGTATGACTCCTTATGAAATTTGGCATAAGAGAAAGCCATTTATTGGATTTCTTAAACCATTTGGATGTCAATGCACCATCTTGAATACCAAAGATCATCTAGCCAAGTTTGCTGAGAAATTAGCAAAGGCTACTTTGTTGTGTACTCTTCACATGCTAAGGCATATAGAGCATACATCAAAGATTCCAGGATTATTGAAGAGTCTGCAAATATTCAGTTTAATGAACATACTGTAAATAAATCTGGGATAGGCCCTGATTGGTTGTTTGATCTTGATAAATTCACATCTGCATTTAATCTTTTGAAAGAGTATGTTCCAGAACTGCAGACAACTACCTTGGACTCCACTTAGCACACAAGAGAAAAAGATTTTCGTGTTGAAATGCCAATAGTTTCAAGACAAACCTTGGCAGAATCCACTTCAACACCTCCAGCAGCCTCAAAGTGTGAAACAACCAACACCTCTTAGGTTGTTCCTTTAAGTGACTCTACTTCTGCTCCACAGAGTCAAGAAGAAGTTGGGAGTCCTTGTGTCGAACCAAACACTCTAAGAACTTCTCTTCCCAGAGAAAATCAACCCACAACAGTCCAACATCAGAGACTCCAAGATCTACCAGAAATCCAGCTTGAGGTTGTACTTCCAAACCTTGAGCCAGGCAACTTGGATTTAACTTCCCAGCTGGATGTGATTCCAAGAACCTGCATTCATAACACTCATCCAACTGAGAATATTTTAGTGGGATTGTTGAAGATGGTGTATGAACAAGAAGCTCCATGCATGAAGCAAACATCTGTTTGGTCTCTTGCTTTCTATCCCAAATAGAACCAAAGAAAGTTGCTGAAGCACTGAAAGATAGCAGTTGGGTAGAAGTCATGCAGGAGGAACTCCTTCAATTTGAAAGGCAAGGAGTTTGGAAGATTTGCCCTTTACCTAAGGGTAAATATGCAATTAGAACAAAGTGGGTTTTCAGAAATAAGAAGGATGACAAAGGCGTTGTCATCAAGAACAAGGCAAGGTTAGTTGTATAAGGGTACACTCAGGAGGAAGGGATTGACTATGATGAAGTTTTTGCTCCAGTTGCAAGGATTGAGGCAATTAGAATATTTCTAGCCTTTGCAACTTCTAAGAACTTCAAGGTTTTTCAAATGGATGTCAAAAGTGCCTTCCTTTATGGAAAGATTGATGAGGAAGTATATGTTTGCCAACCACCTGGATTTGAGGATCCAAAGTTTCCTGATCATGTCCATAAACTTGATAAAGCTCTATATGGGCTGCATCAGGCTCCCAGAAAATAATATGAAACTTTATCCTCTTTTCTGTTAGCCAACAACTTCAAAAGAAGGACAATTGACAAGACTCTTTTCTTCAAGAAATTCAATCAACATATTATGCTTGTTCAAATTTATGTTGACGATATTATTTTTGAATCTACTAATGAATCTCTCTGCAAGGACTTTGAATCACTAATGAAGTCCAAATTTGAAATAAGCTCAATAGGAGAACTCACTT
This sequence comes from Mikania micrantha, assembly GCA_009363875.1. NCBI lineage: Eukaryota > Viridiplantae > Streptophyta > Magnoliopsida > Asterales > Asteraceae > Mikania > Mikania micrantha. The sequence continues at coordinate 54,360,505 of CM018695.1, forward strand.
TCTTTCTTGGACTACAAGTGAAACAAACTCCTATAGAGATTTTTTTTAATCAATCAAAATATGTCAAGGATATTCTTGAAAGGTTTAACTTCACTGACTGCAAAGATTTGGGTACTCCAATGTCTAAGACAACATCCTTAGGCTCTGACCTTGAGGGGGAGGATGTTGATCAACACCAATACAGAGCAATGATTGGCTCTTTGATGTATCTCACAGCAAGCAGGCCTGACATCATGTTTGCAACTTGTTTGTGCGCAAGATTTCAGGCCAATCCCAAGAGTTCACACATGTTTGCTGTGAAAAGAATCTTCATATACCTCAAAGGAGCACCAAGTCTAGGATTGTGGTATCCTAGAAATGCAGATTTTCAGTTCATGGCCTACACTGACAGTGATTATGGAGGTTGCAACATCAACAAGAAATCCACATTAGGAGGATGTCAATTTCTTGGGTCAGGAATAATATCATGGCAATGCAAGAAGCAGTCATGTGTTTCTATCTCTACTGCAGAAGCTGAGTACATTGTTGCTTCTAGCTGCTATGCACAAGTCATCTGTATTCAAAATCAAATGAAAGACGATGGAGTAGAACTGTTCAACACTCCTATACAAATTGACAACTCAAGTACAATCTCCATCACCAACAATCCTGTCAAGCACTCCAAGAACAAGCACATTGACATTAGATATCACTTCATCAGAGATTGTGCAGAAAAGAAGTTAATTCATCTAGTCAAAGTTGATACAAAACACAATTTGGCTGATCTCTTCACCAAGGCTTTTGATAAAGGAAGATTCAGGTATCTAATAACAGCCATTGGTATGATTAATTTTGAATAAATGAATTGATAACAAGGAGTAAACAATCCTTCTGAAAATAAGCCTAAATTATCTTCTAATGAGTATTTACTCTTCAAAAGATAGTTTAAGTCTTCAGAAGCATTTTTGCCCCTTGAGTCAGAAGCATCACACTTCAGAAGACATAATTTCTTCTGAAGTATTTCTCTTTCGATACATTGACTTTTCCTTCGGAAGTTCAATCTTCTAATTAAACAATAATGCTTGTTTAAGCAATGAATCTTCATCAGAAGAAGATGTCTTCCGAAGCACAATTCAATCTGATGAACTTTCTGAACCTTCAGAAGCAAGTGCTTCCGATTGTACATTTAAAATCTTTAAATATGCATCAGAAGTGCCTATCTTCCGAAGTATATTTCCTGGTCTCATGGCCTTCTTACGATAGCAATATCCTCGGAACTCAGTTGCCTCCTTCTGAAATTTGTGAGAATTCTAGTGCACAACAGCTGTCTCGGAAGACCTTTTTCTGACACTTCGGATCTCAAATTATTAAATGTGTCTCTATATTAAATACTGACATCTCAAGGTATAAAAGGTCTCCCTCTCATTCAACTTTCTCTCATCGTTCCATTTTCGAATTGAATTACTCGTTCTTCCTCAAATCAAACCCTAAATCCTCTCCAATCGCCATGGAATCCTTTGCCTTTCGACCTGCTCACAACCTACTATCAGCTGATCACGATGCTGATTTCGCACCCATCATCTCCTTTCTGTTGATGCATTTTCTGTGTGAAAGCTGCATTTACTGTGTGAACCTTGCTTGTTGTAAATGAAATCATAGTTTGTTGTATATGATTAGAGAATTCAAGTGTCAAAGGTTCGGCTGCTAGAGGCAAACCTAAAGGTATGATTACAATATACTGGCAATCGTCCAACAAGTGGTAACACTTAAAGTGGATCCATATACTGGCAATCGACCTAGGCTTGTGCATCGAATAAATAAATCTCATTAACAATCAACAAGTAATGCTGAGGTATGATTACAATATGATCTCATGTTAGATCTTTCTCATCAAAAACATATTTATTTTTTAGTTAGAATACAAATTTTGTAGGATTATAGGATATAAAAGTTTTGCAATTCATAGCTTTAGGGGGAGTTTATTCAAATCATTGGAAAATTCATAAGAAAAAATTTCTTCTATTTCTTTTAGACTATCCGATGTGAATTACGAATTCTTTGTAAACACTATAATTGATTAACTGTTAATAAGTGACAGAGAAATTAGAATTGTGATGAGAAATCTAGTATGATCACATGTGAAGCAAGAGATTTAGTGTTGATAATGTGTCAACTGATGCAAGTGATCAGGGTGATGAAGATCTGTGTGTTGAAGATGTCACTACAGTCCTCAGCAAGTGAATCTTGGATAAAGAAAGACACAATATGGAGACAGAGAGAATGAGATCAAGATAGAGAGAATGAAGTGGAAACAAAGAGATTGATGTTGTCTACACAACAACATTTGATACAACAGCTACAACTAAAGGGGAGTATGTAGATAACAAGGTTGTAGGGGATGCACACAAAGTTTGATCATATACAACAGCAAGGTTCAAGGGGGAGTATGTTGATGCATTTTTTGTGAGAGAGCTGCATTTACTGTGTGAACCTCGCTTGTTGTAAATGAAATCATAGTTTGTTGTATATGATTAGAGAATTCAAGTGTCAAAGGTTCGGCTGCTAGAGGCAAACCTAGAGGCAAACCTATTAGCCAAACCTATGATCTAGAAACCTATATATATGGTTTTGCTAGTTCATTTCTTTAGACTTGGAGCTTTTAGAGCTCATAATTACACACACATACAAAGCAACATTCTCTCAAGTTCAAGATCAAGATTCTCTTCATCTTAGTGTCATTCTTGTATTGAAGTGTATTGTATTTCAAGTTTGATTCATTGTAAACACTTGAATGTTAATGATGAATGCACATTCATGATATATTACAATGTTCTTGTTGATCCAAATCTAGTCATGAACGGATTCTGCACGTTTATGATTGAATCGTAGGATTTCGTGATCGATTCTTCAAATCTACAGTGGTATCAGAGCGTTAGGCTCGTATCTACAAGTATTTGGACATCAATTTCATGTAATTTGATCAGAAACTTCATCATCTTGAAGGTTTTCTTGAAGTTCTTCACGTTTTCGTCAACAAAAAGGCAGATCTACGAAAAATTATCAAGTTTTTGCAAATTCTAATCCAATAGAAAGATGGGCCTCGAAAAAACGAAGATTTTGACTACGCATACGCCTTCTAAATCAAAAAATTGAAGATTCTAGAGCCATTTAGTAAAGTTGCAGGACTGTTCGACCAAAGTGACGAACCTGAGAGACGAACATCCATAGGCTTGGGAGAACCTCCATAGGTTTGGGAGAACCTCCAGGTTCGTGGGTAGGTTTGTGAGAACCTCCAAATAGGTTTGTTCGAAAAGGTTTGCGAGATGGATACCTTCCTAAAAGGTCAAGTAAACATTGTTTACCTATTTTGGGCCTTCCGGATCATTTGGGATAGGTTTCAAGACCTAATTCGGACGTTAAGACGAGGTTTGAGCTGTTTTGTTTTGAGAAGATAAATTTTGAAGTTGTGAACATAAAAATTAAAAATGGCATACCATAAATGGATCGTGGAATGGTTGACTAACAATGGACTTGTGTTGGAAAATTTGGACAATTATCCAGACTGGAGATACACATTCGAAACGTTTATTACTAAAGCGGATGAGAATTACCAGAAGTTATTATACCAACAATACAAGAAACCATGTCTAAAATCAAATGATAATTTTGGGACATCAAAACTGAATGAAGATCAAATGTTTGAATTTAATCAAGAAAGAGAACTGTGTGACTTGTTTTCGGTGATCATTTCTGAAGATATTAAAAAGACTGATTTTGAACAAATGCCACATTTATGTGCAAAGTGGAGTTTGTTAGAACATGCATATAATAATTATGTTGCAAAGAAGATCAATGATGCTTATGATCGTCTTTTACCACTTATGCAAGAATTGAAATATTTTCAGTTTGATATCACTGATGGGAAAATCATTGATAAGTTTATGCAATTCTTACCTTATCGATGGAGTGATTTTGTTGAAAGAAAGAAGGAAACAGAAGTCATTCATCATGTCAAATTAATGAACTTCAAAGATATAGTTGATAAAATGGAATCGGATATAAGACGAACTGGAACATGGATTGTGAAAATTGTTGATTTCTCGTGGATTGATGAACAAAGAAACATGTTAAAGGCAAGTATGAGTGTTGAGAAAGAAAAAGAAGATGTTGATGGAAGAACGGAAGATGATCTGAAAACTGAAGATTGTATTGAGACAAGTGTGAATTTGAAGATGGAAAGTAGTGATGAAGAAAAGAGTGAGGATTCTTCATTGTCAGAATCTGATAAAACAATTGAACCTGAAATGGATGAAGATAGTAAACTGGTGAATGAAGTTGTAGATAAGAGATGTAATCTTAGTGAAGACACACACACTTTTGATGATTATGAAATCACAAGTGAGATGAAGAAGTCTGAAGATGATGTGTTGAAGTCAAAGAATGAAACTTCAAGTGATCATGTGGTGTCAACAGAGGATGAGAGTGTTTATGAGGATGCCTCTGATGATTTGTCTGAAACAACTACCGTCGTTAGTGAAGATCATTGTCATATCATTTCAGATAAAGAGGTTAAGTTCAGGTAAGTTTTCTAAACTCTCATGCTCTAAATGTTTAAATCTTGAGGGACAAATTTGGAGTTCGGAGGAAGAAAACCTAAACTTGAAATGTGACTTATCAAACTGCAATAAAGCATACATTGTTTTTAAAATCAAATAAAAAGTGTTTTACAAAAAAAATTCTGGAATTGAAGTCACATGTTGAAAAGTTGTCTGATGATTTGTCAAAGTCAATTGTCAATGAAAGTGTTTCTGAACAAAAACTGGACATTCTGAGCAAAATAAATGTTGAATTGACAAATGCAGTCAATAATATTAAACTCAGAATGGACAAGGAAAAAAGAGATTTTGACAAAATGATACACAAATTGGAGAATCATTATGATTTTATAATTTGTTCAAGTCCTCTTATTGAGAAATCAATTGATAGTGAAATTTCAAAATATAACATTTTCAATAAGGGAAAGTCTCCAATTTGTGCTGATGACGACATTCCTCCTATCATTGAAGATTGTACTTTAGAGGAATATGATGAGGAGACATTGTACAGATGTGGATTGGTGGATGTACATCAGAATTATGATGATTCTCACAATAATATCTTTGATGATGTGAAACCATGTGTTTCAAACTCAGCAACATCATCCAATAAGAAAGTTTCCTTTAAAACCCCATTGGTTGAAATTAAAAAGTTTTCAAAGAATGAAAATAAGAATTTTTCAAAACAAAATGGTTTTTCAAGTTCAAAACCTAAACGTCAAATTCAATCAAAATGGGTTGTGAAATCATCATGTGCATCAAATAAAGTAGAATCAAAGTGTGATACCTCTAAGTCTTGGATCAAAGACAAGATTTCACTAAGCCCTACAAGATGTGAAAAGTTGAACTTTGAGTCTCCCATGTCAAGTGGTAAGAAGTCACATTTGACTCTTAATGGTTCAACAAGGAACCAAAGATTGGTTTATCGTTCATCAGTGACAAATCACCAAAACCATAGGTTTGAGCAAAACTATTCTCCTAGGTTTGTGGAGAGGAGAATATGTTTTGAGTGTGGTACAAGAGGGCATATCATTGCTAATTGTCCTTATCTGTGTGAGTTAAAAGGACATGTTAGTAATGCAAAGTCATGTGTCACAGAGGTTTCAAAGTTCATTCCTAACAAACATAAAATGCCAAATCAAAACAAGGAAGAACTTGTGAAAGCCTCGGATGAAGAAAAGATGAAACTTTCAAAACCTTTAATGACTAATTTGATTTTTAACAAAAATGTGGTGATTCAAGATAAGTATTATCTTAAGAATGCACTTGAACAGGAACAGTTGTGGATACCAAAAACAAACAAAGTTTCAAATCTATCTAATGGTTTGAGAGTGTGTGCAGGAGGGTTTCAAGAGGACCTATCAATTGGAGGAGAGGTCATTGATAGTGGAACTTCCTGATGTGTATTTGGTAAAATCGTTCTAATCTTTTAACTGTCATATTATTCTGGAGAACTTGACAGGTTTGGAAATACATTGTCATATTTTCTTGATATTTTCAAGTCACATTGAACATAATGTTTTACAAAGATGGTAAATCATATCGGCTGTCAATTTTCCGGGAATTTTGATTTTTCTATGTACCGGTAAAATTCTAAAAAAATCAAAAAGATTTTCATTTTTTAGTATTTTAGGGGGAGTAAAAATTAAAAAAAAATCAAAAACAATATAAAATTAGAAAATTGAGAAATTGATCCGACCTTTGAGAAATGATTGTACATTGTAACATTCTGAAGCTTACTTGTATCATACAAGATCAAATACAAAGCGATCACAATGCACTCAGTATGATATGTTGGTAGGTCTTTCACTTAATTGTGATTTCTGTAGACTAATGCCATAATTATTCTTTGTGGGACACATTACTTAGAACACAGTTTCGATCTTTGTCCTGAGTGCGTGGTCATTTGCCTCAGTGATTGCTAATTGTATTAGTACTTATATTAGTTTGATCATGTGTTTCTTTTTCAAAAGAAATTCTGAGTTCATATTTTTCTTTTATTTTCGTTCAAAACATGGACATTCTCTGCGTATACTTACGTATCGACCTGATTGTTATGTTTTGGACATTATGTTTTTATTTTCTTGGTATGTTTAAAACTTGGGCTTTCTATGTGTATACAGAAGTATCGATCTGATTGAAAGGTTTTAAACTTAACTTATTTTTTGGTTCAATATCCTGGTTTCATCTGCGCATACGGAAGTATCAATCTTGTAACAGGATTTTGAACATTCTGTTTTATTTTACACTTTGTTATTTCACAAAGATATTCTGCTCTATTTTTTCATGATCAAACTAAGCAAGAATTCGTACTTATAATTTACAATGGCATCGCTGTTGGTTGATGTTTTACAAAGCGGGGATGTGTTCAAGTGAGTGGGGAACACAATGTTTTGTGATTGGTTTTCATTAATCCAAATTCACAACAAGTGATAAGACTTAAAGTGGATCCATATACTTGCAATCGTCCTAGGCTTGTGCATCGAATAAATAAATATCATTAACAATCAACAAGTAACACTGAGGTATGATTACAATATGATCTCATGTTTGGATCTTTCTCATCAAAAACATATTTAATTTTTTTTAGTCAGAATACAAATTTTGTATGATTCTAGGATATAAAAATTTGCAATTCATAGCTGTAGGGGGAGTTTATTCAAATCATTGAAAATTCATAAAAAAAATTTTCTTCTATTTTCTTTTAGACTATCCGATGTGACTTACGAATTCTTTGTAAACACTATAATTGATTAATTGTTAATAAGTGACAAAGAGAAATTGGAATTGTGATGAGGAATCTAGTATGATCACATGTGAATCAAGAGATTTAGTGTTGATAATGTGTCAACTGATGCAGATGATCAGGGTGATGAAGATCTGTGTATTGAAGATGTCACTGCAGTCCTCAGCAAGTGAATCTTGGAAAAAGAAAGTCATAAGATGGAGACAGAGAGAATGAGATCAATATAGAGAGAATGAAGTGGAAACAAAGAGATTGATGCCGTCTACACACAGCATTTGATACCACAGCTACAACTGAAGGGGAGTATGTAGATAACAAGGTTGTAGGGGGGTGCACACAAAGTTTGAGCATATACAACAACAAGGTTCAAGGGGGAGTATGTTGATGCATTTTCTGTGTGAAAGCTGCATTTACTGTGTGAACCTCGCTTGTTGTAAATGAAATCATAGTTTGTTGTATATGATTAGAGAATTCAAGTGTCAAAGGTTCGGCTAGAGATTCAAAAGGGTTTGGCTATGATTGATAGCTAGAAGGTTCGGCACTCACATGGTTTAAGGTTCGGCTGCTAGAGGCAAACCTTGAGCCAAACCTATTAGCCAAATCTATGATCTAGAAACCTATATATATGGTTTTGCTAGTTCATTTCTTGAGACTTGGAGGTTTTAGCGCTCATAATTACACACACATACAAAGCAACATTCTCTCAAGTTCAAGATCAAGATTCTCTTCATCTTAGTGTCATTCTTGTATTGAAGTGTATTGTATTTCAAGTTTGATTCATTGTAAACACTTGAATGTTAATGATGAATGTAGATTCATGATATATTACAATGTTCTTGTTGATCCAAATCTAGTCATGAACGGATTCCGCACGTTTATGATTGAATCGTAGGATTTCGTGATCGATTCTTCAAATCTACAGTTTCTTTAAAGAAGCAGGTAAAATTTTGCTCTCACAGTCAAGCCTTTGGTGTATGTGTCTCATCACCAACAGTTTTGGCATTCTTGTTCCATTGTTTCATCTCCAAATGGTAGAACTCTTTTAGCAACCATTGATGCTCATCCCATCTTCATTTCTGTGGAGATCATCTATCGGCATCTTCATCTTAATGATGCCGGTAGAAGGGTCTCATTCACAAGGGATGAGGTAGCAGAGACCTTTAGGTCATTGGGATACGAAGGTCCTCTCTCTTCAACAACCTATTTGAAAGGTAGAGTGTCCTATAATTATAAGTATCTCATACATGTTTTTCTTCATTGTTTGTCAAATAAGACTGGTGGTTGAGATCAAGTTCCTTTTGATTTAGCTGCAGCTATTCATGGCTTGATCTCCAATCAATCTTTCAATTTCTCTGCTTTCATTTTCAATAACTTGGCTGACAATCTTTCGTCACCCAAGAAATTTTGTATGTATCCCAGGTTTTTGCAGCATATCTTTAACAGTGAGTTGGGTTCTTCCCTCTCACTAACTGGGAACATATACAACATTCCTTTGGGTTCTCCCACACCCAATAAAGATCACCTACAAATGCAAACGAACCCCTGAACAACTCTCTACAGCTGTTCAGGCACCTTCTTCTGAACCCTTTAAGTAAAGGGCAAAAAGAACGTGTAGGGGTCACCACTCCTATTGTTTCACCATTGGTTCTTCCTCTAGAACTAGTGGCTGCCCCTATCCAGCCTGAAAGCCCTCAGAGTATGTCACCATACATACCTAAGAATATCTAACGGGATCCCCCCATTATTGAGTCTGCTTCTGCTGAGGAAACTCCATTAGTTGAGGGACTGTCTCCTAGGTCCCCAGGAGATTATTACCCATCAATACCCCCACCCATACTTCTACCTCGGCTCAAGCCAGGTTTCCTGACCCAGAGCCTTTCCATACAGAGGTTGACCCTAGAAGTTTTGAAGGGGTCAATACAGTGGAGGCTGTCACTACTGCTGAACCTTCTCAGGTTCTTCAGGCCAGTGGTACAGGCAATAGGTCCTCCCCTGTGGTAACTCACATTGCTGATGACTTCTTTGAGGTGATCCTCAATGAGAGGAATCCAGGGTGCCAAGAAACCATATATGGTGGTGGAGGTGCATGAGCTAGGCTCAGGACTCCATCGCCCCATGATTCCACTCTGATGGATGAGGGCACCACAACACAGGAATTGACGGCCACCATTTCTACACTTCAAGCCAGGGTAGCCCGCCTAGAAGCTAAGGTTGCTACCCTGAGGCTGCGGGTCCAAGCCAAATATGCTATCATCTTGGACCTTCAGCGTCGTCCCCAGTCATCCTTCATCCATTCTATCCTGATCCCAGCCAGGTGTCCTCTCCTTCCCTTGATGCTTCCAAAAAGGGGGAGAAGGTACAACCTATGGGATCACAATCTCCAGCTAAAGGAGAGGAGGAAGTTGCTTCAGAACCCACCCTAGTATTTGATAGTCTAAACAGTGACTGGGATGAGTTCTTGAGCAAACATTTCCATTATTCAAGCACATCCTCCTCTTTTTCCAAAGAAGTATCCCAGGATACAAAAGTCCCCTTCTGGGACTAAGTCCTCTTTTGGGACTTCAGATAAGGTTTCCATGGAGGATTCTACTCAAGCTGAAACCTCTATCTCCATGGAACCGGTGTCTCCTCTCGGGACAACAGCAGAACAAACCCTCTCCTCCATTCCTGAGTTCTCTGAGGACACTACAAAGGAGCCTTCCAAGGTGGTTGGTCAACTGGAGGAGGCAGTGAATGCTAAGGTTAACTCCGAAGCTGCAGCTACTTCCGAAGGCCCATTCATCTTTGAGGTTACTTCCTCAGAAGAACCATTGGCCGATGAACCAACTAGTGAGGCCACATGATCCATATCCTCTAGGTTAAACAAAACAGACAAAGGCAAAAGGAAATTAACCCCAGAGGAGGAAGCTGCACAAGAGGAGAGGAGGGAACCAAAGAAGAAGGGCCGACTAGACACTTCCTGGATGGAGAAATACTCAAACTTTCTGGTCTCCTCCAGGAGAAGGGATTTGATGTGGATGAGATACTGAACTCGTCGGTACCTCGAATGCTCTCTGAGCTGGAAAGGGTGCAGCAGCTAGAACAGGCTGCTGCTACATCAAAAGTTGTGGTAGTCCTCACAAAGAAACAAAAGGAGGCTGCCTACCGAGAGAAGATGAAGAAGATCCTAGTGAACTATGGATTCTCTCGGAAACAATTGGCCCAATGAAGAACTCTACCATGGACATGCACTTAAGGGAAATCAAACAGAAGATAGCCAGAGGAGATTTGCCTTCAATGGAGCAGATCCAGGCTCAGAAGGAGAGCTTAAATTTAGGCTTTGGGGGAAGAATCATCTTTTACACACCCCTCTCTAGTTCTGCAATCAGAGAAGGAGAGGAGGTGATGTATGGTGCCTCAAAGGAAGCACTCTTCCCAAAGCTAGAGCCTCTCTCTCCTCTATCCAGTCCCTCTTATGACAACATGTATATATCTTCAGTGATCAAAATAAACAGAGGAGCCACAAAGAAAGCAACTACGGCTCTTGATCCTGAGATATCAATAAGGGAGGATGTGAGGAGGTCTGAAGAACCAGCTGCTGTTAAGGATGCAATAGCAGAAGAGGCTGAAGAGGCCACAACAGCTGAAGCTGAGGCAACATCAGCTGCTGAAGAAGCTGAGGAAGCTGAAGAGTCCAGAGATAAGCCAAGAAAAATAGAAGGAAGACCATGGCTAGAAGAAGAAAAAGGACTGCTAGCTCCTCTGACTCTGAGTCTGATTCAGAGCCCAAGAGTGATCTAGAGCCCATTCGATCATACATTCCAATAGTAGGGTGGAGCTTCAATGCACAATAGAAAATGTTCACCCTCACTAAATCCAATGGAGGAATAATGGTGCTAGATCTTCTCAGGTTGATGATTATAGCTGACCAATTTGTTTTTGACCTTGAGAGGCTCCCACTCAGCAATCCAGATAATGGCTCAGATGGAAGGATAGCCATTAAATGGGCTAAGGCAAGGGCACAAGTCCTAAGAGGAGAAAGATAAGAAGTTTTGGAAGCATCAGCCTAGGGGGAGACTATAAAATCATAAAGGCTGGTGCTCTCCAAAACTTTCTAAGTCCTTGTCTAAACTCCCAAAAATCCAATAAAGGTATCGGAAGAACAATGCTATCTTCCGGAAAAGGGTCTTCGGAAGGAACGTAAGTTCCTTAGAAGACGAAATACCTTCGGAAGATAGCCTTGTTCTTTAATATCTTCCAAGGAAGACCAAAGCTTCCGATGATACAAGCTTCCGAAGACTTGGTTCTGACAAAGATTCCACATACTTAAGGAGATAATCAGAGCTGTTTTATTTCTTGAAGACCAACAAAGAACACATTCTTATGATTGTCAGCAGCACAGAAGATTTGTCAGAACTACAGGGATAACAAGGATTTAGTGCCTTTGGTAGTGTTGTAATTTATTGTAAAAGTCAATGGAGTCTTATGTATTAATTGTAATTAATATGGCTTGGCCTGTCAAGACCATAACAGATACTAGTTTTAGCATTAGTTTGTTTCTAGTATTTTGTCCAGCCTTGTATCCCTACGAGGATACAGCTGTAGGTCTTAGTATATAATCCTTCACTTGTTAGTTAGCAAATCACGAGTGAGTGCTTGAGCTAAGTGTTGTAAACTTAACAGTTGAATGCAGTATACTTTGACCTTAAATTTATAATTGCTTTCTGTATTTTGTTTCAATCTGTTTTTACAAAACAAGTTGATAGAATTTCCGCATCTATCAACTTAGTAGAAGATAACTTGTGAAAGTGTTGTGTAAGTTACATAACCCGATCCAACAACTGCACCCATTGGGAATGGGACAATTGCCCAACAGCGTAGCGAGGTCAATTCCAACGAGGCGACCATCCAAGACCAAGTTTTATGCTAGAAGCTGTTGCATCGGGATTGAACAATGATATAAATGTTATAGATCAGTCGCCGATTTTCAACGACCTTATTGAAAGCATGGCACCCGGTCAACAGTTTATTTGCAACGACACGGCATACATATGCGGGTACATCTAGTCGATGGTATTTATCCGCAATGGGCTACTTTCGTGAAATCGTTTACAACACGACAAACTGAAGATGATAAATGTTTGTATTTCCAAAATCGTCAAGAGGGGGCAAGAAAGGATATTAAACGAGCATTCGGCGTTCTTAAACAGAAGTGGCACATGATTCAACACCCAGCAAGAGCTTGGAAGCCAAATCGGATCCGAAATGCGTTATACACATGTGTGATACTACACAACATTATAATCGAAGATAACGGTCGAGCCATATGTGAAGTTTATGAAGAAGACGATACGAATTTGGTTGAGCATGTGAAGATTAGCGACGAGGAAAAACAAGCAAACCGTCAAATGATTCGTAATGAAGATACACATGCGAACCTCAAAGCAGATTTGATTGAACATTTATGGAAAAATCATGAAGTTTTTTTTTAAGTTCTTTTAATAATTTTTATGTTTTATTAATGTTTTTAGAGTTAACGTTTGTTTTATTTAAAATATTAATCTTAAATTTTAATTATATTTATTGTTATGTTTTTTTAATATTTTATACAATTATTAATAAATTATTTCTAGATTTATATAATAAAAATAATTACTTTATTTAGAAATTTAAAATAAAAAAAACCATTAATGCATCATGATGACATCATAACCACTTGGCATTTCCACCACAAGTGGTTGAGTGGATGGTTGTGGTGGATGCGTACGTAACGCATAGGTGGAGTGTTCACAACCAAGGAGCATACCCCATGGTTTTAGTGAATGGTAGAGTATGTAAACATAAAAAATTTGTCAACAAAACATTTATGAACTGTACAGAATTTGTAAACATGAAAAAAATTATCACTTAGATATTAATTAATGGTATAATATGTAAACATGAAAGATATATGGTAACCTGATTTAAGACTAACCAAACTTATAGCTGACACTTTTAATATATGCTAGACTAGGATGATACATATTATAATTCATATAGTTCTCTTAAAATGAAAATATTAGAGAATTCAGGATTGTATATAAAACAAACAAACTTACTCAGTAAATGCCTACTTTTCAGTAGGATCTGTAGGAAGAATGAACACAAAACTTACCTATATTTCAGTTGGGATATAGAGCATGCTCTGAATGATCTCGGCTCAAATTTATCGTTTGAAGTTAATCATCCCAACGTGTTTTGCATTATTTTGATAAAATAAGTAAAATAACGTTAAAATTATGTTTTCTCTTGAGGGCCCCATATATATAAACATTATATGTGTGCACTGTAAATGGAGCAAGAGAATTGTATATATCCTTAATTTTATATACATTATCAATTGCATATTTATTAAATTTAAAACTAATTTGCACATATATATCCTTATCTAAATTTTTTTAATATATATTTACTCAACCCAAAGCATGAAAAATTTGTCACCTAAACATTGATGAATGGTAGAATATTGAAACATGAATGGTATGATACGTAAAGCATGAAAGATATATGGTAGCCTGATTTAAAACTAAACAAACTTATAGACCAACCGAACTTATAGCTGGTAGTTTTATAATACGCTATCTAAAAGGATGACTAGGATGATACGTATTAGAATTAATTTAGTTCTCTTAAATTAAAACGTGTAAACATTAACAATTGCATAGTTATCAAATTTATAACTAGCATCCTTCTTAATTATATATTTACTCACTCAACCTAAAACTTTTCGATAAATTTGGTTAGTCTATAAATTTGGTTAGTATTAAATGATGGCCATTCAAATTTATATATTATACCATTCATCAATGTTCAATTTCTATGAACTGAGTATCTTCTACAAAACAGCCTATCTATCATATTTTTAGATATAGGTAAAATTTGTCTTCATCTCTCTCAGACTCTTACTAAAAGTGGGCTTTTAATCAGTGATGGAGCCTTACTAAATTGAAGGGATGTGACTAATTTTTTTTTTTTTTTGCAATCGACCGGTATGTCTTGGTTAGTTGGGTTAAATGTTCGGATCAGTGATTCGGGTCAATTCAGGTCAAACAAATAAAAACAAAATTGTCTAATAATTATCATTATACGTAAACAAAACTAACAGAGTGAGTACATTAAAAAAATTGCAATTCCGCTCGATGACCTTTGTCATATGGCATCATTTCCATCGTAATCAACAAAAACATAAACAATCAAGAAATATTAGATGTAATAATATACCATAACTCACGGTGCACGATGGTTGGACGGTTGGTTGGTCGGAGCTCGTAAGTCGGAATGGGAGGAGGCATCGGTTGGTGATCATCGAGGTCCTGAGGAGGGTTGGTCGCTGTCTCGCCGAGGAGGACTGCTTGGTTGGAACTCGGAAGGGTCGGCTGTCAGCTTAAAGTGTTGGAGTTGGAGGCTTGGATTTTGAGTGGTGCAGTGGTGGATGATGCACGAAATGGACGAGATTTCAAGTTTTAGGGGATTAGGGCATGAATGACATTTTAGTAATTAAGGAAAATAAGGAGAAAAAAGGTAATTTGTGAGAAAATGGGTATAAAAATGAGAGGGAAATGGGGTAAAAAATGAGAGGGAGGGAATGAGTATTTTTAAAAATGTGATTGGTTTAAAAAAAAAAATTTTTTTGGGGGGGAGGGAGGGGGTGAAACCAATCTTTATTTAAAAAAATTTCCTTACGGTCCAAAAATTTCGCCCCTCCCGGCCCTTTCTATGCTTCGTCAATGCTTTTAATTGGATATGTTGTTGTACCATTCTATCACACCCTCATCTCTCCTATCACCTGATGTAATCACTGTATGATATATGAAGTCAGTAACTGACATAACGTGTCGCGGAAGCTTGGTGGTGAAGTCTCTGAGATGGGTGTGACTTTCGATGTGGTTGTATCAAAACACATACATGGCATTCTAAACATAAGTTATGTTACATGATATGTTAAAACTTCAACATTTGTGTTACGTTCATCCATAGACAAAGGTTTCCTAACGTGTGATCTTGTTGTGTATCCTCACCTTCCTTTCTTTTGTTATTCACTGTTCACCTGAAATTGGATTTTGTAATGTAAAGATCAGCAAGGATGCTGGTGAGTTCATAGATGTAATAAAATTGATATGATATGGTTTAATATAACATAATATGATATGATAAGTATGCAGGCATACACAACTTTATGAATATGATTCACCATGAAAACCCATAACCAAAGCCTATGTGATTGTAATGTAATTGGCGGCAATACCCGAAGGTAAAACCTTAGCCTCACTCTTAATGTCTATCGTTGCATTAAGTTGTTATCTTGTAATGTAATAAATGGTAACAGGCATTCACACAAGGGTAGACGCTATCTACCCGTGAATGGGGTTGTCAGCCCGATAGTACTATCATTGTTATCATCCGGCTCATCCATGAGTTAATTGGTTACAGTTGTTATGTGAGGACTTTTACGATAGCATGGCACAATTTTCATGTAATCATCATACAAGAGTTGAAATGCATAAGTAACATGCAAGCATATCATTGTAATTGAAATACGTAACCATAATGTTATTGTAATACAAACCCCGAGTTTTAGAAATCCGAAGATTTGAAAAGGGGTAATGAAATCATGTAGGTATACCATTGTAATTGAAATATGTAACCATAATGTTATTGTAATACAAACCCCGAGTTTTAGAAATCCGAAGATTTGAAAAGGGGTAATGAAATCATGTAGGTATACCATTGTAATTGAAATATGTTACCATATAGTCATTGTAATGTAATCACATTGTAATTGTATTTACATCCCCGAGTTTTGGAAAACAAAACACTAAAAGGGGAGCTATGAAACTCACCTGTGTTATTGGAGCACTTGTATCCTGTGAATGAAATATCACACAAGACCTAAAGTGAATTCTGCAATTTATTAATGTTCTATAAGTTCTTTGTATTTGAATTGGATTATCAGATCTTCCCTTGATATTTGATGTCAAGGATAATGTAAATCAAATCATCGAGCTGATTCCGAATTACGAGCTCGTTCAGAATCCAGGTGATATGCTTATTAGTTAACTTGTAATGTCAAAATCGTTGATTTTGATAAACGATTGAATTCTGAATGAATTCTTATATTCATTTGATTGTAAAGCGATGTTGATTGCATTTCGTTGTTAAAACCAGAATTTTAATCGATTTTCAGATCAAAAATCGGGTTTCCGGATTACGAAATTGATTGCAAAGCGAGTCCGGAACGCGAAATCGATTCGAAATATGTCCTTTTTATTGAAAACGGATCATCGGATTGCTAACCGGAGCGCGAAATGCAGTTCAGAACGCAAAACGGACAAAATTAGGGTTTCTGCCAGAATATTCCTTTTTGGTCGAAATATTCGTCGGAATATTCCACCGGCGGCAACCCTACTCGGAATTTTGGCCGGAATTTGGCCGGGTCCGGCTCTAGTCTAAACCTATTAGGAGTGCTTTTCTATTAAATATATTATTTATATTTTAAAACACATAAATAATAATAATAGAAATATAAGTATTTGCAATGCCAATAGTTTTAGACAATTGGGCATTACAACGGCTTATAAGACTGGGGTTTCGTATACTTGTTTTGGACAGAGTTTCTGCTTATAAAAGTGAGGTTTTTCAGGTTTTAAATCGGGCAGAACCTCGACTTATAATTCTTAAGTTTCCTGAAAAACAATTGGGCAGAATTTCTTATAATTGTTTGTTTCCCAAAAACTAGTCGGACAGAACCTCGACATGTTTTTGATTAAATACAAACAATTAAACATAATCTTATTATATAATAATAATAAGATATAAAACAAGTATTATAACGAATTGAAATGATATGAAACGAGATTTTTACCTTATAGAAGTTTGGCAACACCTCGTGTTGAATACTAGACGATTGGAGAGGTTAAATATGGGTATTTGGAGGTGTAGGGTCGAGATTTGAGAGCTGAAAAGTGATATTGTGTAAACAGAATCGAAAATCTAATGCCTGGTATTTATAGGGTGAAATTTGGGTCCGGGGCGCATAGCCTAGCCCCGCGTTTGGCTCGGGGCTAGGTGCCGGAAAGTGGCATGTTGCATGCGTGCCATGTGTCCGGGGGCATAGCCTAGCCTCGGAGTTTGGCACGGGGCGGTGCGCGTGGATGGAATATCTTGCATATGTGCCACGTTTTGACACGTGGCGCGACGTGGCGCGTTCGGGTGCGATCTGACTCGTTTCTTGTTTTCGCGATAACTTAAGCATACGAACTCCGTTTTACGCGCCGTTTTCGCCCACGTTCACGATTTTTCGAGCTCTTTCCAACCGTTATAATTTCAAGAACTGTAGAGTTCAAAATATATGATCTCTTATTTAACGTTATATTCGACTCAGTGTATCTTGAAATCGGAGCCTCATTTCGTGATTTCGCTTACACTCATTCTCTTTATTTCTGAGTTATGATTCTAGGCATGAAATCGGTTGGTTGCCTATTTGAATAAGCATTAGGTGATGGACGTTTCTTTGCGATCTACTAACATCATATTCATGAGAAACTACAAGTCATTAACTGATATGATATGATATGGTCCTTCTGGCACATACGTAACAATGAATATGGATATTATGATTCACCGGTTTTAGTCTAATATGATATGAATATTGTTTTTGTAAAGACAAGTAATCACATTGTATAGCCAATATAGCCACATTGCCTGATTTAGTTTGTTATACAACATGATTAGTTTGTTTTGAGTCAGAAATACACCTTACATGAAAAGTTTTTGAGTCCATGGTGAATACACACATGCATACTCATACACGTACGTATATAGCCAGAATGAATTTAAATGGATTGTCGCACATTCATCAATATTCAATTGACAAATTTTCATGTTTACATATCTACAATTTATAAATGTCGCCGCTAAAGGTTTATTTACCCATTTAAAAGCTAATGTTTTAAATTTGCATTTTCTGATTTTGCACCACCTAAAATTACAGAAATTAGAAATTTCATTTAAACCATTAAATACCTAATTAAACATTCAAGTCGTATTTATAATGCACATAAAACAAGTAATCCGTAGTTTTGAGTACATAGACAATCGAGTACATAAACCAAATACTTTGAGTACATAAACCAAATACTTTGAGTACATAATCCAGATACTTGTAATCATTCATCGCTTTCATCCTAATCATCTTCGTCATTTGTATTTGGTTTCTTCTTTTATGAAGTAAAGAATTGCCATAAAACTTGGATCTTTAAACAAACTTGCAATTTGAGCCTATAAAATAAATTATAAATTTAAGTTACACCAAGTTGGTTTAAAACTATATCAAATGAGTCAACATGTAACAAAGTTTACTAAAATTTTACCAAATAATCAAATGATAGCAAAATTATCTAATACTTTACCAAATAGCACTGTTGTAGAAATGGACATATGCGCTAGACGACCCTCCATTGTATCGATTTTGGCCTAGACGATGCCTAGGTGATAGGCGATGCCTAGTCAGATTTTTTATTTTTTTATTTTATTTTTTTGAATTTTTTGACTTTTTTTGACCTTTTTCTGGTAAAAGGGACTAACTTCATGATTATTTAGACATTTCTTAACCCAAAATCCTTAATAAGTCTCTGAAACATAAAATCCAGCCACTTAACATCGTAATTCATCTCTAAAGTTTGAACTCGGTGTTTAAGTTTGAACTTTGATATACTTGACTTAGTATGTTTAAGTTTTTTAATTATTTGAATTATTATAATGTAACAGCCGAAAATTTAGCAACTTAATAATAAACATGCGAGATTTCAGTGACTGTTGATGTTCGAAGAATTACGTTATAAAATAAATAAGCACATTTGATCGTGCTTGAAATCCACGTTGAGTTGACAAACAAAATTATTCCAGGATGATAGTACGCGATAAATGGTGAACGTGGGCGAAAACCGTGCGTGAAACGGAGTTACGGATTGTCCGGAAACGTGAAACGAAGATAAAATCGAAAAATGGCCTGGGGTGGTACTCGCGGAGGATAACGAAAATATCCGGATTTAACCCCTCGCGCGGTACGCCTGGAATGGAGGTCTGGTCTGGGGCGATGCGCCTGGACCAGAAAAGTCGGCAAGTTGCTTAAAAGATCAGATTTCATCTTGAAAACCATAATTTTATCTTCTACTCGACGCCTCATTCACACCAGACGAAAAACCCACTCCCAATCCATCAAACCTTTAATTTTAACGCCTTTTGATCACGTGGATCGCACCAGGGAACGTTTCTGCAAGTATGGATCATCTTTTTACCCGCAGAACTCCGTCTGAATAGGTAACGGTTCATTTTAACCTTCTAGATTGATAAGGATTGATTAAACCTTGCTTTTGAACGTAATGATATAGTTAGGGTTGTTGGTTATTGTCTAGATAATGGCTAGGATTGATTATAAACGAAGAACTCGAACTGTTAACGGGTAAATCCTTGTTTTGAGCCGTTGTAATGCCCGGGTTGCATGAAATCATAACAATGGTTATAATGATTCAAACCATTTGATTATGACAACGTAGGTGATTAGTTTGGTTAATACTTGACATGCAATGTTAAATCCAAGTGTTTCAAACTAATCACAATCGTTAACATACTAATTGGAACGATTATCTGATGTTTATGATAACAGGCAGATTAGTATGTTAAACGTGGTGATATTTTATGATATCCGGGTAGTCAATAACAAGGATTGATCATTTCTAAGCCATTAATCTGTCTGGGAACCTGTTTTAGCGTGATAATCAACAACATTAACTATTTGATGACTAATAAGGCAATGTCTTTGACATTGTACGTTCAGAAAGATTCAATCAGTAAGTTTAGCAACGCCTAAGACGAAGTAATTAATAAGAGGATACGTTTGTCTAAGTCGAGCAAGTAATGTTTTATGCAATTATGAATGATGTGACTGATGTGAGGATTGGTGTGAAATACCAAGAATGTTGGTATGATTGAAAGAAAGTAAATCGGTATTATGTAAATGAGAGTAATGTAAAGTATGAATGTCAAGCATGGGTATGAGTGGTTAGGATAAATCAAGTACGTAAGAACGTAATTTAACCTAACCACTAGCCCTATTGGTTTATATAAGGATACCTGAATGATATGTTAAAACAATAATGTTATACAGGTTATTAGCAATTCCTAAAGCCAAGGCTAATTGGGAATTTATTGTAAGTTGAGCTTTGAATTAAGGTGAGTTCTTATAGCCCTGTTTTAAATGTTTTACCATTTTGGGCTGATATGCATGTTATAAAGTTATTTTATGAAATGATTGTTTTACCTGACTACGCTCGGATAAAAGAATACGTATGTTATAAGGTTATTGTATGAAGGTGATTGATTTACCTGACTACGGTCAGATAAAAGAATATGTTAAAGTTATTGTATGAAAATGATTTTAACCTGATTAAGGTCAGGTAAAGAATGTTTTTAGATAAAGAATGGTTTCAAGTAAAGAATGTTTTACATCTCAACTGTGGTTGACAAGTAAATGATTTTAAGAGTCTCAGCTGAGGAATGTATTCAAGAAAAGAATTTTTAAAGTAAAGAATGTTTTAAGTCTCAACTGTGGTTGAGAAGTAAATGATTTCAAGAGTCTCAGCTGAGATGTAAAGAATGTTTTAAGTCTCAACTGCGGTTGAGAAAGGAATGATTTTTATTTGTAAGACACTCGGTCGAGGTCGAGGAGGAAATGTGGTTTTGCTAGCTGCGGTTGGGTAGAACTTGAGCACTGCGGTGCGAGGAATTGATTATGATTATGATGGTTTAAATGATTAAACCATGTTATGGATATGAATGAGGTATGTAAAGAAGTCTTGTACCGGTATGAGCCGTCAACTTCGGTTGATGGTTAAAGAGTCTTGTGGAAACACGGGCCTACCGACTATGTGTCGCCAGTTGAGGAAATCTTATGCATGTATAAGTTATCGACTTCGGGTTGATAGTTCAAGAGTCTTGTACTACACAAGCCTGTTGACTTCGATCAGCAGCGAAAGGCTAATGTTTTATGTACAGTATGATTAAGCGTGTTGACTTCGGTCAACAGGACAGGCTACATTTATGCATAGTATGATTGTTATTATGATGATATGTATGTTAAAGACTGTTGACTTCGGTCATCAGTGAAGGCTTATGTTTTTTTATGTTATGATGATATGTATGTTATATAAAGATATGAATGAGTAAAGATTTTTATAAGAAGTAAACTTAGAACTCACCAGCGAAAGCTGACTTGTTTTAGCATGCATGTCAGGTTGAGCAGGTTATGATAAGGATATGTTGGCTCGTGGCAAGACATGAGGACTATCTACTCAAGAGCTGGCATTCCTGTTAAGAGACTAAATGTTATGTAATGAATTCCGCTGCCATAGTATTCGATTATTCTATGGTTTAAGAGCTATGCTTTTGATGTTTAACCAACCGAGGGACTCCCGGGGAACGGGGCCTCTCAAGTTGGTATCAGAGACATAGTTTGAGAGATTCAGGCATAACCTAGTGCCTGAACTTAAACTGAGAATGGGACCAAAGCTAAGGATGCCAGTAAAGAGTAGTCCAATGCCACGAGCGTCATGCTAAAGTAAAGAATATATATTATGATATAGTTGAAATAGATTTAAGGTATATGTGCCTGAAAGTTAATGTGAAATAGTTAAAGTGAAATGCATGTATATGTGCTTATATGTGTTAAGATGTATGAACATGTTGAATTGTTTAGACTATTGGTAATAATAATGTTTATTAGGAAATGAACTAAGCATGTGGTGGAAGAAACCCTAGACACACGAGTACAGATAAATAGTGACCGCAATTAGCTACTGCGGTTACGGATTTATCTAAATGACTAATGCTCGGGTTTCATCTGTCATATGACTTGGACATAAAAGGAAGGATTCAATGACTGAACGAATTATAACTATTCGATGTCAATGAAGGTAAAGAACAAAATGTGATTAGAAAGGTTGAAAGAGTTATAGAAACAATTGGGAATGCTCGCTTCGTTAGATGGATATTGGTTAAGGTCTTACCTTATTGGTTTGACAAAGATTCGTGGATTAATGGGTATAAAGTATGAATGAGAATAATAGAAACACGGTTGGAGAAGTAAATGATTAATGACATTCCGGACACTGTTATTAATGATTTACTATACAACTGAGTTTGTATTATTGTCTATCATACGAATACCTTATATGTCCTAAATTGCATTATGGTCACATTGAATTCATCGTTGAAGCTATTGGGAAGCTAACGCTGAATGACATACCCTAAGAAATTGTAAATGTGCTAATTCAAAGGTCGATCAGGAAGGAAACCATTAGAACATGGAAACAGAGTTCGATTAATGGTAGCAGCGCTTGAGCACTGCGGTGCGAGGAATTGATTATGATGGTTTAAATGATTAAACCATGTTATGGATATGAATGAGGTATGTAAAGAAGTCTTGTACCGGTATGAGCCGTCAACTTTGGTTCATGGTTAAAGAGTCCTGTGGAAACACAGGCCTGCCAACTGTGTGTCGCCAGTTGAGGAAATCTTATGCATGTATAAGTTATCGACTTCGGGTTGATAGTTCAAGAGTCATGTGCTGCACAAGCCTGTTGACTTCGGTCAGCAGCGAAAGGCTAATGTTTTATGTACAGTATGATTAAGCGTGTTGACTTCGGTCAACAGGACAGGCTACATTTATGCATAGTATAATTGTTATTATGATGATATGTATGTTAAAGACTGTTGACTTCGGTCATCAGTGAAGGCTTATGTTTTTTTATGTTATGATGATATGTATGTTATATAAAGATATGAATGAGTAAAGATTTTTATATAAGTAAACTTAGAACTCACCAGCGAAAGCTGACTTGTTTTAGCATGCATGTCAAGTTGAGCAGGTTATGATAAGGATATGATGGCTTGTGGCAAGACATGAGGACTATCTTCTCAAGAGCTGGCATTCCTGTTAAGAGACTAAATGTTATGTAATGAATTCCGCTTCCATAGTATTCGATTATTCTATGGTTTAAGAGCTATGCTTTTGATGTTTAACCAACCGAGGGACTCCCGGGGAACGGGGCCTCTCATATATTAAATTATTGATATTGATGTGTGTGTATATAATGTATATTTATAAAATTACATATAAAAATTCCAATCCGTCTAGCGCCGATTAATCCAATTAATTCCGATTAATCCGTAGGCGGTATCTGACCGCCCGACTAGTGCCTAGCGACTTTTACAACCATGCTAAATAGTAAAACATAGCAAAGTTATCTAAAACTTGTATACATATATAAAACATAACAAATATATTTAACGCTTTACCAAATGAGTCAAACCACACCAAAACTATATAAAACATTACCAAATGGGTCAAAACATACGAAAATTATTTAACACTTTACCAAATGGTCAAAACATACCAAAGTTATCTAAAACTTGTATAAATGGTGTCGGCGCTAATGCTAAACATCCACTTTAGCCGTTGGATGTACCTTAATTTTAAGGGCCGGCTGCGAGACTGGTAGATACTGCGCTGTGTCGCCGCTGTTGTTGTTGCCGCTATTGAACCTTTTTCTTGTAGGGATAGTTATACTATTAAAGAAAGATCCTCATTATTCTTTTCTTGTTTCTTTACAAAGAATTCGTTACTTGATCTAATTTAGACCAACGATAAAACTTCTTTCTAGAAAATGCTAACCATGTGACGTTTGAAGCCAAGTCAAATTGTAACGCACAACTATTATGGTAAATGCATAACTTTAACCACCAATCTACAACTTTCCATTGTGAAATAGTTTCATTTGATCCATTATTTAATGATGATGTACTAGTTTAATACACTAACATATAAATTTAGCAATGTATAATTATAGCATATTAACACATAACCCTTAGCCATTATGATAGTGAAATGTATACATGGTATATGAGTTGCCACATACATCTAAAAATAATATATTTATACTAATAAATAAAATTATTAGTAGACACGAGTCACTCTCATGCGGGTATTCACTTTTATTTTTTCGTTTATCTATCTTATTAAAAAATTATAAACATTATTAATAAATTATCCTTTCTTGCTCCTTGTAAATAAAACTTAATAATAATTTTAAAAAAATCATGTTTTATAAATTAAATAATAATTTTTTATTTTTTATTATTATATACTTTATGTATATTAATTATTTTTTCAGCTATTTTTTTTTGTTTTTTATTTTCACTTATACTAATTGTTTAATATTTGATTGATAAAATCTCATGTAATACATGTTTAATTAGTAAGAGTATATATTAATTGGTATCTAACTAAATAGATCCAAATGTTGATTTTCTATTATGATCAATTTTATGTTTTAGAAACTATATTAATGAGTACTACATGTTTCTTGCGTGTAAAACTGCTCATTTATATATGTATGTGTATGCTTGTGCTTAGGCATACATCATTTTGCAGCAATAATAAAGCATTGATTAAGCTTGAAACCAACTCAAAGCATAACATAAAACCTAAATCTATTGCAAAATATAGAAATGCATAAGATCATTCCATTCATCACATGCAAAGCCAACCCAAACCCTAAATGTATTATAAAACATAGAGACACATATGGTAATTCCATCCAATCAAACGAATTCCACACAATTAAATTTAGGGCTGTCCAAAATACTACACGCTCGCTCGAAAAAAACACGAAAAAAGCTAGTTCGAATTTTGCTCGATTTTAAACGATCCGAGCATGAGCCAAGGTAAGCTCGCCCGTCGCTGGCTTGGATAGTCGCTCATTTGGCTCGCTCGTTTAAGTATGACTAACTTATATATATATATATATATGTATGTATAAAGCAATATTTATTTTTTTTTATTAAGACTAAATGTTATAAGTATTTGACGATAAATGTTGTATTCAAGTGAATAAATAATGATGTTGATAAATAATTCAAACATTTTAAACACTTTTTATGTTTTCGTATTATTGTTTTTTAATTATTGATTTTGAAATTAATATAAATATTTTGAATTTACAATAAATTTATTTTGAAACAGAACCAAGACGAGCTGCTTGGTTTTAAAACGAGTTGAGCAACGAGCAAAACATTTGGATCGATTTTACAAATCCGAACCAAGTTGAGCCGCTCGATCTGTAAACGAGCCGAACATGGATATACCCTCGCTCGGTTCGATTTGGCGTGTCAACAGCCTAAACAAATCCCCATAACAATAAACATGTTCGCGTGAAGAAAATAGGAGCGAAGCAAATTAGACAGCCAGACGCCTTATGGCAGTCTGTGAGGAAAAATAGTAATAAATCAAATCAAAAGAGAAAAACAAAGTAAACACGAATAAGAAACAACCAAATAAGAAAAAGAGAACGTGGATAAGAGCCTACTGAAAGACACGTCTAAGAAACAATATGCTAAAAAGCCCAAAAATGGCAGCAAATAACCCGAATAACTGTACAAGAGTTGTTAAAAGAGACCCTTATAAAAATAACCAATCCTAGGAATCGAACCTGCGGCTCCATGAAAGCAAAAAGCACCCGTGACGAGCCGGGAGCCTCACTGCATACAATTTAAGAAAAAAATAATAATAATAATAAAACGTATAAACACAAAGAGTACTTTATGTTTATACAAAATTTCAGATCTGGTCGTTTATGTTTTGAAATGTTAAAATCAGTCTTTTAAATTTTCAAATGTTGCAAACTTGGTCCTTTCCCGTTAATTTTGTTAAGTATTAATATTAATAGCATACTAGGCATAAATGTCAAAAAAATATATAAGTAATTAAGTGAATTTCACTTCTTGGTCCTTTATGTTTACAAAATTTTTAGATATGTTCCTTTATTTTGTTAATACTTTTCAAAGTTAATGGAGAAAGAATCAAGTTTGCAACATTTGAAAACTTAAAGGAGTAATTTTGACATTTCGAAACATAAATGACCTTTTCTGAAATTTTCTGAAAACATAAAAGAGGAAAAGTGAAATTTACCCTAAAACAAATACTGAAAACATTGGCACTTCTAATCTATTTCTATACGGCATGTAAAAGAATAACACTTTTGTTGGTTCTCACTTTCTTATACTACTATTTTTACTTGTCAATTTCTTATCATTTCAATTAATTATCTCTCCTATTAAATAACTATATTATCTCTCTTATTAAATAAATTGTCTCTCTTTTTATATAATTATAATACTAATAAATAATATATTATATAACTTTTTATTAGAAAACAAACGTAAAAAAGGTTTATAAAATATAATTTTTTTCTAAATTTATTATTTTTTAAAAGAGTACGTTACGGTTTTGGCCCATGTGGTTTATGTATTTTAACTATTTAGACCCAAAATAGAATCTTTTATCAATTCAGCCCCTGTTGTTTAGATAACTATCGGTTTTGGCCCATTGAACTTAATTATTATAACGGTTTTAGCCCAAAATCTAACTATGGTTGATGAACAAAAACGTTAGTTTGTTTAAATTACATGGGCTGAATTGATAAAAAATTCTATTTTGGGTCAAAATAGTTAAAATACTTAAACCACATTGGCTAAAACCGTAATTTACTCTTTTTGAAATAATAAATACTTTATTTTCACGAAACAAAATTTATGTAAAAAACAAGTTATCTTAAAAAGTTATTTTTTAAATAAAATACATAATAAACCGGAGTTTTTAAACAATGAAATTTTATAAACAAATGGTGTTTTTTTTAATTTATTTAATAACCGAGGTAATAAAAATGATGGATAAAGATACACTTTTGGTCCTTTATATTTAACGTTATTTTTAAATTTGGTCGTGTAATTTAAAAATTACAAAAGTTATATTATATATTCTTGATTTATAAAAGTTAGTTTTTAACATAATAGTAACCGAAGTTTTTAACATCATTTATTTTAACAATATTAGTTGTTACACATCAAAATGTCATATATCATTTGTATAATGATTAAAGTTTTTAATTTTTTTATTATTTAAAATAGCTTTTTAATATCTAAATTAATCATTTTATATCAATATATCGTTTTATATTTGCTAAATTTTCACCAATAACTATTTAATATTTTATATTAAATTCGTGTAATACATTAGCTTACAACCTAGTTATTCTAATAAAAGAATAGTTAGCTTGAACACATGTCATCTACTCATGAAGTCTACTAATTTTTTCTGAATTCTCTGTTATTAAATACTAATTATCTTTTATATTATGCATTAATAATAAATAATTTTAAATAATTAAATGATACAATTAATTAAATATAAAATATATAGATCTTCTTATCATAAAAATCAATTAAAACTTAATAAATCATAAGAAAAATTCAATTATATAATATCTTAAAATATAATTTTATAGTTCTTAATCCTTATTTGTAATTTTTTATTTTTTGACATTCAACAATTAATAATATCAAACATATAAATCTTTATAAAAAAAAAAATTGTTGTTTTGTTATTTGTTAACTTTGTTAAATGGGTGGGGCAATTTGTAACAACAAAGATCAATCTAGTTACGTTACAAAGCCATGATATTAATTAAACTAATTAATAATAGAAAATATATGGGCACCATTTAGGCTATAGATTATAAAACATGGATATTTAGGAATTAACTTCGGCTTGTTAAGTTATTAAATGCAAAGTGGTTGATTTTGTATAAATTTTAGTCGGATTCTTGTCGCACATCATCTCCATTTGAAAGTGGTCCTAATTAAGCATGGTTGATTTCCAAAGCTACTTTGTACTCATTCTTACATGTGTGATCCCAACCATCTTGATCTTTAAAACATACAAATCTTCTCGTGCTAATGCTCCTACTCCACCAACCCCTTTTCGTCTTCCGGTTATCGGGCATCTCCATCTTCTTGGTCCAACCATTCATCAACATTTTCACAACCTGTCGCTCAAATATGGACCTGTGTTTCGCTTGTTTCTGGGCTCTAAACCTTGTATTGTTGTTTCTTCAGCAAAAGCAGTTGAAGAAATTTTAAGAGAGTCTGAAAAACTCTTTCTTGGGAGGCCCCAAATAGCAGCGATTAATAATGTTACATATGGTGGCAAAGGTTTTATCTTTGCTCCTTATGGATCCTACTGGAAGTTCATGAAGAAGATAATTATGTCACAACTCCTGAGTGGTAACACACTTGATATCCTCCTTCAAGTGAGGCGTGACGAAATTAACCATTTTATAAAGAATTTATCACGAAAAGCCAGTCTTGGGAAATCAGTGGAAATTGAAGTGATTCTTGGGAATCTTACAAGCAATATGATATCAAGAATGGTCACAGGCAACAAGTATGCAGAAGAAGATGATGAGATCGGAGACATAATGAAGATAATGGTTGATGTAGATAAGCTCTATGGAAAATTAAACCTTTCAGAACATATATGGTTTTTCAAGAATATTGATTTGCAAGGAATACAAAAAACATCTATGGATATTCGCACAAGATTTGACGCATTAATGGATGGGATCTTGAAAGAGCACGAGGAGGCAAGACAACAAAACATTGAGACTAGAAAAGTCAAAGATTTGCTCAACATTTTACTTGAAATATCAGAAGATGATGACATGGAGATAAAGTTAACTAGAGATAACATTAAAGCCTTGATCTTGGTAACCTATATATACAAATCATATCTTAACATATATATATATATAGGGTAAGGATCAAATAAAAAGTCTATTTTGTCTAAGAAGGCTAAAAAGGATTTTAAAAATCTCTAAAACCGACCCAAACGAACTCCGATTGAGCTCATTTCGATGGCATTGGAACCGTCTCATCGAGCCATACAATATTTACCTTTTTGGTTTTAGCTTTAACGACTAGTTTTAAAGTTTGGATTTTAGGGCATGTTTTTTTAGCTTTTAGGTTTTATTATTAGGTTTAAGGTTTGTTTTTATAATTTTAGTTTTATTATTAGAGTTTATTGTTTATGATTTAAGATTTAGGTTTTAGTGAATTACAAGCCGGTTCTATTGATGTAAAAATGAATTCAATCGGAGTTTGTTTGGTTCGGTTTTCGAGTTTTTAAAAATCCTTTTTAGCCTTCTTAGGCAAAAAAACTTTTTAGGTGAACCATCCCCTACATATATATATATAGGATTTGGTTCAAATAAGAACCCACCATATTTGTGGTAACCTATTAACCCATTTAAGCCAATCAGATTCACCCACATCATAGATTCTCTTTTGCTTTAATAAGTGTATTATGGACTTTTTATTAACCCATTTAAGCCAATCAGATTCACTCACATCATAAAAATATATCCATTTTTCTTTTTTTAAATGAAAGTTTCCCCCTTGATTTTTATACACTTATAACTTTTTTATACTATGTTATTTTTTTATAAAAATTACATCATTAAACTCGTTATATTTTTCTCGTTAATTCCATAATAGTCATGCCAATTTTTTTTTGAATTTTTTAAAGTTTTCGTAATTACACCAACGTAACGAACAATAAATATATTAATTTTTTCTCGTTTTTTCAAAATCTTTCCATCTTTAAAATGTTTTCGAGCGTTCGTAATTTTCTCTCATTTTTTCGTTTAACATGTTTTTTCGAGCGTTCGTAATTTTATCTCATTTTTTCGTTTAAAATGTTTCAAAATCTCGTTTAACATGTTTTTTTGAGCGTTCGTAATTTTCTCTCATTTTTTCGAGCGCTGGCAATTACACCAACGTAAAGTCTTTTCATCTTGTTACAAATTATTTTTTATTACAAAAATTAGTTCATTAATATTTTAAAAAATTAAGAACACTTTGAAAAAATCCAGATCCTTACATCAGTGTAATTACAAAAACTTTTTAAAAATTCAGCTCGTTACATCATTGTGATTACATCAGTGTAAAAAAATGCATTTCGTTACGTCAGTGCAAAATGTCGTTACATCAGTGTAAAACGTCGTTGCATCAGTGTAAAACGTCGCTGCATCAGTGCAAATTAGGAAAATTTTTAAAAAAATTGACAAAATTATACTTGAATTAAAGATAAAAAAGTGACAAATTTAATAGTGAAATTTTTATAAAAAAATAATAATCTATATAAAAGTTATGAGTGTTTAAAAAATTGGGGGGTAAACTTTTTTTAAAAAAGAAATCAAGTACACCCCACCAAATGTCAAATCAGTGTAAAAAAATGTATTTTGTTACTTCAGTGTAAAACGTCGTTGCATCAGTGTAAAATGTAGCTGCATCAGTGCAAATTACGAAAATTTTAAAAAAAATTGAAAAAATTATACTATAATTAAAGATAAAAAAGTGACAAATTTAATGGTGAAATTTTTATAAAAAAATAATAATGTATATAAAAGTTATGAGTGTTTAAAAAATTGGGGGGTAAACTTTTTTTTTAAAAAGGAATCAAGTACACCCCACCAAATGTTAAAAATGCCCTTAAACAAATCTCATCCACATGTTTTTTTGACTTTTTCAGATTGAATATGGACCACTCATTTCAAAAGGCTTTATTTTAACAACCAATGAAAATGAGTTAATAGGTTACCACACTTGGAGTGGGTTACCATTTGAACCCTCCCCAATATTTTTTGGTTGAGCATTAAAGCAATTATAAAACATAAAAAAAAATTTAATATAAAACTTACGTGGAATCAGAGTGTTTGAGAAGCGGAAGAATTTCTTGATGAGTATTTGCAGCAGAAATCCTTTTTTTTTTATATATATATGATCAAGATATAATATGAAGAACGGAATAGGGAAGTGTTTTTGGAAGTTGGATTGGAAAATGGGAGAGATAATTTTAGTGTGCCATTAGGTGTGAAGATTTCAAAGACAGTTTATTGAAATTTTCGATGTGTTTACAACTGAACAAGTGAATGCCTTAAATAGGCGTACAAAGTAACCTAATCATTTACAATTAACGATCTAGATTTAATCTCTAAAAGAACGGCTAAGATTAAAAAGTACAAAGCGCATTAGGCGTATTATTCAAAAAAGTAAAAGAAGAAATATTCTGTCGGCCATCCGCTGTGTATTGTCTTTTTCTGTGTAATCGTCAGCCATGACGATTTCTTCTAGAAATCTCTGTGAGTTTCTGGAATACTATCAGCTGATTGTGGTGAGTGTGGTGAACTGTTATCATCTTCTCTGTTTATAATATGTTCTAATTCGATTTCATCATCTTCATCCCCAATAAATGGTAGAAGCATCTTCCAATTTTCGTGTGCATAGATCTGTATATAATGACCTTCTCCTAATAAGACATAATTTTGCCATCTAAACATTTCTGGCAATTTAGGAGTACTTCTGTGCTTCCTGTAAAATTCTGTGAACTTCTTTAAACTTTCTTCATAATAGGGTTCTTCTTCCATGAATAAACTATTTACCCATGGGAGGTTTCCATAATCAATCTCAATATTAATTGCTAAGTCTTGTAGATAATTGTGTAAATATATTCTATGTGATACAAAGATTCTCTTTTTAGCAGGTATATAAGTATTATCATCCATATATGGAAAGGATGAGAATATTTTGCATCCAATTATTGGATCCTTTGAATGAGTAGAGATGTTTCCAATAATCTCAATAAATTTATCTCCAAATCTTTGCATTAAACTTTCTGTTCTTCGATTAAACTTTATTTCGAGATAATCAATCATACCATTATGATATAATTCCATTATCTCATTATCTGTCAGTTTTGTTGGATGAGAAATTTGTGCTAATAATAAACCTGTAGGATTTCCTTCTTCATCCAATCTTTCTATTATTTTTACACCAAAATTGTCTCTGTCTGGCATAAAAGCAATATCTAGTAACTTTTGTTGTAATTTGAATAGAATCAATGGATATTCCATACAAATTTTTTGAGAAACCAGATTCTCAAATTCTGGGAATTTTTCTGTTAAAGGCTTTAATATTGATTTCCAGGGTGTATCAATCATTCTACACCGCAAAGATTGAAAATCACGAGAATACCAATTTCGGGATTCTATATTTTTCTTCTCATATTTTTGTATAATCTGTGCATTTTTTGCTTCTAAAATTTTTATATTTTGTTTTAACACTGTATTTTGTATAGCCAAATGTGTATACTGTGTATCATCTTTTCTTGCCAATAATTCTTCTTTTAATTTGGCAATCTCCTCCTGCTGACTTTGTATAACTTGTTCTGGATCAATTTTTGCTTTATAGAGTGGATGTAAACATTGTATATATTTAGCTACTGTTTCCCATTTATTATAGACACCAAGCTGTGTACCCCTAAATATCACATAATGTGTATATTTAGGTTTATTTTGCATTTTTTCAGGGATTATCCTTGTTTGCTCCGAGAAATATATACTAAGAGCATTTAGGATTTGTATTTTGAACTTTGTAGCCTGTGGAAATGTTTGTATATGCCATAGGTTATCTAATAGGCATTGTTGTTTTTCCGTTAATTTTATACTTTCCATTGGACGGAATTTCTTATGCTGTTCATCGCATCTTTGTAGAATATAATTTCCAAAGGAAATTGTATTATTCTGTATACTAGGTATAAAATCACTGGGTCTTAAAAGAGTCTGTGTAATCTGTGGTTTCGAACTCTGTCCCGTGAAATTTGTAACCTTTGGCTGTGTAATTGGTTGTCCAGTTATGGATACTGGTAACCTTCTATGACTTTGTACAAACTGTTTTTGTTCGTCTTCAGATGATATCTCCATTGGAGATGAGCTTCTTTTAGCCTGTATAAGCTTACCTTTTCCTTTATGTCTCCTGTCCATCTACACAAAAGAGTTTGTTTATATTTCTAGATAACATGTCTGCTATCCCATTATTTTTTCCTTTAATATGTTCAAAATTTATTGTATACCCTTGTCCTTGAATAATATTTTGTAAATTTACCCATCGGGTTCTATTTACTTTTTTACTTTGATCATTTTTTATAAATTTTACTATAGCTTCACAATCTGTCCTAACTGTAAATTCCTTGTGTAAAAATATTTTGAATTTTTCTAAAGAATTTATTAAGGCTTGTATTTCAAAATCTATGCTTGTCCAGTTATTTTTTGATTTAAAGTTTCCACTGGTATAAGCACAAACTTTTTCTTCTGATTTAACACTGTATTTATTGGGCTTACTAAGCAATACTGCTCCCCATCCATCTTTGCATCCGTCTGTTTCGATTATAATATAATCCGTTACTAATGGTAATTCTAAAGGTTTTATATCCTTTATTTTTTCCTTAATTGTTTGTATTATTTTTATATCTTCCTTATTAAAAAATCTCTGACCATTTTTTGTAGTTTTACTATATAAGGGTCCTACTAGTTTTGACAAATTAGGTATAAATTTTCTAGCATAATTTACTAGTCCTAAAAAGGCTTTTATTTGTTTCAAATTTTCAAATTTTTCTAGGAATTTTAAAATCTTTGTAGAAATATGTGATTGTAATTCGATTTTTCCATTTCCAATTTCTAACCCTAAAAAAGAAATTTTCTTTTTAAATAATTCCATTTTTCTTTTTGATATTACTATACCATTTCTTTTTATCTCCTCAAATACCTGTTTCAGATGTTTCTCATGTTCCTGTATATTTTCACTTGCAACTAAAATATCATCAATGTATACAAGACAAAAATCATATTTCAAGAAAATATTATCCATAAATCTTTGAAATATCGAAGGAGCATTCTTTAGCCCAAAACTAAGAACATTCCATTCGAATTGTCCTTCTGAACATGTAAAAGCTGTCCATTTTTTAAAATCTTCTTCTAATTTTAATTAATTATATCCTGATTTTAAATCAAACTTTGAAAATATCCTTTTCTTTTGTATTAATTGTATTAAATTATCTTTGTTAGGTATATTGTAACCATCATCTTCTGTGTTGTCATTTAACCTCTTATAATTATATATTATTCTTGCTTTCCCTCGTTTTATTTCTCCATGATTTCTTACTATAAACGCTGCTGATCTATGTGGACTTTCTGATTTTCTAATTAATCCCTGTTTCATCATCTCTGGTATTTGTTTTTTAAATTCTTCCTTATCTAAGGGACTATATTCTATATTTGTTGTTCTTATTGTTATATCTGGATTTTTTATTTTAAATTTACAAATATAAGTAACCTTGGATTGTTTTATATCTTCTCCTATTAATCCTATTTTTTCTAGATGTAAAATTATTGGGTGATTTATACTTTTCTTTATATCTTGTCCTTTTTCTAATTCATTACTTAAGAAATCTGTTAATAATTTTATTGTTTCATTTTGTAATGTTTCTTGTCTTTTATCTGTTTTTAAAAATTCCAATCTCCCTTTTTCCCCTCTTTTTTCAGCAAATGTAGATGTTTTTGTATATCTTGATGTTGGAAAACTATATATTTGTTTACTTATTGTTATAAAATTTTTTGTTATTGTCATTGCTCCATTTAATCCTAAAATAAAATTTAATCCAATGACAAAATCTTTTGATTTAATATGTTGTGGATTTATATTTATTTGTGGGATATCATATTTTATACTATAGTTACCTGAAAAATCTAAAAATTGTATTCCTGTTGGTTCCAAATAATGTGTTATATTTATTAATCTATCTTCTGCGGTTCTTGTTATAAGTTTATATGTTAATTTTTTATGATATTCTATAGGTGCTAAGCTATATGATATTAAACTTTTTGTTGCCCCTGTGTCTACTAACGCATTTAAATCTATAAACTTGTTTGTATCCAACCATAATCTACATTGTAAATTTATCATATTAACTGATCCTTGTGTCTGTACTTGTGTTTGAATATATGTTATTTCTTTTTCCATTTCATTTTCTATTAACATTTTACTTATTTCTATTTCTTTTTTCTTGAATACTATATCTTCAATATTGTTGATCTTATTTTCTAATGCTTTTGTTTTTTCCTCTAGGTTTTCTATTTTATTTTCCGCTTCTTGTATTTGGATTTTATGTAATTTTATTATTAATTCTATTTTTTCCAATTCTTTATTTTCTATATTTTTATCTTTTATTTCTTGTGTTTCTTTGTCACTTTCTATATTATATAGTTCTTTTATACATAAACAACATATTTCTCTAAAACATATATTACATTGTGATCTTTTTTCTATACTTGGAAAATATCCACAATTAAAACATTTTAAATAATTATTCCCCTTTTTATGATTCCAATTATGTTCGCATTCTTCTTCTTTATTCATATAAGTATATGTTACTTTTGTTATTGGTTTATCTTCTTCACTATATATACTGTATATAGATTCATTATCTGAATTATCTGTTCTTAATGTTTCTATTTCATATTCATTCAATTGTTCTATTAAAGTACTTCTTTCTGTATTTTTATTTTTATTTGGACATTTATTTGCCAGATGCTTTTCATCCCCACATATAAAACATTTACATTTTCTTGTTTTTGGTTTATTAACATATTTGTATTTGTTTTTATAATACGGTCTATTTTCTTTTTTATATGTGTTACTTTTTCTTAGTTTTTTTCTTTTTATCATAGTACCCGTAAGCTTGTGGTGTATATATCGCTGTTTTACAAAATGCGTATGCATTTCTTTTTAATTGTTCTTGTAATGCTACTTCTTTACATTTTTCTTCTAAGATTTGAAATGTATACGTTATTCTAGGTCCTATTCCTAGATTTTTCTGTTGACCATAATATTGTTTCCATGATTCATGTATAATTTTTCCTAAATCTCCTGGTAGTTTTATAAAATATTTATCACATAATTCATCCTCCATAGCTTGTCCTGTTTGTGCTAATAATCGTGTGAAATCAACTGTAAATTCGTTTATATATTTCATGTTTGCTATACTTAATTGTTCTAAGTTTCTAATTGCAGTATCTTGTATTAATGTATTATTTTTTGCTGGATCTACTCCTATAATAAGAGTTCTAATTTGTGATGTAAAGTTATAAGGATTGTCTCCTAATGATTTTAATCTATTTACTTCTTCTGGATCTGGAGTTTTTTTACTTTGCCAAATACCTAGAGCTGTTGGTCCTAATGTAGTTTCTAAATATGAAAACATATCCATACTCTCTTTTATTTGTTTCCCACATTCTTACTACATTTTGTTCCCAAACTAGGATTTCATCAATCCATAATTGTGGTTTTTGTGATTCTAATATTAACATACTATGACTATGTATATTACCTATTGGTAATCTATTTCCTCTACCTATGCTAGTATCTTCTTGGTAGTAATTAACCGATGGTTTGACCCATGGTTCTCTTCCTACATTTTCTTCTGTATCGAATCCTGTTCTACTCCATTCTGGTCTACCTCTTTTTCTTTCATAATTGGTATCCATGAATGTATGCTCTATTGTTTCTTGTTCTTTATAGAAATCTGAGATCATTGTTTTTCCTTTTACTATATCTTCTATTAAGGGTAAATTAAAATATTCTTGTAAAATTTTATAACTTTCTTCGTATGTCATTTTTAAATTCATCATGCATTCTATTATCATATCATCTACTTCTTCTTGTATATTTGCTTCTGTAAATTTTCTATTTATTATTTGTTCTATGGTTTTATTTGTTTCTTCGTTTTTAAACATTGGTTCATCTATATGTTCATCTTCAAATAAACTATAATCTATTTCTTCCTGTTCGAATTTTAAGAATTCTATATTTATTTCTTCTTCTTCTAATTCATCTTCTGTATCATATATTGGTAACGTTTCTGTATCTGATTCATCATATTCTATGTTCATATAATTAAACTGTATTTCACTAGTTTCACTATTACTTTCTTCAGATTTATTCTCTTCTTTATAATTTGTAAATCTTAGACTTTGGGTTCCATCTGTCCCTTCGTATAGATAGCTTTTCTTTGGTATTAATACTGTTTCTTCTTCTTCTTTAATATCCTCTATTTTCCATTCTAATCCTGCTAATTTCTCAGGATCTATTTTTATAGGTTCTATCATCTGTATTGATTTTGATGCTATTGTTTTTACTATACCCTCTATATTTACCCTGAAATTCATTCCTGATCTGTTACTAGCTCTTCCTAGTACTCCAATACTTATTACTATATTATTTCCCTCATATTTTTCGTATCCTTTTGTTTGTAATGCTATCTTTAGATGTTTAAGATCATTTATATCTTTTAAAATTCCTGGTGTACAGTAAAATAAGGCTGTGTTTTGACTAAGATCTATTTCCATTCCAGAAATTATTGCTTTGTTTAATTCTGTTTTCCAGCATTTATCTAATATTAATGCTAATAATTTTGTTCCTAAATTTTTTCTTCCTAAGGCTTTTATTCCTATTACTATTAATCCTGTATGTACGAAGTTTTTTCCTGAATTTTTTATTTTCTTTATAGTATCTGGAGAAAAAATTTAGGAACAAAAGCCTTAGAAAGAAAAAATTTAGGAACAAAATTATTAGCATTAATATTAGATAAATGCTGGAAAACAGAATTAAACAAAGCAATAATTTCTGGAATGGAAATAGATCTTAGTCAAAACACAGCCTTAATTTATGGTACACCAGGAATTTTAAAAGATATAAATGATCTTAAACATCTAAAGATAGCATTACAAACAAAAGGATACGAAAAATATGAGGGAAATAATATAGTAATAAGTATTGGAGTACTAGGAAGAGCTAGTAACAGATCAGGAATGAATTTCAGGGTAAATATAGAGGGTATAGTAAAAACAATAGCATCAAAATCAATACAGATGATAGAACCTATAAAAATAGATCCTGAGAAATTAGCAGGATTAGAATGGAAAATAGAGGATATTAAAGAAGAAGAAGAAACAGTATTAATACCAAAGAAAAGCTATCTATACGAAGGGACAGATGGAACCCAAAGTCTAAGATTTACAAATTATAAAGAAGAGAATAAATCTGAAGAAAGTAATAGTGAAACTAGTGAAATACAGTTTAATTATATGAACATAGAATATGATGAATCAGATACAGAAACGTTACCAATATATGATACAGAAGATGAATTAGAAGAAGAAGAAATAAATATAGAATTCTTAAAATTCGAACAGGAAGAAATAGATTATAGTTTATTTGAAGATGAACATATAGATGAACCAATGTTTAAAAACGAAGAAACAAATAAAACCATAGAACAAATAATAAATAGAAAATTTACAGAAGCAAATATACAAGAAGAAGTAGATGATATGATAATAGAATGCATGATGAATTTAAAAATGACATACGAAGAAAGTTATAAAATTTTACAAGAATATTTTAATTTACCCTTAATAGAAGATATAGTAAAAGGAAAAACAATGATCTCAGATTTCTATAAAGAACAAGAAACAATAGAGCATACATTCATGGATACCAATTATGAAAGAAAAAGAGGTAGACCAGAATGGAGTAGAACAGGATTCGATACAGAAGAAAATGTAGGAAGAGAACCATGGGTCAAACCATCGGTTAATTACTACCAAGAAGATACTAGCATAGGTAGAGGAAATAGATTACCAATAGGTAATATACATAGTCATAGTATGTTAATATTAGAATCACAAAAACCACAATTATGGATTGATGAAATCCTAGTTTGGGAACAAAATGTAGTAAGAATGTGGGAAACAAATAAAAGAGAGTATGGATATGTTTTCATATTTAGAAACTACATTAGGACCAACAGCTCTAGGTATTTGGCAAAGTAAAAAAACTCCAGATCCAGAAGAAGTAAATAGATTAAAATCATTAGGAGACAATCCTTATAACTTTACATCACAAATTAGAACTCTTATTATAGGAGTAGATCCAGCAAAAAATAATACATTAATACAAGATACTGCAATTAGAAACTTAGAACAATTAAGTATAGCAAACATGAAATATATAAACGAATTTACAGTTGATTTCACACGATTATTAGCACAAACAGGACAAGCTATGGAGGATGAATTATGTGATAAATATTTTATAAAACTACCAGGAGATTTAGGAAAAATTATACATGAATCATGGAAACAATATTATGGTCAACAGAAAAATCTAGGAATAGGACCTAGAATAACGTATACATTTCAAATCTTAGAAGAAAAATGTAAAGAAGTAGCATTACAAGAACAATTAAAAAGAAATGCATACGCATTTTGTAAAACAGCGATATATACACCACAAGCTTACGGGTACTATGATAAAAAGAAAAAACTAAGAAAAAGTAACACATATAAAAAAGAAAATAGACCGTATTATAAAAACAAATACAAATATGTTAATAAACCAAAAACAAGAAAATGTAAATGTTTTATATGTGGGGATGAAAAGCATCTGGCAAATAAATGTCCAAATAAAAATAAAAATACAGAAAGAAGTACTTTAATAGAACAATTGAATGAATATGAAATAGAAACATTAAGAACAGATAATTCAGATAATGAATCTATATACAGTATATATAGTGAAGAAGATAAACCAATAACAAAAGTAACATATACTTATATGAATAAAGAAGAAGAATGCGAACATAATTGGAATCATAAAAAGGGGAATAATTATTTAAAATGTTTTAATTGTGGATATTTTCCAAGTATAGAAAAAAGATCACAATGTAATATATGTTTTAGAGAAATATGTTGTTTATGTATAAAAGAACTATATAATATAGAAAGTGACAAAGAAACACAAGAAATAAAAGATAAAAATATAGAAAATAAAGAATTGGAAAAAATAGAATTAATAATAAAATTACATAAAATCCAAATACAAGAAGCGGAAAATAAAATAGAAAACCTAGAGGAAAAAACAAAAGCATTAGAAAATAAGATCAACAATATTGAAGATATAGTATTCAAGAAAAAAGAAATAGAAATAAGTAAAATGTTAATAGAAAATGAAATGGAAAAAGAAATAACATATATTCAAACACAAGTACAGACACAAGGATCAGTTAATATGATAAATTTACAATGTAGATTATGGTTGGATACAAACAAGTTTATAGATTTAAATGCGTTAGTAGACACAGGGGCAACAAAAAGTTTAATATCATATAGCTTAGCACCTATAGAATATCATAAAAAATTAACATATAAACTTATAACAAGAACCGCAGAAGATAGATTAATAAATATAACACATTATTTGGAACCAACAGGAATACAATTTTTAGATTTTTCAGGTAACTATAGTATAAAATATGATATCCCACAAATAAATATAAATCCACAACATATTAAATCAAAAGATTTTGTCATTGGATTAAATTTTATTTTAGGATTAAATGGAGCAATGACAATAACAAAAAATTTTATAACAATAAGTAAACAAATATATAGTTTTCCAACATCAAGATATACAAAAACATCTACATTTGCTGAAAAAAGAGGGGAAAAAGGGAGATTGGAATTTTTAAAAACAGATAAAAGACAAGAAACATTACAAAATGAAACAATAAAATTATTAACAGATTTCTTAAGTAATGAATTAGAAAAAGGACAAGATATAAAGAAAAGTATAAATCACCCAATAATTTTACATCTAGAAAAAATAGGATTAATAGGAGAAGATATAAAACAATCCAAGGTTACTTATATTTGTAAATTTAAAATAAAAAATCCAGATATAACAATAAGAACAACAAATATAGAATATAGTCCCTTAGATAAGGAAGAATTTAAAAAACAAATACCAGAGATGATGGAACAGGGATTAATTAGAAAATCAGAAAGTCCACATAGATCAGCAGCGTTTATAGTAAGAAATCATGGAGAAATAAAACGAGGGAAAGCAAGAATAGTATATAATTATAAGAGGTTAAATGACAACACAGAAGATGATGGTTACAATATACCTAACAAAGATAATTTAATACAATTAATACAAAAGAAAAGGATATTTTCAAAGTTTGATTTAAAATCAGGATATAATCAATTAAAATTAGAAGAAGATTTTAAAAAATGGACAGCTTTTACATGTTCAGAAGGACAATTCGAATGGAATGTTCTTAGTTTTGGGCTAAAGAATGCTCCTTCGATATTTCAAAGATTTATGGATAATATTTTCTTGAAATATGATTTTTGTCTTGTATACATTGATGATATTTTAGTTGCAAGTGAAAATATACAGGAACATGAGAAACATCTGAAACAGGTATTTGAGGAGATAAAAAGAAATGGTATCGTGTATATATATATATATATATATATATATATATATATATATATATATATATATATAACCGCTTGTCAAAAGGGTCTACCCCCAATCGTTTTAGTTTTTCAGCATAAATTCTTATAATTAAGAAAGAACATAATTAAGTTGGGACCTTTAATTAGTTTTAGAGATAAAGTAAATGAAGCGAAAAAAGAGAACCAGCTAATTTTATATGATGATTCTCTGACTAAAAAGTAATCTTAACATGTTTTTTACCAATTAAATTTGTAAGTACTATAAACAAACATATCTATTTTATTTTCAGGATTTATTCCTAGCAGGAACAGACACTTCCTCAAAAACTGTAGAATGGGCGTCAGCAGAACTCATTAATCATCCAAACATAATGAATAAAGTAGTAGAAGAAATTGACCAAGTTGTCGGCAAGAACAAACTCTTACAAGAATCAGACATACCAAACCTTCCTTACCTCCAAAATACAGTCAAGGAAACGCTCCGACTGCACCCAGCAGCCCCATTGCTTCAAAAACTACCAACTGAAGATTGCATCGTGGGTGGTTATCATATTCCAGCAAACACTATTACTTTTATTAACTTGTGGAGCCTAGGCCGAGACCCTACCTACTGGGAAAGACCCCTAGAATTCAGGCCAGAAAGATTTGAAGAGAAACAAATAGATGTAAGGGGACAAAACTTTCATTTCTTACCATTTGGGAGTGGGAAAAGGATGTGTCCGGGGGTTTCGCTAGGGTTGATGTTTGTATACACGATTCTTGGTTCCATGATTCAGTGTTTCACGTGGAAGGCTGGAAAATATGGGAATCTGACTAGTGTTGATATGGAAGAAGGTACAGGGATTGCACTTACAAGAGCTAACCCTTTGGTTTGTGTTCCTACAACACGGCTTGATCTCGACCCATTGTTATCATAACTTATGTACAATTTAGCTTCAAGTGCCAGTTATGATACGTAACCTCAACCTTAATTTGATGGTCATGATCCATTTGATATGTATTTTATACTTCTTATTACCTAAAAATAAGAAAGTTTTAATTATTGTTTCTAGGTATTTTATTATGTCGATCTTGTTGCACATTATATATATATATTGGGGAAGATTATTTTGGAAACCCACTTGAGTTTAATAAACTTTGGAATCTTTGAAAAAAACAATGTAAACAAACCCAAATTTTTTTTTTTTAGTTTTGTAACATCATTAGGGTCAATTTTATAAAAAAAAATGAAAAAAACGCCGAGCCATTTTTTTTTAAAAAATAATTTGTCGACGATGTAACAAAGACGTAACACAGCTGTAACACAGACATAACACGATGTACACAGCTGTGTTACGTCTTTGTTACATCGTTGACAAATTAATTTTTTTTAAAAAAATGGCTCGGCGCTTTTTTTCATTTTTTTTTATAAAATTGACCATAATGATGTTACAAAACTATAAATAAAAATAAAAATTTTTTGGGTTTGTTTACATTGTATTTTTCAAAGTTTTCAAAGTTTCTTCAACTTAAGTGGGTTTCCAATTTATACATGCTATATATATATATATATATATATATATATATATAGGGTAAAGTTCGGTTGTTAATCCTTCCTTATATCGTTAACCGTATAACTCAATCTTAATGGTTTAAATAAAATGGAGATCATGATCCAACGGCTGATGAGAATGTATCTCTTTTAATGATATTATTTTAAAGTGAAAATAACAGACAAGGGCAAAATTGGAATTTCCTGTTTATGATAAAGCTGCAAAAAATTGTACATTCAACAGTTATCACCATACTTTTTACTTTTGTCTTTGTTGACTTACTATTTTAGAGTTATTTTGTTTTTTTTGAGCAAAAATTCTACAAACCGGGAGTCAGGAGACGCAATGTGATTAATGTAATAAAAGGTTTTAAATAGTTTTACATTAACTTACAAAACTAAAATGGGTTAGTTTTATCAGTTAAATAAAATAATTACCTAATTATAATTAATTACAAAAAAATTACAATAACAGAATCTCACAAATAACCTAAGACTAATAAAGTGTAAAATCTGATTACAAGTAATTATTAGTAGTGTAAGTTGATGTAAGACATTGATTTACGAACAATTGCACTACAAAACTAATAAAGTGTAAAATCTGATTACAAAAATCCGTAATAATTTTTTTAAGGCTTTTGGGGATTATTTTTATAAAAATTATAAATAAAAAGAATGAAAGGGAATTAGAAAAGGGATAGATAGAGTACTAGGCGGCAAACTCGTCATTATTGTTATTTAATAATGTTGGGGAATCTAGTAACCTAAAACTAATAAAGTGTAAAATATGATTACAAGTAAATTATTATTAGTGTAAGTTGATGTA
Organism: Mikania micrantha; assembly: GCA_009363875.1. Taxonomy (NCBI): domain Eukaryota; kingdom Viridiplantae; phylum Streptophyta; class Magnoliopsida; order Asterales; family Asteraceae; genus Mikania; species Mikania micrantha. Next base: position 54,404,348 of record CM018695.1, read on the forward strand.
AGACATTCGTGGACCAAATTATAAAATATTAGCTAGAAGGGAAATGGGTCAAACAAGTTAAAAGTCAATTAAAGTATATTTTCAATGCATACAATCTCCCTGAGATGTTTTATTATAAGATTTAGATTATCACTGTAATAAACATTCTTTGTAATCATAATTAACACGTAAATGCTTTGATAGTTAACACAAATTAAAACTAAACCTAGCTGGGCTGGAGTGCTAATTCAATTTTACGGGCCAATTGCCTTAGATAGTTACCAAGCTTAGTAAAAAGTTCATTTTAGTCAATTAACAGCCAGACCAGAGGAGGCCATCATTGCTTTGAAAAAGTTCGATTTGGTAAAACCATGTTAAAAATAATTGATTAAAGGTTAATATGGCCTGGTTACTTTGGAGGATTAACCTAAATTTACTGAATTAGAAATCTGGCTAAGGCTGGTTATTTTTTATGCGGTTTTCCCACTTATATACATGACAGGTTTATTGTTAAGAGGGCATGTGTACCCGGATCATTCATACATAACTACGGGGGTACAACAATCATCATAAGCAACAGTATAACCCATGATGAACTTGCAGAGGCAAGCAATGTAGTACCTGCAACAATGAAAGTGACACATATTGTGGCCTAGTGGAGAGGCTTCCTTCTGGGCTGGATGGGGGCAGGGGTGTCATAAGGCAGTTGGGCAGGGGAGGCATAAGGCTGGTGCTTGGGTGCCTTTATTTCCCTTGCAGCGCCTCTCTGAATCTTTGGAAACATGGCTGCAAGCTGGTGGCTTGGGTTGGGGCTGCTAGGGGCCAGGGTTTGGGGTGGAGCTTGATTGGTTTAGGTCTTTTCTGGGCTGGTGTTTGGTTAATTCGTTGGAAGCCTGCTGTTGCTGCCCATTTTTGGCATTTGGTTCTTCTTCCTTGGCTGCTTCGTTGTTGTTGGTCGTAGTATTTATTCGGCAACACTTGCAAGGTACTTAGTGATGGGAACTGATCTTTCAAAGTCTCAACTGTTTGTATGTTCCGTTTGTGTTTTGATTTTGTGTTCTTTGAAATGGTTTTATGTTTTAGAATTTGGTAAGCAATGCCCATTTTGTTTCCTTAGTGCTAGATTTGCTCAAGGCTGTACATATCTTTATAAATGAAGTTAAAATTCAAAAATCACCAAGGCATCATCATATGTCATCACTCTAAATAATATTTCATCTGAACTATGTGAATGGTGAGCAGGACATAAGCAAATGAAAAATTAAGGAAACATGACCATCTAGTGTGCAGATTTTTTGAACTGTTGTATTTGTCTTTTCGTTCAAAACTAACCATCTTTCTTGCAAAAGGTGCAAAAGAAGAAAAAGAAAAAACAACTACAGTTTGCAATAATGCGTGATATGGACAATTGTGTAAATGCAAAGGACATCATACTTCCCACTTTTTGCCCAAATATGTTTATTGTTGTGAAGTGTAGTTTTTTTGTTTGCATTTTTTCAAACCATTCACTTATTTTATTGCAGGAAAGATAGAATATGAGGCTGATAACTATCTTTTTTTTTGAACAATACCTAGATTTGGTTCTTCTTTCTTGACACACATACATATGTTTGCTATTAAACAAAAAAAACTGCATACATACATACATATATATTAACTGAAAACATACAAAAAACACACACATAATAAGCAAGAGCTACAGATATCACCAAACTTACAGCAGTTATGGGTTGATTTCTTACAGGAGTGTCTGTAGCATTGTTATGTTGGTCACTTTGGGACTCGTGAGAAGCTTGTGTTAAGGACTGTATTTATGGTTTGGACTCCTGCATAGTTTCTTACATGTAGTTAGTTACAATATCATTTAAGATGAATGATAGCTTACATAGGTTATATGAAACCATATACAGTTCACTATTGCTCATTCGGTGGCTTCCTAATTCCAAAAAACAATATAAAAAGTTGGCCCCTTAATGTTCTGGCTATATATTTTTCCTAATCAAACAATTAAGTACCACTGTCAAAAAAATTCAGGAAACACATGTTATATCCTCCAAACTTGGGTTTCTCGGTTCTTATTTGATCTGTGCTATGGTTAGGAGGACAAATTGCGAGTATGAAGATATATTAATATATCATTATCCATAAAAAATAGGTACCTGATTGTTCTTCATCTTAATTGAATGCTAGTTGATACATCTTCACAAACTCTTCTTGTTTACCCAAGACAGCTTCTTCAGAAATGACAATCTTTTTTTTGCTTAGAAGTAAGCCATTGATTTGAAAATTTTCAACCTAAAAGATAATAGAAACATTCATTAGTCGTCCTCCTAATGATGTTCATCCAAGCATTACACTATCAAGCATAATATCACCAAACTTACAGCAGTTATGGGTTGATTTCAAACTTACAATATATTTAGAATAAAACCTATAAATAAGAAACAATATACACGTATATAAAACCGTCGCATACCTTCCCCCAAATAAGAAATTAGGTTAAGAATTTCAGTGCACCACAGAGTTTGAAGGATGTCAGTGGTGTTTCGAATGATGCCTACGATTTCAAATGCGAGGGATGTTCAATTTAAAGAAGATATCTACGATTCTAAAATTTGAATTTGGAGCCAAGAATTGATGATACCTAATAGCGCATCTGTGATTTAGAAGCGTAATCTCCAAGATTAGATGCCTACCTCTTTCGGATTCCTGGTTATCCTCCTCGTTTGGAAGCAATGAGCCCATCGAATTTGATACCGATTATGGAAACGGGATATGGGAGCTGAAAACCCTAGAAGAAACCTGTTTCTTCTTTGGTGAGGCGCCGGTTAGATTAGAAGAAGAAAAGAGGATGCCCAAGGAGAAGACTTGCATCAGTTGTTGTACATCCAGCAATGTTGTGTGTACATTTCTTAAAATTAAGAACACCCCCTTTTCTCTCTCATATATGCATTATAAGATAGTAAAGATATATATTTATATACTTACTATATATAATGGAGATTGAAGAGAGAAAAAAAGGATGTCTTAAATTTAAGAAATGTACATCTCTCTATACCTAATGTACAATCAATATTAAATGTTAAGAAACACAGGTGAGATTCATAACAATGAGCGGATAAAAAAAGAGACCCAAAACCTAAAAAACTCATTTCAAAATTCAAACTCACTCTCTCCAACACAGATTCACAAAGAACTCCAGAGCCATTGTCTCATTACCAAATCCTCATTACCTTCAAATCCTCTCATCTCAAAATTCAAACCCTGTCCACCTCAACGTATGTGCTTGAGAAACCCTAGAGGATACAACTTTTTTTTTCGAGCTGAGTGATGTTCGATTGAGTTCAGATTCGAGCGATGGAGGGTTCTGGAGACGCCGGTGCGTTATGAAAGACAGAAACGATGGTAATTCATGGCCCCTGGTAGCTTAAACAACGTCGTTGACGGTGTTGGGATTGTTTATGGACGGGGGAGTGTTTCCTGTGCCGCTAATCGTCAGAGGAGTTTAAGGAGGCAGAGTAAGGTATCCTCCCTCTTAGTACACTAACACTCTGTCTAATACTAAGTAATTGCTTTGGTATGTAGTTTTAGTCTTGTTATTTTAGGATTCTCTTCTTGATTGTAGGGTCAAATGCAGTTGATTATTATCTGCTTACTTTTATGGTTAAAATTATCAATGAAAGTGCTATGAGCTACATACATATACATAGAACATTGTAGACTCATCTCAACAGAAAAGCATGGTTGTCTTTGCGGCCCTAAAAAGCATGATTAAGGTACTTTTATGACAATCTGTACTTATCAATGTCTGTTAAAATTTTTCCAAGGTAACAATGTTAATTTTTATTCGACAGAATGAGCAGATTTCAAACTATGGGTTGCCAAATCAGGTCATAGCATTATGTTAGTTGATCTTAAAAAGCTTATAGAAGAAAACTTGATGTTTAGAGAGAAGCTTGTAGTTTAGAGAGAAGTAGATTTCAAAGTATGGGGATGCTAATGAATTTTCCTTTTTTTGGCAAAGAATATGAAGCATGAAAAGTAACCAGGATTCATTTCAAGAGAAAAAAAAGTTATGATGCTAGCCACAAGAAAACTTATGAAGCCAAGGTTTGGGTGAAACCAAGGTTAAACTTCAAGAAATTGCATGCTTTTCATCTTCTTCAAGCTTAACTTTCATCTTTCATTCGTAACTTTCAGTTTAGTCTTTTAATTTTTTATGACATTATTACATTTATTCACTAGAAAATATTGCCATTTATTCGGCTTTTGGGTCCAAATAATTTTTTTTATTATTTATCAACTAGCAAATTTCGCTTAATTTGATTGATATTATTGTTTTTGAACATAGAAAATGGATTTCTTGATGATCTGTCGACTTTAGGTTGATTTCTTGATGAGCAGGAAATGGGTTGTTGCTGCTGCATTGCACAGATATCTTGTTGATCAGGAAATGGGTGGCCTCATGTTGTTTCATGCTTTGCTTGTGAAGCTGTTCAAGAGGGTGTTTGTTTCAGGGTTTTTTTTTTATAATTTTAGGATAAGAATTCTCTATCCATTTCAATGGGGAGCAACTTCATTTGATACAGAACTGCAGATGAAGCTTTTGCCATATGATGATGACTGAGTATGATTCAATCAACATTATATCCTGAAAATAGGTATGATTTAAGACAGAAAAAGAATAAACTGGATTTCTGAAAACAACATTAAATTTGAAAAAAATTCCTTATGGATTTTGAGAGTTTGTTGTGTACCTGCAGAAGAAAACAGTCAAGATGCAGGTGCATTTTTTATTTTTGAATGAATTCTTCCCCTCTACTAAAAATTCAGTAGCATTGGACGTGAAGTATAATTCGCTAGAGATGTTAATTTAGGCTAACTGCATGTTACATAAAAATGTGGATTTTATTTATTGACTTGTTTTTTGCACAGATTAGCGTGGTTTTGCTATGTCAGTTTTAAGGAAATGGTGAGCAAAGTGACAACACTCTACTCATACACAAGAGGCATAGTGATCGCTTTATCCATCACATCTTCATGTGTGGATTTGGTTTTGTAATGAGTTTGAAAGCAAGTCGATCCCATATCAGACACGTGAGTTTAAATTTTAAACACAATATCTAAATACCAAGTATTTTAAACACTATATCTAAATGCTATATACTAAATATTTTTGCCTTTTAAAGTCTATATAATTAATGTACTTAACTGCTTATAGACCCTATAATACATGCATATAATACGTTATTGATATGATTCATTACTTACAAAGATAGGAACTAGATTTTTACTAATTCATCACTGTTTAGAAATTATTTACAAGTGTAAGTAAGTGTAAGTGTTTACACTTATTTACATCACATATCTGATGTAAGTGTGATATAAGTAAGTGTAAGTATTTACACTTACTTACACTTGTAAATAATTTCTAAACGGTGATGAATTAGTAAAAACATAAAAAAGAAACCCCCCTATTTATGTATAATAAATACCACGAGAAAAAAAACAAAGATTCGGGCAAAAAACGAAAAAATGCCAGGGTTATGCGGTTATCGCAATAAGGAAGGGTTAACAAAGGAACCATCCCCTATATATATATATATATATATATTCATTTGCTACAATGTGAACCTCTCTATAAAGAAATTAACATAACCGAACATCACAATCATTATCAATTTACTGGTCTGAATGCTCATAAGTGGTGAGTTAGGCGGTTGAGTTACCTTAATGTAGTTGCAACTATTTAGTTTTTATAGTTTGATCTAGTTGATTCAATGTCATGATCATATTACCCTTATGTAATACTTTCATACATTAATGTAATATATTGTTTTGCAAATTATCTACCATAAGTAGTTACCGGTTTTGTTAAATTGAATGAACCATGATGTTACATAGGGATACAAAAAAGGTTGACAATTAGTGCTAGACATCAAATGCATGAATTTGGAAAGCTACTTTATTTTCACTCTCGAACATAGTGCCTAATGGTATAGTGTTTGGGCATGTTGATGCGGTTTATGGTGCTTGTGTCGAGTATGGCATGGTTTGATCTAGTAATAAGCCTCGATAACCTGATTTATTTATTGAGTCCGCATAGAAACTTAATGATGTGTTTGGACATATGGGTGTGGCTAATGGTGCTTGATTTGCTATTATTTGATGTTATTATTATTATTTTTGAGTAAAGTATCATTTTAGTCCCTATGGTTTGGCAACTTTTGCCATTTTAGTCCAATTGTTTAAATTTTGCAATGTTGGTCATTATGGTTTCATTTTGTTGCCAATTAGGTCATTATGATTTCCATTTTATTGTCATTTTAGTCCAATTAAATTTAAACTTTTGTACTAAAATGACAAAAATTAACAAACCACAGGGACAAAAATTACAATAAAATGAAACCATAATGACCAAAATGACAAAATTTAAACTATTGGACTAAAATGACAAAAAATGCCAAACCATGGGGACTAAAATGACATTTTACTTATTATTTTTTAATCACTTACACCGATGAAAGATATACATAGAAACCTAAATAATATGTGAGGTGGTAATACAAAAGATTGGGGGTCAATTGTCCATGTAGCTAGTTCTCAATGTTTTGTTTTTATTGATCGAAATGAGGTGTGGTGATATACCTAGGAACTATTCGGCTAGAGATTTGTTTTGCTACATCAATGTAATTTTTTTTTATAGCAACGTAAATGTTTGGTTAGAAATGTTTATTTGTTGAAGCATTGTAATAACCAGAATCTACAAATGATGTTTAGATTACTTGTTGCTTATATAATTATCACCAATTTAAGACATAAAACTTTAACAATATTTACACATTTAGTTATTGTGTTTGGTTACATAACACGCTAAACATTTTTTTTGACTTGGTCACTCATGTTTGTCTAATGTATTTTGATTTATTTTAGAAGCCCAAATGATTGACTTCAAATATTCAACCATTTATCACTCAACAAAGGTAAACATGAGTACCATGTACCAAGTATCTGTCAACAATGTAAAGAACAATTACATCAAAGTAGCATGTTTTTTTGGTTTAATGTTAAGTTTATTTCATCATTTTGATTCATAATATTTTTTTGTTACTATTTTTTGTAGGTAGTCACAATAGTTTACTATATCAAACCCCAATGGTACGAGGTATTGGTGTCTAATGGTACTTAAAAAGAGGAACACATACAAGAAAATATGATGATTTCTTTGGTAATCACATTTGGATGGAGGATTCATCGAAGCTAGTATTTTTCCTTATTCCAATATATACATCATTCTGATAGTGTGTTTTTTTAGTTTTTCCAATGATTTAGTTTCAAAGATGTAACTGTTAGTGATGAGTATGGGCACAATTGTTGAATGCCAAGTTTTATTTCATCATTTTGATTCAAAATGTTTTTTGTTACTATTTTTTTAGGTAGTCACGATAATGTACTATTTCAAACCCATAATATAACAAAGATGATCTATGTGTCGATCTAACAACCAATATATAATAAATAACGAAATTCACCAATATCATATTATTATTTTGTATTTTTTTTAATGATCAAAGCCCCGTAACCTTTGTTTGTGTGCATGTCGTAAGTTGTAGGACCTTAGAAACGTATAAATTCCCTATGGATTCTGTTTGACAGCCCTTCGCATAGTGCGGAATCCTATTCATGGGTTTTCCAATCGAAATCCTTGCAACCCGTGATGATACGATGATTGGGAATCAACGTTATGATTGAAATCGAACACCACAGGAAAGAATACGAAGTTGGAGAGGCTAGAATGGCTCTGAAAATGAGGACGATACTCAGGGAATATTCAGAACCCTAAAACATTCTGTTTGTCGGGTATTTATAGGCAAAAGTCTGCCGTACGAATGAGCCACACAAAGCAATCATTCATACGAATGACTATCCACGAATGATCCTGTCACACGAATGAATCAGATCTTTGATTCATTCGTACGAATGAAACAGAAACCTGGTTCATTCGCTTGAAAGGACATTCGTAAGGTGTTTATTCGTGCGAATGAACTCATCTTTAGGTTCATTCGTACGAATGGGGACATATTGTTATATTAATCAAAGTCAAACATGTTAAACATAAACAACCACAAACAATCATTGATAATCCTTGTATTTCATTCATAGTAAAGCTTTACATATAATCACAAACTATTACAAATGAACTAGGACAAACGGTGCATCTACATAAGTATATTATACACATTACACTGATGTAATGGAATATTGCATACATATTATAGTAATGTAATCATCAGGCTCTGTTGCCCTGTAAGATTGTTTCCACACATGTACACTAATGTCAATAATATGCTTACACTAATGTAAGTGGCATGTTTACACTAATGTAAGTAGTATTTTTACACTAATGTAAGTGGTATGCTTACACTTATGTAAGTGGAATGTTGAGACTAATGTATGTAATATACTTACACTAATGTAAGTGATTTCAAGAAGGGGATTAAAATTATGTAATGTTAGTAATATTAGTGTAATATGCTTACACTAATGTATGAAAAATTTTGAATGTGGAATGCTTACACTAAAGTATGTAATATGGTTACACTAATGTAAGCGGTTTCAAGAAAATATTAGTGTAATATGCTTACACTAATCTATGTAAAATGTTTACACTAATGTATATAATATTTTGTAATGTTTATTTAATGATCAAAGCACCGTGATCTTTTTGTGTGTGCATGTTGTAAGAATATTATACACATCACATCGATGTAATGCAATATTACATACATATTACAGTCTCGAAATTACGAGGCTTTGCTACCCTGTAAGATTTAAATTATATCCTAACTTAGCATATAATATAATTCCTAAAAATATTGTATACAGACACAAATATATTTTGTATACTATGTGATTGTACCTTTTCCAATTCTTCTAATTCCATCAATCTAGATTTTCCAATCTTTACCACCTATTTTTGAATCATCATGATGTAGGTCATATTAAATTAGATTTTTTTTTTTTTTTTTTGTATTTGGGCATAGTTTTTTTTACTATTACATGTGCAGGTATGGTGTTGATCAGGAAAGTTAGTGTCTCTCAATTTCCAGGTATTTGTATTTATTTTGTTTAATCAAATGCGTGACTGATGGATTTAATCAAATGTGTTTGTCAAGTGTGACTTAATTTTAAGCAATTTTAGAATATGGTGTTCTGAAATATAGTTTACATTGATGCAAGTATATGATATTTTATAAATTATTACTATATAACATGGTTTTCAGTGTTGTAATATATGGCTGACAATGTTGTACGTATTGTACTTTATGAATTGTTGTAAGTATTGTGCTTCAAGAATGTTTTGCAAAGTGGTTCATGGTTTGGTTCTTCTTCATAACTTATGATTTTGAAGCATACTTGTATACTGATGTTTGAACTTTGATTTCCATTTCTTGTTACTTTCTGCAGCTAGAGTGGTAGAAGATCGTGCATTATGGTGGTTTAAAGGGTCCGCTTTTGTACGATATTCTACCCTTGATGAGGTTGCTGTTGGCATAAAAGGAACCCATGGGAAGGTGATTATGGTCATTTTTAAAACTTATGTTTAGTGTTGTCAATGATCCAAGTCGAGCCTACGCTCAAGTAAGGTCATTTTAAAGTTTTTTTTTTAGTTTTGTCTACAAATTTGTTTTGGGTTACATTAATATAATTGTTTTAGTTACATCTTATGGAATTGTTTTTTTTAGTGTTGTAACTAATTAGGCATGTAAATGTTAATTTGTATCTATGTATTTTTTTGGTTACATCAATGTAATTGTTTTGTTTAGTGCTGAAGCTAATTACGCTTCAGAATCATAACAAGGATACATAAAACAAAAGGAGATGGCATCATATCTTGTGAGACATAGTGATGAATCACCATCGCTAACCTCAAGTATTAAACACTTGGAGAATAGTATTTAGGATTGAATATTTAATGATGTGTTTTAAATTATTTAGCACAACACCCTTTGTAAGTAATTTGTTACATATATATATAGGGCATGGAATTTTACATAACCCACTAAATGCGTGCTAACCCAAATAACTTTGGCAAGATGAAGCCAAATCTTGGATTTTTTTAAACATCATTGTAACACATTTTGAACACTATGTTCTTTTATGATTTTGTGTAAATTCATCATCGTTTAAGAGATATCGACATTGTAAGTTTTGGGCAAAATTGACTTACAGTACTGTAAGTAAAAAACTTACAATGTTGATATCTCTTAAAAGATGATGAATTTACACAAACTCATAAAAGAACATAGTGTTCAAAATGTGTTACAATGATGTTTAAAAAAAATCCAAGATTTGGCTTCATCTTGCCAAACTTATTTGGGTTAGCGCGCATTTAGTGGTTTATTTTTTGTTCCCAGCCCTATATATATATATATATATATATTAATCAAACTAGCGGTGTGATCTCACGAAGTATGCAAATAGTTGACAAACTCTATTTTACATGTGTAAGAAGTTAAGGAAGACATGATGAAGGCATAAGATAGGCCTAGTAACCTAGTTTAAACTTTGAAACAATTGTATATACTCTTCAATGTAATGTATGATTTATTTTGCATAATTGTAATGAAAAATTGAATGATGTTGAATGAATTGATTGATTTTTTAAATGGATGCATTTATTATTCAAACTTTAACATAGTGCCATGAGCTAATGAAAAGTTGACATCGCTCCCTCACATATTCTGCCGTCGGTCGGGGTGTGACATATTGGTATCAAAGCTATGGTTATAGGGATTTAGGTTATTAGAAAATGGTGGCCTATACTGTAACTAAGTTTCCCAAATATGAGTTATCTCATATTACACTTGCTTGTTCATTACTTGCTTATGTGCTATGTGTTATACTTATTCATTATGTGTTATGTTATTTTTATTACGATAGAGGAAAGACATAGTTATTAAAATGCCTTTGTTGTAAACCTAGTAGGGGCTTGTTAACCAGGAACAAGGGCATTAGATTCGAGGTCAAAGCCTTTGGTATTCGCTACCTCTAAAGTTCAACACTTAGTTATTTTCTGTTGTTTAGTTTTTGCTAAAAAGAGAGAAAACAGAATAGAAGTACAAGGAATTTTTGGGGAATGTAATTCAAGTATCTCAGAGAATGTTGGGGTTTAAATACCCAACATTCAATGTTACAAGACAAAGAAGTAATGAGACAAATAGCTAACACTGTTACAGACACTAAATCATCAGAAGAGTACAACTAATACAAAGTCAACAACCACAGAATCATGAGTCTTTAGAAGTCTTCAGTTCTTCCGAGATTGAGATAGTTGTTTAGAAGTTCAGTGGTTATTCTTTTGGAAGATGTTTGTCGAAAGCTGATTAAACAGTAGCTATTACTTAATCAGAGGTTGTCTTCCGAAATAGTGGTTGTCTTCTGAAAGGATAAGGTTCAGCTATTATCTTTTGAAGCCAAGGAGGTCTGCGGTTGTTCTTTCGCGAATCATCCGCTGTTGAGCTTCCGATGCTGAAGTTCAATAGTTCTGCTTACGGAAGAAAAGGTATCCGCAGTTGGTGAATTCGCGGTTTTATTTAGTGGTCTGGCTTACACTTAGCTAAGGATGCCTTAGCTTAAGATAACTTTATATCATGGGATTACTTAGATTGAGCAAATGCCTTATAACTTGCTTTTAAGTAAACTCCATTCCAAATTCACATATTAGTGCAAACAATCCTTAGATATTAGGAATTTAAACTCATTAGGCTTAATGTCTAATATTATTCCTTAGACAAAATAGGAATTTCAATATTGATTTTAAGATCTTGTTAGAATTAAGTTTGTGAGGTTGATATGTACTAACTGGAATAGTGTAGTACACATAGTTAGAATTCCTGTCTAGGAAACGTATCGTATAAATCCTCGAGGTACTGTGGGACCTGTCTAGGTTTCCTGAGGACTTCCGATTAGAGTACAATCACTTATAGGCCAAAGCATATCATACCAAACACCTTACAAACTAAAATGATTCTAATATGTCACGCGATACTAAATTTTGAAAGTTCAAATGATTTGTTGATTTGTGATTCTATTAATCGTTCAATTTTAATTTAAAAACCTCGTATAATTAAGTTTGTTAAGATGAACATGTAGTAACCGGAAGGGTGAATACCGGTAGTTGAGACTCCTGTCTAGGAAAGTGATTCATAATCCCTGACAAAGGACCAGTCTAACTTTCGTGGGGATTCTTAATGAGAGTATTTTACCTATAGGCCAAATCATGATACATCTTTCAAACAACATTAATTCTAATAAGCCAAAAGGTGTCCAACTTGGATACTAGTCCTTAAGATTTTTTATTTAAATTCAAAAGGATTTCAATACATTGCTTATACAATTCCAAACCTTATGATATCATACTTAAGATTAGTAATGGTGATTCATCATTACATCTCACAAGTTATGATGTCATTTTCCTTTGATGAATAATAATATATATGTTACGATTCAAGAAGTTAATAATATTATACCTAAGAGTTGTGATAGTAATACATCACAATATTAAAAGGTTATAGTGTTATTTTTCTTGGTTTGATTATGTGTACGTTCTAATTCTTAGAACTCCATGATATCATACTTGAGGTTAGTGATGGTGATTCATCACTTTGTCTCACAAGCTATGATGCCATGTCTTTTTTTATATTAATCATGTTATGATTTAAGTAACATTAAACCTAAGATTTATGATGATAATTCATTACTAAATCTAAAAGGCATGAAGTTAATTTACATTATTTTATTATGTATGTTTTGTGATTCAATAAAACTAGTAATGTTATTATTAAAGATTTATTGATGGTGATTCATCACTAAATCTGAAAGGTTGTAATATTGCATATTACAATATTCAAACTCATGATAGAAATCCAATGATATGGTACTTATGATTAGTGACTTGTCACTACATCTAAAAAATTATTATATCACATATCTAATGTAATCCACGATGTCTATGTCATAATCCTATGAAATCCTTAGGATATTATCCCTAAGATCAATGCTAAATAATTCAAAACACATCATTAAGTATTCAATCCTAAATACTATTCTCTATGTTTTTAAGCAAGCCATAATAATTTCTGATTTTATTATTTTAACCAAGAATAACGAGTTCTCATTATTTTTCATACTTTGTTTGAACTTCAATAAAGTGACATGACTTGGAATTATGGGATTTTAGTATGAGTGATTTCATATAAATTCAAAGCAAGTTCACGTGAATCATATTGTTGATTTTAGACGAATTGTTCTGCATTTGTTTGTTTAGACAACTACTCAAAGATTCAATGATATTATAGCAAAGTTTAGTGACAATTAGTTATCACAACTATCAAAGCTTAATTATATAATATCAAAGTCTATGTATTCTACATCATTTATTATTCCAAAAAAAATCAATCATCTATCAATTCATGCGTTACAACCGAGAGATTTCATCGCAATTTTTTTTTCAATGTTGAAAACCTCTATACTCATGCAATTCCTAAAAGCAAGTCAAAGTCTCCCACACCTATTCAAGCTCGTCTAAAGTTTTTGTTAGCCTTGATAGGCGTTTGGCATGCTATCAAAGTACTAGTAGTGTGGTGGGTTGGCTGTGATATACCCTATATATAAGGACTAATAGTACATTGATTGTAGGACCAAAAGCTTGATCAAGGGCTAGAGTAGTCAATTCAATCTACAAATTAGAGTAAACTATGCTAGTGAAACCAATTATCATTCGATTACGAAAACTTGGTGTGTATTCTTACACCAAGTCATATCAAAGATATCGATAATCACATGAATCATATCAATGATTATTAAACGAATTATTCTATATTCGTATGTTTATACAAGTACTCAAAGATTCAGTGATATCATAGCTAAGATTAATGATAAGTAGTTATCATAACCATATAATATCACATACTAGTGTATTTTGTATTAATCGCATATTCAAAAGCGATCATTTAGCAATCCATACAACTGTGAGATTTCATTGCATGATTTCAATTGTTACTATCTTCAAACTCATATGACTTCTAAAGTTAGACAAGTATTCAAGCGCTTATCAAATGTAGTTAAGGTTAGGTTAGTCTTGGTGGGAATTGAAATGTTATCAAAGTATTAGTGATGTGGTGGCTTGGCTGCGGTATACCCTATATATAAGCACCCATGATACATTGATAGTAGCACCAAAAGCTTGACCAAGTATTGGATTACTCAATTTAATCTACAATTCGAGTGAACCATTGATAAGTCAAGAATGATTGACAAATAAATTATTATTCTTATAACAATATTGGGGAGTATTTTCGTTTACCAAGTTATTCAACTTCATTTGTAGTTAATCTCACCGTAATTTGAGTCAACTATTGTTATATTCAAAATCCTCATGGCAAGTGAACTGGTTGTATACAAATCCGAAAATCCGAGTATGATACTAATACATATTCTCAAACAAATTCTGATTTTAAACACTTCTAAACTTTCAATTAGTGATGTAAAGAATTAGACACTATCCTATAACATTAATAATCACAATAACATTAAATCAATGACCAAAGTTATAAAGTTCCTAAAGAAAAACATAAAATAAAATAAAATCGATAACCAAAGGTTAGAAAGAAACAAAACAAGTTGAAAGAAACAACTCACATCTGTGTCAATAATTACTACTAAATAAATTTCGGGACAAAATTTCCTAAAATAGGGGAGACTGCAATCGCCGTTGTAACACCCCAATTTTTCTATACAAGTTATTTGAATTTATGAATGTGTAACTAATAATTAGCTTGTAGGAAAAGAGATGAAAAGAATAAGCTAAGTAAAGATCACGAAATGGGGTACTCGAACCTTACTACGAGTACTTTGAGTTCACTAAGATTAAGTACATGAAATCCATTTCGTGAACTCCTATTTTCGTGAACCTTGCCTATATATATATATATATATATATATGAGTGCCTTGGGTAACGTGCACACATTTGGATTGAAGCACTCTCTCAAGTACCCAAAGTGGGATGTTCGTGAACTTCAAGAAACCAAAAGAAGGATGAAACACGCGGGAAAAATGCTATAAGGAACCCAATACTAGCTCCCCAAAGCATTGGATAGATTTTTGAGATGTTTTGTGTAGGAAAGATGAGTATTCGAAGTGTACACGAAATGGAGTATGCGAACACCCTTGGTGAACTTGGCTTCGTGAAAGAAATTGGAAAATGTAACTTTAGTTTGGAAAAGGTCCCAACTTTTAGTTTTGGTCTTACTCAAGAAGTTCACAAGGTTGATACATGTGGAGATTTGACACAAGAAATGCTAAATGCTGCCACTGAAAATAATAGAAGTCCAAGTTCTTTGAGGCGATTTTTTTATGCTACAACACCCTTTGTAAGTGGTTACATATGGTAAGTGTTATGATGCATGTTGCAATATGGTAGGGGACAGTATGATGTCATAACCATAATGATGATTAACATCAACACGATTACATATGTGCAATCATATATAATTTTAGAATACGAATACAAACATCAAATAAAATTACACATAATAATTGCTAATTTATAAGAAATTCAAATAACGAAAAACATGTCTTAAAATTATCCCAAAAAACAAAACCATCATATATTCACTTCATGTCCAAAAAACATAAAACATAAAATAGTGTCTAATTATTTATCTCAACCTCTAACTCATCTGCTTCTTTGATAACTCTATCTTTGTAAATATTGACATCTGATATTAATATTTTGTAGGCATATGTTTTCCTTAACAAACCAAACTTGGTCTTATTAGCTCTCTCATCCTTTGAAAACCCACAATCCCATGACCTTGCATAATTAGCATTAAACATCTCCATGTGACACATAACAAATATGCCATAATCAACAAAGTTGTTCGTTGTTGCCCAGCTAATCTTTAACCTCACTATTGGTAAACCTTCAATTTCCTTCAATTTCGGATGATCAACAACCTTTAGATACATCAAAAGTATATATTTCTGCAATTAAAAAAACAATAAAACCAAAATGTAATTTTTAGTACAAAATTACATACAGATAATAATTAATAAATACTAAAATAATAAATTACTTACCACCTTGTAACATGTATCTTTTTTTTTTCATATAATCAATATCATCATGAAATCCAACTATACACTACGAATCATGCATATTATCAATCAATCTTATAGATGGATTCTTCAGATCAAAGCTCATCAAGAAAAAATGATGCTTCTCAAAAATAGGGAACACAACAACATTAAATTGCTTAAAATCATAGAGTTTTTCATTTCCTTCCAATATAGCATGCATGTGAGTCTCAAAGAAAGAATAACGTGATTCATTTGCTTCATCTGGGCTGTCTTGTATCCATCCATACTGTTTAAATATTTCCAGTTAGAACACCAATCCACTTGAATTATATTTAGGAATTAAATTACTTGAATAACAAATTACTTACAAAGGGTGTTGTGTAACACCCCAAATTTTCTAAATACAAGTTATTAAAACTTACGAATGGGTAATGGATAATTAACTTGTAAGAAAATAGATGGAGAATAAACTAAGTTAAGTTCACGAAATTCTGTACTCGAAATGGATTTCGAGAACCCTAGTTCTCGAAAATCAGTACTTGAAAATGACCCAATTTCAAGTACCCAGTTCGTGAACTGCGCCTATATATGTTAGTGCCTTGGGAAACGTGCACACCTTTGGCTGGAAGCACGCTCTCTCTCAAGTACACGAAGAGAATTTCGAGAACTTCAAGAAACGAGCTTTTAATCGACCAAACGAAGGAGGAAACCCATGGGAATCTACAGAAGTAAGCATCTACCAACAAGTAAGCGTTCTAAACTAAAAAGTTACGATTTTTTATATGAAAATGAACTTAGGCATAAAGCACACACCTATATGCTTAAAGTTCGAAACTTTGCGGTTCCAACGTGTTGTTAACAATGTAAGGAACCTAGGACTAGCTCCCCCAAAGCCTTAGATAGATTTCTGAGATGTTTTATGATGAAAACATAAGTACCCGAAAATGTACACGAAATGAGGACTCGAATCCCTTCGAGTATGTGATTTCGAGAACCCATGGTTCGTGAACTACATTTCGAGAATCAGATTTCGTGTACTTTGTACTTCGATTACTCATGGATTTCGTGTACCTAGAGGTTCAGGTAGTCCATGAATTTTGAGTACTCAGGTATTTCGTGAACTTCATGGATTTCGTGTACCTGGTACTTACTGAACTTCAAGTGTTTCGAATAATAAACTAAGATTTGAGAACTTGAACTTATAAGGGGGAACTAGTACGCTATGAGGACATAGAATAAATTCTAAGTCTAAGAATGGAATGTAATGAGACAATGTACTGATGTAGGTTCTTAAGTCTTAGCAAAGGAGTTCGGCTAAGAAGACAAGGAGCTACTATCAGGTGAGCTCTAGATGCTCTATTTCAACACTTTATGTGTACTTATGTTTTGGGTTGGCATACATACGTTAATATGTTTATGATGTTATGTGATTATGCCAAGATGATGAATGCATGTTAATGAGATAGGATGGTTTATGCATAAAAGTATGCTAAGTACGATGAATGCATGTTAGTGAGTTATGATGATGAACTGTATGATAACATGCTATGATGATAGTTATACATGTTAGGCTATGATGAGACCCTAGGCTGCTAGGATGAAAGTATGATGTATGATATGGTGAATGCTAGCATTACATGTTTATTATGCCATGATATATGATACGATGAATAGATACTAGTGTGACATGTAGGTGATGCCGTGATGTTATGATACGATAATATTATAGTACCATAACGTGGTATGATGATTCCTATGTTATTAGGAAATTTATATGATGAATTGATGCTAGCATGACATGTTATGATGCTAGCAAGAAATGCAATATGATTATAGTGAATGATGATATCATGCTAGTATATCATGTATGATGAATGGACGACGATCCCATATTTGTTATGGGATATGTATGAATGATGCTCCAGTACTTGCACTGGGTAAGTATGAAAGTCAACCTGACTGTAACAGGGTATGTACAGCCGATCGGGCTATAAAGACGGAGTCGATCGGATTATAAACATGATAGTCGACGGGACTATAAACATGAGAGTCGATTGGACTATAAACATGGAACCGATCGGCCTATAAACACGGAGTGGACCGGACTATAAACATGAGAGTCGACCGGACTATAAACATGAGAGTCAATCGAACTATAAACATGGAGCTGACCGGGCTATAAAAATGGAGTCGACCGGACTATAAACATGGAGCCGACCGGGCTATAAACACGAAGCCGATCGGACTATAAACATGGAGCCTTGTGCCGGCATTAGCCCCCTGCTATTGATAATGATAGTGGTTATGATGTTGATGATGGTTATGATAATGACAATAGTTATGTGCTGTGGTTTATGTGTATGAAATGATGTTTTCATGTAACTGATTCTTTATTCACTAAAACGATTATGATGATTTATAATACTAGAACTCACAAGCGTCAGCTGACATTTTTGCATGTATGTGAGGTTAAGGCTATGATACGAGGAGGCATGGAGCTCATGCATCAAGATAAAGAGTCCGATGGTGTTGGCAATCATGAATGTTTTGATATAATTTATTTAAGTATACTTTGTGTTTGACAATGTTTTTAAATTCCGCTGCATATTTATGGAACTTTTTGGTTTACGAGCTATGTGTTATGATGAAAACCAACCTCTGTTAAGTACCCGGGATCGGGGCCCCACATGTTGTTGCACATAAAGGTCGCCTGAAAGAACTTGGACTTCTATTATTTTCCTCAAAATTTAAAATTGCAGCCCAACTGTCACACCCAGAGCCGGCGGGACGGATCGACTTCCCTGTCGGACGGAAGGTTCTCGGAGCGCGATATCGTGAGTGATAATCGTGTTGATCAGATTGTTTACATAGCATCAATGTTAAGAATAACTAAAGCACAATAAAGCATTAAACTAGGATTACGAAGGTAAATTACAATATCAATGATCAGTAATTTAACCCGGTAAACCTATCAAAAGAATCAAATGTTTTCTATCTTGTAACTGTACAGACATCTAAAAGTGATTCATATTAGTAACAAAATATGTGCTTCCAAATGTCAACTAGGTCCTCTATCTGGGCAGCCTAGCATGCAATCCAAAAGCCTTAGCTTAAAGTTGTTCATCACCTGAGCAAGCATGTAAGAAAACAAAGTCAACACAATGGTTGGTGAGTTCATGTAGTTTATAAGTTTAAAAATAGCTTTAACAAAACTTTTTCGGTAAAACCTTAACCTCATTAACTCCACATGTAATATCCAAATCAGTATGCTTATATATAGGGCATACCCCTGAGTCGAGCCTACAACCCGCCGAGACGCCGTCCCACCACATACTAATTCGCATATGACAATGTTATTAATAATAATTAAGCATTTTACCTACCATTCAATCCAATCATCATCATAGCTTTAGTTTACTGTTTCAAAGTTCACAAGTTTATAGCATTCACGTGTATTAGCTTTAATATAAGTTTAACCAGCATCATAGTTTC
The DNA here is from genome assembly GCA_009363875.1 of Mikania micrantha. Classification (NCBI taxonomy): domain Eukaryota; kingdom Viridiplantae; phylum Streptophyta; class Magnoliopsida; order Asterales; family Asteraceae; genus Mikania; species Mikania micrantha. The sequence continues at coordinate 54,423,963 of CM018695.1, forward strand.
ACACATCATAGTTTAGCTTCACTAATCTCATGCGTGGGTACAAGCCCTGCTCCAGCAGTCGTTTAGAAATCACGTAGTCCACGGCTAGATACAAGCCCTGCTCTAGCAGAAGTTTAGCCATTACGTATCTCATGATTTAGTTAAGCTTAGTATCCGAATAGTCTAGCAATTACGTGTCTCCTATACAAGATACAAGCCCTGCTCTAGCAGAAGTTTAGCAATTAATTATCTCATACATAGACACAAGCCATGCATACACAAGTAGTTTAGCATTTACATATCTCATATAAGCAGACACAAGCCCTGTTCTAGCAGAAGTTTAGCAATTACGTGTCTCTTATATAGATAACAGCTTAGCATTGTCATAGTTTAGCTTTCACGTATCTCAATGCATGGGTACAAGCTCTGGTCTAGCAGTCGTTTAGCAATCACGTAGCCCATGCTTAGATACAAGCTTAGCATTTCGCACACAATCATAGTTTCAAGCATATAGATTCAAGCATTCGCATGTAATTTAAGCATGAAGTTCATAGCATAAGCATCAAGTATATAGTTTCAAGCTTCTAGTTTGTAGCATAAGCTTCAAGCCTCAAGTTTAAGCATCTAGTTTGTAGCATAAGCATCAAGCATCAAGTATAAGCATCTAATTTGTAGCATAAGGACTAAGCATATAGTTTCAAGCTTCTAGTTTGTAGCATAAGCATCAAGTTTATAGCTTCTAAAAAATAATGGCCATATCTGGTTCTGAAAGCTGTCTTGGGAATATCATCTTCATGTACGCGAAGCTGATGATACCCAGACCTCAGATCGATCTTTGAAAACCATGCCGAGCCTTGAAGCTGATCGAAAAGATCATCGATGCGCGGCAGTGGATATCGATTCTTAATTGTGAGTTTGTTCAATTCACGATAATCGATGCACATTCGGAATGACCCGTCCTTCTTCTTGACAAACAAGACCGGTGCACCCCATGGCGAATGGCTCGGGCGAATAAATCCTTTATCAGTAAGTTCTTGCAGCTGGCTCGCCAGTTCTTGCAACTCTGAAGGCGCAAGTCTGTAGGGAGCTTTGGCAACTGGGTTCGCACCAGGTACTAAGTCGATTCAAAACTCTACTTGACGTTCTGGTGGAAGACCCGGTAAATCATCTGGAAATACTTCTGGGAAATCTCTGATTACAGGCATGTCTTCAATTTTCTTTCCTTTCTCCTCTTTCTCTACAATGTGTGCTAAGAAGGCTATACACTTTTTCCTAAGGTACTTGTGTGCTTTAGTGCAAGACATCAGCTTAAGAACTTTACTAGAAGTTTCTCCAAAAACTCTTAAGATTTCACCCGAAGGTAAAGGAATACGAATGTATTTCTCATGACATACAATCTTCGCTTTGTGGGTGGCTAACCAATCCATGCCTATGATAGCATCGAAGCTACCAAGATGCATAGGTATGAGATCAATTGGGAAAACGTGATCACTTAAGTTCACAGTACATCCAATAATAACAGTGTCAATATCAATAGTGTTTCCGTCAGCCACCTCCACGTTAAACGGTTTATCTAAATATGTACGTGTTCTACCAAGCATGCATTCAAAATCATATGAAACAAAACTCCTATCGGCACCAAAATCAAATAAGACAGATGCATAAGAGTTGTTGATCAGAAATGTACCGTTGACCACATTCTGGTTGGCTTGAGCAGCTGGAGCATTCAGTTGGAACGCCCGGCCTCTTGCCACCCTCTGATTGTTTCCAGTCAACTTTGGGTATTGATTCCTGAAATGACCCACTTCGCCACACTCATAACAGGCTCTTGCCTGTGCAGGTGCCTGGCGGACGGGTACAGTTTGTATCGGTTGAGCTTGCGGAGCGGGCAATGCAAGCGGAGCAAGTTGCATCCTTTGTGATTGCGGTGCACTCCGGCAAACATTAGCAAAATGGCCATACTTGCCACAGTTATTGCAGACGCGACAAGGCAAGTTTGGCATGTTATGATATCTGCAAGTATTACATTGGGGAGTATTCCCAGTGTAATTTCTGGCAGTGGTGTTGTTGGATGATTGTTGCGCAGACTTTGCATCAGGAGTAGTGACCATGAAATTTCTGGTCTTCCTCTTTTTGTTGCTGCTCTTCGATGAACTAGCAGCCTCAGTCTTGGCTTCAGTCTTTGTCTCCTTTGTAGCATTCTTCACCTCAGTCTTCTTCATTCCTTTTCTCGTGAGAGTTCCAGCCTTTACATGATTGTCAGTTAGAATTGCAGATAAACGGATCGCAGCCTCCAGTGTGGTAGGGTTGCTACCATAGACTGTGTCCTGAATCTGCATAGGCAGACCGCCTATGTACTTTTCAATTGCTCTCTCTAGCGGTGTCACTAGATGAGGCACCAGCAGACTATACCCGTGGAAACGAGTATTGTAGATGACGTTTTCCCCGCTTTCCTGCTTGAGCTCCCAAAACTCAGTCTCAAGCTTCCTCATTTCGCTGCGAGGACAGAATTCAATGGTCGTCAGCTTTTTGACCTCTGTCCATGTTAGTGCTAAAGCAGCATCAACTCCCCTAGTTCTCTTTTCGCCGTTCCACCAAGTCAGTGCTCTCTTTTGGAAAACACTGGTGGCATAGCGCACCTTCAGATTTTCGGGGCAGTCACTGTTGATGAAGGTGTTTTCCATGCTCTCAAACCACTACAGCAGACCAGTGGCTGTTTCAGATCCCGTAAACTTCAGTGGATTACAGGAGTTGAAGTGTTTGAATGTGCAAGTTGGTGGGTTTGCACCACCTCTGTTCTGAGTGAGAGACTGATTGGCTTGAGTCATTTGATTAACCAATCCAGAAATAAGTGCTGCTAACTTTTGTATGCTGGAGTTGGCATTATTGTTGTTAGCATCCCCATTGTTCGAGTCATCTTCGTTGTGACGGCGCGGCGGCATGTTTCTGAGGAATTAGAAACATGTTACTACCGTTTACAACGTAAGTCATACAAACAATGGTCAAATGAGTTCATTTAAACAGTTAGGATTACATATATGAACTATATTTTTCTTCTATCTGTCATCAAACTCATAAAAATTTTAAATTCCCTAGAATTATACCATGTGTCCTAGTTGGTCATAACTAATATTAACTAACTATTCCTAAGTTTCATACATTCTCCACCCTATACCAACACTGACAACCTCCTGATGCAATGCAACAAGCTTATATATAGGGCATATGTAGAGGTAGATCGCAATCTCCCCTACACCGTCCCACCACCGTTCCATTGCACCACGATTATGCCCTTGTTAGCATTTAGGGTGTATCATGTATCTTACCATAGTCTCACTTCAAAAACCTTATCCTTGATAGAATAATTTTGAGTGAAGTGGTCTCTAGTTCCCTTGGACAATTAGGTTCGCCTAATGTCTAAGTTCACCTGACATGTAGGTTTGCCTATTTCTAAGTTCACCTAATGTCTAAGTTCACCTGACATTAAAGTTCCCCTAATGTCTAAGTTCACTAAAAGTCCATACTAAATCTCAATGTCCATAATCATCAATAAGGGTTCATATCATCACTGAGTGCTCTTATTGTAACTAGGTGTTCATATCCTCCCTATAATTTATTCTCATCAAGTGTCCATACCATCACCAAGTGTTAGTATCATCACTATGCATTTATATTATCACCAAGTGTCTATATCATCATCCAAGTCATCAATCTATCACTAAGTTTTCGCGTCGTTCATTGATCCTATGCACCCACGTGTCCAATAGTGTGTTCATAAGTGAGTTTAGGTGTGTTCATTAAGTGTGATCATCCATGAGTCAATCCAAAACCAACCTTAACCAATTCCCATCAACAGTCCATCAACATCAACCTCACAACAATTCCTAGTAATATCCTAAGATCCTGACACTGACAGACCCCCGATATACTACAAATGGTATATGTATAGGGCATATGTAAGGGTTAGTCGCAACTTCCCTAGCCACCATCCCACCCCTTTGTAGTATACCACAAGTGTGTCCTTGTCTGGCGTTTATAGATCAAATAAATAATCCCTAAAGCAGATAATTCCTAAGCAGTCAATTTCCTAAGAAAATAATTTCCCAAACGGGTAGTTCCCATATTCTTCAATACTGACATCCACTTAATGTACCGTAAATGGTATATATATAGGGCATATGTAGGGGTCAGTCGCAACTGCCCCAGCCAACGTCCCACCACCTTTACGATACACCATTTGCATGTCCTTATCGAATCATTAGGGCACACGTAAGCAAGAAATCAGTAAATACCATATGCATATCAGATGTATAACAGGAGTTCAGATAACATGTAATAAACACATAAGCATGAAATCCTGAGTATACTAACTAGTGTATGAAATAATTCATACTAGGGTATCCTACGGTTATAGACTAGGTCAACCATTTCTAGTAACCTAATTCCCTATAACCCAGGCTCTGATACCAATCTGTAACACCCCGACCGATGGCAGAAACGCCGGGATGCCACGAGGGATGTGTAGATTGTTCATAAGCTCGTGGGCATCTAATTAAATCATCACATAATCATATAATCAACCAAATTAATTACAACAAAAATCATGTTCATCATGAATTAAATACATCAATTACACCAAAAGAATTAGCTACACTAACTAAACTCTAATCGCCAGAATTTTAGTTAAATTTAGCTAAGTCCAAGATCCTATGTGATGATGTCCAAAATATGAGAGTCCATCCTTCTCAACCTACTTAGCTTCATCACCTGAAACATGTAAGAAAATCAAGTGTCAACTACTAAGTAGTTGGTGAGTAATCATAAGTTTTTATACTTAAAAGTATTTTATAAAATGAGTATAAAAGTTTGTGTTTGAAAAGGGTTTTATAAAAAGTTTTAGAAAAATGAGTATAAAAACTTATAGTTTATCTGAGAAGATCCACAAGAGTACCTGCGTGAAAATCCAACACATCTTCCAACACACAATCAAACACATAATCACATATCAATTCATTCATAGACAATCAGAGATAATCATAGTCAATAATAGATAATCAACCACATAACCATTCAACCAATCTCAACATCAATATTCTCAAATAATATCTGTGACTATACATGGATATTATGTAATTAACATAAGTTAAAAACATGATCCATGGAGTGGAAGCTATCCACGTGACAATACATGAAACCAGTGCAATTAACCAAGGTCAAAGGCAATGTTTCACGGAGTTGTGCTAATCCAAGTGGCAATACATGTAATCTTTGTTATTGACCAAAGTCAATGACAATGTTTACACGGATGTGGTAACCCACGTGACAATACATGTGATCATTGCGTATAACCGAGGTCATGAGCAATGCCACACGGAGTTTTAATAATCAATGTAATTCCATAATTAATGATAATTCCATAATATGAATATCATATTTATAAACAGGTATCATCCATGTGTTATCAAAATAATATTAAATTGGTATACATGTTTCACCTCCGAGTTTTAAAACAAAACAGTTTAAAAGAAAGGGAGGTTATGAGAACTCACCTGAGTCCTTAGAACGGTATTTGTAATATGCGCGCTCACGTAAGATAAACTCAGAGACACTTCAACTACCTGTATTTACCGAGTTTTTTATATCCATAAGTATGTGTGCTTCAGTTTCATCAAATGTTCATAAATGTCTCCTTTTAATTCGTTAAATGTTTTGTCGACTTAGTTAGTCAATCAAAGTTAACTTGTAACACTCAAAATATAATTTATCCTATTAATTTTTGGTTATCCAATGATGATAATAATTTGTGAACCCGTAAGCTTACCCTTCGTAGATATGTGTACTTAAAGATGTTAATCCTTATCACACACATACCTACACCCATGATTGCATGCATGTTTTATTATCATGACTGCCATAACCCTACATTATAAAGCTAAATCTAGATTAAATAAATCATGCTTAGGTTATTTGTGAAAACTATTCAATGTCCATAACCCTTAGTTTAAAAACTTATGTTTATTGTTGAAAAGGTGACATCTTGATAATTCCCCATGCATGCATGAGTTTTAAATAAATCCTTGTTCCATGTATCTCTAATGTTTGTATATCTCCTCCCCTAACTCAGCGAAATATATGTTCATTAGCCCTAGGACCAGCGAACCTTAAGGTCCGTGGTCCTTAGGGTTCGGCTGCCTTTGGTTCGTGGTGTTTAATGTTTCCAGGTTCATAGCCTTCCCGATGATGCAATGTTCGGTCATGTAGTACCCAGGTTCGCCTAAGGGTTTGTTATTCAAGAAGGTTCGCTCCCTAATGGGTTCGGTTCTATCAAAGGTTCGTCACCCACAGACCTGGCCCAGGTTCGGCCAGGGTTCGTTGATCATGAATGGCCCAAGGTTCGTGAATACCATGATGGTTCTCCGGCAAAGGAAGGTTCGTCGGTTCCCTGGTTCGTGCAACACGGTTCGCGACTCCTGGTCCAAAATGGTTCGGTTCCCATGTAGTGTTCGCCGCTGAGAAGGGTTCGTCCGAGAAGAACATGCTCGGTTGGCATCAAGGGTTCATGAGAACCTAAGGGTTCGGCAGTGGCTGAGGGTTCGGCCATTAGGGTTCGTTGGTGGCTGCATGGGGTTCGGCCCAGCCCTGTTGGGTTCGTGGGCTGCATTGCAGCGAACCCAATCCCATCCCACCGAACCTGTTAATCAGCATCATCCTCCATTGAGTTTCTTCATGTAGCAAGTTCGTCCAAGGTTTCCATGGGCCACTACTAACTCGATTAATGCAATTAAAACCTAAAAATCGCTTAAAGATATGGTTGCCATGTTCTAATAATATTTTCAAGAAAAACCGAAAAGAAACACTCAGATTTACATCGATTCAGTTGATGAACGTCATATTTCTTTGTAGATTCTTGTTCCCCTCGATCTTGTGGTCGTTTAGAGCCAAGAATCACTTGAATCCGTCAAGAATTGAAGAAGATAAGCTAGAGAGAAGATCTAGAGAGAGAGAGAGTGACGAACTTGGGTTTTTAGAGAGAGAATGGCTCTTTCAAAGTGTGGAGGAAGAAGAAGATCATGGGTTTTATAGTCCGGATACTCCCCGCGTGCTCGGTCTCGTTTTTATCGCGATAATATATAACAAACTTTCGGTTTTTTAACGTAAAACATATTTAACACGTAAAACGTTTAAATGAATAGATTTCGTTATAATAAAATGATTTTTAAATAAATTGTTTTCGTAAACCGATTCCGTTTCATTTATGATAATTCATTCATTTAATTAAAACGGTTTATCCGGTTTTGTTTTAGGTTGTGATTCCAAATAAACGTTTTTAATTTATCTTTCTTATTTTATTATCAATAAATATTATTTAATTATCTCGTCGAAACGCGACACTTACGTACGTATTCGTAAAGATCGTCACCTTTGCGAATCCAACGCTCGTACCGTATTCCGATTCGATTTACAATTTATGGAATATCGTTTCAGAATATTATTCTTAATAATTATATTCGTGTGAATCGTCACCCACGCGAATACACTATTAAGTTAATATTTCTGAATTAATATTCGCGTTCATTTTATGTTCGTAACCTCACCATCGCGTATCATTTCTGATTAAACTTTTATTATTTATTAACTTTAATATTATAAATCCCAAACCAAATCGCACTAAACCATATCACTGACACATCCACGATAGACCGAAATATGCATATGTATAGGGCATATGCAGAGGTAGATCGCAACCTCCCCTACACCGTCCCACCGCTATTTCGATAAACCATGACCATGTGTCCTTGACTATGTTTAGCACCCAAAACAAAACCAATTCTACAATCCTTTCCATTTCAACCAATAATCCATAATCCATATCATCTGTGATATAACTGCGATAAACTCTCTGGTTCTGTTTAGTTGAGTTACAATTAAACTTCCCATGGTTTACGCGTATAATAGTAAGTTCTAAGCATGTATACCAATAACCGTGATAATCATCAAATAATGCTTCCAATAATTCATTTTCATTAATATTAATAAAATCTCAGGTTGTAACAATACAATCGTACGGATGTACGGACAACCAGAAGTACAGTGATGTTACAAATAATTAAGCATTTTACCTACCATTTAATCCAATCATCATCATAGCTTTAGTCAACTGTTTCAAAGTTCACAAGTTTATAGCATTCACGTGTATTAGCTTTAATATAAGTTTAACCAGCATCATAGTTTAACACATCATAGTTTAGCTTCACTAATCTCATGCGTGGGTACAAGCCCTGCTCTAGCAGTCGTTTAGAAATCACGTAGTCCATGGCTAGATACAAGCCCTGCTCTAGCAGAAGTTTAGCCATTACGTATCTCATGATTTAGTTAATCTTAGTATCCGAATAGTCTAGCAATTACGTGTCTCCTATACAAGATACAAGCCCTGCTCTAGCAGAAGTTTAGCAATTAATTATCTCATACATAGACACAAGCCATGCATACACAAGTAGTTTAGCATTTACATATCTCATATAAGCAGACACAAGCCCTGTTCTAGCAGAAGTTTAGCAATTACGTGTCTCTTATATAGATAACAGCTTAGCATTGTCATAGTTTAGCTTTCACGTATCTCAATGCATGGGTACAAGCTCTGGTCTAGCAGTCGTTTAGCAATCACGTAGCCCATGCTTAGATACAAGCTTAGCATTTCGCACACAATCATAGTTTCAAGCATATAGATTCAAGCATTTGCATGTAATTTAAGCATGAAGTTCATAGCATAAGCATCTAGTTTGTAGCATAAGCATCAAGCATCAAGTATAAGCATCTAATTTGTAGCATAAGGACTAAGCATATAGTTTCAAGCTTCTAGTTTGTAGCATAAGCATCAAGTTTATAGCTTCTCAAAAATAATAGTTTCCAAGCATAAGCTTTATTGTAAGCATCATGATTATGTTTAAGAGCATTAAATAACATTTCAATAATTTCTTAAAAAGTTTAACATGCTTCTCAGTCCCGAAGTAAAACAAAAAAGTTTGAAAAGGGACAAATGAACTCATCTTGTGTTTGTAGTGGTTGACTAAGTAAAATCAAGAATGCGCACACTCGTTGTAGTATCTGTTGTGTTCACGATCCTGTATTGATTTCATGTTGTTGTATTTTATAACTATAAGTTGTAGTGAATCGTGTGAATGTATGTATTAGCCCTAAAGTGGGCTACCACTCATGTGTCATGGTCTTGGTTCGGCCCTAATTCGTTTGTGAAATTTCAAGACTTTTAATCATTATGCTAATTATTGGTATTACATGAACCTTTGTAATTATGCTTTAGTGTTTAAAGTATCTTTAGAGATAAAACTCTCCGTGTTGCTCTCGTTTTATAAAGTAATTCATACATAGTCATCCCCTAACAATGCAATTATAATGGCAAAAATTTAAAGTCTTAGTGTTTGTGAGTGTAGCATCACTACTTTGTATCACCTTTGTAGTAATTGTGGTTTATATATAAAAGTCCATGTGTGTTAACCTCAATAACTTGGTTTAGGTATTTGTTTCCCTTTATTGTCTGTGAGCCGAATAAATAATTTGGGCCGAGAAGGTGTGTGGGTTGAATCCAAGGTTTGAGCCAATTTATTTGGGCCTTAGGTTGGATCAAATGGCCATGTCCCAACTAAGATAGTCATGGGCCATCAACATGCCATTGGACCGAATAGTTGGGTCGAAAGAAAAATGGGTTTGGGCCAACAGTCATATGAACTATTTTTTTGATACTTGGGCTTAATAACATGGGCTAATCAAGTGGGCCGAGACATGTGTGTGTATGTATGGGCCAAAGGTTGATTGTTGGGCCAACTAAGGGTGTCGGGAGCTTAATATATATTGGTGGGCCAAATTAGCTCCTTGGGCCGCTTGTGTGCATGGTTGAATCACAATAATTTGCTCGAATAGGTATCGACCCCCGACTCCAGCGAACCTTCATGTGAGGGCTCCCAGGTTCGGCTGGGACCTTAGACCAGCAGGGTCCGGTCAAAGGCAGTAGGTTCGCCGGGATGGGGTCGGGGTTATCCATAGATTCGACCATGCAACGGCTTTGTAGAGTCATAGGTTCGTGAGTAAGAGCTTCGGCTAGGGTCTAGTTCCAGGGTTCTCCATGTAGGTTCGTCGCTAGTGGTTGGCAACCAGAGGTTCGTTGATAGTGTAGGTTAGAGACTGATGATGAAAGGTTCGGTTATTGACAGAAGGTTCGTGGGGTTGGGTTCGCGGCCTAAGGTTCGGCTGTCCAAGATGGTAAGGATCGCTGCCCCTGGGTTCGGCTGGGTCTGGTCCAGCTCTATCAAGGTTCGTCCCTCTCTGGTTCGTGGTTCCATGGTTCGGGAAGACAGCAGGTTCGCACGATGTGGAGGTTTGGAGCAATAAGGTTCGGCCGAAGTGCATAGGTTCGGCCATTGCAAGCTGTTCACGAACCCTGGCTCATCGGCTCCATCTTCATCGAACCCAGCAGTTCTAGGTTGTTCCCATGGTTAATGTTACACGCTAGGAGGTTTCCCAGGTGCAGTCTTCGAAGGGCTGAGCCTAGGACCGTTTAGTGTTGATGGTTCGAACACAAAGGGTATGAAAACCCTATTTTCGTGAGTTTTCTTTGATCATTACCTCGATTTTTAGTGGACAAAACTTCTGATTGACTGTACTTCCTTGTAGAGGACGTTTGTAGCTTCGATTTGGCACCAAGAACACGCGACTTCGTCACCAAATGAGTGAGATATGGAGCTTGGAAGATGGATTTTCTTAGAGAGAGAAGGGGAAAAAACGGTTGGTGGGCTTTAGAGAGAGAGGGAGGATGTAATAAATGAGAAGGATGCATCATTTAGGGTTTATATACCCCGGAGGTGTTCGGGTTCGTTTCGGTTGCTCGATTCGTATTTTCGTCGCATATTCGGCACGTTACGTGCAAGTTTTATAAATTAAATAAAAGAATTTATTTTTAGAATGTTTAGAATGTGATCATTATTAGTAATTATTTTATATATCATATTCCTTAAATTATTTGTCGAAGTTTATTATTTTAAACGTTTCGTTAACTCATTCGCGTGTTATTGAGATAGTATCTTTTAAATTTATTTCTGATGAGTTTCAAAATTGTAAAACAGGAAATATTATATTTCCTTAAAGTTATTATCGTTCGCATCGTTTCATTTTCGTTTCGTCAGAACGTGTCGCCATCGCGCGTATTCGTTCGAATCGTCATTCGAACGAACACGACGATGGTTTGGCTTTCTGATTCTTGTTTTCTACTTTCCAGTCATCATTTCAGAACTTTAAACTTTCAGATTTATTCGTACAGATCGTCACCTATACGAATAATTCGTCGGTTTAGCATTCTGTAACAACAACCGTTATGGTTTCGTTCTGTTTAACCTCGCATACGTTTATACATAATAGCATCAAATCAAACTTTTTTGTGTCAGTACTGTGTTGTCTGATGTGTTTCTGACTGTAGAACCCTAAGGTTTTAATCAGATTTTAGACAATCGCATAATAGTTTAGTGTCAAGCATAATGTGTCAATAGCATAAACGTAGTTTCTCGTAATGTGTACCTGAATTACTGTGCAAGTTACTGTAGCGATCACTGTTCCGGCAATGCTTCCGGCACTGATGTTACACCAACAATAAGAAACTACCTTCAAACGGTATATAAAACCGAGCCCAAACGAAGCAAGAATCACAAATAAAAGTTTCAGGAACGTAACCCTTGACTCACACCAAGATCCAAAGTTTAAGCACAATTCTTGAAACCATGAATGTTGTATTACTCTCTTCCATATGATGGTACTCTAAAAATGATCAACGTGGTTGAAAACCGTGTGCAAAATGGAGTTATAACAAAGCGGGAATCGCGAAAACAAGTTTGATGTCTATTTACGATTGGAAGACGTGAATTGTCTTTAAAAATCATCACACATCGCCTAGGAAATCATAATTTTCTCCTTTAAACACCTATAAATATCCTTGCTTGGTCCCTTATAGATTGACATTCCTAGTTGAGTATAAACAAGTAGAATAACTAAATTTTGGTGGTTCTACAAGTGCAACACCCATTGGGATGTTGAACATAGTAGCTTTATTTTATGTTCTTGGCGAGGAGGTGTTGTGCTTCGAGTTCGTCTCATCTGTAAAGTTTATTTGAGCTATTTTTATTTTTCTTTTTCTTCATTTCATTATTCATTTATTTATTTTTTTCCTATTCTAAGTAGTTAAGCTTAGGTTATTAGTTGTAGTCGTTAGGCTCGTTTAGGCCGCCTTTAGAGTTGGTGTAGTATTGTAGAGGTTCGTTAGGCCAACGAGTCTGGCCTATGATGTCTGTTCATTTAGCTATGCCTAGGATAATGTTTACTCTTCCTCGTTTCATTCGTTTGACTAGGTTGAACCACGTTTGCATTCGGATCGCATACTTGTTCCTTTGAGCTGCTGTCTTGCCACACATGTTCAATCCTCAGGGCATCCAGTTTGATACAACTATTGATCTTGGTTCTTCTTCATTATACTAGTTTTCTCGAGCACCATTAATGTGAGTATTCATACTCCCTTTTTTACTTTTAGTATTTTGGGATGTTACATATGTTTATTCAAAACAATGTTTACAATCAAAACCATTCGATACAAGCATTTAGTCTATGTTAATTAGAATCGTTACTATGTGAATGTGTGCTTTTTAAATACGTTATTCATTATTCATGTGTTATCTATTGCAAACAAGATTGAAATACTAGATGTTATGCTAGTATTGAAACTTGTTTGAGAGACTATTATCTATTGCAGACTTAGTTGATATATTAGTTTATTATACTATTGTTGATACTGGTTTGAGAGACAATTATCTATTGCAAACTTGTGTTTTGCATGTCTTAGTTTAAGACTTGATAAGTCTTGACTAAGTTCTATGTATTCGTGTTTAAGAGAACATTATTGTTATTGTATTCATCTTATGTTCAAACATGTAACTTATACGTGCTCAGATTCTAATTTTAGATAGTGTGATTAAAATGCATAATTTATTTTAAAACATTTATTCAAATTGTATGTTATACTCACCAACTATTCATATAGTTGACCTAAAAACCATTTTTACATATGTAGCAGGTGAACACATGGCGAAGACATATGAATAGGAATAGTAGACCTAGTTAAATTGTAAAACAATGTCTAGAATTTCAATTGTAATACTTTGAGTATTCAATTCATGTAATGTTTGTTTACTATTCAATTAATGTTGTGTTGGTTATGTAATAATGATGCATTAAATTTCGAAACTAATAACATAGCACCATGAGCTAATGAACAGTCAAACTCACGCCCTGGCGTATTCCGCCTTCAGTCGGAGTGTGACAGATTGGTATCAGATCCATGGTTATAGGGATTTAGGTTATTAGAAAATGGTGTCCTAGACTATAACTAAGCTTACCCAAATATGAGTTATCGCATATTATATTATTACATGTTCATTACTTGCTTATGTGCTAGGTGCAATATAATATCCATTGTGTTATATTTTATACATGTTACCATAAAGGAATGTCATAGTTGTTATTAAAACATGCTTACACTTATCTAGGAATGCCTTATCTTAAGATAACATTATATGTCACACCCCAAGCCGGCGGGAACATATTGACTTTCCTATCAGGCGGAAGGTTCTCGGGGCGCAATATCGTGAGTGAAAATCGTGATGATCAGATTGTTTACATAGCATCAACATTGAGAATAACTAAAGCACAAATAACATTTAACTAGGATTACAAAGTTAAATTACAAATGTTAATGTTTGATAATTTAACTAAGTAAACCCATCAAAAGAATCAAATGTTTTCTATCTTGTATCTGTACAAGATATCAAAATAGCTTCACAGCGTTCATCAAAACATGTGCTTTTCAAAATCTACTAGGTCCTCTAACTGGGCATCCTAGCATGCATTCCTTAACCTTAGCTTATTCATGTACGTCACCTGATAAAGCATGTAAGAAAAACAAGGTCAACACAATGGTTGTTGAGTTCATATAGTTTAATAGTTGAAAAATAGCTTTAGCAAACCTCTTTCGGTAACCACCTTAACCTTATTAACATCACATGTTATATCCAGATCGATATGCTTATATATAGGGCATACGAAAGGGTCGAGACTACAACCCGCCCAGACGCCATCCCATCACATACTAACCCACACATGACACTATTGTTAATGATAATTAAGCGTTTTACCTACCATCCAATTCCATCATAGTTTCAAGCATCCTGTTTAGAAGTTTAAGATATGCACCTTATAGCATTTACGAACCCTTTCGGTAACAACCTTAACCTCATTAACATCACATGCAATATCCAGATCGGTATGCTTATATATAGGGCATACGAAAGGGTCGAGCCTACAACTCGCCCAGATGCTGTGACAACCGGAAAATTTTTGTCTTTCAAACACTGTTGCTTCTCAAACACTACCAACAACAACCAAATTTCGGGACGAAATTTCTTTCAACAAGGGGATGATGTGACACCCGGCAATTTCAGGTAAATTGCAACTCTTATATTCTTTACATTTCACATTCATACTTGTTGTATTTCATTTAATTATGATAATTAGATGAGTTGAACACAAGCGACTACGAAACGATAGTTCGTGGAACTATCGAATCGTACATTGCACATTGATTTTGGAAACCAAGTGTGGCAACCACAACACTAACACGAAACAATAGTTCGGAGAATTATTGAATTGTGCATCACACGTTGATTAGGATTAATCAAGCGTGCAAACACTTCATTAGAACACGAACACAAACTGTCAAAGATAATTCGAGGAATTATCGAAACACACACACGAGTCTCACGAACGTTGGTGATCAATCAAACTTATGTGCTATTTGTATGTACGTGCTTAAACGAGCATTAGATGCTTAGGATAAACGTTAGGAATCGAGTACGAGCGAAACCGTATCAACGAAATCGAAAAACAATGAAGTAGGCCCATCGCGGTACGCGATACCCCCTTCGGCGGAAATCTTCGCGGTACGCGAAGAAAACCGGGAGTCGAGACTCCCGAATTGCATCGCGGTACGCGATGATGAATTTTGATCGGCCTCCGCGGTACGCGAAGGCCATGCAGATCAGATTTCTTTTAAAGACCAACCCCATTCATTTCCCATTCGGTTTCTCTCCATTTTCTTCGAACTCCATCACCATATTGCGACCAAAACCCACTGGAACTAAGCCTTAACCCCCTGGAAACTCTCTTGAGGCCATCTCTTTCCCCATTAGAGCTCTTGAAAGGCTTGGAGCTTGAGGAAGGAACCAAAGAAGCTTGGAACAAGCATAGAACCACTGAATCTTCATCACCAGAAGCTGTATAACTTGAATCTTGTCACCTAAGGTAGTTTTATATGCTTATCTTTAGTTAGATTATACATGCAAAGGGTTAAAACCCACATGCAACTCCATGAGGTTATTATGCACAAAATCGTTGGTGATTTGTTGAATAGATGTTATAGATTACTGATTTTAATGTTTAGAAATGTTGGAATTGAATTTTGGTTGAGTTATATTCGATTTGATGATGTTTTGGTGCACTTGCCATAAAAGGAAACTTTTATGTGCAAGTCTTGGATTTGTAATGATCTAGACATGTCTAGATGTTGTTAAATGTATATTGAAGTGTTTAGAAACACATTGGGATATTTGATTTTGTCAAAATCATGGTTTTGTAGAAACTTACTATAAATAGAAACTTTTGTAAATCTAAAAAGGGCTTTTGATGTTTTTGGAAGATTTGATGAACTTTGATTATTGAAATATGTTTAGAAATGATTTTTAACATATTTGGAAACTTGGATTTGTGAAAACGAACTTTTAAACCGACACTTACTATTTTAGGAAACTTTATTTGGGCAAAACGGCATAAATAGTGATTTATGCGCAAACGACGTGTTTAAGTGTTGAAACGTGTTTTTACAAACATACTAGAGTCATTGGTTTTATGAAATGAGATTTCATAATCACACCTTCCTAAATTGGAAACTTTCTAAAAATGATAACTTATGTGATTAGAGTCATAGGATGCATGTTGGTGTCTTATGTGCATCAAGGCACATAAACACAACAATCGTGTCACCAACGATTCGTCGAGTCTCACTAGTTAACACACATACACTCGGTTGAGCACACCGACACTTGGAGTTGTATGGATTACAACATACCACAAAACACATACTCACACCTATATGGTTATAGGTGCATACTAGCAGGTGCTAGCTTTCGCAGACACGAACACTCACACATACCGGAACTACTAACAGGTGAGTTCACGGCCCCTTTTTATCTTTTCTACCTTTGGGGGAGAAAACATTGCATCACAACTGTTTTGAACAACAACTCATTTTATTTATGTATGGACATGCTTTATCATTATATGTATATGTGTGGGCCCCTATCACAACTAAAAGTCCTCGCGATACTCCACGGACCGTTAATAGCATAACGCCTAGCATGGTAATCTTGAATAGTACTATTTGGGCCTGACAAGCCCCACTACACCCGACTGGAGGTCGGAACAGTGCAAAATTGACCAACACTTTGCCATAGTCTTGTGATGGACATGGCGGGAGGCACCCACTGTCAGCTTCGGTACCATCCACAATATAATATAACTGTATTGACTAGCTATCAATCGATACTGCATTGTAATGATATGTAAATATGCAAAACTCTACTTTAAACATTTTGATGTTTACTGCTTATGAAAAACCTGTGCTCTCACCAACCATTGTGTTGACCCTTTTACTCGCATGTTTTCTCAGGTAACTAAGGCACGCGCACAAGGACTAGGATGCTAGGAAGGGGTCCATGCATCTACTGTAGTGTCTTAGGCCACTTGATAATATTTAACATTTGGTTGTGTTAATTATGTGTTGTCAAACTACTTTAATCGCTTCCGCACTATTGTTAATTGTCATTTTGAAAATTGTTTTAATTCAACGCTTCCGCATGATATGAATGTTAAACCGTTTTGTCAACTTATACTTTACTTCCGCAACTCTGATATTAATAAACTGTTTTATCCAAATTATTGGACGTACGTGCATAACCAGACATATAGGTCTCGCATGTTGTGTGACCGGAGACTGCGATCCTGACAGTCTGTTGCCGCTCGCGCCCCGGAAGGGATGGGATTTCTCGGGGTGCGACAGATTGGTATCAAAGCCTCCGGTTATTGCGAATTAGGTTTGCATTTAGTGAACTTAGTCTATAACCACTAGTCTCCACACAACACATAGTGCTTAGTATTGTAGTACTTGCACACACGTTACATCTTTTATGCATTACGTTCATCACTGAACGTGACTACCCATGACGGGGAAGAGCCGATAGCTCTACACGTTCTTTACAGTACCTATCGCACACACTACATTAGTCATTAGACAAACACTAACACGTATTCTCGCTATGAAGATCATGGCTGGAAGACGTGGAGGACGCAGGAATACAGGCGGACGAGGAAACATCAACCTTACTGAAGCTGAACTGAACGCGCTCATCAACGAGCGAGTTGAGGAGGTACTTGCTGCACGGGAAGCTGCCCGAAATCAAAACCCACTGAACCAAGGTGATGAATCTGTTCATATTCACCTTGCACTACAAACACTTGCTTCCAATCCAACACGTCTACCCGATGCCTAACCCAACTCTACTCTCTGCATATTTCAGGAACAAATCCTAACCCACCTCTCTGCACGTTCAAGATGTTTCTGGACTGCAAACCCCACTCCTTCAGCGGTACGGAGGGTGCCGTTGGACTATTGCGTTGGATCGAAAAGGCGGAATCGGCCTTTGCCATGAGCAACTGCAGGAACGAGGACAGGGTCAAGTTCGCTGCAGGGACATTCGAGGGAGCTGCCCTCACTTGGTGGAATGCCAATGTCCAGAATCAAGGGCTCGATGTAGCCAACGCCCTACCTTGGGATGACTTTAAGAGGATGTTGAACCGCGAATACTGTCCTCGCGGCGAAGTGCAGAAACTGGAAACAGAATTCTGGAACCATAAGATGATTGGTTCCGAGGTCGAGGCTTACACAGCTCGATCGTATGAGCTGGCAAACTTGTGCCCGGAAATGGCAACCCCACCCTTCAAACATATAGAAAAGTACATTGATGGACTGCCACCTCAAATTCAGGGCATGGTGCTCTCTGCTGATCCTATCACCATGCAACAAGCCGTGCGACTAACCCACAAGCTCACTGACTCGGCAGTTGCACAAGGACTTTTACCACCTCGTGGTGCTGTAACCACAACCACTGACAACAAGCGCAAATGGGATAACACCCAGAGTAAAGCTTCCACTCTCCAACCACCACCACAGCAACGTAAGCTTGGTTCCTCTCAAGCCTATGCACCACCCATCCCAACCAACCAAAGCTCAGGAACCTATGCTGGCAAACACCCCAAGTGCAACAAATGCAATTTGCACCATGTTTTGGGGCAATGCGGTTCTATCCGATGCCAACGATGTGGCAAGGGGGGACACCTCGCCAAAGACTGCAGGGGTGAGCTGCGTACAAGAACCCCACAGCCACAACAACAACAACAAGTCGAGGCACCGAAGGGCTGCTTCGAATGTGGAAAGCCAGGGCACTTCAAGAGGGACTGCCCGCATCTGAAGAACAATGACAATAACGGGAACAGCAACGGCCCGAAGGGACGAGCCTTCGTGATCGGGGCTAAGGAGGCCAGAAAAGATCCCAACCTTGCAACTGGTACGTATCTCTTGAACAATAATTATGCTTCTGTATTGTTTGATACTGGAGCCGAGAAAAGCTTTATATCTAAGGATTTTAGTGAGATACTTGCCACTACCCCAACACCCTTAGACGTTGAATATACAGTAGAGCTAGCTGATGGTAAATTGATTGTGACTAAGCACATTCTTAAGGAATGCACTTTAGAGCTAGCAGGCCATAAATTTAGAATTGACCTCATGCCGGTTACACTAGGCAGTTTTGATGTCGTAGTGGGCATGGATTGGTTGTCTGAAAACCAGGCTGAAATCATTTGCCACGACAAGGTTGTGCGCATACCTCTCCCTGGCGGAGAAACTCTAGACATCAAAGGCGAAAGGAGTGACACTCCTCTGAATATCATCTCGTGCATGAAAGCTCACAAATGCTTACGGAAAGGATACACTGCCATATTGGCGCTTATCACCGACAAGACTGAAGAGGAGAAAAGAATAGACGACATCCCAGTCGTATGCGACTATCCCGACGTATTTCCTGAGGATCTACCAGGACTTCCACCACCTCGACAAGTGGAGTTCCGTATAGATCTTGTGCCGGGAGCATCACCTATCGCACGAGCACCTTATCGACTTGCACCATCGGAGATGCAGGAACTGTCCAATCAACTGCAAGAGCTGTTGGACAAAGGTTTCATTAGACCAAGCTTCTCACCCTGGGGAGCTCCGGTCTTGTTTGTAAAGAAGAAAGATGGCACTTTTCGCATGTGCATTGACTATCGGGAGTTGAACAAAGTAACAATCAAGAACCGTTACCCCTTACCCCGCATTGACGATTTTTTCGATCAACTTCAAGGATCGAGTTATTACTCTAAGATCAATCTGCGATCTGGGTACCATCAGTTGAGGATTCAGGAGGAAGATATACCCAAGACTGCTTTTCGCACTCGGTATGGCCATTATGAGTTTTTGGTTATGCCTTTTGGGCTGACAAACGCACCCGCAGTATTCATGGATCTCATGAATAGAGTATGCAAACCCTACCTCGACAAATTTATCATTGTCTTTATAGATGATATTCTCATCTACTCCAAAACCCAAGAGGAACACAAAGAGCATCTTCAATTGGCTCTTGAACTGCTACGGAAAGAAAAGCTGTACGCTAAACTCTCAAAATGCGACTTCTGGATTCGAGAAGTCCAATTCTTGGGACATGTTGTAAATGAACAAGGTATTCATGTGGATAAGTCTAAGATAGAGGCAATCAAGAACTGGGAAGCACCAAAGACCCCAACTGAGGTGCGACAATTCCTAGGATTGGCCGGCTATTATCGACGATTTATTGAAGGATTTTCAAAGATAGCCCAACCCCTTACAGCCTTAACCCATAAGGACAAGAAATATCTCTGGACTGACAAACAAGAAGCTGCATTCCAACTTCTCAAGCAGAAGCTCTGTAGTGCACCTATCTTATCACTTCCTGATGGAACGGATGACTTCGTAGTATATTGCGATGCCTCGATACAAGGACTCGGCTGTGTGCTAATGCAGCGGGAGAAGGTAATCGCATATGCTTCTCGACAACTGAAAGTCCAAGAGAAAAACTACACCACCCACGACTTGGAACTTGGAGCCGTGGTATTTGCGCTCAAAATCTGGAGACACTACCTGTATGGTACAAAGTGTACGATATATACCGATCACAAGAGTCTCCAACATATATTCGAGCAGAAGGAACTGAACATGCGACAACGTCGCTGGCTCGAACTCCTAAATGACTATGAGTGTGCTATCAAGTATCACCCGGGGAAGGCCAATGTTGTGGCTGATGCCCTAAGTCGGAAGAATACCCCGAAACCCAAGAGGGTACGAGCGTTACAACTCACCATTCTTCCCAACCTCCCTGAACAGATACGCGTTGCCCAAGTGGAGGCACTTAAGGCAGAAAATCTAGCGGCTGAATCACTAAGGGGAATGGAGCAACACCTTAAAGCAAAGGACGATGGTTTACAGTATTTCATGGAACGCGTCTGGGTTCCACATCACGGAAATCTACGAGACCTTGTGATGGACGAGGCTCACAAATCCCGATATTCCATTCACCCTGGATCTGATAAGATGTATCATGATCTGAAGGTACTTTACTGGTGGCCACATATGAAAGCCGACATCGCTACTTATGTAGGCAAATGCTTGACTTGTGCCAAAGTCAAGATTGAGTACCAGAAACCATCTGGATTACTCACACAACCCGAGATCCCCATGTGGAAATGGGAACAGATATCCATGGATTTCATCACCAAATTACCCCGTACTCCTAGTGGATGTGACACTATCTGGGTAATTGTGGACCGACTGACTAAGTCAGCACATTTCCTTGCGATCAAGGAGAATGACAAAATGGAAAAGCTAGCCAGAATCTATGTCAAGGAAGTAGTCTCGCGACATGGAGTGCCACTCTCCATTATTTCGGATCTAGACGCCAGATTCACTTCTAACTTCTGGAAATCATTGCAAAAGTCACTTGGCACACGGTTGGATATAAGCACAGCATACCACCCACAAACTGATGGCCAGAGTGAACGCACGATACAAACTCTTGAAGATATGCTACGAGCGTGCGTAGTAGACTTCGGCAAAAGCTGGGAAACCCATCTACCGTTGGTGGAGTTTTCCTACAACAACAGCTATCACACCAGCATCAAAGCAGCGCCTTTTGAGGCACTCTATGGCAGGAAATGCCGATCACCCATCTGCTGGGCGGAAGTGGGCGACAGCCAACTTACTGGCCCGGAACTTGTGCACGAAACTACAGAGAAGATCGTGCAAATCAGAAACCGCATGGCAGCAGCTCGAGATCGTCAAAAGAGCTATGCCGACAAACGCCGAAAGCCTTTGGAATTTCAGGTAGGAGATAAAGTCCTTCTGAAAGTTTCGCCATGGAAAGGCGTCATTCGTTTTGGTAAACGAGGCAAACTGAACCCACGGTATATTGGACCTTTCAAAATCCTGAAAAGGATTGGTCCAGTGGCATACCAACTCAACTTACCAACCGAACTCGACGGAGTTCACAACGTATTCCACGTCTCGAACCTGAAGAAGTGCTTATCAGATGAGACACTTATAGTTCCACTGGATGAGATCCAGGTAGATAAACAACTACGATTCGTGGAAGAGCCGGTGGAAATCATGGACCGTGAGGTCAAACAACTCAAACAGAGTAAGATCCCAATTGTCAAAGTCCGATGGAACTCGAAACGCGGACCTGAATTCACGTGGGAACGTGAAGATCAGATGATGCGCAAATATCCCCATCTTTTCAAGCAGACAGCGTCAAACGCCGACAACAACAAATAAATTTCGGGACGAAATTCCTTTCAATAAGGGGATGATGTGACAACCGGAAAATTTTTGTCTTTCAAACACTGTTGCTTCTCAAACACTACCAACAACAACCAAATTTCGGGACGAAATTTCTTTCAACAAGGGGATGATGTGACACCCGGCAATTTCAGGTAAATTGCAACTCTTATATTCTTTACATTTCACATTCATACTTGTTGTATTTCATTTAATTATGATAATTATATGAGTTGAACACAAGCGACTACGAAACGATAGTTCGTGGAACTATCGAATCGTACATTGCACATTGATTTTGGAAACCAAGTGTGGCAACCACAACACTAACACGAAACAATAGTTCGGAGAATTATTGAATTGTGCATCACACGTTGATTAGGATTAATCAAGCGTGCAAACACTTCATTAGAACACGAACACAAACTGTCAAAGATAATTGGAGGAATTATCGAAACACACACACGAGTCTCACGAACGTTGGTGATCAATCAAACTTATGTGCTATTTGTATGTACGTGCTTAAACGAGCATTAGATGCTTAGGATAAACGTTAGGAATCGAGTACGAGCGAAACCGTATCAACGAAATCGAAAAACAATGAAGTAGGCCCATCGCGGTACGCGATACCCCCTTCGGCGGAAATCTTCGCGGTACGCGAAGAAAACCGGGAGTCGAGACTCCCGAATTGCATCGCGGTACGCGATGATGAATTTTGATCGGCCTCCGCGGTACGTGAAGGCCATGCAGATCAGATTTCTTTTAAAGACCAACCCCATTCATTTCCCATTCGGTTTCTCTCCATTTTCTTCGAACTCCATCACCATATTGCGACCAAAACCCACTGGAACTAAGCCTTAACCCCCTGGAAACTCTCTTGAGGTCATCTCTTTCCCCATTGGAGCTCTTGAAAGGCTTGGAGCTTGAGGAAGGAACCAAAGAAGCTTGGAACAAGCATAGAACCACTGAATCTTCATCACCAGAAGCTGTATAACTTGAATCTTGTCACCTAAGGTAGTTTTATATGCTTATCTTTAGTTAGATTATACATGCAAAGGGTTAAAACCCACATGCAACTCCATGAGGTTATTATGCACAAAATCGTTGGTGATTTGTTGAATAGATGTTATAGATTACTGATTTTAATGTTTAGAAATGTTGGAATTGAATTTTGGTTGAGTTATATTCGATTTGATGATGTTTTGGTGCACTTGCCATAAAAGGAAACTTTTATGTGCAAGTCTTGGATTTGTAATGATCTAGACATGTCTAGATGTTGTTAAATGTATATTGAAGTGTTTAGAAACACATTGGGATATTTGATTTTGTCAAAATCATGGTTTTGTAGAAACTTACTATAAATAGAAACTTTTGTAAATCTAAAAAGGGCTTTTGATGTTTTTGGAAGATTTGATGAACTTTGATTATTGAAATATGTTTAGAAATGATTTTTAACATATTTGGAAACTTGGATTTGTGAAAACGAACTTTTAAACCGACACTTACTATTTTAGGAAACTTTATTTGGGCAAAACGGCATAAATAGTGATTTATGCGCAAACGACGTGTTTAAGTGTTGAAACGTGTTTTTACAAACATACTAGAGTCATTGGTTTTATGAAATGAGATTTCATAATCACACCTTCCTAAATTGGAAACTTTCTAAAAATGGTAACTTATGTGATTAGAGTCATAGGATGCATGTTGGTGTCTTATGTGCATCAAGGCACATAAACACAACAATCGTGTCACCAACGATTCGTCGAGTCTCACTAGTTAACACACATACACTCGGTTGAGCACACCGACACTTGGAGTTGTATGGATTACAACATACCACAAAACACATACTCACACCTATATGGTTATAGGTGCATACTAGCAGGTGCTAGCTTTCGCAGACACGAACACTCACACATACCGGAACTACTAACAGGTGAGTTCACGGCCCCTTTTATCTTTTCTACCTTTGGGGAGAAAACATTGCATCACAACTGTTTTGAACAACAACTCATTTTATTTATGTATGGACATGCTTTATCATTATATGTATATGTGTGGGCCCCTATCACAACTAAAAGTCCTCGCGATACTCCACGGACCGTTAATAGCATAACGCCTAGCATGGTAATCTTGAATAGTACTATTTGGGCCTGACAAGCCCCACTACACCCGACTGGAGGTCGGAACAGTGCAAAATTGACCAACACTTTGCCATAGTCTTGTGATGGACATGGCGGGAGGCACCCACTGTCAGCTTCGGTACCATCCACAATATAATATAACTGTATTGACTAGCTATCAATCGATACTGCATTGTAATGATATGTAAATATGCAAAACTCTACTTTAAACATTTTGATGTTTACTGCTTATGAAAAACCTGTGCTCTCACCAACCATTGTGTTGACCCTTTTACTCGCATGTTTTCTCAGGTAACTAAGGCACGCGCACAAGGACTAGGATGCTAGGAAGGGGTCCATGCATCTACTGTAGTGTCTTAGGCCACTTGATAATATTTAACATTTGGTTGTGTTAATTATGTGTTGTCAAACTACTTTAATCGCTTCCGCACTATTGTTAATTGTCATTTTGAAAACTGTTTTAATTCAACGCTTCCGCATGATATGAATGTTAAACCGTTTTGTCAACTTATACTTTACTTCCGCAACTCTGATATTAATAAACTGTTTTATCCAAATTATTGGACGTACGTGCATAACCAGACATATAGGTCTCGCATGTTGTGTGACCGGAGACTGCGATCCTGACAGTCTGTTGCCGCTCGCGCCCCGGAAGGGACGGGATTTCTCGGGGTGCGACAGATGCCATCCCACCACATACTAATCCACATATGACACTGTTGTTAATGATAATTAAGCATTTTACCTACAACCCAATCCCGTCTTCGTCATAGCTTTTGCATATTGTTTAAAAGTCTACAAGTTTATATCATCCACATAGTTTAACCCTTAAGTGTATAGGATAATAGTTTTACAACTCGTAGTTTAGCATTCAAGAATCTCATGCATGGGTACAAGCTTTCCTCTAGCATAGTTTAGCATTTACGTAGCCCATGATTAGATACAAGCTTTGCTCTAGCATAGTTTAGCCATTACGTATCTCATGAATTGGTTCTAGCTTTGCATCAGAATAGTTTAGCATTCACGTATCTCATATATGTAGATACAAGCCTTACTCTAGCATAGTCTGGCATTCACGTATCTCATATATAGACACAAGCTTAGCATTCACATAGTTTAGCATTAACATATCTCATGCATAGATACCAGCTTGCAATAGCATAGTTTGGCTTTCACGTATCTCATGCATAGATACAAGCTTAGCATTTACATAGTTTAGCATTCAAGTATCTCATGCATAGATACCAGCTTGCAATAGCAAAGTTTGGCATTCACGTATCTCATGCATAGATACCAGCTTGCAATAGCATAGTTTGGCATTCACATATCTCATGCATAGATACACGCTTAGCATTTAGCATATGATCATAGCTTGTAGCATTTAGCATCTAGTATTAGCATATAGTTCGAGCATATAGTTCACGGAATTCGCATTAACATATAATTTAGCATGTAGCTTGTAGCATTAGCATTAGCATTAGCATTAGCATTAGCATTAGCATGTAGAGTAGCATGTAGCTTGTAGCATTAGCATTAGTATCTAGTTTGAGCATGTAGATTGTAACATTAGTCTTAACATATAGTTTAAGCATATAGTTTGTAGCATTAGCCTTAGCATATAGTTTGTAGCATTAGCCTTAGCATATAGTTTGAGCATGTAGCTTGTGGCATTAGTATTCGCATCTAGCTGTAGCATGTAGTCTATAGCATTAGCATTATCATATAGTTTATACTATTAGCATTTGCATCTAGTTGGAGCATGTAGCATATAGCCTTTAGTATTAGCATTAGCATGTAGCATTAGCACTTAGGTTAAAGTCTTAGCTTTTAGCTTTCAGAATAAGTGTAACAAGCATAAGCATTAGTATTAGCATTATGAGTAAAGGTATAAGCATTTATAAAACATTTCAATACTTGTTTAAAATGTATAACATGCTTCTCAGTCCCGAGGTAAAACAAATTATTTTTTTTTAAAAAAAGGGACAAATGAACTCACCTTGTTGTTGAAGTGGTTGACTTAGCTTAAACTAGAAGACACGCGCTCATTGTAGTATTTGTTGTTGTGTTCACGATCCTGTATTGATTTCATGTTTTTGTAACCTATAAGTATAAGTTGTAGTGCTTTGTGTACGTGTATATGTTAGCCCTAGAGTTGGCACTTAGTGATGTTGGTCATCATTCGGCCTTGTTTGTTAGTTAATGATTGTGCTCCCACTTAACCACTTAAGTTGTTATTATGACCAGCCTTTATGTTATATGTTTAGCTTTAAATCATTATTGCATTCTCAACTTTGTCATTGTGTGCTATTTGCTTTGATATGTGACTTAGTATGTAAATCCAATCAATCCCACCACCTTTTTAGTTTTCATTTGTATATCCCAATCATATTTTCAATTGAAATGGATTTCATGTGTTTATTTCAATTTAACCTATGTGGGTCAAGTTGTTGCATGTGGGCCGAATGATGATCTTGTCCAATTGAAAAGTGGACCGAACCATGTGAATTTTGGGCCAATCTAGTCGACTATGGGCCGAGTGGGGTTGTGGGCTAGGTTAACTACATGGCCTAGATAACTGGACTTGGGCCAAATAGTTGAACCAACAAATGTTGAAATCAAGTACCCTCTTGGTCAGCGAACCTATTTGTATCAACCAAGGTTCGGTCAGTCATGGTGCGGCCAAGGGTTCGTGGGTCCTCATAGGTTCGACCATGCTACAGATTCAGCTAGGTGGTTCGTGTGCCCAGGGTTCGGCTAACTTCCAGGTTCGTCCCTCCCTGGTTCGTGGCTCCTTGGTTCGGTGAGGATAACAGGTTCACATGAATGGTTTAAGCAGCAAGGTCCGACCAAGGCTCATGCAGGTTCGGCTGATGGTGATTGGCGAACCCAAGGTTCGTTGCGGGTGCAAGGTTCGGCCATAGGTCTAAGGTTCGGCTGGTCGGAAGCTGCTATCAGGTTCGCAGGTGATGGGTTCGTCTGCCTCCAAGGGTTCGGCCAGTCGCTAAAAATGTTCGGTTGATAGGAGGGTTCGGCTACAGAAGGTTCGTCACCTTTGGACTCAAACCAGAAAGGTTCGGCCACCCCTTGGTTAGCAGCAATAGGTTCGTGGGAGCTGGGTTCGTGAAGGATGGAGGTTTGCTGCTCCTGCATTGGTTCGGTGATGATGATTAGCAACAGCTAGGTTCAGCAACAGTGGGTTCGGCCACCCATCTTCCTCATGAACAGCAGCTGGCCATCATCTCCACCAAAACCTTTGATGTTGCAGGGCTGTACCCGTGTTAGGGTTATGCCAGGATGAAACCTCGAAGGTGTAGAGTTGATTTGCAAGCCTCTAAGCCGATTAGGGTTGCGGGTCGACCAAAAAGGGTAGAGAAAACCCTAGTTTTCGTGATTTTCTTAGCCAAATACCTCGAGTTTCAGTGGATGAATCTTCAGATCCGTTGTACTTCCAGGTAGAGGAGTTCGAGAGCTTCGTTTAGGCACCAAGATTGCTTGATTTCATCCACAAATGAGTGAGATATTGTAGTTTGAAGATGGATTTTCTAGAGAGAGAGAAAACGGTGGAGAGTTCTAGAGAGAGAATGGGTGAAATAAATGAAGGAAAGGGTTTCATTTAGAGAATATATACCCCGTGTGTGTTCGGGTTCGTTTCGGTTTCTCGTTTTTCGTTTCCGTTGTGTTTCCGGGTCATTATGCGTATTTTACGTAACTTTAATAAAAATGAATTTAGTTTAATTATTTCGAAAGGTTGTGATTCCTAATAAATGTTAAATATTAAATTTTATTAAATTATTATCGTTCGAGTCGTTTTTCATTTTCGTTTCGTCATCACCTTAACCTTAGCTTATTCATGTACATCACCTGAGAAAGCATGTAAGAAAACCAAGGTCAACACAATGGTTGGTGAGTTCATATAGTTTAATAGTTGAAAAATAGCTTTAGCAAACCTCTTTCGGTAACCACCTTAACCTCATTAGCATCACATGTAATATCCAAATCGGTATGCTTATATATACGGCATACGAAACGGTCGAGCCTACAACCCGCCCAGACGCCATCCCACCACATACTAATCCACATATGACACTATTGTTAATGATAATTAAGCGTTTTACCTACCATCCAATTCCATCATAGTTTCAAGCATCCTGTTTAGAAGTTTAAGATATGCACCCTATAGCATTTACGAACCCTTTCGGTAACAACCTTAACCTCATTAACATCACATGCAATATCCAGATCGGTATGCTTATATATAGGGCATACGAAAGGGTCGAGCCTACAACTCGCCCAGACGCCATCCCACCACATACTAATCCATATATGACACTGTTGTTAATGATAATTAAGCATTTTACCTACAACCCAATCCCGTATTCGTCATAGCTTTTGCATACTTTTTAAAAGTCTACAAGTTTATATCATCCACATAGTTTAACCTTTAAGTGTATTGTACAAGGATAATAGTTTTACAACTCGTAGTTTAGCATTCAAGAATCTCATGCATGGTTACAAGCCTTCCTCTAGCATAGTTTAGCATTTACGTAGCCCATGATTAGATACAAGCTTTGCTCTAGCATAGTTTAGCCATTACGTATCTCATGAATTGGTTCTAGCTTTGCATCAGAATAGTTTAGCATTCACGTATCTCATATATGTAGATACAAGCCTTGCTCTAGCATAGTTTGGCATTCACGTATCTCACATATAGACACAAGCTTAGCATTCACATAGTTTAGCATTCACATATCTCATGCATAGATACCATCTTGCAATAGCATAGTTTGGCATTCACGTATCTCATGCATAGATACAAGCTTAGCATTTGCATAGTTTAGCATTCACGTATCTCATGCATAGATACCAGCTTGCAATAGCATAGTTTCGCAGTCACGTATCTCATGCATAGATACCAACTTGCAATAGCATAGTTTGGCATTCATGTATCTCATGCATAGATACATGCTTAGCATTTAGCATATGATCATAGCTTGTAGCATTTAGCATCAAGTATTAGCATATAGTTCGGGCATATAGTTCACGGCATTCGCATTAACATATAATTTAGCATGTAGCTTGTAGCATTAGTATTAGCATTAGCATGTAGAGTAGCATGTAGCTTGTAGAATTAGCATTACTATATAGTTTGAGCATGTAGATTGTAACATTACTCTTAGCATATAGTTTAAGCATATAGTTTGTAGCATTACCCTTAGCATATAGTTTAAGCATATAGTTTGTAGCATTACTTAGCATATAGTTTTGTAACATCAAGTACCAGATCGCCCGGCAAGTCTGTACGGTATGTGTACTTTCACTATTTACTATGTGTAAATACGTATACGTGAACAGTGTTTGTGATAACAGAATTCAAAATACAAGAAACAGTTGTACGTATTTAAGTGAAAACTTAAATACTATAAGTACAACACGCAAAATGATCAATAAGTTGTTAGTATTTAGGTGAAAACCTAAGTACAAATAATACAACGAATCAGGAGATACAACGGTGTCCAAGTAAACGACAAGTACAAGTCGGTTGCGATCTGATATCCCCAGATGACAGGAATCAGATGGCCGACAAATCAGAACGAAAACAATGTAAAAACATGAAGTTTAGTTGAGTCCGCCAGTGAGGAAACACAATTCAAACACAAAAGCAGTGTTATTTTAGAATAATGAACTGACAGTATGTTTGCGTGGGTGATGATTCGCACAAACATATCTGTGAGTTTAGAGTTCGGAAATAATGAATGAAAAGTAGAAAACAAAAGTCAGAAAGCAGAACCATCGTCGTGTTCGTTCGGGTGACGATTCGAACGAATACGCGCGAAGGCGACGCAATCTGACGAAACGAAAACGAAAACGGCATGATCGACAATAAATTAAGAAAATAAAACATTTAACGTTTTACAATTTTGAAACTCATCAAAATAATTTAAACAACATTTCATTTATTTATTTCATTTAAATTACGTGTAATTTTCCGGAAACGTAACGAAAACGCGAACCGAGCAACAAAAACGAACCCGAACTCACTCGTGGTATAAATACCTTGAGTGAGTCCATTTCTCCTCATTTTCCACCTCTTCTTCCTCCCAAAAACCCTAATCCCGGTTTTGAAGCTTCACACCATTTTCAAACTTCAAACACTCATATCTCACTCATTTCTTAACGAAATCGAGTGATTCTTTCGCCTAAACGAAGCTCTTGATCTCTACTACACGAAACTACAACCGATTGGAGCCAAACTCCACTGAAAATCAAGGTACGAGGCTGTGAACATCACGAAAACTAGGGTTTTCGACCCACTTGGTTCGAACTTAACCCCAACCGGCCTAAAACCCATGGTTTCTTCATCACCTACCTACGAAAATAGTTCCCACCTGCATCAACTACCCTATACCTCAACGACACCCTGGTTCAAACACCATAGTGGACCCGGTTACAGTCCACCGAATGACACACCCAGAACCCCGAATGAGGCCCCTGGTGCTTCGGCCGAAGGACCTCATGAGCCCTTGCCTCATTCGCCGGCTCCATGGCTCATTCGACTCTCATTCGCCGGACCTCAGCCACTTCATTCGGTCACCACCTCAGAATGAACTTCATTCGGCCATGGAAGCTCATACTCCCCATCGTCATTCGTGGTTTTGATTCGGCAGGCACCAACTTCATTCGACCAACGATTTTTTTTTCATTCGGCCTACTGTTCTGGCCCAACTTTGCATCACAATCGGCCCAGGAAGCACCCACTCAGCCAACTTATAGTTTCAAGCCCAAATCGGATCAGGCCCAACAGAAATCTCTTGGTCCAACAGCATTATCATACGGACACCTTTCTGTCGGCCCACACACCTCCATCCGACTATTAACCTTCATTCGGCCCAAATACATACCTCCGGCCCAGCAACACCCCACTCGGCCCACCAGGCCTGTAATGGCCCAACAGATCTGGTTCAACCCATGTATTAGTGCGGACACATCACTATTATTTCGGTCAATTGATTCAAAATGTAATTTTACACACTAACAAATTTCAAAGTTAACATGCATGGGAATTTAATTTAATAAGGATGGTTTTAACTACAAAAGGGTGTCACTATCTTGTTACAGTTACACCTAACAATTAGAAACCAATTCATAGAAACTAATGAAACTAGGTGGGCATGTGAAACTTATATTATGTTTTTTTTTTTAAAATGCTAAAGAATTACATAATCCCCAAGACCTCATCAATGCTCTTATTAACATGTAATGGCAAACTTTGAGATTTCAAGAGTGGGGTTAAAGCTAGACACATAACATAAGGAATTATGGTAATAACGAAGTATAATAATGGGATCGGGGCCGAGTGACGACCGTGACCTACGAGTGTTAGCCAAAGTTATGGCTAACACATACGCACACACACAAATCTTTACAACTCAAACCTACAATTTACAAGCAACGTGAAAACAATACAGGATCTTGAAAACACACTCAAGCACAATCAAGAGCGCGTGCATTCTTTTTTAAGCTAAGTCAACTACAACCATTACGACGTGAGTTCATATGCCCCTTTTCTTTAATCTTAACTGATTTTAAACTCTCGGGGCTGAGAAACATGCTTAACTTTTATTTATTTAAAAGTTTTATGCTTTACTTTTATTTACTTAAAAGTTTTGCTTACATATTGTTAATACTTTGATTAAATGATATTAAATTGCTTATTATCATAAATCATTGTATGCTTGCTTGTATGATTACATTATGACAGGGAAAAATAAGATGATGATGATATTATAATATCATAATTCATCAATACAATAGAATAACATAGTTGTATGATTATCTCTTACAACACTTAGTTATTCTTACAAGAAATGATATAGAAACAACTACAAGGAACGTGATGACATGATTACAAGAACAAACATAAGAATGATATGAAGATAACACATCTTCATTACATCATTCGATACAAGAATTAAGTAAGTGTAATAAGGCTAGTTCTTATAACACTTAGCTTTTCAATTCAACACATATTACAAGAGAACAAGGAATAAGAATGATAATCATGATAATGTATCTTCATGATAACAACATCATTCACTCAAATGATTAACATAATGTAATAAGACAAGTTCTTATTTAACTTTGTTAATATCAAGGAGAACATATGACAATGAGTACAAGAATACAAGTGAATACAATTACAATTAGTTACTATTGACCTGTTGCATTATATCACTTCAATCATGTGCCAAATTGTGCAAGTAGATCATGTAAGCCCCTTTAATTCGCTGACCAGTTAGTTTGACGTGACTAAACCGATGATAGCATAGTGGTACCACAGGTTTGACAAACCTCTAGCTTGTAGGGCTAGTATGTTGATCGTATTGATTCATTTGGCCGGTAACGTATGACCGGTGACAGGGCTACCCCAAGTCAGGTTCTGGTAAGCGACACATGGTGATATTAATCTGCAGTGATAAGTAATTAATCCAACAGGATCCTATTGATTAGTAGGTTGAGGAATTGATCTTACCTCATGTTTCACTACTAGTAATAGCATTCGTTGAGGACACTAGACATACAAAGTGGTAGAGATAAATCGGATGCATTGAAATCTGATTACGTGAGGATTTCAATGGATTCCTTTTAGGCTCTATGCACTATAGTTCAAGAACAAATTACAAGTGGTTGACTAACACTCTTAATATTTAAAAGTGTCACAACAGTTAACCCCCCCCCCCAAATATAGAATAATACAAGGAACAGATTACATTAATCTGAACCCCTTAATACATGGAGGGTTTATCAATACTTCGGTTTGGTAACTAAACCCCTCACATTATATTATTATATAATTGATACAACAGACGAATACATATCAGACACGTTGAACAAACGTGAAATGGATATCTTTAGTTGTATCGCAAGTGGTGTGGAACTTGACTGGGTATGTGGTGGGATAGCGTCTGGGCTTGACCCTTTCGTGATTCCCTATATATAAGCATACTTAATCAGGTGATACACTAGTTGTACATGTAACTAAGGAAAGGCCATTGGGTGGAACAGGTGAATCAAGTATTACAAGTAAGAAGTATGACATTGTGGATGTGTGCATGATCAATTCAATGATTTCAATTACTAAACTTATGAACTCACCAACCTAGTGTTGACTTTGTTTAAATTGCATGTTTTTCTCAGGTGACGAACAGATGTAGATACATATGTGCTAGTGCTAAGCTAGTGGAATTTAGAAGACCTAGCTTACTTTTGATTGCATACTTTTGGAATGACAAAACAGTGAATCACTTTTGTATATCTTGTACCGTTCAAGATATGAACTCATTGATTTTTTTTGATTAGATTTACTTAGTTAAATTATGATGTACAATGTAATTTAACTTTGTAATTCTAAATCATTTTCATGTCTACATTTCTCAATTATATATCATGTGCTATGCAAACAATCTGATCAATTCGATTATCATTCAAGATATCGCGCTCCGGGAACCTTCCGCCCGACGGGAAAACACGATCCGTTCCCGCCGGCCCGGGGTGTGACAGATTGGTATCAGAGCCATGGTTATAGAGAAATATAGGTCATATTATTTAAACGGTTTGGCCTAGACTATAACCTAGGGACCTCATGTAGAAATCATGTCACATAGGATTCTACTTGCATGTGTCTTCTACTTCTGATCACTGCACTAACTGATTTTCTTTCGGTTATGATCAGAATGCCGCCAAGAAGACAACCACCTCTATTACTGCTAACTCAGGGTTCAGCTCCGCACTCTTCGACACCGACACCGCCTGACTCTCCTCCACATCTACCACCATCTCCACCTCCTCCACCACCACCACCGGCTTATCAGCTGGATCCCGCTACTATTGCACTGGCCACTCTGTTGACCAGTCAGCTGAGGGAGGTAATCCCAGACATGATGAACCGAATCAACACCAATAACAGCAACAACATTGCCAACTCATCTGGAGAAGGCAGTGGCAACACCCGAAACCACCAAGACTATTCTTACAAAAACTTTGTATGATGCAAGCCACCGAGTTTTAGTGGCAGTGAAGGAGCCGTCGGATTGATCCAATGGATCGAAAAGATGGAAACAACACTGGAGATCAGCAACTGCCCAGAACAGTATAGGGTAAAGTATGCTGCGGGGTCGTTTCACAAGCGGGCGTTAACTTGGTGGAACGCTCAGGTTACTGCCAGAGGCAGGGATGAGACCCTGTCAATGCCGTGGAATGATATCAAGGCATTACTGCGGGCAGAGTTTTGCCCAAGAAATGAAGTCAAAAAGGTTGAGACCGAATTACTCAACCTGGTTATGATTGGTGCTGGGCATCTGGCCTACACCACAGATTTCATGAACTGGCAGCATTGGCACCGGATATAGTGCCAACATTGGAAAAGAGGATAGAGCGGTACATTGGTGGATTACCGCCAAGTATCCGAGGGCATGTGATTTCTGCTCACCCTACTACTATGGAGTTAGCTGTTACTCTGTCAGCATCTTTGACAGACATGATGGTTGCCTCTGGGGCATTCAAGAAAGAGGCTGACTCAACCAAAACTGGAACCTCAAGGAAGCCGGATAAAAGGCCGGCAAAGAAGCAAAAGGTGGCTAGAAACTTTACTACTACTACTCAAGCTCCAATGCGCAACCAGCCACAATCATTGGAGATCAGGAAGCCCTACACTAGCACTGCACCTTTGTGCAACACTTGCCAGTATCATCATGCGCCAAACACTCAGTGCATGCAATGCACCAACTGTCGAAAGTTTGGCCATTGGGCAAACCGCTGCAGGAGCACGGGAGCTCCAAACCGAAACAACAATGCAGCCACTACTACTGCTGCTACTGTTGCCGATCACAGGTCCTGCTACAACTGTGGCGAACCTGGACACTTTTCTCGGGACTGTCCCAAGAAGAATCAGCAAAGGGCTCAAGCACCCAGAGGTGGAGCCTTTCAGATCGGAGCAGCTGCTGCTAGGCAAGACTCGAACGTGATCACGGGTACATTTCTCTTATCTGACTTCTATGTATCCATATTATTTGACACTGGTGCAGATCGGAGTTTTATCTCATCCGATTTTGCTGGCCATCTTAATCATGTTGATGAATCATTAGACTCCCCTTATACTATTGAGATAGCTAACGGCAAACAGATTATTGTTGATACAGTACTTAGGAATTGCTCACTAACACTTGGCGATCATACATTTTTCATCGACTTAATACCGATGGAGTTGGGCAGTTTCGATATCATCATCGGAATGGATTGGCTATCTCTTAACAGAGTAGAGTTCATCTGTTCCGAAAAGCTACTACGTATTCCAGTGGAAAACAATCAGGTCTTGGAAATTCATGGAGATCAAGCGAAACGCAGTGTCAAGATAATATCGTGCATGAAAGCTCGCAAATACCTTAGAAAACAATGTGTCGCATTCCTAGCTCATGTGGTAGAGAAAGACAAGAAAGCAATCAAGATTCAAGATGTACCAGTGGTGAAGGATTATGCGGACGTGTTTCCGGATGATTTACCGGGGCTGCCACCTGAGAGATCGGTGCAGTTCAGAATCGATTTGATTTCGGGAGCGACTCCTGTGGCTAAGTCTCCTTACAGACTTGCACCATCAGAAATGCAGGAGTTGTCTAATCAGTTACAAGAGCTACTTGACAAGGGATTCATCCGACCGAGCTTTTCCCCGTGGGGAGCTCCAGTTCTGTTCGTTAAGAAGAAGGACGGATCGTTCAGAATGTGCATTGATTACAGAGAACTCAACAAACTCACCATCAAGAATCGGTATCCGCTACCGAGGATTGATGATTTGTTTGATCAGTTACAAGGAGCACAATTCTTTTCCAAGATAGACCTGCGTTCAGGTTATCATCAACTTCGGATTCAAGAGGATGACATACCAAAGACGGCTTTTCGTACCCGATATGGTCATTACGAGTTCATGGTGATGCCATTCGGATTGACGAACGCACCGGCTGTGTTCATGGATTTGATGAACCGGGTGTGCAAGCCATATCTAGATCAGTTTGTTATCGTCTTCATTGATGATATACTGATTTATTCAACGAGCAAGAAAGAACACGAGCAACACCTCAAAACAGTTTTGGAACTTCTAAAGGAGGAACGACTCTATGCCAAATTCTCCAAGTGTGAATTCTGGCTAAGGGAAGTTCAATTTTTGGGTCACGTGATCAATAGTGATGGTATTCACGTGGATCCTGCCAAGATTACAGCAATCAAGAACTGGGATGTGCCTACAACACCGACAGAGATCCGATTATTCTTGGGATTGGCCGGTTATTACAGGAGATTCATCTCGAATTTCTCTAAGATAGCCTTGCCACTCACCAAGCTCACACAGAAGTCTGAACCTTTTGTGTGGACTCAGAAACAAGAAGAGGTGTTCCAGACCCTGAAACAAAGATTGTGCAATGCTCCAATCTTAACACTCCCAGAAGGCAATGATGACTTTGTAGTTTACTGTGATGCTTCCCATCAGGGACTCGGATGTGTTTTGATGCAATGAGACAAAGTCATTGCTTATGCCTCACGAAAACTGAAGATACATGAGAAGAATTACACAACACACGATCTCGAACTGGGAGCTGTTGTTTTTGCCTTAAAGATTTGGAGACACTACCTTTATGGTACCAAGTGCACTATCTTCACAGATCACAAGAGTTTACAGCACATATTTGATCAGAAGGAGCTTAACAAGATACAGAGACGTTGGGTTGAGCTCCTGAATGATTACGATTGTGTGATCAAATACCATCCGGGCAAAG
Organism: Mikania micrantha; assembly: GCA_009363875.1. NCBI lineage: Eukaryota > Viridiplantae > Streptophyta > Magnoliopsida > Asterales > Asteraceae > Mikania > Mikania micrantha. Next base: position 54,461,027 of record CM018695.1, read on the forward strand.
CAAATGTTGTTGCAGATGCTTTGAGTCGGAAGGAAAGAGTCAAACCCTTACACGTTCGCGCCATGGGAATGACCGTGCAAACAAGTTTGATAGATCATATTCTACAAGCACAACAAGAGGCGGTGGCGAGAGACAATTTGAAACGCGGGCTCGATTGTGGAGCCGAGAAACATTTCAAGACAAAACAAGACGGAGTTATCTACTATCTGGATCGTGTTTGGATTCCAGCAGTGGATGAACTTCAAACACTCATTCTTGACGAGGCACACAAGTCACGTTACTCAATTCATCCTGGTGCTGATAAGATGTACCAAGATCTTAGGTCGTTTTATTGGTGGCCGGGTATGAAGAAAGACATTGCCACTTATGTTGGCAAATGTATTACATGTGCCAAGGTCAAAGCTGAACACCAGACTCCTTCGGGTTTACTGGAACAACCAGAGATACCACAATGGAAGTGGGAACAAATAGCTATGGATTTCATTACCAAGCTACCCCACACTTCTAGCGGATATGATTCTATTTGGGTCATCATTGATCGATTGACCAAGTCCGCACATTTCTTTCCGATCAGAGAAACGTACAAGATGGAAAAATTAGCAAGGCTATACATTGAGAAAATAGTAGTAAGGCACGGAGTGCCATTGTCTATTATTTCAGACCGGGACAGTCGATTTACTTCGCGGTTCTGGCAATCATTGCAACAATCCTTAGGGACAAGTGTTAACTTGAGCACCGCTTATCATCCACAAACGGATGGACAAAGCGAGCGCACCATTCAAACCCTAGAGGATATGTTAAGAACATGCATCCTAGACTTAGGTGGAAGTTGGGATACACACTTACCACTCATTGAGTTCTCCTACAACAATAGCTACCATAGTAGCATCGGATGTGCTCCTTTTGAAGCACTCTATGGTAGAAAATGTCGGTCTCCAATTTGTTGGACCGAAGTGGGAGACAACAAAATAACTGGGCCTGAACTTATTCAGAAAACTACTGATAAGATTACCCAGATACAACAGAGATTACAAGCAACACGTAGCCACCAAAAGAGTTACGCAGACAAACGGCGCAAGCCTTTGGAATTCGATGTGGGTGACCGGGTTATGTTGAAAGTGTCCCCATGGAAAGGCGTAGTTCGTTTTGGGGCTAAGGGCAAACTAGCACCTCGGTATGTCGGACCGTTTGAGATTACTCAACGCATAGGTCCTGTGGCATACAGACTCAGACTTCCTGATGAACTCAGCGGAGTACACGATGTTTTTCATGTATCAAACCTCAAGAGGTGTCTAGCTGACGAATCATTGATCATACCATTGGAAGAAATACAAGTTGATGAACAGTTACATTTCATTGAAGAACCTGTAGAGATTATGGAACGTGAAGTCAAGAAACTGAAACGAAGCCGTATCCCTATTGTAAAGGTTCGATGGAACTCCAAGCATGGATCAGAATTTACCTGGGAGCGCGAGGACCACAAGAAGACAAAGTATCCTCATCTGTTCGAGAATTGAAGCCCGGTCTTGATGTTTAAATTTCGGGACGAAATTTCTTTAACAAGGGGAGACTGTAACATCAAGTACCAGATCGTCCGGCAAGTCCGTACGGTATGTGTACTTTCACTATTTACTATGTGTAAATACGTATACGTGAACAGTGTTTGTGATAACATAATTCAAAATACAAGAAACAGTTGTACGTATTTAAGTGAAAACTTAAATACTGTAAGTACAACACGCAAAATGATCAATAAGTTGTTAGTATTTAGGTGAAAACCTAAGTACAAATAATACAACGAATCAAGAGATACAACGGTGTCCAAGTAAATGACAAGTACAAGTCGGTTGCGATCTGATATCCCCAGATGACAGGAATCAGATGGCCGACAAATCAGAACGAAAACAATGTAAAAACATGAAGTTTAGTTGAGTCCGTCAGTGAGGAAACACAATTCAAACACAAAAGCAGTGTTATTTCAGAATAACGAACTAACAGTATGTTTGCGTGGGTGACGATTCACACAAACATATCTGTGAGTTTAGAGTTCGGAAATAATGACTGAAAAGTAGAAAACAAAAGTCAGAAAGCAGAACCATCGTCGTGTTTGTTCGGGTGACGATTCGAACGAATACGCGCGAAGGCGACGTGATCTGACGAAACGAAAACGAAAACGGCATGATCGACAATAAATTAAGAAAATAAAACATTTAACATTTTACAATTTTGAAACTCATCAAAATAATTTAAACAACATTTCATTTAAATTACGTGTAATTTTCCGGAAACGTAACGAAAACGCGAACCGAGCAACAAAAACGAACCCGAACTCACTCGTGGTATAAATACCTTGAGTGAGTCCATTTCTCCTCATTTTCCACCTCTTCTTCCTCCCAAAAACCCTAATCCCGGTTTTGAAGCTTCACACCATTTTCAAACTTCAAACACTCATATCTCACTCATTTCTTAATGAAATCGAGTGATTCTTTCGCCTAAACGAAGCTCTTGATCTCTACTAACCGAAACTACAACCGATTGGAGCCAAACTCCACTGAAAATCAAGGTACGAGGCTGTGAACATCACAAAAACTAGGGTTTTCGACCCACTTGGTTCGAACTTAACCCTAACCGGCCTAAAACCCATGGTTTCTTCTTCACCTACCTTCGAAAATAGTTCCCACCTGCATCAACTACCTTATACCTCAACGACACCCTGGTTCAAACACCATAGTGGACCCGGTTACAGTCCACCGAATGACACACCCAGAACCGCGAATGAGGCCCCTGGTGCTTCGGCCGAAGGACCTCATGAGCCCTTGCCTCATTCGCCGGCTCCATGGCTCATTCGACTCTCATTCGCCGGACCTCAGCCACTTCATTCGGTCACCACCTCAGAATGAACTTCATTTGGCCATGCAAGCTCATACTCCCCATCGTCATTCGTGGTTTTGATTTGGCAGGCACCAACTTCATTCGACCAACGATTTTTTTTTCATTCGGCCTACTGTACAGGCCCAACTTTGCATCACAATCGGCCCAGGAAACACCCACTCAGCCAACTTATAGTTTCAAGCCCAAATCGGATCAGGCCCAACAGAAATCTCTTGGTCCAACAGCATTATCATACGGACACCTTTCTGTCGGCCCACACACCTCCATCCGACTATTAACCTTCATTCGGCCCAAATACATACCTCCGGCCCAGCAACACCCCACTCGGCCCACCAGGCCTGTAATGGCCCCATAGATCTGGTTCGACCCATGTATTAGTGCGGACACAACACTATTATTTCGGTCAATTGATTCAAAATGTAATTTAACACACTAACAAATTTCAAAGTTAACATGCATGGGAATTTAATTTAATAAGGATGGTTTTAACTACAAAAGGGTGTCACTATCTTGTTACAGTTACACCTAACAATTAGAAACCAATTCATAGAAACTAATGAAACTAGGTGGGCATGTGAAACTTATATTATGTTTTTTTTTTAAAATGCTAAAGAATTACATAATCCCCAAGACCTCATCAATGCTCTTATTAACATGTAATGGCAAACTTTGAGATTTCAAGAGTGGGGTTAAAGCTAGACACATAACATAAGGAATTATGGTAATAACGAAGCATAATAATGGGATCGGGGCCGAGTGACGACCGTGACCTACGAGTGTTAGCCAAAGTTATGGCTAACACATACGCACACACACAAATCTTTACAACTCAAACCTACAACTTACAAGCAACGTGAAAACAATACAGGATCTTGAAAACACACTCAAGCACAATCAAGAGCGTGTGCATTCTTTTTTAAGCTAAGTCAACTACAACCATTACGACGTGAGTTCATATGCTCCTTTTCTTTAATCTTAACTGATTTTAAACTCTCGGGGCTGAGAAACATGCTTAACTTTTATTTATTTAAAAGTTTTATGCTTTACTTTTATTTACTTAAAAGTTTTGCTTACATATTGTTAATACTTTGATTAAATGATATTAAATTGCTTATTATCATAAATCATTGTATGCTTGCTTGTATGATTACATTATGGCAGGGAAAAATAAGATAATGATGATATTATAATATCATAATTCATCAATACAATAGAATAACATAGTTGTATGATTATCTCTTACAACACTTAGTTATTCTTACAAGAAATGATATAGAAACAACTACAAGGAACGTGATGACATGATTACAAGAACAAACATAAGAATGATATGAAGATAACACATCTTCATTACATCATTCGATACAAGAATTAAGTAGGTGTAATAAGGCTAGTTCTTATAACACTTAGCTTTTCAATTCAACACATATTACAAGAGAACAAGGAATAAGAATGATAATCATGATAATGTATCTTCATGATAACAACATCATTCACTCAAACGATTAACATAATGTAATAAGACAAGTTCTTATTTAACTTTGTTAATATCAAGGAGAACATATGACAATGAGTACAAGAATACAAGTGAATACAATTACAATTAGTTACTATTGACCTGTTGCATTATATCACTTCAATCATGTGCCAAATTGTGCAAGTAGATCATGTAAGCCCCTTTAATTCGCTGACCAGTTAGTTTGACGTGACTAAACCGACGATAGCATAGTGGTACCACAGGTTTGACAAACCTCTAGCTTGTAGGGCTAGTATGTTGATCGTATTGATTCATTTGGCCGGTAACGTATGACCGGTGACAGGGCTACCCCAAGTCAGGTTCTGGTAAGCGACACATGGTGATATTAATCTGCAGTGATAAGTAATTAATCCAACAGGATCCTATTGATTAGTAGGTTGAGGAATTGATCTTACCTCATGTTTCACTACTAGTAATAGCATTCGTTGAGGACACTAGACGTACAAAGTGGTAGAGATAAATCAGATGCATTGAAATCTGATTACGTGAGGATTTCAATGGATTCCTTTTAGGCTCTATGCACTATAGTTCAAGAACAAATTACAAGTGGTTGACTAACACTCTTAATATTTAAAAGTGTAACAACAGTTAACCCCCCCCCCCCAAATATAGAATAATACAAGGAACATATTACATTAATCTGAACCCCTTAATACATGGAGGGTTTATCAATACTTCGGTTTGGTAACTAAACCCCTCACATTATATTATTATATAATTGATACAACAGACGAATACATATCAGACACGTTGAACAAACGGGAAATGGATATCTTTAGTTGTATCGCAAGTGGTGTGGAGCTTGACTGGGTATGTGGTGGGATAGCATCTGGGCTTGACCCTTTCGTGATTCCCTATATATAAGCCTACTTAATCAGGTGATTCACTACTTGTACATGTAACTAAGGAAAGGCCATGGGGTGGAACAGGTGAATCAAGTATTACAAGTAACAAGTATGACATTGTGGATGTGTGCATGATCAATTCAATGATTTCAATTACTAAACTTATGAACTCACCAACCTAGTGTTGACTTTGTTTAAATTGCATGTTTTTCTCAGGTGACGAACAGATGTAGATACATATGTGCAAGTGCTAAGCTAGTGGACTTTAGAAGACCTAGCTTACTTTTGATTGCATACTTTTGGAATGATAAAACAGTGAATCACTTTTGTATATCTTGTACAGTTCAAGATATGAACTCATTGATTCTTTTTGATTAGATTTACTTAGTTAAATTATGATGTACAATGTAATTTAACTTTGTAATTCTAAATCATTGTCATGTTTACATTTCTCAATTATATATCATGTGCAATGCAAACAATCTGATCAATTCGATTATCATTCAAGATATCGCGCTCTGGGAACCTTCCGCCCGACGGGAAAACACGATCCGTTCCCGCCGGCCCGGGGTGTGACAAGTTTGAGCATGTAGCTTGTGGCATTAGTATTCACATCTAGCTGTTGCATGTAGTCAATAGCATTAGCATTAGCATATAGTTTATAGTATTAGCATTTGCATTTAGTTGGAGCCTTTAGCATGTAGCCTTTAGTATTAGCATTAGCATGTAGCATTAGCACTTAGGTTAAAGTCTTAGCTTTTAGCTTTCAGGATAAGTGTAACAAGCATAAGCATTAGTATTAGCATTATGAGTAAAGGTAGAAGCATTTATAAAACATTTCAATACTTGTTTAAAATGTATAACATGCTTCTCAGTCCCGAGGTAAAACAAATTAGTTTTTTTTTAAAAAAAAGGACAAATGAACTCACCTTGTTGTTGAAGTGGTTGACTTAGCTTAAACTAGAATGCACGCGCTCGTTGTAGTATTTGTTGTTGCGTTCACGATCCTGTATTGATTTCATGTTGTTGTAACCTATAAGTATAAGTTGTAGTGCTTTGTGTACGTGTATATGTTAGCCCTAGAGTTGGCTAACACTTAGTGATGTTGGTCATCATTCGGCCTCGTTTGCTAGTTAAGGATTTTGCTCCGACTTAACCACTTAAGTTGTTATTATGAGAAGCCTTTATGTTATATGTTTAGCTTTAAACCATTATTGCATTCTCAACTTTGTCATTGTGTGCTATTTGCTTTGATATGTGACTTAGTATGTAAATCCAATCGATCCCACCACCTTTGTAGTTTTCATTTGTATATCCCATGCATATTTTCAATTGAAATGGATTTCATTTGTTTATTTCAAGTTAACCTATGTGGGTCAAGTTGTTGCATGTGGGCCGAATGATGATCTAGTCCAATTGAAAAGTGGGCCGAACCAAGTGACTTTTGGGCCAATCTAATCGACTATGGGCCGAGTGGGGTTGTGGGCTAGGTTAACTACATGGGCAAGATAACTAGACTTGGGCCGAATAGTTGAACCAACAAATGTTGAAATCAAGTATTCACTTGGTCAGCGAACCTATTTGTATCAACCATGGTTCGGTCAGTCATGGTGCGGCCAAGGGTTCGTGGGTCCTCATAGGTTCGGCCATGCTACAGATTCTGCAACGTGGTTCGTGTGCCCAAGGTTCGGCTAACTTCCAGGTTCGTCCCTCCCTGGTTCGTGGCTCCTTGGTTCGGTGAGGATAATAGGTTCGCATGAAGGGTTTCAGCAGCAAGGTCCTACCAAGGCTCATGCAGGTTCGGCTGATGGTGATTGGCGAACCCAAGGTTCGTTGCAGGTGCAAGGTTCGGCCATAGGTCTAAGGTTCGGCTGGTTGGAGGCTGCTAGCAGGTTCGCAGGTGATGGGTTCGTCCGCCTCCAAGGTTTCGGCTAGTTGCTAAACAGGTTCGGTTGATAGGAGGGTTCGGCTACAGAAGGTTCGCCAACTTTGGACTCAAACCAGAAAGGTTCGGCCACCCCTTGGTTCGCAACAATAGGTTCGTGGGAGATGGGTTCGTGAAGGATGGAGGTTCGCTGCTCCTGCATTGGTTCGGTGATGATGATTAGCAACAGCTAGGTTCGGCAACAATGGGTTCGGCCACCCATATTCCTCACGAACAGCAGCTGGCCATCATCTCCAACGAAACCATGATGTTGTAGGGATGTACCCATGTTAGGGTTATGCCAAGATGAGTCCTCGAAGGTGTAGAGTTGATTTGCAAGGCTCTAAGCCGATTAGGGTTGCTGGTCGACCAAAAAGGGTAGAGAAAACCCTAGTTTTCGTGATTTTCTTAGCCAAATACCTCGAGTTTCAGTGGATGAATCTTGAGATCCGTTGTACTTCTAGGTAGAGGAGTTCGAAAGCTTCGTTTAGGCACCAAGATTGCTTGAGTTCATCCACAAATGAGTGAGATATTGTAGTTTAAAGATGGATTTTCTAGAGAGAGAGAGAGAGAAAACGGTGGAGCGTTCTAGAGAGAGAGAATGGGTGAAATAAATGAAGGAAAGGGTTTCATTTAGAGCATATATACCCCGTGTGTTCGGGTTCGTTTCGGTTGCTCGTTTTTCGTTTCCGTTGTGTTTTCGGGTCATTACGCGTATTTTACGTAACTTTAATAAAAATGAATTTAGTTTAATTATTTCGGAAGGTTTTGATTTCTAATAAATGTTAAATATTAAATTTTCTTAAATTATTATCGTTCGAGTCGTTTTTCGTTTTTGTTTATTTAGAACGCGTCACCTTCACGCGTATTCGTTCGAATCGTCACCCGATCGAACACGACGTTCGTTTCACTTTCTGATTCTTGTTTTCTACTTTTCAGTCATCATTTCAGAAGGTTAAACTTTCATATTTATTCGTACAGATCGTCACCTATACGAATAATTCGTCGGTTTAGCATTCTGTAACGACATCCGTTATGGTTTTGTTATGTTTAACCACGCATACGTTTATACATAATAGCATTTAATCAAGCATTTGCGTGTCAGTTTAGTGTTGTCTGATGTGATTCTTACTGTTAATCCGTGAGATTTAATCAGATTTCAGAGACAGTTGCATAATAGTTTAGTGTCAAGCATAACAATGTTGATAGCATATACATAGTTCACGTAGTTTGTACCTGATTTACTGTGCAAATTACTGTTGAGATCACTGTTCCAGTAACGTTTCCGGCACTGATGTTACATTATTCAATGTGCTTTAGACATTTCTTAAGAAGATCTATTCCAAATTCATGTAGTTGCAAATGATCCTTTGATGTTTGGAATTCAAACTCATTAGACTTAATGTCTAATGTTATTCCTTAGACAAAATAGGAAATCCAATATTGATTTTTAAGATCCCGTTAGAATTAAGTTTGTGAGGTGGATATATGCACTAACTGTAAGAGTGTAATGCCGTTAGTTTGAAATCCTGTCTAGGAAAGCTATTCATATAAATCACCGAGGTACTGTCGGACATGTCTAGCTTTCCTGGGACTTCTGATGAGAGTATGACCACTTATAGGCCAAAACATATCATACCAAATACCTTACAAACTAAATGATTGTAATATATCACCCGATGTTCAATTTTGAATATCATTCCTTATGTTTTCAAACGAGTTCAAACGATCTGCTTATTTGTGATTCTATTATTCGTTCAATTTTAATTTAAAAACCTTGTTAGAATTAAGTTTGTTAAGACGAACATATAGTAACTGGAAGGGTGAATACCGGTAGTTGAGACTCCTATCTAGGAAAGCTATTCATAATCCCTGACAAGGGACCAATCTAGCGTTCTTAGGGATTATTAATGAGAGTATTTTAACTATAGACCAAAGCATATTACATTTTGCATACAACATTAATTCTAATAAGCCAAAAGGTGTCTAGTTTAGAAACTACTCATTAAGATTTTAATCAAATTCAAAATGATTCCAATACATTGCTTATGAAATCATACTTAAGATTAGCGATGGTGATTCCTCACTACATCTCACAGACTATGATATCATTATCCTTGGTGAACTTTATATATGTGTGTGTGTATGTGTGTTATGATTCAAGAAGATTAATAATGTCATATCTAAGATTGTGATGTCGATACATCACTACATCTAAGAGTCATGATGTTATGTTTTCTTGGATTGATAATGTCTATGTAGTGATTCAAGAACTCCAATATATCATACTTAAGATGTCATTTTTTCTTTGTTGAATAATATATATGTTATGATTCAAGAAAGTTAAGAATTTCATACCGAAGATTGTAATGGTGATACATTACTACATATAAAGGAAATGGTGTTACCTTTATTTGGATTTATAATGTATATGTTATGATTCAATGCCTCCATGTTTCAAACTTAAGGATAGTGACGGTGATTCATTACTATGTCTCACAGGACATGATATCATCTCTCTTTGTTTTATGTTAACTTTATGATTCAAGAAAATAACAATATACCCAAGAGTTGTGGTAGTGATACATCACAATATCAAAACTTTATGGTGTTACTTTTCATGGGTTGACAATGTTTATATTTTAATTCTTAAAACTACATGATATCATACTTGTGGTTAGTGATGGTGATTCAATAAATTAGTAACATTAAACCTAAGATTTATGATGGTGATACATCACTAAATCTAAAAGGTTATGGTGTTAGTCCTCATTGATTTATTATGTATACTTTGTGATTCAAGTAAACCAGTAATATTATAATTAAAGATTTATTGATAGTGATTCATTCACTAAATCTGAAAGGTTATAATATTGCATATTACAATATTCAAACTCATGATAGAAAATTCGATGATATGGTACTTATAATTGGTGACTTCTCACTATATTTAAAAAGCTATGATATCACATACTTCATGATAACCATGATCTCTAAGACAAACACAAAAGCCTACAACAGAGAATCTTAACACATCATTAAGTATTCAATCCTTAATACTATTCTTTAAGTTTTTAAACAATCCACTGATTTCTGATTTTATTATTTTAACCAAGACATAATGAGTTCTTATTATATTTAATACTTTGTTTAGACTTCAATAAGGTGACATGACTTGGACTTGTGGGATTTTAGTATGAGTGATTTCATATAAAATTCCAAACAAGTTCACATGAATCATACTATTGATTTGTTTAAACAAATCATTTTATATTCGATTCAAAGATTCAAAGGTTATATGATATTAAATATTTGTGTTTTCTACAACATTCGTCGATCATCTACCAATTCATACGTTTCAACCATGATATTTCATTACAAAACTACAATGTTTATAGCCTATATACTCATACAATACTGAAAAGCCAGTCAAATTCTCCCACACCTATTCAAACCTGTCTAAAGTTACTGTTAGCCTTGTTAGGCGTTTGGTATGCTATCAAAGTATTAGTAGTGTGGTGGGTTGACTGTGATATACCCTATACATAAGCACTAATATTACATTGGTAATAGGACCAAAAGCTTGATCAAGGGCTAGAGTAGTCAATTCAATCTACAGTTTTGAGAAAATTATGATAGTCAAACCAATTGTAACTCAATTATCAAGCTTGGTGTGTATTTTTACACCATGTCAAATAGAGATATCAAAAATCACATGAATCATGTTAACAATTCTCAAATGAATTATACCATATTCATATGATTAAGCAATGACTTGGAAATTCAATGATGTTATAGTTAAGGTTACTGATAATTAGTTATCACAACCATATAAGATCACATACTAGTGTATTTTATATATTCAAAAATTGGTCATTCGTCAACTCATACGTCACAATCACGAGATTCTATTGCCAGATCGCAATTCTTAGAATCTTTAAACTCATGCGATTGTTAAGGCTAGTCTAGAACTCAAACTTTCATTCAATATAGTTAAGGTTAAATTAGTCTAGGTAGGTAATTGGAATGCTATCAAAGTATTAGTGATGTGGTGAGTTGGCCGTGGTATACCCTATATATAAACACCAATAATACATTAGTAGTAGTGCTGAAAGCTTAACCAAGGTTAGGATTAGTCAATTCAATTCATAAATTCAAGTTAATTAGGCCATAGTCAATAATGTTAGTCAAATTAATTGTTATTCATATATAAGTATCTGGTGTGTATTCTTACACCAGGTTAAATCAAGGATATCAATCATTATTCTTACTTCTAGTTAAGTAAGATTTCGTTAAATCGAAATCCCCTTAGCAAGTTATCAAACTGTATACAAACCCTAAAAAACGAATGTGTTACAATTATATCTTTAGATATTATAAATAGTAGTCTATGAATTTAGACATTGTTCTATAATGCTAATAAAATAATCATCAGTCTTAAATGTTTAGTCGAAAATAAAAGTTTTGAAGAAGACAAGACAAAAGAATACTAAGCAACAATCAATACTCGTGACAACAATACTTATTAAATAAATAAAAACAATACTTATTAAATAAATAAATAAATTTCAGGAAGAAATTTACTAAAGTAGGGTAGACTATAATCTTTAAGGTTTTCAATTTTCTATTTGAATTATAATTATACTCGTACATAATAAAACAAAGTTTATAGCATGCTTTGGATAGTTGTATTCGTAAACCCAGACACATACACACGAAGATATATATATACTCAAATAAAATACAACTCATAAATATATCTATATGAAAATTTTATTAACAAGAAAAATGAATAGAAGATTTAATTAATTGAAATTAATTATGTTTAATAAAATGTAAGGTTATAAATGTCAAAAATAAAGTGTATAAGTTTTATAAATGGTTTTAACTTAAAAAGTTAAACTACAAAATTTAATGGGCCAATCTTATAATTTTCGAGACCTAAACGTCTATCCTAAGAATCTTTCGATTAGAAATGAGAGAAATCCATAACTATAGCGATTAATCCTAACAAATTTCATCTTCCTTTCTCCTTCTCATTCGGTCTCTGGTTCATCTATCTTATACCAACTATCCATCTCTCAGGGACTAAGAGTTAGGTTGATTAAAAACGTTGGAGAGTTCGTGAACACACCTAAAACTCATATTCTTGTCGTCTTATCATCCAACTTACATTATATACATATCCTAACATAGGACATTGTATTTTGTAAGGCTTAGATGTAAAGGATAACAACTAAGAAGCTCTACAGGTTGGATTCCTAGTTTTGACATAAGATAACTTTCGGATGACTATTTAGCCAACATTTCCCCATCCTCGAACTAACATTTTGGACATCTTGTAAGTCCAAAACACATGAATCTTAACAATTCGATATCAAACCAAACTAACTAATGAGCGGAAATCAATAATTAGTTAATCAAGAAACCAAGACAAACATTCAGAAACTTGCATACGAGATTATATTGATTAATAAGCACTCGTCTGATACAAGAACAATTAAGAGTAAGAGAAGAAGAAAAACTCTCTGAAAATATTGAATGAATGCTTAACTTGATTATGAAATGAAAACAAATATATATAACCAAGTTTCTATGACAAAGAACCAAAACCAAATCAATACCGAAAACACTGAATTCCACTGAGAATAGATCCACCGAGAACAAATCATTAGATCCACCGAGAACCGATCATCACACCGAGAACATACAAAACCACCAAAACAAACAATTCCTTAATATCAAAATCCTTTTAATACTAGCCTTTACAATCATCCCCTAGGAATATGATATCATCAAGACTCAGTAGGAAGAGTTTGCATAACTTTAGATCCTGCCCAGTGGATCGGTTTTAATTTGATACATAGCCAGAACCTTTATATCATGTTCTCCAAATCGTAGTAAATCATTCTTATCTAAAATATGATACTCATGATCTCCACAATTAATCACAGCTTCAGATGATTCAGAATTGATTGCCCACATAACAAACTTGGATAGACATCCATCTGGAAATCTCTGCGAAATAGGAATGCTTTTCAGCTTATTTGTTGGTGGCCAACTGATCGATGTAAACGTTTTCCCCGTTCGACCATCTCTAACTCCTTTATGCTTCTTCACTGTAGACTCAGCCATTGTCATTCTCTTGAAATTCAAACATACTTCCTCATGAAGGAAATCATAAAAATCAGTTCCTCTTGGATCATTTGATCGATTGAAAAATGGAGCTTCATCAAGTTCCACCAAATCAACTCTAGTCCATGATTTGAAATCCAAAGGACTCTCATAATATTCCAAATTTCCACTTTTCCGCTTCACAACCCACATACGCTTGTCTCCATCATAGTGCCATGAGTGAATTCCTGATCGATCACCAACCTTATCATAAAAATTCTTCTCGGTCCTAACCACATATTTCTCTTGCAAGTCTTGTTGCTTGAAATAATCCTTGCGTCGAACACTGGAATTATCAGTTTCTCAACAGTGTCCAATCTCTTTCCAGCCACCCAGTTATCAACAGTAGTGAAATCATATTCAGCTGATGAAGAAACTTTCCTTTTTCCTCTGTCTTCTGATTCAGTAAGCTCCACATTTTCTTCCAATAAATCATTAATATCAAACATGAGTTTGTCTTCCGTTTGTTGGCTAGAACCGACTTCTCCTTGTTGCATTCCAGACTCCTTGTTTTTATTACTTTCATCTTCATCTGTACCATCAGTTTTCTTATCCCCTTCATGATCTTGTTGTTTCTCCAAACCACCACCAAACCCACCTTCATTTTCATTACCATCATCATTCTCTTTTCTAACACCACCACTGTTATCATCTTTGTTCAACTGTTGCTTAAGATCCATGAACAAGGCAATAAGATACCCCAGATTTGCTTCGAATGTCTGAATCTTCAAATTTTGAGTCACTTGATTTTCTTGAAGATCACTAATAAGAATATCCTTTGTCACAGATTGCAACACTTGCTCATTCAACTGTTGCTCCAATACAAACACTCCTTCTTGCAGCACATGCACATTAACCGGAGCTTCTTCAATTCCCTTACCTTTGCTTGCATCCCTCGGCACTTGGTATGATTCAGTTTCCTTTTCCAATGTCGATTCCACTACTTTCTCTATTTCTGATCTATATCCTGAAGAAGAAGTTCCAGTGACAAACCCAACTACTGGACGTGGTTCGGGACGAGGACCACGTCTAGATTTCTTTCGTGGGGTAAGATTCTCAAAAACTTCAGCTTCATCCAAGGTTAGATAAACCTCTTGATCAATCATTTCTATCAACCGTAAGAATCTCTGTCTCTGAAGGTGCTCGAACATCTTCTGACCTTTCCATTTGTGGTTGAATATCGTGTTCCTCGGCTATAATCACATTTGGCACATTCCCATGATCATCACCATCAACTTCTCCAAACCGTCCAAACTTCTCTAACGGTCTCAAGCCTCTAAAGGTAATTTGGGCTCCCTTTCTTGTCTGTTTAAGTAAACCAAAAATGTTTGGTCCCACGGTCTTGATATCCAGTGAATCTACAGTCTTCACTAAAGTTGGATAGTGAGCATCCAAAATCATCTAAACAAATCTAGGATACATCAGGAAGATTTCCTTTTTCATCCCTCTCAGATTCTTTTTCATCTCTTCGAATATCAACCTAGACCAATTAAAATCCCAATCCATAGTCAACACCACAATACCAGAAGTTAATTCTACTCCAAGAACATCTATGCCTCCTATATTTCCAGAGATCCCCATTTGCACCATATGAGCTAACAGCCTCCAGTAAGGATGAAGAAGTTTCTTCACCACTGGAGGGTACTATCCCTCATATCCTTTTCTCATCAGCACCCTGATCACTGCGTCATTTGAATAGGAGATAGGATTGTCTGACTGATCGCCAAATAACAGTGTCGATATGATAACTTCCTCTGTCACAATGATCTTGCACCCTTGCACACTAGCTTCAATCTATCCATTCTGACCATTTATTGTTGCAGACCCCAAGAATTCTCTGATAACTCTTTCGCAAATAACAAGATTTATTGTGCATACTCAATCCTACATGTGTTTAGCCCAATAATGAGTGATTTAAACTCCATGTGTTGTCGAGGTGGATCACACAGATAGGCCACCACATTGTGATCAGGTACAAACTTTAATGCTGCCATTCCCTGGAATCATCAATTCACAATAAGTCTTAACATAAAGTCAATATAAAAAAAAATGATAAAGCAATTATTCTCATCGAGAGTTTCTTTGTCCATTCACCGAAAACATATCACCACATCAAATAAATTATCGGTTCAAAAAATTGACTTAATTCATGTTCTCGGTGAAAATAACTCTTTTAGAAGGGTTCTCGGTGAATACAACCCTTCTCGGCTATGTTCTCAGTGACACACCTTCTTTTTCAAAGGTGTTTTAGGTGGGTCCGCTTTCTTCTTCGAAAAAGCCACCGAGAAACCCTAATCCGCCATTAATTCGAAATTAATTTCAACTCAGAGTTTAACCCAAACAAACCAACTTCCGCTCAACCTGTTTCATCTCACCTTGCGATTTTAAGCAACCAACACAAGAGCATCCAACACAACTTCGTGCAATCTCATTCTATACACGATTCGTATTCATTAATCCCAATCCTCATCCAATCAAACAATAAAGATTAAGAATAAACATTAAGATCATACCTTTGGCTTGTCTTATTCACTAATCTTCCTTTAAAAGAGAAATTTTACTCGAAAGCAAAATTTCTTAAATCTTTGTTTCCAAATTCTCGCCCCTTTTATTTTTCTTCTCAGTCAAAAGTATGATAAAAAAACTTTGAGATACCAAAAACCCTATTTATCCCAATTCACCGAAAACAAAAAAAAAAAACTTTTGACCGAAAACCCTTGTACCCAATTGTGTCAAACAAAATAGTTGAGAATACTTTGAAGATCTGATTACCTTGTAGACAAAGATACACAAAAATAGACTAAACTAAAATAAACATAAATTAGAAATGAAGATAAAATAGAAATTAACCAAAAGGAATTTGACACATGCCCTTAATATCGGGTTCGTTTTGGTTGCTCGGTTCTCGTTTTTGTCGCGTTTCCGGCACGTTACGCGCGTGTTTTATAAATAAATAAAAATACTTTATTTTAAATGTTTGGAAGGTGGTTATTTCTAGTAAATATATTTTAAATATCATTTTTCTTGAATTATTTATCGAAATTTATTATTTCATGCGTTTCGTTATCCCTTTCGCGTATTTTACGTATTTTAATTAAAATAGTTTCTTTTTAATTTATTTCTTATGAGTTTCAAAATTGTAAAACAGGAAATATTATATTTCCTTAAATTTATTAGTGTTCGTATCGTTTTCATTTTGTCAGAACGCGTCACCATCGCGCGTATTCGTTCGAATCGTCATTCGAACGAACACGACGATGGTTTGGCTTTCTGATTCTTGTTTTCTACTTTCCAGTCATTACTTCAGAACTTTAAACTTTCAGATTTATTCGTACAGATCGTCACGTATACGAATAATTCGTCGGTTTAGCATTCTGTAACAACAACCGTTATGGTTTCATTCTGTTTAACCTTTCATATGTTTATACATAATAGCATCAAATCAAGCATCTGTGTGTCAGTTATGTGTTGTCTGATGTGTTTCTGACTGTTAAACCATAAGGTTTAAGTCAGATTTCAGACCAATAGCATAATAGTTTAGTGTCAAGCATAAGTTTCAATAGCATATACATAGTTTCACGTTGTGTGCACCTGAATTACTGTACGAGTTACTGTAGAGATCACTGTTCCGGTGACGCGTCCGGCACTGATGTTACTGGGATTACTCAAACCCGTACCAAACCCGGCCCATTGCCATCCCTACTTTTAAAGCATTAAGCCGGATAACTTTGCCAAGATGAAGCCAAATCTTGGATTTTTTTAACATCATTGTTAGACATTTACAACACTTTTTTCTTTTACGAGTTTGCAAAAATTTATCACCGTTTGAGACGCAACATTGTTGTAAGTTTTTCACTTACAACATTGTAACTGTTTTATGCCTAAAACTTACAACGATGTTACGTTTCAACCTGTGATAAATTTTCACAAACTCATAAAAGAAAAAAGTGTTGTAAATGTCTTACAATGATGTTCAAAAAAAAATCTAAGATTTGGCTTTATCTGGACCAAGTTATCCGTGTTAATGATTTAATAGTGGGCTATTATTTGTTCACAATCCTATATATATTATACTATATGAAAGATCTAAACCACTGTTTAAATGCATGTTTGTAGACTCGTTAATACTTGGTCTTATACTTTGGAAGACTAAAATGAATTTTTAGGCTGGTAACAAACATCAGTTTTTTTGTTTACTGGAAAAAAAATTATGTTCACAATAAAAGCAACGATCACCAATAACATTTTCCAAATTATAAGAAGTATTTTTCCCCTTATCCTCAAGTGTCCCAATTTTTTTTTTAACAACAAACGTCTGGTCATTCGAGAACGCCCTTGTAAATAGATCAACTTTCCGTTACAAGAACAGAGTGTGGTGACCTAACCCAACTGCACTGAAAAACCCACAACTGAAAAAGCCCACTGATTCAACCTATAGTAATATTTTTGTTTTAAGCAATACTCCAAACTCAAGACCGTCCATAAGAGAATCAAATAGGCAATAGGCTACCAATATGCTAAAAGCCATTGTGTATAACATTAACAACCTAACCATTCTGTCACTCTAGGCTTTGTTAAACTTGATAGTTTTTTTAAATAATGACAACTGCATGACCCATGATCTATAGGGTGGTCATTTATCGAGCATCGATCGAAAGGGTCAACCTAAACCACCTAAGTTGGTTAAAGTTGCAAAAGGTGATATTAATTAAAGAACATCACCTCATCATGGGAAAGGATAGTTGGCCCCCTCTTTTTTGTCAATCGAAACGTAATTTTATATGTTTTTCGACCAAAAATTTAATATTAACCGAAAAACCGAACCTAAAAAACCGAACCGAACGAATAACCGCAGAAAACCGAACCCAAAAAAACTGAAACCGAATTATTCGGTTCGGTTTTTCATATTCTAAAAACCTAAAAAACCGAACCGAACCGATATGTAATCTTTTTTAAAAATTAATATATATATATATATGTTGCTATTTTTATACTTATTTAACGAGATAAAACACACAAATAGTCTACCCTTAAAGATGATAAAAATTTGGATGAGATGAATAGTAACATTTTAAAAGATGAAGACCGGAATTATTGCATATTTAGTTATTTACATTTGATATTTTTTAAATGTAAGAATATGATAATAATTATTTAGTTTTATTTGATTAGTTGGTGTTCGATAAATTAATTAATTTATGAATTAGCTATTGTTAAACATCTTTGCATTTTAAATATTGTGTGTGAGAGAAAATAAAAAAAGCAAAATAAAAAAAAACCCGAAAAAACCGAAAACCGAATGGTTCCTAATAACTAAAAACCGACTATGTCGGTTTCGGTTTTAGCCAAAAAAATGAACGGAACCGAACCGAACCGAGCACACCTCTAAAAATTTATGTTAAATCTAGTGTGGTTTCTTTATTCTCATAACTTAGCTTCTTGCTGCTGATTTTTATTATGATACAACACTAATGACCAAATTGCTATTTTTCTCTTATATGATCACTATTAAGAATATGTATGTGTGTGTGCTACTTTTCTACATACTAGAAAGTTTTTTTTTCATTTATATCTTGTTATATATCATTTTGCAACATTGCTAAAACATGGACCCATTTATACCATCTTCGTCAAGATAAGTTGTCCTAATAGTAGAAGATTCGTCTTTCAATACGTGAAATGGAGGTCAAGGGTTCTACTCCCACTTGAGGCACTTTAAAGGATACCAGGTGAGGAGAGGAATCTTGATGTTAATCTCGAATTCTGAACCGATGGGGGCGCAGTTTTTACATTAAAAATAAGTTGGTTTCTGCGCATCAGGTGCAGCTCTTCTGAGGGTGGCGCCCGATAAAACGAGCTATCGCTGCCTTAAGGAAGGGGTCTTCCGAGGCCTGCTGGTGTGGTGCATATGTCACGACGTTACGATCGGTTGTTGCTGTTCAAAAAAATTTTATACTTTTTTCAGGGATAAAGCTTTATAAAACCCCAAATCTATTATAAAACACAGAAATAAACATGATAATTCCATTACATCACATGCTAAGACAACCCAAACCCAAAATCTATTGTAAAACATAGAAACACATGGTAATTCCATCCAATCGAATGAATTCCACAAAACAAAATCTCCCTAACAACATACTTGTCGGTGCGAAATGGCAACCGGGAGGACCAATATCAACCCAAACTAAAAGAGATATATAAGCAGAAAGCAAGGACGAAGAGAAGGAATCACACAGGCAAACAAACGATGGTTAAGCAGAGAACAAACACAAACCAAAGAAGAAAAAGAGGACTAGAATAAGAGACTACTCGAAGACATGTGTAAGAAACAATGTGCTAAAAAGCCCAAAAAAATGATAACAAATAACACGACTGACCATACAAAATTGTTATAAAAAAGCCTTGAAAAATAAAATAACCAACCATAGGAATCAAACATACGAGCCTTTGAAAGCAAAAAATGACCAACCCGACTGCCTACCTTTGAGAAAGAAAATGAGAACAAAATATAAAAAGATTGCTAAAAACGCCCGAATCACTCATGATATGGTCTTTTACATCCTAGGTCTTCCCATTCGATCACCTAGCATATGTTCTTCATGATGTAGCATTGAAATCGAACGACTCTATGAAATTACATTGACACATTCACATATTATGGGTAACGTAGGATACATATCTATTTTCCCCGACACTTATTTTAAGAATATAGAAATTTTTTTTTTGTTAGTATCTTTCAGTGTTTGCCAGCATCATATTACAACTTCAACTTGTTTGTGAGTGCCTTTTTCCTTCCGTTTTAATTTTTTTCTTCTGCCTTAATCCCTCGATTTCCTAATTTTTTTTTAATTTTATTTTCAGGTTTACTTTATTAATTTTTTATTTTTATTCTTTATCAATTTTTTTCTTAGTTTTTTTTTAGGCAAATTGGATTTAAATAATCCAAACTTTGACCCATTGGCCGCTGCCAGTCCCAACTACGAAAATCCCCGATAACGGTCCGAACTTTCGACATATTTTCCCGGGGTGGACCGCCGTCAAATAAACCCTAACAGCGTTAACTTTTTTTCGAATTTCGAACGGATTTTTGAGGGCTTTTATTTAGATGGAGAATACGAGTCGAATGACGTATAACTTACCTCGAAAAGTTGCTTCAAATTCCCCAATTTTGGTGTTTAAACTTTCAATTCAATTCGTCAAAGAAATCATCAAATTGAGAAATTTGGAGCAATGTTTCGAGGTAAGTTATACGCCATTCGACTCGTATTCTCCATGTGAACAAAAGCCCTCAAAAATCCGTTCGAAATTCGAAAAAAAGTTAACGTCGTTAGGGTTTATTTGACGGCGGCCCGCCACGGGAAAATATGTCGAAAGTTCGGACCGTTATCGGGGATTTTCGTAGTTGGGACCGGCAGCGGCCAATGGGTCAAAGTTTGGATTATTTAAATCCAATTTGCCTTTTTTTTTATTATGTTAAGTTTGGATTATTTAAATCCAATTTGCCTTTTTTTTTTTATTATGTTTCAATTCTTTTAATGTTTAGGTTAACCATAACCCCGGCTTGCTTTCTAAAACAGTACATTTGGGTTAATTTTTCTAGGGGTTTTATGTTTTGTTATTTGTTAACCTTGTTAAATGCTCGGGTAATTCGCAACAACCAAGCTCTATCTACTTATGTTACAAAGCCATACTAGTTACGCTAATTTAGTCAAATGGGCACCATTTAGGCTATATGTATAGATTTGGAATTATGCACCTCATTTGCGGTGCACACATATAATGTATATATGTGTGGGTCCTTAAGGGGCAAAAGCAAAAGTGCATTAATTTTAACGTTATTTTAATTATTTTGTGAAAATAACGTTGAAATCATTGGGATGATCAACTTCAAACGATAACTTTGAGCCATGGACTCTTTCGGAGCAGCCTCTCTATCCCAATTGGGATAGAGGTAAGGTTTGTATCTATCATTCCTCTAGACCCTACAGAAAAGTGGGAATATACTGGGTAAGGTTGTTGTTGTATAGATTTGGAATTAACTACAGTTTGTTATTACATGCAAAGTGGTTCGATGTGTATATATTTGAGATTTTGAGTTGTATTTTTTAGCACATCATCCTTGGTTGAAAGTAGCCCTAAATAAGCATGGTTGATTTCCAAAGCTACTTTGTACTCATTCTTTCATGTGTGATCCCAACCATCTTAATCTTTAAAACATACAAATCTTCTCCTGCTAATACTCCTCATCTGCCAACCCCTTTTCGCCTGCCGGTTATAGGGCATCTCCATCTTCCTGGTCCAATCATTCATCGACGTTTTCGCAAGCTTTCGCTCAAATATGGACCCGTGTACATATTGTTTCTGGGCTCTACAACTTGTAGTGGAATCTTCAGCAAATATAGCTAAAGAAATATTTAGACTCCCTGAAAATGCCTTTCTCGGCAGGCCCCAAGTCAACATTGGTTAATCAAGTTACATATGGTGGCAAAGGCTTTATCTCTGCCTCTTCAAGTGACTCAATAAGGTAGACTAACCCATTCCAACTTTCCAAAACTTCCCAAAGATTCAATCCATAAAGAATCATTACAAATCTTTATACTTGAAAAAGTTTCTTACTTCTACATCATTATTTATGGACCCTACTGGAAGTTCATGAAGAAGATAACCATGTCACAACTCCTGAGTGGTAACACACTTGATTTCCTCCTAGACATGAGCAGGGGCGTACCCACTATATTGAGATGAGGGTCGACCCCCATGAACTTTTTATTTTTAATGTTATATATAGAATCCGATCTCGACCGACCCTCAAGGAAAATTTCCCTCGACCCCCATAAAAATTTGATGGCCCCATTAAAGCCCATTCTAAACTCATTTTAAAACCAAAACTTATAAAATAGTACCAAAATAATGCAATATGCATTACGTATGATTAAACCCAATTAGCAATTTATAATTCAACTCAATACATAATCACTTATAGCCCAACTTAAAAAAAGTAATAATACCCAATTTGTATATTAAGTGATTGAATTTATCTATCATAATTTATGTTTGGTTCCTCCCAAAAAATAAACTGGAAAAGTAACTAACTTGTATACGCCAATTTTTATAGATTAAGCGATTATTGTACAATTTGAATAACCGAAACTTGTTAGCATGATTAGAAACTTAGTTGATTTGTGTATACTTTGTATATATTTAGAAACCAATGAGGCATTGCCTTAATGGTATCCCAAGATTCTTCCAAATGGAAGATCCTGGATTCAAAACCCTCTCGCAGCGAAATTAGGGTCTGAAGGGGGTCAGGGGTTTTCCCAGTGGGGTTTCCTCCTAGGGTGTTTGTGGTAGCTCATGTGAGGTCCAGGTAACTAGACCTTGGTGACATGGCCTGGAAACAGTTGGCTCACACGATTGAGACCTTCGCCATTCAAGAAAAGGTAATATGGAACGGTTTTTCAAAATAAAACGTAGTTAAATCATGAATTTGTTGATTTGAATAATATTCATTTGAATTCAGCGGAAAGCAAGCTAATTTTATCATATCAACGGTTATCCTAATCAACGAGATTATTTGACGTACTTTTATCATGTCTTTGTGATTTAATTTAGTTTCATCATTTTTTTGTGTGATCCGACCCGACGTTGTTCGAATTGGTCTGATTAAAAAATATTTAACAACAAATAATTATCTAGCAAAAATTTCCAACCCCCATAAAAAAATTTTCTAGGTCTGCCACTGGACATGAGGCATGAAGAAATTAACCATTTTTTAAAGAATTTATCACGAAAAGCCAAACTTGGGAAATCGTTGGAAATTGAAGTGGTGATTGGGAATATTATAATTAAGCAATATGATATCAAGAATGGTCACAGGCAACAAGGTGTAGAGCCCAGAAACAGGCGGTACACAGGTCCATATTTGAGCGAAAGCCTGTGAAAACGTTGATGAATGATTGGACCAAGAAGACGGAGATGCCCTATAACCGGCAGGCGAAAAGGGGTTGGCAGATGAAGAGTATTAGCAGGAGAAGATTTGTATGTTTGTAAAGATTAAGATGGTTGGGATCACACATGAAAGAATGAGTACAAAGTAGCTTTGGAAATCAACCATGCTTATTTAGGGCCACTTTCAATTAAGGAGATGATGTGCTACAAAAATACAACTCAAAATCTCAAATTACTATATATATTAATTTCATGAAAATAAATAGTAAATACATGTATATTATATTAAAATAGTATGTACACTAATTATTATTACTATATATATATATATATATATATATATATATATATATATATATATATAGGGAAGGATCAAATATTAACCATTCCTTATTGCGATGCCCGCATAACCCTAGCACTTTTTTGCGTTTTTTGCCCGAATATTTTTTTTTCATGATCTTTATTATACATAAATAGGGGGGTTTCTTTTTTGTGTTTTTGTTAATTCATCACCGTTTAAAAATTATTTACAAGTGTAAGTACTTACACTTACTTACATCACATATCTGATGTAAGTAAGCTTACGCACTTACACTTACTTACACTTGTAAATAACTTATAAACGGTGATAAATTAGCAAAAACACAAAAAAGAAACCCCTCTTAATTTTGTATAATAAAGACCATGAAAAAAAACAAAGATTCGGAATGCCAGTGTTATGCGGTTATCACAATAAAGAAGGGTTAACAAAGAAATCTTCCCCTATATATATATATTAAATATCATGTAAATGAATAATAAATATGTGTATATTATATTAAATAGTATGAACACTATTTATTATTACTATATATATTAAATTTCATGAAAATGAATAGTATGTATACGTGTATATATATAGTGAAATAACTTGATCCTTTTTAGGGTTTTGGTTGTGCTCGAATAAGGTAATAGTGATTTATTTGTTCTTATAGAAAATCGATGTATGCTTAGAGATTTAAGTTTTTTTTTTTAATTCAACCAATTGGTTTTCTATTATTTTTGTTACATATTTGTATGGATTTTGTGATTTATGTTTTTAAGAGAAATTTTTATAGAGTTTGCGATGAGAAATTTGATTTTATTATGTAACTTATGTTTGCAAATGATACATAATACATGTTATCAGAGTGTACTATAATAACCCGTTGCAACGTGCGGCGGGAAAAAACCTAGTTTATACACAATGAACCACTTTGCATTTAATAACAAGATGGAGTTAATTCCTAAATATCAGGGTTTTATAATCTATAGCCTAAATGGTGCCCACTTGTCTATATTAGCTTAATTAATATGGTCTTTTAATATAACAAGGTAGAGCTTGGTTGTTGCGAATTACCCGACCCATTTAGAAAGCAAGTTGGAGTTATGGTTAACTTAAGTAATTGTTTTGGTCTAAAACAATTACAGTGTCGTAAGTCAAAAACTCACAACGATGTTAAATCTAAGACGGTGATAAATTTACGCAAACTCATAAAATAAGAAAATGTTTTAAACATGTTACAAAAATGTTAAAAAAACCAAGATTTGACTTGATTTTGACCGGTTATTTCGGGTTAACGCAATAAAAATGAGTTATTTTTATTTCCTATTACTATATATAAGATCAATACCAAATAATAACCCACCTTAATTACAAAAATTCAAATAACTCTGTCAAGATCAACCCAAATATTTGGTTTTTTTCATGATCTTTATTACACATGTAGAAGACTATGTTCTTTTATGTGTTTTTGTCAATACATCACCGTTTATGATCTTACGTCAGTGTAATTTGTCGTTACAACAAATAAATATTTACAGTGTAACGCAATTTTACGTTTTTTTAAATCCTAAATGTTGATTAATTAGCACATTCACATAAAAAAACATAAACTTTTACATGTATAATAAAGGTAAAAAAACCCAAAAATTTTGGTTGATCTTGTCGAAGTTATTTGGGTTCTCCGCGCAATTAATATAGGTTAACAACTGATCCTTCTCCTAATTTTATTAATGCTAATAAGTAAAAATAATTGTGCACATTTGTCACCATTATTTTTTTTGAAGGGCGAAGTTGTCGATCGTGTGAACACATTGTTTCCTGGCAATGTCACTAAGGTATAGATACATGTACTTTCCATGAGGCACCACAACCACGCCAGTAGGAAACCCCACTAGAAAACCCTGACTCTACTCATAACCCTATTTCTCTGTGTGACAGTTGCATACGAGAATTACGTCATCAATGACGTGGACACATTTGATCGTTCTAGAAATCCACGTTGTTTTAATACTTGTAATTGTTACAGAATGATAGTAGGTGAGAAATGATGAACGTGGACGAAAACCGTGCACAAAACGGAGTCCTGGATTGCTCGGAATCGAAAAATGAAGAAAAATTACTAAGTGTTGGTCAACTGTTCGCGATGGAGGAATTGAGAATCCTCCGCGGTACGCGATGCTTGCAAAATATCTGAGATTCTTCCGGAAATCTTCGCGGTACGCGAAGCCTTTTTGGGCTCCCCGCCGCGGTACGCGATGGATGTGGCGGTGCAACAATCTGATCTTCTTTATCAGATTTCATGCAGAACATTTTATTTTCTTTCTTCTCACGTAAACTCGACTCAACAAACGAAGAACACCCATTTTCACCATCTGAATTTATATCTGAAGCCACAAGAAGTCAAGGATCGCACCAGGGATCATCTTAACAAGTTCTGATCGTCATTTTACCCGCAAAACTTCGTCTGATTAGGTAATGATCCGTTTAAACCTTCTAGTTTGATTTTGATTGATTAGATCTTGATTTTGAACGTAATGACATAGTTAGGATTGTTGATTATTGCCTAGATGATGGCTAGGATTGATTATAAACAAAGAACACGAAGTTTTAACGGTTAAATCCTTGTTTTGATCCGTTGTAATGCCCGGTTTGCATGAAACCATACCCATGATTATAATGGTTTAATCCATTTGATTATAACAATGTAGGTGATTAGTTGGATTAATCCTTGAAATGCAAGGTTAAATCCAAGTGTTTCAAACTAATCACGATCATTAACATACTTATTGGAATGATTATCTGATGTTTATGATAACAGTCAGATTAGTATGTTAAACCTGGTTATTACATCTATTTTGATGCTACATTGTGATATTTCATGATATTTGGGTAATCAACAACAAGGATTTATCATTCCTAAGCCATTAAATTATCTAGAAACTGTTACAGTATCATAATCAACAACATTAACTATCTGGTTAATCAGAGATTATTCTGATTAATCAAGAGTGTCATCAACTTTGTATTAGGAATCTAATGCAATGTAGGTTCCTACATTATCATACATTGTATGATATAACATTAAATTAATTAATTACATAATTAGTATCGAGTTGATGATTTACTAAGCAATGTCTTTGACATTGAACGTTCAGAAAGATCTAATCAGTAAACTAGAACATAAATAACTTATTAAATATTAATAAATGCAGAATCATCTCTGTACTATCAGTTTGGTGATACTCTGCTACACCTATATTATCAGGTGAGTTTCGTACAACCCCCTTTATTTTTAATCTTTTATAAACATCGGGGAAACTGTGTAAACTGTTGTCTGAACATATGATATGCATCAATGATATCTGTGTGATTTCGTGTGATTTTGTGGGATTTCATGGGATTTTGCCTGTACACTGAACTCTATCATGGAACTGAAAGTCCTCATTTCTGAACTGTATCTAGTGAACCCATGTGTGGCCGAACAGAAAACATTGATAGTACTATTGGTTGACACCCCATTTGCTGGGAGGATTGCATCTCCCCTTGTGTGAATGTTTGTTATCTGTTTCCTGAACTTCTTAATGGTATGATAGACATTAAGATAATGAGGCACTAAGATATGTACCGACGGGTAATATCTTGAGACAGACTAGACGTCCGAAAGGAACTAGATACGGGTCCCATGGTTATCCAGAACTGAACTTTTGAGAACGTGCTTATCATATCATATTGTTTTTAACTGAACTGTCGAACTCACCAGCTTTGTGCTGACGTTTCAAACTTAAATCTTTTTGCAGGGAGACAGTGACACTCGGTGAGGCAGCACTTCAAACACTAGTAATTAAATAAGTTAGTTGTGTAATAAACTTAGTTGTAAATTATGATACTGATTGTAATGACGAAACCCTGTATTGTATTTATTTTAAGTTAATCTGTGTGCTTATGATATTGGTTCAAGTAAGTCACTGTCACACCCCCAATTTCCCACTCGTGGTGTCAGTCCACGTGGGTGTGACGTGGCCAGAATCACAGCTCAAGGTCATATAGAACACCTCTATATGCGTTTACAAATCCCATGTTTGACACACACACATAACAAAATAGTTTGCAGCGGAATAAAAGTTATCATAGCAGCGGAAATAAATATGTTTGAAAGCATGCAGCGGAAATGTAAATAGTTTAATACAACATTGTTTAGAACATTAAGAACTAAAATGTTTTCAAAAGAAACAACAGAATGCATGCGGTTCTTAAAGCTCATCCCTTAATGTGCATCCTGTTCCATGCGCAGCTAGTTACCTGAGAATACCAGTTAGAAAAAGTGTCAACACAATGGTTGGTGAGTTCACAGGTTTTGATATACATATATAGTAAGAAAGCGTGTCATGTTGTTTATCAATGTTAGTACCGAGCCCTAGGCCCAAAGTGTCAGTGCGTCACTACCGAACTAGACTTGTTTGTCCTTGCCTCCGCTATGTCTCGTATACATAGCAAGTTAGGTCAGAATTTGCACGGGTTATGACATCCAGTCAACATTGTGCCCCGTGGGGTTAGTCATTCCCTAATGGATCCATCCAAATCTACCACGTTGTTCGTACATTAACGGTAAGACTTTGTGAGGGCTTGTTACGAGTTCAACACTTAATGTTTGTCCAATAAACCAGCATACACAAAAATGTTTGTAATAGTAATAATGTTTGACTCGATGCAACTAGTATTCTCCCCCTATTTAAAAGCGTTTGAAAAAGAGTAAAGAGGGGCCGTAAACTCACCTTAGTGATATGAACGGATGAAAGCGTAAGCTCCTGATGTAGTAGGCACGTCGGTCACCGGCAACCTATATCGTATACCGTACCTGAGTTCGTGTAAGTGACCGTGCTAGTGTTCGTGTTAGTGCTCGTGTATGTGTCCAACAACCCTTGGTTGTTCATGTTTGTCCGTGTCGGTCCATAATGACCGTGTTTGCTCGTGTTGGTCCTCATTGACCGTGTTTGACCATGTTTGACCAAAGTTGACCGTGTTTGACCAAAGTTGACCGTGTCAAGTCAACGACCCGTTGGTGAACCGTATGACGGTTGTGACTCGTGTAGCAATTGTGTAAGTGCTCGTCGTGTGCAAAATGTGTAAATCGCGTTTATGGACAACTTACTATTTATAGTAAGTTTCCATTTTTGGAAAGTTCACAAAGCATAACGGTTTTATAGTTCTAGCATGTTCAATAGTCCTACGGGATCATGTTAACACATAGCACATCATCATACGAATTCATATAAGTCGTTTTCATCATGTTAGTGCACCAAAGTTTCCTAAAATGGAAAGTTTCCATTTTTAGCATACGTGACATCGGAAACCATCTAACTTAGCATCTAAACATCATATTAAAACATAATAAGTCATTTAGCATGTTCAAATCATACAACATGTTGACAAATCGGTTTTTCTAAAAATAAAGTTACTATAAATAGTAACTTTGTGGTTTTTGCATAAAAATGACCATTTAACATTTCTAAACCATTCTTATGTCACAAATCATTAAAATAACCATTCTAACATCATTTAATCATACTCACATAGTCCAAATCATTATCTACAAATTCTTTGTCTCAAAAAGTTTCTAAATATAGTGACTATGCCAAAAACGACCATAAACATTATCAAAATCACATTCCAAGTATTCTAATAATCCTAATATCATACTAATAGCACATCCATATACATGCAAGCTCATGAACTCATCTCAAACAATACCTTGACCATAAAAAGTTTCTATAAATAGAAAGATTCATTAAAATCATAATTTTAACCATTGTAAGCAAATCTAACCATTGGTAATCCTTCTAACATCATCAATAAACATATCCATATACTCAAGATCATTCCAATACTCATGGATCGTACATGCATGGTGATATTTCAACACTTTATGAACAAAACATGAAATCTATACATACACAACATCTTAGATCTTCACCAAATGCATTCTAATCATGTTAGATCATCATAAAACACCTTAAAATCAATAAACCCAGAAGTAAATCTCGTGCATGTGCACTATAGGTGCTTGCATGTGTGATTCATGTATTGCATGTGTGTGAAATGGTGGTTTTAAGCTACAAGGAGTGTATGACTACCTTCTATAGCTTCAAAGGTCCTGAGATGATGATGGGAACAGGCTCTAGAGCTCCTGGACAGCAGGTTTGAGTGAGAACAAGGAGGCAATGGTGGTGGTGTGAGCTCCAATGGATCCTCTAAGCCTTCTAGTGGTTCTTTCAAGCTTCCAAAGCTTCAAGAAAGGTCTTCAATGGCTTCCAAAGTGTCAATCAAGGTGTTTCAGAAGTTTGGGAAGGAGAGTGGCCGGAGTATTGAGTGCAAGCTTGGTTAAAATGAGTGAGTAGGTGTGATGATGGGTTTTGGAAGTTTAAAAAGTGATTTTTGCGAATCTGGCGCCCCAGACGTAACGCCTGGCGTGGGTTGGTTATGCCTGGCGTTGCGCGCGGATGGTTTGGATGAGGCGCCTGATTCCTCACCCGCGCGTATCGCCTAAGGTTGGAGGCTCGGGTTAGGCGTACCGCCTGGCCCAATTATCAAGCCCAATAAGCTTGTTTTGAGGTTCTGGGCCCATTCTTGCCCGTTTCTCGATTGTAGAACATCGTTCGAGCGTCGTTTGGACTCTAATAGTCAATTACTTGCCATAATTGGCTTGTGAGGTATTTCTGTGCTTAAGTGTTGTGATGTTCACCAACGTTCGTGTGTTTTGACACGTGTGTGCTGTTTGCCGATAATTCCACGAATTATCTTGTTGTATGTCGGTGTTTGTACTGTCGTGCCACGTGTCACACTAAATTAATCTAATTCTAGTGCCACGTGTACATAATGTATTTAAACAAACATTTATATAAATAAGATGCTGACCTGGAAATTACGGGGTGTCACAGTCACCCCTCACCTCGGAGACATCACCACTATGCTTCCGCAACCGGTTCAGTAACGTCAGACCATACACGAGGTGACGAGGGGTGGGGGTGTGACAGGGTGGTATCAGAGCCACAGGTTATAGAGAATTAGGTTGACTTAGAGACCTAGACTATAACCATAGGCTCGTATAGTGACACAGAGAGCACCGAACATTAATATTGAACAAAACTTGTTTTGAATTAAGCCAGGATAATCAGGTGGTACAAATTCCAGTTATGAGTGGCCAGCATAACTGAAATTTGCAACACGTGTGCATTCTAGTTTGATTTGATTCAAGCGGAACATTAATAACTATAAAGACAAATAGTTGTTCTGAGATAGGAAGAAGCATCATATCATGTTCATGTTTATGTTAAATATTGTTATTTAATATTTACTTCATGATACTGATTAGAGATTTTGATTGTACAGCGATGGCCGATCGAGCCGAGCAGTATATTTATCAGAGGTTCCCTTATTTGAGGTTGGATGACACACCTAGCTCTAGTGCAGGATCAGATTCAGGTCCTAGTGAGGCATCATCGGCAGCCTCACAGGCGACCCCTGCCGGACCTCATACACCTTCGGACCCCAGACCTGTTACTCCACCACCACCATCACCAGTACTACCACCAGCAGCCCCCATTCTACCTAGTCCACCTCATTCACCTTTAGTTCATATTTCTGCCGAGAGGAGACAGGACTCCTCTCCACGGAGAGTCCCTGAGTGGGATGGGTTGAGGCGGATGCGAGGCCAAGCTCGCAAGACGACGGGGCTACCCCCGAGACGACAGATGGCTCCCCGAGATGAGCCACCGACTATACATGAGGTGGGAGAATCCTCCCATCAGGCAGAGTTGAGAGCACAGCTGCAGCAAGTTACTCAGAACTTGCAGGGGACACAGCAGAGCTTGCAGCAGTGTCAGGCTACCGTTGAGGATACACGTACGACCATATTAGAGATCCTCACTTCTCACTTGACCCTGATGGATCAAGTGAAGGCTTTGGACACCGATACTCGAGCGTGGAGGATCGCGATGGATGATAGACTGAGGATGACCTGGGTACAGATTATGCTTGCTGCATTTTGGCGGCAAGTGGCGTTAGTTACTGAGCGATGGATTTGGGTGAGAGAGAGAGCGACAGAGTTTTTGGCATGGTTTGGAGTGGCGAGTACCGAGGCCAGGATGTTGATCCTGGCAGTAGTCATGTCAGTGGTGGCCATGATACTTTCTTTCTTATCATACTTTATGCGATGAGTATGTACAGAAGATCATTCAGGGATCTTCAGATCAGCAGTGTGTAGATGGAGGAGTTCTCTTTTCTGTTCTTTTCTTTTGTGCTTGTAGTGTCTTGTGTTGTTTCGGTAGTCTGTACATGTTAAAACAATAGTGATGTAATAAAATGGGTGTTTTTGGTGTGTCGATCTGTATAATGTACTATTTGAGTGTTGTGTGAACTATGTTGTTATAATGAATTATGTGTATAAACTATAATTAATTTTTCTGTGTGAGAACATAACGGTATGCGAATGTACTAAAATGAGAACATGTTGAACAAAAATATATATTTCGCTGGAATACAGTACGGGAGCAATACTGTATGCGAATATATCGAACTAAAATATATTTCGCTGGAATACAGTACGGGAGCAATACTGTATGCGAATATATCGAACTAAAATATATTTCGCTGGAATACAGTACGGGAGCAATACTGTATGCGAATATATCGAATGAAAATATATATATTTTGCTGAAATACAGTACAGGAGCAATACTGTATGCAAATATATATGTTACTAAAGTACAGTATGAGAGCCATACTGTACGAGAACATGTCTGAATTGTGAACGTGTCTAATTGTGAATGTGTTTGTAACTAAAGTACAGTACGAGAGCCATACTGTACGAGAACATGTCTGAATTGTGAACGTGTCTAATTGTGAATGTGTCTGTAACTAAAGTACAGTACGAGAGCCATACTGTACGAGAACATGTCTGAATTGTGAACGTGTCTAATTGTGAATGTGTCTGTAACTAAAGTACAGTACGAGAGCCATACTGTACGAGAACATGTCTGAATTGTGAATGTGTCTAATTGTGAACATATCTGTTACTAAAGTACAGTACGAGAGCCATACTGTACAAGAACATATCTATTGTTGTTATGAGAACTTAATGTATGAACTGAGAACATATCAGAGAACTTGTGTGAGAACATGTCCTAGTCCTGTATGAACATATCTCTAAAAACATATATTGCAATGCAAGGAGCTGGGTAAGACTCTAACATGTTTTTGAAATAACAGGACTAAGTATAACTACGATCAATTGTGTGATCTGTGTGTAGTGCAACCATGTCTGGACTAAATTCATGTAGTTATACTATATTCTTTATAATCACATTTCAATATAAATTTTCAGTATAACTGAATATGCTTGAAATTATGTGATAAAACGGGTTATATCTTTAATGTTCTTAAACTGACCTGAATTTCTCTGCTTATGAGCAGATTAATGGCTCCTAAAAGAGGTCGACCAGCTAAGAAAGCTGCTCAGAACATTACAAACCCTGAACAAAATCAAGTCCCACCTGTGAGTGTTGAATCAAATCCGGATCCGCATGTTAATCCGGAAGCGAACGTGATTCCACCTGAGAACTTGGAAACGAATACTACTCCACCAGTGAACCCTGGAGCAGGCATTGTTCCACCTGCTGGTACAAGCGGATCTGAAACAAATGAGGCTATGATAGCTCGAATTGTGCGTGAACAATTATCTGCTTGTGGTGTTCTGACACAGCAACACAATACTTCGGGTTCTGGTGGGAACCATGTGGAACAAAACGTTACTGGTGGACATCCAGAAACCCATCAGACCACCGGTACAACTACCATTATTCCTGATCCACCCCGACAGGGATGTACTTACAAGTATTTTGCTTCCTGTAACCCTCCTACTTTTACTGGCAAAGAAGGAGCGGCTGGTCTTTTAAGGTGGATCGAGGAGATGGAAACTAAGCTCAAAATCAGTCAATGTTTGGAGGAGCATAAGGTGTCTTATGCTGCCTGTTCTTTGAAAGACTCGGCTTTGACCTGGTGGAATACTCAGGCCAAGACTTTAGGTTTAGCCACAGTTGACTCGATGGGCTGGAATGATTTCAAAACTCTGATTAGATCAGAAAACTGTCCCATCACTGAAATTCAAAAACTCCAGGAGGAATTCTGGAATCATTCAATGATCGGTGCTGATTGTTTGGCTTACACCGATCGGTTTCATGAACTTACTTGTTTACTTCCCGATATGTTTCCTACGGAAGCAGCCTTGATCGAGAAGTACATTAAGGGTTTGATTCCCCAGATTCGGGGAATGGTGACTGCTGCTGAACCTACAACCCTAAAACACACGACTCTTTTGACCACTAAGCTTACCAATGAGGCAGTAAGGAGTGGTACTCTGTCTTTGAAACCTCAGACGGCTCATAGTCGTAGTGATGTCGGTACCTCGAATGTGTCAAAAGGTACAAAACGAAAGTGGTTTGGCAAAACCAAGGCGAAGGCTCCGGCTGAGATCACCCAGAGCAAGCCAACTGTGAAAAACTATGGTGCTACTATTTCTGAGAGGAAAGTTTATACTGGGCAGGCGCCCAAATGCAATAAGTGTCCACTCCATCACACGGGACCATGTCCTGTTTGTCTGAACTGTAACCGAGTTGGACATTATGCTAAATATTGCAACTTTCCTGCTCAAACACTAAATCAAGCACCACGACAAATCACTCAAACCAACCGGTCATGCTACAAATGTGGAAGCCCTGACCATCTCATGCGAAACTGTCCGAACAATAACACCAATCCGGGAACTGAAGCTAGGGGGAGAGCTTTTCAGATTGGTGCGACCGAGGCGAGACATGATGCAAATATTGTTACTGGTACGTTTCTTCTTAATAAGCTATACGCATCAGTTCTGTTTGACACAGGAGCAGATAAGAGCTTTATCTCTCCTGAATTTGCATCATTAATTTCATTGCCTACGGTAGATCTAGAAACTCCTTATGTTATTGAACTTGCTAACGGCAAGTTGATCAAAACTAACAGTGTTATTCAAGGATGTTCCTTGAATTTGAATGATCATCTTTTCAAAATTGATTTACTTCCTATTGAACTTGGGAGCTTTGATGTTGTTGTTGGTATGGACTGGCTTTCTGATAACCAAGCGGAAGTTGTGTGTCAAAACAAGGTGATCCGTATTCCATTACCTAATGGTAATACACTGGTAGTTCAAGGAGAACGAGCAGGTAGAAAACTTGGTCTCATATCTTGTATGCGAGCTCAGAAATTCTTAAGGAAGGGCTGTTATGCTTTCCTGGCACATGTGACTGAGCACAATTCTTCACCCAAACAAATCACAGATATCCCAGTAGTCAAGGATTTTCCTGAAGTTTTTCCTGAGGACATATCAGGATTACCCCTAGTGAGACAAGTTGAATTTCGAATCGACTTAATTCCAGGTGCAGCACCTGTTGCTAAAGCCCCTTATCGGCTTGCACCATCCGAAATGCAAGAACTTTCAGGTCAATTGCAAGAACTGTTAGACAAAGGTTTTATCAGACCTAGTTTCTCACCCTAGGGAGCACCTATTCTTTTTGTGAAAAAGAAAGATGGTTCATTCAGGATGTGTATTGACTACAGGGAACTCAATAAACTGACAATCAAGAACCGTTATCCACTACCCCGTATCGATGATCTGTTTGATCAACTACAAGGTGCTACTTATTTTTCAAAAATCGATTTAAGATCTGGATATCATCAGTTACGTATTCATGATGATGACATTCCAAAAACTGCTTTCAGAACTCGATACGGACATTACGAATTTTTAGTGATGCCATTTGGTTTAACCAATGCACCAGCAGTTTTCATGGATCTGATGAATCGAGTATGTAGACCTTATCTGGATAAATTTGTGATTGTGTTTATTGATGATATACTTATTTATTCTCGAAATCAACAAGAACATGCTCAACACTTGAAATTAATCTTAGAACTTTTGGCACGTGAAAAATTATATGCCAAGTTCTCCAAGTGTGAGTTCAGGTTACGAGAAGTTCAATTTCTTGGTCATGTAGTAAATCAAAACGGTATTCAAGTGGATCCCAGTAAGATTCAGGCGGTAAAACAATGGGAGACACCACGAACCCCGACTGAAATACGCCAATTTTTGGGGTTGGCAGGTTATTATCGCCAGTTTATCAAGAACTTTTCAAAGATAGCCTTGCCACTTACCACATTGACACAGAAAAATCAACCGTTTATATGGGATTTTCAACAGGAGGAGGCGTTCCAACTGTTGAAACACAAACTCTGCAACGCACCTATCTTGGCACTATCGGAAGGTACTGATAACTTCACAGTGTATTGTGATGCTTCACGTCAAGGTCTTGGGTGTGTTCTAATGCAGAAGGATAAGGTAATTGCTTACGCTTCTCGACAATTGAAGGTACACGAGAAGAACTATACCACTCATGATCTAGAACTTGGTGCAGTGGTGTTTGCACTCAAGATCTGGAGACATTATCTATACAGAACCAAGTGTATGATATACAATGATCATAAAAGTCTCCAACATATTCTAGATCAGAAAATGATGAACATGCGACAGAGGCGATGGGTTGAACTGTTGAACGATTACGACTGTGAGATTCGTTATCACCCAGGCAAAGCAAATGTTGTAGCTGATGCTTTAAGTCGCAAGAACGAGTCAAGCCTTTACGTGTGAAAGCGTTAGGTATGACTATTCAAACCAGTCTAATTCCTCAAATCAAAGACGCTCAGCAACAAGCTTTACAAGCAACGAACTATTCTGCTGAAGGACTGAGAGGATTAGATAAGAAACTTGATACCAAAGACGATGAACTATTGTATTTCAAAGACCGAATGTGGGTTCCCCTATTCGGTAACTCTCGAACTATTATCTTGGATGAGGCGCATAAATCCAGGTATTCTATTCATCCAGGTGCTGATAAAATGTATAAAGATCTTAAAGACTTTTACTGGTGGCCTGGAATGAAGAAACACATAGCTGAATACGTGGATCGATGTTTAACATGTCTCAAAGTTAAGGCTGAACATCAACGACCTTCTGGGTTATTGCAACAACCTGAGATTCCCATGTGGAAATGGGATCAGATCTCTATGGATTTCATTACTAAATTACCCAGAACATCACGTAATCATGACTCTATATGGGTTATCGTTGATCGCCTTACGAAATCTGCGCATTTCTTACCCATCCGAGAAGATTATTCTATGGATCGACTCGCTAAACTCTATGTTAATGAGATTGTATCTCGACATGGGGTACCGATCTCTATCATTTCTGACAGAGATAGTCGATTTATGTCACGATTTTGGCAAACTCTTCAGAATGCTCTGGGCACGCAAATCAATATGAGCACAGCTTATCATCCACAAACCGACGGGCAGACTGAACGAACCAATCAAACTCTTGAAGACATGCTCAGAAGCTGTGTGATTGATTTTGGAGGTAGCTGGGATATTCATCTTCCACTTGTTGAATTCTCATACAATAACAGCTACCATACCAGTATTCAATGCGCTCCATTTGAAGCACTTTATGGACGCAAGTGTAGATCACCTATCTGTTGGTCAGAAGTAGGTGAGAATCAAATCATAGGCCCAGAATTCATTCAGGAAACAACTGATAAGATCGCACTCATTCAGGAACGAATCAAAGCTGCTCGCAATCGTCAAAAGAGTTACGCTAATAATCGCCGTAGACCACTCGAATTTCAAGTAGGTGATCGAGTAATGTTGAAAGTGTCACCTTGGAAAGGCATTTTCAGATTCGGAAAGAGAGGTAAACTTTCACCAAGATTTGTAGGGCCATTCAAAATTCTTGAACGAATTGGATCAGTAGCCTACAGACTTGAATTACCTCTTGAACTTAATAACATCCACGATGTCTTTCATGTATCCAATCTGAAGAAGTGCTTAACTGATGAATCATTGATCGTACCTCTAGAAGAGATTCATGTTGATGAAAAACTTCAGTTCAGTGAAGAACCAGTAGAGGTAATGGATCGAGAAACGAAAGTGTTAAAACGTAGTCGCATACCAATCGTTAAAGTGCGATGGAACTCGCAACGTGGACCTGAATATACTTGGGAACGTGAAGATCAAATGAAATCAAAGTATCCACATCTATTCTCATAAATGATTGTCATAATGTAAGTCTTCACTAAATTTCGGGACGAAATTTCTCTAACAGGAGGAGACTGTGACAGTTGCATACGAGAATTACGTCATCAATGACGTGGACACATTTGATCGTTCTAGAAATCCACGTTGTTTTAATACTTGTAATTGTTACAGAATGATAGTAGGTGAGAAATGATGAACGTGGACGAAAACCGTGCACAAAACGGAGTCCTGGATTGCTCGGAATCGAAAAATGAAGAAAAATTACTAAGTGTTGGTCGACTGGACC
This sequence comes from Mikania micrantha, assembly GCA_009363875.1. Classification (NCBI taxonomy): domain Eukaryota; kingdom Viridiplantae; phylum Streptophyta; class Magnoliopsida; order Asterales; family Asteraceae; genus Mikania; species Mikania micrantha. The sequence goes on from CM018695.1 coordinate 54,499,118, forward strand.
CATCGCGGTACGCGATGGAGGAATTGAGAATCCTCCGCGGTACGCGATGCTTGCAAAATATCTGAGATTCTTCCGGAAATCTTCGCGGTACGCGAAGCCTTTTTGGGCTCCCCGCCGCGGTACGCGATGGATGTGGCGGTGCAACAATCTGATCTTCTTTATCAGATTTCATGCAGAACATTTTATTTTCTTTCTTCTCGTGTAAACTCGACTCAACAGACGAAGAACACCCATTTTCACCATCTGAATTTATATCTGAAGCCACAAGAAGTCAAGGATCGCACCAGGGATCATCTTAACAAGTTCTGATCGTCATTTTACCCGCAAAACTCCGTCTGATTAGGTAATGATCCGTTTAAACCTTCTAGTTTGATTTTGATTGATTAGATCTTGATTTTGAACGTAATGACATAGTTAGGATTGTTGATTATTGCCTAGATGATGGCTAGGATTGATTATAAACAAAGAACACGAAGTTTTAACGGTTAAATCCTTGTTTTGATCCGTTGTAATGCCCGGTTTGCATGAAACCATACCCATGATTATAATGGTTTAATCCATTTGATTATAACAATGTAGGTGATTAGTTGGATTAATCCTTGAAATGCAAGGTTAAATCCAAGTGTTTCAAACTAATCACGATCATTAACAGACTTATTGGAATTATTATCTGATATTTATGATAACAGTCAGATTAGTATGTTAAACCTGGTTATTACATCTATTTTGATGCTACATTGTGATATTTCATGATATTTGGGTAATCAACAACAAGGATTTATCATTCCTAAGCCATTAAATTATCTAGAAACTGTTACAGTATCATAATCAACAACATTAACTATCTGGTTAATCAGAGATTATTCTGATTAATCAAGAGTGTCATCAACTTTGTATTAGTAATCTAATGCAATGTAGGTTCCTACATTATCATACATTGTATGATATAACATTAAATTAATTAATTACATAATTAGTATCGAGTTATTGATTTACTAAGCAATGTCTTTGACATTGAACGTTTAGAAAGATCTAATCAGTAAACTAGAACATAAATAACTTATTAAATATTAATAAATGCATAATCATCTCTGTACTATCAGTTTGGTGATACTCTGCTACACCTATATTATCAGGTGAGTTTCGTACAACCCCCTTTTATTTTTAATCTTTTATAAACATCGGGGAAACTCTGTAACCTGTTGTCTGAACATATGATATGCATCAATGATATCTGTGTGATTTCATGTGATTTTGTGGGATTTCATGGGATTTTGCCTATAGACTGAACTCTATCATGGAACTGAAAGTCCTCATTTCTGAACTGTATCTAGTGAACCCATGTGTGGCCGAACAGAAAACATTGATAGTACTATTTGTTGACACCCCATTCGCTGGGAGGATTGCATCTCCCCTTGTGTGAATGTTTGTTATCTGTTTCCTGAACTTCTTAATGGTATGATAGACATTAAGATAATGAGGCACTAAGATATGTACCGACGGGTAATATCTTGAGACAGACTAGACGTCCGAAAGGAACTAGATACGGGTCCCATGGTTATCCAGAACTGAACTTTTGAGAACGTGCTTATCATATCATATTGTTTTTAACTGAACTGTCAAACTCACCAGCTTTGTGCTGACGTTTCAAACTTAAATCTTTTTGCAGGGAGACAGTGACACTCGGTGAGGCAGCACTTCAAACACTAGTAATTAAATAAGTTAGTTGTGTAATAAACTTAGTTGTAAATTATGATACTGATTGTAATGACGAAACCCTGTATTGTATTTATTTTAAGTTAATCTGTGTGCTTATGATATCGGTTCAAGTAAGTCACCCCTCACCTCGGAGACATCACCACTATGCTTCCGCAACCGGTTCAGTGACGTCAGACCATACACGAGGTGACGAGGGGTGGGGGTGTGACACTCTGCTTGAGAGTTTTGAACCCAAGACATGCCATTTGAAATAATCCTAGGGTACCATTGAGACAATGCCTCATTGGTGCTTGCCACCATTATATACCATATTTTTTTTTGTATTCCCTCTTCTCTCATATTTTTATGATTTATATTTACAAAATTTAGTTAATGATTAAGAATAATGTACTATAACATGTATAATAATTAATATATTATTAATTAAATGAATTTAAAATAAAACTAATTATGAAGCTTTTACATAAACTTATTTTTTTATTTAACTTATATTTAATTTCTTTAAATATCATCAAATTCAAATTATATTTCTCAAAATGCTTAAAAATAAAACACTAATGATACTAATTATTTTTTGAGTGGTTTAAAAAAAATTAGACATTTAATGTTATTAGAAGATTTAGATGATAAAAATACATTATATTAAAATAATAAAAAATAGGTAATATTTAAAGAAATGATTATACTTTAATTAAATTATCATTAATTAATTAAATTATGTAAAAATATTAACTCATATTTGAAAAAATAAATTAAAACATAATTTATAATAATTACATCAAATTTTTTTAAACATATTTTAATAATTTATATTACAAAAAAAACTTAAAATATATTTTAATGATTGTATGTATTAACAAATTGTATTATATATTATTAATTTTTGTAAAATACAATGTGGATTTTTTTAGTTACATAACTTTTTATTACTATACATCACTTTTGTAAAAATCGGCGTAGGCGGCCGCCTAGGTGCTAGGCGTCCCTCTACTGTGTTGATTTTGGCCTAGGTGGTGCCTAGGCGGCCACGCGGGTCCTAGTCAGATTTTTATTTTTATTTACTTTTTTGACTTTTTTTTGCTTTTTTTTTTTACTTTTTTCTAGTAAAAAATGAACAATTCCATAATTATTTAGACATTTCTTAAACGAAAATCATTAATATGTCTCTAAAACATTGACTCCAGCCACATAACATCGAAATCAACCTTTAAACTTTGAACTAGGTGTTGAAGTTTGAACTGTGAAGTACTTGACTTAGTATGTTTAAGTTTATTTTTTAAATTATTTGAAGTATTATATTAAATTATTGATATTGATGTGTGTGTGTATATAATATATATTTGTAAAACTAAATATAAAAATTTCAATCCGCTTAGTGTCGATTAATCCCTAGACAGTACCTCGTCGTCCAACAAGCGTTTAGCGACTTTTACAACCATGCTATACATACATACATACATACCTACATACATACAAGGACAAATAAGAACCCATATTAAATGAGTAAACCAAATAACTCAAATCTTATGTTTCAAAAATTCTAAATTTAATAAGACAGTGCCAAGTATTATTAATTACTTTTTAAAATAAAAGAGTATTTTAATCATTTGTCTTAATATCAAACATTTAATAAAAGAGAGACAAGTGTCACACTTTTAGAAATTTATCAATTTTTCTATATTTAAATAAAAAATTCTCCTTGATTTTTATACACTTATAATTTTTTCATAATTTTTTATTTTTTATAAAAATTAAACCATTGAACTCGTCATCTTTTTCTCGTTATTTTCATTATAGTCATGCCAAAAAAATTTTCTAACGTCCATACTTACACCAGCGTACCGAGCAATAACTACAATAATTTCCCTCATTTTTCAACAATTTTCCATCTTTAAAAAAATTCCCTTATCTTAAATATACATTACCATCTTAGTTTTTATTATAAAAATTCAATCATTAAATAAATTTCCATCAATATAAGCTAGAAAGTTAGATGATTATAGCATATAGTAACATCAATATAATAAGACATAACAAAAATACGAAGTATAAAATTACGTAAAGAGCTGCAATTACGTTAATATAATTTACATTAACGTAATGAGATGTAGCTTAAATATAAAGTATAACATTACGTAAAGAGTTGCAATTGCGTTAAAGTAAAATCATGTATTTAATTATGTAATTAAAAAATTCTATAAAAAACTTGTATGGTTTTTTAAAAGTGAATATTTTTTTAATGGGGAGTTTTTTCAAAATGGAGGGAAAAAATATTTCGAAAAAATGATGAAAACTTAATATAGAAAAATAATAAGTTACAGATTGTTACATCAGTGTAGTTATGAACACTTTGAAAAAAACCAATTCGTTACATCAGTGTAATTACGAATCTTTGAAAAAATTGACAAGACTATACTTGAATTAAAGATAAAATTGTGATAAATTTAATAGTGTAATTTCTATAAAAAAGAATAATGTATATAAAAGTTATAAAGGTTTAAGAGCTAGGGGGCTAAACTTTTTTTTATAAATGAAATCAAGTTACCCAGCAAATGTTAAAAAAAAATTCAACAAATCTCAGCCATTTATTTTTCCAAGAATTAATATTGATCCACTCATTTTCAAATTCACTATATTAAGCAACTAGTGAAATTGAGTTATTGATTTTACTCAATTCAGGTGGGTTAACAATCAATCCTTATCCTACACTCACTAGTTGGAAACCCGCAAGATGCAGCGGTGACGGCTACAATTTTCAATGGGTTACTCCTTTTTTATTAATTTATCAATCCTCTCGAGATATATTGTATAACACGTTTGTTAAGTTCCTTATTATTATCAATTGCATGTGTCATAAAAAAGAAAAAAGTTAGTGCAAGTCTAAAACCTATCTTTGTCATATTTAAAATTTTGATTTGAAAAATCTTGTCTTCCAGTCAAAAGACATAGTGCTCTTGACAAATGGTTTTAAGAACTATATTTCAAGACAAGCATTTATAATTACATGCATTAAATAAATTAAATTTTGCCTTCTAAAAAACACATAGTAACTTAAATTTATCTTGTGACATCACAAAAACAACTAATTATTTTAATAATAACTATTAAAAATATAATAACATTCATAAATTCTACTAATGGTTTAATATGATGACTTTGTATACATGTATGCAAAAATGAAAGTATACATATAATACTCTCTAGAAATAGTTCAAAAATATGCCATCACATACATCAAAAAGTAGTTCCACTCACGAACTACTATCTCCTGTTGCATTTGTAAAATCATTGAATTGATGCCTTCTCAAATATCTACACCGAGAAGTAATACGCACAGACTTGAAAGCAGTAAAGTGAACATTCTCCGTCACCCCCAACTTTCCCACAGGCAGTGGCGAATGCTTGACAGGTAAGCTATGGGTTAGAAATAATTTTTTTTAAGGGAGGGCGAAATAAAGGTTTTTAAAGAATTTTACACTACGTATCAGGAAATATACAATAATGCATGAAAAAACAGGGGGGCGGTCACCCCCCGGTTTGAACTAACCTGCACCCCTACCTACGAGCAGGTATGTGTTGTAAAATCTAACATTGACAAAATGGGCTAATATTGAAAGGGTTAATCCTGATCATTTACCAAAGTTAAAGTATAGGGTCCATTGTGTCAATATTGTATTTAGTTTAATTTGTTAATACCCTTAAACTTGAAGGGTTATATGTGAAATTAGGGACTATATAAACAAGTCTATGTACATTTCATTCATTCGAAATTTCGAATCATTTTGTTAATAGAAATTCTCGTTCTATTCTCTCTATATATGTATCATCAAACCTTCTGTGACAACATTTGGCATCAGAGCCTCTTTCGATCGTGTTCTTCTTTTTTTGTTCGTTTCATCTCAGTCGAAGAAAGGAAAAGAAAAACCAGGCGCCGGATTTTCGTTTGCAGTTTGCTTCCTCCGATCAACAAACATCACAAATCGATCAAATTGAAGATCAACGATTCATCCATCACCACTGAGGGCAGAGGCGTACCTAGATATTGGGCATGGGGGTCGACCGACCCCCATGAACTTTTGATTTTTAATGTTGTATATACGATCTGATTTAAACCGACCCCCAAGAAATTTTTCCTTCGACCCCCATGAAAATTTGACCAACCAGATGAAGCCTAATTTAAATCATTTTAAGGCCAAAAATAACAAATTATACTCAAATAACGCAATATGCATTACTTGTTGTTAAACTAATTTGGTAATTAATAATAATTTAACTCAATACTTAATTAGTCATAGCATACTTAAAAAAAGTAATAAGACCCAAATTTGTATAATGAGTGATTGAATTTGATGTTCAGAAATAATGTTCGGATCCCTACTAAATAAAAGACAAACAATAACTTACGTATATACGCTATTGTCATTTACATCAGAACAACCACAATTTATAGATTTAGTGATTATTGTATAATTTCAAAAATTAAAACTTATCAGCATGATGAAAAATTTAGTTGATTTGTAATTTAAATAGTATTTTTTCGACTTGTGTCAAAAGAAAATAAATTTTATCATATCATCATAATCAATGAAATGATTATTTGACGTGTTTTTATTATGTGTTTGTAAGTTAATTTAGTTTTATCATTTTTTGGGTGATCCGACCCGACCTAATTCGAATTGGTCAAAAAAAAATTTAACGGCAAATAATTATTCAAAAAAAATTCCGACACACATAAAAAAAATTTCTAGGTCCGCCACTGACTGAGGGTGACGATTACAGGTTTGATTTTTCGTGTTTATTTTGTATATCGACATTTAAGGAACCTGAACCACTGTGTGCTCAAAGGTTTACCCTCATCCTACCAAAATCAGAATTGAATAAGGGTGTGTCGATCTATACTAACACAAAAACATCACTGGGGGTGTTTTGTGTTAAATATTTCGAATTCAACAAGGGTTTTGAGCCTGCGTTCGAATGCAAATTCAGTATCAAAAATCCTGAACCACTGTGGGTTCGAGTTTTAGGGTTTTTTGTTTTATATCTCATTTTGGAATTCCATTCAAATAAAGTTTGTGAGAGGCCCTGACTCCCTCAGTTGGCAAACATCAAACCCATATTCTTTAAAACATATTTACATTACCATAGCAGCGGAATTTAAGGCGATTACATATAATATTATACAAACCTAAACAAACATTAATACATAGTTCATATTTTTATTAGGTTTATAACATAGCCATTCTATGCCATGGGTAGTCTTCAACGTATGCCATGAGCCCTTCTGGTCTCCTTTCTCAAACTATTCAACCTGATATGCATATAAAACAAGTCAGCTTTATGCTGGTGAGTTCTAAATTCATTTCTTAGAAAAATCTTTATTTATTCATGTCATCACATGACACAATTTAAATACATAATATACCTGTTCTCATATCATACTTTCATCACATACATATCATCATAACATACTTACATAACATACGTATTATCATAACATCATTCATATAGTGAAGGAACTTCACCGTTAACTGCTGACCCTAAAGTCAAACAGGCTTGTGCAATCACAAGGCTCTTAAACTACCAACCGCAGCTGGTAACTCATACATGTATAAGATTTCTTTAACACTATCAACGCGCAGCTGATAACTCAAGCATGCCTAAGATTTCTTTAACTGAACTGGCGACACACAGTCGGCAGGCCTATGTTTCCACAGGACTCTTTAACCATCAACCGAAATTAACGGCTCATACCGGTACAAGACTTCTTTACATATATTATTCATACATAATATGGTTTAAATTATTTAAACCATCATCATCATAAACGGCTCCTTTCACCGTAGTGTTCAAGTTTTGCCCAACCGCAGCCAGCAAAATCTCATTTCCTACTCAACCTCGGTTGAGTCCTTTAAAATCATTTCTTTCTCAACCGTAGTTGAGACTTTAAAACATTCTTTATCTATAAACATTCTTTATCTGTAAACTTTCTTTATCTGTAAACATGTTTTACCTGACTATAATCAGGTTAAAATCACTTTCATACAATACTTTATACATACATACAATCATTTTCATAACATAACTTTATAACATGCATATCAGCCCAAAATGATAAAACATTTAAAACAGGGCTTTAAGAACTCACCTGATATCTTACAGTAGCAAGATTCCTCGTAAACTGATACTAATGGTGTAATTCTGCATCAGTTTATACTTAATAAGTTATTTAGGTTTTAACCTACTGATTAGATCTTTCTGAACGTTCAATGTCAAAGACATTGTCTTAAAAGTCATCAAGTAGTTAATGTTGTTGATTTTAATGCTTAAACAGTTCTTAAACAGATTAATGGCTTAGAAATGATCAATCCTTATCATTGATTTCCCAGATATCATGAAATATCACAATGTAGTGTTAGAATAGGTTTAATAACCATGTTTAACATACTAATCTGACAGTCATCATAAACATCAGATAATCGTTCCAATGAGTATGTTAATGATTGTGATTAGTTTGAAACACTTAGATTTAACCTTTGCATTTCAAAGATTAATCAAACTAATCATCTACATTGTCATAATCAAATGGATTAAACCATTATAACCATAGTTGTGATTTCATGCAAACCGGGCATTACAACGGATCAAAACAAGGATTTAACCGTTAGAACATCGTGTTCTTCATTTCCAATCAATCCTAGCCATCATCTAGGCAATAATCAACAATCCTAACTATGCCATTACGTTCAAAATCAAGATCTAATCAATCAAAATCAAACTAGAAGGTTAAAACGAATCATTACCTAATCTGACGGAGTTTTGACTGCAAAACAACGATCAGAACTTGTAGATACGATCCCTGGTATGATCAGAGACTTCTGGTGGCTTCAAATTGAAGGTTTGATGAGAAAAATTCGTCTGATGTTCGTCTGGAGCGAATATGTTCGAGATATGAAGATGAAATATAATTTTTATGAAATCTGATGAAAGATATCAACTTATTCCACCGCCTCACCCGTCGCGTACCGCGACGAGGAGCCAAATAAGGCTTCGCGTATCGCGAAGAAATCCGGGGGATTTGAGATGTTTTAGGTCCGTCGCGTACCGCGAAGGATCCTCAAATCTCCGTCGCGTACCGCGACGAGTCCAAAAGTTCAATACTTTGAAAATTTTCTTCGTTTCGCGATTCCGGACAATCCGTAACTCCGTTTCGCGCACGGTTTTCGCCTACGTTCATCATTTCTCGTGTACTATCAATCTGTAGTAATTACCATTGTCAATTCAACATAGATTTTATACAGGATCAAATGTGCTAATTATTCGGTTGTTACAGTTTGTGAAGTGGAATTTTGTTTAATAATCAAGGCTGAGAGATATTGGGCTTTAATCGACTTATCTGTGGTCAAAATCAGCAAGTTTCGTGATTCTTTGCTTGATATTTAAGGCTGAATAGTGGGTTTTAATTTTGACCCATTTTGGTCAAAATTAGATTAAAGGCATTTGTGGCCTGGATATTGTTTTTCTTCGGGTTTGGCGATCAAAAAGAAGCCGAGACAAAATTGTTTCAAGCACCGACTGAACCGGAAGCGCCCCTTCATTCAAAGAGAAGAGAACGGATTATTCACATTTCATTTGATGGTCAGAGGCGAATTGAAAGCTAAGCATTGGTAATTCTAAAGATTCCTGGGGAGAAAAATAGAGATGTCTCCTCCTACGGTACGCATAATATGTAGAAGCCTTCTGTGAATAAAATTGAGATTGTGTTGGTTTGAATAATAATAAAAGGTTATTTTGACTTTTTTGGTCAAAATCATAACCAAATTTGTGGTTTAATAATCTAGGCCTAGAGACATACGGTCTCATTTTGACTCACTTATGGTCAAAAATTAGAACCAATTTGTGATTCCTTGTTTTATAATTAAGGTCTATATTTGACTATTTTTGGTCAAAATACTATTTTGATTTCAGCCAACATCTTATTACAAACTTAACACCGAAGGTGTTTTTTGTGTGTTTCATTGATTGAATTCAATTAAGGCATAAGGCCAAAGTTGAATTCTTGGTTTCATTTGGAAAAGAAAACAGACTGTGAGTTTTCTTCTTGGATCTCTTGAGATTTTGTTTAAGATCAAAACAAAAACACTTTTGGACTGAGGTTACCCGATTGATCAAGTAAGTAATTCTTATTCATTTTAAAAAAAATTATTTACTTGTACACTATTTAATATTTGATTTTTTGATAATCTATTGATCTGAACAAATAAAATTATCTTAGTATTGTTGTTTGTTTTTTATTATTGTGTCTATTTAAACCAAACTTAAATTAAATTTAGGAATTTGTTTTTAAATGATATCAAAGTTGTTTTGGAATTAAAATAAGTTTAATTACCATGTCAACCCCACCACCAAACAATAATAACAATAATAATACTATTGTTACTTACAAAGAAATTGGTCCATCTCTATCATGTTTCCAATATCCTATGTTAAAATCTACGAGTTACACCGTGTGGGCAATTCATATGAAAACCATTTTAGAGGCAAATGGTTTATGGGAAATGATAGAACCAACTGTTAATACAGTTGAAGATGTTAAAAAGGACAAAGCTGCACCTGCATACTTGTTTCAGGCATTCCCTGAAGAACTTATCATACAAGTTGCAAGCTCTAAAAGTGCCAAAGAAGTGTGGGATACACTTAAAATAAGGCATGTTGGTATAGACCAAGTGCAAAAGGCATGTTTACTGATGTGTTGCAAAACACATCTATTTTTCTATTTGTTTCTTTCGAGTTTCTGTACAGTTTATTAGTTTTTAGAGTCGATTTATGCTGGTTCTTCACAATTTGGTAATTTTATGCTTGCAGGTAATAAACATATCATTTTGGAGCAAAAGATCAAGAAATAGAGCTCCCAGTTGGTCGAGAACAAATCCGAAGACAAAAGTAGAAGAATTCTGGATTTTTCAACTCCTCGCGCTACGCGAGGACCACAAGAAACCCTGTCGCGCTACGCGACAGGTGGAAATGACTGAAATGCCCCTCACTTAATAATGCCGGTTGACCCGACTATTTTGTCGGGTAGTAGAACCCGTCGCGCTACGCGAAGGGTTAGAGGAGCCTGTCGCGCTACGCGACAGGGTTAAATTTTCAGAATGTCGAGTTTTAAACTTTGGAAACGGCTGGGGTCGGTTACATTCGATTCTGGACGATTGGAGACGACCTAGGAGGCGACAAGAGGCTAGAGAACGAGATTGGAGTTGATTTTGATCATCGGGAAGCCCTAGACGAGTGATCCGAAGGGTGTAACGTGATCGGTTTACTTTGTTTCTCTTGTTTCTCATGTTTTCTTACTTTAAACAGATTATGGATTGTTTTCATATGATGTTTAGTGGCTAAACTCTTAGAACTATCTAGGTTGGATGATTATGCATGTTTGATTTTGGTTTGATTCGGTTTTGGAACATTATGATGTGAATGATTTATGATTTAAAAACTTGGTCTGGAATATTGGATGTGTATGTGTGTCTTGGATTGTTAATTGATTGATATGATGTTCCTCATGTGTCTTGGCGATTGTCTATCGCAAAATAGGTGCATGCTAGAATCAATTACTGTGTGTTTTTGATTAGTGGATGAGTTGCTTAGGCCGAGTGATTCATAGGAATGTTTTATCGAGATTTAAACAGTTAAGATGTGTAACTTGCTTCAATAGCCGTGAGGTGAGAAGTTGTCGATAAGTCTTGGATGTAGGAATTCTAGTTAGAGCCTTTGTGAGAAGATCTTTCTAGTATGTTTATCATTTCATGTTTATCGAGTCCAATAGGAAAACCCAAGTTATCCCTAGCATGTAAGTAAACTGTGACTTTCGCGCCGTGAGGTAGATGTTTAACAGTTATTTCTTAGGTGTTTTGAGATTATCGTACTGTGAGGTAGATAATCTAGCGGATACTTCATAAGTAGTTGGATGACCTGTGAGGGAAATCCATGTGTCCGGTGGTTTAACGGCTTTTAGGATCCTTAGTTGACTATCCTTGAGAAGGGTCGAGGGTGCTCTAGGTTTCCTTTGAGTTTAGTATTATAAGATCCCGGTATCACATTAGTTCCATCCCGAGAGAACCTTGTCAAGCATGTATATGATTCAAGCCTAGGTAGTGTTTCTTTTCTTATCTGGTTTAGTCTTTGTTTGCTCGTCTGTTTCAGTTTATTTAAGTCATTCTTAGTTTTGTTAGAAAACCCCCCTCCTTATTATTATTTTATTTAAGTACAAATTTTGTATAGATAAGTCATAGAGTCTAGTTAGTGCAGTCTGTAGAAGTCTGTGGGTTCGATATCCGGACTTACTTTTGTCTTGCTGCACACGATAGGTACACTTGCCTGTCGGTAGCTTAGGTTTTAGAGGGTCTAGAATTATTACTTTGTGTCTAGTTTTAGAATCGGTTTTTAGTTAGTTTATTAGCTAAGCTCCGTCGACATCATTTACAAAATATCAAAACTGAGTTTGATAGAATGCAAATGAAAGAGGATGAAACAATTGACTCTTTCACTGCAAGATTATCAAGTATTGTTACAAAAGCAACTAGTTGTGATTTTACATTTGATCAACCAACACTAGTTAGAAAGCTCTTAAATTCTGTACCAGATAGATTCATTCAAATAGTTGCTTCAATTGAGCAATTTACAAATCTAGATACTGTGACTCTAGATGAAACTATTGGTAGACTTAAAACTTTTGAGGAAAGGATTAAGTCAAGAAGAGCAAATACAAGTGACAATCATGATAAACTTCTGTTCACTAAGCATGATAATAAAACTGGCCACAGAAGGCAGTTTGGAAATCATGGACAAAAGAAGTTTAATTCATCACGAAAGAAGTGGCATAATAAATATAATAAACAAAGTGATGATAATTCCTCACATAAGAACAATCCTAACAAACCAAAAGGCTCAAACAAGATGAGTAAAGTGAAATGCTATAATTGTCAAAAGTGTGGACATTATGCAAATGATTGTACTCAAGAAAAGAAAGTACAAGAACAATCAAACCTCATAAAAGAGGATGAGGAGCCTACTTTGTTAATGGCTGTGATTAATGAGGATGTTAAGGATGAGGAAATTCTCTTAAATGAGAAAGAGATTGAACCTAAACTTAGCACAAATTCAATTAATACTTTATGGTATTTGGATAATGGTGCAAGTAATCACATGACTGGAAATCATGAACATTTCAAGGAAATAGACGAAAATGTCACTGGACAAGTTCGTTTTGGAGATGGGTCATGTGTGAAAATAAAAGGCAAAGTTCAATACTACTAGAATGTAAAAACCAAGAACAGAGAATTATTTCTCAAGTTTATTACATTCCTAGTTTGAAAAATAATATACTCAGTTTTGGATAACTAACTGGAGAATGGATGTAAAGTCATAGTTGAAGATGATTTGTTGTATCTATATGATCAAAATCAAACTTTGCTTATGAAAGTTAAAAGATCAACAAATAGACTTTACAACATCAACTTAAAAGTTGGTACTTGTTAAACAAATTGGAAGATGAAGCATGGTTGTGGCATGCATGTTTGGGTCATTTGAACTTTTATTCAATCAAATTAATGACCCATAAGAAAATGGTACAAGGGATTCTACGCATAAGTCATACAAATCAAGTTTGTGATGCATGCTTATTGGGTAAGCATAGTAGAACTCCATTTCCAAATCAAGCTAAGTTCATATATGATGAACCTCTAGACTTGGTATATAGAGACTTTTGTGGTCCTATATCCCCACCTACTCATTCAAGTAAAGTACATATTCTTACTTGTGGATGATTGTACACGTTACATGTTGGTTTATTTCCTAACCTCTAAGGATGAAGCATTTAAAACCTTTAAGGAATTTAAGCTTAAGGTTGAAAATGAGGAAGGAATTAAATTAAAAATGTTAAGAACTGATAGAGGTGGTGAATTCACATCTAATGAATTCACTCAGTTCTGTAAAGATAATGGTATAGCAGGACAACTCACAGCACCTTATTCACCACAACAGAATGGTGTCGTTGAACGAAGGAATATAACCATGTTGTCAACAACTCGTAGCATGTTAAAGGCTATGTCTATGCCCCAAAATTTTTGGGCTGAAGCTGTGAGGCATACCATATATGTTCTGAATAGAGTACTAACCAAAGCTTTAACTGATTGTACACCTTATGAAGCTTTAGAATGTAGAAAACCAAATTTGGGTTCTGTAAGGGTTTTTGGTTGTGTAGCCTATTCCAAAGTACCATCACAACATCTAACAAAGTTACATGATAGAAGCATCAAAATGGTACATTTAGGAATGGAAGAAGGATTAAAAGCATATAGGTTGTTTGATCCAATAACAAAGAAAATTTACAAAGAAAATTTGCATCAGTAGAGATGTCAAATTTGTTGAAAAGGATTCATGGAATTGGAAAGATTACATGAATAATGTTGGTAGTGATGAACCATGATGGATAGACTTTGTTGTTAATCAGAGTCCTACTCCTACAACTGGAAATTCTGAAGGTGAATCTGCATATGATGTGATTAATGAGTCTGAACAAATCTCATCTCCTAATTCACCAAATACACCATTCACTCCACCAACTTACACATTTGAGCCAAACTCAATGGAAGTTGCTGAATATACTTCTAGTTCTGATAGCTCAGCAAAACCATTTGATCATACACCAATAAAAGGTTTTAGATCCTTAGATGATGTGTATGAAAGAGCTCCTGAAATAGAGACAACTGAACTTCTATTTACCGAAGAAGAACCTCAAAATTATAAAGAAGCATCAGTTGATAAAAAATGGATTGAAGCTATGCAAGCTGAGATAGATTCAATCCATAAGAATAATACTTGAAATTTGACTGATTTACCAAGTAATCATAAGGCAATTGGCCTAAAATGGGTTTTTAAAACCAAAAGGGATGCGAGTGGCAACATAATCAAGCATAAGGCTCGTTTGGTTGCAAAGGGCTATGTACAACAACATGGAATAGACTTTGATGAAGTCTTTGCTCCTGTAGCTCGCATAGAAACATTTCGTCTGATTCTTGCTTTAGCAGCATATAATGGATGGGAAGTACATCACCTTGTTGTAAAATCAGCCTTCCTACATGGAGAACTGAAAGAGGAGGTTTATGTCACACAACCAGAGGGTTTTGTGAAATCAGGAAATGCTGGAAAGGTTTACAAACTTTCAAAGCATTGTATGGATTGAGACAGGCACCATGTGCATGGAATGTGAAGTTAGATCAAACTTTGAAATCTCTTGATTTCAAGAAATGCACTTTGGAGCAAGCAGTCTATATTAAAAGAAATAAAACATCTATTTTACTTATTGGAGTCTATGTGGATGATCTCATAGTTACTGGAACTCCAAAGAAGGAAATAGAACATTTCAAATCTCAAATGGAAGAGAAATTTGAAATGAGTGACTTGGGTTTACTAGCATACTATCTTGGGATAGAAGTTACCCAATTAGGGGGTGAAATATCTATTAAGCAATCTGGTTACATAACCAAGATCTTGAAAAATGCAGGAATGCAAGATAGTAATGAAACTAAGATCCCAATGAACCCAGGTATATTGTTAACAAAATCTGAGGGTGAAACAGTAGATGCTGAAGCAATAGGGCTGGCTAGGTTGATCGAAGAAAAACTTACTCTGCAGAGCAAGGGTTTTATCCCTAATCGGATAGTTGGGTCTAATTCTTCTGCCAAGGCCCAATCAAGTCCAGGGATATTAGGTCCAGCCCCATCCCAACGTTTAACCTTACCTGCTCCAAATCCTATCAGGCGTTTATCAGCCGCAGCAGCCAGGGAACGACGTGAGAAAGGTCTCTGCTACTACTGCGATGAACGCTATGCTCCGGGCCATAAGTGTAGCAAGCCGCAACTTTTTATGATTACTGACGTGACCGAATTGGACGAAGACGTGAGCACCAACAATGAACCGACTGATCCCTTATCTGATGATACTCAAGCAGAAATATCATTCCATGCTATTTCTGGTACTATCTTGCCTCAAACCCTTCGATTACCAGGTAAAATTCATAATAAGGATGTGGTGATATTAATTGATGGGGGTAGTACCCATAATTTTATTGAGCAATCCCTGGTAGAACGTTTTGGACTAACTGTTGACCAGGGTGTTAAACTTGAAGTCGTGGTTGCTAATCGCGAGAAGTTGACTTGTACGGGTCGGGTCCGAAATCTTCTGGTTATTATCCAAGGTTATACTATTACTGCCGATTTTTTTGTTCTACCCGTGGCAGCGTGTCCGATTGTATTGGGAGTTCAATGGCTCAAGACGTTAGGACCCGTAGAAATAGATTTTCAAAATCTCACTCTTGGTTTTCATCTTGCTGGGTCATCTCACAAATTGCAAGGTTTGAAGGGTTCTGATTTATTTGCCCTCAAGGACAATGAACTATTGGGAATCCAAGGCACTGCTATGCTTTTACAGATTCATCCAATTGGGATTAATCCTACTTGTTCAACAAAGCCATGTTATGCTATTCAAAGGGTCTTAGATGAATACCCGGAAGTCTTTCAGGAGCCTTCTGGTCTACCACCCAATCGGTTCCATGATCATGCTATACCATTGATTCCAAATTCAAAACCGGTTAGCTCCAGGCCATACCGTCAACCTTACTTACAGAAGGCAGAAATTGAAAAACAAATTCGTCAGCTACTTCATGACGGGTTAATCCGGCCTAGCCATAGTCCGTTTTCTTCACCCGTTTTATTGGTCAAAAAATCTGATGGAACGTGGCGTTTTTGTGTCGACTATCGCGCCTTGAATGACATTACTGTTAAGGATAAGTATCCTATTCCCATGATTGATGAACTACTTGATGAGTTATATGGTGCTCACATTTTTTCTAAACTTGATCTTCGTTCGGGCTACCATCAGATTCGGATTCGGAAGGCGGATATTCCCAAAACGGCTTTTCGGACTCATGATGGCCATTACGAGTTTCTTGTCATGCCCTTCGGTCTCACGAATGCTCCGGCGACTTTTCAATGTTTGATGAACGATATTTTTCGGCCATATCTTCGTAAGTTTATTCTCGTTTTCTTTGATGATATTCTTGTTTACTCTAGTTCATTAGAGGCACACATGGGTCATTTACGCACTGTTTTGGAACTATTATGTGCTAACAATCTTTTTGCCAAGCTTTCTAAATGTTGTTTTGGAGTAGAACAAGTTAATTATTTGGGGCACGTTATTTCTTCCGATGGGGTTGCGGTTGAATCGGATAAGGTTCAATCGGTTTTATCTTGGCCCACACCCACTACCGCAAAAGGAGTAAGAGGATTTCTTGGATTGGCCGGTTATTATCGTAAATTTGTCAAGGGATTTGGAAGTGTGGCTGCTCCATTGCATAAGTTAGTTGGTAAAGGCCCTTTCGTATGGGATTCTAAAGCAGAGGCTGCATTTAAGGCTTTAAAAGTTGCTTTAACTACTACTCCAACCTAAGCTTTACCAGATTGGTCTCATAAGTTCACAGTTGAGTGTGATGCTAGTGGGGTGGGGATTGGTGCAGTCTTAACTCAAAAGGGTCGACCTTTGGCTTATTTTAGTGCACCCTTGAAGGATTCTATGTTATCATGGTCCACATATGAAAAAGAAATGCTAGCTATTGTCAAAGCGGTGCGAAAATGGCGACACTATTTGTTGGGACGACCTTTTATTGTCAAAACGGACCACATGAGTTTAAAGTATCTTTTGGAGCAGCGTATTTCCACACCGGCTCAATCGCGATGGTTACCAAAGTTGTTGGGATATGATTATACAATCGAGTATAAAAAGGGAGTTTCCAATCGAGGTGCCGATGCACTTTCGCGACGGTCCGAGTTTCAATTTATGGCCATTTCTCGTCCTTTCTCTACAATTTGGGGTGACATACAGAAGGAGGTAGCTACTGATCCTTTTTATCATGAATTACCCTCAAAATTTCCTATTCTTTCCAAGGGGTCATTGGTTCAACGAGACGGTGTTTGGTTTCGTAATGGTGTGGTTTTGCTAAGTTCCAACTCACTTTTACTACCCACTGTTTTGGAATTATGTCATGCTTCTCCAGAGGGTGGTCACTTTGGGTTTCATAAAACCATGGCTAAGGTGAAACACAATTTTTGGTGGGTGGGGATAAAGGAGTCTGTGAAGAAGTTCATTAAAGAATGTCACATGTGTCAACGAGCAAAAACCGACAGCATGCAACCGGCGGGGTTGTTAAATCCTTTACCAGTTCCGAACGCGGTATGGGAAGACATTAGTATGGATTTTGTGGAGGGGTTACCGGTGTCTAACGGTTTTACGGTCATTTTAGTAGTGGTCGATAGATTCTCCAAATATGTCCATTTTATTCCTCTTCGCCACCCTTTTACAGCAGTCTCGGTGGCTAAAGAATTTATGTTTCATATTGTTCGTTTACATGGAGTTCCATTAACCATTGTTAGCGACCGTGATAAGGTGTTTATTAGTTCCTTTTGGCAAGCCTTATTTAAGTTGCAAGGCACGAATTTTTGCATGAGTTCTAGTTACCACCCTCAAACCGATGGCCAAACCGAAGTGGTTAACCGAACATTGGAACAATATTTGCGTTGTTTTGTATGTGACAAACCAAAGAAGTGGGTGGAATGGCTTCCTTGGGCTGAATATAGTTATAATACTTCGGTCCATACTTCTACTAAATTAACTCCTTTTCAAGTGGTGTATGGTCGACTCCTTCCTAAAGTTCTACCTTATATTCCGGGCACGACTAAGGTACAAGCAGTAGATGATTATTTACAAGATAGGGATGCCTTATTGAAACAACTTCGTTCAAATCTTCTTAAGGCTCAGCTTCAAATGAAAAGCAATGCGGATCGACATCGGAGGGATTTAACTTTTGAAGTTGGTGATCTCGTCTATGTGAAGTTACAACCATACCATCAATCTAGTGTTGTAACTCGTGTATCTGCCAAGCTTAGTCCTCGTTATTACGGTCCTTACAAGATTCTTGATCGCATTGGACAGGTAGCCTATCGTCTTCAACTTCCACCAGGTTCTCTTATACATGATGTCTTTCATGTCAGTCTTTTGCGCAAATGTGAGGGTCCAGCTCCTGAACCGTCTCCTGTTCCAATAGATGAGCCTGTTTTAGCTCAGCAGGTTTTGCAACCAGAACATATTTTAGAGGAACGTGTGGTTCAAAAAGGGAAATATCGGCCCAAGACTGAGATACTTGTTCAGTGGGTGGGTCAGTCGCGCGAAGAAGCGACTTGGGAAACTAAATGGCGTTTCATGCGAGCTTATCCGCACTTTCACCTTGAGGACAAGGTGAATTTGAGGGGGGTGGATTGTTATGTGTCGACATGTGTCGACCCATGATCAAGAAGTCAAAGTCCATGGAAAGAATTAAGCCCATGCATATGAAGAGTTTGAAAATGAAAGTCTGGATTCCAACGTTTGTTTTTAATGTCTTGTTTTAATATTATTGCTAAAATAAAGGAAATCATAGTGGGGATGCCCACGTTTTCCAGTAACGTTTTTTCCATTTAATTAGGAAGTAATTTGAACAGTCATTGTAAGTGCTCTTTAAAAGAGAGACCTAAAGTTAGAGTAGGGAAGGAAAAACATCATCACAAATCTTCTACTTAATTCTTCTTGCTTCTTTCTCTTTTCTAGACTATATTATTCAATTTGTTCTATCTATATCAGTGGTATCAGAGCAGCCCTGATCCAATGGAAACCCGTAAAAAATCGTTGGAGCAATTCCAACAAGAAACGCAAGAAAATTTTGAAAAATTTACCTCCATGTTTGCCCAATTGATGAAGGAAGTCCAATCAATTAAAGCTAAGGAGCCATTTTCTACTCCTGGAGCCGGAGGGAGTAAGCTAGTTGGTACCAGTGGCGAGGTGAAACCCTACTTGAAGCTTCATTTTCCCCGCTTTAGCGGTAATGACGACCCGACAGGGTGGATTTACCAAGCTGAACAATACTTTGATTTTCAAAATGTTGCTGCAGATGATCAAGTAAACCTGGCATCATTCCATTTGGACGGGATTGCCCTCCAATGGCATAGGTGGTATACAAAAGCTAGAGGCCCTCAGACTTGGGCAGAATTTATTACGGCCTTATTAGCTCGGTTTGGTCCGACTGATTATGATGATCCATCTGAATCTCTTCACCGGCTCAAACAATTAACCACAATCGCCGCATATGTTGAGGCTTTTGAAAAGCTTTCACACCGTGTCGATGGACTCCCGGAATCATTTCTTATGGGTTGTTTTATAGGCGGATTGAAAGAAGAAATTAGGTTGGAATCCAGACTTTCATTTTCAAACTCTTCATATGCATGGGCTTAATTCTTTCCATGGACTTTGACTTCTTGATCATGGGTCGACACATGTCGACACATAACATCTGATTGGATGTCTAAGGTATTTACTTCATACAAGACCAGACTTAAGTTATTATATTGGGTTGCTTAGCCGATTTATGCAAGAACCTAAAGATCATCATTTGAAAGACATTCGACAAGTGTTGCGTTATATCAAAGGAACTAAATATTTTGGTATAACTTATAAAAGGAATGGTAGTTGTGAAATAACTGGCTATAGTGATAGTAGTTATGGGGTTGATACAGAAGAAGGAAAAGGCTGGCTATAGTGATAGTAGTTATGGGGTTGATACAGAAGAAGGAAAAGGCACTACTGGTATAGTGTTCTACTTTGGGAATTGACCCATAACTTGGTGCACTCAGAAGCAACAAACTGTGGCATTATCATCATGTGAATCTGAGTTTATGGCTGCAACAGCTGCGGCATGTCAAGCACTATGGTTGAAACGGTTACTTAGTGAAATCACTGGATGGAAAGAAAGAAGAATTACACTATATGTTGATAACATATCAGCAATTGCATTGATGAAGAATCCAGTATTTCATGGAAGAAGCAAACATATTGACATACGTTATCACTTCATTAGAGAATGTGTTGAAGACAATCATATCATCGTTGAGCATATCAGTGGAGAGTTACAAAGAGCAAACATTCTGACAAAAGCATTAGCGAGGATTAAGTTTCTCACAATCAGAGAGCTGCTTGGCGTACATGATCTACGAGCAAGTCAACATGATCAAGATTAAGGGGGTGAATGAAAGGGTTAATCCTGATCATTTAACAAAGTTAAGGTATAGGGTCCACTGTGTCAATATTGTATTTAGTTTAGTTTGTTAATACTAGGGGTGTAAACGAACCAAGGCAGCTCGTGAAATACTCGGGATCGGACCGGTAAAAAGCTCGAACGAGCCGAGCCTTAACGAGCCCGAGCCTAAGCCCGAGCTCGAGCCCAAAAATGTGGCTCGTTTAGTTATCGAGCCCGAGCTCGAGCTTTACTTATCGAGCTCAAGCCGGCTCGCGAGCCTTAACGAGCTTTTTGTTTATATAATTTTTATTTATTATATTAAGTGTTTATTTATAAAATTAAGTATTTTATATATAAAATTATGATAAATATATTTAAATCAAATATTTTATGTTAAATCTATTATATTTAATAAATGAAAATGTTTGGAGGACACATGGCACAATTCTAGGCCATCTAGATTTTTTTTCCCCCCAAAAACTTGACCCATCTATACTTTACACGCGGATCCTAAAAATGCTTGAAAAATAACACGCGGATCTTTTTTTGTTGACCCGTTTCCTTCACGAAATCTCTCCCACAGCCCCACATCATTATTTTCCCTTTTGATTAAATGATCCTCTCTCATCTCTGGGAGAAAAAGCTTCAACGAAACCCTAGAATCTATCCATCTTCTTCCCTTGTAAGTTTATTCTCTATCAGATCTGTATGTTTATTCTCCGATATCCTTTCAAGTATTTGTGTTGAATCTATGTGTCTAAATCACAGGTTACTTCGAAAAACAAAGATCTGGATCGTAGTGATAACCGCATGTAAAGGGCGACTGGTAAGCACTATACTTTTGATTTTATTTCGTTTCTACTACTTTTGATTACGAAAAACTCTATTCTAGCTTCTACATCGATTCATGCAACAGATCTGGGTCAACAAAAACTGGATTACTTCTTGTCTTCTTGAAGGTTATTTTATTTAATTTATTTTTTTTAACATCTTTAGTTCATTAGAACATATTTGGAGTTGACGATTGTGTTTTGTGAATTTGGGGTTTTTTTTTTTTTTTGTTTTCATGTTTTCTGGTTTTATAGAAAAGATTTCGATTTTAATTTGGAATTTTCATGTTTTCTGGTTATATGCTTTTGGTTTGATTTCGTTTACATGTTTATTGTTTTGATGGAACATATTTCGTTTTAATATACATAAAAGTTCGGGGAACAAATTTCGTTTTTTAAAATAACAGATTGGGTGTTACCGATTGTGTTTTTCAAAGTGGGTTTTCAATTTTGGGTTTTTTTGTTGGTTTTCGTTTACATAATTTCTGATTTAATGGAACAGGTTTATGTTATATTCGCTTCTCGAATGAAACTGGTTCACTTGAAATCAAGTATATTATGCCTTTTAAGTCTTTTCTTATAGTACTAATTTTTATATAATACATTATATAATTATATTAAAATCTAACCTTGTGTTTTTCTGCATTGAACATTTTAAAATCAATAGAATTTACAAAGATTATAATTGAATCAAACCTGCCCGATGCAAAACGCATTGGAACTAAGATTTGATCATGCAACCAGTGTTCATGTAACAGTTTTTAAGTTTCGTATTATAAAAATTTAATATTTATACTTATTTTTGAGTGTGTTTTTTCACTTACGCTTACTTTTATTTATTTGCGTTCATATTTTTAATTATTGACAAGTGTTTTTTCGTTTTAACATTGAAATTGTTACATAGCAACTTTGAATCGTGTTTTTTAACATTGAAATTTGTTACTTAGCAATATGTAAAATTTGTTTTTTCGTTTTAACATTGAAATGGTTACATAGTTTGTTAATTAACATTATTTAAATTGCCTTCATATTTTTTATTTCAAAAACCAAACAAACATTCATCTCATCGTATTTTTTAATAACTTTAATTGCATAATAAATATTTTTAATGTTTTTTCCATTACGTTTATTATAATCTTTAAAACGTTTTAATTCGATTTACCTACTTTCTATAATTAAGTCTAATAATTAATTATGCCATATTGTATTAAAACTAGGGTGAAACCCACGCTTCGTGGCGGTAATTGGATCAATTGATAATAAAGTTCTGACATAAATGTTTACCGTTGTAAAAATGAGCATTGGAAACATGAAAACGAATCTATAAACACCAAATAAAAAATCCGAAGATATTTAAAAAACATTTATACCCGCGCTTCGTGGCTTTAATCGGGCCAATTGATAATAAATACAAGAGTTGAACCAGATTTAGAAAAAATTATACCCGCGCTTCGCGGCGTTAATCGGCCAATTGATAATAAATGCAAGACTCGAACCATATTAAAAAAAAGAATTTATACCCACGCTTCGCGGTGTTAATCGGGGCAATTGATAATAAAAGCAAGACTCCAAGCAGATTAAATATATATATACCCACGCTTTGCGGCGTTAATCGTTGCAATTGATAAGAAATACAAGACTCGAAACAGATTAAAATAACGAATTACAACCGTAGCAGCGTCGAATCCTTACAAAAATAAATACCACTGTTCGGATATCGTTACAAAAAAATGGGATTACAAAAAAAGAAGGAAATACCATTGTATCATCATACATCCTAAAACAATAAATCAAATCGTCTGCAAAAGTTTTGAGGATTTGTTAATTAATTATTGTTATTATAATTATTTAATTATTTTATAATAATTAGTATTAACATTAATCATTATTAATTTTCACTTTGGTAAATGTATGTTTTATAATAGATTCTCAATCCTTTCCAATTAATACATATTCCTTATCACATATAAATCAATTCCAATTAACATTAATTAGTTGCCATAATTCTTCCAATTCATTTATAACATGTACACGACAATATATATATACACACCAAACCTTAATATATCATTTTTACATCAAGCTTCTCTTCAATGTTAATACTATGTTCTTGAATGTTTCAAGAAAATGTATTGACAACACTCTCATTCTCATCATCAACTTTTCGAATCTATGTCGTCGACAGATAGTGCTTCTATAAAAAACTAAGGTTATACAAGTTGTATATCCGGTGAGTAAAATACTATTAGATAAGGTTAAGTAACAATGTATTTTCCGACAATGACGTTTATTGTTATATATTTTATAAATTTATCAATGATATTTTAACTTCTATTATTCAAGAACAATGTTAAATAACACATGTTAGTGATATACGTTAACTCTAACACATAAAATGTTTGAATTTTGAACACAATCTGTTTACAACCCATGTAATGTTTAAATTAAAAAAATGTTACTAAACACAATTTTTTTATCATTTATTGAATTCAAGTTTTTAAAATTAAATATTTTAAATAATAATCCCATTTTTATTACATACGTATTTTTTAGACATATTCGTTTAAACCAAAGACAACACAAACTGTAACTTTTAAAATGATTTATCACGTTTAAAATAATTTTAAAAAAATGTTTTATCAATCAATTCAATTCATTAATTCACGGGATTTTTTAATCAATTGATTGTTATTTATTATCATTATATTTTTTCCTAAAATAGCATAATCTTGAATACTCATTTTAAACTTCAATGGTTTCAAAATCTCATATTTAAATAAAAATTTCCCTAAATGCAGAAACTATCAAATATAATTTATTTTTTTAATTAATTATTATTTATTAACAAGAAGATTCCATTAAAGTTTCAGAGAAGGCAATTTCCAATTTCTGTATGTTTTGCGATTACGATTAATAAGAGCCAAGGACAATCACTATCAAAAGTTGGATTGTATTTGAGACAACCAGTATTCAGCCATGGACAATTTTAGTGGCACTATCAAGAGTCAAGAGTAGGGATGGAAATAAATTACTAATATTGAATGCTAAAGAAAAGCCGACGAATAAAACATATAATGTCGTCTATAAAGAAATTTTCAGAGACATATGATTTACTTACAACTGATACATTCTATGTTTAATTTCATTTTCTTAATTTGTAGTCGTATGTTATTTTTTTCTAATTTCCTATTTCATATATTTATGGATTGTACTAGTGATTCTTGCTCAACCCGTGTAACACACGGGTTTCTAACCTAGTTTGGAAAATATAATTATAAATTTAATTAAATTAGTAATTAAAGTAAATAAATTAAATAATTAAAACTTTAAACGAGCCGAGCTCGAGCCTGGAAATTTTCTAACGAGCCGAGCTCGAGCTCGAGCCCCATTTAGTCTAAACGAGCCAAGCTCGAGCCTTAACGAGCTCGGGATCGGCTCGGCTCGTTTACACCCATATTTAATACCCTTAAACTTGAAGGGTTATATGTGTAAAATTAGGGAATATATAAACAAGTCTATGTCTGTACATTTCATTCATTCGAATCATTTAGTTAATAGAAATTCTCGTTCTATTCTCTCTGTGTATCATCAAACCTTCTGGGACAACAAATATTATGTGGTTTTTTACTTTTTTCCATTCAAATGCATCACTAGATACTGCTGTAGCCAACAATCTTGACCCATATTAAGATAACTGGATAGAATTGGGTAAACAATTATTGCTTTTGGGTTGAAATGAGTAATATTATGACATAGTATGGGTTGAGATGTGTAACATGTTAAAACAAAGCGGGTAAAGATGGGCAACTTAAGAACCATGTGAACATAATGGATTTCAATGGGTAAGAACAGCTAATAATATGTTTAATGAGAAAATTATTAAAAATTATTCAAATAAACTATTTGTTTAGTTACAACTCATCTTAACTTTTGCGAAATTGAATTTTTTTTTAAAACGACCCGTGATTTTGCTTAAAACCCATCTTGACCCGCACCCATCATAACCCGCACCCGTTCTGACCCGTTACTCAATCCAACCCGCCTATTTTGTCAGGCATAAACGCTACACTTATCCTATTTTACATTCAAAATAAGCTATAAGAAATAAGAAAATGCTGGTAGCAAAACAATCTAAGCTTCAAAAATAAGCTAGAATAATATTCGCATGCAAAAGATATAGGTTGATTTTCGGTTTTAGTTTTCTTATCGACAAGTTAAATATGACAAAAAATAAATAAAGATATTGTTAAAGACAGGGCCGGCCCAATGGGCTTGGAAACCTATGCCTCCGCCTAGGGCCTCCAAATTTTATAGAGCCCCCTAAAAATATACCTGTTGGGCTTATGTATGTTAAATTTGAATCATTTGGTAGGCTTTTTTTGTTGGGCTTCTGAAATAGGGAAACAAAAGGGGCAGTAGCCAGCTGGCAGGAGCCAGATTTACCACCATTTCTGAAAATTCTATCCTCATTCATCTCATTCATCAATCAGAAGAACTAGGGTATCGTTCATGGTTCACGAGTTCACACTGGTTCAAGAGTTCTGTCGTTCACGCCTTCACCGGTTCACTTTTGATTGTTCGACTCATCGACTGGTTGTCTGGTTCACACTTCACCAGTTCACCTCCACTGCGGCTCTACGGAGTGCCAACTGTCTTTCGCGAGTTCACTCGAGCTGACTGTCCAGGTTCTCAATAATCAACGGTGTATTTTAGACTTTTAGTATTTGTATTAAAGATTTTTAGTATTATTACTCCTAATGCTCTCAAGTCTTAATTCTTAATTAGTTTACTCTATTGCTTATAATTGATTATTGATTGATTTAGGTTTTTACTCTTTACTTGATTTGACTATTGTACGTATGTATTACTTACAGAGTTACAGGTAAGTGGTTATTACGTATTAGTGATTGACTCAATTGATTTATTGACTCCATTGATTTATTAGTAAAACTGTAAAACTATTACTCATATCTTTACTCTTTACATAAGGAGTGTTAGGACTGATTTACTTGACCTGTTAATTTAGATTTTGCTTAGGTTTTAATTAGCTATTGTTTAATTAAAAAAGATTTTAAAAGAAATTGATTATGAATATTTTATTTGCGTCTAAAAAAACTTGAAAAATAAATTTAATTTAAATAATTTATACATTTAAGTTTTATCAAATATACAAATAAAAAAAGCTTAACTCTGCGCGCCGTCGATATACTTTTAATTTATTGATGTCGGTCTCAATCCCGGATAAAGGATTGTGGTTTTAAACATAGTTATTAGATATGAGAAAAGGGCCCCGTTTTTAAATTTCGCCTTGGGCCTCGAAAAAGTTTGAGACGGCCCTGGTTAAAGAAACCTCATGATATGCACATGAAAGTGTAGGGCAATTTAAAGAAGCTAATAGAACACATATGAAACTTAAAATAGTTGTGGGAATTGTCAAAAAAATACTGCAACAATTAAAAGGGCTTACAAGATGCAGTTACTATTTTAGTTCAAAATGACATTACTTGTCCTTGATGTAAAAATATGAAATACCGTATATTAAAGCCAATTGGTCAAACTTAAAGGCTTACTTGAAGGTAAAATGAAATGGGTCAAACGTGTTGAAAGTCGCCTATGTCAACATCATAAGCAATATGTTTGATCATACCTTATCCTTGGAGGCCACCGACTTCGCAGCTTGCAGCCCCGCTTTAACTATTCCTCTCTGTTATTCGGGTATTGGGGATATCCGAGGGTTTACCACAAAAGTGGGTTCCCATGGTAATCCAAAAAAAACTCAGTTTTAAGCAAAACACCAAATTAGTTGTTAGCAAAATAGAAAATCACCAAATCATTATTATTAAATATGTTTTCAGCAAAACACCATAACAGTATTATCAAAACAAATCTGAAAATTATAACCTATCTAAATCCAAAAAGAAATAGAAGTTTTATAAATGATTTTATAAGATATGTAAAAGTAGATTCAAAATACGAGGGACTGAGGGAGTACCTTCTGTTGATCGATTCCTATTGTTAAACAAGAATACACACACATACAAATACATAATAATAATTTGGATTATATGGAACCTGTGAATCTAGTAAACACAGTGTTAATTCCTGGCTTGATTCTTGACAACACCGGATTGAGTGGGTTCCCGTTTAGGTTGTACGGTTAGGATGGAATTGAGTGGAAATGCTAGAGAGGTTCTCGAATTCTAGAGTAAGGAAAATACACTTGTGATGTTATCATTTATATACATCAAAGAGGAAACCCTAATTAGGATAGTAAGGATAATTATGTCCATCATATAACTACCTATCTTGGTGGGTTATTATTAATTGATTAATTAGATAAACAATCATAAGGGCCACATGATTAATATAATTCATTCTTACATTCTCCTACTTGGCCAAGTGATTATTTATTATGAGCATTAGATAAGTCTATAGATTGATAATACTTATTTTAGTTCTAAATTGTAATCATAGCAGAGAAATATAGTCATTCAATCAATTATTCAATTCAAGACCCCATTAATCATGCTATAACACAAATTTAAAACTTGAGTTAATATCAATTAACAAGTAAGCCATTTAACGAATGATTTGTATTATTAGTGTGTATATGTCATTAGGCATGCGTAAAGTCATTGATACACATTGACAAAGAAAACCATTAGACCCATATCTAGTTCCTTTCTGACCGAAAGAATAATAGGATATTACCCGTTGGTAAATATCCTTGTGCCTCACTCTTAATATCCATCACATACATTAAGCTGATTTTGGAAACAGTAACAAACATTCACACCAGGGGTCCAGGGGAGATGCAATCCTCCTAGTAAATGGGGTTGTCAGGCCGATAGTACTACCATTGTTCACCCGTTCGGCCCCACATGGGTTCATTAGATACGGTATGATATATGAGGACTTTTTGATTGTGATAGCAAGATACACATGTAATCCCATGAAATCACAAAGATAACACTGAAGCATATCATAGGTTTAAAAAAGATTTCATAATGATACCCTAATGTTTGTAAAACATTAAAAAGAAAAAGGGTTGTACGAAACTCACCTGAATTGTTGTAAAAGCAATAACTAGTATTCAGCATACAAAGTTTTTGTTCTTGAGTTCAAATTCTGCAATCGATTAAATTTCTGTAAGTTATTGGTAATCGGTTTGGTTTATCAAGACATTTTGGACATTCATAGTCAAGGATTTGATAAACCAGAATATCAAGTTGATCTTGAACTATGTGCGTTACCGGAATGGATTCGATACGAGTATTATCTGATTTGTGTGGTTAAAATCATTGATTTTGATCATTTATAGGGTTTGCATTGAAATTGAATTGAAAATTGATAGTTAATTGACTTTTGTATCGAAACCGAAGTCTTAATCAACTTCTTGATTCAAATCTGGTTACTGGATCATGAAACAGATCGCAAAACTAAGTCCGGAACGTGAAATCAATTAAGAATAGGTGATTTACATCAAAACCGGATCACGAGATTGCAAACCGGACCGCGAAACGGAGTTCAGAACGCGAAAATAAGATAATTAAACAATGGCCTGAATATTCACCAGAAAATTCGTCGAAGTTGGCAAAAATCCGGCCAGCGGCGGTGATCTGGTGGATGGTGGCGGTGGCGCGGTGTCTTGGGTTGGTGGCGGTGGCGTGGTGGCACGGTGTCTTGGGCTGGTGGCCTAGCCATGGCTAAGCCATGACTCATCTGCCACTACCGTGCCATTCGCGTGGCACAACCAGGTATTCGCGTGTCACGACCGTGCCGGTATGTGTCACCACCGTGCCATTCGCGTGTCACCATCGTGCCATTCGCATGTCACCACCATGTCAGTTGCGTGTCACCACTATGCCGCATGGGGCCGCAGGGCCAAGTCGTCGTACCGCATGGGGGCGGGGGCCACATTCATGGGCCGCTTGGGGCCGTGGGGCCAGGTGCCTGTGCCGCCTGGGGCCGCGAGGCCAAACTCCCTTGTCACGCTGGCACGCGGGGCCACGCCCATGTGCCACACTAGGCCGTTGTGCCCATTCAGCGTGCCAAAAATCGTTTTTGTGTGCCAAAATCCATATTTTTGATACTTTTATCGGGTCAAAATCTCTAGACCCTAATGTTTAACATATATCTAGAGTTTTGTCAAAAAAAATCTCGATTTAAAAAACTTTGAAAAATCAGGTTTCTGAACCATTTTGCTCTTTTTCATGGTTTTTGAACATTTGATGATTTTCAAACCTCAATCCATGTTTATAAAACCTTTTTCATGTTATTTGAAGCTACTCAAACCAAATATTTGGATTAAAACTTACGGATTTGAGAATATTGCTTGAAAAACCTCAAAAACTTGATTTTTGAAGTGTTTTTTTGATTTGGCTTGAGACTTGATCTTGATCTCCACTTCTAATTGACCTTGGTTGATATCTTGAATAAGGGACAAAGAGCAAGGGTCGAATTTGGAGTGCCTTCTAGTGATTTCACGTATGTTAAAAAAAGTCAAGCATGGCAACTATGCATAAGTTCCTTTGATTTAGCTTAGTGTTGTATTTTGGCCAGCAAGTGCTACATCTAGAAGTTGGATTAAACATATTTTTAGGCTTAAGTGTGAATGGGATTGGCAATCTAATTGGTTTTGCTATTTTCGCGATTATTCGCTCTGCTTTTACGCGCGTATCTTCGGGAACTGTTGTTATTTATCAATCGTTATCGTTATGCTCCCATATACATTCCATTACGTATATAATGTGATTAGTAAGTTCGGGTTGTCATGACTTTGCCAATTATGAATGGTGATTCGCCTTTTCTCAAAATTCATGATTTAACTTACCAAAACTTATGGATTTCTAATGCCACACCTCGACCGGTGGCAGAATATGCCGGGGCATGATTTGTGCATGACTGTTCATAAGCTCATGATTTCTAATTCAAAGTTTTATACTTAAAATACTAAATTACATTGTCTTTACATTACAAGTTCAAAGTCAACTACAACATTCAAGAATTTAAAAACTTAAGTCTTTAATAAATTATCTAGCTCCATCTCCCTAACTTTTACTTAGAGTCTTCACTTTAACGTGTCACACATGTAAAGTAATTGTCAACTAAATGAATAGTTGGTGAGTAGTCACATGATTATAATAGTATATGTTTCAAAGTATGCAAACCTATATGAAAAGGAGTATGAACATTATATTGTGAATGAAACAAGCATGTGTAAAGGTGTACCGTCCCTTTTTAACACGGACAACATCACGCGAAGAGAGCCCGGCTCTCTTAGGAACTAAGTACTAGAATACGTGCAAAGAAGCATATGAGTAAATAAGTATACAAATACAGATCAGTCGCATAATAACAATCCAACTACAAAGCATTATATAGTTTGCATATGTTCAAGAATAGTATAAAGTTTAAGCTTTGCATGATGACTCGTGTGATAGCCCCAAAGTAATGTAAAACTAAAAAGGGGATATGAAAACTCACTTGTGTTGCTAACCAATCCAAGAGTTACAACTACATACAGTTGTACAATAGCAATCACTTGTTACCTTGTTTTAGATATAAAAAAGTGTCTATGAGTTCCTTGTTGCAAATTATTCTAGTATGCTAAGATATATATCACGTATAGTCATCTAAAGAACGAGTTTTGTTCGTTTAATTTATTCTGTATAAATGTTTAAAAATTTATGAATTATTTAAAGTCATTAAAAGTAAGTAACTTTAATCCATTCAAATTCGATCAGAGGAACGATCCTGATCCCCTAAATCCATAGGGCTTTTGATCTAAGCATGAAAAAGATTCGGTTTGGTATAAGATTACTTGTGATGGTGTAAGGAGTGTTGAGTTCGAGTATGTGCTTGGCCGCGACTGATCTTGGATTCGGGTTCGACAATTGGAACAATCTGAGAAAGAATTGATGCTTCAAGATGTTTCAGAGGGCCGTTGCAAGGCTTTGTGTGTGTTTGATTTCAATTTTTGATTATGAGGAATGGCAGATTCATGTTTTGGTTCGTATTAAGTGTTCGGTCGAGTAATTAAGGGTGTTTAACGCATGCAGGATGAAATTAATGCTTCCATCAAGTTCATCAGAGGTAGTTGGGGGTTAGGACGAGCATACAGGGGTGTTTAATGCTCGGTGTCGAGCTTTGAGTGATAGAACCGGGTCGTACAGGCCTCGAACAAGGGGAAGGGAAGCAAGGCTGAAACTTTGCTGGTTTTGGCAAGTTTGGCCCCTTATGTTTTTGTTTTGTTCCACTCCTTGACTGAAGTCCCATAACACACAATATAGTTTTGGTTTATGGTAGAAACAACCCCTAAGGTTTATTATCCTAATATCTTGTGCTTAAAAGTTTATGAAATTTTGTTAATATCTCATGTAATTTGTTTAAACTTTTAGGAGATATAATTTAATGTTTATAATCATTTTATGTAATTATCACCACCACCACCACCACTATTTATATATAGTTTTTTTTTTATATTTTAATTATTTACATTCACTAAACTTATTTAATTTAGTTTTAAAAAAATGATTAAAAGTTTTATAAAACTTAACTTCTTTACATAAATTTGTTATTTGTTTGTATATAGATTTCATATACATATATATATATATATATATATATATATTGTTCTATATGTTTTTTTATTCTTTTACACGAATTTATTGTTAATGAAATATGGTAAGAACGATTTAATTTCTGTCGAGACGATTCATACATTCGATTTTCATTGATAATGATGTCAGAGATTTTACAAATGTTACATCTAAGTTGGCCTCTGTTATTGATGTTCTTTGCTTTAATTTGTTTGTAAGTCATATTAAATTGGTTATGACTTTTGAATTTGATTTAGGTTGTTAAATCCTTATAGTTTCGATATTGTTATTGCGATTTGGCGTAATTCGGCAATTTTACATATTGTCTTCTGTAATGGGTTCCTTCTTGCAATTTCCTTTCATGCACACATTGTTTTGCATGTATATGCATATTTATCCATAATTACATTAATGTAGTAATTAAATCTTGAATTTAGGGAATTACCTTGCGACAAGGAATATGAATGTCACACTAACAGTTTATATTAGTAAATTTTTAGATTATTTATAAAGATATACAAAGTTTTACTTACACATTATTTTAGATTTTACAAAAATGTTTAATAACATTTAAACTATTTATTCCTAATGATAATATAAATTTTTTAAATTATTTTTATTTCAATAAATATGAATGAAATTATTTTAAAGAAATTCATTTCCTAAATCATTTACTTAAATACATTTAAAAGAAATATTAGCATTTAGTACAGAAAAAGACATTTACAAATTATAAAGTTTAATGTTACACATTTAAATAAAACATTTCATTATATTACAAAACTTATTTAGTTATAGTATTTTATTTAAACACATGTAAATAAATTATTAGTAATTATAAACTTAAGTATAAAGCTAGTAAAGTTATTCTTTTATATTAATCTATGGAATATATTTAAAGTATTATTTCATTTATTCTTTTTTCAACTTATAAAATGGTTTAAATAATTATAATTTATAACCTAATAAGTGTAAACTATGGATTGAAACTCAAAACTCTTTTAAAAGAACCATAGTCAAGCTTTAGTTAGATACAAGACTTAGACATTATTCACATCAAACATTAGGGTGAAGAATAGTGACTTTACTCTACAAAAATCATTATCAAAGACATCTGGAAAGCAAACACATGTGAGTTTCTCATAATACCTTTTACACTTTTACAAGTTTTGAGATGTTACACATGCCTTTGACAAAAACATTGTAATTCATGATGCAAAACCATTTGTAAATGCAAAAGGCTTAGTTCTAGATTGATTGCTATATGTGCTTTACTTATTGCAAACATGGTTTAGGATAGAAGATGTTTCTTACATAAACATACACTAGTATCTTGGAGTGGTTAAATACCTTCCACACATAGACTTAGGTCTTTGTGAATTACATGTTTTAGCATATGACCTAGCTAGTCTAGATTTGAACATTGTGATGACACTTGTTTGGAGACATTAATTGAGACATAAACATTATGTTGACTTGTAGACACGTGTATACTTTGAATCTAATTCATTTTGGAACATTTGGTATAGAATCTTTCACATTTGGTATAAACTATATTTTACATGTGTAACATGTTAAAGCTATGGATGAATATCATATAGGAATTATAAGACCTAGTTTAATATTAATCAAGTTATTGTAATGTCATTTTTGATGTAATGTTTGATTTGAATGTATTTGAATATTGTGTTAATGGAATTACGTTTTGGTTTAAATGAAATGATTTAATATTGAATCTTACAAATAATACTATGGGCTTTTGGAGAATTACACATCACACCTCGATGTATTATGCCATACGTTGGGGTGTGACAGTGTGACACTACCCTCCGCCTTGAGGACAAGAGAGTTGTGTCCTAGGGACTATTGTTGTGACCACTAATGAACTACAGCCCATACCTGAACAAACCAATCAATCAATCAATCAACATACTCAGTATATCCCGCCATTAGCATGCTAAGGCAGGGTCTGAGGAGGGTGAGATGTAGACAGCCTTACCCCTACCCCGTAGGGGTAGAGAGCCTTACCCCATACCTGAACAAACCAGTACGGTGGATAATCAAAAGGCAGCAAGAAGAAATACAAGGCCCAAAAGATCACCAGCCCATTACCAAGATTACGTAACAATGTGCATGGCCTAGAGATAGTGAGGGACGAGAATAATACCTGTATAAGAATAGGATGAGAGAGAGAGAGAGGGAGTTAGTTAAGAAATTTGTTATGGTAGAGGTTCTCTTCCCATCTTCCTCTGTAATTCCTTGTATTGATCTCTTTCATCATTCCAATAATAAAATGCAATTTCTGCCCCAAATTGTGTGTGTGATATTTTGTTGAATAGTATAACACTTCAGATGGTGTCTTGGTGAAGTTGAACCGTGACGCCAGCCATGCTCCGGTGAATGAGTGGTTGTGACTCTGGTGGCGCTAGTGGTTCAGATGGGTGAGATGCATGAAGATTGTAGTGGCTGGAATTGATGGTTTGAAATTTTATTAGCATTCTTGAATTGATGGTTTGAACTTTGAAGTCTTAATCTTAGTTTGTTTTTATGATTTCAGAAGCTTAGGAGCGGATAGAGGTGATAACAACGGCTACCGGCAGCGAAAACATCCACAGGTTGCCGGGAAATGGTGAAAGTGGTGTGGGGCTGCTGGGAAATAAACTAGAAATGGTGGTGGTGTCTTGGTGATAGTTGTGGGTAAAACAAGTCTCGGTCTGTCCCACCTTTTCGGTCAACACGAGTCAACGCTGGTCAACAATAGTCAACATATAAAAATCAGCCTGGTTACACCCATATCGAATCAAAACACATTTTGCAGAAGTTTAACAAAATTGAAGGGGTGAAAGTATTAATTCCAGAAGCATAAGGACAACAATCAAGAAACAAAAAAGATGAATCCTAAATTTTAGAAACTCAAGAGAATCAAAATGATATTTCATAAAGTACTTTTTAACAAGTTAAGAGCACCATGATAACATGACTGTTAGAGCCTAATATACCCCTTTTAAGGTAAAAGAATACATTATTGAAAAAGAAAAGGTTCATGCTTAAGAGTATGTAAAAGACTACAAACAATGAAAAAAATAGAATGTTCTAATAATTTAACTTAAAAATATATGTCAAGTAGCTAAGTAGGAGAACTAAGAATATAAATGAATATTAGTATGTTCTTTAAAACATTACTTTATACAAACTACATGAATCTACTACTAAGCTAACCCACGTGTAAAGGAGAAATAATTAACAATATAAATATTGCCTATAATTGAAATAAAATATTTGAATTTTTTCTAAATACGTTAACATAATTTAAAAAATTCATTAACATGTGAAAGAAGAAATGCTAACATGTAGAAGACATCCATATAATTCATTTAAATGGCACCCGCCAATTTATCTAACAAATATCATTTTTAGTGTGACAATTTGACTAAAACCTCATAATCCTTGAAACATCCTTCTAACTAACAATTAACTGGATTAAAAATGAAACATGAACAAAACATGAAAATGTGACGTTTATAAAATCTAAATCAATGTAACATTTATCCCTAAATCACTTCGCTAACAATGCCTAACATTGTAGCAGTAACATTACAAATAAAACAAATCAAAATCATAATGAAATCAATATCCGAAAGTAACTAGAATGAAGCATGAAATAAAAGCTTACCTCACATAATTGAGCAATACTTGTCAAATTGATGAAGCACAAAACTCAAACCCATGAAAATTGTAAAGGAAGACGAAGAGCACAAAATTTAAATCCTACGACACAAGAAACAAGGGTTTGCCGCATGAACTTGTTCTCCAATCATACACTCATTCTTCTCCTTCGTCTTCTTTCTCTTTTTCTTTGCTTAATGTGAGAGATGATGAAGGATTACTCCTCGTTTCATTACCAAAGGCTCTTAACATTGTTTTTGCTATGATTTTTAGGACTAGGTTATCATAGATGCTCAAGATGAGTGTGGGTTTGTTTTGATTTAAGGTTTGATTTTAAGAGTGGTGTTATTTTTCTTGTGATTTACCCATTTGTGATGATCAGAAGACGAAAGGGTGGAGTGAAACCCTAAGTGGCTATGTCCACGACACACGTGAATGATTTATGATGATCAAGCGTGGGAAAGTATTCATAGACACATGGTGTTGGAGAGTTAAGGGTCGTATTCACAGACACATGGTGTTGGAGAGTTAAGGGTCGTATGTGATCAACATAATCACCCACCCGCATTGTATATGGAAAGGCCTCGAAGAATTTCAACATCATCAAATGATTACCATTGCATATGTATATGGTAACCATAGAAAAAGTATCATACGCTTTGCATTTCAGCGTATTGGGTATGTGTAGTTGGATGGCAAACAACATATATGCAATATGTAGAATCTTATAAACAACACAACCCTGTGTATTCTTGATAAAGCTTTAATAAACATTGAGGATTAGTTGTTAGTTTTTAACCTATAGTTTTATTTATGTTATCAATGATATTTTATATAAAAAATTATTTAATTTGTATTAATGCGTTAGATATATACATTTTTTTTTAATTTCGTATATATGTATCTACAAATATAGAAAAGCATACTATTAATAAATAACAAAATCATATAATTGAATTCTAATACAAAAATATTATAATACAAAGGAATATTGATGAAATATATAATAAACAAAAGACATTGTAAAAACATAAATGCAATAAGTTGTTGTCCCAAATAATTAATTAATTTTTAGGTTTTGTATTATTACTATAGAGTAGAGTGTAATAGTCTAGGTGTAAGAGCAACACCCTATGTTGTCTTTTACCTAATACTCGCACAAATGTTACAAAAAAAACGAAATAATTAAATAATCACGTAAACACATCGTACTTTTGCACTTTAAAGCCCATTATATAATATATATATATATATATATATATAATATATATATATATATATATATATATATATATATATATATATATATATATATATAGGATCCGCATCCTATAATAACCCTCTCTTATTGCATAACTCGAAATAACCCTGCAAGATGAACCCGAATCTTTGGTTTTTTTTTTCAAAATCTTAGTTTTACATGTACAAAAATGATCTGGGCAATCTATGGTTGAGATCATATAATGGCAATATTGTAAATAAATGATAATTAAAGGATTTAATTATAAGATCACAAGGGTATTATAGGCGTAAATTTTTTTTTATCTCTCATATATTTAATTCAATTCCTAAAATCACTCTTCTCTCTCCTCTCTCCAATCTCTTGATTAATATAATAATTTAATTAATTTTTTTCACTGAAAAAATTGAATTCAAACAATTTGAAATTTTTGATACAAAAAATCCAATTTTTTTCAATAGAATTCCCTGATTACATATATGTAACCAATCCAACTATTTACATATATAAACAAGATTACATATATGTAATCACGCAAATAGATTACTTCGATCGAGTTGCATACATATAAACTTGCTTAGATATATGTAATCGTACACGTAGAGTTGATTACATATATGTAAGCATTTAAAAAAACCATCTAATTACATATATGTAATCATACAAACAGATTAGTTCGGTCAATTTTTTCACTAAAAATATTGAATTCAAATAATCTGAAATTTTTAATACAAAATTTTGATCATTTTCAACAAAACCATCTGATTACATATATGTAATCATACAATAAATTAATTCGATCAAGTTAGATACATATAAACATGGTTACTTATATATAATCATACAATTAAACTTAATTACATATATGTAAGTATTCAAGAAAAAAGATATATTTAAGCATTTTTTTTCAACAAAAAAGAAGGAAAAATGAACAAGATTGTGATTATGTAAACATGCTTACATATATGTAATAATACAAGCATTCATGAAAAAAAAGTTAAAGACGAATATATGTGTTACATATATGTAATACTATAAATATCAAAAAACAAGAACAAAAAACATAACAAGTGATTAGATACATGTACACCTTTGTGCAATATCGCCTTCATCGTCTTCTTTTTATTTAGTCGTTTAATCAATAGCATGGTATCCATATGTGATGGGTTCAATGAAAAACAATTGAACTTCAAAAAGGATTAATTTGATCAAACAACAACATTAAACAAAACTGTTTTTTATTATTTTAGAATCAAAGCATTTTCTCATTTCATTAACATTCACAAAAAAAATAATAATAAAAAAAAAGCCTACCAGGTCCTTTCTGCAAGGCATGTATGTTTTTCTCTTTTTAAATCATTTTATGAACATTTTTGCACGTACAATTATTTGTGTACGGGAGTTTCCGGTTTACCAT
Source organism: Mikania micrantha (assembly GCA_009363875.1). NCBI lineage: Eukaryota > Viridiplantae > Streptophyta > Magnoliopsida > Asterales > Asteraceae > Mikania > Mikania micrantha. The sequence goes on from CM018695.1 coordinate 54,537,744, forward strand.
CGCCACCCAATATATTAAACCTCACCGGAATTTTGTTTTGGAGTATCCCTCTTCTACAGACTTAACAACATCATTGGTTGTTTACCTTTGTTGTTGGTCCGCCGAAGCATATATCGGAAGATCCACTTTTTATATCCAATCCGGTGGAACTACAATTCTTGCATTTATTCGTAAGCAATAACATTTCACTGTCTGGAGTAGGGCTTATGAGGATTGAATTTGATACCCGAAACCCTAACGTATGCTATTCAAACGTCAGAACGATAACTCCTCAATCTCACATTCAAACGTCACCAATATTCTTGGCTCTCGAGACTTCTGTTGTGATGCCATCAACATTGATTTGACATTACAAATCACTAAAGGTAATGAAGGATAAGTTAACGACCAGAAGATGACGAAAATGGAGCAAGTTCTTGGGATTAGGTTTTCAATTCATGGTGTGATTTGTTTGATTAGTCTCTCTCTTTTAGATGGGAAAATCAAACGGAGAGATTTTAGGAAATTTAAAAGCAAAAAGATAATTACCAAAATTAAAAGTTTGTAAATTACTATATGACCCTTTTATTTAAATAAAAAAAATTTAAAATAGAAAAGTTTGATTGGTTGAATGGAGTTTTCTTGGTTTTCTTAAAAACAAGGAGTTTTCTTATGAACCTTCCTCTATATATATATATATATATATATAGGGCGGTTATTGTACAAAGAAAATTAACGTGAGAAGCGTAGAAAGCCACCAGAATGCGCCACATGTAATCTGGATAAGGGGTAAAATGGTCCGTGTAAAATTACAGACCGTGCTTAATAAAATTACAGACTGGCTTTAACACCCGTAATCAAGGACCACTGGTATAATCACGGACCAATAATCACGGACCGCATTATATAAATATCATAGACCGTAATTTAACATTCATAATCAAAGACAAATCTTATAAATCATGTACTAGATAATCACGGACCGTGTTATATAAAAATTACGGACCGTTATTTTAAATGCATAATCAATAACGAACTACATAATTACATACCAATAATCACGGACCAAACTTAAAATTACGGACCACATGAAAAAAATCGAAAAAAAAAACTATACCAATGTCATACTCAAATTAAAGACAATAAAATTCTCAATTTTATGGTCAAATTTTTTTTTAAAAATAATTAAGTATCTAAAAGTTATTCGATTTTTAAAAAACTGGTGAAACTTGATTAACCACAAGAAAGTCAACTAGAGTATGTTATTCCTTTTTTGCCCTTTCAGCTTTTATTCACGCAAGTTTTTATCATAAATTGGGGACCACATGATCTTAACCATTGATTAATTTGATCAAAAGCTTGGAATTCTTCTTATCCTTCTCACTAAAATAACCCTTTGTATTGGAACCGTCTCCTATATATATATATATATATATATATATATATATATATATATATATATATATATATATATATATATATATATATATATATAAACCATGGCCTAATAAAAAGTAGTATTTGGTTTTTGTTATATTGGCGACTAATATTATGATCACGGTGTTGCCACGTAAAATGGGACCTCTCCTAGATATTTGATAAGATTAACCCATCTGTATATCTACCGGTGATGTGTGTTCACTCGCTCATCTCTTATTCTTCTTCCACCAAATTGATCCTAATGGAGGTGTGAGGTGTTGTTCATCAGCTTTGCTATGGCTGGCTTCCTTTCCTTTGTCGATGTGAGGCCCCAATTCCCTGGCGCCTCACCGAGTTTGGTTTTCATCATAACACATAGCTCTTAAACTAAAAACTTTCATAAATATGCAGCGGAATTTAAAACATTGTCAAATAAAAATATACTGAAATAGATTGTATCAAAACATTTAGGATTGCCAACACCATCGGATTCTCTATCTTGATGCCCGAGCTCCATGCCTCCTCTTACCTTAGCTTTAACCTGACATACATGCTAAAATGTCAACTTACGCTGGTGAGTTCTAGTTTTCATAAAACATCATAAACGTTTTGGCAAGTTAGAACATACTTAACATAAAACATCATTACGTTCACATAATCCATAACCTCGTCACATAACAACATAAACATCATCATCATACATCGATTATCATCCACATGAACAATGGGCTTATGCCGATACAAGGCTCCATATCCAATTATAATCTTGGTTGACTCTCATACCCAGTTATAGTCTTGGTTGACTATCATACCCGGTTATAGACTTGGTTGACTATCATACCCAGTTATACTCTTGGTTGACTATCATACCCAGTTATATTCTTGGTTGACTATCATACATACCCAGCACAAGTACTGGAGCATCATTCATACACATCCCATAACTAGTATGGGAACATCTGTCATTCATCATACATGATATTCTAGCATTATATCATCATTCATCATAATCGTCGTAACATTTCATGTAGCATCATAACATCCTTCATTGTAGTCATCATGGCATCCTAAACATGTCATACTAGCATCATTTCATCATATCATCATAACATCCTAGCATCATGCACATATCATGCTAGCATCCTTATCATATCATAACATCATGGCATCATGTCTACATCTCATGCTAGCATGATAGTCATAACATCATACTTCCATCCTAGCAACCTAGGACCTTATCATAACATTCTATAACTATCATCATAGTTATCATCATACAACGTGTTATCATACAGTTATCATCATATCATATCATCATGATATTCATCATCATAACTCATTTATCATGCATTCATCATACTTAGCCTATTCTCTTTCATATTTCATCATAACTCAAACATTCATCATCATAGCATTGGCATATTGCATCATAACACATCATAAACATATTAAAGCATGTATGCCAGCCCAAAACATAGTTACACATAACATGTTAAACTGGGGCATCTAGAACTCACCTAATAGTAAATTCTTGTTTCCTTAGCCAAACTACTTAGCTAGGGCTTAAGAACCCACATTAGCACATTACTTAACATCCTTAGACTTAAATTTATTCTAAATCCTCATAGCATACTAGTTTCCCCCTCGTAATACAAATTCTCGAATATGTATAGGTATTCGAAACTGCTGATTCACGAAGTACTCTATACTCGAACTCTATGGTGTTTTCGAAATACCCATGGTACTCGAAAACCTATGAGTACACGAAATGTTGTACCGAAATCCCATGAGGAGACGAATTCTTGTACTCGAACCCTTAGTTCTCGAAACCACACATACTCGAAGGGATTCGAGTATCCATTTCGAGTACAATTCTGGGTACTCATATTTTCATCTCAAAACATCTCAGAATTCCATCTAAGACACTGGGGGAAGCTAGTTCTAGGTTCTTGATGTTGTTACCAACACGTTAAAACCACAAAGTTTTGAACTTCATTGATAAAGGTGTGAGCTTTATGCATAAGTTCCCTTTCGTATAAAAATCCTGACTTTTTAGTTTATGATGCTTACTTGACGCTAGATGATCACTCATGTAGATTCCCATGCGTTTCCTCCTTCGTTTGGTCGATCAAAGCTCGTTTCTTGGAGTTTTCGAAATCCACTTCGCGTATTTGAGAGAAAATGTGCTTCCAGTCAAAGGTCAACATGTTTCCCAAAGCACTCATATATATAGGCAAGGTACACAACTTCTGCACTCGAAATTGGGAGAAATTTCGATTACTAATTTCGAAAACTAGTGTACTCGAATTCGAATTCGAGTATAAGATTTTGATTCTTTAACTTGGTTATTTTCTTCATTTATTTTTTCCTACAAGTTCATTATCTGTTACGTATTCATAATTTCAAATAACTTGTATTAGAAAATTTGGGATGTTACAAGTCTCCCCTCCTTACAATAGGTTTCGTCCCGAAACTTGACTCGTTACATATCGAACAAATGAGGATACAACCTCCTCATTTCTTCCTCAGTTTCCCACATAGTGTCTGAACCCTTCCGATGCTTCCATTGAACCTTGACTTGACGAACCGTTTTATTTTTTAGCTACTTTTCCTTCGTATCCACAATCGCGAATGGTTTTTCAATATAGTTCAATCTGTCATCTACCTCGATGTCATCCAAAGGAACATGTGCTTGCTCGTCTGCCAAACACTTCCTAAGATGTGACACGTGGAAGGCAGGGTGAATCTCGCTCAGCTCTTTCGGTAGGTCAAGTCGGTACGCGACCTTCCCTACCCTTTCCTCTATCCGAAATGGCCCGATCGACCTCGGACTCAAATTTCCCCGCTTTCTGAATCGAATGATTCCCTTCCATGGTGATACTTTCAGCAACACTCGATCGCCAACATTAAACTCGATCGGCCTCCAGCACTTGTCGGCGTAAGATTTCTGGCGATCTTTGGCTGCCTTCATTCGTGCTTTTATCACCTGTAACTTTTCCGAAATGTCAATCATGGCAGCCTTGTTTCCCATTTCCTTCTGTCTCACTTCACCCCCACATACCGGAGTTCTATATTGTCTTCCGTACAACGCCTCATATGGGGGCATTCCGATACTAGAGTGATAGTTGTTATTATACCAAAACTCCACCAATGGCAAGTGATCATCCCAGCTTCCTCCAAAATAGATAATGCACGCCCTAAGCATATCCTCCAACGTTTGAATAGTCCTTTCAAACTGTTCATCCTTATGGGGGTGATAGGCGGTATTGATGTTCAGTCTCATACCCATAGTATCATGAAACTGCTTCCAGAATCTGGAAGTAAACCTCGTATCCCGATTTGATACAATGGAGACAGGAACTCCATGTCGGGTCACAATCTCTTTTACGAACAAATCAGCCTTTCGGACGTATACGTTTCCCTGATCGGGAGAAAGTGTGCACTCTTCGTCAGTCGGTCCACAATCACCCATATGGTATCATGTCGTTTAGTTGTTCTCGGTAGTAGCTTTGTGATGAAATCCATGGTGATGTGTTCCCATTTCCATTCCGGTACCTCAAAAGGTTGCACTTATCCATAGGGTTTCTGATGTTCAGCCTTCACTTGCGCACAAGTAAGGTTCTTGTTCACATACTGCATCACATTAAACTTCATGTCCGGTCACCAATAATCTTTTCGAAGATCTTGATACATCTTCGTCGCACCGGGATGCACAGAATAACGTGATTTGTGGGCTTCATCTAAAATTCTTGATCGAATGTCCCCATTTCTAGGCACCCACATACGACCGAATTGTACTTTCACACCATGATCATTGTCTTCCAAGTTCTTGACTTGCCCGAAAACAAGTTCAAAACCCACATTCTCTTCTTTCAATCCCTCCTGTTGCGCCTGTTTGAGCTCATTCAGAAAGTCTGGCGATATCACCAAACTATACCATTTTACTCGTATGGCAGATGATCAGTCTTGCGACTCAAAGCATCTGCCACCACGTTGGCCTTTCCTGGGTGATATAAAATATCACAGTCATAATCCTTTAGCAGCTCAAGCCATCGTCTCTACCTCATGTTCAAATCCTTTTGCTCGAAGAAATACCTGAAGCTCTTATGGTCGATGTAGATGGTACTCTTTACTCCATACAGATAGTGCCTCCATATTTTCAATGCAAACACCACTACAGCGAGTTCAAGGTCATGAGTCGGGTAGTTCACCTCATGAATCTTTAGCTGGCGCGAAGCATAGGCTATCATCTTTCCCCTTTACATCAGTACACATCCCAACCCTTGTCGTGATGCATGAGCATACACAACAAAATCATCATTTCCATCCGGCAGTGGTAAGACAGGAGCTTGGGTAAATTTCTCCTTTAGCACTGAGAATACTTGTTCTTGGTTTGGACACCATTCATACTTTACATCTTTCTTCGTAAGCTTCGTCAGTGGCATCGCTATCTTGGAGAAGTCTTGAATAAATCTCTTATAGTAATCGGCCAAAACAAGAGAACTGCGTACTTCCGTAGGTGACTTCGGAGGACTCCATTTCATAACGGTTTGAACTTTAGCTGAGTCCACCATAATGTCGTCTGGGTTCACCACGTGACCCAGAAACTGTACTTCTCATAACCAGAAGGCGCATTTGGAGAACTTAGCATAAAGTTTCTCTTTCCTCATCTCCAATACCTCTTGTACGTGGAAAGCATGGTCTCCCTCGTTCTCAGAATAAATCAAAATAACGTCTATAAACACTATCACTGATCGGTCCAGCATCGGTCGACATACCCAGTTCATCAAATCCATAAACGCTGCAGGAGCATTCTTCAATCCAAACGACATAACGAGAAACTCGTAGTGTCCATAACGTGTACGGAAAGCAGTCTTTAGAACATCCTGCTCTTGAACTTTCAACTGATAGTAACCGGATCGGAGATCTATCTTTAAGAACCAGCTTGCACCTTGCAATTGATCGAACAAGTCATAAGTTCTAGGTAAAGGATACCTGTTCTTTACGGTCAACTTATTCAGTTCCCTGCAGTCGATACATATACGCATACTTCCATCTTTCCTCTAAAAAAAAGCACCGGTGCTCCCCATAGAGAGATACTCGGTCGTATAAAACCTTTATCAAGGACTTGAGTTCTTGTAGCTGGGCCATCATTTCCTTCATTTCAGTGGGAGCCAAATAGTATGGCGTTTGGCGACGGGTTTGCCCCTGGCACTAAGTCGATTTGGAACTCAATTTCCCGTTCCGGTGGTAATCCAGTCAATTCCTTAGGCAATACATCAGGGAAGTTACGCACCACGGGTACATCATCAATCGTCCTCATATTCGTACGCTCCTCAATCACATAGGTCAAGTAGGCTATACACGCTCGCATCATCATAACATCAGCCTTGATCATCGAAATGATCTTCGGTGCATACATCGCTATATCACCATGAACCTTTACGGAGCTCCCATGCATCGCACATAAACATATCATCTTTCGTCAACATATAATGTTAGCCTCGTATTTGGCTAACCAGTTCCTACATAAGACTACATCGAAACCTCCCAAAGTTATAAGAAACAACAGTACTGGGAACTTATGGCCTTCTATCTCAACATAGCAATCATTTATAGCCTCAGTCACCCTAGTCATCTTACCTATAGCCGTCTCTACATCAAATACCCGATCTATCTTCTTAACCTTCCCAGATAACTCATCATAGAAGGTAGAAGATACAAAACTCATATTGGCACCAGTATCAAACAATACAGAAGCAGGAATATTGTTGATAGAAAAGGTACCTGTGACCACGTCCGGGTCCTCAACAGCATCATCGTTTGTCATCGTGAAGGCTCATGCTTTAGCCTTCTGCTTCTGCTTCTCCTTTCCTTTCTCCTCTTTCTTACCCGAGCCCGAAGCATCAGCCCGTGGTTGCCTGCAATCCTTGGACAGATGTCCCAACCCGTTGCAGTTGTAGCATCTGGTGGCACTTGGGCAATTGCTAGAAAAATGCCCTGTCTTTCCTCATCGAAAACATAGGTTAGTGCCCTCCACGCACTGCCCAGTGTGAATTTGTCCACACTTGTTGCATCGGTTCGCATCCTCACGCTTCCCCTTCTTGCCTAAAAACTTTCGTTGTTCTGTTCAACCCCTCTTAGTCCCAGAGGACTCCTTCACCCTGATTTCCTCTTTCACTGGCTCAGCAGCCGTCACATCATATACCACTGACTTCAACAGTGAAATAAAAATTCGTTGGGGCGTTTGCTTTGACATGAATCCCGACCTTTGGAGGCAGACCCTCCATATACATCTTCACCCTGGGTTCCTCGGTGGAAACCAAATGACGAACAAGTCTGGCCATCTTGTTAAACTTTGACGTGTATTGGCGGTGGTTCAGACTTCCAGCTTTCAGAACCAGAAATTCCCTTTCCTTCTTGTCAAGCTCATTCTTAGGGCAGAACTGTTTAGTGACCAGCTCCTTCAGATCTTTCCAAATCTTCTCCATATCAGCAACGGTTTTGGATTTCTTGATGGTGTTCCACCAGTGAAGTTCCTCCTTGACAAAGGAGTGAGCTGCAAACTTGACAGCTTGATCAATTCGGCACTCACTGATGGAGATAACAGCCTCCATCACAAAAATCTAGTGGCAGGTGGCCACATCATCTTTCCTTCCATCAAAGGATGGTGGATTGCATCCTTTGAAGGCCTTGTAGTCACAACCTTTCATCATACTTAAGTTGGAGTCACTGCTCTTTGTCTCGAGGATCACGATTTCCTCGTCATCTTTGGTGCTTTCCTTGGTTCCTTCAGACTTTTCCTTCAAAGCATCCTTTAATGCCTTAGCAATAGGACCGTTCAAAATGTCCGTCGCTCGACGCTCGTTCGATACTCGCTCGGAAAAAGCTCGTTCGAATTTCGCTCAGTTTTAAACGAGTCGAGCACGCTCGGTTCGGTTTCAAAATGAGCCGAGCACAAGCCAAGCTAAGCTTGCTCGTTACTTGCTCGGATAGTCGTTCATTTGGCTCGCTCGGTTTGGCTCGTTTAAGTATAACTAAGTTATACATACATATATATATATATAATTTTATTCACACTAACATGTTTCAAGTTTTTAAAGATGAATAATGTTGGTGTATTCAAACTAATGTATAATGATATTTACGACCTATTCATACATTTTAAATTTTCTTATGCATTCGTATTATGGGTATTCAAGGAACCGGTTTTTATAGTTTGTGGATGGAGCCATAAACCTAACCGTTATTAACGGCTTTTGAATAATAATAACCAAAACCGAACCATTAAGAATTAAAAGTAAAACAAACCGCTAAACGGTTTGGTCTTAGAGTTTGGGCATTTTAGGTTGGGATGTTTGACCCGTTAAAAATAAAAACAAATCGTTTTATTATTTGGGATTCACTACTTGTATTGTAAGCCCAAGTATATGTGTGTATCATAAAGTCCGGTTCGGTTTATTAACGACCGTTTTTTAGTGAAACCCATAAACCAAACCATTCACTATCGCTTCAAACTTTTGAAACTGCCGACCAAATGTTTTGGTAAAAAAACCGGCAGTGAAACTAAAATGATGACCGGTTCGCATTAAATTTTATTTTGAAACCGAGCCAAACCGAACCAAGCCGAGCCGCTCGGTTTTAAAACAAGCCGAGCAACGAGCACAACATTTGGCTCGATTATGCAAATCCGAACCAAGCCGAGGTGCTCGGTTTGTAAACATGCCGAGCACGAGCATACTCTCGCTCGGTTTGGTTCAGCTCGTGAACAGCCCTACTTAGCAATCATTGCCGGCATCTTCTCATTCATGATCTTGCAGACCTCATCAGAAATAATAGGCTCTAGCGTAAATTCTTCTTCATTTTCCGATTGCTCGCTGTTGTCACTTTCTTCTTCATTGACAAGTTTCTCGGTTTTAACATGTGGCTCTTCAGCTCCCTATGGTTTCTTTCGCGGTCTACCCTTTGGTCTGGTCATCTAAACTTTCTACATAATGCAACAATTGATGAGTCAGTAGGAATCAGTTTAGCACTGAATAAGTGTTGTAAACCGTTAATGACGTTGATCAGGTGTTATTAACCATTTACCCAACTCATGGGCTCTAAACGTTTCCCATCCCATCTCCTCAATGTGCATGACACTAACTACCATTCTAACCCTACATCTACTTCTTAAATCATACATAAACATTCATCTCGTGGCATCCATTCATCCGTGGTTGGAAATCCGCATCCATTAATCCCATTCTCAGTTTAAGTCTTGGCATTTGGGATGCCAAGATCTTTCAAACTATGGCTCTGATACTAACTTCTAAGGCCCCGATTCCCGGGTGCCTCCCAGAGGTTGGTTTTTATCATAACACATAGCTCTTAAAGTAAAAACTTTCATAAATATGCAGCGGAATTTAAAACATTGTAAAATACAAAATATACTCAAATAGATTGTATCAAAACGTTTAGGATTGCCAACACCATCGGATTCTTTATCTTGATGCCCGAGCTCCATGTTTCCTCTTACCTTAGCTTTAACCTGACATACATGCTAAAATGTCACCTTACGCCGGTGAGTTCTAGTTTTCATAAAACATCATAAACGTTTTGGCAAGTTCGAAAATACATAACATAAAACATCATTACGTTCACATAATCCATAACCTCGTCACATAACAACATAAACATAATCATCATACATCCATTGTCATCCACATGAACAATGGGCTTATGTCGGCACAAGGCTCCATACCCTGTTATAGTCAGGTTGACTATCATACCCAGTTATAGTCTTGGTTGACTCTCATACCCAATTATAATCTTCGTTGACTATCATACCCTGTTATAGTCTTGGTTGACTATCATACCCAGTTATAGTCTTGGTTGACTATCATACCCAGTTTTAGTCTTGGTTGACTATCATACTCAGTTATAGTCTTGGTTGACTATCATACATACCAAGCACAAATACTGGAGCATCATTCATACACATCCCATAACAAGTATGGGAACATCTTTCATTCCTCATACATGATATTCTAGCATTATATCATCATTCAACATAATCGTCATAACATTTCATGCTAGCATCATAACATCCTTCATCATAGTCATCATGGCATCCTAAACATGTCATACTAGCATCATTTCATCATATCATCGTAACAACCTAGCATCATGCACATATCATGCTAGCATCATTATCATATCATAACATCATGGCATCATGTCTACATATCATGCTAGCATCATAGTCATAACATCATACTTCCATCCTAGCAACATAGGACCTTATCACAACATTCTATAACTATCATCATAGTTATCATCATACAGCGTGTTATCATACAGTCATCATCATATCATATCATCATGTTATTCATCATCATAACTCATTTATCATGCATTCATCATACTTAGCCTATTCTCTTGCATATTTCATCATACATCAAACATTCATCATAATAGCATAGGTACATTGGAGCATAACACATCATAAAAATATTAATAGCATGTATGCCAACCCAAAACATAGTTACACATAACATGTTAAACTAGGGCATCTAGAACTCACCTAATAGTAAATTCTTGCTTCCTTAGCCGAACTACTTAGCTAGGGCTTAGAAACCTACATCAACACATCATCACATTACTTTACATCCTTAGACTTAGAATTTATTCTAAGTCCTCATAGCATACTAGTTTCCCCCTCGTAATACAAATTCTCGAATCTGTATGGGTATTCGAAACTGCTGATTCATAAAGTACTCTATACTCGAACTCTATGGAGTTCTCGAAATACCCATGGTACTCGAAAACCTATGAGTACACGAAATGTTGTACCGAAATCCCATGAAGATACGAATTCTTGTACTCGAACCCTTAGTTCCCGAAACCACACATACTCGAAGGGATTCGAGTATCCATTTCGAGTACAATTCTGGGTACTCGTATTTTCATCTCAAAACATCTCAGAATTCCATCTAAGACTCTGGGGGAAGCTAGTTGTAGGTTCCTGATGATGTTACCAACACGTTAAAACCACAAAGTTTCGAACTTTATTGATAAAGGTGTGAGATTTATGCATAAGTTCCCTTTCGTATAAAAATCCTAACTTTTTAGTTTAGGATGCTTACTTGATGCTAGATGTTTACTCATGTAGATTCCCGTGTGTTTCCTCTTTCGTTTGGTCGATCAAAGCTTGTTTCTTGGAGTTCTCGAAATCCACTTCGCATACTTGAGAGAAAACGTGCTTCCAGCCAAAGGTCAGCACGTGTCCCAAAGCACTCATATATATAGGCAAGGCAAGGTACATGACTTCTGCACTCGAAATTGGGGGAAATTTCAGTTACTAATTTCGAAAAATAGTGTACTCGAATTCGAGTATATGATTTCGAGTCCTTAACTTGATTATTTTCTTTATTTAATTTTTCCTACAAGTTCATTATCTGTTATGTATTCGTAATTTCAAATAACTTGGATTTCTTTCATTTTTATCTAGATATTCTTTTTGCTTCTCTATTTTGTGGAATTGTTGTCCTAAGATCGTGTGTATCTTTAATGGATCCCTAATTTGCAGGTTTATTGATGTGGTCAACACACCCATGGCGCTTATGCAACCGTCTAATTCTGCATTCATCTCTCAGTTCAGATGGTCTCCCCGGTCACACCAGTTTGCTTCCTCTATGGCGAAATCGTCTCTCAAGAATTATCAAGAAACCTAAAATGCACTTACAAATACCAACTATTGAAGTTTTGATCATTGTTTCTCAAGATTGCATTTCTGTTTTCGTCTAATTAGGATGTCAAATCATTAAAAGACCAATGAGGTGGGCATTGATTCAATTTGAGAAGCTTTCCACTAATGATTCATTATGCATTGTAGTTTATTTGAGTTTTATTTCATTAATATTTTTTTCTATAAGTGTCACCTAAAATATTAACTTTAATAAAATGTTTTGCTTGGAATAAATGTTGTGATATCAACCTGCAAATGCAGATAAAGCTTATTTCAAAAGTGTGTTTTGATTGTTAGTTATTTGTATTCAATAATGCATCAAAGCTTGGACTGGGTTGCCCCTTATCCTAAACGGTTTCCATACTTTTGATTTTTGAAGAATTACATTATACTTGTATTAAAAACCACAGCTAATGAACAGTAATGCGTTTTGTTTTTCATGCCCACCTAAAATTTTTAGATCTTTAAATTAGGCCATCTTCAGTTATGCGAAGTGTGGATGATGTCGTGCTAAGGGTTGCTCACTAGGGATACATTTGAAAGTTCGTGAGGATTTGGATACACTAGCGAAGAGGTTTAAGGATTTGCAAATTAATGGAAACTGCAAGTTGAAATATTATTCGATTGGAGAGGAACTTAACGTGAAGACAGATGTATGTTTTTACAAATACTTTTAAATATAAAAAGGCAAATATATTACTATTGTTTTTGCTAATTTTGCCTTTTTGATGTTTAATTTTATCCCGATTGAGGGACCAAAAGTAGTTGGCATCAAATTTATACACCATTTTTTATGTTCAGAACGTTTTTTGTGTTGATTTAGTGCGATAGGATTGAGAAGGTCTCTTCATTAGCTTGTAATACTTGCTACATCCTATAATTGCATATATCATTTGAATAATGATTGCAGTTGTTTGTTGTGGTTACATGTTATCTTGATTCTAATGTTAGTGCATCTAGAATCATTCAATAGACCAGGTACTGATTTAACTGCATATTCTTTTTGCCCTTTTCAAATGATGTAGTTTAATTGTTGGCAGCTTCAAGGATTGAAAGATGACTCTTTCTTTATAGATGTTTGTCTTTGCAACACTTGTTACTTCATTAATCTTTATTTCTGGTATATGCAATTGAAGGAGGGAACTTGATAATTCAAAAACTGAAAGGGCTCAACATCTTTAAAAAGATCCACAAATTACAAGAACATGCTCAAGAAAAGGAACGATAGCTAATGAATTTGCAAAAACATGTATTATTTATGCTATTTTCTTTGGTACTATAAAACATTAATTTTTTTTGTATAATGAATTTATGGTTTTTCTTCTATGTATAGTGATTTGTGTTTATGTTTTTCAGCATAGACTTTCTCAAGTGGCTATCATTATAAAGACTAACAGATTAGGGAAGCACAAGCTTGGATTGCATGAGTTCAGGAGATGGATGTTTTGCAGTCTACTACAAATCACTCATTGCAAGCAGAACTCAGAGAACACACAGAACAGTATAGCCAACTGTGGATTGGTTGCCAGAGACAGGCTTGCTAATAAAGTAATAACTACAGTTTATGCTCAAATTATTGTAGTTGATTGTTTATTTTGCACATTGGTTATCCGTTATTATTTGCTTAAAAAATCGTGACTCATTTTCACCGTTTTACTTCAGAGTTGACACGTCATTTTGTCAAACAAGTTGTTTTTAATGTATATAACCCCACCTAAGTTCTCTTTATTCAGGGATTTAGGTTAACATTGCAACAATTGTTGTAACCATAATTACAGCTTTTAATTGCTTAAAAAGTTGGTTCCATGCTAGTGTTGAGTTGATATTTAGTAAACAGTTCATTTTTATTATTAAATTATGATGGTAATGTTATTTATTATGATATTAATTTGTCGGTTTTCTGAGATGGAGAGGCTTCAACTACACACATTACAACACATCGAGAAAGATTTAACCGAGGCAGGATAAAAGAGTGGAAATAACTCATCAAATACTAATAAAACAAATGAAAAGGAAGTATCTCATTTTGTTAATGGAAGTGTAAACCAATTGGAAGCTAGCAGCATAGGAAAAATCTCTGATGGTGATTCAAGGGCTCTCCAAAATGGGGATTCTTAAAAGTGTATCTTCTCATGTATATATTTTGTTATTTTACATTAATTGTTTAATATACATTAAGGGAGATGCCCATTCTAGGAGGTGGCAAACAAAACCCATGTATTCACCGCTGCAACGCGCGGCGGGAATAAACCTAGTTTGTGTAATAACCAACCACACATACGTCTATGTGTTATATGCATATTTCTAATTAGAATCGGATTGAAAAATCACAGAAGTTTGATTCGTAATTTGATATCAGGCATCAAATCGAATTCTAATTCGAATAGAAAATTTAAACCAAATTTTGACTTGATTTCAAATCAAAATCAAATCAAACTTCTAGTGTTCCAAGTCTGATTCGAAAATCAAACACCCGTATTAGAAAATAATAGAACATGGAAAAGAAAATGCAATAGTGAACTAAAACTAATTCTACATGCATCAACATGGATTTTGAAAGGATTTGTGAAACTGGTCTTGCAGGAGGGTGGCAGTTTGATGCGATTAGGGCTAGCAGTTATGGGTTTGACTACTCTGACCAGTATCATAATTTTGTGCATAAAAATAAATTTAGATTCTGTGCAGTTTTTAAATAGTTTTTGAATGTTTGTTGCCTCAGTTTGTCTCAAAGACTATGTGTTTCTTGTTGAGAACTTTCTTGCTGGAGTGGCAATTGCAAGTACTGAGGGTTTTGTATTGTTGAGTCACTATCCAATTTATTATTTTTTTAATATTTTTATTGTTTTTGTTTTGTTGTTTTACAAATAGAAATTGATCTGAAAAGGGTTCCTAAAATATTGTTTGCATATGAATGTCAATAATTATAATATACATATTTTGTAGAGCATTGCCCCATTTGTCACGCATACAATGTATATTTATGTGGGCCCTCAAGGGTAAAAATAAAATTGCACTAATTTTAATGTTATTTTACTTATTTTTGTGAAAATAACGTTAAAAACATTTGTATGGTTAACTTTAAACGATAACTTTGAACCGGGAGCTCCTTTGGAGCAGTCTCCCTATCCCAACTGGGATAGGGGTAAGGTTTTTCTTTATCCTTCTCCCAAAAGAACATACGGAATATACTGAGTAAGTTTGTTTGTTATATTTTTTTAGAGCATGGATGATGGTTTGAGCTGCTTTAAAACAAGTACATAGAATCTTGTCGGGTCAGAGAGAAAAAGTCAATGAGTGCAGCTACATATTGATTGAAAAGAATCTCGTCATTTAACAGGGTATAGGGTATTTCATGTCATATGGTTACATTTTATTGATTTTGATTTCCTATTACAAATGTGTCTATTTCACATTATGATCTAATTCAATAATATTGTATATGTTTTACCATAGTCATAGAATTCGCTATAGAGGTCGCGTATTCCGTGTTGGTATACATTGTACCCAATCGAAAATCGCTTGCGATTTGGTTCGCTCTGGTTTGTCGAATGCAATCGCCTAGGTTCGTCGAATGCAATCGCCTGGGTTCGTCAACTTCAATCGCCATGGATCAGCGACTACAATCAATGGAATTCTCAACTTTCCATCATATGGAACATCGAATTTTATCAATTTGGTATGTTGATTTTGGGTCAATTTGGTCTGATTTTGTCGATTTAATTTTCTGGGCAGGAGTAAAAGAACGACCTTTCCATAACCCAATGTTAGCGACGATTTGGTTCCATTTTACATTGATCCAGTTTCCAATATCGAATTGCCAACCATAATATTCTCTATATACCATGGTTGTAAAAATCCCCGACTAGGCCGATTAATCGTTAGTACCCTAAGGCCGACTAAGCCCAACTATCCGATTAGGCCGATTTATCCCGAATAATCGCTAGTCTCCACCCCTCCGACCGACTAGCGATTTCTACAACATTGCTATATACATCAAATTGAATCATAATCTTCTCCACCTTTCTTCTCCTTTTCTTCTGCTTCTATTCTCATCTCTGAATATCAATTTCTAAAATGTTGTTTGGCAAGCAACAATATAATAAATACTTAAGGAGAAACTGAAACTTACATCAGTGATACACAAGAACCCGGTTATGTTGATGTAGAGGATGAAGTTCAGCAAACTACTTCAACATCAACCGTTACAAGTGGAAGTGGATCAAGTGGAAGTAAAATGAACAAAAAATGAATGATATTAGACCACTAGTTGAAGAAGTAACCTTCCAAGGAGCAGTGCTGGTAATAACCAAGAATGTGAATTATGTTATGTTTTTCTTGATTGCTAGTGTTTCTCTAGCTTTTGTGATTGCCATTGTACTTACACAAGTGGACTTATAATCACCCTAAGGGCAAGTTCACAGACACTTATACCAGAATTCACGTTCATCTCCTTTGGGGAAACAAGATGTGACATCCAGTACTTCATCGTCCGGCAAGTCCGTACGTTGTGTGTACTTTCACCAGTTACTGTGTGTAAATACAGTGATTGAACAGTTGTGTAACAACAACACATGAGAAAACAAGAGACAGTTGTATGTATTTAAGTGAAAACTTAAGTACAGGAAATACAACAACTCAAGAGAAACAATAGTGTACAAACAAATGACAATAATCAATCGGTTGCGATCTGATATCCATAAATAACAGGAATCAGATGGCCGACAACATAGTACGAAAGCAAAGTGAATTCAATAATAACAATGTGAAAACATGCAGTTTAGTTGAGTCCGTCTGTGAGAATATCCCATACAAAACAATAATTCAGTATTGTAGACGAACAATAAACTGACAGTGTGTTTGCGTGGGTGACGATTCACACAAACATATCCGTGGGTTTAACGTTCTGAAACAATAACTGAAAAAGTAGAAAACCAAATCAGAAAGTGAAACGTACGATCGTGTTCGTACAGTTAGCGCTCTGTACGGAAACGCGCGTAAGTGACGTTTTCTGACGAAATGAAAACGAAAGACGATACGAACGAAATTAAATTAAGAAAATAAAATATTCTATATTTTACAATTTTGAAACTCATCAAATTAATTAAACAACTCTTGTTAATTTTATAACACGTAAATTTCGCGTTACGTTCCGGAAACACGACGAAAACGCGAACCGAGCAACCGAAACGAACCCGAACACCCCGGGGTATTTAAAGGCTAAATGAGCCTACTTCTTTCATTTTCACCATCATCTTCCTCCCTCTAGCTTCAAATTTTCGGATTTCACCTCTCACCACCATTATCAACCTTCAAAGCTCCATAACTCATCCGTTTCTCAACGAAATCGGGCGTTCTTGGTGTCCACGCGTAGCTCTCGATGTCCTCTACCTAGAAGTACAAAGGATCTGAAGAGTTACCCATGGAATCTCGAGGTATGATCAAGATAAAAACTCGAAAAATAGGGTTTTCTTATGTCTTGTTCGACACACACACCCATCCGGTTTACCCTTCTATATCCCGAACCACATGATCATGAGAAAACCCATTTTTGGGATGTTACTATAACTGGAACGGATCTGCAACATCTTGAACAACCGGGAGGATGGTGAACATGTTCGTCTAGTGGAGGGCTGGCCGAACCATTTGGGCTGCTGAAACTGACTAGCCGCGAACCCACAAACCCTAGACGAACCTTTCCGCCTTGACTCGCAAACTGCATGGCAACTATGTGACCGAACCCATTGCATGGGCGAACCCTGGTCGAGACAACCACGAACCTTCCATGCCGAACCCTCCTTGCTGGAACTCTTGGGCGAACCTATGGCTCCTAGGTGAACGAACCTCCTAAACTCATGAGGTAGCCGAACCTAGGATTGATACAAGAAGGTTCGCTGGAACCATGAGGCCATTCCTAGAATCATCAGTCGAACACTATTCGGATGGCCCATGTACCTTCGGCCCACCTCCTTTTTGTGAACCACTTAGATTGTTTCGGACCACCATGATTTGACTAGCCCAAGACCCTTGTTTGGCCCACAATCAACGATTTAACTCATGGGATTTTCGGCCCAAACCCAAGCAATAACACGCCCTATACAACTGGCCCAAATTTCATTATGCTTCGGCCCAAATTTCAGTTTAATTGGCCCAAGGAACTATTCTTGGCCCAACAGCAGTCCAACATCTTCACCTTTGGCCCAACATCATACCCTTTGGGCCATAACACTCGGCCAAGCCCAATAAGTCTTTCTGACCGGTCATGGCCCAATTGGCCCACATACGATTCATTCGGCCCACGAAACCTAGACGAATAAATTACGATAAACACAAGGAACGAAGGATTCATGGGGACAACACTATAAAAATGTCATGATAATTGGGTGTAATTTCATATAAATCTAAGTTACGCTTAGGATCATAATAACAAGACATTGAGCCTAGTTGAACTTTAAATCAACAATACAATGTTTTAAAATTTAACTTAAATAGATTAACTGTTTTAAAGTCAATAATAAGTGCACAAGGCCGAATGAAGACCAAGACTGAGACTCACAAGTGTTAGCCAACTTTAGGGCTAACACATACACGCGCGCAAATCAATTACAATAAATACTTATAGGTTACATACAACGTGAAATCAATACAGGATCGTGAAATCAACAACAAGTACAATCAAAGAGCGCGTGCATTTCTTCGTTTAAGCTAAGTCAACCACTACAACCACAAGGTGAGTTCATATGCCCCTTTTCTAATCTTTACTGATTTCAAAGCTCGGGGCTGAGAAACATGCTTAAAGCTTTTATTTATTTAAAAGTTTCGATATAACATGCTGATTTTGCAATGATTTAGATAATATTGTTTATCATTATTATTGTTTAACATTACATGCTTGCTTGCCTAATTATCATCCTACCTGAGATAGCTAGGATGATACATGTTAATGTAGTCTTATGACATATCGAAACCATAGAATAATACTAGTTGTAAGAATATATCTTACAACACATTATTATTCTTTCACGAATGAACAACGAGATAATCAAGTGGGAACATGTTGAGAACAATTACAAACAATAAGAATGATAATCATGATACGTTATTTCATGATAATAAGATCATTCACTCATTACTAACATCGTGTAATAAGACATGTTCTTATAACACTTATTACATTTTACTAGACCACACAACGTAGAGATAACAGTTAAGACCATTACTTGTGATATCGAGGAGGATATCATGATAACATACTCTTGGGATGTCATTCCCTACACATACAACCACTAGTACTAAGACAAGATCTTAGCTCACATGGTTGAAACATGAGAACTCATAACATAGGGATCACTAAGGTGATTATCACTGAGCACATTAAACATTAACAATTAATCAGCAGGTTGAATTAAATCACACCTTTGAAATATGGTTTAGGGATCCTATAGTAGTAAGCCTGAGATATGTGGTTAACTTATTTAAACAATCATAACACTTACATTATTCATAATAAACATCATGCCGAAAGAGTTATAACTCCATTTTCATTGAGATGGAGTTAACTCGATTCATTAGGAACAAACCAAGCATGGCATACGATAACATTTTGATGATTAACACACCAAGGGTTTTGGAAACCTATTTATTCAAATAGATATTGAGGATGATATCATACACACCGGGTTGGTCAGAAATGACAACCACTGGGACTACTATGTCTCAATCTAGGTATCATGGGGAGAATACCTTACACGCCTAACCAGTTAGAAATTACATACCTAAAGAATATGAGATTACATGCAAATAGATATCATGGAGAGGATATCTTACAGACCGGACTGGGCAGTACTGACAGTCACAGAGACTCTTTAGTCTCGCTCTAGATATCCTAGTGGGATGTCTAACACGCCGGGCTAATCAGAAATGATTAGCTACATAAACTATAAAGTTTTGATCTAGATATCAAGGAGGATATCTTACATGCTGGGCTAATCCGTAAGTAATAGCTAACAGAGACAATTAAGTCTCTTATACAAATTGTGGGATAATCATATCGGGGATTCATGGGTGAAATGAAATGGGTATCCATAGTTGAATTACAAGTGGTGTGGAGTTCTATCAGTTATGTGGTGGGATGTTGGCTGGGGCTTGTTCCCCTACATATGCCCTATATATAAGCATAACTGATAGGATGAAATACTATTTGTAAGTATAACTATGGAGATGACATAATGAGTGACAAATAAAACATTCCTAAACAAGACTTGTGTGTAACATTGTGAACATGAATGACAATAAGTCAATGGTTTTCAATTGTCAAACTTATGAACTCACCAACCTAGTGTTGACTTTGTTTAAATGCATGTTTTCTCAGGTGACGAACAGGTTTAGTTACCAGTAATTCAAGGACTTAGCTAGTGGACTTTAAGAAGGCCTAGCTGCATTTTGTATTGATCATCTTTTGTAAATCTTGTGCAGATACAAGATAGGAACTCAGTGATTCTTTTTGGATAGATTTACTTAGTTAAATTATGAACTTAACATTGTAATTTAACTTTGTAATTCTACATCATATGTCATGTTAACATTTCTCATTATATATCATGTGCCATGTAAACAATCTGATCATTTCAATTATCAAACGATATCGCGCCCCGGGAACCTTCCGTCCGACGGGAAAGTCGATCAAGCTCGCCGGCTCGGGGTGTGACACAAGATGTGAGATCAAAAGATGTCATGTGGTACTTAGAGATAAAGGGTTGTATGAAAGGCTTTTTACAAAGGTAAAAGAAGCTAAAAATTCAGGTTCAGGAGTTTCTAAGAGATTAAAAACTCTGTGCTATCAAAAACTACATCTTCAAAGAAAGGTATTGAAGAACTTTTGGCATGTTAGAAAGAAACGCAGTGGATTCGAAGATAATTAGAGGAATGTGTGAAAATGGTATTCCCTTCAATGTATTACGTAATCCATAATTTCTTGAAATGGTTAGTGCCAATAAGAATGCACCGATTGGATATAAACCCCATTCAAGTGAAAAATCAAGAATCGTATTACTTGATGAGTGTGTTCGGGATGTTGAGAAAGAACTAACACCCGTTAAAGACACATGGTACACACAAGGAGTATCTATTGTTTTGTATGGGTGGTCTAATGTTAAATATAACCCCCTGATCAATGTTCTCGTGGTCAACTCGTGTGGTGCGATGTTTATGTATTCAAAAGACTTTTTGGGAGTGGAAAAAACAGGAGTAGTGATTGCCAAGTTTCTTATTGGAGCCATTAAGACGATTGAAACAAGCAACGTGTTGTCAGTTGTTACGGATAACACCACTAATTGCAAAGTAGAAGAAAAAGAAATTGAGAAAGTGTACAAACACATTTTTTGCTCCCCTTGTTGTGTCCACACTTTAAATCTTATTTTCAAAGATTTGGCAAGTCAATTCTTTTGGTTATTCGACACGTATAAGAAAGGTAAGGTTATTGTAAAGTATTTCCTTAATCATACCTATGCCTTAGAAATTTTTAGAGAAAATTCAAAATGAGAATTATTGAAAGTTGCAAAAACTCGTTTTGCATCACATTATATTCTCTTGTGAAAGCTGTTAGATTGCAGGGAGGCACTAGCAACAACAATTTTCCTCAATTCTTGGCAAGATTGGGTGAGAAGTGGGGATGAAAATACTCGAATAGTTGGGACAAAAGTATCTGATACAATTAAAGATGACTTGTGTTGGGAAGATGTTGAGAGCGTATTAGCTATCACTAAACCAGTTATTTTGCTAATTAAATTTGGCGATGGTGAAGGATCCAAAAAGGGAGATCTCTATGAGAAAATGGAAACATGGTTGGTGAAATTAAAGATGTTATGGCACGAAACAAGTTCTCAAGTTATTTACATGAAGTTGAAAAGACTCTTTTGGCTTGGTGAGAAAAAATGACAATCCAATTTCATTGTTTAGGCTTTGCCTTAACTCCTAAATTTTATGATAAATACTATTTAAATAAGTTGGCGCACAGTGGCACAATAAGAAAATCTATGAACAAAGACAGGGAATTTATGAATGGTGTTATAGACACGTTAAAAAAAATTGCAGAAAATGAAAATGAGGACTCCATGTTGCGAGAACAAGTTGCAACATTCCATATAAAGAAAGGATTATTTCAAGAGTCGCAACCCAAGCTGATGCCGTCACTATGAATTGAATTGATTGATGGGGTACGTACGATCCGGAGATTCCATAATTGTCCGAAGTAGTAAAAAAAGTGCTATCCAAACCAATTAGCAACTCTTCGGTCGAAAGAAACTGGAGTACACACTCCTATATCCATAGTGTCAACTGTCAAGCGGAATCGTTTAAATTCCAAGAGAGCGAATAAACTAGTGTTTATTCACTCCAACATTAGACTTCAATCACGGTATTCAGATTCTTATAAATCTGATCCGCACAAAAAGTGGGATATGTATCCGGAGAGCGCATACATTGAAGGCTCAAGTGCTCAATTGGAGGAAATGGTTTGGAAAGACCTTGATGATGAAGGCATTGATAATGGGAAGGAAAAAAGGAAAATGATAGATTAGAGAAAATGTTGTCGCTCTTAGTTTACTATTTTTTGATTTGTTCTTTGCTTTTGTTAATCTAATATTGTTACTCTATTTGGTGTTTTTGAGATTTTAAGCTTTTGTAGTTACTATTATTATGTTAATCAGCTTATCACTTAAATTTCTGTTATTAATCATTTAACTAGTTGTTTATCTGACATTTAACTGTTCTTAATGGGATACAACGAACTGGACTATACGGGGTACAACGAGCGTACCGAAATGAACATATCCCCCCTCATACCGAATTCTTTGAAGCTAACGAACCGTGTATTCGTATCGAAAA
Source organism: Mikania micrantha (assembly GCA_009363875.1). NCBI lineage: Eukaryota > Viridiplantae > Streptophyta > Magnoliopsida > Asterales > Asteraceae > Mikania > Mikania micrantha. Next base: position 54,560,752 of record CM018695.1, read on the forward strand.
GAACCGCGACTTATATGACTGTGTTTTGCATATCAGCCTCTATATACCTTGACCGATTTTGACCCACATGTGCAAGCCTGACCTAATGATCGAGAACATCATCCCAGTCAACACAAATGCAATTTATTTTATTTTTTATTTTTTATTTTAATTTTAAAAGGCAGAAGAGAAGGCGCTGGTATGATCTATAAGAAGAGAGATGCATTAGAAGAGCTCTACACCCATAACCAACCACACGACAAAAGTAGTATTGAAATTGACTTTAAAAGAGTACGAGAAATTTTGGAACATGAATTACAGGCAAGCAACAAGTTTATTGAAAAAACAAAAAACAAAAAACAAACTTGTTAATCGTTAGTGAAATAGTGTATTTTTTTGTTAAATAGGTCTAATCGTGTCTTACCATGTACCTGTTTTACCTGCTTTAGTTTATACCAAAAGAAAATGTTTCAAAGAATTGAAAGAAGCAATGCAAAAAACTTTCTTGGAAATGTAATATGATTAATTTTTTTTGAACAACAAATTTTTTCCTCCGTTGTCCACTATGGGCCTAGAACCCTTAACATATTTTGTAGAGAAACATCTTAACACACCTTGGTATAATTGGGACAAATATCCTTTGGTTGTAATATGATTAATAACAACATGACTTTCTTTATTAAAAAAAGCAAGAAGAAGAAGACAGTTTTGACTTTACAAAAAGATTTTTTCAACCTATAGTATGTTAATTCTCTTGTTCTTATAAGTGGTCTAATTGCTTTTGGCCAGGAGTGTTAAACAGGTAGCTAAGTCAACCAGAAAATTTAACATGAACCAAATACGACACGAATATTCGCGAGTTGACACGAACACAACCTGTTTAACCTGAAATTTTCTATTTTTGTTGTAAAAATATAATTTTATAACAAATATGACGTTTAGTAATAATAACTCATGATGATTCTTTTTGGTTTAATCTTATACTAATAAACAGTAAAAACCCAACCAAGTTGGCATAAAAACAATTAAAAATAGTTAAATACATATAAATGGGTTAAGCATGAACTTGCTTATGTTGACACAAACTTGATCTATTTAGTAAACACAATATTTTCAGAACCGGAACAGACATTGGACTAGACGTCTTACTAGTTCACTAATTGGTCCAGTAAAACCAGATTCTAGAACTCAATGATATCATAAATACATAAAAAACACTAAAAAAATTAAAAAAAAAATTATAGAACAGTAAACATATTTAAACAAATATAATCAATGTCCAAACAAACATAATCATACTTAAAAGAATATGCGTTGATTTTCATGTTCTATCCCCGTACACCAGTTGAACAAGTCCGATCAATAACCGAAAGGTACAAATGATAGCGGTTTAGAAGCACCTAACCAAACCTATTTTAAAGGTGGTTACCAATTCGACTGTCCGCTCTAGTCCGGCCACGAAACACTGGCTAAACGGGTTTGCGAATTCAACCCAAACTCATTCATACTCAACTCAAATATATTGATTTAGTGTTAAGTTCATGTCATGCTTTTGTGTCTTGTAAGAAATCTACACCTCTACTTTTGGCAAATGGTTCATGATGATCCTGGCTATATTTTCTTTCCCCTGACAATAATGCATTTTAACATGTGCATGCACGCGCTAAGCGAGTCCAAACAAACAAAGGGTATGACTTACAACCAGATTAAAATTTTGAAGGAAACTTTAGGATGAAATTTAAATGGATCATCAATATGTTGTTGTATAGCTTCACTGTTAAGTCTTTGGGTTCAGTCCAATTATTAGGAACAATTTAATGTTTGGTCATCTTGTCCAACAGTGTAGTCTTTTTCCCACTTTCACTATGTGAGTCCCATATTTGTTAAGAGGGGCTATTCATCGGGTCGTATAACGAGTTATTCGGGTTTTTCAGGTTTGCAAACCTTTTTGGTCTATCCGAAACCCAACCCGGCTCAAAATTAAAAATATATTATCCGACCCGAAAAACCCGAATTCATGCATCCGAACAACCCGAATAACCCTGTTTTTTTCGGGTTATTCGGATATCCGACCCGAAAAACTAGTTTTGCATATCCGAAACCCGATCCGAATCTAAAATCATAATATCCGACCCGAAAAACCGTAAATAGATTTCGGATAAGGTTTTTTTCGGGTTTCAGATACGATTCGGATTTCAAATTTTTTCGAGTTTCGGATACTTTGAACACCCCTGTTTGTTAAGGTTATTCATTTTCGATTCTGAAATTCAGATATCCGAACGGATATCCGAAATCAGAAAAAAAAAAATATAAAAAATATATTTCGGATATCCGAATATCCGAAAATTATCCGGATATCCGAAATATCCGGATATCCGAAAAAATATCCGGAAAAAAACTAATTTGGATATCAGATTTCCGAATTATCCGAAAATTTTCAAAATAGGTATCCGAATCCGAACTTCCGGATATCCATTTTTCGGATAATTCGGATTTTCGGATATTTAAGATTCGGATACGGATTTTTTTTAAACACCCATAATATTTATATTGTGCAAGTGGAGTTGAAGGTTTGATTTTGGAGGAGGTGTCATCATCCTACCTCCAAACTCCTCTGAATATTAAGAATGTAATGTGTGAGTTTTTTATGTTTGTTTGTTAGGAGGTGTTAAAATGGGTGGGTTAGGCTTTGAACCAGAACGGTTTTCGGTTATAAACAAGTGATTTATACACTACTAGAAAAACTAGCTTTTTGCTACGAAAATTTGCTACTCAATTTTTTTTGTCACAAATTCCAACAGAATTGCGACAAAATACCGACGAAAAAGATTGAATTAAAAAAAACATTAAGTTTTGTCACAAATGTGTCGGATAACCAGTTTTTGTAGCAAATCTGTCGGAAGTCTTGTTTTGCGACCCATTTCCGACGCAAATTCGCGTAATATTGTTTTTTCTAGTAGTGATAACTCGTCTGGTCAGATTTTTTGTTTACACACGAACACTTTTTCATCTTTTGTTTATTAAATTTTAAAGTGATTAATGTGTTAAATATCGTTACAAAATCAATATTTTTATGCAAATAAATTATAATTCATTCAATAAAATGATTTTGCAGGTTTTATACACTTTGGCAACCTTATGTTAGATAAAAATAGTAGACCTGACAATCATGACTCAAAGCAAGATAAATAGGTTGACTTAAATAAATAATTATTGTATTTTGGGTTAAAATAGGTAGCATCATAACTTATAATGAGTTATGTGTTAACAAAATGCACATCAAGATGTGTAACTTAAAAACTAGGTAAATATAATTGATTCAAATAGATAATACTTATCAATAATATGCTTGATGAGAAAATCAGCAATATTAAAATAGACTATTTGTTTATTGAAATAAAATGAAGCTTTTTTAAAAACGACTAATTTAGATCCAAACTGATTTTACTTAAAACTCAACTTGACATGCATTCATTTGACACAAACTCATTCTAACCCGTTCATTTTGATAGGCTTAAATGAAAGACTTGATGCCGTTGTTATAAGTTTTGCTATTTGATGCCAATAGAGACCATAAAACAATTAGCTTGTGGCATTGTTTTCCATGGTAATTGGTATGACATCTGTGAGTCAGGGTCTCTTTAGAAATATCATCTTCATTCAATTGGGATAAAGATAAAGTTTTTTACGTACCTTCTCCAAGAACCTTCTATATAGTAAGATTTTACTGGACATGTTTCTTTGTTTGTTAATCGTCTTTCCTGAAAGTCTTGTTGGATATCTCTTCTTACTTTTTGGACCAGCAAGGGCCAAGGGTATATTATTACTATTGGACCAATTAGGGTGTATAATTGGCTTTGGACCAGAAGATAGGCTTGCCCACAGTATGTACTAATCCTAGCCCTTCAGTTCTCATTTCTCAATGTAGATGAATCCCATTTTCTACTCTTTTTTTTCTTTTGCATAATTTTTTTATTTATTAAAAGTGGAAATTATAAGAAAACATCACTACCAGAACAATGGACATACAAGGGACCATGATGGTGAATTTTGAAATCTTACTAGTCACAAGACTCACAACTTATTTATATTGTAATGATGATTAATAATTTGCATAGGGTTAGGATATTGGTATACATGTGTAAGAATAATAATACTTTTTGAATTTTTTTATATTAAAAAATATGTATGAGTAAAAGTTATGTAAGTATTATATGATAGATTTGACTTCAGTATGGTGTATAAATGATGGAGGTGGTGTATGAATATTAGGACCCGCATAGGGTAGTTTTGTGTTTCGTGAGAAGTGTGCTTTGCTTGTTAGTTTTTATTTTATTTTATATATTTATTAATTTTATTTTATTTTATTTTGTGGTGGATGCTTATACTTGCACTTGAAGGAAGATGATAATGCTTTTGTTTTGACACAACGTGGGTAAATGACAAAATCACTCCACATAAGAATTGTGGACTGAAATGACAATTTTACCCTTTAATTATGAATAGGCTTTTTAGGTGTCATTTATGACAATTGGTGTTGAAATAGTCTTTGTAGATCCAGTCACTCTGAGTTGTTAAAAATTGGTACCTCAAAACTACTACATTATAAATATTATTTCAAAGCATTTGATTCTTTAGTACATTGTGGATGCTGACAAATGCCTATTTTGATTAGCTATTAGAAAAAATGCCAAATAATTGGTTGTCCAATGCTTAGTTTCAACAACTTTTAACCAAACCACTCAAACAACATATTGTGCATCATGTGAAAGGTAAATCAGCATATCGTGTTACAGTCTCAAGTTCTATTCAACACGGGAGTCTAGTAATCTTTAAACACAACAACGAAGAAAAAGATAAGACAAAACAATTAAAATAAAAGGAGCAAATTATGCTTGTTCAGGTGAAAGAAAGAGACATAAAGTGAGGAAAGAGGGTGATTTGTACCAATTTAAGCTATGATCATTAGTGACAGGCTGGTAAATGGACCATTAATCATAATTGATTATAAACAAATGAAACCCCACATGGAAACATCTTCAATCAATCTTCCCTAACTCTTCCCTTTATTTATTATTCCTTGGTTTTTCTTTGTTCCATTCTAACTTAATCATGAAACTCAATAATTCATCTTGTTTTCTTATGACTTTTAATCAAAGTCAAAAGGGGATACAAAGTTGACTTTTTGGTAAAAAAAAATATAAAAATTGGTTCTTCCAAGAAATACCCATAAGTTTTGTGTAAATCAGTTTTAGAAAAAAGGAAGCATTACTTATACACCACCAAGTTTGTGATTGATTTAATGATGGTGACGTACTAATGATCTAGCTTTATAAAAACTCAAACAACCACATTCATAATATTGATCATGTTTTCGTTACGATTCGTTGTCGGATGCACCTTAGGTTCGGTTATTTAGACAAACGGATGATCTTGCATGAATCGATGTAGAGGAGTAAACTCTAATGAGCATGTTTGGCAATACTTTAATATCTTTTACCAAATTATCAACTTTAATTAATGTAATGGCAATGTCATTCTTCAAGAAATTTGGTTTACAACAACTATTTGGTAGATATCATATCAAAGGGGCCAATAACCATCTTCTCTAATTGCATTCCTTTGTACCCTACTTCAAAAGTACCACCCCATCAAGTCACCAACCAATATATGATTGAATAAATAGTAGATCTTGGAGGAAACCAACCAAAATGGTGAAAACTTCATCATCATATCTTAAAGATCCTGAATTCATAATCATCTTCGCATTTTTTTTGGCGATAAAGATTTAGAACAAGTTTCTTTAAAAGAAAAGAAAAAAAAGGTTTTTTTTTTTTTTTTTTTTTTTTTGGGGGGGGGGGGGGGGGGGGTTTGTTAAATGAGAAGATTCTGATGTTAGAATTTTGGAAGTTTGTAAAAGAATTTGTGAGCCAGGCTTTCATGGAAAGTTTGGTTGTCTATCTCACAAAGGGCATCTTTCTACATATAAACACTACTACTTTATACATTCTGCTTATCCAAAAAGATTTCTTTTTTTATTGGTGTCTAAAGGAGATGATTGTCAATTAAAACAGGTCTTTGATTCTTTGGCCAACCTGGGATTTTGATTCCTTTTCTCCATTAACTTTGTAACAATTTCTTAATAATTTGAAATTCTACACAATAGAAGTTTGTGTACATGTATGAAGTACCCATGCATCCATGCTTTATAAAGAAAGACGATTTATAGATGTTAGCAATCATTTGTGTTTCATGACACGCGTATTAAGGACATAAAAATATAAAAAAATACATAACGGTCATATATAACATATGTGTATGCAAACACATATATACACATGCATAAGTATGCATGTGTGCATGCTTATGCATAAATAGACATGGTTGTGATGTGATTAATATTATAGATACGCCGAGTGGCATATTGTGCATCTAGATCCGCCCCTAAGAACATCATCTATTAAAATAAAAATGTCTACATTTTATTGCATACCAACTTTATGTGTCTTCACTTTTTAAACATATAAATAATAGCTATAAATCATTTTTGTGTCATAATTACAATATTCATGAAGAGTACTTGTTAGGGTTACCCTCAAATTAAACACAACTTAAAATTTGGCAAGCCTGTATCCATAGCTCAAACTACCAATATTCAAGAAGAAGGTACAACCTTTATTGCATAAAGTACCAAGTCTTTAAAACATCTCTGGGTAGAACAAGGAGTGGAATCATATAGTTGTCAGTATTGGATTCAAGAATGGAGTTGTTCTTAGTGACCCCACTAACAGCTGGTTACAAGGTAGAATATGAAAATCAACATCTAATTTTTATTCTAAAGGTGCCATTTTTTCTTATTTTTAGGTCTCTTTTTCAAATAAATTTTCTTGCAATTGATCATGACACTTCAAAAGAAACATCAACATCAAGAATTCAAAAAGATTATATATATATTTTTTTTGTGGGGTGGACCAGAACCTTGAGAAATTTTGTAATTTGTTATGGGACCTTGACAAAATACCTTATATTATTCTAAATTATTCGCGTAATCAACGGTAGAGTATTCTTTTGGATTCATTTGTGTGGGTTAAATGTTGAGGATCAATCTTTGCTAACTAACCTTGGTTAATGATCTATGGACGGGTAAAAAACCGCATAATGCGGTTCTTTTAAGCGCTGACCCGCGAACCCACTCAAAGGGTGACTACATGATTACCAAAAGATATAAAGTAGAAAATGCTGATATGAACAAAAATAATGATTAGATATATCATAATGTTAATAAATTATGTGAAGGAAGTAAGGTTGCAGCATATATTACAACATTTTACATACTTTTATGCCACAAACTTGTAGAAATTAGTTCTAGAATTATACAAACAATTTCTTGTAAAAATAAGATATCAGGTGAAGATGTATGTCTTCTTCCTTTATCTATACAAATGCTCTTGCCTAATGGCCTAGATAATTATGTCAACAAATTTGGTATCACAGCTCAACTTTCATTTGACCCATGCCCATTGTTCCTATGTGAAATCAAAGACATACATGAGATTAAATTGATCTTTTAGATGTTGACTGTCTTGATGAAAAAGTCAACTCACCATGGAAGCCCTGTCCCTGATTCTGGCTGAAACCCGTGTGTGCAACGCTCTGGAGATCATTTTCCCACAGTGAAGAAGCCTGAAATTTGGTTTTATAATGAATTAACAACAAAACTTGCAAGATCATAAGTACTTGTTTGTTAGAAATTGCTAACTTACTTCACCAAAGCCATAAATATATGATGACTTCATGTTTGACCCACGGTGCATCATTCCCATCAATGGGTTCTCTGGACCGTCGTGACCCATGGCATAGAATGGCTGAGCCAGTGCATTCAAATGGTTCATGGTATTTAACTTGGAAGCCCGAGTCTGAAAACGGGCCAAAAATGAAGTAAATTACTTGAAAATCGAAGTTGTATAATAAAGGAAGATTATGAAAACTTACATCTTTGGATAAAACTGCTTCCATGTTCATATCCGTCCTAGGATTTATGGTTGCTAATTTCATTGACAAGAACTACACAAAAATAAGATTTTTTAAAAAAATTTAGATGATAAATAAAAAATTAACACATCTAAACTTCTTCGCATTATACCTCGACTTGTCTTTGCAACGACTGTACGTAGTTTATGATCTCATCGAGCATAAGAGCTTTTCCTGTCACCTATAAACCAAAAATCCCATCTCAAATTAACAACCAAAACTATATAAAACTATACCAATTTTTTATTTTTATTTTTATTCTTACTTTGTTACAACCAGGGACAAGATCTTGAAGAAACTTCATTCTCTCACTAATCTTTTCTCTTCTGACCTGAAATTTGACAGGAATGAGAAATGAATATATGAATGGAATTGAAAAAAGAGTGATGGAATGGATTTGCATACCCTTTCTGCAAGACTATGGCTATCAGTAGCTTCACCCCTTCTTGCTCTAACATGAATGTAGTCCTTTGGTGGCTCTGATTGCTTTGCCTTTTCCTTTGTTTGTTTCTGATTCCCCTCTGCTTTTCCTTTTTCAATTCCATTCCCTTCTTCATCTGACTTGTTTCTTTTTGCATCTGATACCTCTTTTTCTGGTTCCACCACAGTCTGCAACAGAATAAAAGATCTTAATTTATGCAATATTCCATGGGGTTGGCTATAAAAGATCTTTAATTAAAAGGGTGTTCGTATAGAATGACCATATTTCAAGAATATCAAAATTGGGAGTCAAAAAACATATTAACTGAATTAACTAACCTTATTACCATTAGCACACAGAGTATTAGATTGGGTTTCTTGTCCTTTCCCCTTAGGAATTGCTTTTCTCTTTTTGCCATTGGAATAGGTACATTGACCTTTAATTCTAGTTTCCCCATTAGAGATCTGCTCAGACAGTGATGATTCCTCAGAAGCAGGAATGGGAATTGGGAATTCAGCAGTCTTGAAAGACTGATTACTTGAAACTCTTGACAACTTTCCTGATTCCACCATACGAGGGAATTCAGATTCTTTCATCCCAAAGCAAGACAATCTTGCTGCTCTCTCAACAAATCCAGGATCTGCAGGAAATGGAGTCGGTGGTAGGTGATGATTCCTGGGAATTGGCGAATTCCCATGAATCTGATGATAATGATGATGATCTATGTTTGATAGATTGAGCTTAGGTGGTGAATTCAATGGAGTGTTGTAGCATGATGTGTTGGTACTGTTGTTGTTAATGCAAGATTGAGGTGAAATAGGTGAAATCGCACCGGAATCACACATTATTCCTAATCTACCAATCAGTTCTTTGAGAACCACATTCTCACCGGCCGGAATTGGGATTCCGGGATGCGAGTTGACCGGTGATGAGACAATGGAAGTCAAAGTAGATTCAAAGGGATCGCTCTGATCCATTGAATTATCCCAATTGCCATTGAGAAAGCAATTGGGAACTTGTTCTTGAGTTCCCATTTCCATTCCAAAGATTGAATTCCAGGCTTGTGGGATTCCATTCCATTACCATCATTGTTAAAGAACCCATCTTTTTCCATTCTTGAAGCAGCTGGTTTGAATTATGAACCAGTAATTGGTGTCAAACCTCTGAATCAAAATCCCCTAATGGGTGTGTGATATTAAGGGAATTAATGAAGAAAGATTGGAAATTTGAAGATGATTTTGTTTTTCTAATCAAAATCCCAAATAGGTGTGTGATATTAAGGGAATTAATGAAGAAAGATTGGAGCTTTGAAGATAAATGTGTGTGTTTTTTGGGAATTAAAAGATGAATGTGATATTTCAATCAAAATCTCCAAATGGGTGTGTGTGTTTTGAGGGAATTGAGGAAGAAAGATTAGAAATTTGAAGATGAAAATGTTTTTCTTAATCAAAATCTCCTAATGGGTGTGTTTTTGGGGCAATTAGGGAAGAAAGATTGGAACTTTTAAGATGAATATGATAATTTTGTTGGTTCTTGAAAGTCACTCTAATTGTGGGGAAGATAAAGGGAAGTTTGAGTTAGAGAGCAGTTGGCCAGTTGTGTAACAGAAAAGCAGAAAGAAAAAAAGGGTAGAAAGTTGAAAAAGGAGAGGAGGAAAGTGAATAGGAAGCAATTGATAAAAGAATAAAAAAGAAACAAGATGCTCCTTTGAACTTTTTTTAATGATAAAACACAAAATAATTATTAAATTATTTATAATTTTTTCCCTGTTAAATAATAAGAAATTATTGCATTGATAAGTTTGGAAACTATTTATATATTTGAAAAGGTTATCTGGTTAATTATTTTATATTAACTTAAAAAGTAGAATCATTAGCAGTGATTTAGTAGTCTTTTCTATTATTTCTCCATTGTCTAAGTTGTATTTAAAAATATATAGTTAATTAAAGTTTTTGTTCATGTAGCTTGCCTAAAACTATGATCTTAGTCCATTGAAGCTTCAGTTTAGTTGTCTTTTTGTATAGTTCTTATTTCCCTAGGCTAGCATCTTTAGTTTTTTTATTGAAAGTGTTTTGTTTTAGATACAATATTAAGCATAACATACAAAAATTGTAAAAGTAAATAAATATATAAATAAGAAATCTAGTTCTTTTTATATAAAAAAAAATTAAAAACATATTTATAATTGGAGTATATGCTACATCAGGGAAATTTGGTTAATTTTTTTAATTGAATCTATTTAGATATGCTCAAATGACCCCTTCTGAGAATAACATTTTATTTGATTGATAATCATATAAAGCAGAAGAGATTTTAGCCATTTGCATCAAGCTCAAACTTCCTTCTTGAATGCCCGTTTGTCATCAATTTTGGTTTTTTTTTTAAATTTGGTTCTTTTTACAAACTTGATGTCAATAAATCCGCGAGTTTAGAAATTCATTTCGAACCGACGATAACAGTGTGATTTAAAGATATAGACTAGAGAAATTATATATGATCATGAAAATAATAGATGTAGTTAGTTACCCATCAATGCTTTGGGTTTCAATCATCATTCATCACGACATAACCCAAGTCAGAACAACTATTTGAGGTTTATTGTAAAAGAATCTCACATAGATTCCTTTTTTTAGTTTTCTTGCTTTGCTAAATGCTTAAGGCTAATTTCTACTAATGTATAACATATGTATTACATTAACTGAATAAAGAAAATTAACTTAAGCTATAACTATTAAACACACACGTATACATATAACAACTAATTTTACTGATTTGATGATATGGTAGTTAATGTCTACATTCTTGATCAATATGACTCAAAGTCTCTCAAAAATACCAACTTATCCTATAAAATCTTTTGTGGTGACGTTTTATTAAAAAACTATGCATTAAAAACTCATACAATACTATAGTTAATGTAAAAAGTGCAACATACTTTTTCTCCCTCTAAGACATATTATAGTTATACTTTAGGATGATATTAAACCGATACTGATGGGATATAAGATAATATGATGCTTCTAGATTAGTTATGTTGGCTTGTTAAAAATCTCACTAACAAAATCCAATTGAAAATTTTAGTAAAAAGAAAAGAATACATGTTACATTAGAACTAGGGCTGTCCAGAAAGCTCGAATCTCGGATTCGGCTCGTAGCTCGTTCGGAAAAAGCTCGGATAGAGCTCGGCTCGAATAAAGCTCGTTTGCAACCGAGCCAGCTCGTTTTGTAACCGAGCCAGCTCGTTTTGTAACCGAGCCGAGTCCGAGCTAGGGCTGGCTCGCTCGTTGCTCGGCTCGTGGCTCGCTCGATGCTCGGCCCGTGGCTCGCTCGTTGCTCGGCCCGTGGCTTTCTCGTTGCTCGACTCGTGGCTCGGCTCGTTTGTACAACATGTTATACTAAAATATGAAACTATAGGGTTACTTTTACTAATAAATATACTTTTGTGTTATTTTGTAATTATGTTAAAAATAAAAAAAAATAAAAATAAAAAAAATAAAAGAAAATAGGATGTAAATACGAAATGAATCTCAATTCTCACGTGCTCAACTAATTCCTAATTCCTAATCATATTCTTAATCCCTATTTCCACAGATTCATGCCTCTTCTCTTATGTAAAAACCGAGCCAAAACGAACCGAGCCGAGTTGAGGTGAATGCAATTCAAATATTAAATTTCATATGTAAAAGCCGATCCAAAAACGAGCCGAGCCAGCTCGGTTAAAAACGAGCCGAGTCAGAGCCAAGATTTCAGGCTCGGTTTGCAATCCGAGCCAAGCCAGGCTCGGTTTAAATCCGAGCTGAGTCCGAGCTGACCCCTGGCTCGGCTCGGCTCGACTCATGAGCACCCCTAATTAGAACTATTCTTTAGAGTATCCACTAAGAATGTAACATCATATCCTGTTATTTACGAGATACATTAGTGCATCTTTCATTATTAAGTATGGTATACTGAACCAAGTTATTCTTCACCCTGAGGCAATAAGGATGCATGTATATATCTGACAATTAAATATTATTGGTGTGTTTTGCGATCAAACTTTGTTTATACTTAAATTAGCTAACATCTTCTATATTTAATTTGATTGATGGATGTATAAATAGAATTAAATGTGTTTAAAAATTCATTTTTACTCATTTTAATAGCTTTATTTTCAAATGTTAATTCTAACTAGGTTTGTAAACAAGTCGAATCAAGCCAAGCAAAGACGGTTCAGGCTTGACTTGTTTACAAACTGATCCAAGCTAGCTCTTTTATCTTAATGAGCTAAAAATTTAGGCTTGAGCATAGCTCGTTTAGAAGTGAGCCACATAGAGCTAGCTTCTTTATTTTTTAAACACCGACCATCATGGATATGTTTATATTTTTTTTTCCTTCAATTAGATTATACCAAAATAACTATAGGGCTATGGTATATTTGAATATTTGGTTAAAAAAAACTAAGACTACATATGTTATAATTTTAGGTTTTAATTGATGTAAATTATAATCTAAGCTTTAATTTAAATGAGCCAAAATGGAGCTAACGAGTGAGTCAACACTTTAATATAATAGTTTATATTTTACTGCAACTAACATAACATTGAATTTTTTTTATTAAATACCAGGTTAGAATCCTTGTGTTATATTGATTTCATTAATAAAATATTAAATACGTTATAATAAAAAAAAAGTTATGTCTTTAAAAAATAGTTTTGTATTGCATTGATTGAATAAACTTGTGTATTACATAATTGAATAAATTATAATATAACATGTTAATACATAATGTCTTCAACATATATCTTTTTGTTGTGACAATTAATTATAAATTCTATTGAGTTGAGTTCTACAACATTTTTTTGACATAACTTTTTTTTATGTAGTTGATAAATGTTAATTCAATTTAAGTATACTTGGTCTTTTAAATATGTTTTTAGCATAATTAAGTTAACTTAAAGTACAATTTATATTAATACAAAATAAAAATTAAGAACTTAAACTTGGGATTTTTTTAATATAAAATATTTTTTATTATTTTACATACTGTATTCTTACAATTCAAGTTATCCAACACATTAAATATTTGAAAACCTTTAGAAATCACTCATAAAAATCAATTATTATCATTATTCTTTTTCTTCTTTTAATATTTTAACAAACATAATTTGAAATTGTTTACATTTATAAAATTAAATAAAAGCTTTTAAATAAAAATTAATTTTGTTTAGAAAATTAATAATCAATTTATATTAAATTCATTTGGTTAAAATGTATTAATAATCAATTTATATTCGTATTTATAATAAATATAATTCATATCCATAATACATAATAAGTATCTATACTTTTTAATAAATAAAGGTTTTGATAAGAACATTCCAATTTTTTAAGCAACCTAAAATTTAGTTTCATGTTTATCTCTCCTATTAAATATTTATAAGTTGTTTTTTTATTTATTATTGATTTTCTTCATTTCTACCTTATTAATATTTATAATTTTATTTATTTCGGTAAATAATATTATTAACTCATTAGTCATATTTTTTATTTTTTTCTTATAAAAGGTCTTTGAAAAGTATATGATATGTTATTTAAAATATATAAATTAAAAACATATTTGTTTAATTTATGTGATACACGTATTATAACCTAGTTAATAAATAAGAGATGTGGGAAAACAGATAACTTTGAATGATAACTCGTCTCTAATTATTTTTATTTATTAATACTAATTAAAATGTGAAATAAAGAGGTTATACTGTCAAACCAGGAATACAAACATCATTTCAAGTTCAACAAAGGATAAAGTATTCAATCAAACAAAGCTTGCTCCCTCAAAGGCTCAAAAACGAATGTTTTTTTTTGGGTCATGGATCATCATTCCTTGATACTGCTACTAATATAGTCGAGGGTATCATCGTAATTTCACAGAAACCGTGCTGCTCATGCCCATTGAGGCTTTACCTCTTTGTCAATATCATTCTTGATCCATCTTTGAATTGGTTTTAAGACAAAAAAGTACTGTCAAGATTAAAATTGGTTAGAGATCCCACAATGCTTGGATTGCTATAAATGCCAATTTTAACCCATTTGTCTATAAATGAGTTGATTAATGTTATGTCTGCAAACGGGTCAAACCAAAACAAAACGGGTTGAAAGTAATCTCCCAAATCGTTTTTATTTCAAGATTAAGTCTATTATTATGATCGTGAATAGTGTAGTAATTACTTGTATAAAAAATTAAAATGGCAAAGGAGTGTTTGCAGGTCAACCGAACGTGACCCGTTTTAACATGTTAGGTGTAAACAAGTACTACCTTAAAAAACATGTCGGTTTCAAAAACTTACTTGAAATGCTAGAATTAGAGGAATGAATAGTTTTCCTTTATCATTTGGGTTAGGTCCATCAATCAACCTCTGGTCAACCAATATGCTTTCGCTTTTGGTCAACGCGACTTTTGTGATTGTTTCAACTATGCTGGGAATCCAAGCAGTACCGTTTGGAAGAATCTGCAAGCCCAAAACATTACCAACAAACCCCAAATATCTTAACGGGTGGATTCACAATGAATCAACAATGGAAGTTAGAGCTGGCAAAATGAACGTTTTGACGAACAGTCAAAATGGGTTGATATGGGTTGACCTGAAACACTTGTTATACAAAATGGGTTGATATGGGGTTGATATTGGTATGTTAAATATGATTACAAAAACTAGATCATTTTAGTTACAATCCAACATTTTGAATAAAATGATTTAGGAAGTAGTATGTATTAAAAATATACTATGAACAACTTTTCAACGCCTAGCAAATTTTTTGTATTCGACCCCATCCGTATCAACCCACTAATAATAAAATCGGTTGAAACTGCCAACTCTAACAGAAGTCAAAATACGAGACAAATGACCAACCTTTTCATCTTTCCCATTTTTATTGCATCTACCGCTGTTCTCAACCAGTCCAACCGGAATAGAAATGTTCTACAAATACACAGTAAATTTATTATAATTTGTGCATATGTTCATTGTGCTTGTGTGTGTGTGTGCGCGTAGAGAGAGAGAGAGAGTAATTTTGAAGAGATGACACACCTGGATATCTTGTTTGTTGAACCTAGCACCAAAATGCACAACCTTAAGAAGTGCCTCTGATCTTTTTGACAAAAACTCATTGTAGGTTAGACTATCAGGAGGTGACACTTGAGCATGTGTGAGAACTAAAATTGCTCTATGCCATATTTCTTGACCAAAACTATTACTTATGGCTTTCACAACCTGCCCATCTAATGTGTCAACCCTATATGCATCTAGCCGGTCCACATAAAGCAAAACATCTATTGTCTTGTTCAGAAGAAACCTGCTCATATAACATATAAGTATAATACGAGTATTATTATGGAAGTAGCATACCAACAACCAGCAACCTTACCCAGTATATTCCCACTTTTCAGTAGGGTCTAGGGGGGAATGATAGATACAAACCTTACCCCTATCCCAATTGGGATAGAAAGGCTGCTCCGAAAGAGTCCCCGGCTCAAAGTTATCATTTGAAGTTGATCATCCCAACGATTTTAACGTTATTTTCACAAAATAATTAAAATAACGTTAAAATTAGTGCACTTTTACTTTTTCCCCTTAAGGACCCACACATTCAATCAATCAATCAATCAACGTACTCAGTATATCCCGCCATTAGCATGCTAAGGCAGGGTCTGAGGAGGGTGAGATGTAGACAGCCTTACCCCTACCCCGTAGGGGTAGAGAGGCTGCTTCCAGTGAGACCCTCGGCTCATGATGCTTGATCAACCGTTCGAAACGATTTTAACGTTATTTTCACTGAATAAGTAAAATAACGTTAAAACTAGTGCAATTTTACTTTTGCCCCTCAAGAGCTGTCGACACATATACACATTATATGTGCGCACCGCTAAGGACCCACACATATATACATTATATGCGTGCATCGCAAATGGGGCGTTATTATGGAAGTAGCATAATTTACATAAATATATTTGACACATTAAGTGCGGGATTTAACTATAAATATATTTTAACACATTAAGTGTGGGTGTGGGATTTAACTAGGTATGTTTGTTTGTTTGCTTGCTTGTTTGTTAGTATATTTGACACATTAATTATTATATTTTTTTAAAAAAATTGGTTAAATCAAACCCATTTCAATACATATAAAAAATTGCACATTTTAAGCTAAACCCGTTTTCTTTATGTATATGTTCCATGCATTTTCAAAAAGGAAGTTTTTATTCGAAGGTCTTTCTGGGAGCAGCCACTTAATCCTATGGAATAGAAGTGTTTCATCTCACCCTCCTCAAAACTTTTTGTTTGAGTGAGATTTTGTTGGGTATGTTTGTTTGTTATTAAAAACCAGAGAAAACAAAGCTCACCTTTTGATGATGTCAAGGGCTTGGTCATTGACATATCCTCCTTCAACAATTCCTGGTGTATCAATTATGTTCAATGTGAACCCTGAACGCTCGCGAGACACCATCGTGGGTCTTGGTGCTTCTGACTAAAAGATCATTTCAGTGAACAAATAAGCAATTTCATATGTAAAATTAATCAGCAACAGCTTTTTGACAGTTAGAAGGTACCTGAAAGGCACTGACAGTAACCGCTCTCTCGCCAATGATCGAGTTTACAGTAGATGATTTTCCAACTCCACCTTTTCCCATTACAAGGATAGTCAATTTGTTCCTCTTCTGCAATATTTCATGTGCATTAACAGATAACTCATGAGCATACATCAAAAGTAACTTAATTATAAGCAAATTTTCTAATTTTCTTGACTTTTAGATCTCTGCTGCCTTTAATTTGTGTGAAACTGTGCATATAAAAGAGTATAAAAGACAGTTTATTATACCTTTTCCTTTAGTCTTCCCAACAATTCAAGCAGCTTGTCTTGGGTGGCAGGGGGAATTGCTGAATCCCACTCCATTCACGTATCAACTGAGACGCCATGAACTGCAGCATTAAATGAAAACTAATTAGACTGCAGTGCAAATTAATCTGCATAGTCATAGAACTCAATTTCAGCTATTTAGGCATTTATGAAAGATGCAACAGAGTGGCAAATTTTACAGGAAAATAATTGTTCCATGGACTCTTGATACATGACGCTAAGTTAATTCAATTATGTGAAATGTGATACCAAGCTAATCCAAGTATCGGCACACTCATATCTGGAGCAACTAGATAAAGGTAACTAGGTCAACAAATGACCATCTTAAAACTAGCATAGCTTTTTATTTGTCTGAAGTTACATGCTGTGAAATATGTTTGAAAGAGATGTAACAGGTCGGACATTGCAACAAATGACCATAGGTGGTTATCCCGACTCTCAGACCCTAGTTTCCTCATATGACACCCTGATTTTAACTTTGATGATTTTTCGCCAAATTTTCATGTAATTGATTCAGAGTAACTTAGACTAGGAAAAGAAGAGAAACCCAAGTCACAATGAAACAATTTGGATTCATGCCATGGCGGTCAACTACAGAAACGATACACTTCCTAAGGAGACTGATAGAAAAATATCAGCACGAGGAACGAGATCAGCATATAGCATTCATTGACTTAGAAAAGGCGTATAACAGCCAGCAATGTAGGCTGATTTTGGATAATCTGGAGGTTAAAGGAGTCTCGACTCTCGAGAGAGTATATAGATATAATTAGGGATATGTATGAATGTATTATAGGACTGGAACTAGGTTTGGTCTGCCTGTGGGGGATGGCGGTTTCTTTTTTATGGAGATAGGCCTTCCCAAGGGTCAGCATTAAGCCCGTCTCTTTTTGTCGTAATTCTGGATGAGTTGTCAAAATCGATCCAGGGGTAGCTTCCTTGGAGCATACTTTTCGCGGATTAAATTGTACAGTTGAGAAGATTAGACAGAATCTGAATACACAATTAGAGGAGTGGCAAGCAACTTT
Source organism: Mikania micrantha (assembly GCA_009363875.1). NCBI lineage: Eukaryota > Viridiplantae > Streptophyta > Magnoliopsida > Asterales > Asteraceae > Mikania > Mikania micrantha. The sequence goes on from CM018695.1 coordinate 54,579,106, forward strand.
AGATTTTAAAGTGTTTAAGGATAGGTCTTACTAAGACTGAGTACCTTTATTGTGACTTCATTGGCGGAGGGGACAATGATGACACCCAACTCACCATTGAAGGCTAAGTAGCATCATAAGTAACTAGGTTTAAGTATTTAAGATCTTTTATGCAAAAATATGGGGACAATACGTGCAAGTTGGTTGGTGTAGGGGCGGGCGGGCAGCCTCAGGCTTGTGGTCTCTTTTATATTTCCGCTTTACGCATCAAAATTTTGTTACTATTTTAGTGTAATTAGATTGACTTGTTGACCAAAGTAATCATAATGGACTTCAACAAGTCGAGAGGTGCTAAGCGCACGCTTGTTTGAGTTCATTATGATTTTAGGTATTCAAGAACCTCATTGGTCCCTAAGCAATGAGGGTTTCAATGGAGCTTTGGTGGGAGTCCGGGGCAGTTTTCTGGTCCCAAATTTTGAATAAGAAAACCTTCTTTTGTTCAACAATCTGGTTCTCGAAAATCACACAAAGATTCCATGCTTGTTCTTGAGAACCTTCTTAGATTTATCCAGTTGGAAAATTCAGAGTTAACCACCTAATTGTTTCAATGCGAAAGTGTTTCAGAACTCCCAAACTATCCAATTAAGAATTACTAATTTCTAACAATTTCACTTCTACCAACAGAAATAACACAAAATTCAACTAAACCAAATAAAACTAATCATACTTCAAACATAACCCAATCAAACTGGTCAAAAAACAAACCTAATTCAAATTTTAGAGTTAATCATCTCAATAATCCAAACAAATATTAAAAATGTAAACTGAAACAGACAGAATTAGCACCAAAATTCAGTAAAACAAACAATGAGGTACAACATTTGGAAAATATTACATGCTCATACGCGAATTTACAACGGTTATATAATATAAATTTCACCCAAAAAAAAAAAAAGAAAAGGAAAAAAGGCTCAAATTGTCACAGGTAAGAAACAATGAAAACGAGAGAGGAAGGGAAAAGTAGACTCGCCGGAGACCGGAGGAAAAGTGAAGATTGTGACCGGAGATAGGGGAAACTGTCGATAGAGCTCCGATGGATAACCTTCTGCAAAATTGAGCTACCAACTAGATAAAACCCTTCTGGTCTTATAAACCGAGGGAAAAGTTTTATTAATACACCAAATTTTATAAAATAATGAATGAAATGCTAACTAAGCCGTAAACGAACCGAACGTTCAGCGACCAGTTCGTGAATCGTTTGGCGGGAAGTTCGTTTATGTTCGTTCGTTTAATAAACAAACGAACACGAATAGAGGTCTCGTTCGTTCATTTGTGTTCGTGAATGTTTGATAATGTGTTCATTTATGTTCGTTTCCGTTCGTTTGTTAGTGTCATTTGTTAAATGTGTTTTATATTTTAAAATTTTTAATATTTAGTTTATTGCCTTTAAATTTTTATGTTTATGATAAACTTTTTATGATTATTTTTATATCAAGTGTTTAATACATTTAATGTTTGATATTAAAAATGTTTATTTTTATCTTTTAACAGTATATGTTAGTTTGCGTTTGTGAACCGTTCGTGAAAAAGTTAAAACCTTAACAAACGAACGCGGACAAGAATTTGTTGTTCGGTTAGTATACATGAACCGTTCGTGAAAAGTTAAAAGTTTATCAAACGAACACGAACAAGGGCTCGTTTGTGTTCGTTCGGTTCGTTTACAGCCCTAATGCTAACCGAGCGTAGCGACAGGTCAGTACGTTTAAAACCCATGTGTTACAACGTCATGATACGGTTAATATAGTAAAAGAATTTTCAAAATGTACTTTTCTGGAATATGTGTTATGGTATAAGAAATTTAAAAATGAAATTCAAGAGTAAAGAATATAAGAAAAATCAATAGAAAAAAAAACAAATTACTGTGCACCACAAATATCGAGCCTGCGTCACCGGCTAACTCAAAAGCATGTACAAAACACATCCGTTGTATGCATGTTTGTAGTCAGTAAACGAATAAATATTATCATCGACCATACTCTATATTATTAACTCAAATTTATAGCGTTAAATCAAACCGTATTATATTAACATCACTCGTTTCTAAACAATATTTACGTCAAAATATATGAAACAGAACACGTACATAAAAGATAACCACGAAAACATGCTATATTTGACCCGAATCATTTCCGGAATAGTCTACATCGAAACATATGCCAATACGAATTTATTTTGACACTTATATAAAAATAACCACGCAAATAAAAATCAAGAAGATTAAAGTGGCATTTTATAAAGTTACAAGAAAGTAAAAGAAGTCGAAAATAAAGGGTTGAAAACTTGAAAATCTTACTAAAAAAAGTAGAGAAGTTGAAAACAAGACGTTGAAGGCTTCAAGGGTTACAAGTGAATTTTAAAAAATTGTGATCTAATGTCGAGTTTATACGTAATTTAAATTGGAAAAATGATAAAAATCAAAAGCGTCATCACGTGATGCAACGTGTTTACAAAATTTATTGCGCGCTTTGAATTGGTAATGTAACACCCGATTTTCCAAACAATAAATGATTTGTAGAGACCCAATATTTTATATTGTGTTCCATTTACTTAACTGACTTTTTATAAAAGATAAGTAAGATGTGAGAAGTTAGAGTAAATTATATGATAAAAGTTATATGATCCAAATAGTTAGTTAAGTTATGATGAAACTTAGTTAATCTACATGAAATAAAAGAAAAATGAGTGACAGCGAACTCGACGAACAATGCTCTCACTTAAAGTTACGGTAAGTCAAGTACTCAAACTGTAATAATAAAATAGACAAAGAATTTAATTCATCTTTAGGAGGGTCGTTATATATGGTTAGAAAGAGTATGGAAAATCGTGAACATGGGCGAAAACGTCGCGTAAAATGAAGCTCGTATGCTCCCGGAATCGTGAAAACAAGTGTAACATCCGCAACAATTCGATAACTGATTGTTTGTTCTGATAACTGAGTAATCAAGCTTGTTAAGGTTCATTGAGGATTCAGGCCCATATAAGGCCCATTATATGTGTCACACCCCCAAATTCCCACTCGTGGCGTAGTCCACATGGGTGTGACGTGGCCAGGATCATAGCTCATGGTCAAATAGAACGACTCTATATGAGTTATATAATCACACATTGTTGTAAAACAAACATGTTTTCAAAGTAAAGCAGCGGAAATAAAGTATACATCATAAGTACCCAATTGTTACAGCGGAAAGATAAGTTAATCAAAAACAGCGGAATAGCAATGTATTACAGCGGAACATAAATTGTTTAAGACACTACATAGATTAAATTGTTTTAAAACAAATTCCAATGCACACAAAGCCTAGGACACGAGTCTATATGCGAGCCAGACTCCTTAGTGCTTCCGTGTGCGCATCCTAGCGTGTGCTCCATTTAGTTACCTGAGAATACATGCGAAAAGTGTCAACTAAAAAGTTAGTGAGTTCACAGGTTTAGACAGACTGAAAAGTAAACAGATATATACTGGGCATGTTAAGTTTAGTTGTGGATCTACGATCCGTGGAGTGTGTCAGTTCATCTTACCGAAACTCGACTGTTCCCGTTTTCCTCTGCGGGTCATCGCTGAACCCGGCATCAACATCGAAATTACACTCGTTATGACCTCCAGTCAACATTGGTGCCGAGTGGGGTTAGTCAAACCCAGTAGTACTACGTAATTACGACTCGTTTGTTATACAACTAACGGTAAGGATAAGTGAGGACTTTAAGCGATAATAGTTACACTCAAAAATGGTTTTCACAACATACCAGTCGTATATCTAAAACAGTTGCAATAGTATTCTCACCCCAAAGTTAAGTAAAACAGTGTAAGAGTAAAAGTGGGGCTGTAAACTCACCTGAGTTTGAGTAGAGATACCGTACGAAGGATTGAGTAGCTCACCGGCTAGCAGTTACCTATATCACATAGGTACTATGAGTTTGTGTTTACGTACACGTGGGTCTCACAGGACCGTGTTAGCGTTTAACAACTCCTAGTTGTTGTGTGGGTCGTGTTGACCGTGTTGACCGTGTTTGACCTAACGACCCGTTGGTGACGGTTCTCGGAACATGTGATCGCATGATGTGCGTTTTAGTGTCGTGTGATGTGTACGGATACCAAAGTCACTTTCGTGAGGAAACTTACTATTTATAGTAAGTTTCTATTTCAGGAAAGTTTCCAAATTAGGCAAGTCATACAAAGAATCATACTCCGATTATTCTAGCATGCATATTTATCCTAAGTGAGCATGTTATCACATAACACATAATTACACTTAGCCGGTTTAGCGCGTAAAAGTTACTATATTTAGAAAGTTACAAAAATATGCAAATGTGACAAAGTCTAGATACGAATCTCGTAATAATATCATCATCTTAGTTCTAAATGACCGTTAAATCATATTCATTACAATAAACATGTCATCATTTATAGACTTTGTAAAATAAAGTTACTATTTATAGTGACTTGTGATAAAACACATTTTCAACCATTTTAGGACATAAAATCATTTATTAACATCGTAGCAAGTTTAACTAAGCATACTAAACATACAACATCTTTCAATTTCATCATTTCTAGCAAACTTATAATAAAAAGTTTCCTTTTATAGTAATAATCACAAAAATCATACCTTTGACTATTCTAACAATTCCAACACATCAATTGATCATCATATTAGTTTCTAAACATCATTTTAAGCATAAACCTTAGATCTAATCACATGTATAAAGCCATCTCATCAAGAATCACAATTTCATAATGTTAAAGTTTCCATTATTAGCAACATTGCTAATAATCATACTCTTGGCCTCAACAATCATACTAGATCTTGCAAATCATAACAAATATCATAACTAACAACATCTCAATATCAAATATCATGTGAATAAGCTTAGATCATACATGCATGTAGTCAAAAGTCACCATCTAGGCCAAAAAGCCCCAAATAACATCAAAAACCATAAATAATCAAATCCAATGCCCAAATCAGTAACTCAACACATAAATCTTAGATCAAAACATTCTAAAATTTGTGCATAGGGTGTGTGGATGATTGCATGTGAGTATTTCCCCTTGCATGTGTGCTCACACGTGATTTTAAGCTAGATTGGACATGGAGACTACCTCACAAGGCCTTGGATTGTCGAAATGAAGCTGGAGCAGGTCTGGAACAGCTTGAAATCTTCCTGAGAATAGCTCCTGGGTCATCACAAGTGATGGTGGTGTCGTTGTCTTGCCCCAAGCTTCGCTTCCAAGCTTCCTATCTCCAATCTCGAGCTCCTAAGACCTCAACAATGGCTTCCCAAGAGGTTTGATGGTGTAACAGAGAGCAAATGGTCGAGAAAGGAGTTTTCAGTCAAGAGGTTGAGGGTAGAGAGGTGGCAGAATGATTAATCTTGGGTTTATAAAGATTATTTGCGTGTAGGGGTCATCGCGTACCGCGACGTCTGCCCAAAAAGCATCTCCGCGTAGCGCGATGATTAAAATAATCATTCGGTTCCCGAAACACGCCGCGTATCGCGATGGTGGAAGATGATCGGTCGTCGCGTACCGCGATGGATTTCGGAGAATTAAAATTCTCCCGTCTAGGCTTCGCGTACCGCGAAGGCCCAATTGGGTGCCCATCGCGTACCGCGATGGGTCTCGGTGGAGCCCAATAAGCCCAATTTCATAGTTTTGAACCGATTTTTGCGTTTCTAACGATTACGATCATCGTTTCTTGACACATCAGAATTGTTTTAACTAATTTAGTTTCCCCGGAACCTAAGTGCAGTGATAGCTTACTGTGGTTTGATCCGTTCACCAACGTTCGTCATTCAAGACACGTGCGAGTGTTGTGCGATAATTCCTCAAATTATCGGTGCGTTTGGACTGTCGTGCCACGTGTCACACTAAATACAATTATCCTAGTGCCACGTATGAAATAATAATACACATTATTATTAAAAATAAAATGAATGCTGACCTGGAAATTGCGAGGTGTCATAATATGTAACTTAAGCCTAAATAAATTAACACACTTTGTTTAATAAGTCATTACGTAATCTATTAGTGGTTGTTAAAGAATATGAACAATTTACCGATTAACACATTAGATAATCCATTATTAACGTAAATGCGAAAAATAAGTATTTATGACAATAGAGTATTAATATATGATCAAAATGTCTATTCATATACTTAAACGCAAAGTACGTATGGGAAAACGATAAAATTTCGTTAACTAGTGTTAATGGTTTATACGTACTGATGTGTGAACTGAGATGAATGTATCAGTAAATATTCATTTATGAATATTAATAATATTGGAAAGATAAGAATGACATTCGAGACGCAAAAACGTTTAAACGGTTAAGCGCGTCAAATACACGACGTTAATGCGTTATGAATAGTTTATTCGCCAGATCTACAATATCTGACGAAATAAATATTTGAAGAATATTTTTAATATCCTCATAGCATCCTGGTCTCAAAATATTTTCACGACAAGTTTTCGTGACACGAAACGTGTTCGTGACGAGATTTAAATGCGTGAAATGATCGGCTTATATATACTAGCCTACCACCTTCACTTATTCATTCTTTCAAAAACAAAACACAAGCATAAAGGTTTGTTTTGAGAGATGAGAGATGGCCGGAATCCGGCGACTTCGTGGTAGTCCGGCGACGTGCGAAGTCGGATTTCTACCCTCTTACCATTTCTCAACGCTACGGGCGTCATGGTAAGCTCGGTTTCTCTTAAATTATCTCCTAAAGTCATTTTTATGATCAAAAACATGACTGAAACGTTTATGTGATTTCAGGTCTCAAAGTCTACAAATCGGAATTAAGTTCAGAAAAAAAAGACTCAAAGATAGACGATCCCCGGAGATATAAACGTTGGAGCGCTACCAAATTTTGACCGAAGCTTCATAACTCATAAACGAAGCTTTTCACCGTTGGGTTTTTTATTATGAGGCCTGAAAGTCGAGTTTTTGTAGCCCCATACTGAACAGTGCTGCTGGGAGTATTCCGGCGAGCTGCTGGTTTTTCCGGCGACTGTAGTGGCGGCGGCCGGTGGCGGAAACTGGTGCAGAACATAGAGCTCGAGTAGACAAATCTGTGGAAACCTAAATCACCTAGATCAAAGTTTGCTTGGTCTAGTTTCGAGCTACTCATATGTTGCTAAGAGAAAACTCCCCAATGAGTTGGGTTCCAAGTTGGTCAACGAGAGTCAAATCTGGTCCAAATCGGTCAACAGCGGTCAAATTTAGATTCTATGAGGACGGGAATGTTTGGGTTGCGAAATCAAGTCGAAAGAACCTATTAGCTATCTCAACAGATTAAGACGAGCAGGTTTGTATATGCGAATCGAACGAACATGAAGGTATAACTTATTTAGAATTATTGGAATGTTAAATTTTTATTTGTTTGATTTATGTGTTCCATGTTAAAGGATGAATAATAATTATTTAAAGTTGATTATTTGGGAATTGGTTATAAAATAGACAAAATTGAGTGTCTAGATTTAACTAAAAACAAAGGAAATTATGTCCGATTTTCGGTAGAGTTAAAAGTTTGATGATATAAGCTAAAAATTCTCAAATAAGGCTTAAGCATAGTAAGATGAATGATTTCTTAAATCATTTAATAGTTATAGAGACATAACAAAGTATTGACCAAGTACGAATAGATTCAAAAGATCGATACGAATGTGTACTTGATTAAGTTCTTTGTTCTTAATGAAGTTTGTCTGTATGGATAGCAAAGACTCCAGGTGAGTTCTAGACCCCACTTTTACTGGATTTTATAATTTTTGGGGCTAGTATACATATCAATTGTTTTGTACCAACAAACACATGGTTCATATATCAAAACTTACAACTCTATGTTAATGTTATAAAACCGATATATAAACTTCATTGTTAGAAAAATGTTTATATATATATATATATATATATATATATATACGATAAACATAAGATGTTAATATTAAAGTGGATGGAACTTAAAGGAACAAAGGAAACAAGAATCTAAATTATGGTTTTAAACAATTACCATGATTAATGATCCTAAAATGATTATTGGTTTGATTAATCATGTTTGACTAGTCGAGACTCCCTCGGTCTAGTACGAGAAATAATATATATGTATATTTAAGGATAAAAAGGATTTTTCAAATTATTTAAGGGACTTGTAAGAAAGGTTTTAAAGGTTGAAAATATGATTAATTAACAAGTATTCTAAAATTATAAAAGCCTTCCAAGGCTACGACTACGACTATTACTAAGTTACTAATTTGGTAATGTCTTAAGGACCATGTTTAAGGACTAAGTTGTGAGATCACTTCCTAAACTCACGTGTTGACCTAGAACATTTATATATAATAGGTTTGCACGCGCGTGACTAGATTTACTCACTAGGACTTGGTGTACTTACTATTTCAGGATTATCTACTCGGTCAAATAACTCAGGTGAGTCCCTATGGGGATAAGGGATTACCGGGCGACTATCACTACGGTGGAGTTGTTGCGGTTGACGTCACACGAAGAGATTTGGTGTAGCACTACAGTGGACCCTATGTGTGACATTCAACACTGTATCTGCACCATTGGGTCTAGAATAGTGTATATGTTATCAAACACCGCGTTAGGACCGTTGACGGAAGAGTACTTTGCGTTGTGAGACTTGATTTGTCAACCAGTTTACTTGCACACACAAACTTGATTTGATTATTATTTTAATGTCATTGGCATGACTCACCAACTACGAATGTAGTTGACATATTTTAGCCGATGATACAGGTAACCCAGGAACATGAAAGTCAGTGAATACATGAAGGAAGCTAATTAGATACAGGTAACCCAGGTTTCATTATTATTTTGTAATTTCCTCACCATAAGCATTATTCATTGTGAAAATATTACAATGTTTAAGGAAGTTCAAATTTATTCGCATTTTGTGGTCAACGTAAGTCTTCTATTGTATAAGATTAGCTAAGAATGGTACGACACGTCACGCCCCTTGACGGGGGGTGACACAAGTTTCTATAACGATGTGAGCGAGGACACACGTGTCATAGAGGCATGCCACATGTTCCGGTTGTTTGCCACATGTCCTAGGAGGCTTCCACGTTTCTTAGGTGTCTGCCACGTGTTTGACAAGGTATCGCGATGTGGATCTCTTGATTTGCCCGTCGGTTCCTATAAATAGTCGTCAAAGTTCATTTTTTACATTTTTCAAAATCGAATATCACGTTACATACAACTCTAAACCCCATTAAAGTTATACAATTGTGTGAGAGATCTTAGAAAGTGGTTTTGAAATGGGAACATTTCACCATGGGCTTAATAACCAAGCTACCAAGGACAGCTAAAGGTTTTGATTCCATCTAGGAGATTGTTGATCGTTTAACAAAGAGTGCCCATTTTCTGCCCTTTTAAGAAAGTTATAGTTCTTTAACATTGGAAGAAATTTTTGTTAATGAAAATGTTGTGAGACATGGGATGCCTGTGTCAATTATATATGATCGAGATACGAGGTTTACATCAAGGTTCTGGAGAAAGTTCCATTAACAATTGGGTGCAAAATTGTGACATCCAGTATTTTTACGAACGATGACTCATGAAAGGTTAGTGTACTAAACTTAATTTATTTAATGCAGATAATTTAATATTGATTATTAAATTAAAGTTGTTGTTAAGTCTAGCAAAGAGTGATTGTTTAAATGCACGGATTTGCGTTTCTTAAAATTCTGAGATTTCGATACCGCGTGGCGGTGTTTAAACGAACGTTGGTGACAATTCGATTAACGAATTTAGTAAAAATGCTTGGATTAGCATACATATTTTAGCATACATATTAAATTTTAAATGAATATTTTAGTTAACAAAGAAAAGCAACAAATTTTGATGTTAGCTATTAATTTTTCTCACAACCGGCTTTATTTGCGTTTTAGCTAGATAAAATAAAGTTAATTATACAAATATTATACAAATGACATTTAAGGTCCTTTTTTTAACTAAATTTTAATTATTTTAGTATGATTAAATATTCTATTAATTACACAACTTGAGAGGCCCCGAGCCCCGGGAGTCCCCTCCGTTGGTTTATGCATCAAACACATAGTTCTTAAATCATAACTACATTATTATAGCAGTGGAAATTAAAGTAACAACATAAATTAATGTACAGATACTAAACGAACATTAACACATAACCCACATCTCTAATAGTTCTATAATATAGCCGGTTTATGCCAGAGTAGTCCTCAACGTATGCCACGAGCCATCCTGCTATCATTTCTCAAACTATTCAACCTGATATGCATGTAAAATAAGTCAGCTTTATGTTGGTGAGTTATAAGTTAAATTTTTAGAAAAACCTTTATTCATTCATATCATCACATAACGTAATTCAAATACATAACGTACATGTCATCATAACATAACATACATAACATACATATCATCGTAACATCAATCATACTGTGAAGAAAATGTCACCCTCAACTGTTGACCCGAAGTCAACAGGCTTGTGCAGCACAAGACACCTCAACTGACGACCCGAAGTCGACAGGCTTGTATAAATACAAGACACCTCAACTGCAAACCCGATGCTGGCAGGCTCATGCATGCATAAGACTTCCTCAATTGCCGACAAACAGTCGACAGGCTTGCGTAACCACTAGACTCTTTAACTATCAACCCGAAGTTGACAGCTCATACAGGTACAAGACTTCTTTAACAACAATCATTCACATAACATCACTTTACACATATCATTCATATCTATAACATCATTCGTTCACGCATAACATGGTTTAAATCATTAAACCATCATAAACATAAACAGTTCTCTGCACCGCAGTGCTCAACTTTTGCCCAACTGCAACCAGGACTTCAAAACCATATTTTCTATTCGACCTTAGCCAAGACTTTTAAAAAAATCATTTATTTCTCAAACGCAGTCGAGACTTAAATCATTCTTTACCTGATCACAGTCAGGTTAAAAATCATTTTCTCAAAATAGCTTTATAACATACATAACGGCCCAAAATGTTAAAACATTTAAAATAGGGCTACGAAGAAATCACCTTAATCCAAAGATTGATTCACAATAAATTCCAAACTAGCCTCGACTTTTGGAATTGTTAAAAGCATGTATTACATTATCACTTTAACATATAATTCAAGCATTCCTATATAGAACTAACAGGGCTAGTGGTTAATTAAACTATGTCCTTACATGCATGACTTATTCTAACCACTCACACCCATGCTTGACATTCATACTTACCTTACTCTCATTCTCATAATACCCATTTACTTTTTTCAATCATACCAGCGTTCTTGGTAATTCACATTAACCCTCATACCCATTCATATCACCCATAATTGCATAAAACATTACATGAACTTTACTTGTTTACTTTTTCAACTCCAATCGTACCCACAATCCTTTGATTATATAAATGTTCACATGGGTTTCATGATCGGATAATATATAATCATACCAAACTCATGGTTATACACACACCCATACAACTCATTAATTCATTCACATGCGTCAAGATTCTCTTAATTGATTTTATACATATTAAGAGGATCATGATCATGTCAACAAATCTGCATGTTCATTCTTGTTGAATGTTCTTAATTAAGAGTAATAATCACTAAATAAAGTTCCAATATTATATCTAATCCATCTATTATCAAACTATTAGGAGAAATCGAATCAATACCTGTTCAGATGGATTTCGATCGAAAACTGATGATCCTGAGTTGTAAGGATGATTCCTAGCCCAAACCTACTGATCCTGCAGCTTTTCAATGGAGCTTTGATGGTGAAAATTCGAATATATCGTGTTTTAAGAGCTGGTAGTTCGAAGAAGAAGAAAAATTAAGTTTGCCATGAAATTATGATCATTCTACAAACTTAATGTCAGTGTCCTTTCGTCGCGTACCGACAAGAGGGCCAAAAAGAGGCTTGGCGTACCGCGAAGAAATCCGGAAGTTTTAGATATTTTGACTCTTCGCGTACCGCCAAGAGTACCTAAAATTCTCTTGGCGTACCGCGAAGGATCCCGGAACTCAATATTAACCTAATTTTCTTTCGTTTACGATTTCCCGACAATACGAACTTACACGTTTTCAAATTTTTCGGTTGTTACGAACACATAAGGTAAGAGCCTCATTTTTATGCTCGAGTTATGAAAGTAATGTTGCTCACCTAAAGTTTGAGTTATAAATCAAATGGGTTTTTGTGTAAACATGTGTGCGTGTGTGCCGTAAAATATATAAATTTGAGGGTGTATGTTGTTATATGAAACATATACATACATATATGCATGTAAATTTGTTGGATAATGATGTTTGATACATGCATGTACATACATATGCATGCATGTATAAATGGTTTTCTTGACATGCATGTATATATATATGTGTGTGTGTGTGTGTGATCGAATATATATACACACACATATGTATACATACACGAACATAAGTATATATATAGAAGAAAACGTTACATGCTTGTATGTGTGTGCATATATATAAGTTCATTTTAACTAAAATTTAATTATTTTAGTATGATTAAATATTCTATCAATTTTAGAAAAAAAATGGAAATTTTATTAAATATCCAATACGAGATTTACACGCCGTATGACTTAGATTATACCGGTTAATACCTATTTTTGAATCATGAGGAGCCAAATTAAGAAAAGTGTATGTCCACTTGTCCATTGTAGGTTGCAAGAATGTACTTTAAACCTTATAAAAGTCCCTAAAAAATCTCAACCAAATCATTTTGATCACTCTTGCAATCTAACTCACCCACTCCCTCAAACACTCTCTCTACCCTATGTCCACCTTCCTCTCTCTCACTATCATCTATAATTTTCTTGGATTCAAGCATCATATTCTTCATATATTCATTTTCTTTTTTGATCGAGTCTTAGTGTTTTGAAGATTTAGGAAAAGATTTGGAACAATAGAACATAAGGTAAGAGCCTCATTTTTATGTTCTTGAGTTATGAAAGTATTGTTGTTCACCTAAAGTTTGAGTTTTAAATCAAATGGGTTTTTGTGAAAACGTGTGTGTGTGTCTCTCTCGTAATATATATAAATGTGTGGGTGTATGTTGTTACATGAATTATATACATACATATATGCATGTAAATTTGTTGGATAATGATTTTTGATACATGCATGTATGTAAAAATGGGTTTTCTTGACATGCATGTGTGTGTGTGGGATCATACATACACACACACACACATATATATATGGGATGGTTTAATTGTTAACCCTCCTTTATTGTGTTAACTGTTTAACTAAATCTGACTGGCTAATTTAATTTGTTTCAGGTGATATAAGGGTTGAGATTTATTTGAATACAAAATTAGGGTTTTAAAGAGAAAATAGTACAATAAGAATAATTTTGTCTTTCGGCTTCTTCACCCATCAAATCATCTTTTGTCTTATTTAATTATATTTTTTTCAATTAAATTCAACATCAAAAATCAAATTTTCTGATTTCTATTACATGATATTAAATTACAGAATATTCTAACATGTCATAAATTAGTAATTACATTAGTGTTACATCAATCTAATTTGTTGTAAGTTTATGCAAGTGACTCCGTTACGTTTTTGTAAGTTGTTGTAGGTTGCTGTAAGTTGCAGTTGGCTCTGTAATTTGATGTAAGTGACTCTGTTATGTCGATGTAAGTGAATGTAATTTGCTAGAAGTTGATGTAAGTGACTACGTTATGTTGATGTAAGTTGATATAAACGAACTTGTTACCATAAAATGTGAACTCGTTTATGGACTTATTTTCACATCAAGAACATTTCCGAGCACTCGGTTTTTGCTATTAACAGGCTTTGAAAATGGCTTAATGCATACTTACCATCAGGCTCTCTCTTGAATATGTCCATTAAGCTTCCATTAATCAGCTTGTTCCTCACCCGTGCAGTATCAAATGACTTTAACCAAAAACCCATTACAACATCTGTAAATAAAACACTCAAATAGATTAAAAGAAATTTAATTGATCTTCCCAGATCTAAATAAGATCATGGACTCGTTTTCACATCAAGTTAAGCACTCGGTTAATGCAGTTTAAAGAAGCTTCACTCCCTTGGTTTTGTAAATAATAGAACAAAGTGCGTCAAAAAGAGAAAATTAACATACATTAAATTTTTACATATGACATGTACATAAACAAAACAATTTGTGAGCTTTTTTGTAATTAAAAACTGAAACTAAAAATATTACATTTCAAATATATCATAATATAAAATGTTTCTGATGTAAAAATACTAACCATGGCAAGGGTGAACCAAGCTTCAACATTCATGGCATAAGAACACTATTTTGAAAACATGTTAGCTCATTCCGACCAGATGTTTTCAACAACACAAGTGAGTGAACGCCTAAACCGTTTAATCTCTTACTGTCACACCCCGAGCCGGCGGGGTAGGATCGGATTTCCCCGACGGGCGGAAGGTTCCCGGGGCGCGATATCGTGAGTGATAATCGAAATGATCAGATTGTTTACATTGCACATGATTTATAAATGAGAAACTTGCTAGAATAAAATAGAATTACAAAGTTAAATTACATCAGTTAAGTTTATAATTTAACAATGTAAATCTATTATAACATCATAAATCTTCAATCTTGTATCTACACAAGATATACAATATAACTGTGTATGATGTCCAAAAGTATGCAAGTCCAAAAGCTAAGTCCTCTATTTGTAACCTAGTCCAAAAGAAACAACTCTTCAGTTGACCTGTTCGTCACCTGAGAAGTCATGCAAAAAGATCAAGTCAACACATGGTTGGTGAGTTCATGCAGTTTAGTATTTGAAAATAATTTGGAACTGATTTGATAATGATACGGTCTCCCACTTGGAATTCCAAAACATACTACACCTTTCCATGGGGCAACCTCTTACATGACACGGTCTCCCACTTGGAATTCCAATGGCTTTCGTCGTTTATCGGCGTAGCTTTTCTGTCCGCTTCTTGTAGCTTGCAATCTTCGTTGAATCTGGGCAATCTTATCAGTGGTTTCCTGAATAAGTTCTGGCCCAATTATACGGTTATCTCCGATTTCAGTCCAACAGATCAGTGACCGATGTCTCGACCATACAGAGTCTCGAACGGTGCACCTCCGATGCTACCGTGGTAACCGTTGTTGTAGGAGAATTTAATCAGTGGCAAATGAGAATCCCAATTCCCATCGAAATTTAACACATAGATTCCTAACATGTCCACCAGGTCTGAATTGTACGTTCGCTTTGACCGTCTGTTTGTGGATGGTAAGCTGTACTCATATTTAACTATCTC
Source organism: Mikania micrantha (assembly GCA_009363875.1). Lineage (NCBI taxonomy): Eukaryota > Viridiplantae > Streptophyta > Magnoliopsida > Asterales > Asteraceae > Mikania > Mikania micrantha. The sequence continues at coordinate 54,594,466 of CM018695.1, forward strand.
CTTAGAGATTTCTGTAACGATTGTCAAAACCATAATGTACATCTGCTATCTCTGTCAGGGACAATAGACAATGGTACTCCGTGGTGTACCGCTATCTCATTGAAGTACAATCTCGCCGATTTATCCATCGTGAGAGTCTCACACATCGACAAAAAATGACAGATTTTTGTCAATTGATCAATGATAACTCATATGGTATCATGACCACTGGAAGTGCGGGGTAGCTTGGTAATGAAGTCCATAGCTGTTGTTCCCACTTCCAGAGTGGAATTTCAGGCTGTTCCAGTAACCCTGACGGTTTCTGGTGTTCCGCCTTTACTCTTGCACACGCGAGACATCTGCCGACGTATTCGGCTATGTCTTTCTTCATTCCCGGTCACCAATAAAATCTCTGTACGTCTCGGTACATTTTATCGGCGCCCGGATACACTGATTATCTGGCCCGTGTGCCTTCTCAAGAATTAGTCTTCTTGATTTACCTATCACCAGAATCCACCCACTATGTTGGTAGTAGGTATTTCATCCAATTTATCTCAAACTGTCTTTCAGCTCTAAAATTTGACACACTCCTTAAAGCTTTCGTAGGTGACTCTCACAACTATAGGTGTTGACCGTCGGATCGAGATCCCTAAGTCGCACATGGCGAATCCTTAGGTTATTTGGTATAACCGTATACGTACTTCACCATTTGTTTAATCTATTCTCAGCTTGAAAGTGTACATTATACCTCGGGGAGGTCTGCCTAAGGTATGGTAGTACTATTAGGATAAAGGTAATGATTCACCTTCTAAGTAATCCTATACCCGTCTGCGAGATGTTGTATGTTTATCTTACTTCTACCCGAAAGTCATGTGATTGTCGGAACTCATTATAACTGTTGTTCCAACTGTGACTTATTCATCCTAATTTCAAAATGAGAGAAATTAAGATAGAGTTGTTCTTCCTTTAACAACTCCAGAATATCCCTGAGATGCTGTTCGCGTTCTGTCTTGCTTCTAAAATAAATCAGTATGCCATCCTTAGTGAAAATGACAATTTGATCTAGATACACTATGCACACTCGATTCATGTAGTTCATGAAACCATGTTGTATTCTTTTATCCGAAAGGCATTACCGTAACTTGGAATGCCCATATTTCATTCAGAATATTGTTTCTGGCTGGTCTTCATCTTGCGTTCACAACTGATCTCCCTTGATCTACTTACTTAATCTAAATAAGAACCTAGCACAGTTCTCATATTTACCTTTCCTACATCCTAGGACCGGAGTTTCCTAACTTAAGTAACTCAAGTTCTAGGAGGTCTGAGCAGGAAGTGAAGTCTACACGCTAGTTTTGGCATTTTGAATTTCCTAAGGCTTTTAGCGTTCTAATTAGATAAGATCCTATTCTTAATTACAGTAGTTAAACCGTAATTAATGATTACCCTATCTTCATTTAATTATTTAACACTTATTTACCCTAGAGGTTTCCTAAGTTGTTATTCCGATTTTCCTTTTGACACTGAACTAACTTACAGTTTCCTTGAATTTATTGTTCCTAAAGCTACAACAGAATATGCATCACTATTTAGCACGCCAATAAATAATTTAACGTGCAAGATAAAATGGGCATACCTATGAGGTCATCGGATTCTGAGTGTTCTCCAGGAGCTGGTAAAGCGAGTAGTTCCTCGGTGACTGCTGGGTCTGCTGGAGGCATTTTCCTAGGGCAGTCCCTCGCGAAATGTCCGTACGGAGTGTAGCAGTTGTTGTTGTGTTGTGAGGAAGTAGAGGTGCTCGTTTTTTGTTCCTGTTTCCTAGTCGAAATAAACCGACACTATTGGATCCAGTGTCCGTATCTTCCACAATTCAGACAGTGTTTACAAGGTTTCTCCTCACTATGGTGAAAACCACATCTGACACATTTAGGATATGCACCAACATATTGACGAGGAGTAGAGGTTATTGATGACCTACACTGCTGCATCAGGTGTCCCGTCTCTCCACAGTGCATGCATTGTACACATGAAAGTTCAGCTCGATGATGGTGGTGACAAACCGAACAGAAAGAAGCTTTTCCCTTAGAATGTGCAGAACTTGTGGAAGATATCCTCACGGGGCAGTCTCGTGAAATGTGTTCGGACAGTCCGCACACATAGCAATCCTTTCTGTATCGAGGAAGAGGATATGTAGTGTTTCCATGATTCTGGTTATGAGTCGGGGGATTATTACAATCATGACTCCAGTGTCCCTTTCCCCCGCAGTTCAGACAATGTTTGCACTGTTTATTCTTAGCATGGTGAAGACTGCATATAGCACATAAGGGAAATTTGCTAACTTTCTGTGTGCATATTAACTCCATTGGAGCTCTACATTGATGATCCCAATGGTTCATCTTACCACAACGAGTGCATTGCCTGCATGAGGCTTCAGCACGGTGGTGATAGTGGCAGCTAGTGCAAAGAGGGACTTTTCCAGCATAACGCTTACGACTCTCTGACTCTGGAGCAACGGCCATCTGACGAAGAGGAATGGCCTCAGTGTAGATTACAGAATCTCTTGATTTCTCAGGACGACACCGTTTTCGCTTCTTGCTTGTCTCTCCTTGTACAACTCCTTCAGTTCCCGTGACCGTCTTCGGGCAGCATCGAGTGTTCACATCACCTCTCATGACTTGAGTGATGATTTCAGGGAGAACCGTCATCATCATATCAGTAACTAAGGTAGCGAGTGCAACAGCTGCTGGGTCCATCTCGTTTGTAGGGGGAGGTGGTGATGGTTGTCTTCTTGGTGACATTTTAATCACAACCAATAGGATATTGGTTAGTGCAATGATCGAATGCAGAAGACAATATGCAAATAAGTCTTAAGTCCTATGTTCTCTACATGCAAGGTCCCTAGGTTATGTCTAGGCCAAACCGTTTAATTAAGTGACCTATATTTCTCTATAACCATGGCTCTGATACCAATCTGTCACACCCCGAGCCGGCGGGGTAGGATCGGATTTCCCCGACGGGCGGAAGGTTCCCGGGGCGCGATATCGTGAGTGATAATCGAAATGATCAGATTGTTTACATTGCACATGATATATAAATGAGAAACTTGCTAGAATAAAATAGAATTACAAAGTTAAATTACATCAGTTAAGTTTATAATTTAACAATGTAAATCTATTATAACATCATAAATCTTCAATCTTGTATCTACACAAGATATACAAAATAACTGTGTATGATGTCCAAAAGTATGCAAGTCCAAAAGCTAAGTCCTCTATTTGTAACCTAGTCCAAAAGAAACAACTATTCAGTTGACATGTTCGCCACCTGAGAAGTCATGCAAAAAGATCAAGTCAACACATGGTTGGTGAGTTCATGCAGTTTAGTATTTGAAAATAATTTGGAACTGATTTGATAATGATTTGATAATGATTTGAAAACCTCCTTCGGTAAAGACCCTAACCTCATTAACTTCACATGTAATATCCATATCGGTATGCTTATATATAGGGCATACCCCTGGGTCAAGCCAACAAACTCGCCCAGACGCCATCCCACCACATACTAATATGCATATGACACTGTTGTTAATGATAATTAAGCATTTTTACCCTACACACCTCTGATTTAGATTTTGTTTTCCCAAAACTTGATTTACCCTTGATTCTCTTGAGTTCATCATAGATATATGATTTCCCAAAAGTCAGTAATAGAAATAAATGTTCAATATTTAATTAAATAAATAAAACATTTAATTACAACTAAGACATGATGATTGGGCCTTATTGACTCAATCAATTAGACTTAGTTGTTGGTGGTTGTCCAAATTGTAACCTCTCACACGTGACCCATGTCAGGCATAGCTCACAAGGAGTACACCTGAACTGAACGGGATTTTAATGTTTTGTCCTTACAGCTTGACCCAAAGGTCTTCTGTACATGCGGGGACTTTAAGGATATCCTGTGGTTCTTGATCTCTTGATTCTCTTGATTTGACTTTGATGTTGATCACCTTCGATAGTTCATGTTATTGCCCGTATAGCCTGACTACAAGAGTCTTCTATACCTGAAGGGACTTTATATGTGTGTTACACGTGGTCTTGATTCCCTATACAACTGACATCCACCTTAACTTGAGTATTAATGATTTCATTAGATTGTAATGATTTCATTATTATCATGGTTCACACACATTTATGATTTCTGATTCCTTGAGTCTCTTGATCTTGATCTTTAGAATTTCTATGATTCACAATGATAATTGATTCTTGATTATGATTCTTGGTTCTCATATCACACACTGAGTTAAGTTTCTTGAGCATGATCTTTTGCTTTAGTTCATAAGATTTCACTTTGAATTTAGATTATTGAATTTGAACTGAATGGACTAGGGGTTTGTTTAGAGTTTAGATTTAAAGTATTACTCATAAGAGTACTTTAATTAGTTTGATAATTTATTTTGTTTAATAATTTCCAAGACAGGAGTCTAGGAGTATCAACAAACATATATATGTAATAACATATAATAAATAAAAGCATTTAAATAAATAGTTTAAATAAAACAGTTTACGCATGCTTCTCAGCCCCGCGTTTTAAAACAAAAATGTTAGAAAAGGGGCAATGAACTCACCTGTGTTGCTCTGAAATGAATTACCACAAAAGATATGCGCGCTCTTTGATTGTTGCCTATGTATCTTTAGCACCTGAGTTGTTTTAAGAGATTCGAATACGATAAGTATTTATAATAGACGTTGGGTCTAGGGTTTGGTCTCGGTGTGCAACTAAGTGTCTTAGATTACTAAAGTGTTTCTAGGATTTCCCTTAACTAGTCTAATTGTATTACCCGTAATAGACCCATGTCCCAATATCATTAACTCTTAAACCCTAGATGATTAGGGTTTATTTTAATTTAAACTTTTATTTAGAAATCATTTAATTATTTTAATGGGATTTATAAGTCATTTATCTTTATTAAAACATAATTAATTTAAAAGATGAGTATAAGTACCATGATGAGCTTAAGTCAAACCCATTGGGCCACCCTTAGGCCCATTTCTTGACTCGATCATTGAAATGATTTTCTTGAAGTAAATCTTTGTATAATTTATCCTAGATAGTTCAATAACTATCTAATGTAATTGTATGTTTCCTTGAGATTGTCTTAGTGTCAAGTATTGGTTGAGAGATCAATACTTTACTTGAGACTATGATCTTTAATTCCTCATATATTCCCAAATGTTTTAAACCCCAAAGGTGTTAGTACATTTTAAGAATCCCTTTGTTTTGAGAACTACCACTCATGCTCCCATGTTACTACTTGTTTAGACCTTTAGATAGCATTCTTTTGTAAATCAAGTATTGAACCCTAATATGATCTCATGCATCCATACACATGCACGTTTTTCCCTATGAACTTCATACATACACACACACACGCACATGCATGCAATACATGGGTCGCAAGCATGCACACACACATGTTATTTCTCCATGCATGTTTATACAAACTCTAGTTCATGTGTTCGACCTAAAGGACGTAGGGTGAATGAGGGTTGGCCGTATGAGCATGATCCGAAGCAACTGGAACGAATGAGGTTAAGCCCGACTAAACATGGCCGCATAAGCCTAGGCTGGTCGAATGAAGCCTTAGGTCGAAGGAGATTGGGCGCATGAGGGTCTTGGCCGAATGGGGAGAACTTGGGCCGAATGTGGTCCTGCCGAAAGGTCTTGGCCGAATGTAGGCCGACGAATGAGCTAGGGGCGAAAGGCTACCAGCGAATGAGCATAGTCGAATGGGTCCTTGGTCATTCGGCGAATGGAGTGGAATACCCTTTCGGCGAATGAGGGTTGATCCTTATTCGGTGGGCTGGTCATGTGGCCATTCGGCCTGTCGAGCAGCTGCCATGGCAGCCAAAGTTTTCGAGTAGAACGGCTGGACATTGAACCAAGGCTTGATCCTACATAATTCTAGTGTATGAGTGAGTGATTTCCCTAAGGTTTTATGGCCTATACCCGGCTTAGAATATGGGTCGAACTAGGGTTTAGAAAACCCTAAAACCGAACATGAAAGTCGATTTTTACCTTGAATGTGCTGGATAAACTCTTAGATCAGTTGTACTTCCATGATCTACAAGTGATGGTGGTCGTTTAGACACCAAAATGGGTCGATTTCATGAAGAAATGAAGAAGAAATCGTAGAGAGAGAGTGGGAAAATCTAGAGAGAGAAAGTGACGGTGGTGAGGTTGAAGATGAGAGGAATATGGAGAAAATGGGGGTGTGAAAGCCTCATTAAAGGCTTTCAACTTACCCGAGTGTTCGGTCTCGTTCGGTTTCGCTCGGTTCCGCGTGAAGACGTCGTTTTCATTTCGTTTTCGTAACGAAACGACTCGGTTTTAAAATAGAATTAATTAAATTATTTTAGGTTGTGATTCATAATAAATTAACTAAATATCTTTTATTTATTTTAAATTTCAAAATATTTAATTAACGTTTAAATCGAATCGCGCGGTCATCGCGCGTATTTGTTCGAATCGTCACCCGATCAAACACGACGATAACTACACTTTTCAATATGGTTTTCTAATTATTGGATATCATTCAGAACGTTGAACTCCCAAATTTATTCGTACAGATCGTCACCTATACGAATAATCTGTCGGTTTAGCATTCACGTAACGACATCCATGTTGTTTTGTTCTGTAAAGGCCTCACATACGTTATACACAATAGAATCCTAACACCTAATCACCTGACGGTTCTGTGATGCCAGATAATTATCTGACTGATGAACCATAGTTTCGAGTTTCGTTTCTCTGAATTGATTCTGAAATTGAGTTGTGATAACATGAAATGACAATGATTTACAGATGATAACTGAAATGTGTACTTGATTTACTGTTCACGTACTATAGAGATCACTGTTCCGGTGACGTTTCCGGCACTGATGTTACACTTACATCTACACAAACACAATAACTAAAAAATATAGTTAAATTAATAAAATTTCCACAACAATCGGATTCTCTGTAGGAAAAACAAATTTATACAAAAACAATTCCGGAAACAGTCGTTGCCGGTGCTCCGCCCAATGGAGGAGAATTTGAGAATTTTTTGACACCTTTTCGATCGTAAATAATCATACATAAAACAAATCAAATACCCACAAATCCTAACATTAATCGTATCTTTGAAGGAGGAGATTTTGATAAGCTTGTCGATAACTTTCCGATCGCTGTTGTTGTCATCAACAAATAAAATGTACAACTCTTTAGAGTTTCATGATGTATTCTGAACATTGAAGCATGCATTCGTTGTTTCCATCAACAAAGGAAAGTAAAATTTTGAGATGAAAACATGTTTTTTGATGGGGATATAAATTTGAAATAAAGAATGTCATAGAAGATACAGAGAGTATCTTGAAAAGTATGAAATCTTTATGAGATCTTAGATATTATAATAACACAACTACTTTTTCAGAGATGATGACCCACCGCCGTATATTTTCATTTCTATTAATTAAAATATGAATAAAAAAAGAAAGAAAAATGGTACAATAACATTAAATGAGGTATTCACAGTACAAAAAAAAATGCCCTTCTAATAATAAAGAAATAAATCCACGTGTCATGTTTTGATTGGCTAAATAGAGTTAAATGGTTAACGCAATAAGAGAGAGTTAACATCTGATCATCTCCCTATATATATATTGGTTTGACATGGATTACATACATATACATGTTTGTGTTCGTGTATGTATACATGTGTATATAAATATAAGTATATATATAGTAGAAAATGTTACATGCATGTATGATGGTATATGTATACATGCATGCGTGTACATATAAGTATTTTTAAATATTGTTGAGTTTTTGAAAATAATTAGAAAAGTGATATTTTATGAAATATATAAGATCTGAATTTTTAAGTTTTAAGATACTTAAAAATATAATTATTCTATTACAAAATTTTCAAAGGAAGGTTAGAAAAATAACCAATAAACTAAAAATTAGTGTTTTAGTAAAATAGAAACTATAAGAATAGAGATTTTCTATAAAAATGACTTGGGACAGATTATTAACAGTAAATTTTGTAAATTTATAAAATATTAAAAGTATAAAATCAAGTGGATCCAAAAATATATTTAAAGAATGGTTGTTGGTAACTGAAAACACGCATTTTTTATTATTTTTAACGTATCAAAAGAGTTATTTTACATATCTAATTTTGGTCAGAAAATTTATAAGTATTTATGATGAAAATTTGTAATTTATAACGTAAAAGTTTTTTAAGAAAAGTATAAAAAGAATTACTTGAAATCTATGTTTAAATATGGCATAAAAATGTTGTCTTGACGCAAAACTTTGACAAAATCACGTGGCTGATTTTAATTAGCAAATTTTGTAGAAAAATAAGTAAAATTTACTTATTTTGAAGTATTGAAAATAACTTAGGACATATTGCATGTTTGGTGCATGAATTGGTCTGTGTCGTGTTGTCGCTTTATCTACAAAATATGAAAAATTGCCAATTTTGGCAAATTGTTATAAATAATTAAGTTTGGAGTTAAAATGGATTTTTAACAAAGATAACTTAATTATTTGGAAATAATATGACTTTAAGAACGTAAATTTATGATTTATGATAAACAACTAAATTCGAGTCACCAATGAGTCGTTTGTGTAAAATCTGTTTTTCTTATCGAAATGTTTCTAAGTCGAGTTAAGTTGGGTGGACAACTTACATGATAGACTTGTGTTTAGACTATTGATGTACCCCTTGGATTTTAGGGCGCTAGTGAGAACAGTCTGGTTATTTGGAAATCTCTGTTGCTAGCAGGAACGAATTAAGCTGAGTTTCCCGGCTCCTTTTAAACAGTTTTTGGCTTTTGATAAACCAGGGGAGAAACATACCGGTAAAAAAAGATTTAATTTGTAATGTATGTGTTTGGAGTGAGAGGCGACTTTGATAGCTCTTGAGTAAATGCAGTCGTTTGTATACGTGTTCTCTGTGTATTCGCTCCACATAGGATTCGCTTCCGCAGTCATAATCAGTAGTCTCGAGGGAGAGACCGCAGGATATTTTGGTAAATCTATTGTGTTTGACAGTCCCGCTCCCAGGCCAGATGTCATGGTCCGTGTGTATTGGGGGTAATATATGTTGAGGGGTGTTCGCACCTGGTTTTGGTTTGATTATGGGCTCGTGGTGGTTTATCGTATTGTAGTACCTAGCTAGTCTACGATGAGTTCTTTATCACGATGTTTTGTTCATTACGTTCTTTTCCCTTGTTAAATGTTTTTTTAATATGAAAACATATGAACTCACCAACCCATTTGGTTGACACTTGCTTTTAAATTTGGTATGTTTCTAAGGTAAATAGCATGACCGTTTGGGAAAGGATGGGGAAATCGGTTCATGGGAAGCGAGCATATATGGGGATATTTATTACAGGACCGGTTTTCGAGATGTTAAAACTATGGTTTTGTAAATACGATGTTGAACTTGTAATGTTTTAACAAATTTCGATGACTTTAATATATAATTATCCTTGTTTCATTTAAATCGTTCGCTTAACTTATGCTTATGTTGTTATTTACTGTTGGCACTAAGACTTTGTTAATACTTCCGCTGCGAGTTGGGATGTGACAGTAAAAGGTGGTACCAGAGCTTAGGTCATTGCGAACTAGTAAAATATTTTTACAAATCTAGACTATAACCAATTAAATATTATTTTAAGAGCGGTTTTTTTTCCCAATATGGTATTGCATGCGTACTTAGCCTGAAAAAATTGATATGCGTGGATGTGTCATTATTAGTACATGACTAACCAAATTTTTATTTCTTTTTTCCATTTCGCCATTTTTGTAGAACTAATCTAGACCATGTAATCTGAGATAAATCATATTGATAATGACCTCTTAACCATGGATGTCCTTCTTTCTCTAAATGGTTGATCCTATGATTGACATGCACAGCTCTAGTAGTGAGCCTGATTTACTGCCTTACTCATATTTTGCTTTAGAGCTAGATCCATTGAGGCCTGAGGGTTATGGATGGCAATCTGCGTCAGATGACGAGATATATCCCATAACTACTATTCCTTAGTCCCCATATGTATTGGTTCCATGTTATTGTCTCCACCTTTTAGGGCGGTATATACACGTCGGAGGATACGTGACCTCGATAATAGGTCGCGTAGTGATAATGACGAAGCTCTTACTTACTCTAGGAGAAGACCTATAGTGGAGAACATTTCGACTGCATTGAGGGCAAGTGCGAGTCGATTGGTTGATTGGGAGACCAGGAGATATAGGGTGTGATCCCCAATTTTGAGCAGGGAGACCCTCTACTACGACGGTTGGGCAGACGACTTAGGGAGAGTCATTGGAGATAATAGTCATTGCTCTGACAGCACGATGTGCTCAGTATGAAAGCACTATTAGGCGACCACATAACAGCTTATGGGCATGCCTACTAAGGATTTAGACTAAGTTCATATAGTTGCCAACTTTTATGAAGCTTTATTGCTCACCGTTATATTTGATGATCCTCCTACTGGACCTATTTTATTGGTCCAAGAGATATGTTTATTTTGTTATGAATGTTGTATTCACTTTGAGTTGTTAGTTCTAGTATATCTTTAGTAGGACTAAGCATTTCGTTGACAATATGTTTTGTATAAATTCATGTATTTTAATTATACAAGAAATCACTCATGGCTACTTCCCATGAAACTCGAGGGAAAATTTATTCAAATCCTTTTCCCACAAGCGCGAAAGAATTATCACAGCTTATCTCGCAACATGTAGAAGCGGATTAAGTTCAAAGAGACACAAACAATGACAGTGGGAAGGATCAACCGCTAGGTTGTACCCCATAGTAACAGGTAAAATACGTTGTTTGTTTGTTCCATGATGAATCATTAACATGGTGGAACACCCTGATACAATCCAGAGGAGAAACCGCTGCATACAACCTCTCTTGGGATGCGCTTAAGGTGCCCAAGAAGTGAAGTGAAGTGTAGAAGCTAGAGGTTGAGTTTTAGAATCATGTCATGATAGGTGCTGAGATTCGAGCCTATACAACTGGATTTCATGGTTGCTTATCCCATTTTCACCACTAGTTAGCATATATAATTCATGTACTACATTGATTGAATTGATTGTGAAACTTTTAATTCGAATTGATGTTATTGATAGGCTAATTTGAACCGAAATCTTTGTCCTAAGTGTGAAATGAGAGAAATAAGAAAACAAACACATGATGAGTATACATACTACTATGCCTGGCCAACATATTAGTGCACCCATTATATGAATGCCGTCTTATGGATATCATTTTATATTAAGGTCATTGAAAATAGGTAAGGTTTGTAAATGGGAACTCTGTCAGGAGTTGGTAATCTAGACAAGAAGGTGATGGAATCAAGCAAGAGTCATGCTAGTGTATAGAAGAAACCCTTTGAAAGAAAGAGGAAAAAGTTTGATAATCTTGTTGGTAATCAGAAAATAATGAATCAGGGTATGGGAAAATTCTACACTTCAAACACATCTAGAACTTCAGGAACATAAGTTGATGTGTGAACAACGTGGTAAGATAGGGAACCAAATTCAAACATGCAGGGTTACGTTACCTCAAGGCCCAATTGGAGGAAACATAATGTCACACCCCCAATTTTCAACTAACGGAATCATACCGTTTGGGAACGTGACAAACCAGGATCTTAGATCATTAGACATAACGAAGACCTCTATATGATTTTCAAAACATACTTTGGTCTAAAACTGTAACATTAAAGTTTTCAAAGTTTGCGGAAGCGTTTTAAAACAATAACAAACGTAACAGTTGTAAAATGTAAATTACAAAACAAATTCCCAAATGTTCAAATCTAATTAATAGAAATATCAAATATGCATGCGACTTGATCTCCTAGTCCATGCTTGCTTTCTTGTGTACCTTAACGTCCTGAGAAAACATGTAAATCAAGTCAACACAAAGGTTGGTGCATAACACAGGTTTAAGCATTCATAATTTTTAAAACAACAGTTTGAATATAATGTTTGCAGATAACAAAATCACACATGCATAGTCATGATAGCTAGTCATTTGTACTATTTACATAAGTGGTCAACACCGAAGCTGACTGTTGCATGCTATCGCATGTTTTGCCTTGCCACTATTGTCTAGCACAAACAATAGTAATGTGTGTTTGGTCAGTCAAACACTTGCATAGATCCCATCTACCAAGTGAGGTTTGTCAAACCTAATAGATCTATTTCCAACTACCACGCTTTGCGCTACTGCAAACTAAACGGTTCGAAGTGTAAGGACTTGTAATTGCTATGTTGTCACATAATGTAAACAGCTAACTCATGCAAGTGATATGTATCCAAAAATGTTTGTTGCACATGTTTTCTCCCCCAAAACAGTTAAAATAAGAAAGGGGCCGTGTACGCACCTTTGGATGTAGCAGAATGATCAAACACTCGTGAACTCGCGTAGAAAATCCTCTACTAATAATCTGTGTTTAACCAATAACTTAGTGTTACTTGAAATGTCGTTTAAAGTTTGAAATCACATACATGTCAATACACGTATGTTAGAATGTTAGAAACGTGTGTTTGTACATAAGTGGGTTTTTTTTTGAAATCGTTTAATTAAATCAAATAAACATATATTTGATTATAATAACATGTTCGTATTTACACACAATTATATTTTTCGGGTAATAATATAAGTTTTATTATTTTAGATTGTCCGTATTCGCGATACGGTTCCAACGCAACTCGAATGAGTCGAATCGGACTTGAAACGAAGGAGTTACGGGTTAAAAACCAAAAATTGGTTTTTAATTATAAAAACTGGCAGCCCTAAGGCTCGAACCCGCGACCCTTCACTCAATACACACGCGTCTTACCAGTCTCGCCCGCTAGGGTATCGCGTTAACACTCCATTTTAATTCCTTTTAAACACAACTCTCCTGGTTCCCCTATTCTTCCCAACCAAACCCAATGAATCCCGATTACACCCCAATTCGAACTCGATTGATTCTAAAACCTTATGGGCTTTATTCCATGGATCCATTCGAACTTGTAATTGGTTTTAATTCGATTTTTGATTCGGTTTAAGTGATTTAATCAACCCCGAATAGAACTGACTCAAACCCGTCAACACCCGATTCAATTTGATCGAATTCGAACTTGTTAGTGCACAAAACCATAGAGCTTTTCATCCCTAGTTCAAACCGAATCCTTCTGTATCATTTAATCGAATTTTTACATCATGATTACTTAAAAACCCCCAAACCCGATTACTTTAGAAGCCCTAGAATTCGATCTCCTCCAAATCAGTATGATTAAATGAAATTGACATTGAGCATTCGATCTATAACCCATTTCGAAACTGTCTGTATATGCTAATTAAATCTTAGAACTTGTTTGAATTGAAACCCCCAATTTCGTTTTAAGTATGAACCCTAGAACATGAAATCATGAAATTAGATGGTATAAACTCGAATTGATATGTGCTTATGCTTAGTCGAACACGTCTGAAACTAAAGGTGCCCATTAATTTGATTATCAACATCATTTTCATAAAAACTCCCAAACCGTCATAAATGAAGAACCCTAAAACTCAATCCCCCGCAATTCGTTGTTGTTAATTACAGGTAACATAGGGATTTCATTCTATGGAATCTCACGAAACTACTAGTATGATTTAATTTGATTCTAACTCACGTTTGATAAGAATCCCCCAATTCGTTTTTCGTGAGGAACCCTAGAATTAGGATCCATATAATCCGATGTTTTGACATGAAATCATCATAGGGGTTAGTTTAATCGGCCATTTTAGGATGTGTAGGTGTCGAGCACTACCTGGATTGATGTCGAATTGCTATATCTCGACTACAAGCCTATGGTTCGGCCGCCTCTTAATTCGAATTCGTCTTCCACTGCTCCTACGATCAAATTGTTGTTTGTAAACTCCTCTAATACCTCCGACTGATGTATGTTAGAGTATAATTTGATGAATTATGATCGGCCTATCAGAAGTTGATACCTATTTCGAACGGTTACAACGTTTGAGTTCACTTCGCCTTAATTCGATTGATAATTGGATTAATAACATATGGTAACTGTCAAAAATCATCAATGCCATGATTTGAACAGTTCAATTTCAGTTACAAGCCTCTCTATTGTGAAATTCGAATTTTTCCCAAATCATATGGCCGAATTTTGACTTTTTAAAGTCAAAATCTCGTTTTTACTTGATTCCTACCTTAATCCTTATGTACTAGATGCTTATAACCATAATGGATTATTCTAAGATAGTTTAATTCAACTATAGTTGATTATTGAAAGTGGTTTCAATTTCTAATTGAGTTCATAACTCAAATTTTGACTATGTAAGTCAAAATTAGAAACTTTATGCTAATCACAATATAATCCTTAAATAATAATCGATTTTTGATAGTTTCCAGTTGACTAAGTTAACCCGAAAAGTCGGATTGTCACATCATCCCCTTGTTGAAGGAATTTTCGTCCCGAAAATTGATCAGTGTTAGGAGTAGTTAGGAAACTACTTACGAGTTCAAATTGTACGTGATAGTGTGGTTTGATCATTATGTGTGCTTGTGTGTGCTCACACACAAAACCCAATGTTTGTAACCGCACAACTAAGTGTGATCGTTCTATATAACTGTTTGCGTGTACACTAGTTAGTTCACCTAACTGTGACTGTTTGTGTTTGATCATACTGTGATGTGTAACCTCACACATAGTGAGTGTTTGCAACTGTTTGTACTATGCAACCCCGCACATAGCAAAATGTGTGTAACTAATCATGTATGTACTACTATAACATGTAACATACGAAATATAGCACATAAAATGTAATGTAGCACAATGTTTGTAACAAAACCAATTGTATAAAATGTTCGTGCTTACCGTTTAAAATCTGAAGTGTTGATGTGTGAAGTATCACGTCATCCCCTTGTTGAAGGAAATTTCGTCCCGAAATTTAATGTGTCTTCACAGTGTTTGTAGTTGTTGTTTTGAACAGATGAGGATACTTCTTCATCATTTGATCTTCCCGTTCCCATGTGAATTCAGGACCACGTCTTGAATTCCACCGGACTTTGACTATTGGAATCTTGCTTTGTTTAAGTTATTTGACCTCTCGGTCCATGATTTCAGCTGGTTCTTCAATGAATCGTAACTGTTCATCTACTTGTATTTCTTCCAATGGTACAATCAATGTCTCATCAGAAAGACATTTCTTTAAATTCGATACGTGAAAGACATCATGAACTCCACTGAGTTCATCCGGTAATTTGAGTTGATACGCAACCGGACCAATCCTTTTCAGGATCTCAAAAGGTCCTACGTAACGTGGACTAAGCTTTCCGCGCTTGCCAAATCGTATCACACCTTTCCAAGGTGATACCTTTAGAAGAACTCGGTCTCCTATTTGAAATTCCAACGGCTTACGACGTTTGTCAGCGTAACTCTTTTGTCGATCCCCGGCCGCTGCCATACGGTTCCGGATTTGTACAATCTTCTCAGTCGTCTCGTGCACTAGTTCAGGACCTGTAATCTGACTGTCACCAATTTCAGCCCAGCAAACTGGTGAACGGCATTTACGACCATACAAGGCTTCAAACGGTGATGCCTGAATACTTGTATGATAACTATTGTTGTAAGAGAATTCCACTAACGGTAAATGATTTTCCCAGCTATCACCAAAGTCAATTACACAAGCTCGTAACATATCCTCGAGCGTTTGAATCGTACGTTCACTCTGACCGTCGGTCTGTGGATGATAGGCAGTACTCATATCCAAACGAGTTCCCAATGACTTATGGAGTGACTTCCAAAAATTTGAAGTGAATCGAGCATCTCGATCTGATATAATAGAAATTGGCACGCCATGTCGTGCTACCACTTCCTTGATGTAAATACGAGTCAGTTTCTCCATCTTGTCAGTTTCCTTGATTGCTAAGAAATGTGCAGATTTCGTTAATCGATCGACAATTACCCATATCGTATCATAACCACTCGGAGTACGGGGTAACTTAGTAATGAAGTCCATCGAAATTTGTTCCCATTTCCACATCGGTATCTCTGGTTGTTGCGGTAAACCAGATGGCTTCTGGTATTCAACTTTGACTTTCGAACAAGTCAAACATTTGCTAACATACTTAGCAATGTCAGCTTTCATGTGAGGCCACCAATACAGTGCCTTCAAGTCATGATACATCTTGTCTGATCTCGGATGGACTGAATATCTAGACTTGTGTGCTTCATCCATCACGAGTTCCCTTAATCCACCATGCAATGGTATCCAAAGCCGATTAATGAAATAACGAATTCCATCAGGCTTAACATCCAATTGTTCCTCCATTCCTCGTAAGGATTTCTGTACCAAGTTTTCCTTTTCCAAAGCTTCAAGCTGAGCACTGCGTACCTTGTCAGGTAAGTCAGTATGTATCGTCATCATAAGTGCGCGAACCCGTCTTGTTCCTGTTGTGTCTTTTCTGCTTAAAGCGTCAGCTACCACATTAGCTTTTCCCGGATGATACTTGATCGCGCATTCGTAGTCATTTAACAACTCAACCCATCGTCGTTGTCTCATATTAAGCTCCTTCTGATCAAAGATATGTTGCAAACTCTTATGATCAGTGTAAATGGTACACTTGGTTCCATATAAGTAATGCCTCCAAATTTTCAAAGCAAAAATCACTGCTCCTAACTCCAAGTCATGAGTAGTGTAATTCTTTTCGTGTGGTCGTAGTTGTCTTGAAGCATAAGCAATCACTTTATCACGTTGCATCAACACACATCCCAAACCCTGTGCAGATGCCTCACAATACACCACAAAGTCTTCCGTCCCTTCCGGTAAGGACAGAATCGGTGCACTGCAGAGTTTCTGTTTTAACAATTGAAATGCAGCTTCCTGTTTATCCGTCCAGTTATACTTCGTTCCCTTATGCGTAAGAGCTGTAAGTGGTTGAGCGATCTTTGAGAATCCCTCAATGAATCGTCGGTAATAACCCGCCAAACCAAGGAATTGTCGTACCTCGGTAGGGGTCTTTGGTGCTTCCCAATTCTTAATCGCTTCAATCTTCGTTGGATCAACATGTATACCCTTTTCATTAACTATATAACCCAAGAATTGTACTTCTCGCATCCAAAAGTCACATTTCGAGAACTTAGCGTACAATTGTTCCTGTTTCAGTAATTCCAACAGCAATCGAAGATGTTCAGCATGCTCTTCCTCAGTCTGAGAATAGATGAGAATGTCATCAATGAAAACAATGACAAACTTATCGAGATAAGGTTTACAAACACGATTCATGAGATCCATGAATACAGCTGGAGCGTTTGTCAACTCAAATGGCATGACCAAGAACTCATAATGGCCATAGCGCGTTCTGAATGCTGTCTTCGGGATATCTTCTTCCTGTACTCTGAGTTGATGATAACCAGACCTGAGATCAATCTTCGAGTAGTAACTCGAACCTTGCAACTGATCGAACAGATCGTCAATTCTAGGTAACGGATACCGGTTTTTGATGGTAACTTTGTTAAGTTCCCGGTAATCTATACACATACGGAAAGTCCCGTCCTTCTTCTTAACAAATAAGACTGGAGCTCCCCACGGTGAAAAACTAGGTCGTATAAACCCTTTATCTAACAACTCTTGCAGTTGTGTAGATAACTCTTGCATCTCTGATGGTGCAAGTCGATAAGGCGCCCTAGCTATCGGTGCTGCATCTGGTGTAAGGTCGATTCGGAATTCCACCTGTCTGATAGGCGGTAATCCCGGCAAGTCTTCTGGAAATACTTCAGGGAATTCACAAACTACTGGAATGTCTTCAATCTTCTTCTCAGCTACCGGCTTCTCAGTTATAAGTGCTATAATTGCCGTATGACCTTTACGCAGACATTTGTGTGCTTTCATACAAGATATGAGACGCAGTGGCGTACTGCTCTTCTCGCCTTGTACATACAACGTCTCTCCATGCGAAAGAGGTATACGAACGATCTTTTCATGGCACACGATTTCAGCCTGGTGTTTGGATAACCAGTCCATGCCAATGACTACATCAAAACTGCCTAAGGCAATAGGCATAAGATCAATTTCTAATGTTCGACCCATCAAATCAAGGATACATCCCTTAAGAATATGTTCCACTATAATTAACTTGCCATCAGCTAATTCTACAGTGTATGGACTATCTAAGGCAGTGGGACTAACATTTAGCAACTTAGAAAATGAACTAGATATAAAACTCCGGTCTGCACCAGTGTCAAATAGCATAGAGGCATAGTGATTATTTAAGAGGAACGTACCCGTGACAATGTTGGGATCCTCCCGTGCTTGCCGTCCTCCAATCACAAACGCCCTGCCCCTAGCACCATTGTTGTTGTTATTGTTGTTGTTATTGGTGCCATTGCCATTGCCGTTGCCGTTGCCATTTGCATCGTTAGTTCCGCCTTTCTTTAGTTGTGGGCAATCCTTTTTGAAGTGCCCCAGCTTACCACACTCAAAGCATCCCTTCTGTGCATTGTTCTGGTTGTTATTCTGGTTGTTGGAACTGTTTGGAGCTCTCCACGGCAATCCTTAGCTGCATGCCCTGTTTTACCACACCTTTGACACCTAAACTTATCACACTGATTTCCAGCATGATGAAATCCACACTTATTGCACTTTGGGTGTTTACCAATATAACCCCCTGACGATGATGACTGCTGACCACTATTCGAATTGTGGTAAGACTTGTTTGAATCTTGCTTCCGGTTCTGCTGAAACGGCTGTTGGTTATAGTTCTTGATGTTGCTGCTTTCCCACTTTCTTTTGTGGTCTCCCACTTTAGTAGCTGCTGTTCGTTTAGGCAGAGTTCCTTGCAACACTGCCTGATCAGTCAATTGGTGCGCCAGTCGCACAGCTTGTTGAATCGTCGTGGGATTTGCAGAAGTAACCAAACCCTGGATCTGAGGCACCAATCCCCCAATGTACCTCTCTATCCACTTGCTTGCGGGAGTAGCCATGTGAGGTAGAAGTCTGGCTAGTTCATGGGACCGAGTCGTGTACTCCTCGATGTTGGACCCCTCCATCTTAAGGTGCCAATACTCCTCCTCCAGTTTCTGCATTTCACTACGAGGACAGTACTCCTCTTGCAATAGGGTCTTGAAACCATTCCAAGTTAGGGCATTGGCCTCACCCAATCCCAAAGTCTGAACATTCGAGTTCCACCAAGTCAATGCCGGACCTTCCAAGGTTCCAGTGGCATACTTAACCTTATTCTCCTCAGGACAGTTACACATCTCAAAAACTGATTCAGCTTTTTCAATCCATCGTAGGAGTCCAATGGCTCCCTCCGATCCTTTGAAGTTATGTGGCTTACAGTCCAAGAACATCTTGAACGTACACACCGGTGGATTCACCAATCCCCCAGCACCCCTGCTGGACCCTGTGGCCCTGTAGTGTGTGTCTGAACGTAGTTCGCGATTGCCTCCGCGACCCTGTTATTGATCAGCTCATTGAGCTCAGCAACTGTCATCTGTACGTTCTCACCGGCCATTATCTTCCTAGTTAAAAGAAATGTTAGAGTGTTATCAAAGTCCAATGTTAAACGTGTAAATAATACAACAAACATCAAACATGTAATGTAGACATCAACACAACTATTGGCAATAAGTAATAGTTTTCAATAGATAATAATCTGATTTGAGTACAATACTTTGAAAATCAAAACATAAATTTTCCAAACATCAAGTGTAGGGACACAACCCGCCCCTAATAAGTCTAACTAACTCAGTCCTCTGGATCATCGATAGTGGATTCAGGATCAGAATCAACAGCTGGTGTTGGTTCCTCCCCTTCCTCCTCTTCATTCTCTTCATCCTCTTCTTCATTCTCCGAGACCACCAAATCTTCCAAGGCTACAAGTCTGCCTTCCAGAATCTCAGCTCGGTTCTCAGAAGCTTGAAGACGACCAGTCAAATGGATGATCTCATCTCGTATCTCATTAACCAGGTGGGCAAGGTTATCTTGTCTTTCATTCGCATCCCAGAGTTCCCGAACATTGTACTCAATCCTATCATTTGCCCAGTACAAGTCCTCACGTAGTTTGGCATTCTCCTCAGAGTCAGTCCGTTGCCTCTTAGGCTCAGGAACATCCAATGCAGGTGGTGGATGAGTAGAAGGTCCCTCAGCAGGAATCTCCTGAGTACCCTCCACTGGCTCCACCTCCGGATCCTCATACGGATCCTCATCTGAATCCTCAGCTGGCTCCTCCTCCGGATCCTCATCTGGATCCTCATCCGGATCCTCCTCAGGGTCGGAATCATCTCTCTCAGATGGTGGAGGAGATAGGATAGGTGGTGCTGGTGATGATGGTGGTGCTGGAACTACCGGCTCCTCATCCTCCGAATCATCTATGTATATGTATGGTGCTGATGATGAAAATTCCATGCCTGTTACATAATACTATATGTAAGTGAAGTGCCATGTAATGTGTAAGCAAGTCTATTACATAATGCCATATGTAATTTCTAAGTAATATGTGTAAGTATGCGTGTCTAATGTCTAACAGTTATAGTCTAAGTCTACAAATGCAAACCTAGTTCGCTATAACCAATGGCTCTGATACCAATCTGTCACACCCCCAATTTTCAACTAACGGAATCATACCGTTTGGGAACGTGACAAACCAGGATCTCAGATCATTAGACATAACGAAGACCTCTATATGATTTTCAAAACATACTTTGGTCTAAAACTGTAACATCAAAGTTTTCAAAGTTTGCGGAAGCGTTTTAAAACAATAACAAACGTAACAGTTGTAAAATGTAAATTACAAAACAAATTCCCAAATGTTCAAATCTAATTAATAGAAATATCAAATATGCATGCGACTCGATCTCCTAGTCCATGCTTGCTTTCTTGTGTACCTTAACGTCCTGAGAAAACATGTAAATCAAGTCAACACAAAGGTTGGTGCATCACACAGGTTTAAGCATTCATAATTTTTAAAACAACAGTTTGAATATAATGTTTGCAGATAACATAATCACACATGCATAGTCATGATAGCTAGTCATTTGTACTATTTACATAAGTGGTCGACACCGAAGCTGACTGTTGCATGCTATCGCATGTTTTGCCTTGCCACTATTGTCTAGCACAAATAATAGTAATGTGTGTTTGGTCAGTCAAACACTTGCGTAGATCCCATCTACCAAGTGAGGTTTGTCAAACCTAATAGATCTATTTCCAACTACCACGCTTTGCGCTACGGCAAACTAAACGGTTCGAAGTGTAAGGACTTGTAATTGCTATGTTGTCACATAATGTAAACAGCTAACTCATGCAAGTGATATGTATCCAAAAATGTTTGTTGCACATGTTTTCTCCCCCAAAACAGTTAAAATAAGAAAGGGGCCGTGTACGCACCTTTGGATGTAGCAGAATGATCAAACACTCGTGAACTCGCATAGAAAATCCTCTACTAATAATCTGTGTTTAACCAATAACTTAGTGTTACTCGGAATGTCGTTTAAAGTGTGAAATCACATACATGTCAATACACGTATGTTAGAATGTTAGAAACGTGTGTTTGTACGTAAGTGGGTTTTTTTTTGAAATCGTTTAATTAAATCAAATAAACATATATTTGATTATAATAACATGTTCGTATTTATACACAATTATATTTTTCGGGTAATAATATAAGTTTTATTATTTTAGATTGTCCGTATTCGCGATACGGTTCCAACGCAACTCGAACGAGTCGAATCGGACTTGAAACGAAGGAGTTACGGGTTAAAAACCAAAAATTGGTTTTTAATTATAAAAACTGGCAACCCTAAGGCTCGAACCCGCGACCCTTCACTCAATACACACGCGTCTTACCAGTCTCGCCCGCTAGGGTATCGCGTTAACACTCCATTTTAATTCCTTTTAAACACAACTCTCCTGGTTCCCCTATTCTTCCCAACCGAACCCAATGAATCCCGATTACACCCCAATTCGAACTCGATTGATTCTAAAACCTTATGGGCTTTATTCCATGGATCCATTCGAACTTGTAATTGGTTTTAATTCGATTTTTGATTCGGTTTAAGTGATTTAATCAACCACGAATAGAACCGACTCAAACCCGTCAACACCCGATTCAATTTGATCGAATTCGAACTTGTTAGTGCACAAAACCATAGAGCTTTTCATCCCTAGTTCAAACCGAATCCTTCTGTATCATTTAATCGAATTTTTACATCATGATTACTTAAAAACCCCCAAACCCGATTACTTTAGAAGCCCTAGAATTCGATCTCCTCCAAATCAGTATGATTAAATGAAATTGACATTGAGCATTCGATCTATAACCCATTTCAAAACTGTCTGTATATGCTAATTAAATCTTAGAACTTGTTTGAATTGAAACCCCCAATTTCGTTTTAAGTATGAACCCTAGAACATGAAATCATGAAATTAGATGGTATAAATTCGAATTGATTTGTGCTTATGCTTAGTCGAACACGTCTGAAACTAAAGGTGCCCATTAATTTGATTATCAACATCATTTTCATAAAAACTCCCAAACCGTCATAAATGAAGAACCCTAAAACTCAATCCCCCGCAATTCGTTGTTGTTAATTACAGGTAACATAGGGATTTCATTCTATGGAATCTCACGAAACTACTAGTATGATTTAATTTGATTCTAACTCACGTTTGATAAGAATCCCCCAATTCGAATTCGTCTTCCACTGCTCCTACGATCAAATTGTTGTTTGTAAACTCCTCTAATACCTCCGACTGATGTATGTTAGAGTATAATTTGATGAATTATGATCGGCCTATGAGAAGTTGATACCCATTTCGAACGGTTACAACTTTTGAGTTCACTTCGCCTTAATTCGATTGATAATTGGATTAATAACATATGGTAACTGTCAAAAATCATCAATGCCATGATTTGAACAGTTCAATTTCAGTTACAAGCCTCTCTATTGTGAAATTCGAATTTTTCCCAAATCATATGGCCGAATTTTGACTTTTTAAAGTCAAAATCTTGTTTTTACTTGATTCCTACCTTAATCCTTATGTACTAGATGCTTATAACCATAATGGATTATTCTAAGATAGTTTAATTCAACTATAGTTGATTATTGAAAGTGGTTTCAATTTCTAATTGAGTTCATAACTCAAATTTTGACTATGTAAGTCAAAATTAGAAACTTTATGCTAATCACAATATAATCCTTAAATAATAATCGATTTTTGATAGTTTCGTTAACTAAGTTAACCCGAAAAGTCGGATTGTCACACATAAGTTGCTTCGAATGTGGAGCAAATGGTCATTTTAAGAGGGATTGCCCAAAGTTGAAGCCTACCAATGCCAGAGTTCGTGCTTTTGATATGAATACGGGTGCTGTCGTAAAGACCCATATGTGGTCATCGACACATTTCTTGTTAATAACCAATTTGCATCTATATTGTTTGATACGTGAACTGATCTAAGTTTTGTGTCAAACGAATTTGAACTCTTTGTTGATCTTAAATCAAGTAAATTAGATAAGCGTTATCATATAAAGTTGACAAACGCTAAGGTTATTGAGTCCGAAGAAATCATTAAAGGATGTACATTGCTTCCAGAAAATCATTCATTTAGCATCGATCTCTTACCAGTAGAACTTGGTAGTTTTGATGTTGTAGTCGATATGGATTAGTTTTTTAATAAACGCGCGAAAGTTGTTTACTTCGAAAAGGTGATTCGTCTTCTTCTCCCAAACGGTAAAATCTATGGTTTTCTTGGCGAACGAAGAAACCTCCATTGAAGATGATCAACATTATGAAGGCACAAAATTTTCTACGCAAACGATGTCCCACATTCTTAGATAGTATTGTCGACACAATAGTTCAAAGGTCAAAGATCGAAGACATACCTGTTGTTCGAGAATATCAAGAAGTTTTCCCAGAAGATCTGCCAGGATTGCCCCCATCAAGACAAATCGAGTTTCGAATCGACCTTGTGCCACAGGCGGCACCTATTGCGAAGGATCCATATCGACTAGCACCTTCTGAAATGTAAGAGTTGTCTAATCAATTACAAGAATTGTTAGACAAAGGATTCATAAGACCCAGTTTTTCTCCTTGGGGAGCACCAGTCTTATTTGTCAAAAAGAAAGATGGGCCAATGAGAATGTGCATTGACTATAGAGAGTTTAATAAACTCACTATCAAGAATCAATATCCCTTACCGAGGATTGATGATTTATTTGACCATTTGCAAGGTTCCAAAGACTGCCTTCAGAACACGTTATGAGCATTATGAGTTCTTGGTCATGCCTTTCGGGTTAACACATGCACATGCGGCATTTATGGACCTAATGAATAGGGTTTGTAGACCTTATTCGAATAAGTTTGTAATCATCTTTATCGATGATATACTTATCTATTCAAAGAACAAGAAAGATCATGAACGTCATCTAAAGCTAGTTTTATAGTTATTAATGAATGAAAAGCTTTATGCTAAGTTCTCCAAATGTCAATTCGAGAAGTTCAATTTCTAGGTCGTGTCATTAGCAAGAAACGTATCCAAGTGGATCCTATAAAAATTGAACCAATCAAGAATTGGAGTACGCCTATATCTCCAACTGGAACACATCAATTCCTAAGATTGGCAGGTTATTATCGGAGATTCATTGAGAATTTTCTAAGATTGCATAATCATTAACTTTATTGAATCAGAAAGATCAGAAGTTTGATTGGGGCACTAAACAAGAAGAAGCTTTTCAAGTTTTGAAGCGGAAATTATGTACAACACCAATTTTATCACTTCCCGATGTAAATGATGGATTTGTGTGTATTGTGATGCATCACGTCAAGGTCCCATATGTGTTTTAATGCAACGAGATAAGGTGATAGCTTACGCTTCGTGATAACTTAAAACCGGTTAGAAGAATTATACCACCTATGATTTGGAATTGGGGGTGGTTATTGTTGCACTCAAGATATGGAGGCATTACCTCTATAGAACGAACTATACTATTTTCACCGATCACAAAAGTATCAAACATATCTTTGACCAGAAAGATCTAAATATGAGACAGCGAAGGTGGGTCAAACTACTCAATGATTTCGACTGTGAAATTCGTTATCATCCTGAAAGGCAAATGTAGTGGCAGATGCCTTAAGCAGAAAGGTTAGAGACAAAACTTTACGAGCTCATGCATTAGGATTAACTATCCAAACGAGCCTTACCGCTTAAATTCGCGATGCACAAATTGAAGCACTTAAAGTTGAAAATGTCAAAACCAAAGGCTTACACCGAATGGTTAATGTTTTTAATTATATTCCAAAGTCCAACGAAATTTTATATTTTATGGATCATATATTGGTACCTTGTTTTGGAAATCTTCGTGAGTTGGTTATGAATAAAGCTCACAAGAGACGGTATATAATATATCCTGGGTCGGAGAAGATGTATAAAGATTTGAAAGAGTTTTATTGGTGGCCTAATATGAAACAAGAAATCGCCGAATAATTCAGTAAATGTCTAACTTGTTCCAGGGTAAAGGCTGAACATCAAAAGCCATCTAGACTTCTGCAACAGCTTGAGATCCCAGAATGAAAATGGGAATGTATTACAATGGATTTCATAATGAAATTATCTCGAACGGCACGTGGTTGTGACACTATTTGGGTAATTTTTGATCGTTTAACTAAATCCGCACATTTCCTTCCAGTTAAAGAAATTGATAAGACCGAAAAGTTAGAGAGATTATACTTAAAGGAAATCATTTCAAGGCATGGTGTTCTTGTGTCAATTATATCTGACAGGGACAGTTGGTTTACATCAAGATTTTGGCAATCTTTGCAGAAAGCCTTGGGTACTCGTTTGGATATGAGTATTGTTTATCATTCGCAGATAGACGATCAGAGCGAAAGAACGATTCAGACACTCGAGGATATGCTTCGTGCATGCGTGATTGATTTCGGTGGTAGTTGGGATGTTCATTTATCGATATCGAAATTTTATTATAACAATAGTTACCACTCGAGTATTAAAGCTGCACCATTTGAAGTTCTTTATGGAAGAAAATGCCGCTTGTCGTTTTGTTGGGCAGAAGTTGGTGAAAAACAGCTTACTGGAGCTGAAATCATTCAAGAGACCACTGATAAGGTCTTTCGAATAAAGGATAGATTGAAAGCTGCAATGGATAGGCAGGAAAGTTATGCTGAATAGACGGAAACTGTTGGAATTCCAGGTTGGAGATTGAGTTATGTTAGAAGTCTTACCTTGGAAAGGAGTCGCTAGATTTGGCAATAAAGGGAAGCTTAGTCCACGTTATGTTGGACCTTTCGAGGTTTTGGATCGAATTGGCCCGGTTGCATATCGACTCAAGTTGTCATTTCAGCTCAGTAGTGCGCACGATGTATTCCATGTATTTAACCTGAAGAAATGTCTTTCTGATGAGATGACTCTTGTTCTGATTCAAGAGATTAATGTTGATGAAAGACTTCATTTTGTCAAAAAGTCGATTATGATCTCGGATTGGGAAGTTCATAAGCTTCGACGTAGTCGGATCAAGTTAGTAAAAAGTGAGACGGAATTCAAGGAGGGGCCCAGAATTTACTTGGGAGCATGAGGATCATATGAGGAAGAAGTATCCCCACCTATTTCCTTATGATGTGAAAAGGTCTTAGTGGTTTATAATTTTAGGTCAAAATTTCCTAAACCAGGAGAGACTATGACATCCGGTATTTTTAGGAACGATTACTCGTTAAAGGTTAGTGTACTAAACTTAATTTATTTAATGCATTAATAATTTAATAATTTAATATTGATTATTAAATTAAAATTGTTGTTAATTCTAGTAAAGAGTGGTTGTTTAAATGCACGGGTTTGCATTTGTTACAATTCTGTGATTTCGATACCGTAAGGCGGTGTTTAAACGAACGTTCGTGATAATTCGATTAACGAAGTTAGTAAAAATGCTTGGATTAGCATAGATATTAAATCATAAATGAGTATTTTAGCTAACAAAGAAGAACCGCAAATTTTAATGTTAGCTATTAATTTTTCTAACAACAGACTTTATTTGCGTTTTAACTAGATAAAATAAAGTTAATTATACAAATGACATTTAAGGTCATTTTTAACTATAATTTAACTATTTTAGTGTGATTAAATATTATTCTATTAATTTTAGAAAAAAATTAAAATTTTATTAAATATCTTGTACGAGATTTACACACCGTATGACTAAGTTTATACCGGTTTATTCCTATTTTAGAATCATGAGGAGTCAAATTAAGAAAAGTGTGTGTCCACTTGTCCCTTGTAGGTTGCAAGAATTTATTTTAAATCTTTTAAGAATCTCTCAAAAATCTCAACCTATTAGTTTTGATCACTCTTGCAATCTAACTCACCCACTCTGTCACACACTCTCTCTTTATCCTACGTCCACCTCTCTCTCTTTCTCTCTCACGATCAGCCATAATTTTCTTGGATTCAAGCTTCATATTCTTCATATATTCATTTTTTTGATCAAGTGTTGGTGTTTTGAAGCTCTAGGAAGAGATTTGGAACAATAACACATAAGGTAAGAGCCTTATTTTTATGTTCTTGAGTTATGAAAGTAATGTTGTTCACCTAAAGTTTGAGTTTTAAATCAAATGGGTTTTCGTGTAAACATGTGTGTGCCGTAAAATATATAAATGTGTGGGTGTATGTTGTTACATGAAACATATACATACATATATGCATGTAAATTTGTTGAATGATGATTTTTGATACATGTGTGTGTATGCATGTATGTATAAATGGTTTTCTTTGACATGCATGTATATGTGTGTGTGTGTGATCGAATATATATATATATATATATATATATATATATATATACACTTATGTATTTATACACGCATGTATGATTATATATGTATCGATGCATGGGTGTACATATAATTATTTTTAAATATTGTTGAGTTTTTGAAAATAATAAGAAAAGTGATATTTTAAGAAATATATAAGATCTGAATTTTAAAATTTTAAAATACTTAATATAATTATTCTATTATAAAATTTACAAAGGAATGTTAGAAAAATAACCATAAATTTAACAGGCTAAAAGTTAGTGTTTTTAGTTAAAAAGAAACTATAAAAATAGAGATTTTATATAAAAATGACTTGGGACGGATTATTAGAAGTAAATTTTTTAAATTTATAAAATATTAAAGTATAAAATCAAGTGGATTCAAAAATATATATAAAGAATGGTCGTTGGTAACTGAAAACATGCATTTTCGTCTATTTTTAATGTATAAAAAGAGTTATTTTACATATCTGATTTTGATCAGAAAATTTTTAAGTGTTTATGTTGAAAATTTGTAATTTATAATGTAAAAGTGTTTTAAGAAATGTATAAACAGAAATACTTGAAAACTATGTTTAAATATGGCATAAAAACGTTGATTTAACGCAAAACTTTGACATAATCATGTGGCTGATTTTAATCAGCAAATTTTGTTTAAAAATAAGTAAAACTTGCTAATTTTGAAGTATTGAAAATAACTTAGGGCATATTGCATGTTTGGTTAATGAATTGGTGTGTGTCGTGTTGTCGGTTTAATCGACAAAATATGAAAAATTGCCAATTTTGGCAAATTGTTATAAATAATTAAGTTTGGAGTTAAAATGAATTTTTAACAAAGATAACTTAATTATTTGGAAATAAGATGACTTTAAGAACGTATATTTATGATTTATGAAAATAACTAAATCCGAGTCACCAACGGGTCATTTGTGTAGATTAGTAATAGGTTTCGATGACGAAACCTTGTTTAGGGGGTAGATTAGTAACACCCGGTTTTCCAAACAATAAATAATTTATAAAGATCCAATATTTTAATGATTATGTTCCATTTACTGAACAGACTATTAGTAAAAGTTAAGTAGGATGTGCGAAGTTAGAGTAAATTAAATGATTAAAGTTATACGATCCAATTAGTTAAATAAGATATGATGAAACTTATTTTATCTCCATGAAATAAAGAAAATGAGTGAAAGCGAAATCAAGGAAGAATGTTCTACCTTAAAGTTACGATAATTCGAGTATTCAAACTTTAACCATAAAATAGCCAAAGAATTTCGTTCATCTTTAGGAGGGTTGTTATACATCGTTCTTCGTGAATGTGGGCCAAAATGGCGCAAACCGGAGTTCGTATGCTCCTGGAATTGTTAAAACAAGTTTTTAGAACGACGCGCGAAGGCACACATGTCATAGAGGCATGCCATGTGTCCTAGACACTTGCCACGTGTCCGGCGTGGTGTGGCTATGTGGATCTTTTTGATTTGCGAGCCAATTCCTATAAATAGTCGTCAAAATTTATTTTTTTACGTTTTTCAAACTCTAATATCCCGTCACATGCAACTCTAAACCCCATAAAATTATACAAGTGTGTGAGAGATCTATGAAAGTGGTTAGGAGTTTTCGGGTCGTATAACCGGACGTTAAGGCGAAAGTAGCGCCATATACTAGTCAGGAATAAAGCAAAGTTAAGGTGAGTTCTATGTGCTCATTTTAAATGTTTTAATTTACATTTAGGGCTGATTTGATGTCATATCTATGCTTTTAAGAATGTTTTATTCTAGGATGATTCCCGTTGCAATATTATATGTATGAAATGTTAAGTCGGGATGCTGCCCAGTTTTCCGTATGCAGTATGTTAAGTAACGAAATGGGCTACCCGATGTATTGATGAAATGAATAGTGATATAAACTATAAATACTAACAAAGGCATGATTGTGGTATGTCGAAGAGGTGGTGGGCTGGCAGCCGGGCATTATGCCCTACATACACCCTATATATAAACTAGCTCCGATATGTGTGGGAAGTGTTGGTGTTTAGGTCCAAGGATAAAGATGTCTTTTGGAAGCGTCTTTATGAAATGATTTCATAAAAGAGTTCTGAAAGCACCTTCGCATGAATTATGTTTAAAGCACCTTATGGAGAAAAAGAGTTTTGGATCTTTGTGTCCATTGGATAAAGAATAACGTTTTTAAAGAGTTTTTCAATGTGATTATTAAAGAAAAGTAAAGTGCAAATGTGTTAAAGTGTTTTTATGTCATTATGGCGGAAAAGATAAAGTTAAAATTTTGATAAAGAAAATCCAAGGTTCATCAATGCAATGGGCTCTGAATTGCCTAGCTTATACGTAGAGTATTAAGTGATGACGATCACTTAGGGTGACGACACAAGGATAAAGTTAAGACATAGCTTGGTGAGTGATTGATTTTGAACATTACTTGGCAAATTGTATATTAAAAAGACGGATCTCGACTGCGGTCTGGAGAAAGTATTTTTTGAAAGGAGTTTTTGTTGCACTTTAATTTTAAAAATGTTTTAATATGAACATGGATCTCGGCTGCGGTCTTGAAAGCATGTTTAAGAGAAAAAATTTGTATGAAATGTTTATCTTTATTCAAAAATATATGATATATGTATATCAAAGAAAAGGTTTTCAAAACTTAAAACTCACTAGCGAAAACTGACTAGTTTTTGCATACATATCAGGAAAAGACATAGCTAATTCTAGCAAGGCTGGAAAGGAAGTCTGTTGATAGCTTTCAACAGAAAATGGCATTAGTTGATCTACTCTTGGATAAGAAGGTTGGCTTAGATTTTGTTTTGTAATCATCGAGTATTATAGTTTTCAACTCCTATGTAAATTATCAACTTATGAATAAAATAATGTTTCCATTATTCTGCAGCTTGTTATATCTCTGATTAATCAATCTGCTGTGTAAATCCGATGAGTGACGTCCCCTAGAGTTGAGTCTAGGATATGTGTGCTACAGTAAATTAACTTGGCCACATACAAAAATGAAATGCATGAGGTTACGGGATATATAAAGGTACTGATATTTTTCTCGTTCTTTACGACACCATCACTTTACCGTCTATCAATATGTTATATGATTATTATCTCTCTTTTAGATAAACTAACAAATGAAAGTTGAGGAAAATAAAATAGAGTAGATAAACTTTAAATATCATAAAATTGCAAAGTTAGATGGTGAGTCTTGAAAGATTTCAACCAAAAAAAGTGATTAAGACGGGCGCAAAATTCAAACCTTTGTCCCTTAAATTCAAATTAAAGAACCAAAAATATTTATGACGGCTGACGGGCACATTTTTTTTTTTTTTTGAACGACTTGGTACAACAACACCCAAGACGGGATTTCAACCGTCCCCTCGGATTTGACGCTCTGGGACATATGCCCGAGCCTACCCCAGGAGGAACCCCACAACTGGGACGGGCACATAATTACAAAATTGGGGGTAAGTTTTAATAAATTTAACCTAAAATAAATTATGACAGAGATTAAAACATGCGTTTCTTTATTAAAAACCTAAGACATCCCGCACTTGAGCTAACAAAGTTTATACCAAAGGCCTTCCAGTCTAGTGGTAACCTTTTGACTTTTCCTATAAGAGGTTTTAGATTGGAGTCTTACTTATACACATATTGCTCTGGTAGTGGGTTTTCATAGTTGTAAGTTTCCTCCTAAGTAGGGGATCAGGCCCCACGCTTTAAGCAGGTGGGCCAGGTGACCGATGTTCAAAAAGAAAAAAAAAAAAAAAAAAAGTTTATTTCTTGAAGGACACAAGTTTTGAAGCTAAGTCCCTTCCCTTCAATATTCCCTTATATGCTGGACAAATTGAGCTACCAAAAAGGGCCCTAGGCTTGAGAGAAAAATATTTAAATAACGAGGGTTTAGCCCACGTGTTGAACTTTATTTTAATTTGAAACTTTAGTTGAACTTTGTTTTATTTTAATTTGGTAGTTTGGTTCAACTGTAACTGTTAATTAATGGCCTTTATTTTTTATTTCGTTTATGAGCTTTAAAATGATTGAGTCGACCATGTATAAACAAGGTGAGTTGAGAGAGATCCTAAGAATCGAGTTTTGCTTGTTTGGATTTATGAGAGCTCGAGCTCAACCCTTTTAAAACTTTATTTTTAGAGCTCGAACTTTGCTCCTAATAAATTTTTCAAACGCAAGCTCGGCCTTATTCAATAATTAATTATTTAATTTATTTATTTTATTATTAGTTTTATATATGTTTAAAATTATATTTTTCATATTTAAAATAATATATATAATTTTATTATATTTATTATCATTCTATATATAAAAATAATTATTTAAATAAACACACACTTATTAAATTAAAAAAACTTGTATAAATAAAAAAGTTTATTTAGGCTGTAATAACTGCTCAAGCTAATATATAAAGCTCGAGCTTGGACTCATTCAAGCTTTGTACTTAAGTATCTCATGAGCCGATTTGATTTATTTACGCATGCATCATTGAGCAACATTTAATTACAATTAGTCTAGAAGCCTTTGATTTTTCAAATCCTTTTGCGTCTTAAGCTGATAAACTCTTTGTGAATAGGTTACTTGTTTTTCAATTTTTAATTGTTTTTTATTTGTTGCACAACTTCCCCCTATAAAAGAAAAAAAAAAGGGAAAATTCTCATTATGTCCACTTGACTAACTATTTTCCCAAAAATGTCCATGCCGCCACCCATAAAACTTGGGCCTCCCGTATAACAGGCCAATTATAGATCACCATGTGGCCTTCGTAGGCGCCGACGCCCGTTAAAAAAAGGAGGCGCCCATGGTTTTGAATATCCGGTCACAGGCGTCCCGCTCGTAAATCATAAGATATATTTTATACGGGTGCCATGTGCTTTGTGTCCCCTACCTCCGTCATGAGCACCCGAACCTGGTTCATGGCTGCCCAATACAAGTTTATGGGCATCTACTTTTTTTACGAGAAATTTAAGGGGGGAACTCTCATTGGGCGCCCGTGTGTATACGGGCGTCCGACTTTTTGTAAAAAAAAAATATTAATTTGTTTTTTTATATAGTTTTTCACTTGAATGAAAAAAAAAACAGATACAACTTCGAAAAGTTTATTTTCAAACACAATATTAAT
This sequence comes from Mikania micrantha, assembly GCA_009363875.1. Classification (NCBI taxonomy): domain Eukaryota; kingdom Viridiplantae; phylum Streptophyta; class Magnoliopsida; order Asterales; family Asteraceae; genus Mikania; species Mikania micrantha. The sequence continues at coordinate 54,627,469 of CM018695.1, forward strand.
GGAGTTTACAGTGGTGGTTTGTATGGGTGAGAACGGGAAACATAAGGATGATCAGTGACGGAGCTTGAAAAAAAGCTCGGAGGGTGCCGAAGGATTTTTAGGAAGAAAATGGAGGGGGGCGAAGGATTTTTAGGAAGAAAACGGAGGAGGCCGGGGGATTTTTAGGAAGGAAACGAGAGGAATAAAAGGATTTTTGACGAAATACAACTAAATCGACCATTCTGACCGGAAAAACAGGGGGCGGGGCCCCCCGAGCCCTCAATAAAAACCGTCACTGAGGATGGTCTCCATGATATGTTCCAATTGATTGTATTCGACGTGCTTTATGTTGTCCCTCTATTATCAATTATGGAGAACTGTTTGATTTGATTTCATATCGTTTGGGTATTCAAGATATAAGAAGGTTATCTTGTAAGTTTTCAACATATGTGTATCCCGTTGACATTTACGATGAAAATAATATGTCTGTTTTTTTAAAGATTGTAAAGAAAAATCAGACGGACATATGTTATATGTATGCGAAACAACTTTTGGCCAAACCAGCTGAGGAGGCTTTTGTCAAACTACCTGCATATTGCCACAATCTTGAGTTAGCCAATCCTCGTACATTTACTCACATTTTGAGGGACAAGTTTAATTTGCTCTGCCAAAAGTAAATTTGCTTCGCCATAAACATTCGATAAGACGTACGACATTGTTTAAAACCATCGGTTAAAACTCATGGTTTTCTGGTAACTAAATGTTCCATTAACATACAAACGTAAACGGCTTCTTGCCATATATTTCTTGTCCTGGTCTTATGTAATCGTCACTAGCTCCGTATGTTCCAACAACGCCGTAAAATATACTGCTATCTTTTTCAAACTTGGATGAAAACGCTCTCTGTGTCATTCACCATATATACGTTTGTTGTTATACATAACAAGGTCTAATGAATTCAAATCAATCATGGTTAATGACCAATCTTGAGATCCAAAACAAAATGGAAACTAAGTCTAATCAATGTCAAAAAAGAAGGAAATGAGCAAATTCGCCATTAGCAAATTTGATTGCACTTTTGTGTCATGAGTCTAACAGACTATCAACAAAAGATGGTGGTAAAATTGTCCAACGCAAATTTAATGTTCGACCCTGTTGAACCTCTTTACATATCCAGTTGATTAACCTTCCAGCCCATCTTTCAATGTGCTTCAAAAAATAAAAAACGTAATTTATAAATTATTAAAAATAATTTTAATTATATAAATAATTATTAATATTTTACATTTGGTATCAAGTATCCGTTAGCACAGTAGCCTAATAGCATTCCCCAAAAACATTGATCGAGCTTTTTGGATGTGAAAAATACAACAGAATAATATTCTGGAGCGTCTCCCGTGTTAAAAATTCAATAGCATCTTTTGACCATTTCTCGATTTCGTCATTTGGAATAGCCCATTTACATTTTCTTATCTCCTCTGGCTGATTCCTCTCGTTAGAACGACTACCTTCACCTTGCATTTCACTTAACTTATCCGGTGATTTTTCGTTTTGAAAATTCGGACGTTTCCATTTTGAAAGAATCCATTTGGAAGGTTTGTCAACGGGTTAAGATGAGTATGTTTATCCATTTCAAAAATTTACAAGTAAAACAATGTCAAAATTAACATTTTTATAATTTCAATACGAAAGTCAGCCGCCCGTAGAACCACGGGTGGCGTCCATGGTAAGTTTTCCGCTCAAAAAATCAAATTAAGATGGGGGACGCCCGTAAACTGGTTTTGGGATGCCTGTGAACTAGGCTCGCGCGTCCATGACGGAAGTAGGAGACACGAAGTAGACGGCGCCCATATAAAAATATATATATTAACATTTATGGGCTGCACACCAGTGACATGAATGTCGGCGCCCATATAAAAATATATATATTAACATTTATAGGCGGCACACCCGTGACATGGACGTCGGCGCCCGTGACCAGAATTTCAAAAATATGGGCGCGTCTTTTTTTAACAGGTGTCGGCGCCCACAACGGCCACGTGGTAAGCTATTATTGGGCTGTTACACGGGCGGCCGTTTTTCTACGTGCGGCGGCGCCCATAAAATATATATATATATATATATTAACATTTATGGGCGGCACGCCCATGACATGGACGTCGGCGCCCGTGACTAGAATTTCAAAAATATGGGCGCGTCTTTTTTTAACAGGCGTTGGCGCCCACAATCCCGGCCACGTGGTGAGCTATTATTGGGCTGTTACATGGGCGGCGGCCGTTTTTCTACGTGCGGCGGCGCCCTTCAACAAAATGGACAGATTGAGGAAGTTTTTTGGTCACCCTGGGCATATTGGGAATTTTCCCAAAAAAACACCCCCAATATGCATGAATCGTCTCATCTGCTTGTCAAATTGACTAAAATGAATGTGCATTCTAATATATCTAAGATTTTATTTTTAAAATTATAATATATCTAGATATTGTATCATATGAAAACCTAATATTAGAGAGAAACCTTAAACCTTATTTGTGCCTTTTATTTGAAATTTTGAAAGTAAATATATGATTCATATTAAAATTGATTTGTTTTTTCAAAACCTAATTTATATTCAAATTTAACGTGGATCACATATTTGTTTCAGAATTCCAAGTTGAGGGTCTAGATAGAATCTAAGGGTTTCTCTTTAAGATTATGCTTTCACATGATACAACCTCATATACACACACCAAATGCACGTGCATATTTTCATACTATTTTTCAAAAACAAAAAACCCATCGATAGAGGACAAAATTTAATTAAAAAAATAAAAAGGAAAGACAAGAACCATTTTTTTCAATTTTAAATCTTTGATTGGAATGTTACTACCTGTATTGTCCGATTCTTATTAGACATGATAATAATACTTGAACGAGATAAAAACGCCGAATAGATATCGAGTCAGATAATCAAGTATGAGATAGAGCATATAATTACTTTTGAATTTTTCACGAGAACGGTTTTTGATTTACCCGACCCGATTACCCGAAAACATCTATATGTTTACCGCCAAATTTTAAGTTAGATATCCATATCAGGTACTTTTAGTCTTTTATTAAAGTTTAATGAGTAAATACCAGATAGACATCTTGCACGTTTATTAATCAAGATTGTGTTTCCCAACCAGTCAACAAGATACAAATCAATGATGATAAAATGTAGATGTCAAAGAGAAGAAAAGATGGGGCTTTGGAAGCAAGTGTCACGTGTATGAGATTTAATTAGACGGTGCCAGAAACCTAAGACGGTGTTCAATTAGGGGAGGAATATTGTACATCAGTGTTCGAATAACAATACATTTTGTATTTTTTTAATATTAAATATATTTAAAAATATATATATGAATAAAAGTTATGTGATTATAATGTAATTGATTTGACTTTAATTATGGTGTATAGATGATGGGGGTGGCGTATGAATATTAGGACCCTTAAATTAGTACCGACCCATTTATTTTCCCGACCCGCACCATCTGGCATGCCTGTCGTTCACACTAATGAATATGAATATAAAGAAATAAAGTACAGATAAATTTCACATCATGTGTAAAGTTGCAATAATTTCATATACATTTCCTTATTAATAAACACGCCATATTTATGGTGCACGCATATAATGTATATATGTGTTGACTCTTAAGGGACAAAAGTAAAATTGCACTAATTTTAACGTTATTTTACTTATTTTGTGAAAATAACCGTTAAAAGCGTTGAGGTGATTCAGTGGTGGAGCTTAAAAATAGCTCGGAGGGGGCCGAAGGATTTTTAGGAAGAAAACGGAGGAGGCCGGGGTTTTTATTTTAGGAAGGAAATGAGAGGAACCGAAGGATTTTTCGACGAAATACTATATATCGAATCTCTGACCGGAAAAACAGGGGCGGGGCCCCCTCGGGCCCTCAATAAGAACCACCCCTGAGGTGATTAACCTCAAACAATAACTTTGAGCGGGAACTTCTTCGGAGCAGCATCTTTATCCCAACTGGAATAGAGGATGAGGTTTATCTCTATCAATCTCCCCAGACCCTACTCTAAATGGGATTTTTACTGAGTATGCTTGTTGTTGTTCCTTAGTAATGAACAATAAATAGATCAAATATAAATAATACGATATTTGAGTTAGGTTATTTTATTATAAAGTTTATCACATTCAAATGCTTTTCCCATATCATGGCTTAATTCGCACATTTAGTTCACGGTAAAATAAATTTTGAGGATCTTTTTGAAGCAACATTTTTATTTGTGTTATCTTTTTTAAATTTGACTGTATGAGTGAGATTTTCAGAATCGTTTTTGAGATTTTGTTTGTTTGATCCACACTAAATTTAAAACCCTCTTGACCTAAACCATTCTAACCTGCCACCCACCCGACTCATTTCACCACCTCTAATATTTATCAACCATTTCAGTCACGAGACAAAACACATGCAATTTTGGTGTTAAAGTTTTGGTGAATCAACCATATTACCAAAATATCCTTTTACTAAAAAAAATAAAATAAATAAACCCCACCTATTACCATCACAACTAGTTTTATACTCGTTATGTGAACAGGTATGTTAATGTCTTAATGTCATAATAATATTACTCTATTGAATTGTATTTTAAATAAAAATCGTCTTGTTGAATATTAAAGTACTAAGTTAACATAATTATCCAACAAATAACAACTATCGTATTAAACTATCATACGAGACATCTGATAAAAATGATGATTACCTTTTGAGTAAAAAACCCGAACCATATCACATTCCTTTGATGACTAAGCATATACATAGTGCCAGCAAGGTTTGATTTTCATTTTTTTGAACGGCAGCAAACTGTCTTGTCGTGCAATTGAACTGGCGATTGATAGCTAAGATCGATTCCTCGATCTCCGACCTTGAGACATGTGTGCCCCCAG